>JARCFY010000004.1:9480000-10685000 GCA_029233225.1 Lepidodactylus listeri
CTGTCAGCTGGAGATCAGTTGTCAAAGCGGGAGATCTCCAGGCCCCACCTGGAGGCTGGCAACCCTAACCACAACCCCTCCCATATCTATCCCTATTGAATATTGGTATTATATAAATGCACTCACATGCACACTGAATACACTGTATATTTAGTACAATAATATTGCATAATGCACAGAGATGCAGAGGACCGAATTCAATTGCAGCGCGCAAAAAACAAGCGCAATTCCACTCCGGCAAGCGAAGCCTTTAAAACCTGCAGCTGACGTCACTCCAGCCAAAGCGAGGTTAGACCCCGCCCTCTTTCCCATCCACCCTTCTTCCCTCCGCCCTTCGACAAATGGCGGCCTCCAGTCTCGCCATCGGGCGCCGCCATCTTGAGCCTCGCCTCGGCTTGCGGACACAGCGCGTCGCTGGCACGCCGCGCCCGCCATCTTTGTATCGGGAAAACCCCCCCTCCACCGAACCTTTCCCGCCGCCCTCGACAAAGATGGCGGGAAAAGACACAAGGGGAGGAGCTCCGGCGGCCGCTGATTGGAGAGACGCGACGGCGCGGTGGGAGGGGCGCCCGGGAAAGGCATCAGCCGCGGAGAATGCCAGCAGGGGTAGAGGGAGGGATTCCGGAGCAGCCGCCATGGGGGAAGCGGAGAAGTTCTGCTACGTCTACAGCTGCGATTTGGACATTAACGTGCAGCTCAAGATGTGAGTCCTCAGTGAGGAAAGGGGTGCTGCTGCAGGCTTTTTTTATTTGGGGGGGGGGATGGTGGTGGTGCGCGCGCGCATTTTGGGGAGGGTTCCTGAAGGGTTGCACAGTGCACAGTTGTTGCACAGACAGTGCACAAATGGTGCATTGCTTGGTGTTTTCGTGCGAGTTTGTCTTGGATTCTGAGTCCCTCCCTTCCCCCCTTTGCGACGGATGCACCCCTGGAGTGCAAGGGGGTGGGGGAGAAGAGAAAAAGAAAAAGCCCCCCTTTGCCCATTGGGCTGCACTGCCCATTATTTAGCAGCAATCGGTGTGCGTTCTGCCTGCCTTTTAGTAAGGGAGTTATTTTTCCTGGTCTCCCCCCCTGGTTTGGTTTGGGGGCCACTTTGTGGGAGGTTAGCGGAGGGCCACACCTTTTAAAATGATTGCATTCATTAGTTAACTTTGCATTTCAGAAAAGGTATAAACTGTATCGTAAAAATCAATAAATATAAATTAAATAAAATAGTGGTAGTTTTATTCAATTTATTTCTTGTGCTCATTTCATATCATCTATAGCGGCAAGCACATTTAATTTGAGAATCAGTTTAATGAGACAAATGTACCCTATCAGACTTTTCTACACTTTTTTTGAAACCAGGAGTGAGATTGCTTGTTGAGATTCTCATCACTGCCTGCAAGTTAATGTCTGTCAAATGTCTGTCAATATCTATATTTACTCTTGTTGATCTTCATGCAAGGAAAACTTTGCTCACAAATATATGTAGACCCAAATATAGAGAACATTTTCCCAGCAAATTTCTTCATACATGGAAATTTTTCAGCAGACAAAGGTTTGTAAAAGTCAACTAAGGTCACAGCATTAAACATTTCTTTCACAGTGTGATCTGACTGCATGTCAGTAAGTTCAAGCTGCAACTCCTCAGGTGCTGACAGTGGCCAACTGTCTTGGCGGGCCGCAAAAAACTCTGTGGCGGGCCGCATGTGGCCCCGGGCCGCCGTTTGCCCACCCCTGATGTAGGGGATGCGGCGGCTCGAGTGGTTAAGCCTTGCAGACTTGTTAAGAGTTGCAGACCTGAAGGCAGTTCGGCAGTTCGAGACCCGAGTGCTGCGTGACGGAGTGAGCTCCCGTCTCTGGCCCCAGCTCCTGCCAACCTAGCAGTTCGAAAGCAAGAAACTGCAAGTAGATAAATAAATACCGCTTAGGTGGGAAGGGAACAGCGTTCCGTGCGCCTTGGCGTTTTATCATGCTGGCCACGTGACCGCGGAAACGGACTCTATAATCTGGGAGAACTGGGTTTGGTTCCCCGCTCCTCCACATTCAGCTGCTGGGGTGACCTTGGGTCAGTCACAAGTTCTCTCGGAGCAGTTCTCTCAGAGCTCTCTCAGCCCCACCTGCCTCACAGGGTGTCTGTGGTGGGGAGGGGAAGGGGAAGGAGAGTGTAAGCCACTCCTTCAGGTAGTGAAGGGCGGGGTACAAACCCAATCTCTTCGTCTTCATCTTATTTTGCACTTTTTTTTTTTTTTAAGAGGAAGTCTGGAAGGCAAAAGGGAGCAGAAGAGCTACAAGGCGGTTTTGGAAAATCCGATGCTGCGGTTCTCGGGGCTGTACCAGGAGACCTGCTCAGATTTGTACGTGACCTGCCAGGTCTTTGCAGAAGGGAAACCTCTGGCTCTCCCCGTCCGGACCTCCTACAAGGCTTTTAGCACCAGGTGGAAGTAAGTCTCTTTCCTCTGTTTTGGACACTTGGGTGCCATGCTGTTTTCGTTTCACCTGGAAAGAGCAAGAGTCCAGAAGCACCTTAAAGACGAACAGAACTCGTGGCAGGGGGTGAGCTTTCGTGAGTCACTGCTCACTTCTACAGAAAGGTGCTATTGGACTCATAAGAACATAAAAACATAAGAGAAGCCAATGTTGGATCAGGCCAATGGCCCATCCAGTCTGTCACACAGTGGCCAAAAACACCAGGTGCCCTCAGGAGGTACACCAATGGGGCGAGGATACTAGAAGCCCTCCCACCGTTGCCCCCCCAGAAACCACCAAGTATACAGTGCATCACTTGCCTCAGACTGAGAGTTCCTATCTATACTTTGTGGCTAATAGCCACTGATGGACCTCTGCTCCATATGTTTATCGAATTCCCTCTTGAAGCCGTCCAATGCTTGTAGCTGCCACCACCTCCTGTGGCAGTGAATTCGACATTTTAATCACTCTTTGGGTGAAGAAGTCCTTCCTTTTATCTGTTCTAACTTGACTGCTCGGCAATTTCATGGAGTGCCCACGAGTTCTTATATTGTGAGAAAGGGAGAAAAGCACCTCTTTCTCTACCTGCTCTATCCCATGCATAATCTTATAAACCTCCATCCTGTCACCGCTCAGCCGTTGTTTTCCCAAGCTAAAGAGCCCCAAGTGCCTTATCCTTTCTTCATAGGGGAAGTGTTCCAACCCTTTTCTCTTTCTAGTTGTCCCTTTCTGCCTTTTTTCCAATCCTATAATATTTTTGTTGAGATGTGGCGATCAGAACTGTACACAGTATTCCAAATGAGGTCGCACCATCGATTTATACAGGTATTATGATCCTGGCTGACTTGTTTTCAATTCCCTTCCTAATAACCCCCAGCATAGCGTTGGCCTTTTTCATTGCAGTCGCAAACTGTCTCGACATTCTCAGTGAGTTATCTACTACGTCTCCAAGACTGCTGCTCTTTTCTACTGCTACAGATGATCTAACATGGCTTCCCATCTTGATCTGCCTTCATTCCACTGTGGTTAGGAGCTCGGACTCTAATCTGGGAGAACTGGGTTTGATTCCCCACTCCTCCAATACCAGCAGTCACTAGAGTGACAGCTAGTTTCTGTGCCCATGTGATTAAACAGAAGAACAGTTTAAATTGGAGCTTCGCTCTCTGATTTTGAGGAGCTAATATATGAATGACCATATGTACACTTATTTTATTAATATATATTATTGCTGGATTCATTCAATTATAACCTGGATGCACATTTTAGTAGTATATTTATGGCAGATTTGTATTTTATCCTTAGCTATTTTTTTAATCTGGTCTAAGACTGTTATAATAAACTATGCTATACTATACCCCACTCCTCCACATGCAGCCAGCTGGGTTACCTTGGGTTAGTTGCAAGTTCTTTCAGAGCTGTTCTCTCAAGGGCAGTTCTCGAAAGAGCTCTCTCAGCCCCATCTAGCTCACAAGGTGTCTATTGTGGGGAGGGGAAGGGAAAGGAGATTATAAACGGCTCTGAAACTCCAAGTGAAGGGTGGGGTATGGAACCAGTCTCCTCCTCAGTTTGCAGTGTCATTGAGAGAAGCAGTCCCAAGGGTTGGTGGGTCCCTGACTGCTTAGGATCTTGAAGGTCATCACTTGGGTGGACCTTGAACTCTACTAGATTTACCTGATGGATGAACATGCTAGACATCTGATGAAGGGAGCTTTGGCTCACAAAAATGTAAACTTTATTGATCTTTAAGGCGCCCCTGGAGGGGCCATGGCTCAGTGGTAGAGCATCTGCTTGGCCTGCCGAAGGTCCCAGGTTCAATCCCCACCGTCATCCAGTTCAAAAGGACCAGGCAGCAGGTGTTGTGAAAGACCTCCACCTGAAACCCTGGAGAGCCAGTCTGAGTAGACAGTATTGACTGTGACCGATCAATGGTTGTATTCAGTATGAAACAGCTTCGTGGGTGTAGTTGTCAGCACCACCCCGAAACATCTGGCCATTAGTGAGGGCACTGAGAAGTCTTTCCTGTAGGAGACGTGGGTCATTGGCAGAGCATCTGCTTGACACGCAGGAGTTCCATGGTTCAATGCCTGGCCTAAGACCACTTGTAAGTTGATTGCAGAGGTGAGATTTCAAACTAAGGCCTTCCCTATGTGTAGCACATTTTCTTTGCCATGACTCTCTCTCCCTCTCTCTCTGGGGAGGGGTCCTGAGTCAGTGATACAGTATTTTCTGGGCATTGAGAAGGTCCCAGGTTCAGTCCCCAACATCTCCATCTAAAAGGACCAGGCCGTAGGTGATGTGGAAGATCCAGTGACTCATCACTAGAGCATCTGCTAAGCATCCAGAAGGTCCCAGGTTCAGTCCTCAGCATCTCCAATTAAAAAAAAGACCAGGAAGTATGTGATTTGAAAGATTTCAGTGGCTCAGTGGTAGAGCATCTTCTGGGCTTGCAGAAGGCCCCAGGTTCAATCCCCGGCATCTCCATCTAAAAGGACCAGGCAGGAGGTGATGTCCTTTGCCCCTAAAAGGGGTATGGAGCAAAATGGACTTTAACCTCAAAACTCACAAGGGTGGTCTCTCTCCTCAGCTGGAACGAATGGTTAAAACTGCCCGTCAAGTATCCAGACCTGCCCCGTAACGCCCAGGTGGCTCTGACGATATGGGATGTCTACGGCCCGGGCAAAGCCGTCCCTGTCGGGGGGACGACGGTCTCGCTGTTTGGGAAATATGGGTACGTATGTGTTTTGCTGTTTGTCAACGGGGCTTTTTCTGTGGTGGTACCTCGCCTTTAGAATGCCCTCCTCCCCTCGTGCCTTGCCAGGTACTTACTTTGCTTTCTTTTGCACACCTGGCTTGTGTTGGAGTGAGTGACTCAGCATGCCCGAGCATTGCGCGGGAAGGGGGTGCGACATCACTCCAACGGTGTGTAGTTGTTATCTCCTTGAATGGGATGCCTCTCTTGGTCATAACCTGGGAGCTGCCCTCTGACCCCCTCGTTTTTCCGACTTTGTCCTCTCACTCTCTCAACATAGCCTTCCATGGAAGTTGCAGCTAGTGTAGAATGCTGTGGCTTGACTGCAGGTTGGAACCAGTGACCTGGCGCATGTGACTCCATAAGAACATAAGAAGAGCCCTTTTGGATTAAACCAATAGTCCATCTAGTCCAGCATTCCATCTCAGCATTCCAGAGAGTCTTTTTCGGAGGCCAACAGTGTTGGTGTATTGTTGATGATTTAAGAATGTAAGAACATAAGAGGAGCCCTGCTGGATCAGACCAGTGGTCCATCTAGTCTAGCATCTTGTCTCACACAGCAGTCAACCAGTTCCTCTGGAGGTCCAACAACAGGGTATGGAGGCTGAGGCCTTCATAAGAACATCAGAAGAGCCCTGCTGGGTCAGACCAGTGGTCCATCTAGTCATAGCATCCTGTCTCACACAGCGGTCAACCAGTTCCTCTGGAGGTCCAACAACAGGGCATAGAGGCCGAGGCCTTCATAAGAACATCAGAAGAGCCCTACTGGGTCAGACCAGTGGTCCATCTAGTCCAGCATCCTGTCTCACACAGCAGTCAACCAGTTCCTTTGAAGGTCCAACAACAGAGCATAGAGGCTAAGGCCTTCATAAGAACATCAGAAGAGCCCTCCTGGATCAGACCAGTGAAGGTCCATCTAGTCCATCATCCTGTCTCACACAGTGGCCAACCAGTTCCCCCAGAGGTCCAAAAATGGCACAGAGGCCGAGGTCCATCCCCAATGTTGCCTCCTAGCTCTGGGATAGAATTAGTGCCTCTGAATGCGAAGGTTCCCCTCAGTAGCCACTATCCTACATGAATCTTTCTAATCTCCTTTTAAAGCTGTGTATTCCTGTGGCCGTTGCTACATCACCTATTAATTAATTAATTAATTAATTTATCATTTGCATTTATATCCCGCCCATCGTGCGGGTGAGCTCAGGGTAGGTAACATCATTAGAATAAATACAGTTTCAGTTGAAAACATTAAACATTAAAAAACGATAAAACATTATGACAATTAAAACAATGGGTACAGCTTGAAACAGGGTCAGTTGGCTGTAAGGGATGACAGGGAGAGGCCCTCCTGATTATCCCACTGACGAAAGAATCTCCTCTGGTGAGTACACAAGACAGGGCCTTTTTGGTGGCCGTCCCACAACGATGGAACCACCTCCCCAAGAAAGGTGTACCTGGTCCCCTCCCCTTTTTTGATCTTTCGGAGGCAGCTGAAGACAGTTTTATTCATAATGGCGTTTGATCCATTCAGTTCAGTTTGTCCTGCCTTTTGGCAGTTTTAAATTGTGATTTTCGTTTACGGCCTGGTTTTTTTGTATTTTTATGTTTTGTTCACATGCTAAGCCTCTGAAGATAGAAAGGCAGCTAATAAGTGTTCTAAGTAAATGGGATACAATAAGAACCATATTTTGGCTGAGGGCAGGGAGAGGGAAATACAGGTTCGTAGCCACAGTGGGGGCATTTAGGGGCGGTGCCCCCTCACTCATGGCCCACGCCCCACAACTCGTTTGCCTCAGCCACTACAGGAGGAGAGCCAACTGGGCGGTGCAATTAATACTTGGCAAGTATGTGCTGCCAGCTATACTAGTGGGCAAGTGAGGCCTGCTGCTACTGTAGCACAGAGAACATAATCCCTGAGTATTAATCGCACCAAGCCACGGGCTCTCCCTCTCCTGTAGCAGCCAGAAGGGAAAGAAAGACCTTTCTCTCCTCCACCTGCCTGCCAATGGACCTCTCTCCCCCTGCCCCCCCCCCCCGATTTCCCAACACCTCACTGTAATGATTTCATGTTTTGGTGTGTGTGTTCCTTTAAATGTTTAGTGTGACTGCAGTGCTGTGGGGAAGGTGATAGAAGGAGACAAGTGTGATGTGATTGGATGATGACTGAAAGTGGGAGAAGAGATGTTCTGAGGTGTGTGTGTTTTAAGACAGAGCTGAGTGTAGGTGTCTTTGAAAAAAGTGAAGTGTGGCAGAGCCATGAAGAGGGTCTGTGTGACTCTAAAAGTTTTGTGAGAGAGTCTATATGGCCAAGAAACAAGTAGTGTCTAAACTGTGTGGTTAGACAAATGTTTTATCTCGTGTGCCTAAGACAAAGAGTTTAGCCTGTGTGGCTATATGAGAGAGAGAGAAATATAAGCCTGTCAGAGTGGAGTTTGGAGTTTGAGAGACTGCTTGTAGCACCAAGCATTGCCAGTTCTATTGACGTTCCTTTCTCCAGCAACTGTTCAAAATAGCCAGAAACCTTATTTTGTTCTTTATTAAATAAATCAATTTTTGTTGAAACGTATCCCAGAAATCAGTACAGTACTTCCTCAGGCCACGTAGACCTCTGGAGTGCCCAGACCCTAGGTAATACTACCAAAAGAGAGAGATTTGGAATTTTAAATTCCTGGTGGCAGCAAGAAACTCCCAAGTTTATATACAAAGAGAGTGTTTAAAAGTAAAACCGTTTTCCACACTAGCAAGAACCTCACACTCACCACCCAAAATTTTCTGGCTACACTCCTGGGGAAACTGCGCCCCCTTAAGGTCCCATTGTGAGCCCTCTGTGAGCAGATGCTACGTCTGCATAAAATGTATCGCTCCCAAAGTTTATGTTAACACATAGCACACTTTGTCGTAGGATGTTTCGGCAAGGGATGCATGACTTGAAAGTCTGGCCCAACGTGGAAGCTGATGGCTCGGAACCCACCAGGACCCCCGGGAGGACGAGCAGTACCCTTTCAGAGGATCAGATGAGCCGGTTAGCCAAGGTGAGGACCAGTTTTCATTTGGGATGCTCATGGCGCTAGTCCACAATTTTCCACCACTCTGGTGCCCCTCTGGTGAGGCGTAAATTTAGGCTTGTGAATCTTCGGGGCGAGGTTGGAAACGTGGGCAGGGAGGTGACTGAAGTTAAGCTGCAGCAATCATTTTGTGGCAGGCGTCACCTCGTGTTGATACACAAATCTGTGCCCTGTGTGACCCCTTGGTCGAATTGGAATCACACAATCTGAGTCCAACGAGTTAGGTGAATATCTGTTTAATGAATTCGTAACAGGGAATACAAGGCTGATGAGTGCCTGAGCACTCCAGCAATTCCAAAGCTGTATTCTGCCATAACCAGGAAGGGCAGAAGGTCTTATACCCCAAATGACATCACATATAGTTTACACATTAAAGGGTCTTTAATTGGTACCAGGCAGTTAACATCAAGCATCATTTGACTCTAAACCTTACTATTGGTCTCTCCTTATACTGGTCATTTATGTCAGTGGTTGTCTTCTCTTATCTGGTTTCCAGGACAATGGGAACATTAGAGAACAGTGGGTTCCTTTCTGACCTGCATATGGAGGGTTAGCTGATAAGGGGTTCTGAATCACATTAAACTTTGCTCTTGGCGGCCTTGCAACTTCTAAATAGCATTCTATTTCTTATTGGATCCTAATTCCCTCTACAGAGGCTTTTAAAAATACTTTTGTTTAATATGGCTTCTTGTACAAAAAATGCAGTTATAAAATATATACGTTCTGCTATAAGTTTCTCTAATCAGAAGCTTCTCAGCTACATACCAGGATCTGGACCTGTTATGATTAAACTTTTGAAGGCACCGCGACAGCTGTCAATATCTATCTATCAAGGAGGAAGGGTCAGAAATTACATTCGGAAATCACATTCTTTTCCCCTTGTCCTACGCTGTGGCAGCCGTTTTGTGGATGTGCCCGCCATGCTTTGGTGCCCCAAAGGTGCCCACGGGCTCAAAAGAGGTTGGGGACCACCGGCTTAGGGCACTTTCAATGCCCTTTGCAACTGGATTTGACATAACGGCAAAATCCACTTGCGAACAATTGTGAAAGGGGACTGAAAGTGATTTATGCAGCCTATGTGGAAGTGCCCTTTGTCAGTTCTTCACTAGCTGTTCTCCGCTTTGGTAAGTGAATCGGACACTGGGGATGAATGCCCAGTTCTGATGCATTATCATTTTCCCGCACCGCTCATAGAATCCTGGAATCACACAGTTGGAAGGGGCCATAGAGGCCACCTACTCCAACCCCCTGCTCAATGCAGGATCAGCCTAGAGCAGAGGGGTCGAAGTCATTTGTCATGAGGGCCGGATCTGACATAATTGCCACTTTGTTGGGCCGGGCCACACGTGCCACGAAACATAATGTCAGGCACTGGAAACAAAAAAATGTATGAAGGACAGCAGCTGGTAAGCTCTGAGTTGATGTATCCTGTCTGCAAGGCCCCATGGTTGGGAGGGCAGTGCAGAGGAAAACCCACACGGGCAGACTGGAGAGGCAGCAGCGCGGCGTGGGGCAGACGCTCCCACGATGCTTGACTGCTGCAGATGAGGTTGTTTTGCCGGGAGCTCACCACTTCCCGAGGCAGCCGATTCCACTCTTGCACAACTCTGACCGTCAAAAGAGTTTTTTCCTAAGATCCAGCCGGAGCTTCCCGCCCTTAACTGGAACCCGTTATTGCGAGTCCTCTCCTCTGCTGCCTACAGGAACAGCTCCCTGCCCTCCTCTGAGGGACAGCCCTTCAAAGGCAGTTCATATGTGGATCGTATTCTGCTCGATTGTCCCAGGTTTTCAACCCTAAGAGATGAACTGATCTCCCCTTCAGGTAATCCGGACTTCCCTCTCTCCAAAAGCAAACCCACCCTGGTTAGTCAGAGACAAAGACAAGCAAAGGACCTGGTGTGGGGGAGAATTTCTAGCGGCTTGTTGTCAAATCGCATGACAACTTTTGCAGTAGCAACTAGGGGTGTGCAAAAAAAAAAAAAAATTCGTTTTTTTCCCGGATTCGGGAATATTAAACCTGAATTTTTCGGGATTCCCGAAAAATTTGGGTCCATTCTACCCTATGGGGCCATTGTAATCAATGGCAAAAAAGTCTGAAAAGTTTCCAGGGGGCTGGGGGGGGGAGAGGGTTTGAGGTAGAGGCTCCAAATTTGGACTGTAGCTGCTCAAGCCTCTCCCCAAAGGACCCCCAAAGTTTTGAAAAGATTGGACCAGGGGGTCCAATTCTAGGGGCATCCAAAGAGGTTGCCCCATTCTCCATTGTTTCCTATGGGGAAAAAGGCAGGCAGGCAGCAGACAGTGTCTCCTGAAAAATCTCTCCAAGAAAGTAAGTGAGGTGGTGAGAGGGGCATGTTTGCCAGGCTAGCAGCAGCAGAACCTGTGCCATCTGCCCCCCAGAAACAGGGCCACCATGCCAGTCAGTGCCCAAAGTTTGACCCCAACAGGACTCACTCTGGTCAAACCCAAACTAAAGCCCTATTCTGAGATTTATTTCAAGATATTATTGGAAAATAAACCTACAACCTTTTTTTAAAGCCTATTTAACAGTGGTGAGAGAGCAGGGGCAGCAGCCAGCCACACTCTCTAAGTCAAACTCTCTCAACTCTGACCAGTCCAGCAGCAGCACCAACCGTTCAGGAACAGCAGGGAGTCGGGGGTGCAGGTCTGCTTTTATGCTCTCTGGGCATACCCAGAGGTTTTCAAACAAAAACAACCTTCTGTGATTGGCCAGAGAGCGGATACCAAAATCCTATTGGCTGCCAGTGCAAGCGGCCTAGTGTTTAGGAGTTTCACAGTACTTGGAAACTTTGCAAGGCAAGCTGTTCTGATGCAATGCATTTGCAAATGCATTGCAGTGATTGGCCATCCATGGTCCCTCCCCCGTCCCCCCCCGGGACCATGAGCAAAAGGCGGGAAAGAGGGTACACAATGCCGGAAAACGAAAGAGTAAGTGATGGGCTTCCCTTTGCAGTTAACTCCCCCCCCCCCCCCCACGGCTGCCATTTTCAGTTTGCTGAAAAGCCGGATTTTTCAGGTTTTTTATTTTCGGGATACCGGGGAGTCTCATCAGAGCCTTTCCAGTATCCCGAAAAACCCAAAATGGTTTTTTTCGGGTTTTTTCGGCTTTTTGGAAAGCCAAATGCACACCCCTAGTAGCAACGTTTTGGATTCTTCCATGTTTTCCCATGGAACGAGGTTGATTGCGGGATTTGCTGTTTGTGACCCGGGTTGCAAAAATAGTAAAGTTAGAAAAAAACACCCTTCAAGTGAGCCATCCTGTCCCCCCTCAGCCTTGTCTTCTCCAGACTGAACCTTCCCAAGTCCCTCAGCCTTTCCTCCTCACAGGGCTTCTTGGCCTCCAGGCCCCCGATCATCCTCATTGCTCTCTTCTGCACCCGCTCCATTCTGCCACCATCCTTTTTGAAGTGAGGCCTCCAGAACCTGTGGTAATATTTTTGTGGTCCTTCGGTACCGTTCACTTTTGGCAACAGGCTTAACGCCTGATCTTTCGGGATGGGGTGGGGGAATCGGATGTCAAATGTCGCAACTTTCACAGCAGCCATCCTTGTTTTAGGCACATTGGAGTGAGCAGCTGGAACGGAGGTTATAAATCTGTCCCTTTCGTCCTTTTGAGATTTATTGTCGCCATAAACTGAGGCATGTTGAAGCTGCAGCGTTATCTCCTCTAAGGCCAGCCTACCTTGGGATTCTAATAAAAAGAACACATTATAATCCCCACATTTACGGTCAGCAAGTTGCGGTGACATCCCCAAGGTTGAACTTTAAGCAGTTGTTACTTTGCCGGCGTGTTGGGTTTAGCAGTCTGACGCCAAGCATACTCCATAGGCATCGTTGAGTATTGTGAACAGCATTTATTCATAGAATCGTAGAGATGGAAGGGACCTCCAGGGTCATCTAGTCCAACCCCCTGCACCGTGCAGGAAATTGACAAATACTTCCCCACACACGCCCCCAGTGACCCTTCTTCCACACCCAGAAGGTGACAAAAAATCTCCAGGATCCCTGATCAAACTGGCCTGGTGAAAAATTGCTTCCTGATCGAAAAGTGGTGATAAACTTTGTGCAGGAATGTTCTGTGGAGCTCCCATTTGGATAACGGCCTTTAATAAGGACACGGAAAGAATTCAGTGACTTTCTTCGTACGATTTTGGGCCTGCCCTCATGCATGCCATATGCGGGCATGTGTCTAGAAACAAACCAAAGACTCCTTGAAACTAGAGTATGGCTTATTGCAGGGGTGGGCAAATAGCAGCCCGGGGGCCACATGTGGCCCGCCACAGAGTTTTTTGCGGCCCGCCAAGACAGTCGGCCATGTGAAGAAGAAGAAGAGATTGGATTTATACCCCGCTCTCCACTCACTTGGAGTCTCAGAGCGGCTTACAAACTCCTTTCCCTTCCCCTCCCCACAACAGACACCCTGTGAGGTGGGTGGGGCTGAGAGAGCTCTGAGACAACTGTCCTTGAGAGAACAGCTGGTGCAGAGCTCTGGCTTGCCCAAGGTCATCCAGCCAGGTGCAAGTGGAGGAGTGGGGAATCAAACCCGGTTCTCCCAGATTAGAGTCCGTGCACTTAACCACTACCCCAAACTGGCTCTCACACCAAACTGGCTCTCTGTGGTGGTGTGATATGGTACATTTGTCTCATTAAACTGATTCTAAAATTAAATATGCTTGCAGCTATAGATGATATGAAATTAGCACAATAAATAAATTAGCACAATAAATAAAACTACCACTATTTTATTTAATTTATACTTATTGGTTTTTATGATACAATTTATACCTTTTCTGAAATGCAAAGGTAACTAATGAATGCAATCATTTTAAAAGGTGTGGCCCTCCGCTAACCTCCGCTCCTACAAAGTGGCCCCCTAGCCAAAACAATTGCCCACCCCTGGCTTATTACCATTAAATTTTGGTTACACCTACTTTTTAAAGGAGATGACAATAGCCTTATTGCTCATATGTTAATGGCGTCTCAGTCTTCTACGTGGCTTTGTCATATAGAGGGAAAAAA
Organism: Lepidodactylus listeri; assembly: GCA_029233225.1. NCBI lineage: Eukaryota > Metazoa > Chordata > Lepidosauria > Squamata > Gekkonidae > Lepidodactylus > Lepidodactylus listeri. The sequence continues at coordinate 9,493,297 of JARCFY010000004.1, forward strand.
ATCAGTGCAATTGGAGATCAGTTGTGATCCCAGGAAGTCTCAGCCACTACCTGGAGTTTGGCAACGCTATCCAGAGACCAAAGTGCTCCCCTTCGGTTGCAACTTCCCCAATACTGTTCCCGGTCCCCACAGAGTTTATGATTTGAATTTTGTCACAAGGTCGGTGGAGGGAGTAGTGGTGTAAACAGGAGGCCGGGGGGAACTGCATTTCGTTTATGTTTCCATTTAGTTCTTGCAGGGAAGCCCCCAAGTTTTTGGGCCAAAGATTTCACGGGAAAGGGTACATCAATGCCCCCTCTAAGCTGCGGAGTCTTGTGAGCAAAAAGATTCTACTTTTGTGAGCTACTGGCATTTAAGTTGGGAGCGAGCGATTTGGCTGCTGCAGAAATCAGGTTGCCCTGGAGCCCTCCTTCCTGAGCTGAGACAAAAAAAGGTGTGCGCCAGAGGCTAAAAAACTGTGAGCCAGCTCACACTAACTCAGCTTAGAGGGAACACTGATCACGGGCTACTCTATCGCCACAGCGTTAACTTGGTACTTATATACCCATGGGAGGGTGGTCGTTGGGGGTGTAGTTGAGTTTCTGGTTTGTCGATAGATACTTCAGAATGCCCAATTTTAGTTTTTTTTGTGCCCCTATAAGGTAAGACTCCTACCTTAATACCTGAGCGCAGTTTTCACCAGTCTCAAGCAGAATTCTAATAAGATATTGATTTATAGCTATGTATCTGATGCAGCGTTCCTTTGGGAGCAGAGCCTTTTTATAAATAAAAAAGGGGATTATATTTTAAAAAGCAAACACCCTTTTAATCTTTTGAAGGTTGACGCGAATGGCCTTATTAAATGGAGATATCTGTGACCTCCATCGCTGCTTGATTCCTGCGTGTGAAATAAAATACGCTCGGAAATGTGGGTTCCAGCGTTTCCCTGTTTTCAGAGCGCGCCGTTTGAGGGCCCTTGTGAATAAATCCCGTTTTTTTGGGGGGGGGGGGGTTGAGTTCAGCCCGTGTGCTTTTGGGATTCTCCGAAAGGTGTCAGTCCAATCTTCCTAAAGTGAAGTTTGCAAGAGACGCTGCAGTTGCTTTCAAGCAAAGGCCAATTGCCGCCCCCTGGCATGGTAGCCTGCCACTCTTGTTACGGGAGAGCATTTTCCTTTTTCATGCAGTCTCGTGTACTTACGAGACCCAGTTTGGTGTAGTGGTTAAGTGCGCAGACTCCAATCTGGGAGAACCGGGTTTGATTCTCCACTCCTCCACTTGCAGCTGCTAGATGACCTTGGGAGAGCCATAGTTCTCTCAGAACTGTTCTTGAAAGAGCAGTCCTCGAAAGAGCTCTCTCAGCCCCACCTCCTTCACAGGAGCTGTGTTCCGGCTGGCAGTTTGGCCCACATTTCACAAACGGATTAAATGGGCCCATTCACACAGCCACAGCTGTCAGGCATTCCCCAGGTGTACTCACCCCGTCAGAGGATGACTTGGAACCAGGTTAAAAAGCCACCGCCTCCGAAGTGGAGTTTTTGTTTCCCGGCGCATTCATCGTGCATGACAGCTGTCTGAACACGGGGGAGCGCGCACAGAACAGATTTGGCAGCCTGAACCTGCAGATCCATTCTGCCGGTAGGGAAGCGGCTTTTTAAACAAATTGCCCATGCGCACATGACTTTTGACTGTTTTTGCAGTGCGCTCCGTGGCTGATGCGCTACAGTAATGTGGATGCTTTCCCACTGGATGTCTCCATGGGTAACCCACAGTAGGGTGTGCTGTGTGGCTGATATGTCCCGCAACATTTTAAACTGGGTCAATTAGAGGCGGCACTATATCGTGACAAGCTGCCAGTCTGTCCACAGCCAGGGTGTCTATTGTGGGGAGGGGAAGGGAAAGGAGATTGTAAACCACTCTGAGTGAAGGGCACGGTATACATCCAATCTCCTCCTCCTCCTCCTCCTCCTTCCCAAGCGTTCTAACAGGAAGTGACAACCAGCATCTCTAGGAATGACTGGAAACTATAGCTTCTGGCAATTCCTAGAGCTACTCTTTGTCACTTCCTGTAAAAACTTCTGATAAGTACACAAGCTGCATTTTTTTCTCCCCCTTACCATGTGACCCCCCACATCACTCCCCTGGTTGCTTGTCAACTTCCAGGCGGGAGCTGGAGATCTCTTAAAATTACAACTGCTCTCCACATTAGATGAATCGCTTATTTACTTAAAACATTTATCCCACTTCTCCTGGAGGAAATGGCTGCTTTGGAAGGTGATATAATGCCACAGAGTGCACCCTCCAAAGCAGACCATTTCCTCCAGGGAAACTGAGGGCCAAAACCTGAAGATGAATTGTAATTCCAGGAGATCTCCAGGCCTTCCTGGAGGCCAGTGTGAGAGTCCACAGAATCAATCAACAACAAGTGTCCTAAACCAGGAAAGCTTTATTGAGAACGTTCCGATAGGGTAATCTGCACTGCTTGTGTTAGTAATGGCGGGTATCTGTGGGTCCGAGATACTTATACAGAATTCAAAAGGGACCCAATAGTATAATATAGCCGAGGGGTCCTCAAACTTTTTAAACGGGGCCAGTTCACTGTCCCTCAGACCGTTGGAGGGCCGGACTATAGTTTTAAAAAAACCCTATGAACAAATTCCTATGCACACTGCCCATATCTTATTTTGAAGTAAAAAAAACAAAATGGGAACAAATACAATATTTAAAATGAAGAACAAGTAAAGTTAAATCAACAAACTTACCAGTATTTCAATGGGAACCATGGGCCTGCTTTTGGCTAATGAGATGGTCAACGTCCGGTTCCATATTTGTCACTGCTAGTCGTAACAAGTGATGCAAGTGTGCATCAGTTAGTCTAGATCTGGTTGGAGATTTCAGATGTTATTTTGTGGGTAGGGAAGGCGCACCGGGGGGGGGGGGTGCGCGCGCAAGCAAGGCACCCTTGACGGGGCTGTTTTCTTTCCCTCTCCGAAGAAACAAAGAACTCGGCATCCTCACAAACTTTTTAAGGCAGCAAGCCCCCAGCTGCTTCTCCCTGAAACTCCACTACTGCAGGCATCATGATGGGAAAGAGAAACCTCTCTCTCTCTCTCTCCCCCTCCGATTCCCAGCAGCACAAAAAGCCTTGAAAAAGACTCCCGCCCGGCTCTTGGGACTGGCGCAGGTCTCCTAGCCGGATGAGAGGCCTCTCAGCCGGCTAGGAGACTTGGGGCCAGCCGGCGCGCCTGCCACCCCACACTTACCCTCTTCCAGTCTTCCTTTTGCCTCCTCCTGGCTGACTGGAAGCAGTGGGTCGGGGCTTTGTCATGTGGCCCGGGACGAGTCGGCTGCAATTTTTCCGCTGCTTTGTGTGCTGCTGGGAATTGGAGGACAGGCAGCGGCACACCCGGCGGGCCAGAAAAATGCCCTCGGCGGGCCGCATGTGGCCCCCGGGCCGTAGTTTGAGGACCCCTGATATAGCCAATCAAGGAATGGAGTAAAAGGCGCTTAAAATACCGGCTTTCTGTTCCCAGAGTCTAGGCGGGAAGGTATAGAGCCAGACAGTAAGAGATGCAGCATCTGGCACAGCAAGCTCTCCAAGGCCGGAGGAGCCGGCAGAGCGATAAGCAGGCCACGCGAACAAACGAGTAAAACATTCCACTGAGATGAACCCTTACCTTGGTGAAACCACCTCCCGGGCGGGGGATGGCAGCGTTAGCTGACAGCTAGCAGCCCTCGGCTGTGCCAAAACCGCTCCCGTGGCGTAGGGATGTTGTGGGAACGGAGCGGAGTGTTTCATGCTGTTTGCATTGATCCTACCTGGTTGACGTTTGCTAGAATATTGAACCCCGTGAAGGTTGCACAAAGAGAAGAGCACACATGAAGCTGGCTTATACAAAATCAGACCGCTGGCCCATCAAAGTCAGTATCGTCTACTCGGACTGGCAGCAGCTCTCCAGGGTCTCAGATTGTCTGCTCTGTATTGTCTACTCTGATTGGCGGAAGGACTCTCCAGGAGTCCAGTTTGGTGTAGTGGTTAAGTGCGCGGACTCTAATCTGGGAGAACCGGGTTTGATTCCCCACTCCTCCACTTGCACCTGGCTGGATGACCTTGGGCAAGCCATAGCTCTGTACCAGCTGTTCCCTCAAGGACAGCTTGGGAAAGAGCTCTCTCAGCCCTACCTACCTCACAGGGTGTCTGTTGTGGGGAGGGGAAGGGAAAGGAGTTTGTAAGCCGCTCTGAGACTCCCTTGGGGAGTGGAGGGCGGGGTATAAATCCAATCTCTTCTTCTTCTTCTTCTTCTTCCTTCACATCACCTCCTGCCTGGTCCTTTTCACTGGAGATGCCGGGGATTGAACCGGGGACCTTCTGCATGCCCAGCAGGTGCTCTTGCACTGAGCCGTGGCCTTTCCTATTAAAGGAGGGTTTACAGATTGGCCCAGGGAAACCCATGAATACTTGAAGCTGCCTGATACGGGGTCAGTCTTGTCATCTAGTGATGAGCCACTGGGACCTTTTGCATCACCTAGTGCCTGGTCCTTTTGACTGGAGGTGCTGGGGATTGAACCAAGGACCTTCTGCATGCCAAGCAGTGATGAGCCGCTGGGGTCTTTCCCATCACCTCCTACCTGATCCTTCTAACTGGAGAGGCCGGGGATTGAACCTGGGAGCTTCTGCCTGCCAAGCGGATGCTCTACCACCGAGGCACGGTCCCTCCCAACCTCTGACCAATTAGGCCCGTGTAAAATTTCTAAGGAGGGCGGGAACTAGATTTTGGTGATCGTCTGGAAGTGGGTCCCTGTGCGCGCACGTGACTAATAAACGGGTCTCTTCGATGTAGGCCTCTGACAAGGAACACTTGGAAGATGTAAGTAGCGAGGAGGCATGGCCTACCAGCATCCGCCTTTGACAGTGCGCGCGTTTGTGGCTGAAGGGTGACTAACCTCTAATACTCTGAAAGCTTCTCCTTTGTGGAACCTGTGGGCAGCAGTGCAGCCTGAAGTACCTGCCTTCTGTTTATGCCTCTTAACCTTCTTATTGCTTGTAAAAAGCCTTTACTAATTAGGTCTTGGGGTCATGCAAGACCCCAGTTTAGTTACTTATTTTAATTGGGGGGCTCAAGCGCTGCCGATTTTAATGGGGGGCTGAAGCACCACAGACTGCTCAAACAGGTCACTGGGGGTGTGTGGTAGAGTAGGATCTTGCATTATGCAAAGGGTTGGACTAGATGACCCTGGAGGTCCCTTTCCAACTCTGAATCTATGATTAGTCTCTTGCACGAAGTAATACACGTGCGTGTGAAGCTGCCGTGTATTGAATCAGACCATCAGTCTGTCAGGGTCAGTATTGTCCACTCAGACTGGTAGCAGCTCTCCAGAGTCTCAGGCTGAGGTCTTTCACATCACCTGCTGTCTGGTCCTTTTAACTGGAGATGCCAGGGATGGAACCTGGGATCTTCTGAATCAAACTCTTGGTCTATCAAGGTCCTCTCACTACTGGTCTCTCAAAGGTCAGTATTGTCTACTCAGACTGGCAGCTGCTCTCCACAGTCTCAGGCAGAGGTCTTTCCCGTCACCTCCTACCTGGTCTTTTTAACTAGAGATGCCGGGGATTGAACCTGGGACCCTCTGAATGCCAAGCAGAAGCTCTACCAATGAGCCACTGAGGTCTTCCACATCACCTAATGCCTGGTCCTTTTAACTGGAGATGCCGGGGATTGAACTTCTGCGTGCAGCTATGTGCTTCTCCCACCACTGGTCCATCAAGATCAGGATTGCCTATTCAGACTGGGAACGGCTCTCCAGGTTCTCAGGCTGAGGTCTTTCCCATCACCTGTTGTCTGATCCTTTTAACTGCAGATTCTGGGGACGAATTCTGGAACCTTCTGCATGCAAAGGAACTGCTCTATCATTGAGCCATGGCCTAGACCCCAATCATGAAGCTGCCTTATATTGAATCATACCCTTGGTCCACCAAAGACAGTGTTGTCTACTTAGACTAGCAGTGGCTCTCCAGGGTCTCAGGCTGAGGTCTTTCCCATCACCTGTTGTCTGATCCTTTTAACTGCAGATGCTGGGGACGAATTCTGGAACCTTCTGCATGCAAAGGAACTGCTCTATCATTGAGCCATGGCCTAGACCCCAATCATGAAGCTGCCTTATATTGAATCATACCCTTGGTCCACCAAAGACAGTGTTGTCTACTTAGACTAGCAGTGGCTCTCCAGGGTCTCAGGCTGAGGTCTTTCCCATCACCTACTGCCTGGTCCTTCTTAACTGCAGATTCTGGGGACGAATTCTGGAACCTTCTGCATGCAAAGGAACTGCTCTATCATTGAGCCATGGCCTAGACCCCAATCATGAAACTACCTTATATTGAATCATACCCTTGGTCCACCAAAGACAGTGTTGTCTACTTAGACTAGCAGTGGCTCTCCAGGGTCTCAGGCTGAGGTCTTTCACATCACTCCTACCTGACCCTTTAACTGGAGATGCTGGGGATTGAACCTGGGGCCTTCCGCATGCAGAGTGGATGTTCTACCACTGAGTCATGACCCCTGCTAGGGGGAGAGAGTGTTACATGTCTGAAGATCCCGTTGGGTGTAGTCATGAACCTGGACATCTTGGAGGCTTTGACGAAGTGGTGGCCTCTGTGTTTTGCTCCCTTTGAATTGAGTTTGCGTCTTCTTAATAGCTCTAACTAAGACTTTTAAGCCTGAAGTGTGATGCATGCCTGTTCCGGATTGTGCGGATTACTTCAGTGTGAGCCTTTGTCGATTCTTTGAAAGGAGTCTTTTGTGGGATGCATGTTTCCATAGAAACACTTTAATTCCTGTTCAGAGGGCCTTTCCTGGAATTGCTCTGCAGGCATGCCCACAGTGGGTGAACAGCAGGTTAAATACGTTTTCCATCGCATGAGGACAGATCTCTCTAACTTGCACCCCCTGAACTGTGTATGACATTTTCGCCATATCTCTTGGTCCACCAGATGTTCAATTCTGAACCCCTGCCTACACATCCTCGGACAGGCCACCAAACTCTGGAGTTTCACAAACCGTTGCTCGGCCTCTGTTGTTGGCTTGGAGCAGGGATTTCTTTTGGTGGTGGCAGGGGAGTCCAACAGACCCATTCGAGTCGGATGTTGCTGAGGACAAAACTAGATGGCATTGTGGGGCACCACGTTTGTACCATATACCGTTGAAGTTGTGTTTTTTGGGATATCTTAAGTTTTTTGCAGCAAAATAGATCGTCCGAGGAAGGAGAGCGGAACTCATGTCTGTTTTCCTCCCCCTCGTTCCGTGAATGCAGGTGTTTTAATTTTATTTAGTTCATTTACAGTCTACCCCACCCCCCCATCTTTGAGACCTCGTACCATCACTTGGGATGAGAGAAAAGGATGAGGCATGACCAACAGAAGGTCCAGTTCCTGTCACTGAGTCCTAGGGTTTTGGTGTTGGGGGGGGGCAGGGGGCAACAGTGGGAGGGCTTCTGGTGTCCTGGTCCCAACTGAGGGCACCTGGTATTCTTGGCCACTGTGTGACAGAGTGTTGGACTAGATAGGCCACTGGCCTGATCCAGCATTGGCTTCTCTCATGTTCTTATGGATCTTGGATTCTCCATACCCATTGATAGTAATGAGGGTGTGGCAGGAAGTTCTGGGGGATTCTTCCATCGTCATCGTCGTCATCATCACTTATTTAAGCTTCCAGCTTAAGCATGTTTAGGATTGCCCCGAGTAGGTCTGTGTTTGTAGCTGGTGAAAGCAAAGTGGGAATACCAGGTTTGATTCCCCGCTCCTCCACTTGCAGCTGCTGGTTGACCTTGGGCAAGCCATAGTTCTGACTGAGTTGTTCTCTCAAGGGCAGTCCTCGAAAGAGCTCTCTCAGCCCCGCCTACCTCACAGGGTGTCGGTTGTGGGGAGGGGAAGGGAAAGGAGTTTGCAAGCCGCGCTGAGACTCCGAGCGAGTGAAGGGCGGGGTATAAATCCAATCTCTTCTTCTTCTTCTTCTTCTTCTTCTTCTGTGTGTGTGTGTGTTTGTGTGCATGCGTGCCTAGAAGTCATAGTTACTTCTGGTGATCCCTAGTGAGGCTAGGATGTTTCAGAGAGGTGGCTTGATATTTGCCTACCTCTGCATCCCGGCCCTGGTATTTCTTGGAGGTCGCCCTTCCAAGTACTTGCCAGGGTTGGCCCTGCTTAGCTTTCAAGATCAGACGACATCAGATTCGCCTGGGCTATCCCAGTTCAGGGTGAAACCGCTCATTTTTTACTTGATGAAGCTCTTTGGAAAACGTTTTCTGTCCCTCGGACTCTCTTGCAAAGACAATCATGAGATAAACCTTTTGTACCTAACGGCCATATTCAGCACCTCTTCATTTTTGTGTGTGAAATATGCATCATTGTAGAATCATGTGTATTCTTTCCCCACCGCTGTCTTCAACATGGTGAGTCTCAAAAATGATTTCTCCCCCCTCCTTAGCTGCAGCCGTTTAAATAATACGTCTGTCTATTTCCTCCGTGGCAGCTCACCAAGTCTCACCGGCAGGGTCACATGGTAAAAGTAGACTGGCTGGACAGATTGACCTTTCGAGAAATCGAGATGATCAACGAGGTAGGTCGCGGCATGCAACCAGCTCCTAATGAGTTTCAAGACCTGGGTGGTACGGGAACTGCGGAGCATTCAGGTCTCTGAGTTTCAGAGCCAGTTTGGTGTCGTGGTTAGGAGCAGCAGACTTTAATCTTAGTATTATTTATTTTATGGGTTAACCACCCTGTCCTACTTGAGCCAGATTGGTGGAGTGGTTAAGTGCACGGACTCTAATCTGGGAGAACCGGGTTCGATTCCCCACGCCTCCACTTGCAGCTGCTGGATGACCTTGGGCAAGCCATAGTTCTTTCAGAGCTGTTGACGTACAAATTTCTATTCCAGTTCTGGACCGCCCGGCCATTTAGTGGGAAGGGGGAGAGGGAACTTGAAATGAAATATCCGGGGGGGGGGGAAGGGGAAGGGTGCCAGCCAATGCAACCAACCAACTCTGGGTTTGGAAATACCTGGAGAATTGAGGGGTGGAGCCTGGAAGCATGGAGTTTAGGGAGGGGAGGGTATAATACCATGCTGTCCACCTTCCAAAAATCCATTTTCTCCAGTAGAAATGGAATAAATATTTTAAATATATAGATAAGCACTTTATGTAGTCTGGAGACCAGTTGGCATTCCAGGAGATCTCCAGCCCCCTCCTGGAGGTTGGCAACCCCACCCTGTTTGGGTGTACCGGTAAAGGTTTCCCTTGCATGGAAGCCAGTCGAATCTGACTCTGGAGATGCGGTGCTCATCTCCATTTCCAAGCCGAAGAGCCAGCGCTGTCCAAAGACATTTCCGTGGTCATGTGACCATCATGACGAGACGCCGAGGCGCATGGAACGCTGTTACCTTCCCTCCAAAGCGGTACCTGTTTATCTACTTGCAATTTCTTGCTTTTGAACTGCTGGGTTGGTAGGAGCTGGGGCCAGGGACAGGAGCTCACTCCGTCATGCGGCACTCGGGTCTCGAACTGCTAAACTACCGCCCTTCCGGTCTGCAGCTCAGCGTCTTAACCACTTGAGCCACTGCAGCCTCTGTCTGGGTGGAAAGGTGACATATAAATGCTTTCAATCAATCAATCAATCAATCGGTAAAGTTATGGTTGTCCTCATCTATAATCTCTTTCCTCCCCTTCTTTTGTTTCAATCTAGAGCGAAAAGCGAAGTTCTAACTTCATGTACCTGATGATCGAATTTCGCTGCGCGAAATACGACGACAAAGAATATGCAATTGTGTATTACGAGAAGGTAGGCGACTCACGTGGGGGTTTTTTTTTTGCTTTCTTCGAAGCCTGCGCTCCCTAAATGGTATGTACATTTATCATTTTGAACATGTCCTTCTACCGAGACGGGCTGTTATCTTCCGGGATAGCGGGTAGCAGACGCTCTTGCCCGCATGCAAATTGCGCAGTTGAGTTGCAGAGTGATTACAGGTTCCAATCATTCCTGTAATGCTCTTCAAGATGGCAAAGTTTTAATAAGCGTGAGTGATTTAAGAACTCTTCAGGTTTATTGAGCCCGCTCGCGGGGAGCCCGCTCTGAGCCCGCCCGCGGGGAGGGCGGGATATAAATCTCAAAATAAATAAAAATAAATAAATATTGTTTTGGCGGTTCTCTGTTGTTTCCTTTCCCTGCCCTCCTCCTGGAAAAAAACACAACACTCTAAGACTCCTGAATTTCTGGAATTTTTTTTTTTGAGCCTGCAGGCACCTTTGGAATTCTGGGGGCAGGCGCAAAATGGCTACCAAAGGAGGCGGAGCCTGCTGTACAGTGGCTGCTGCAGCTTGTCTTCACTCACACAGTGAAGATCCTTGTGCTGGGGTTGCAGATGTTGCGAGAGCAATGCTTGTAGTCTAACCCCTCTATTTTATAATCACCCTATTTCCACTGTTATTCTGAGTGCCTTTAAGACTTGTAGATGGGCCCTGTTATGAATAAGAACATAAGAGAAGCCAATGTAGGATCAGGCCAATGGCCCATCCAGTCCAACACTCTGTCACACAGTGGCCAAAAACACCAGGTGCCCTCAGGAGGTCCAGCAGTGGGGCCAGGACTCTAGAAGCACTCCCACTGTTCCCCCCCCCCCCTCCTCAGGCACCAAGAATACAGAGCATCCCTTGACCCAGACTGAGAGATCCTATCTGTACTTTGTGGCTAATAGGCACTGATGGACTTCTGCTCCATATGTTTATCTAATTCCCTCTTGAAGCCGTCCATGCTTATAGCCACCACCATCTCCTGTGGCAGTGAATTCCACGTGTTAATCACTCTTTGGGCGAAGAAGTACTTCCTTTTATCCGTTCTAACCCAACTGCTTAGCAATTTCATGGAGTGCCCACGAGTCCTTGTATTGTGAGAAAGGGAGAAAAGGACTTCTTTCTCTACCTGCTCTATCCTATGCATTATCTTATAAACCTCAATCATGTCACCCCTCAGCTGTCGTTTCTCCAACCTAAAGAGCCCCAAGCGCGTCAACCTTTCTTCATAGGGAAACTGTTCCAACCCTTTTATCATTCTAGTTGCCCTTTTCTGCACTTTTCCCAATGCTATAATATCTTTTTTGAGGTGTGGCAACCAGAACTGTACACTGTACTCCAAATGAGGTCGCACCATCGATTTATGCAGGGGCATGATGATACTGGCTGATTTGTTTTCAGTTCCCTTCCTAATAACCCCCAGCATAGCGTTGGCCTTTTTCATTGCAGTCGCACACTGTCTCGACATTTTCATTGAGTTATCTACTACGACTCCAAGATCTCTCTCTTGGTCAGTCTCCGCCAGTTCAGACCCCATCAACATGTATTTATAGTTAGGATTTTTGGCTCCAATGTGCATCCCTTTGCCCTTGGCCATGTTGAACCCCATTTGCCACGTTGACGCCCACTCTCTGATCCTCGACAGATCTCTTTGGATGACTGCTATAGAAAGAATACTAATCCTAAACTAGAGAAACCTATGATTGGACGGTGTAAGGCAGCTGTTTTTTATATATAGCTACACTGCGATTTGTCAACTTCTGTGTTATCTGCTCTGAGAATGTCTTTCCTGGCACCTGCTACTTGGAGATCCTTTTAACTATGAATGCTAGGGCCTGAACCCAGGATCCTTCTGAGTGCGAAAGAAGTGCTCAGCGGGTACAGCCCTGTAAGGTAGGCTAGCCTCTGAGTGTGTAACTGGCTGAACTTCCTCCAGAGCATTTTTTGGCAGGGTGGCGGCTTGAATCGGGACAGTCCACCTGCATCCAGCATTGTAACCACTGTGCCTCATTGCTCCTCCCTATGGATGAACCGAACCAGCTTCTATAAGAAAAGCATAGCATTTCTGATTGTGCTTTCCCTAGCTAGCCTACTACTTTGGTGTATGCATCTTTTTTTTCCAAAAAATGATAGCTGTTTTGGGCCGCTTTGTGTGGGGCATAGAATATATTCTCTTCACCACTTCTTCACCCAAAGAGTGATTAACACGTGGAATTCACTGCCACAGCAGGTGGGGGTGGCTACAAGCATGGATGGCTTCAAGAGGGAATTGGATAAACATCTGGAGCAGAGGTCCATCAGTGGCTATTAGCCACAAGGTATAGATAGGAACTCTCAGTCTGGGGCAAGTGATGCTCTGTATTCTTGGTGCTTGGGGGGGCCAAGAGTGGGAGGGCTTCTAGTGTCGTGGTCCCACTGGTGGACCTCCTGAGGGCTCCTGGTGTTTTTGGCCACTGTGTGACACAGAGTGTTGGACTGGGTGGGCCACTGGCCTGATCCAACATTGGCTTCTCTTATGTTCTTATATATTCTTTAAGAAATAGAACAATTTATAAAGTTAAATGTGTACCTTTGTGGAGCAATTCATAAAGTTAAATTTGTGGTGACACAGAGTGTTAGACTGGATGGGCCATTGGCCTGATCCAACATTGGCTTCTGTTATGTCCTAATGTCTGGGGCAAGTGGTGCTCTGTATTCTTGGTGCTTGATGGGGGGGGGAACAGTTGGAGGGCTTCTAGTGTCCTGGCCCCACTGGTGGACCTCCTGAGGGCACCTGGTATTTCTGGCCACTGTGTGACACAGAGTGTTGGACTGGATGGGCCACTGGCCTGAGCCAACATTGGCTTCTCTTATGTTCTTATATATACTTTAAAAAATAGAGCAATTCATAAAGTTAAATTTGTACCTTTCTTCAATTCCGTCCCATAGTAGTAGTGGTTGATCATGTCAGAAGAGCCTTGAGCCTTGGTGGTTTAGCTTTCAGGCTTGCCTAGGTCTGCTAACCTCTAGGTGGTGCCTGGTATTACAACTGATCTCCAGACGATAGAGAACAGTTCAACTGGAGGAAATGGTTATTCTGGAGGATGGACCCTACTGGCATTATATTCTGCCAAGGTCCCACCCCACCCCAGGCTCTGCCCCCAAATCTCCAGGCATTTCCCAACCCAGAGCTGGCAACTTGTGAGAGTCCTACAGAGTCAGTCACCTCCAAGTGTCCTTAAACAGGAATGCTTTATTGAGAAAGGCTTGCTATGGTCATCTGCACTTCTTGTGTTAGTAATGGCTGACACAGCCCCAAGCAGGACAATTATAGAGAATTCAAAAAGGGTCTAGTTAGGAAATGCAACCAATCACAGAGCTAAATAAAAGGCGCTTAAAATACTGGATCAATGTTCCCAGGAAAAAAGTGGGAAGAATTATAGCCAGACAGGAGAAGAGATACAGAGGCCGGCACCAACAATCTCCCAAGGTCAGAGCAGCTCGGAGAGCGATAAGCATGCCATGAGAAATAGAACATAACATTCCACAGACCCGTGACATCGCGGGTCCACTCATCCCACCTCCCAGGCAGGAGATGGCAGCATTAGCTGACACAACTATTGTCTTGCCACTGTTGTGTGTTAAGTAGCCTTAGCAAACTACACTGATGTTTTGCAAGCGAAGAGGGTTAATGCACCCCTTTGAATCACTTTGTCATCTAGGATGGTGATGAGTCGTCTCCAATTTTAACGAGCTCAGAGATCGTCAAGGTTCCGGATCCCCAGATGTCTATGGTAAGTTGTTATTGGCGTGGCATTGGTGGTAGGATAGCAAGATAGTGAAGTGGTATAAGGATGGGGTTTTTTTAAAGAAAAATTGTATAAATAAGGACACTAAATTATTCTTTTATTTTCCTTTAACGGTCAACTCATTTGACCTGAGGTCTCAAGGCAGGCCACACTAAATTAACGTTAACATATTGTTGTTGTTAATAGTAGTCGTATATATATTTCTTTAGGGCTGTGACCATACGCAAAATTTGACCCGAAACAGGCACGAATGCCGGGTGGATTTAAAGTGTACAATCAGACACGAACATCTGGGAAGCGTCCTGCCGCTGGTAGCAACCTGTGTTGCTCCGCTGCAGAAGCAGAATAAACAGGCAGCGGGGAAAGTCCGGTAGCAGATGGGTTGCTACGGAGCATGGGTGAACTTTCCCCTGTCTGATCGCTCCAGCGCACTCTCATGGCGTTGGGATGGTCTGATCAGGCCATCCCAATGCTGTGCCATTGCCCCCCCCCTTTCTCAGTATCTACATCATCACACACTCCATAGGGAGCCCTCAGGGCCGAGGTGCGAATCATCAATCCCTCGTTTCAGTGCATCGGAGACAAACAGCAAAAAAACCTCCCAAAACCCGACTCACCCGCGGTTGCGTCTGATCACACAGTGGCGGGCTGTGCCCGCAGCTTCAAAAGACTGTGATCATTCAACTGCAGGTCAACTTCCACTTGACGAAATAGCCTCTCTTCCCCCCCCCCCCGCCCCAGCTTTATCTCACGCGTGTGACCACAGCCTATACTTTAAATCCTACTGTGTTTCTAAATTTGAAATTAATACCTTTCTTAAACCCCATCGTGCACACCAAAGAATCTTTTCCTTCCACGCCGTCACCATCGAGAAGACTTCTGCCGTGGCTAGTGCTCCCTGTGAGCTGTGGAATCGTGTGAGCAAAAATTTCTACTTTATGAGCTGCTGGGATTAAAGTCAGTTTGCTCTGGAGCCATCCTTCCTGAGCTAAGACGAAAATGTGTGAGCTGGAGGCTAAAAAACTGTGAGCTAGCTCACACTAATTCAGCCTAGAGGGAACATTGGCCATGGCTAAATTGATCCTTGGATCCTCTTCCTATAATAAAAATGGTATGGTCTTGCTTCTGTCAATAGACACTAAATTCCTCAGGACTGGATCCAACCATTTTGTAAAGTAAATGAAATAAAGCCTTCTGCATCACTCTGGTCTCCTCAACAGAAGGCAGCTCCCATGTCTTCAAAGCCACCCTCAGGTCAATTTTATGTCATGTGCCATGGCAACGTCATCCGTGTTTCCAGGGGCCACAGCTGGCATAATCTTTGCCAGAGTCCCGGGGCAGCTCCCATCATCTCATCCAGATCACGAGATGTGATAGTCCCTGGAGTCTTGTGTGCAGTTCTGGAGGCCTCACTTCCAAAAGGAGGTGGACAGAAGGGAGCGGGTGCGGAGGAGAACGACGAGGACGACCGGGGGCCTGGAGACCAAGAAGCCCTAGGAGGAAAGGCTGAGGGACATGGGAAGGTTCAGTCTGGAGAAGAAGAGGCTGAGGGGGAGAGGCAGGATGGCTCTCTTGAAGTCTTTGAAGGGCTGTCACTCGGAGGAGGGCAGGGAGCTGTTCCTCTTGGCAGCAGAGGAGAGGACTCGCAATCATGGGTTGAAATTAAGGGTGGGAAGGTATTAGGAAAAACTTCTTTACAGTCAGAGTTGTGCAACAGTGGAATCAGCTGCCTAGGGAGGTGGGGAGCTTCCCCCTCCCTGGCAGTCTTGAAGCAGCGGCTGGACAAACACTTTTCAGGGATGCTCTAAGTTGATCCTGCATTGAGCGGGGGGTGGACTAGATGGCCTGGATGGCCCCTTCCAACTCTGCGATTCTATGTCTGAACCAAACTTATATTGGCTTGATTTTGCGTTTGTTTCTGCTTTTATCTTTTTTTTTTGAACATTTTAGGGTAACTACTGATATTTCTTCCTTGGGATTCCCCCCCCCCCCCTCCAGGAAAACTTAGTAGAGAGCAAACACCACAAACTGGCCCGGAGCTTACGGAGCGGACCGTCCGACCACGATCTCAAGCCAAACGCCGCGACGCGAGATCAGCTAAATGTAAGCTGCATGGTGTCTTCTCAGCTCTCCCCCTCTGTGAGCGTCTTAGAAAGGGAGTTTTCTCAGTCACTTAGTGTCAGGCCAGGAGAAAGGGCTGCTGGGAAAAAAAGACTAAATTTTTGCAAACCAAATTCTGTGTCGAGAAGAACTAAATTCTAAGACCGGTGTAAAGAATTCTTCTAACTTATGCAGTTTGAGCTAGTTTGCATAATTTCTTTTGTTTTGCAGTTCTTCTCTGTTTTTCTGCTTGGCGTAATTACCGTATTTTTCGCTCCATAAGACGCACCTGATCATAAGACGCACCTTGTTTTTAGAGGAGGAAAACAGGAAAAAATGAAACAGAAAGAAAGAGAGAGAGAGAGATAAAGGAAGGAAGGAGGAGGAGAGAGAGAGAAAGAGAAAGGAAGAAAGAAAGGTGGGGACAGAGAGAGAGACAGAAAGACAGACAGACAGAAAAAAGGAAAGGAAGGAAGGAAGGAAGAAAGATAGAGAAAGGAAAGAAGAGAGACGTCGGCATGCCATGCAAAGCCAGGCCTTTCGGTGCAAAGTAGCCACGGAGCTTAATCTGTGGGCGGGGCTTTCTGCGGCTGGCTGTCTTAAAGGGGAAAAGCACTTAAAGGGAAAGAGTACTTAGCCTGGTGGGGTTTTTCCTGCCGTTTCCCTTTTAAGTCTTAACAGCTCAGGCCCAGCAGGGAGGGGCGGGGAAGGCTGGGATGCCAGCCTGAATGGCGTTCCCCTGCGTTCCTGCTGAAGAAAGAGCCCTGTCACAGGTATTCGCTCCATAAGACGCACACACTTTCCCCCCCCCACTTTTTTGGGGAGGAAAAGTGCGTCTTACGAGCGAAAAATACGGTAATCTCTCTTTTATTTGTTATAGGGAAGGGAAAGATGCTCTGTTTCCCAACCCTGAAAATCTTAATCAGCCACCCCCAAAGTTTCTGAGGTTTCAGCGGCCCTTGCCCATAAGCTTTGAGATGATTATCTGCAAATGGCAGGATAGGAAATTCCTGGAGATTTGGGGATGGAGCCTAGGGAGAGCTAGACCATGGGGAAGGGGAGGGACTTCAGCAGTGTGTAACGCCATAGAGTCCACCTGCAAAAGCAGCTGGTTTCTCCAGACGAACTGATCTCTGCCATCTGGCGATCAGCTGTAATTCCAGCAGATGTCCAGGACTCACTTGGAGGCTAGCGATCCTAGTGTACAGTTAGACTGTGCTGATTCTTCGCTTCCTGTCATAAACGCCCAGGGAAATGCCGATCGGGGTCAGGAAGCAATTTTCTCCCAGGCCAGGAGGAGACCAGTGTTCCCTCTAAGCTGAGTTAGTGTGAGCTAGCTCACAGATTTTTAGCCTCCGGCTCACACATTTTTCTTAGCTCAAAAAGGATGGCTCCAAAAAAACCTAATTGATGCAGCAGCCAAATTGCTTGCTCATAGCTTTAATGCCAGCAGCTCACAAAGTAGAATTTTTGCTCACAAGACTCCACAGCATAGAGGGAACATTGGTCGGGACCCCTTTTGGGGTCGAATGACCCTTTCACAGGGGTCGCCAGCTGGTGTCCAAGGCCGCCCCACCAGCAGGAAAGGGCCCCATGCAAGCTGATTGCCATTGGAACCTAACTTTTAGGAACTGATTCCAATCCAGTGTAGGAATAATGGTTGGACATAAGATATTGGTTCAGGCAAGATTTTGTATGGATGGGACAGAAAATAATGTTTTTATTGGTTTTGTCAAAGCCGTTTAGACAACACAACAAATAATTTTATGGTTGGGGGTCACCACAACATGAGGAAGTGTATTAAAGGGTCACGGCATTAAGAAAGTTGAGAACCACTGATGTAGGGGGTTGGACTAGATGACCCTGGAGGCCCCTTCCGACGCTATGATTCTGTGAATGTTGTTTAAGGCAAGGGAGTGGGGGTTGCTTTTGGTCAGAAGACTGACCGAATCTGCAATCTTCAAAGTGGCTGTTAGGTTGATGGCAAAATGCTCAATGTCATGTGTTGCCATGTGCACAGCCATACATAGACAGACAGACAGACAGACAGATGATGAAGAAGAGATTGGATTTATACCCTGCCCTTCACTACCCAAAGGGGTCTCAGAGTGGCTTACAAACTCCTTTCCCTTCCCCTCCCCACAACAGATACTCTGTGAGGTCGGTGGGGCTGAAAGAGCTCTGACAGAAACGGCTCTTTTTCAAGAACAGCTCTGAGAGAACTAAGGCTTGCCAGTGGTCATCCAGCAGGTGCAAGGGGAGGAGTGGGGAATCAAACCTGGTTCTCCCAGATTAGAGTCTGCGCACTTAACTACTACACCAGACTGGCTCTCAGTAGAAAGAAAGAAAGAAAGAGAGAAAGAGAGAAAGAAAGAGAAAGAAAGAAAGAGAAAGAAAGAGAAAGAAAGAAAGAAAGAAAGAAGAATATATCTATAGATAGATATATAGGGTTTTTTAATAGGTGTGTGAGTGCGGGTGCACCTGGAACTCATGGCAACCTCTGGTGACTGACCCCTCCTGGGGGCCTGGAGGATATTCAGTGAAGCGGCTGAATAAAGCCTGCCGCCTCCCGACTGCTGGTATTCCAAGGAGGTCTCCCATCCAAGTACTTCCCAGAGTCCGGCCTGCTCAGCTTCTGAGATCTGACGAGATCAAGCTTGCCTGGGCTATCCAGCCCAGCCAAATATTTTTTAAGGGACAGGAGGGGCAGAGAGTTTTTCACACCTCCTGGATTGCGGAAGCCAGGAGAGGCGGCAGACGCCAGAGGCCCAAACGTCTGAGAGGAGCCCAGGGCCCTGAAAACAAGATGGCTGCCCCTGGGCGATGGTGGTCATCGTAGAGCAGTCATTTGACCCCCGCCAAAGCACAGTTTGACCCCTCTGAGAGGTTGCGCAGGGAGCTGTCTCTTTAGAAACCCAAGGAGTTTCCAGAAACATAATAATAAGCTGCTACTGGATATATGCATTCTCTTTTTTTGCTAAAACACTTTTGGTAAATCAGCACTGGGAAACTTTTGTGGAGGAAATGGAAGAAAAAAATGATGACACAGAGAGCTTCATGATCTTTGCAACCCCCCCCCCCCCCACAAAAAACAGAAGAAGAGTAGGAGGAGATTGGATTTATACCCTATCCTTCACTACAAAGGAGTCTCAGAGCGGCTTACAGACCCCTTTCCCTTCCCCTCCCCACAACAGACATCCTGCTTGACAGCCAAGCTTTGAGAATATGTCACTGTCCCATTCCCGTGCTCACACTGTTCTGTTTGACTTATTTATGGTTTTCTCACACGAACGCATGAAGCTGCCTTATATTGAACCAGGCCATTGGTCCATCCGAGTCAGCATTGTCTACTCGGACTGGCAGCAACTCTTCAGGGCTTTCAGGCAGAGAAGAAGAAGGGATTGGATTTATACCCTGCCCTTCCCTCAGAGTCTCAGAGCGGCTTACAATCTCCTTTCCCTTCCCCTCCCCACAACAGACACCCTGTGAGGCACGTGGGGCTGAGAGCTCTTTCCAGGACTGTCCTTGAGAGAACAGCTCTGACAGAACTTCTAACTGACCCAAGGTCACCCAGCTGGCTGCAGGTGGAGGAGTGCGGGAACCAAAGCTGGTTCTCCCAGATTAGAGTCTACACTCCTAACCTCTACACCAAATTGGCTGGTCTTTCACATCACCTTCTACCCTCTCCTTTGAACTGGAGATGCTGGGGATTGAACCTGGGATATTCTGCATGCCAAGCAGATGCTTTACCACAGATCCATGGGTCCCTTTTCATTTTAAATGAACCCTTTTCTGCCCTGCAAGTATTTTTCTGCAGGGATGTGAGACTTTTTTGGAGGCAGAGGGCAGGGACCAGCAAAAAAGCAAAGCTTTCAAAAAGGCAGCGTTTAGGACTGTGTTATATTTAGTCCATTTTTTATTGGGGACCAGTCGGTAGCCCCATACAGGTTATAGCAAGACGGTACTAAAAATGGAAATGGGGCAAGACGTACATCTTTCTTCTTTAGATTATATTGAGCTATCCTCCGACGAAGCAGCTGACATACGAAGAGCAGGATCTTGTCTGGAAATTCCGATATTATCTTACTAACCAAGAAAAGGTGAGCATTAGATTCTTTTTTTTTAAAAAAAAAAAGTATATCCCCCCCCCTCCTCTTTTGTGCTTTTCTGGATATTGTGAGCTGAAAGCATAATATTGATGGAACTGTGTTACTTTGGATCTTAAAATCTTTCAACACCCGTGTATCCCTCCCCC
Organism: Lepidodactylus listeri; assembly: GCA_029233225.1. Taxonomy (NCBI): domain Eukaryota; kingdom Metazoa; phylum Chordata; class Lepidosauria; order Squamata; family Gekkonidae; genus Lepidodactylus; species Lepidodactylus listeri. Next base: position 9,513,250 of record JARCFY010000004.1, read on the forward strand.
TCCTCCTACCACGAAGATTTTGAGCAGGAGGTTTTTCATTTAAGGCTGGAATTGCCACCCAGGAGCTGTGGGCTGTATACTTTCCACCCTGAAATTAGGAGTAGGTCAGATTCACACGAAGGTGCCTTAGACTGAGTCAGACCCTCGGTCCATCAAGGTCAGTCTGGTCTAGTCAGCCTGGCAGCAGCTCTCCAGGGTCCTGTTAACTGGAGATGCCAGGGATTGAACTGGGGACCTTCTGCAAAAACACTGAGCAAGTGAGGCCTTTCACATCACCTAAGACCTGTTCCTTTTAACTGGAAATGCCAGGAATTGAACCTGGGACCTTCTGCATGCCAAGCAGAAGCTCTACCACTGAGGTCTTCCCCATCACCTCCTGCCTGGTTCTTTTAACTGGAGATGCCGGGAATTGAGCCTGGGAAATTCTGCACGCCAAGCAGAAGCTCTACCACTGAGGACTTTCCCATCACCTCCTGCCTGGTTCTTTTAACTGTAGATGCCGGGAATTGAGCCTGGGACCTTCTGCATGCCAAGCAGAAGCTCTACCACTGAGGTCTTTCCCATCACCTCCTGCCTGGTCCTTTTAACTGGAGATGCCGGGGAATTGAACCTTGGACCTTCTGCATGTCAAGCAGAGGCTCTTCCACTGAGCAACTGAGGCCTTTCACATCACCTCCTGCCTGGTTCTTTTAACTGGAGATGCTGGGGTTTGAACCTGGGACCTTCTGCATGCCAAGCAGAAGCTCTACCACTGAGGTTTTCCCCATCACCTCCTGCCTGGTCCTTTTAACTGGAGATGCCTGGGAATTGAACCTTGGACCTTCTGCATGTCAAGCAGAGGCTCTTCCACTGAGCAACTGAGGCTTTTCACATCACCTCCTGCCTGGTTCTTTTAACTGGAGATGCTGGGGTTTGAACCTGGGACCTTCTGCATGCCAAGCAGATGCTCTTGCACTGGGCCAGAGGTCTTTCCCATCTTCTCCTGCCTGGTTCTTTTAACTGGAGATGCTGGGAATTGAGCCTGGGACCTTCTGCATGCCAAGCAGAAGCTCTACCACTGAGGTGTTTCCCATCACCTCCTGCCTGGTCCTTTTAACTGGAGATGCCGGGGAATTGAACCTTGGACCTTCTGCATGTCAAGCAGAGGCTCTTCCACTGAGCAACTGAGGCCTTTCACATCACGTCCTGCCTGGTTCTTTTAACTGGAGATGCTGGGGTTTGAACCTGGGACCTTCTGCATGCCAAGCAGATGCTCTTCCACTGGGCCAGAGGTCTTTCCCATCTTCTCCTGCCTGGTTCTTTTAACTGGAGATGCTGGGAATTGAGCCTGGGACCTTCTGCATGCCAAGCAGAAGCTCTACCACTGAGGTGTTTCCCATCACCTCCTGCCTGGTCCTTTTAACTGGAGATGCCGGGGAATTGAACCTTGGACCTTCTGCATGTCAAGCAGAGGCTCTTCCACTGAGCAACTGAGGCCTTTCACGTCACCTCCTGCCTGGTTCTTTTAACTGGAGATGCTGGGGTTTGAACCTGGGACCTTCTGCATGCCAAGCAGATGCTCTTCCACTGGGCCAGAGGTCTTTCACATCACCTCCTGCCTGGTTCTTTTAACTGGAGATGCCGGGAATTGAGCCTGGGACCTTCTGCATGCCAAGCAGAAGCTCTACCACTGAGGTCTTCCCCATCACCTCCTGCCTGGTTCTTTTAACTGGAGATGCCGGGAATTGAGCCTGGGACCTTCTGCATGCCAAGCAGAAGCTCTACCACTGAGGTCTTTCCCATCACCTCCTGCCTGGTTCTTTTAACTGGAGATGCCGGGAATTGAGCCTGGGACCTTCTGCATGCCAAGCAGAGGCTCTACCACTGAGGTCTTTCCCATCACCTCCGGCCTGGTTCTTTTAAATGGAGATGCCGGGAATTGAGCCTGGGACCTTCTGCATGCCAAGCAGAAGCTCTACCACTGAGGTCTTCCCCATCACCTCCTGCCTGGTTATTTTAACTGGAGATGCCGGGAATTGAGCCTGGGACCTTCTGCATGCCAAGCAGAAGCTCTACCACTGAGGTCTTCCCCATCACCTCCTGCCTGGTTCTTTTAACTGGAGATGCCGGGAATTGAGCCTGGGACCTTCTGCATGCCAAGCAGAAGCTCTACCACTGAGGTGTTTCCCATCACCTCCTGCCTGGTCCTTTTAACTGGAGATGCCGGGGAATTGAACCTTGGACCTTCTGCATGTCAAGCAGAGGCTCTTCCACTGAGCAACTGAGGCCTTTCACGTCACCTCCTGCCTGGTTCTTTTAACTGGAGATGCTGGGGTTTGAACCTGGGACCTTCTGCATGCCAAGCAGATGCTCTTCCACTGGGCCAGAGGTCTTTCACATCACCTCCTGCCTGGTTCTTTTAACTGGAGATGCCGGGAATTGAGCCTGGGACCTTCTGCATGCCAAGCAGAAGCTCTACCACTGAGGTCTTCCCCATCACCTCCTGCCTGGTTCTTTTAACTGGAGATGCCGGGAATTGAGCCTGGGACCTTCTGTATGCCAAGCAGAAGCTCTACCACTGAGGTCTTTCCCATCACCTCCTGCCTGGTTCTTTTAACTGGAGATGCCGGGAATTGAGCCTGGGACCTTCTGCATGCCAAGCAGAGGCTCTACCACTGAGGTCTTTCCCATCACCTCCGGCCTGGTTCTTTTAAATGGAGATGCCGGGAATTGAGCCTGGGACCTTCTGCATGCCAAGCAGAAGCTCTACCACTGAGGTCTTCCCCATCACCTCCTGCCTGGTTATTTTAACTGGAGATGCCGGGAATTGAGCCTGGGACCTTCTGCATGCCAAGCAGAAGCTCTACCACTGAGGTCTTCCCCATCACCTCCTGCCTGGTTCTTTTAACTGGAGATGCCGGGAATTGAGCCTGGGACCTTCTGCATGCCAAGCAGAAGCTCTACCACTGAGGTCTTTCCCATCACCTCCTGCCTGGTCCTTTTAACTGGAGATGCCGGGAATTGAGCCTGGGACCTTCTGCATGCCAAGCAGAAGCTCTACCACTGAGGTCTTCCCCATCACCTCCTGCCTGGTTCTTTTAACTGGAGATGCCGGGAATTGAGCCTGGGACCTTCTGCATGCCAAGCAGAAGCTCTACCACTGAGGTCTTTCCCATCACCTCCTGCCTGGTCCTTTTAACTGGAGATGCCGGGGAATTGAACCTTGGACCTTCTGCATGTCAAGCAGAGGCTCTTCCACTGCGCAACTGAGGCCTTTCACATCACCTCCTGCCTGGTTCTTTTAACTGGAGATGCTGGGGTTTGAACCTGGGACCTTCTGCATGCCAAGCAGAAGCTCTACCACTGAGGTCTTCCCCATCACCTCCTGCCTGGTCCTTTTAACTGGAGATGCCTGGGAATTGAACCTTGGACCTTCTGCATGTCAAGCAGAGGCTCTTCCACTGAGCAACTGAGGCTTTTCACATCACCTCCTGCCTGGTTCTTTTAACTGGAGATGCTGGGGTTTGAACCTCGGACCTTCTGCATGTCAAGCAGATGCTCTTGCACTGGGCCAGAGGTCTTTCCCATCTCCTCCTGCCTGGTTCTTTTAACTGGAGATGCTGGGAATTGAGCCTGGGACCTTCTGCATGCCAAGCAGAAGCTCTACCACTGAGGTGTTTCCCATCACCTCCTGCCTGGTCCTTTTAACTGGAGATGCCGGGGAATTGAACCTTGGACCTTCTGCATGTCAAGCAGAGGCTCTTCCACTGAGCAACTGAGGCCTTTCACATCACCTCCTGCCTGGTTCTTTTAACTGGAGATGCCGGGGAATTGAACCTTGGACCTTCTGCATGTCAAGCAGAGGCTCTTCCACTGAGCAACTGAGGCCTTTCACATCACCTCCTGCCTGGTTCTTTTAACTGGAGATGCTGGGGTTTGAACCTGGGACCTTCTGCATGCCAAGCAGATGCTCTTCCACTGGGCCAGAGGTCTTTCACATCACCTCCTGCCTGGTTCTTTTAACTGGAGATGCTGGGAATTGAGCCTGGGACCTTCTGCATGCCAAGCAGAAGCTCTACCACTGAGGTGTTTCCCATCACCTCCTGCCTGGTCCTTTTAACTGGAGATGCCTGGGAATTGAACCTTGGACCTTCTGCATGTCAAGCAGAGGCTCTTCCACTGAGCAACTGAGGCGTTTCACATCACCTCCTGCCTGGTTCTTTTAACTGGAGATGCTGGGGTTTGAACCTGGGACCTTCTGCATGCCAAGCAGATGCTCTTGCACTGGGCCAGAGGTCTTTCCCATCTTCTCCTGCCTGGTTCTTTTAACTGGAGATGCTGGGAATTGAGCCTGGGACCTTCTGCATGCCAAGCAGAAGCTCTACCACTGAGGTGTTTCCCATCACCTCCTGCCTGGTCCTTTTAACTGGAGATGCCGGGGAATTGAACCTTGGACCTTCTGCATGTCAAGCAGAGGCTCTTCCACTGAGCAACTGAGGCCTTTCACATCACGTCCTGCCTGGTTCTTTTAACTGGAGATGCTGGGGTTTGAACCTGGGACCTTCTGCATGCCAAGCAGATGCTCTTCCACTGGGCCAGAGGTCTTTCCCATCTTCTCCTGCCTGGTTCTTTTAACTGGAGATGCTGGGAATTGAGCCTGGGACCTTCTGCATGCCAAGCAGAAGCTCTACCACTGAGGTGTTTCCCATCACCTCCTGCCTGGTCCTTTTAACTGGAGATGCCGGGGAATTGAACCTTGGACCTTCTGCATGTCAAGCAGAGGCTCTTCCACTGAGCAACTGAGGCCTTTCACATCACCTCCTGCCTGGTTCTTTTAACTGGAGATGCTGGGGTTTGAACCTGGGACCTTCTGCATGCCAAGCAGATGCTCTTCCACTGGGCCAGAGGTCTTTCACATCACCTCCTGCCTGGTTCTTTTAACTGGAGATGCCGGGAATTGAGCCTGGGACCTTCTGCATGCCAAGCAGAAGCTCTACCACTGAGGTGTTTCCCATCACCTCCTGCCTGGTCCTTTTAACTGGAGATGCCGGGGAATTGAACCTTGGACCTTCTGCATGTCAAGCAGAGGCTCTTCCACTGAGCAACTGAGGCCTTTCACATCACCTCCTGCCTGGTTCTTTTAACTGGAGATGCTGGGGTTTGAACCTGGGACCTTCTGCATGCCAAGCAGATGCTCTTCCACTGGGTCAGAGGTCTTTCCCATCTTCTCCTGCCTGGTTCTTTTAACTGGAGATGCTGGGAATTGAGCCTGGGACCTTCTGCATGCCAAGCAGAAGCTCTACCACTGAGGTGTTTCCCATCACCTCCTGCCTGGTCCTTTTAACTGGAGATGCCGGGGAATTGAACCTTGGACCTTCTGCATGTCAAGCAGAGGCTCTTCCACTGAGCAACTGAGGCCTTTCACATCAGCTCCTGCCTGGTCCTTTTAACTGGAGATGCCGGGGTATTGAGCCTGGGACCTTCTGCATGCCAAGCAGAAGCTCTACCACTGAAGCCTTTCACATCAGCTCCTGCCTGGTTCTTTTAACTGGAGATGCCGGGAATTGAGCCTGGGACCTTCTGCATGCCAAGCAGAAGCTCTACCACTGAGGTCTTTCCCATCACCTCCTGCCTGGTCCTTTTAACTGGAGATGCCGGGGAATTGAGCCTGGGACCTTCTGCATGCCAAGCAGAAGCTCTACCACTGAAGCCTTTCACATCACCTCCTGCCTGGTTCTTTTAACTGGAGATGCCGGGAATTGAGCCTGGGACCTTCTGCATGCCAAGCAGAAGCTCTACCACTGAGGTCTTTCCTATCACCTCCTGCCTGGTTCTTTTAACTGGAGATGCTGGGAATTGAGCCTGGGACCTTCTGCATGCCAAGCAGAAGCTCTACCACTGAGGTCTTTCCCATCACCTACTGCGTGGTCCTGTTAACTGGAGATGCCAGGGATTGAACTGGGGACCTTTTTGCATGCCAAGCAGATGTTCTACCAATGTGTCACGGAGGACCTTCTGCATGTCAAGTAGATGCTCTACCAATGAGGTTTTTCACATCACCTACTGCCTGGTCTTTTTAACTGGAGATGCTGAGGATTGAACCTGGGAACTTCTGCATTCCAAGCAGAGGCTGTACGACTGAGCCACAGCCCTTCCCGAAATGAAAAAAAAAAGGTGTTTGGATGTACGGATAAGAAGCTTAAGTTACTTTCACCCCTGCTGCTGAATCTCCTGTGTTACCCTGGTTTGAAAGTATCTGTTCAGAACTCTAAATTGTGCATGTAGAACATGTTTTTTATGTTTTTCTTATTTTAGGCTTTGACAAAGTTCTTGAAATGCGTCAATTGGCACCTCCCGCAAGAAGCCAAGCAGGCCTTGGAGCTTCTGGGCAAGTGGAAGCCGATGGATGTGGAAGATGCTCTGGAGCTTCTCTCCTCTCAGTTTACCAACCCGACAGTGCGTCGTTACGCAGTCGCCAGATTGCAGCAGGCCGACGATGAGGTGTGGAAATGGTTTGGTTTGCCTTTGAAGCTCTCCTGGCATCTAAAATCCTGCCCTGCACCCTGAGTTTCAAGTCTGCTTATCAATAGATCATTGGGGGGGGGGGGGGGGGGGCGGGGGGGATATGGATGTATGACCCAGAGCTCCAAAGTTTGCCGAAATTCCAAGGAAACGGTATGCAAGATTCAAGTCTGCTTACAAGGAGGTTTTTTAATAAAGCATTAGAACTTACAGAAAATGTGGGCTAAGTGTCCATCAGCTGGGGCTTGAACTCATCCATTTATGATTGCCAGAATCTGAGACCACACACTTCACTAAAACTAGGCATCTTATACAATAAGTGCTGGCTATGAGTCAAAAAATCATTCATTAAACTATCCAAAATGCTAGGATGAGCCAGGCCGACTAGCCCCTGGCTTCCAGTGGTAAGAAGAAACAACTCAGGCTTTCAAGATAAGGGCTGCTGACAAGCATGAGAGAGAGAAATATTCTCTTGGAGCGGCCTAACGCCGTCCTCACAAAACTCAGGGCAACTAAGCACCAGCATGTCACAAAGATGGAGCTTCTGAGACTATACAGGGTGGGGGTGGGCAGAGCAGGAAAATGGTGGACAGGTCTATCAGTGGCTACTGGCCATGGTGACTGTAGGGAACCTCCACGTTCAGAAGCAATCAACCTCTGAATCCCAGTCCCAGGAGTCAACATCAGGGGGAGGCCTCAGCCTCTGTGCCCTGTTGTTGGCCCTCCAGAGGAACTGGTTGGCCACTGTGTAAGACAGGATGCTAGACCAGTTGGACCACTGGTCTGATCCAGCAGGGCTCTTCTGATGTTCTTATGCAGAAGAACATAAGAGAAGCCCATGGTCGATCAAGCTAATGGCCCATCCTATCCAACGCTCTGTCACACAGCGGCCAAAAATACCAGGTGCCTTCTTATGAGACCTTAGCCTCTATGCCCTGTTGTTGGCTGTCCAGAAAAAAAACTGGTTGGGTTGACAAGTGATTTGAAAGAATTGACAAGTGACTTCGTACTAAACCTTTAACTAGATAACCTGCCTATTCCTATTCCAGCATTAGCCTTAATAGGTTGTAGAGAAGCAGCGAAGAATAAACAAGAGAGCCGAGTCATGAGTAGAAATGGCACCGAAGAGTCTGAGCAGTGACTTCACTGTTTCACTTAGGTGTTGTGACGGAGGCGTGTGGTGAAACAGATCAGTGTCCCATTGAAGTCTGAGGGCAGCATACAGAGCCCTGTTATATGGTCCTTTCCCCACTCTCACCTCCAGGAACCTCTCTTGTTATCACCTGTTGTGCTCTCTTTCCGGTTCCTGTCCTCCATCCCTTAGCTACCCTCCTCTTGGTAAAACTAGTTTAACCTCCTGTTCTCCTAGGACTTCTGGAAAGTTATCTTACTGTCCTTCTCGTCTTTGCTCCTTCCAAGGATCTTCTGATGTACCTGCTGCAGCTCGTCCAGGCGCTGAAATACGAGAACTTTGACGACATCAAGAGCGGGTTGGAACCTACGAAGAAGGACAGCCAGGGTACCATGTCAGAGAGCGTGGCGACGTCCAGCGCAACAACGGCAGAAATAGACAGGTAGATGAGTGTTGAATGACAAACATAACTACCCTTTGGAACTGATTCTGGTCTATGAATCTCATAAGAAGATAAGAGAAGCCAATGCTGGATCAAGCCAGTGGCCCGTCCGGTCCAACACTCTGTCACACAGTGCCAAAAACACCAGGTGCCCTCAGGAGGTCCAGCAGTAGGGCCAGGACACTAGAAGCCCTCCCACTGTTGCCCCCTTAGCACCAAGAAGACAGACCATCACTGTCCTAGACATAAGAGAAGCCAAATGCTGGATCAAGCCAATGGCCCATCCTGTCCAACACTCTGTGTCAGACAGTGGCCAAAAACACCAGGGGCCATCAGGAGGTCCACCAGTGGGGCCAGGACACTAGAAGCCCTCCCACTGTTCCACCCCCCAAACACCAAGAATACAGAGCATCACTTGCCCCAGATTGAGAGTTCCTATCTATACCTTCTGGCTAATAGCCACTGATGGACCTCTGTTCCAGATGTTTATCCAATCCGCTCTTGAAGCCGTCCATGCTTGTAGCTGCCACCACTTCTTGCGCCAGTGTCAGAAGAGATACATGGGCAGGCACCAGCAGTCTCTCAAGGTCAGAGCAGCTCGGAGAGCAATAAGCATGCCATGAGAAATAGAACATAACATTCCACAGACCCGTCGTCAAGGCTCACTCACTCTTTCATGGTGCCCCTCAGTCTCTTGGTCCCTTACTCTAGAAATCGTATATGTAAAACTTTATCCTTTCCCCCAGTTCTCAGATTATCAACAGTCCGCTTCCCCTTGGGTCTTCCCCACCTTCCACATCAAAAGCCAAGGAGCCAGCGGAAAGTGAAAATTTAGCAGTAAGTAAAACAGTGTTGTGGTTGGGAAAACCAGTTAGGGCAGGGGTGTCAGACATGCAGCCTGGGGGCGGGGGCGGATCAGGCCCTCGGAGGGCCCCAGTCAGCCCCACAAGGGCCTGGCTGTTTCTTACTTCCATTTGCTTTTCTGCTGCTGCTGCCAAATTACAGCCTGCTTTACCAGTCTCTTTCAATCGCACAGGGGAGATTGATAGGCAAGGCTCTCCTGTGCGATTGAGAGAGTCTGGTAAAGAACTGGCTGAGGCTCATCTCCCTCCTCCTCCCAGAGGGAGGGAGAGAACAGCCAGAGCTCGCTTCCTGGCCAGGCCACAGGAGACAAAGGGCAGCCTTTCTTTCCTTCCACTGGCTGAGGCTCCTCCCTGAAGGGAAGGAGGGAGAGTTTGTTTTACTGGGCTGCCTCAATCACATGGGAGAAATACCAAGCACCTTTAAGACCAACAAAGTTTTGTTCAAGATATGAGCTTTTGTGTATGTGTGTTTTGTGTTGTTGGGCTCTTTATGCCAGGGCTCTCCTGGGCGCAACTGGGTTCCCTCCCCCTTTCATTGTATTCATGCCCTCATGCTCCAGCCTTTCCCAGTAAGAAAGCAATGTGAACTATTTTAGAGGAGGATTAACAACAAGCCGGCAAGGTGGATTAGACTGAGAGTGTGTGGCCAGACCAAGTTCACCCCCTTTGTAGGAAGTTGTAGTTTTTTCTCTTAGGAACAGTACCGTTTTGTAGGCAAACACATGGACCTCCGTCTGCGTTAGGATGCCTTCTCATGTCCTTGACCAGCAAATGAAGCAAGTTATGTACAAAAGGTTGCAATGCCCAGCCATTTCATGTTTTCCCCTGGGTCCTAGGCTAGGAACACTGAGCGTTAGATTTCTGCAATAAATGTCAATAAATCAAAAGTAGGTTTGAGGCTTACAGATACACACCTGAACAGCATACTCAAGATTGCTACAGCACAGACATTTTGATGCAATAATTCAGAGCGGAGGTGTCAGTTATCAAAGACTGTTAAATAGGCAAAATATTGCAAGATTGCTAGTGTTTTAAGCATGTTTTATTTAAAGTTTAAAAAATCTTTGTGTTTGTCTGTGTTCTTTATAAAGCTTACATCTCCGCTATGTGGCATTACATTTTATGACACGCATGGCCCGGCCGGACACGGTCTCATTTATGTCAGATCCGGCCCTCATAACCAATGAGTTCGACACCCCTGAGTTAGGGATTCTCTGGTTTATGTATTTATTTTAGGGAGTTAGGGATTCTCTGGTTTATGTATTCATTTTATTTATTTATTTGGAGATTTTTATCCCGCCCTCCTCGCCATTAACGGCGGGCTCAGGGCGGCTGCCAACCAGTTCAAACAATACAATAAATACATAGGTATAATAAAACACCAATCATAAAACACTGCTATAAAAGCTAAAATACTGAAAATCCAAATCAAAAACAAGATGGCGAACTGCCCTATCCTACCAGCAGTTTGAATCTTGCCTCGAGCACAGACTTGTGTAGTAGCCATGGGCAAGCTACCCTCATGGCCTTATGTTAAGTTCTGTATTGTAAGCTCCTCCAGGCAGGGACCGGTGGTCTCGTGCTCTATAAAAAGAATACACAGTAGACTCACACATATTCCCTTGGGAAATACAGAAGCTTGAGCAAACAAGGAACTTGGAAGAGGAAGGGAGTCAAATACCTGGGTACAGCAGTTGCTGATCTGGGCTCATACCCTCCAAGATGCGGGGGATGGGGAGTGTCAGGAACCCAAGCCTGGGTCCCCTGTGTTATTGCCTCTTGTCCCTTGAGCACGCAAATGCTCACAAATAAAGCAGACCTTTAAAATATATATATAAAGGTTTATTAAGGAATTTAGAAAGGCTTCGCTATGCTCTAGCTTAACAACTGAGAAGACAAAGAATCAAACTATTTATTTATTTATTTATTTATTTATTCATTCATTCTATTTATATCTTGCCTTGCCAGTTTTTCGAACCGGCTCAAGGCGGCTAACAACATAAAAACACCATCAAGGTTTTCAATATAAAACAGTTAAAAACAGCACTATATTACAAGTACAAAAGATGGCGACTTCAGAGTACTCAGGTAGACAGAGGCAGCAGGGGTGCGACCAACAGGACCAGGGCGATGTTATAATCGGCTCTCTCCCCGATGGCGGCTCCTATTTGAAAGCCTGGTGGAAGAGCTCCATCTTACAGGCCCTGCGAAACTGCAATAGATCCCGCAGGGCCCTGATGTCATCCGGGAGCTCGTTCCACCAGTAAGGAGCCGCCACTGAGAAAGCCCTGGCCCTGGTACAAGTCAACCGAGCCTCTTTCGGACTGGGGCAAGTCAGGCGATTTTGGGTGCCTGACCTCAGTGACCTCTGGGGCCTATATGGGGAAAGGCGGTCCCTCAAGTAGGCGGGCCCCTGACCATAAAGGGCTTTAAAGGTTAACACCAGCACCTTGAACCTGATCCGGTATGCTATAGGCAGCCAGTGCAGCAACTGCAGCACAGGCCGGATGCGGTCCCGCAGAGAGAGACCCATCAGCAGCCTGGCTGCAGCATTCTGCACCAGCTGCAGCCTCCGGATCTGGGACAAGGGCAGCCCCAAGTAGAGAGCATTGCAGTGATCAAGACGTGAGGTGACCATAGTGTGGATCACTGTAGCTAGGTCTTTGCGTTCGAGGAAGGGAGCCAACTGCCTAATCAGCCGTAGATGGAAAAAGGCTGCTTTGGCAGTGGCTGCTACCTGGGCCTCCATCGTCAAGGAGGAGTCCAGGAGCACACCCAAACTCCTGACCCTCGGAGCTGGCACCAATGGCGCCCCACCGAAGGACGGAAGTGGATGCCCTAACCCCGGTCCGACTTAAGCACAGGACCTCCGTCTTCAGAGGATTCGATTTCAGTCGACTCAGTCTAAGCCAGCCCGCAACCTCTTGCAGCGCCCGTTCCAGGTCATCGGGGTGGAGCCGGACTGGCCACCCAACAACAGATAGAGCTGGGTGTCATCCGCATATTGATGACACCCCAGCCCATGCCTCTGGACAATCTGGGCAAGGGAGCGCATATAGATGTTAAATAACATCGGGGATAGAACCGCCCCTTGAGGAACACCACACACTATCTGTCTAATACGTTGAAAATTAGATCACGAATCTTCCTGGAGCATGAACTGCAAGCAGAATCATAAACGCATTCTGTATGTTGCAGTCTGCCACGACGAAGCGTAATATATCAAAGCGTACTAGCGTGACGTGAACATAGAGTTAGCATGGATTCTCTCTGGCCTATACCCTTATTATATCATTTTGCCCCCTAGCACTAGGGGTCTCTTGAATCCAATCAGGAATCTCTCTTGGTGGAACTTTCCAGAAAGTGTTAACATCTGCTTCTAACCCCCCCCCCCCCTTTCTGGTTGTACAACTGAGCGTAGGTTCGCACGATTAACCAATTACCGCATTCTTGAGTTTGGCCTTGAAAGATGGCATCTGCAGGTTGGCTCAGAACTGCAGACACCTGAGAGGTGGCCTAGTCTCTCGAATAATCACATTAACCCTTAAGAGAAAATTGGGGTGCTTTGCCTCACCGGTGGGGGGTGGGGCGGCGGCAAGCTGAAACCTTTGTGAAATCATCACAAGGAGACAACCAAGGCTTGGATTTGGATTGTTCAAGACAGTTCCAGTCTATCGGGGAGGGGGGCTAGGATCGTGTGGACACGTACTTGGTCCCTTTTATTCATTTGCTACAATAGTCAAAGGTGGCCAGGACTCATTTCGTAGCAGGAGCTCCTTTGCCTATTAGGCCACCCACCCCTGATGTAGCCAATCCTCCAAGAGCTTACAGTAGCCCCTGTAAGAAGAGCTCTGTAAACTCTTGGAGGATTGGCTACATCAGGGGTGGGTGGCCTAATAGGCAAAGGAGCTCCTGCTACGAAATTAGCCCTGAATGTGGTTCTTCTACTGTCACAAATAACTCTTCGTTTATTTAAATTCCCTCTTAGCAAGACCTTTGCACCTTTCTGATCTCCCGAGCATGCAAGAATTCCACGCTGGCAAACTACTTATATTGGTAAGTCCAAATCAGACGTCCGCCTTCCTCCTTATACAGCGACAGTGGATATCCAATAGTTGTATGCAGTAACAGGAACGGGGAACGGGGATGAGAAATGAACAGTTTGTTTTGTCTTCTGTTTAGGTTTGTCTCCAGGTTGGGGAACTTCTGGATATTTGGGGGTGGAGCCTGGGGAGGACAGGAACCTTAATGGGGCTCAATGCCATAGAGTCCACCCTCCAAAGCAGCCGTTTTTCGTCAGGGAATCTGATCTCTGTAGTCTGGAGTTGAGCTGTAATTCTGGGGGATCCCACCTGGAGGGCTGGCATCCCTGCTTTTGCTTCGTCGAGAGATGTAGAGGCTCATGTCCTGAGAGCCGGGTAGAAGAAGGAGGTAGTGAACAGAGTCAAAAGTTAAGTGGGTGGAGACTCATTGGAAGGCAAGTCTTCTGATCCCTACTGGGTTGGAGCAGAGATCCATCTAGTTCTGTGTCACCCCATCTCCCACAGTGACCACCTAGAAAAGCCACAAGCAGACAGTGATGGAAACATACTCTTTGTTGCAGCGCCTAGCAGCGGTGTTCAGGCAAAGGGATGGGCACGAACCGAATCAGGAACCGAAACTTGCCATGAACTGGGCCCGGTTTGTGGTTCGCGCGCCTTGGTTTGTGCCCATCTCTTTACGATCCTCCCAGGACTGTCAGTATGGTTTTGGAGGTTTGGGGGGGGGGGGGGGGTTCGTGGTTTGTGCTGTCAAAACTCATTTAAGGGAAACATTCCCTTTTTGGAAGAGTTTTGGAAAATCTCTCCCCCCCCTCCCCCCCCCCCCCCCCCCGAGTCGATCCTGCTTAGCTTCTGAGATCTGACCTCATGGACCAGAACCGGTTCGCGAAGCGGGGAAGTGGTTCGTGGGATCTCATGAACCAGGATGAACCTCCGTTTTTCTGGTTCGTGCCGATCCCTGTTCAAGGGTACACTGCCCCTGAGCTTGGAAGTTTCACTTTGCCGAACTAATAGTAGTTAAATTGACATTATCTCTGTGCAGCTTTTTTAACAGCTGTGTGAACTTTGAAGAGCTGGTAGTGGCTAGGAGGTTGGGCAACTCCTGGGAAGTACCGGGTTTGTATCCCCATGCTGCTGTGAAACTCTCCGGGTGATCTTGGGCCAAATGTTTCCCCTCCTCCTAGCCGATCTCACAGGCTTGTTGCTAGGGGGGGAAATGGTGGTTGGGTGAACCATGCATGCTGACCTGTGGAGTATAAAAAATCATAAGTTTAATAGAATATTCAGCTTTCTGTCCAAGATGAACGAAAACCAGTGATGCTTTTCATTTTGTTTTGGTCTTTTTCTTCCTTAAAGGGTATTGGATTCTGCTTACCAGATGCAGGTTCTTCTGCTGTCCATAAAAAGATCCATCAACCAAGCCTTTGTATTCCCCTTCTGCCAGTTTGGTGTAGTGGTTACTCTGATCTGGGAGAACCGGGTTCGATTCCCTACTCCTCCACATGCAGCTGCTGGGGTAACCTTGGGTCTTTCAGAGCTGTTCTCTCAAGGGCAGTTCTCAAGAGAACTCTCCCAGCCCCACCTAACCCCGCAGGGCGTCTGTTGTGGGGAGAAGAAGGGAAAGGGGATTGTAAGCCGCTCTGAGACTCCTTCGGGTAGTGAATGGCGGGGTATAAATCCAATCTCCTCTTCTTCTAAAACGGAATTATTCTTCCAAGCATTCCACTGAGGCAATCTTAGGGGCCTACTATCACGTTTTCTGATTGCCATGTCGGAGTGCCGGGGTATTGGATTGTTCTACAGAATATTTGTAATTTTTATTTGCGTTTTGTATTTGTGTTATTAACTGTCCCAAGCCCCAATTTGTCAGGGAAGGGACAGGACAAAAATCAAGTGAAATAAACGAACGAACAAAAACAATTAAAATCAGAGCTAAAATGCACACACACAAAAAAAACATGTTTGAAAGAGGTTTCAGAGGGAGATTTTTGTTTTTCCCTGTTAAGCAAACAACAATGTGGGCTATTGGTCTATTGTTCAGAGTATCTGACTAGACGAGAGACCCGGGTTCCAATCCCCACGTGTGCCATGGGAGCTTGCTGGGTGACCTTGGGCCAGTCACGGGTTCTACCTCGCCCTTTTCTCTGTCATTTCTGGATACCAGATTGCCCAACTGATTACTATTAAATATGCATATATATAAGGTTGCCAGATCTGGGTTGGGAAAGACCTGGAGGTTTTGGTGGTGGATCCTGAGGAGGGCGGGGTTTGAGGAGAAGAAGAAGAAGTCCATAAAGTCCATCTTCCAAAGGGGCCGTTTTCTTCAGGGGAACTGATTTCTGTCACCCGGAGATCAGTCGTAATCCCAGGAAATTCCAAACCTCCACCATGAGATTGGCAACCTGATGTATACATCACTTTCTTACAAGCCTTTCCTGTTCCTTATTGCCAAAAATCGGAAATGTCTCAACTGCCGTTTCAGCAGGTGCAGAGCTAAATCCTCGTGTCCGTCGATCGGTTGCCGGTTTTGGTTGACCTGTCTCAGCAGGAGTTTGAAATAATCAAAGGTTGGGAGGAAAGGAGAGTACAGTAATCCTTGGAAACATGCTATTTCATTTATAACATGGCAGGCGGGAGACAAACAGTGCCCTCGTCTGCTGCAGGAACAGAACTGGAACAAGAAATAGAAGAAGAGATTGGATTTATACCCCACCCTTCACTACCTGAAGGAGTCTCAGAGCGGCTTACAAACTCCTTTCCCTTCCCCTCCCCACAACAGACACCCTGGGAGGTAGGCGGGGCCGAGAGAGCTCTCTCAAGAACTGATCTCGAGAGAACAGCTCTGACGGAACTGTGGCTTGCCCAGGCTCAAGGCGGCTAACAAGCATAAAAACACCATCAAAGGTTAACAATATTAAATCAACAATTAAAATTGACACCACGTCCCACACAAAACAGATGGCAGCTTCAGAGTTCTCGTGGCGAACAGAGGCAGCAAGGGGTGCGACCAACAGGACCAGGGCGATGTTATCAGATCAGTTCCTCCCCCCCGGTGGCGGCTCCTATTTGAAAGCCTGGCAGAAGAGCTCCGTCTTACAGGCCCTGCAGAACTATCAAGTCCCGCGGGCCCTGATCTCTTCCAGGAGCTCATTCCGCCAGGTCGGGGACGCCACTGAAAAGGCCCTCCCCCCTCGTGGTAGCGAGCCTGGCTTCTCTGGGGCCAGGTATAGTCAGTCAGTGTTGGGCCTCAGACCATAGTGCTCTCTGGGGTACGTACGGGGAAAGGCGGTCCCTCAGGTAGGTTGGAGGTTTCTGGCCAGTCTGTAGCGAGAGGCAGTTTGGTGGAGTGGTTAAGTGCGCGGACTCTAATCTGGGAGAGCCGGGTTTGATTCCCCACTCCTCCACTTGAACCCGCTGGATGACCTTGGGCAAGCCATAGCTCTGTACCAGCTGTTCTCTCAAGGACAGTTGTCTCAGAGCTCTCTCAGCCCCACCCACCTCACAGGGTGTCTGTTGTGGGGAGGGGAAGGGAAACGAGTCTGTAAGCCTCTCTGAGACTCCCTTGGGTAGTGAAGGCCGGGGTATAAATCCAATCCCTTCTTCTGGATATGCCGCTGGTCTTCAGTGTATTGGGCTCATGTGTTTCCATACAGGTACGTGATCGTGGAATATGAGGATCAAGACACGCAGCAGAGAGATCTGAGAATTCGTGAAATGTACCTGAATGTCACATGGAGGTTCAGCCAGGCTCTACTTAAGGTGACGCTTATTTATTATTATTATTTTTTATCCCTGTCCTGCTTTTCTCTCTGACCCCCCCCCCCCCCCCGGCCCTCCTTTTCACTGAATCTACATAACAAGAATCTTGTGAGGGTAGATCAAGCTGGGTAGCCGTGGTAGTCTGCCTGCCATGGTAGAAAAGAACCTGAGTCCTGTAGCACCTTCAGGATGAACAAACTTTGAGGCAGGGTGTGAGCTTTTGCGAGCAGCGCTTCTTCAGATAAAGGTGGAATCTGATTCAGCTGTTACCTGAAGAAATGAGCAGCGACTCACAAAAGCTCCTACCCTGCCGCAAATTTTTGTTAGTCTTTAAGGTGCTCCTGGACTCCGGCTCTTTTCTACTGAAGATGTGAGCAGTGACTCATGAAAGCTCACCCCCTGCCACAAATTTTGTTAGTCTTTAAGATGCTACTAAACTCTTGCTGTTTTCAAGCAGTGACTCATGAAAGCTTAGTCTTTTAAGATGCTTCTGGGCTCTTGCTCTTTCCTGCTGCTTGTGAGGGTAGGTTGGGCTGAGAGATTGTGATAGGACCATGGGGCTCCCTCTAAGCTGTGGAGTCCTGTGAGTGTAGGGAAGATCTGAGACTGGGATGCTAGCCAGGTCAAAGTCTATGCTTCTCCCCCCTCCCTGCTACACAATGAGCATTGTATAAACTCTCCTGCAAACAGTATACTCTCGAGACATATGTCTCTCATTCATGTGGATTCCACCCTCCCTGCTATACAATGAGCATTGTCCTCCTGAAGCTGGCTGGCTGATAAGCCCTACTGCAAACAGCAGGCTCTTGAGACAGTTGTCTCATCTCCTATGTGGATTCCATGACTGATGATTGTCTACTGAACGCTGACACAGCAACCTAAGGGCGTGGCGTGTAAGTCTGTGTATGTTTAAAAATAAACCGCTCACTGCCGGGGGCAGACTTGAGTTCTTGTCCTTCCAACTCACTTGTCTCGTGTGCAAGTCCTTCATGTGAGCAACAATTCTTCTTGTGTGAGCTACTGGCATTAAAGTTGTGAGCGAGCAACTGGGCTACCGCATACATTAGTTTGCTCCGGAGCCCTCTTTCCTGAGCTAAGACAAAGACACGTGAGCCGGAGGCTACAAAACTGTGAGCTAGCTCACACTAACTCAGCTTAGAGGGAACACTGTCTCTGGCTGGTTTCCACGGTTGAGCGAGGGGCCTCAGCCTGGTTGTCCCAGGTCCTATTCCGACACTGTAACCACACTTCACAGCACAACTCAGAGTTCGGGTCTGCAGGGGCATCTCAGCTTATTTATTTATTATTAAATTTATACCCCGCCCTACCCAGCCATGGCCGGGTAACCCCAGTAGGTTTGGCATCCTCAGTAGCTACTGTGTGATTCCTGGCCATGTCTGAAGGTGGATGGCTTTGAACTGTGCAGGTCTAAATGGCTTATCGCCACACTAGACCACAAAAGATCAGTGGCTTTTCGGTCCTGGCTCTGAGTCGGTGGAACTCTTTGCCAAATAACATCAGGGCCCCGTGGGATTTAATGGAATTCCATAGGGCCTGCAAGGCAGGGATGTTCGGCCAGGGTTTTGGTTCAGGACAGCGATGGGCTGTATCGTGGCTGGCACTAATGCTCCCTCTAAGCTGCGGAGTCTTGTGAGCAAAAAATTCCACTTCGTGAGCTACCGGCATTAAAGATGAGAGCGAGCGATTCGGCTGCTGCATCAATTAGTTTGCTTTGGAGCCTTCCTGAGCGAAGACAAAAATGTGTGAGCCAGAGGCTTATAAAACTGTGAACTAGCTCATACTAACTCAGCTTAGAGGGAACGTTGGTGGCCACCCCCACCCCCCTTTCTTTATTCCATCTTTTCTTTCGGCTTCCTCCCTGCCCTGCCTGCAAGGCGGCAACACAATCCGGAACCGGCTTAAGATTTGATTCATGGACACCATCTGGGAACTGGTTTTGAGATTGTATTGATTTATTATTGTGACTTGGTGATGTTCGTGTTGTATTTTATTTTCTGTTATGCATCGCCCAGAGCCCCGTGACCCATAAATTAAATTTATTAATAGGTAATAAATAAATAGACTTGGATCTTCTGTGTCGGTTTTGTAAAGCTGATTTGCATCCCAAGGCGGCTACTCTGAAGACGGAGGAAGGGGAGCTTAAAGAGGTGTTTCTTTGCCTTGAGAGCCAGTTTGGTGCACGGACTCTAATCTGGGAGAACTGGGTTTAAGAACATAAAGAGAAGTCAATGTTGGATCAGGCCAGTGGCCCATCCAGTCCAACATTCTGTGTCACACAGTGGCCAAAAATACCAGGTGCCACCAGGAGGTCCAGCAGTGGGGCCAGGACACTAGAAGCCCTCCCACTGTTGCCCCCCCATCAAGCACCAAGAATACAGTGCATCACTTGCCCCAGACTGAGAGTTCCTATCTATACCTTGTGGCTAATAGCCACCGATGGACCTCTGCTCCATATGTTTATCCAATTCCCTCTTGAAGCCGTCCATGTTTGTAGCCTGAGCGGTGGGTGTTGCCTTCTGACACACTTCTGGTGATATCAGGGTGTGTGGCACATGCAAATAAGTTATGCTAATGAGTCATGCTAATGAGCTCCTGCACCTCTTTTTCTACAAAATGACCCCTGAAGAATATTATGTGCTAAATATTGGAGAAAGGACGAAATGCCTTTAAAGGAAGAGACAATGAGCAAAACTCTTGAAACTGCTGAGATGAACAAATTGACTTTATTTTTGAGAGGATGAGAAAAAAGAAAATTTCAGACCATGTGGTCAAGATTCTGTAAACGGTTGGGAGATAACAATAAATGAACCATACAGACTTATAATTGCACTTAGAGATAATACAGAACTTTAAAGAAAATATAAAGCAGAAATACATATACAATTGAGATGGTATTAAAAATGTCTAATGCACGGTTGGATACTGTAGGTGATATAACAGATATTACAAAGATGTAAAATGGAACCCCCAATTTTAGTGTTTCGTTTGTTAGGGTTGTTTATTTGTTTGGTATTAAAATAATGAGCAAAAAAGAGCGAAAAGAGTTGTGTAACACGCTAATTATAATATAAGTGCATAAAATACATATGACACAGTACAAAAATACAAAATGCAAAAGTCCCAGTCAGTTGGATATTTCCAAGTACGTGTTTTCGGGTAGGTATGACGAGGTTCTCCGGAATACAATCTCGTTTCGTAGACAAAACTTCATCCGAAAAGAAATGGTATTCCATTCATGTGGAGTTGCATAAACGCAAACAGCAAAAGCAGAATGCCAATTTCATCAGGACAATCAGGCAATAGTACTACAGATCACTCATGAAGGGAACGTATTGAGATGAAGGCTAACCCTGAGCAGAATTCCTAATTAGCCTCATGCACTTATATTATAATTAGCATGTTACACAACTCCTCTTGTTCTTTTTTGCTCATGGTTCTTTGGGTTGTGGTTCTCTTGTTATCTCCTGGTATTAAAATAAAACACACACACACATACACACACACACACTTATATACAGGGGTCATTTCATAGAAAAAGAGGTGCAGGAGCTCATTAGCATAACTCATTTGCATATGCCACACCCCCTAACATACCGGAAGTGTGTCAGAAGGCCACACCCACCCCTCAGGCTCCACTCCACAGGTGAGTGAAACTGACCTGCTCTTCCTCCATTCCCTTCCCCATCCAATACTTTGTGCAATAAAAATAAGCGTAAAGAACACACCCTCATTCTCTTCCTGCTCCCTTGAAACCACCAGGTTTCAAGTAGACTTGAGATACCCAGGACATGTGCACCACCCATCCCTTCCCCTTCCCCTCCCCACAGCAAGACACCCTGTGAGGTAGGTGGGGCTGAGAGAGGTCTTTTGAGAACTGCTCATGAGAGAACAGCTCTGAGAGAACTTGTGACTGGCCCAAAGTCACACCAGCAGCTGCATGTGGTGGAGTGGGGAATCAAACCCGGTTCTCCCAGATTAGAGTCCAACTCCTGACCACTACACCAAACTGACGGGGTGGAAGCTGCTGAAGGGTTGGTGAAATTTCTCCAGTACTTATGTGCCATGTGCCCAGATAAAAAAATGGTATACTTAGAAAATTTATATGCCACCTTGAGCAAGTCTCTGGAAAAGCAGCACACAGTCATAAAAGGAACAATGATAAAACTATCAATATTAAAACAAAACATTAAAAACAATAAAGACCCTAGCAGGGCTTTCCTTGGGGCGCTGTGCCTCTGCACTGTTCGGGGAAGCCGAGGAGGGGGCGGGGCTTGGTCATGTGCCCGCCCCCTGGGCTCCTCACTCCCGGAGCTGTGCTCCGGTGCGCTCCCGCTCCAACGGACCCCTGCTTATATAAAGCTCCTACCCTGCCACCAATTTTGTTAGTCTTTTAGGTGTTCCTGGACTCTTGCTCTTCTCTCCTGCCACAGACAGACTAACATGGCTACCCATCTCGATCTCTCCCAATTAGTGTTCTGAAATCTTTTCTTATCCCCCCCCCCCCCGAAGTATAAATTGGCTCGTGTCACCTCGAGAGCTGACTCTGGAATGATTGTCATTGACACGGTTATAAAAGAGCCGAAAGGTCACGGTGCCAGCCGCCAGCGCCCCGGGATTTTGTGATTGCATTTTACTGAGGAGAAGGGAGGACGACAGACGCTCTCCGTTGAGTGAACATCATTGTTTATTATCCGCCCTTTTCGAGAGCAATCATCACTGCTGCGTCCGTTCCGGGCAAAATGATTAACAGCAGAAGGAACTAATTGTTGTCTCCCTCCCGTGTTTCCTCAGGGCGATAAGTCTGTCAGGGTGATGCGCTCCTCGTTGGCAGCTCAGCAGACGTTTGTGGACCGGCTGGTGCACCTCATGAAAGCCGTGCAGCGGGAGAGCGGAAACCGGAAGAAGAAGGTTGCCTGCGTCCCCTCAATCTCCCCCCCCCCCAATTCTTGTCTGTAGCTAAATGTCTGAATGCAAGAATACTTCCTGCTCTGCCAAGAATGCCTTTGGACACACTATTGGACTTAAAAGATGTTAATTCAGTTCTTCGGACAACCGCAGTGTGGCATTTTCACCTCTTGCCAACAGAGTCTCTTTATTTGTTCCCTCATTCTGGCTTGGCATGCAGAAGGTTCCAGGCTCAATCCCCGACATCTCCAGTTAAAAGAACCAGGCAGGAGAAGATGGGAAAGACCTCAGTGGCCCAGTGGAAGAGCATCTGCTTGGCATGCAGAAGGTCCCAGGTTCAAAACCCGGCATCTTCAGTTAAAAGAACCAGGCAGGAGGTGATGGGAAAGACCTCAGTGGTAGAGCTTCTGCTTGGCATGCAGAAGGTCCCAGGCTCAATTCCCAGCATCTCCAGTTAAAAGAACCAGGCAGGAGAAGATGGGAAAGACCTCAGTGGCCCAGTGGAAGAGCATCTGCTTGGCATGCAGAAGGTCCCAGGTTCAAACCCCAGTATCTCCAGTTAAAAGAACCAGGCAGGAGGTGATGTGAAAGGCCTCAGTTGCTCGGTGGAAGAGCCCCTGCTTGACATGCAGAAGGTCCAAGGTTCAATTCCCCGGCATCTCCAGTTAAAAGGACCAGGCAGGAGGTGATGGGAAAGACCTCAGTGGTAGAGCATCTGCTTGGCATGCAGAAGGTCCCAGGTTCAAACCCCAGCATCTCCAGTTAAAAGAACCAGGCAGGAGGTGATGTGAAAGGCCTCAGTTGCTCAGTGGAAGAGCCTCTGCTTGACATGCAGAAGGTCCAAGGTTCAATTCCCCGGCATCTCCAGTTAAAAGGACCAGGCAGGAGGTGATGGGAAAGACCTCAGTGGTAGAGCATCTGCTTGGCATGCAGAAGGTCCCAGGTTCAAACCCCGGCATCTCCAGTTAAAAGGACCAGGCAGGAGGTGATGTGAAAGGCCTCAGTTGCTCAGTGGAAGAGCCTCTGTTTGACATGCAGAAGGTCCCAGGTTCAGTCCCTGGCATCTCCAGTTAAAAGGTCCAGGCAGGAGGTGATTTTAAAGACCTATGCCTGAAAACCTGGAGATCCACTGCCGGTCTGAGTCAACAAGACTGACCTTGATGGACCGACGGTCTGATTCAGTAGAGAGCAGCTCCATGTGTCCACATCTTGACCACACACCGCCCTGTCTATTGCCTCGCTGAATGAAATGAGGGTCTTGTGTGTGTGTTCTTTTTTACACGTAAAGGCGACCGCTGAATCGTCCTTCTTCTTTCACAGAACGAGCGGCTACAGGCCTTGTTGGCCGACAACGAAAAGATGAACTTGGCAGACATGGATCCCATTCCGCTTCCTCTGGAGCCTCAGGTGAAGATTAGAGGAATAATCCCGGAGAAAGCCACACTGTTCAAGGTAAACGGCACGACCCTGTCACCTGGACCACGTTGCTTGTGAGGTGGATGTTGGTGGGCCGGCTGGCTTTTGAAGGTTTTGGTGAACCTTGGTCTGGCTTTAGTGTTGCCAGCTCCATGTTGGGAAATACCTTTGGAGTTGGGGCTTGAGGAGAGCAGGGTGTGGGGAGGGGAGGGACTTCAGTGAGGTATAATGCCATAGAGTCCACCTTCCAAAACAGCCATTTTCTCCAGGGGAACTGACCTCTGTCACCTATAGATCCGTTGCAGTCCCAGGAGATTTCCAGCCGCCTCCTGGAGGGTCAAGAGCAAAAGAAACTAATAGCTGAAATCTATATATCTAATTCCCAAGTCCCACCCCCCAGGTGCGGATACTTAAATCCGCACCGGGGGGGGCACTTGGAGGGCAGAGGGGGGGTTCTGCAGGTGGGGGGTAACCCCCCCGCTTGCAGAAAAATCCGAAATCTATCAAAAACTTTCCGGGGGATCTTTAAATCTCCCGAAAAGTAAAACAGCGTCCCCTGCGCATGCGCGGGGAATGCTCTTGGAACGGCAGCGGCCTGGCGAGAGTCGCCAAGGCCAGCCGACAGCCCGCGGAGGAGGGGGAAGGGGGCGAGCGGCGGGCCCGGCGAGAGCCGCCGAGGCCTGCCGGGAGTCTCGGGGGGGGGGGAAGGGGGCAAGCGGCGGGCCCAGCGAGAGCCGCCGAAGCCCGCCGGGAGTCTCTGGGGGGGGAAGGGGGTGAGCAGCGGGCGCTGCGAGAGCCGCCGAGGCCCGCCGGGAGTCTCTGGGGGGGGGATGGGGCAGAGGAAGGGGGGGAAGGGGGCGGAGGAAGGAGGAGCAGCTGTCAGCTTCTCCCCCCCGCGAATATCGCGGCGCCCCCCCCCTTGTATACACTAAACCAATAAATCATATAACAGAATAATGCAAAAATATCAATTTAATGCAGCAAACGGGTCCAAGAATCAACAAAGTATCCGGGAAATATGTTCGTTTCCGGCAATCTTCATCAGGCGAGGGCCATCATTTGACTTCACAAATGACTAGTGGAACAACATCCAAGAAAACAATCCTTTAAGGTTCAGACTAATCCAACAATATCAGTTTTTCATACTGGAATCATACACAGAATGTTCATACAAAGTTATACATAGCTAAGCAAGCTTCACGGTGTTATATGATTTATTGGTTTAGTGTATATTTCAGCTATTAGGGGTTTCTTGCTCTTGACCTATCACATAGCTGTATTGCCTCCTGGAGGGTGGCAACCCTGATTGGCTTACTAGTCAATCTGACTGATTTGGTAGACTTGTATAGTGCCTTTCTTTCTCATGGGGAAAAAAGTATCTTTCACAGAAATTAATAAACAAGTAAGCATTTTATTAGAATATGCCATATATTCCCGCCCGGAATTTAATATCGCCGGGAGAGGCCCTCTTGACAATCTGTCGACCAAAGAAGCTCGTTTGGTGGGTACACGAGAGAGGGCTTTTTTGGTGGCGGCCCCACAATTATGGAAACAGTCTCTCCAGGCAGATGTGCCTGAGTCCCTCCCTCTTGACCTTTAGGCGGCAGCTGAAGACAGTTTTATTCAGGACAGCGTTTTGTTAGTTTTGTCTTTCTGCTATCAGGCGGTTTTAAGTTAGGATTTTTGATTCGTGCGCTTTTATGTTTTGTGCGCTTTTCACGCTGCAAGCAGCCTTGCGTCCCAGAAGGTAGAAAGATGGCTAACATATGTTTTGAATAAACAAATAAATGACTGTTTTAAAAAGTACAGTAGGCCCCCAAGTGGAGAAAACCATGTTGTTACATGAAGGTCTAGTCTGATGGTCCCAGCTGATGCAACACAGTTTTGCCCTAAAACTCTCTCTTTCCCCGCCTTTTTTTTTTTTAAAAAGCCAGTATCTGGACCCAACATACCCTGCATTTATATCATGTTACTGTATTACTGTGGGACTGCAGTGGCTCAAGTGGTTAAGACGCTGAACTGCAGACCGGTAGTTCAGCAGTTCGAGACCCGAGTGCCGCATGACGGAGTGAGCTCCCATCTCCGGTCCCAGCTCCTGCCAAGCTAGCAGTTCGAAAGCAAGAAATTGCAGGTAGATAAATAGGGACCACTTTGGTGGGAAGTAACAGTGTTCCATGTGCCTCGGTGTCTAAGTCATGCCGGCCACATGACCACGGAGAAGTCTTTGGACAGCACTGGGTCTTCAGCTTGGAAACAGAGATGAGCACCGCATTCCTAGAATCGTATACGACTGGCTTCTGAGCGAGGGAAACCTTTACTTACTGTATTACTAGCTTTTATTTCTATTTCTGTTTTCAATTCCTTGCATAATATTCTCTGATGTATATTTTGTATATCTCTGTTTCATAAGCTTCTCAGTTACCTGGGCTCAGCAGAGAATTCCCCGCCCACAAATAGAAGAGTGTGTGTGGGGGGGATGGCCTTCATAGTGACGCTCTAGGAATTCCCCTAGTCTCTGTGGTCTCTACCATAGGGATTAGGGATGATTCCTGGAGCATCACCCGGAAGAGACATCACATCTTCTTCCCAGCTCCACTCTCCATAGCCACCGGCCCCCAAATCTCCCAGCATAGGAAATGTTGGAGACCCTTTTGCTCCCTGGCTTGGTTTGTATCTATGGTTGCCAAGTCTTACTGAAGTAATAGCGGGGAGTCCTGGGCCCTGTGGTACCATAGAGTTTTCAGGGCGATTGCTAGAGTGTCGCCCGACAACATGCCCAGCGTGATGACATCACTTCTGGGCAACGTTATCATGCACGTTGGCCTGGCCATTTTGAGGGTGGGGTTCCCCTCGCCAGCCGGATTCGGACTGGCGGATTGGAGACCCTTTTAGCGGGGACTTGACAGCCTATTTGTATCTCTGTTGGGGCAGCGATCACAAGATCACAGTGAGGTATCACATGCTTGCCTCCCCTCGCTGCACTTAAAATATGGACGATTTAAAGAATTCCTTCCCCTTTATTTTGAGCTGGGGAGTCACGGCAAAGGAGAAATCTGAAGTCATGCCACTCCTACGGCTGGGCAGTAGCTTTTGAGAGGGGGGTGGGTTGCATCGTGGGAAGAACCCGTCTTCTTGTGAGAGGCAAGGCTCTCACAAAAGACCAGGGGTTTTGACAGGGTCTGCACAAAATGAGGCTTCCTCTTCATGAGGTGTGGGAGGACAGGCACAGAGCGTCCCTCAACTTCCTGTTCCTGGCAGCATGGACCAGGAGTCAGAGGAAGGAGGTTTTGGGTGCCCGGAGCACTCTCTTTCCAATTTGAGGCTACAGGATGGTCGGCCATGACCTGTAGTGGAGGTGGGGTTGCCAAGTCCATACCTTTGTGCCAGCGGGGGGCTCCAGCGTGCTCCCCTGGATCCTCTAGCACACGTGCGGAGTCACGCAGAAGTGGTGTCATTGCACTGGGCTTGTCGTGCAGGGGACACTCTGGCACTTGGCCAAAAAAACTCTGTGGTCACCATAGAGGTTTTTTTTAGCCAAATACTAGAGCATCCTCCACATGACATGCCTGGCGCATTGATGTCACCTCTGGGTGAAGTCATAGTCCTGGCTACGTCAGGCTCAGTGGGGCTCTTTGGGGGTTGGGCTCCCCCACTTGGCAGCTAGCCAGTGGTGGATTGGGGGCCCCCCCAAAATCAGGGAAAACCCCACCTCCATTGGGGGATTGCGAACCTAAGTAGAGGGAGGTGGGGCCATCAGCACAGGCACCTCCCATTCAAAAGGGGGAGGGGTAAGGATTGCACAAACAGGCTTGTGCAGGTCTCTGTCTGTGGAGCTTTGTCTCCTGCGCACAGTGCAAGATGGAGGAGAGAAGATCCCATCTGTGCCACTCCTGCTCCCAGAAGATGGCTGGCCTATCCAGGCCTATGCCTTGTTACTGTTTCCTTTTAGTTTGTACAGCAGAGGGGGGGGGGTGGACCAGACAACGTAACCGAGATCGATAAATATCTTTGTTGACAACCATTGATTCCCCCCCCCCTTCCTGTCCTTTTTATGAGGGACAAATTGCCAGCTAAACAAATTAGGGCTGTTCGGAAAGGGCATTTTAAATAGGATTGGCGTCTTTGCTTAAGTTAATGAGGGCGAGCAGCTAATTGCTTTTAATGTTATTCTTCCTTTAGCTGGGTTTTTTTTTTTTAAAGTTCCTGTGAGACGGCAAAGTCCTTTTCCTCTTCGTGTTCGTTTCTAATCTTCGGTAGGCCGCCTCCACACTTTGGAGGACTTTGTGGTGCTATAGCCGAGACCCCTGACCTTTTTGAGCCTGCAGGCCCCTTTGGAATTGGGATGCAGCGTGGTGGATGCAGCCATAAAATGGCTCCCACAAGAGGCAGAGGTAGCCACGAAATGACTCTCACGGCTTACCTTCAGTCACACAGTGAGGATCCTTGTGGAGTGGTGGCAGCTGCTGCCAAAGCAATCATAAAAAAAAAAAAATCTACACAGCCAATCAGAAGCCTGGCTGGGCCAAAAACCCTACCTGTTCCTGCCCACTGTCTACAAACACTTGGTGGGCTCCAGAAAAAGTGTCAGTCATCACCATTGCAGCCATGGGAATCCCATTGGGAACCCCTTGTGCCATACCAGTTGTTGGTGAGTGGATTGGCTTGTCCATGCAGCAAAACTGAGTTACCGCTTGTGGTGGAACACCCCTGCTCTGGCCTGCATACCCTATTGCACCCTACCCTCCTAGGTTTTTCTCAACACCTGGAGAGGCTTCTCTCTCTCTGGTCAACTGCCACCACCTAACCCCTGTAGGAATTGTCCACTGGGAGGGTCAGGACTCCCAGCTTCCCTTCCAAGCTCTGAGGCCTTGCCTCTGTGTCTCCCGCTGCCCAACCCCTGGTTCCCATGGGGGCAGTTTACGGCTTTGCACGCACCTGGGGGAATAACCGCTGGCCAACTGACTGCCTTCCTCCTGGTGCTCCTTTTAAAATAGTGTGTCTGAGATGGTGGAGGTCTACGTGGTACAGAGAACCACCCTCGGCATCAAAAGTTATAAAGTATTAATAAAAAAGAAAATGTTTACAAGCATACTTTTAGCACCGCACCGGATCTGACCCAAGGATACCAAAGGAAAGGGTAAAACTTTGTTGATCTTAAAGGTGCACCTTTGTTCTGTTATAAGAGTGTTACACAGTCAGTATTGACTCAGTAGATTCAAGCGGATAAAATGAATTCATGAACTTATGGCTTTACATTAGTGCCTCTTCTAATATGGGACCCTCGTCTTAGATGATGATATGAAGATTGTACTTTATCTCTTTGAGTGGATTCTGTGACCCTTCGTCACCTATGATTTCCTAAACCAAATCTATGCCGGTTTACTTTTTACTCACAGAGTGGCGGTAACCTTTTCCCCTTCTTTCCGTCCGCCAGAGCGCCCTCATGCCGGCCCAGTTATTCTTCAAGACGGAAGACGGGGGCAAATATCCTGTAATATTTAAACACGGGGATGATTTGCGGCAGGACCAACTCATTCTCCAGATTATTTCACTCATGGACAAGGTGACGGATTTCTATTTCGCCTCTCTAGGAATCCACTGTAAAAGAGCTTGAATCAGCCAGGGAGGGGCATCTTGCAACCCGTGGCACAAAACTGAGCGTCATGTAGAGCAGTGGTTCCCAAATCTCGGCAGGAGACTGTCCCCTTGGTTCCATAAACTCATCCCAACCCCCCCTCACCCCTGCTCTTGGCTACCGAGTCACAGCTGACTTGTGACCCGGTAGGGTTTTCAAGGCAGGAGGCTTTGGAGGTGTTTTGCCATCACCTGCCTCTGTGTAGCAATCCCAGACTCCCTTGGTGGTCTCCTATCCAAATACTAACCAGGGCCAACCCTGTGTTGCTTCCAAGACCGTGATTGGGCTACCCCAGGTCAGGGCAAGCGCCCCCTACTCTATACAAAGCATGATTCAAAATAGCAGCTTACACAAACAATACAAACGCACACACTTTCCCAGTGATCCCTGCTCTATGCCTAGAAGAAGGCAAAAACCTCCAGGATCTCTGGTTCTGTTCTCTGTTGTCTGGCCTGGAGGAATGTTCCTTCCTGACCCTAAAGTGGCGATCGGCATTACCCTGGGCATGGAAGAAAGGGCACTGGTTAATCCCTTCCCCCACTGATGGGGTCCGAACTGGCAGAGACTGACCAAGAGAGAGATCTGGGGGTCGTAGTAGAAGACTCAATGAAAATGTCGAGACAGTGTGCGACTGCCACGAAAAAGGCCAACGCTATGCTGGGGGTTATTAGGAAGGGAATTGAAAACAGATCAGCCAGTATCATAATGCCCCTGTATAAATCGATGGTGCGACCTCACTTGGAGTACTGTGTACAGTTCTGGTCGCCACACCTCAAAAAAGGTATGATAGCATTGGAAAAAGTGCAGAAAAGGGCCACTAGAATGATAAAAGGGTGGGAACACTGTCCCTATGGAGAAAGGTTGAAGCGCTTGGGGCTCTTTCGCTTGGAGAAATGACAGCTGAGGGGTGATATGATCGAGGTTTATAAGATTATGCATGGGATAGAGCGGGTAGAGAAAGAGGTACTTTTCTCCCTTTCTCACAATACAAGAACGTGGGGGCACTCCATGAAATTGCTGAGCAGTCAGGTTAGAACAGAAAAAAGGAAGGACTTCTTCACCCAAAGAGTGATTAACACCTGGAATTCACTGCCACAGGAGGTGGCGGCGGCTACAAGCGTGGACGGCTTCAAGAGGGAATTGGATAAACATATGGAGCAGAGATCCATCAGTGGCTATTAGCCACAAGGTATAGATAGGAGCTCTCAGTCTGGGGCCAGTGATGCTCTGTATTCTTGGTGCTTGGGGGGGGGGGGCAGTGGGAGGGCTTCTAGTGTCCTGGCCCCACTGCTGGCCCTCCTGATGGCACCTGGTGTTTTTGGCCACTGTGTGACACTGAGTGTTGGACTGGATGGGCCACTGGCCTGATCCAACATTGGCTTCTCTTATGTTCTTACGCCCTCCCTCTCACCATCTGCCTAAATTCATAGAATCAGCATTGCTGTCAGATGGCCACCTGACCTCTGCTTGAACACCTCCAAAGAAGAATTTCTTTATAAGCAAAGGCAGATGATCTTGCGAAACCGTGTCTCATTCTTGCCCTCTTCTTCCCTCTCCACTTCATCCCGCAGCTCTTACGCAAGGAGAATCTGGATTTGAAGTTAACCCCGTACAAGGTCTTGGCAACAAGCACAAAGCACGGTACGGTCACTTCATTCGTTGCTATGGATCTGTTTAAGACACTTACGCCTTGCCCTTCTGACTGCACAGAGCGGCTCGCCGCCAAGGAGAATAACGCAGAATAGTCCGAAGGCTTTGTCAGCTGTGTGTTTGAGAAAAGGCAGGCAGTGGGAAAGAGAAGGGGGAAAAGGTTATTTTATGCCCTTATCTCACAGTTTTGGAAAACTGTTTTGGATTTATTATTTTATTTATTTATTTGTTCAATTTATATCCCGCCTAGCCAGCGAACCGGCTCTAGGCGGCTAACAGAAACCCATTACCATGAAGGTTTACAATATAAAACCGTTAAAAACATTACAATAAGATTACAATAAAATTTCCAAGATGGCGACTTCAGAGTTATCCGATAAGCGAAGGCAGCAGGGGTACCTTCCCCAGGACCAGGGCGGTGTTAATAGCCAGTTCTCCACCCGATGGCGGCTCCTATTTGAAAGCCTGGCGGAAGAGCTCCGTCTTACAGGCCCTGCGGAATTGCAATAAGTCCCGCAGGGCCCTGATGTCATCCGGGAGCTCGTTCCACCAGTAAGGAGCCGCCACCGAGAAAGCCCTGGCCCTGGTACAGGTCAAACGGGCTTCTTTTGGACCGGGGCAAGTCAGGCGGTTCTGAATGCCTGACCTCAGTAACCTCTGGGGCTGATATGGGGAAAGGCGGTCCCTCAGGTAGGCAGGCCCCTGACCATAAAGGGCTTTAAAGGTTAACACCAGCACCTTGAACCTGATCCGGTATGCTATAGGCAGCCAGTGCCGCATCCGCAGCACAGGCTGGACACGGTCCCTCAAAGAGAGACCTGTCAACAGCCTGGCCGCAGCGTTCTGCACCAGCTGCAGCCTCCGGATCTGGGACAAGGGCAGCCCCAAGTAGAGAGCGTTACAGTGGTCAGTGAAATACATCTGAGAGGATCTCGCTGACTAGTACTTTATCCTGTCCCTCTGCCTGGCCAGTTTGGCCAGGGATCCTGGAGGGGTTTTTTGTCATCTTTTGGGCATGGGACCGAGGTGACTTGGGGTGTGTGGGGGGAGGGCGGTATTTGTGAATTTCCTGCATTCAGCAGGGGGTTGGACTAAATGACCCAGGAGATCCCTTCCTATTCTATGAGAGGATGTCCCTTCCCACTCTATGAGAACCAGCTTGGTGTAGTGGTTAAGTGCGCAGACTCTAATCTGGGAGAGCCGGGTTTGATTCACACCACTCCTCCACTTGCAGCTGCTGGATGACCCTGGGCAAGCCACAGTTCTGGCACAGCTGTCCTTGAAAAAGAGCAGTTTCTGTCAGAGCTCTCTCAGCCCCACCGACCTCGCAGGGTGTCTGTTGTGGGGAGGGGAAGGGAAAGGGGTTTGTAGGCCGCTCTGAGACTCCTTCGGGTAGTGAAGGGCGGGGTATAAATCCAATCTCCTCCTCCTCCTCCTCTGATTCTGTGAGAGCTCAGACAATTATGTGTGGTTCTCTCTTCCTCATTTTATCCTCAGAAGAATCTTGTGAGGTAGGATAGGCTGAGGGGGAGGAGAGGCGTGAGGTCTGAGTGAGCCTCATGGCTGAAGTGGGGATTTGAACACAGGTCTCCTCAGTATTGCGACAGAATTCTAACCTCTACACCATCTGCTCTAGGGTGATTCAGGGTAACTTTGTTTCTTTCCAATTTTGGCCAATTCTTGTTTATCTCTGGAGGCGCTCAGAATGTACATGGTAACGGCAGTGGACTCTGATCTGGAGAACCGGGTTTGATTCCCCACTCCTCCACATGCAGCCAGCTGGGTGACCTTGGGCAAGCCATAGTTCTGTCAGAGCTGTTCTCTCAAGGACAGATCTGAAAAGAGCTCTCTCAGCCCCACCTACCTCACAGGGTGTCTGTGGTGAGGAGGGGAAGGGATGGAGACTGTAAGCCGCTCTGAGACTTCGAGTGAAGGGCGGGGTATAAATCCAATCTCCTCCTCTTCTTTTTCTTCTTCTTCCCGTTGGCCAAGAGCTCTGTTGTCCCCAGAACCCTTTGGGTTCGAAACACAGCTCAGGCCTCCTTAATATTACATTCTTTTTTTTAATACGAAAATGGAGGGGTTCTTCTCCACTCAGTTCTTTTGGGAAAGCGGAGCTCATTCTGAAACTCTCTCTCCACCTCTGCAGGTTTCATGCAGTTTATTCAGTCCGTCCCCGTCGCAGAAGTCCTTGCTACCGAGGAAAGCATACAGGTGTGTGTCTCAAAACGGGTGCGTTGGCTATTGTGGGGCGGGCACAGGAGGTGTCCTGGCTTAGTGGTGGAATGGGTGTTTGCATGCACAAGTCCAAAAGGATGCTGCTGAGGTGATGGGTTGGACCAATGGTCTGACTTGCTACAGGACAGCTTTACATGAGGTTGTCTTCTTCGTCTGTAGTGGTTCTGGTGCAGTTTCCAATCTGTTGTTTGGTTGTTTGTATTTATTGGCAGGATGGATTGGCAGAACGTGAAAAGTGATTTCCTTATCCATCCATCCATCCATCCAATTAATCTATTAAAGCATTTATCCCCCCCCCTTTTCCTTGTGGTTCCAGTGGATTACAACAATAGTTAAAAGAAACATCAAAAATACAGACATCATACATATGAAGGTCACAGGGAGAGCACTGAAAGCTGATTAAATCGTCATTTAAAAGCTTGGGCGAATAGAATGGACACAGGCAAACATGATTAAGAACATAAGAAGAGCCCTGATGGATCAGACCAGTGAGGGTCCATCCAGTCCAGCATCCTGTCTCACACAGTGGCCAATGAGTTCCTCTGGAGGTCCAACAACAGGGCACAGAGGCCTTCCCCTGATAAGAACCTCAGAAGAGCCCTGCTGGATCAGACCAGCGGTCCATCTAGTCCAGCATCCTGTCTCACACAGTGGCCAACCAGTTCCTTTGGAGGGCCAATAGGGCATAGAGGCTGAGGTCTTCATAAGAACATCAGAAGAACCCTGCTGGATCAGACCAGTGGTCCATCTAGTCCAGCATCCTGTCTCACACAGTGGCCAGCCAGTTCCTCTGGAGGGCCAACAACAGGGCAGAGAGGCCGAGGCCTTCATAAGAACATCAAGAGAGCCCTGCTGGATCAGACCAGTGAGGGTCCATCTAGTCCAGCATCCCGTCTCACACAGTGGCCTCAACCAGTTCCTCTGGAGGGCCAACAACAGGACATAGAGGCCGAGGCTTTCCCCTGATGTTGCCTTCTGGCTCTGGGATTCAGAGGGTCAGTGTCTCTAAATGTGGAGTTTCCCCTCAGTCACTATGGCTAGTAACCATTGAGAGGCTTATCCTCCATGAATCTGTCTATAAGAACATAAGAAGAGCCCCGCTGGAACAGACCAATAGTCCGTATAGTCCAGCATTCCTGTCTCACACAGTGGCTGAACAGTTTTTCTGGATGGTCAACAACAGGGTATAGGAGCCAATGGCTCCATTAGCATAAGAAGAGCCCTTCTGGATCAGGACAGTGAGGGTCCATCTAGCCCATCATTCTGTCCCACACAGTGGCCAGCCAGTCCCTCTGGAGGGCCAACAACAGGGCATAGGGACCGAGGCCTTCATAAGAACGTAAGAAGAGCCCTGCTGGATCAGACCAGTGAGGGTCCCATCTAATCCAGCATTGTGTCTCACGTACCTATCAGTTCCTCTGGAGGGCCAACAACGGCATCGAGGCAGAGGCCTACCCTGATGTTGCCTCCTAGCTCTGGGATTCAGAGGATTAGTGCCTCTGAATGTGGTGGTTCCCCTCCATCACCATGGCTGGTAGCCATTGATAGACTGATCCGCCATCAATCTACCTAATCCCCTTTTAAAGCTCTTCATTTCAGTGGCCACAGCTAGGGCACCACCACTGAAAAAGGCCCTGTCTCTTGAAACTGCCATAACTTCTGAAGATACCCCTCCCCCCTTGAGTGAGCAACTTGGTGGCTGATCTGAGTGGGTGGACAAGTTCCTCCCATGCAAACCTGCCCATCAGTTTGGCTAAGAACATTAGAGGACCCCCTGCTGGATCAGACCAGTGGTCCACCTAGTTCAGCATCCTCTCTCACACAGTGGCCAACCGGTTCCTTTCACCACGTTCGGTCTTTCAAACGTACAAACTGTTTTTTGGGATGTGTGCTTCTGTCCTCTCTTGGAAGCAGGATGCTACACTAAAATAACCATAGAAAAAAGCAAGAGTCCATTAGTACCTTAAAAGGTAAAGGTTTCCCTTGCTCGAAAGCCGGTTGAATCTGACTCTAGGGGGCGCTGCTCATTTCCGTTTCCAAGCCGAAGAGCCAGCGCTGTCCGAAGACTTTTCTGTGGTCGTGCGGCCAGCATGACTAAACGCCGAGGCGCATGGAACACTGTCACCTTCCCACCGAAGCGGTACCTATTTATCTACTTGCAATTCCTTGCTTTCGAACTGCTAGGTTGGCAGGAGCTGGGGCCAGAGACGGGAGCTCACTCCGTCATGCGGCACTCGGGTCTCGAACTGCCAGGGTACCGACCTTCTGGTCTGCAGCTCAGCATCTTAACCTCTGAGCCACTGTGGCCCCATTAGCACCTTCAGGACTAACAAAATTTGTGGCAGGGTGTGAGCTTTTGTGAGTCACTGCTCACTTCAGATACTTCGTGAGCAGTGACTCATGAAAACTCCTATCCTGCTACAAAGTTTGTTAGCCTTCAAGATGCTACCGGATTCTTGCTCTTTTCTACTGCTACAAACTAACATGGCTCCCAATCTTAAAATAACCATATTTACGGTAACGTTGAAATAGTAGATGGAACCTCTTTCTGAGCGCTTTCTCAGTGATATTTCTAGGCCAATTCCCTGCTGGAATTCATTATAACCTCGAACGTGCATCTCTCCCCCCACCCCCCCCCACCCCGGCCGCCCACAGATAAAGTACATGGTGGCGCATTTGCCATTTGTTTCTCATCCCTTCGTTCACAATTGCTTTGCATTGCTAATGTTATTTAAATTTTGCTACCCGGGCACAGAAAAAAGGAAATACATCTACTTGAGAAGCATTTAACACTCTCGGTAATTACGCAATAACTCTGCGTTTGAAGTTCCAACAAGATGGGGGGGCGGTTGGTTTCTTTCAAGGGGGAGAGAAAAGCCCTTGAGTGTGCTGAGACGCAAAGTGATTTTAAATCTCTTGCTTCCTCGGCGGTTAAGACAGTCCTATCAGACGTAAACTAAGCGGCGCAGTCGACGCTAAAAAACAAAGCAGTAATTTGCTTGATTGTTCCTCTGCTTAATGTTAGCTGCCAGATTTTTGTTTTAATGGGACGTTTCTGCATTTGGCCTTGTCTGCCATCTAAGTAGCAAGATTGATACTTACAGAGAAGGTTGCGGGGTTTTTTTTTCGGTTGTTGCAAATGGTAATAGATTTTCACCAAGGCTGTGAAACAAGAGTTTGGTTTTTCAGCCAGTCCTGAAGGTTTTCAGGGACCTTTGGGGAGGGAAGGGGGTCAGAAACAAACATCCCAACGTTCTCCTCCCTCCCCACTCAGAACTTCTTCCGGAAACATGCTCCGAGTGAAACGGGGCCCCACGGCATAAGCGCAGAGGTGATGGACACGTATGTCAAGAGCTGTGGTAAGGTCTGCCTCTTTGCCTACTGCCTTCTGCTTTTCCTAGCATGATTGTCATTTCCAGTTACTCTTGTCTTCTCTTAATATGACCAGAGTACGGTAGACTTGAGTTTGGTCTAGATGCGAATTATGTGTAGGGGGTTATTTGTTTGGACTGTTATGGCCTATGGCTACGATAGTATTTTTGACTTTGACCACTGGGGAAAACAATGTTATGAATTAGCCCATAGATCTTCATTTTAGGGGTCAATTCCCACTGTTCTCAGGTGCCAATTAGGGATGTGCATTCGGCTTTCCGGAACCAGAAAAATACTGAATAAATGCTTTATTGGTATTTCTCAGTATTTATAAAGCCAAATGCAGATTCAGGAAACTTTTCAGCTTCCAAAAATAGTTTCCCGAATTTGTTTGGCTTTTTTAGCTTTCAGGTAGCCGAATATGGACTTCCCTCGGGCTGTGGCTTCCCTAGTCAATTTCACTCCCCGTCAGTCAGCTGTGGAGCTAGTCAAAAAATGGCTGCCACCACTTAACCGTCAGACACACAGGGTGCGTTCAGACGTGCCATTTAATCAGGTTTAAATGGCCCCGCTATGTTGCGATTATGTTTACTCTGGACAATTGCAACCACACGGGAGCGTGTGTCGCGGTTTTTTTTCTTTCTTTCTAAGTTTGTGCATGTGCATAACTGCTCATCCAGAGAATTGAAAAACTTTATCCTCGCGCATGCGCAGAACCGTTTGACAGCCCCGCAGAGCACTGTGATTTCACCGCTGTGACAGAAGACTTCCCTTTAAACTTTTCGCCCGAAACTGGCCTCTCTGGGATCCCGAACTCAAAAGAAGTGACCATTTAAATGTTAGTTTTAGAAATATGGGAGCAGAGCTCCACTTATGCGCATACTGGCGATGCACAAAAAAAAAGATGGCAGGTGAAAAGCGGAAGGGGGTTTAAACTATCAAAAGTGGCTCGACACCGGAGGAGCGATCACACGGGGGAAAATGCGGCTTTAACCGGGAGAGCTGAGAAAACACCACTTGGGACCCGGTAACAAAATACTCCGGCTGAAGGGGGGTTTTGAGCAGGAAACCAATGGATCGGGATGGAAGGCAGATGTTGCTGTGTGAATGTGCACATAAAGTCCGTTGTTGATCGGTCACGAAACCTGATTAAATGGCGCATCTGAACGCACCCATAGTGAAAATGCCTGAACTGTGATAGCTGCTGCTGCCAAAGCAACATTTTTTCAAAAAAAAAACCCTGAACAACCGTTCAAATCTCCAGTGGCAAAAGCCCCGCCTGGTAGGCACCAGGGAAAGTGTACGCGGGCGCCACAACAGGGACTCCTGGTATATAACCAACCCTCCACCCCAAATCTTGGCTAACCTGCACAGGTCCATTTGCAGGACACATCCCGGACCCTAGCTAGGAGTTGGGACGTCACTGTAGGTGGCAGATAAGCAGGGCTCATTTCGTAGCAGGAGCTCCTTTGCATATTAGGCCACACACCCCTGATGTAGCCAATCCTCCAAGAGCTTACAGTAGCCCCTGTAAGAAGAGCTCTGTAAGCTCTTGGAGGATTGGCTACATTGGTGGGTGTGGCCTAATATGTAAAGGAGCTCCTGCTACGAAATGAGACCTGCAGATAAGACCCAGGCATCTCGTGGCACTTCTTATGATTCCCTAGGGAAGCAATCTCAGTCAGCGCTGACGATTTGCATTTCATTCCAGCCGGCTACTGTGTGATAACATACATCCTCGGCGTCGGAGACCGACATTTGGATAACCTTTTGCTCACCAAAACAGGTAATGGTTTCACATTTCCTGTCACCTTCTTTGCGTATCTCGTGGTTCGGGATACGGAGATCCTTCTTCGCCCCTTGCCCTTTCCCTACCGGAGATCTCATCGAATTGCTTGTCTGTCCTATTGTCAAATAACTCCCTTAATTTATCTGCATATCTAATAGCGACGGGTGGCCCCCATCCTTGGAGACTTAAATCTGTACATCGGGACCACGCGGATGCTAAATGTATTTTTCTGCAAACCTGGGGGTATTCTGAGCCTGTTTGCGTAGAGGGCGGGATACAAATGTAACAAAAAAATAAATTAAAAAATTAAAAAATGCAGAAAGTTTTAAAAAATACACTGGGGGTTTAAATCCCCCCCATTGTTTGTTTATTTATTTATTATCCCCTCCCCCCCCCCCCCCCGCAAGCATGCTCAGGGCTAGTCACAACAATGGGTTCCAATACAGTCTTAAAACCATTCAGTTAATAGATATGAAACATTAAATTAATACAGCTAAAAACAGTTAAAGTGGGCAGTGGAGCAAATTTCAGTTTTCAGTTCTTACAGCCGGGAATGAATGGGCCAAAGCCAAGCTATAAAGGTCTCATTGATAGCAACTTCTTCACCCAAAGAGTGATTAACACGTGGAATTCCCTGCCACAGGAGGGGGTGGCAGCTACAAGCATGGACGGCTTCAAGATGGAATTGGATAAACATATGGAGCAGAGGTCCATCAGTGGCTGTTAGCTACAAGGTATAGATAGGAACTCTCAGTCTGGGGCAAGTGATGCTCTGTATTCTTGGTGCTTGGGGGGGGGGGGGGCAACAGTGGGAGGGCTTCTATTGTCCTGGCCCCACTGCTGGACCTCCTGATGGCACCTGGTGTTTTTGGCCACTGTGTGACACAGAGTCTTGGACTGGATGGACCATGTTCTTCTAGCAGCATACAGCAAAAGAGAGGCCAGCTGGTAGATACCCGCTGCCACAACCAAAGGCCTGGCGGAACAGCTCCCAACCAAAGGCCTGGCGGAACAGACCCTGCAAAACTGTAATAGGTCCCGCAGGACCTTGGTATCATTTGGCAGCATGTTCCACCAGGCCGGGGCAGGGCCAAGAATTTTGTTTTTTAAGTGTCTGCACGTGCACAGACAACGTACTTACCAGTTGCGCTGGCAGTGGTGCCCTGCCACCACCACAGATGTCCACTCCGGGCCTAACCACCGTGGAAGAGGAGGCCAGGAATGGCTGCAGGCCTGGCTGCCACAGCAGGAGACTCCAGGAGTACCTTGGGGCCCAGCTGCCACTGCAGTGGTCACTGGGAGAGGCTTGAGGCCCAGCCGCACTGGTGGAACACTCTGGTAGCTGCGCCCTGCCTGGCTGTCAGGGCAAAGCGCTGTGGGAGCCGCTTCAAACCCGGCTGTGCAATGGAGGACCTGTAGGACACCGGGAGCCATTCTGGGCTTGGAGTGGCTCCCCGATACCAACGCTGTCTCTGCAGGTGGGCGATGGGGCCTGGAGCCGCGATAAGAGAAAGAGATGAGATTTCCTTACGGCTGCCAAGTCCCATCCCTGAAGTGGCCAGATCGGACTGACGTGCCCAGCGTGATATATTTATTATTTATTTATTCTTTCACATTTTTACCCAGCCCTCCCTGCGAACGGGCTCAGGGCGGCTTACAAACGGCACTCAGTGCCTAAACAAAGTAACAACTTAAAACATTTTAAAAATACAACAACAGTAAAACATCTGTCATCACGCCATGCACGTCGCCGGGCAACACTCAAGCAGTCACCCTGAAAACTCTGTGGCACCATAGAGTTTTCAGGCTGGTTGCTAGAGTGTCGCCCTGTGATGGATCTGTTTAAATTGTTTTATGCAAAATTTTGTGTTGTTTTTAATTTTTAACCTTGCTGTGGCTTACTCTGGAGGCCTTTGGTCAAATGAGCTTATAAATGAAAGGAAAGAACTGAACATATTTGGGCCAATGCTCCCGCTAAGCTGTGGAGTCTTGTGAGCAAAGATTCTACTTTGTGAGCCACTGGCATTAAAGTTGTGAATGATTTGGCTGCTGCATAAATTAGTTTGCTGTGGAGCCCTCCTTCCTGAGCTAAGGCAAAAATGTTTGAGCCAGAGGCTAAAAAACTGTGGGCTAGCTCACACTAACTCAGCTTAGAGGGAACACTGGCCCTGTAGGAAGAGTCTGTTGCCTTGAGTTCACTGGTGGAAGGTGGATTAAAAATGTCTTAAGTCAGGGGTTTCCATCCTTTTTGTGCCTATGGGAACCTTTGGAATTGTGGTACGGTGTATCGGGTGCAACTACAAAATGGATGCCAGAAAATGGCTGCTGCCAGAGGCGGAGCCTGCCACACAATGGATTGCCGCAACTGACCTCCAGTCACACAGGGAAGATCCTTGTGTCGCGGTAGATGCTGCCAAAGCAACGTTCTTAAAAATCTGCACAGTCAGACCTCCAGTAGTCATTCCGTAGCTTTGCTGGGCGACGGCCCCCTCTGGCCCCTCCCACTTTCTAAAAAACTTTTGGCATGTTGCAGTATAGGTGTTGGCCAATTTGGTGTAGTGGTTAAAAGCAGCAGACTCTAATCTGGGAGAACCGGGTTTGATTCCCCTGTCCTCCACATGCAACTGCTGGTGTGACCTTGAGTCAGTCACAAGTTCACTCAGAGCTGTTCTCAAGAGCAGTTCTCTAAAGAACTCTCTCAGCCCCACCAACTTCACAGTGTGTCTGTTGTGGGGAGGGAAAGGGAAAGGAGACTGTAAACCGCTCTGAGATGCTGAGTGAAGGGCAGGGTATAAAGCCAATCTCCTCCTCCTCCTCCTCCCTTAAAGCATATTTACCTACTCGGAATTCTGCGTCTACCATGTCATTATGATCTGGAGTTGAAACGTGCTTTCTACTTTGTTTACATATACCATGTTTTGATTGTTAAATCTCGTCTGATCGATAGGTAGGTAGCTAGATAGATAGGTAGATAGATAGATAGATATAGATATAGCTCTCTTGCACACGCGCCAGAAAGAATGCATCCGCTAGAAACGCGCAAGCCTCAAGTCGAACAGCTGATCACACCCAATGTCCCAAATGCTGTGAGCATTTGCAGTGACAACCTGATAGCGGCTACAACAGCAGTCCCATCCAACTTTTTTAAAAAGTGTGAACTGCCAAGGAGACGGCAGATGAGAAAAGAGGAGGGGAGGTTGGGGTGGGAAATAAACCTCCTAAAACAAATGGATTGATGCTCATGTTGTTTCCAAAAGTCTTCATTTTGTTCCTTATAAGATAATAGAGCTAACTGATGCTTGGCAAACTCTTCTGCCCACACTATCACAAAGCATTTGCAAGATCTGTTAATTATATGCCGTGTGTGTCTTTTTTTTTCCTTTTTTTAAAAAAAGGCTTTCGACAGATTTAGTAGCTATTATACTCTTGACTGCGTTCCAAATACTGAGCGTATTTAAAAACATTTATTAGCGCTAGTTAATTAGATTGATATTGGCCATAATCTCTTCGATACTCAACAAAGAGATGTTTCCCTTTCTTTTGGAACACTCAATGATGGGTATTAATCAGGCCTTAATTGAGTTCGTTGCCGTCCTATAAATAGAGGCCTGGATCCCACAAATCCGTTCTAGGAACGGTGATGCTTTTACCCCAGCGCAAGGAGTCCAGTGCAAGAGAAACATCTGCGGAACAGCTTCGTTGGATCTGTAGTCCTGTCATTTTATTGTCCAGTCCCATGACCCCTTGTAGGAATGGTCAGTCAACATCTGGCTCCCGGAGGCGTTGGTGGTGGAAAGCACTGTCAAGGTGTAGCCGGGTTATGAGAACCCGAGAGTCAGGTTGGTGTAGTGGATAAGAGCGGTGGACTCTAATCTGGGAGGACCAGGTTTGATTCCCCACTCCTCCACGTGCAGCTGCTGGTGTGACCTTGGGTCAGTCACAAGTTATTCGACAGCTGTTCTCTCAAGAGCAGTTCTTGAAAGAGCTCTCTCAGCCCCACCTACTTCACAGGGCGTCTGTTGTGGGGAGAGGAAGGGAAGGAGATTGTAAGCTGCTCTGAGACTCCAAGGAAAGGGTGTGGTATAAATCCAGTCATCATCATCATCTTCTTCTCTTCCTCCTCCTCCTCCTCCTCCTCTATAGGGCAAGAGTCCCCAATGTGGTACCAGTAGGCGCCATGGCAAATATACACATATTTCCTGCCGTATACCAAGTGTTTTAGAAAGTTGCCCGTCAGGGGTTCTAATTAGCCATTGGAGATCTGACTGGCTGTGCAGATTTTAGAAATGTCACTTAAGCCGCTGCTGTCACTGCAGCACAAGGACCTTCCCAGCATGAGAAGGCACAACTCTACCTGAACTGTTGAAGCGTTAGAGTTATGCATCCCCTCATCCCCTGGCATTTTGCAGTTGGGTCCTCCTTCTGTGACCTCCCTGTTGCGGAGATCCACTGATGGACTAGATAGGAACTCTTGGTCTGGGGCAAGTGATGCTCTGTGTTCTTGGTGCTTATGGGGGGCAAGAGTGTGAGGGCTTCCAGAGTTCTGGCCCCACTGGTGGTCCTCCTGATGGCACCTGGGTTTTGGCCACTGTGTGACAAGAGTGTTCTATTGGATGAGCCACTGGCCTGATCCAACATGGCTTCTCTTATGTACTTATGTCTGGGACAGTGGTGCTCTGTCTTCTTGGTGCTTGGGGGGGGGGCAATGATCTGAGGGCTTCTGGATTTCTGGCCCTGCTGGTAGACCTCCTGATGGCACCTGGGCTTAGGCTACTGTGTGACACAGAGTGTTAGAGTGGATGGGCCACTGGCCTGATCCAACATGGCTTCTCATGTTCTTATGCCTCGGGCAGTGATGCTCTGTATTCTTCGTGCTTGGGGGGCAACAGTGTTTGTGTGTGTGTGTGTTTGTGTGTGTGTGTGTGTGTTTTGGCCACTGTGTGACACAGAGTGTTGGACTGGATGAGCCATTGGCCTGATGCAACCTGGTTTCTCTTATGTTCTTAGACCCTCAGTCCGTCATAATCAATCTTGTCCACTCAGATTGGTCGTGGCTCTTCAGGTTCTCAGACAGGGATCTTTCACATCACATAGTACTTTTGAACTGGAGATGCTGGGGGTTGAACCTGTGACCTTCTGTATGCCAAACAGATGCTGTACTACTGGCTGTTGTGATTAAGGCTAGACACCAGGAAGAAAACAATTTCATCCGTCTGAATGTTTTCATTGATGATATCAGAACACTGTCTTGGTTAGTTAGACAGTTGGGGTGAGAAGTTGCACGTTTACTCTCCTTGCTCTCCATCCTTGTGTCTCTTTTTTCCTTCCTCCTCAAGGAGGAACATTCAAACATTCAGCACTCCAAAAGGAAGACATATTGCTCTTTATAAACTGACCCAGGAGGTGTCGGCTGCATGCAGAATTCTCACAGAATGACCACCCAGTCAGTGGAAATCTTTCAACACCCGGTTGTTGTTGCAGCAGGGTGTGTGTGTCTGCTATTATCACAAATCTTCCTCCTTCCTCTGTTTAGTGACATCAGTGTTGTGTGTGTGTGTGTGTGTTTTGCTATCAAATCACATTTGACTTACGGCCTGCCTTCCTCTGCCTAGTGACTCTGGACTTCCTTACTGGTCTCCAGTCCAAATACTAACCAGGACCGACCCTGCTTCGCTTCCAAGTTCCAGGTGTCATTTTGAGCCGGAGCGCGCAGGAGTGCCGTTCCGGGAGTAACAAGCCCAGAAACGGGCACATACGGTGACACGCTGTGGAAAAAAGCAAAAGCGTACAAACTTGATCTGTATTTTCATGCTTGTTGTAGGGTAGCTCCCCTGCAAGAACAAAGGAAACCTAAATTGTCTTTAGTCAAAGTGTAAAACTGGCTTGCCAGCTCTGAGTTGGGCAATACCTGGAGGTTTTTGGGGTGGAGCCTGAGCAGTGGGTGTTGTCTTTTGACACACTTCCGGTGATCTCAGGGGGTGTGGCATATGCAAATAAGTTATGCTAATGAGCGCCTGCACCTCTTTTTCTACGAAATGACCCCTGTCAAGATCTAATGCGACGGTGCTAGCTTGGGCCATCCAGGCTGAGGCAAGAGATGAGCAGAAGCGGTTTGCCATTGCCTGCCTCGGCGTTGCAGCCCTGGACTTCCTCGGTGGTCTCCCATCCAAATGCAAACCAGGGTCGACCCTGCTTAGCTTCCAGGACCTGATGAGATTGGGTTAGCCTGGGCCATTCGGTAGAAAAGAGCAAGAAGTGAAAAAGAAGCGAGCAGCGACTCCCGAAAGCTCCCACCCTGCCGCAAATTTTGTTAGTCTTGAAGGTGCTACGGGACTCTTGCTCTTTTCTGCTGCTACAGACCGGACTACGGACTACAGACCGGACTACGGACCGGACTATGGACTACAGACCGACGAACACAGCAACACATCTTGGTCTGGTCGGCTCAGGGCAGTGGATATATACCTTAATCCTTTTGTCCTTCCTGTCTGAACCGATGCCTGCTATTACGCCAGAAAACTAGCACTATCACGCAGTGCTAGAATCAGATAGTGTCCATTCCAGATGGTGTAATATCGCTCATGTCAATAGTGACACTGAAAGTTGGTTATATGAGTTGCTGGGTCATGGGGAAGGGGCTGTAGCTCAGGGGAAGAGCCAGATCCCCGGTTCAATCCCCGGCATCTCCAGTTAAAAAAGACCAGGGAGGAGGTGCTGTGAAAGACCTCTGCCTGAGACCCCGGAGAGCTGCTGCCAGTCTGAGTAGACAATACTGACCCTGGTGGACCAATGCT
The DNA here is from genome assembly GCA_029233225.1 of Lepidodactylus listeri. Lineage (NCBI taxonomy): Eukaryota > Metazoa > Chordata > Lepidosauria > Squamata > Gekkonidae > Lepidodactylus > Lepidodactylus listeri. The sequence continues at coordinate 9,557,807 of JARCFY010000004.1, forward strand.
CTGATTCGGTATAAGGCAGCTTCGTGTGTTTGATCCCCCCCCCCCCAATTCCAGCTATTCACCGGAAAATCCCAAACAGTCCTGCAGGGGGCACTGCCCGCCCACGAAAATTCTGGCTGAAATCTCTTTCCACCGCTAGCCGAAGAGGAAAGGCGTCTTGTTTACTGCAATCTCAAAAAGAGAGACAGGGAGGAGATCTCTGACACTTAAGCGTTTTTGGCATATCTGAGAATGTTCCGAGCAGAAACTCATTTGCAACGGGCAGCTCTGCCTTTCATGCACACCCAGAAGAAAAACAAAACTCCCATACTTGGGGTTGGGACCCGTGTTCCCTCTAAGCTGGGTTAGTGTGAGCCAGCTCACTTTTTTTTTTTAGCCTCCGGCTCGTACATTTTTGTCTTCGCTCAGGGAGGAGGGCTTCGGAGCAAACTAGTTTACGCAGCAGCCAAATCGCTCACTCACAACTTGAATGCCAGTAGTTCACACAGTAGAATTTTTGCTTACAAGACCCCACAGCTTAGAGGGAGTACTGGTTGGGAACCACAGATCTTTCTAGTAATGGTGACACTCAGGGCTCATTTCATAGCAGGAGCTCCTCTGCATATTAGGCCACGCACCCCTGATGTAGCCAATCCTCCAAGAGCTTACAGTAGCCCCTGTAAGAAGAGCTCTGTAAGCTCTTGGAGGATTGGCTACATTAGGGGTGTGTGGCCTAATATGCAGAGGAGCTCCTGCTACGAAATGAGCCCTGTCCACACTGTACTCTAGCACAGCAGTTCTCAGCCTTTTTGATACACACCCAAACACACAACCCAGTCCAGATTTACTTGGTGTGGTGACTCAGTCAGGACCGATCCAAAGTTCTTTGGCAGCCTAGGCAGCTATTGTCACGGCAGAGCCCGGGAGCCTGGCTGGGCAGACAGGCTGGCAAGCACGCCCTGGGTAGCCCAGGGTAACCAGATCTCATCAGATCTCGGAAGCTAAGTAGAGTTAGCCATGATTAGATTGTGGATGGGAGACCACCAAGGGAAACCAGGGTTGTGATGAAAAGGCAGCCAATGGCAAACCACCTCTGAATGTCTCTTGACTTGAAAACCCTGTGGGGTCGCTGTAAAAGGGTGAGGGGTCTAGAGTCCGAGTCTTATGAGGGAAGGTTGAAGGAGCTGGGTATGTTTAGTCTGGAGAGGAGACAACTGAGGGGTGATACGATAACCATTTTCAAGTACCTGAAGGGCTATCATATAGAGCATGGGTGGGCAAATTGCGGCCCGTGGGCCACATGCAACCCGCCAGAGTTTTTGCGGCCTGCCAAGACAGTTGGCCACGTGGTTTCAGTCAGGCCTCCATTGGGCCCGGAGCGCAGAGAAGCGGCGCTCCGGGAGTGAAGTGTCCAGAGGGCCGGCACATTACCAAGCCCCACCCCCTGCTCCCAGCAGCCCTGTTGGGTGATGAGGAGGCAGAAGAAGGAAGGTAAGTTCCCTTCCCTCCCCCATCCTCCTCTTCCCGGGGCCGCAGCGCTCCGGGGAAGCCCTGCCCGCCCCCACCCTCGCCTTCCCTAGGCCGTGCCAAAGCGCAGCGCTCCGGGGAAGCCCTGCACACTCCCACCCTCGCCTTCCCCAGGTTGCACGGAGGTGCAGCAGGCAGGCAGCTGCTTTCGGTGATCTCTCTGTCCCTGTCTCTCTCTCTCTCTCTCTGACTCTTTCTGTGTCCCTCTGCATGTGTGTGTGTCTCTGTGTCCCTCTGTCTCTCTCTCTCTCTCTGTTCCTATGTTCCCCTGTGTGTCTCTCTCTGTTCCTCTGAGTCTGTCTCTGTTTGTTAACTAATGAATGCAATCATTTTAAAAGGTGCGGCCCTCCGCTAACCTCCGCTCCCACAAAGTGGCCCCCAAGCCAAAACAATTGCCCTCCCCTGATATAGAAGATGGTGCGGAGCTGTTTTCTGTTGCCACGGAAGGTCGGACCGGTACCAGCGGGTTGAAATTAAATCCAAAGAGTTTTCGGCTAAACATTAGGAAGAACTTCCTGACAGCTAGAGCGGTTCCTCAGTGGAACAGGCTTCCTCGGGGGGTGGTGGGCTCTCCTTCTTCGGAGGTTTCCAAACAGAGGCTAGATGGCCATCTGACAGCAATGTGGATTCTGGGAACTTAGGCAGAGCCAGTTTGATGTGGTTAAGTGCACGGACTCTAATCTGGGAGAACCGGGTCTGATTCCCCACTCCACCACTTGCAGCTGCTGGATGACCTTGGGCAAGCCGTAGCTCTGTACCAGCTGTTCTTGAAAAAGAACAGTTTCTGTTACAGCTCTCTCAGCCCCATCTATCTCACAAGGTGTCTGTCGTGGGCAGGGGAAGGGAAAGGAGCTTGTAAATTGCTCTTAGACTCCTTCAGGTAGTGAAGGGCGGGTATAAATCCAATCTCCTCCTCCTCTTCTTCTTCTTCATGAGAGGGAGGGCAGGAAGGGTTGCATCGGTGCTTAGTTCTCGTGGCCCTTTCTGACACACCCAGGGAAATGTCGTTCTGGCCCTGCGGGTGGGCCCCGATGGCACCTGGCTTTTAGCTACTGTGACACAGAGTGCTGGACTGGATGGGCATTTGGCCTGATTCAATATGGCTTCTCTTACGTTCTTAAGTGTTTGAGCAAGTATAAGGCAGCTCCATCTGTCCATATGCTAAGAGTCTGCTACTGTGACGCTTGTTGTTAAAAACAGAATTTGTGTAAGCAGTCTTGGTTACACCTTAACAAGTACCGTATTTTTCGCTCCATAAGACGCACTTTTCCTCCCCAAAAAAGTGTGTGGGGGGGAAGTGTGTGCGTCTTATGGAGCGAATATGGAGCTTTTCTCACCTGTAACAGGGCTCTTTCTTCAGCAGGAACGCAGGGGAACGCCATTCAGGCTGGCATCCCAGCCTTCCCCGCCCCTCCCTGCTGGGCCTGAGCTGTTAAGACTTAAAAGGGAAACGGCAGGAAAAACCCCACCAGGCTAAGTACTCTTTCCCTTTAAATGCTTTTCCCCTTTAAGACAGCCAGCAGCAGAAAGCCCCGCCCACAGATTAAGCTCCGTGGCTACTTTGCACAGAAAGGCCTGGCTTTGCATGGCATGCCGACGTCTCTCTTCTTTCCTTTCTCTATCTTCCTTCCTTCCTTCCTTTCCTTTTTTCTGTCTGTCTGTCTTTCTGTCTCTCTCTCTGTCCCCACCTTTCTTTCTTCCTTTCTCTTTCTCTCTCTCTCTCCTCCTCCTTCCTTCATCTCTCTCTCTCTCTCTCTTTCTTTCTTTCTGTTTCATTTTTTCCTGTTTTCTTCCTCTAAAAACAAGGTGCGTCTTATGATCAGGTGCGTCTTATGGAGCGAAAAATACGGTACTACCTGGTAACAGCAGCAATCAGAAAAGGCAGGAATAATGGGATGCCTTCTGCTTCTAATGGATTTCCCAGTCTTTACAAGTTGAAGAGTTCCCTTGTCGATCCTAGCTTTGAGTCCAGTAGCAGTGAGATTTTTGGAGTATAAGCTTTCAAGAGCCAAAGCCAGTGGCCCGTCGAATACGACACTCTTGTATCACACAGTGGCTGGTACCCAGTGCCATCAAGAGGTCCACCAGTGGGGCCAGAGCTCCGGAAGCCATTCTTCTCTTACTCCCAAGTACCAAGAATACAAAGCATCACTGCCGTAGACAGAATATTCCATTTATACCTTGTGTCTAATCACCGATACTGGACCTCTGCTCTTAAGAACATAAGGGAAGCCCTGCTAGATCAAGGCAAGGGCCCATCCAGTTCAACACTGCGTCACACAGTGGCCACAAGGAGGTCCACCAGCACAGCCACTTGGTGTTTTTGGCCACTGTGTGACAGAGTGTTGGACTGGATGGGCCAATGGCCTGATCCAACATTGAGTTCTCTTATGTTCTTATGTAACTCCAGAAGCCCTCCCACTGTTGCCTCCCAAGCACCAAGAATACAGAACATGACTGCCCCAGACAGAGTGTTCCATCTATACCTTGTGGCTAATAGCTACTGATGGACCTCTGTTCTTAAGAACAAAACAGAAGCTATACTGGATGAGGCAAGTGGCCCACCCACTCCAACACTGTCACACAGTGGCCAAAACCCAGGTGCCATGAGGAGGTCCACCAGCAGGGCCAGAACTCCAGAAGCCCTCCCACTGTTGCCCCCGAGGCACCAAGAATACCCAGCATCACAGCCCCAGACAGTGTTCCATCTATAAAGGTAAAGATTTCCCTTGCTCAAAAGCCAGTCGAATCTGACTCTAGGGGGCGGTGCTCATCTCCGTTTCCAAGCCGAAGAGCCAGTGCTATCTGAAGACGTTTCTGTGGTAATGTGGCCGGCGTGACTAGACACCGAGGCACATGGAATGCTGTCACCTTCCCACCAAAGCGGTACCTGTTTATCTACTTGCAATTTTTTTGCTTTCGAACTTGTGGCTAATAGGTACTGATGGACCTCTGCTCTTAAGAACATAAGAGAAGCCAATGTTGGATCAGGCCAATGGCCCATCCAGTCCATCCAGCGGCCAGGACCCAGGTGCCACCAGGAGGTCCACCAGCGGGGCTAGAACTCCAGAAGCCCTCCCACTGTTGCCACCCTCCAGGCACCAAGAACACAGAGACTGGGTCTCTAAGGTGCAACTGAATTCGAATTTCGTTGTTTTACTGCAGGTCAACGCAGCTACCCTCTGACACTATCTTTCGACCCCATTTTCTTACATTGACACATGCAAATATACCCCAAAAATGGCTTCCCTAAATAAATACCCCAATTAAAATAATTCGTTATTTTTTTTTTTTAGAAGCCGACAGGAAAGTAACGTCATTTTCCCCATCCCCTTCTTTTTGCCATTTCTCTCTCCCGTTTTTCTTTCTTTCGAGCCGTATTTTTTTCCCCCCAGGCGTTGTCAGGTTCTCTTGATTTTGACAAATTTGAAATAAGAAATGCTCCGAAGAGCAGGCTTCTTGGGTGGAAACAGTTGATTAAATTGACAGGGACAAATGGCCAGGAGGCATTCCGGATGGCCTTTTTTTAACCCCTTTCCATGTAAATGGGCATCGAGGGAAAGGCCGTTAAGAAGAGAAGGGCTCCGGCGGAGTTGCGGCGGAGGAAGGTCACGGTCTGCGAGCCGAGGGGAGTCCTGGAACGGAGGCCACACACCGAGTGGAAATCCTTGACGCGTCTCCAGGAGTGATATTCTCCCTGTTTCGTTTCTGGTTTAATATTTTGAAGGCGAGGGTCGGGGGAGCAATGTCATTTTCTCTCAGAGACGAGGATGACGAGTGAGCTAGGCGGCCGGTGACGTGCGGCTCTCACTCCGTCGAAAGCATAGGGGTCACTAGATCCAGGCTGGGAAATACTTGGAGATTTTGGGGGTGGAGCCTGAGGAGGGCGGCGTTTGGGGAGGGAAGGGTCTTCAGTGGGGTGTAATGCCGTAGAGTCTGCCTTCCGAAGCAACAGCAGGAGGGCTTCTGGAGTTCTGGCCCCACTGGTGGACCTCCAGTGTGTGACACAGAGCATTAGACAGGATGGGCCATTGGCCTTGATCCAACATGGCTTCTCATATGGTCTTATGTCTAGGGCAGTGATGCTGTGTCTTCTTGGGGAGGGCAATAGTGGGAGGGCTTCTAGTGTCCTGGTCCCACTGGTGGACCTCCTGATGGCACCTGGCTTTTGGCCACTGTGTGACACAGAGTGTTGGACTGGATGGGCCATTGGCCTGATCCAACATTGGCTTCTCTTATGTCCTTATAGCTGGGGCAGTGATGCTCTGTATTCTTGGTGCTTGGGGGGGAACAGTGGGAGGGCTTCTGGAGTTCTGGCCCCACTGGTGGACCTCCTGATGGCACCTGGGTTTTGGCCACCATTAAATACAAAGTGCAGCAGAGGATGGGCCATTGGCCTCGATCCAACATGACTTCTCTTATGGTCTTATGTCTCTAGGGCAGTGGTGCTGTGTCTTCTTGGTGCCGGGGGGGGGGCAATAGTGGGAGGGATTCTGGATTTCTGGCCCCACTGGTGGACCTCCTGATGGCACCTGGGTTTTGGCCTCTATGTGACACCGAGTGTTCAACTGGAGGGCCATTGGCCTGATCCAGCATGGCTTTTCTTATGTTCTTATTCCCAAAATGAAATAAGAAGCTCCAAATCTCTCTCTCCTATCCCACTCCTTTTAAGATGCCTGCTGTTCAAACCTCCCTGAAACCCCTGACAATCAGGCAGGCCTTGCAGCGCCTCATGAAGACCTCCATGGAGCCCCCCCCTCTCCTCTCCAGGGAGCCCATTCCGCAGACCCAGTGTGGTGTAGTGGTTAAGAGTGTCAGACTAGGATCTGGAGACCTGGGTTTGAAACCTCACTTGTGCCATGGAAGCTTCCTGGGTGACCCTGGTCCAGTCATATACTCTCTCACTCTAACCTACTTCACAGGACAAAAGAGCAAGAGTCCAGTAGCACCTTAGGTAAAGGTAAAGGTTTCTCTTGCTTGAAAGCCAGTTGAATACGACCCTAGGGATGCGGGGTTCATCTCTGTTTCCAAGCCGAAGAACCAGCGCTGTCTGAAGACGTTTCCGTGGTCATGTGGCCGGCATGACTAGATGCCCTGACGCACGGAATGTTGTTACCTTCCCCCCAAAGTGGTGTCTATTTATCTATTTGCAATTTCTTGCTTTCGAACTGGTAGGAGCTGGGGCCAGAGACGGGAGCTCACTCCGTCACACGGCACTTGGGTCTCGAACTGCCGAACTACAGACCTTCCGGTCTGCAGCTCAGCATCTTAACCACTTGACTAATAAATGTGTGGCAGTGTAGGAGCTTTCGTGAGTCGCTGCTCCCTTCTTCAGATGCCCGGCCTCACAGGGTTGTTGTGAGGATAAAATGGAGGAGAGAAGAATGGTGTAAGCTTCCTTGGTCCTCGTAGGAGAGAAAGGCGAGGTGCACATGAAATAAATGAATAATAAATAAGGGTCAGAGCGACAACAGAAAAGGCCCAGGGTAGACAGGACATCCGAAACCAACGCTCCCTCTAAGCTGTGGAATCTTGTGAGCTACTGGTATCAAAGTTGTGAGCGAGCAGTTTGGCTACTGCATAAATTCATTTGCTCTGGGGCCATCCTTCCTGAGCTGAGTCAAAAATGTGTGCACCGGAGGCTAAAGAACTGAGTGAGCTCACACTGACTCAGCTTAGAGGGAACACTGCCCGAGACCAGCAATTATTCTAGAGGTATAGGGGTTTGGGAATAAGTTGAATCCATTATAAACCTGGGAGCTCTGGAAAAAAGAAGCTTTAAAAATGGTGGCGTTCCAGTTGCGCGTTCTTACCAGTTACCCTTTTATTTCTTTTCTTCCAATTTTTAAGCTCTCTCTTTTCCCACCATTTTTTTTTTTTTAATTGCGTACCGGTGCAGTCTGGAGATGACATCCACAGGCAGGCGTGGGTGGGAGCGGCGGGCTGATTGCATCCACTTTTTGAGCGCATAATGACATCGCAAAGCAATTCCAGCACACAAAGAGTTTTCATACCCCCCCCCCCCCCCCCCCCGCAGTTTCACACAACCATTTTGTTGTCTTATTTGTCAGTCCACACAAGCTTGTGTCCCTGCAGGGATTTTGTGTGTTTGTGCCAGGGTGATGTAGAGGTTAAGAACGTTGGACTAGCATCTAGGATGCTCGGATTCGAATCCCCACTCATGCCATGGGTATCTTTGAGCCAGCAGCACTCTCTCAGACTAACCTGCCTCATAGATCAAGATTGGGAGCCGTGGTAGTCTGTCTGTAGCAGCAGAAAAAAGTAAGAGCCCAGCAGCACCTGAAAAACTAACACAATTTGCAGCAGGGTATGAGCAAGCCACAGTTCTCTCAGCGCTTGTTCTATCAGGAGCAGTTCTCTCAGAGCTCTCTCAGTCCTGCCTACTTCACAGGGTGTCTGTTGTGGGAAGAGGAAGGGAAGGAGATTGTAAGCTGCTCTGAGACTCTGAGTGAAGGATGGTGTATAAATCCAACTCTTCTTCTGCGTCATCGTCGTCTTCATCCTCGTCTTCCTCATCTTCTTCATCGTCGTCATAGTCTTCCTCTTCTTCTATTATGAGATTGCTGTTAGAATCAGGGCTCATTTTGTAGCAGGAGCTCCTTTGCATATTAGGCCACACCCCCCTGATGTAGCCAATCCTCCAAGAGCTTACAGTAGCCCCTGTAAGAAGAGCTCTGTCAGCTCTTGGAGGATTGGCTGCATTAACGGGTGTGTGGCCTAATATGCAAAGGAGCTCCTGCTACGAAATGAGCCCTGGTTAGAATCAACTGTTCCTGTTCTGAGCGGAGATGGACAGTTGCATTATACAAGACTCCTCAGAAGCAGAAAGCCAGCGCTGAAGGGAAGGAGCTGCGACCTTTCCCCTTCTTTAGTTTTAGATTTCTCCTTGCGGAAAGGTGGATTGACTCAATAAAGGCTCGCTCTGGCAGCCCATGTACTAAAATTGGAGCGATACAGAGAAGATTAGCATATTTGTGCGTGTAAAGCGCCATCAGGGTGCAACTGACTCATTGGGGCCTTGTAGAGTTTTCAAGGCATGAGACAAACAGAGGTGTTTTGCCATTGCCTGCCTCTGCGTCGCAGCCCTGGACTTCCTTGGTGGTCTCCCATCCAAGTACTAACCTGCTTAGTTTCCCAGATCTGATGTGCTCAGACTAGCCTGGATCATCCAGAGGTTTTGTTTTTTTTTGTTTTAATGAGGGAGCATTCAAAACTGCAGGTGGTAGTGCCTCCAGTTATTAGTTTCTCAAAGCAGAAATTGTTCTGGGAGTCTCTGCTTTCCTGTTCTTTGTCTGCCTTTTTTTGGTGTGTGTGTTACCTCTAATAACTTCGGAAGACTAAGACCCAGTTTATGCTGTGATTAATTGTATTAGCCTGTTGTAGCAAAAAACACCTGTTTACCCGAAAAGATGCCTTTGGAAGTTTTCCCCCCTCCCCCTAGGCCTGTAGCTATGGTGGGGCTTTGGGGGGCTCTGCCCCCTTTCTTAAAAGCACAGCCCCACAAGAATTTCTCCTGTAAATGCTTTTGAAATAATTTAGAGACATTTTTTTGAAGATGTGCGCTCCTTTAAGCAGAGTCGGGTGCCGTAGTTGACTAACTCCTACACTGTGCAAGGGGGGTTGGAGTAGGTGACCTCTAGGATCCCTTCTAACTCTGTGTCAAGAAACTGGTCTCCTTTAGGAGAGTTTTTTCTGCCTCAGTGTTAGCTTTCTTGACTATAGAAGTCATCCCCCCCACCTGCCGGCTTGTTATCAGAACTGTGGCTCAGGCTGGCAGAAGTGATTAACTTGCAGCAGCTGAGAACTGTCGTCTAACGTGGTTGGCTGTCAGCTTGCAATTTAGAGACCTATCCTGGTAACAGCTTTCTATGGGCTAAATGGCTTTTCTTTCTGCACTGAGAACTTCAGGGGGGGGGGGATTACCCCACAAGCCAAAAATCCTGGCTACAAGCCTGCCTCCCCCATACTCTTGTTTTGTTAGGATTTGATTCTCAGCATCCATTCACTGAAACTAATGGCAGCGAATTCCAAGATGTCCATCTTTTGGCTGGGGCTAGCATTGGCTTTGTTTCCTTCCCCTCCCAGTGTAGACAGTTGGCTTCTCTAGTTTGAAACGTCTGCTCTCCACAGGCCATGACCTTCCACAGTAAAGAACCTCTTCCAGAGTCCCCGAGCTTCTCAGCTGTCTTCCTAGCCTGCTTATTTGGGGTAGAAAGAAAGTCGTCTATGATATCTCCGAGAGATTTGTTCCTGTCAATAAATTGCTGTGGGGTTTTCCCCCCCTCTTATCCCCCCCGCCCCAAACAGGAGAACGGCTTCTCGTTTGAAATTTGTCAGGCTCGAATCACTTGATGCTGCCGGTTAAAAATAGCTCTTCGAAAAGAGGCACGGTGTATTTGTGCGTGTGAAATACAGTGAGCGAAAGGGAGGGGGTGGAAATAGTTGAAATCTAATGGGGAACACGGCATGGATTCAGAGGTGCCTCTCCTCTCTCCCCACCCCCCCATGTGTGTTCGGAAAAAACATGGAGGGTCAGTTTAACGAGTGTGGCTGATAGCCGTCGATAGGTTTCTTCTACACGAATTTGCCCGGTTCCCTTCTTACAGCCATCTGTCTGTCTGTCGCATTTTCATCCCCCTTCTTTTCAGAGGGTATGTGATTCGGCCTTCTGCCATTTTATCTCTCTATAACCCTACAAGGCAGGACAGCTAGATTCGAGCTCCAGTAGCACCTTAAGGATCAACCGGATTTTCAGGGCACGAGATTTCGAGAGTCGGAGGACTCTATTGAGAGATTTCGAGAGTCGGAGGACTTTATTGAGAGACGAAGGGAGCTTTGAGGCTCAAAATCTTATACTCCGAAAACCTTTTCGGTCTCGAAGGCGGGGCTGGACTCGAATCTATCTGTTGTGCTGGAGACCGACACACCTGCCCTCTGAACCTATGGAATACAGCCAGAAAGATGCCTTCTACTGAATCAGGCCTTTGGTCATAGAACCATAGAGTTGGAAGGGACCTCCAGGGTCAACTAGTCGAACCCCCTGCACAATGCAGGAAATTCACAAATACCTCCCCCTCCGTACCCCCAGTGACCCCTGCTCCATGCCCAGAAGATGACAAAAAAACTCTAAGATCCCTGGCCAGACTGGCCTGGAGAAAAATTGCTTCCTGACCCCAAAATGGTGATCTGCTTTTCCCGGGGTGTGTAAGAAAAGGGCCACAAGAACTAAGCACTGGCGCAACCCTTCCTGTTTTCCCTCTCACGATCTGCCTAAGTTCACAGAATCAGTATGGCTGTCAGATGGCCATCTAGCCTCCGTTTGGAAGCCTCCAAAGAAGGAGAGCCCACCACCTCCCGAGGAAGCCTGTTCCACTGAGGAACCACTCTTAACTTGTCAGGAAGCTCTTCCTAACGTTTAGCTGAAAACTCTTTTGATTTAATTTCAATCCATTGGTTCTGCTCCATTTTTCTGGGGCAACAAGTCCATTAAGGTCAGTATTGTCTACTCAGACTGGCAGCTGCTCTTCAGATCTCAGGCAGAGGTCTTTCCCACCACCTCCTACCTGATCCTTTTTTTCAACTGGAGATGCTGGGGATTGGACCTGAGACCTTCTGCATGCCAAGCAGAGGCTCTTCCACTGAGCCAGTGGTCCACAGCCCCTGCTGAAGAGGAAGTGATGGGCCCAAGGTCATCCGGTGTAACCACAATGCCGCACTGATGCCAGCCGATGCAACCTCTTGGGTGGAATTTCATAAGCTAACGATGACTTTTTGACATGGAGAGGGGCTGTGGTGGCCAACTTCCAGGTAGGGGATGGAGAGCTTCCAAAACTACAACTGACAAACAGGTTCCTTCCCCTGGGGGAAAAAAATGGCTGTTTTGAAGGGTGGACTTCGTAGCATCACATCTCTGCTGAGGTCCTCAAGCTCCTCCTTTCCCGGGCTGTACCTCCAAACCTTCAGAAATTTTCTAACACACACCAGCCAGCCCTAAGGGGCTGGTAGACCAGCTGGTTAGACTTCAGCTTGCAGATATCTTTATGCAAAAAAAAATGCAGATGTCCTTATTTGTGTCATAGAAGGTGAATAATTTAGCTGGATGCAAAACTTGGATTTGATTATTACTTGTAGTGCAGAACGCTAGTTGCCCTTGACTGCGGGGTATAAATCCAAACTTAAAAAAAACTGGGATCCTTTGTTAATGTGTTCACTCCTGTTGATCTTACAGCTTTCAAACTGCGAGAGAGAAAAACGCTACCTTCCCGGCTCCGTATGCAAATAAGGCCAAGATTAATTAACACCTCTTATTCCCCGTGTACAGAGCTGGAAGGAAATGTAATTACAGCCACAAGAGCTGTTCTGTTGTCTTTTAAGAAAATAATACATGTATCTCTAGACATCATCATGACAAGCTGGGAATGGGAGAGCAGAAAGGTGGAGCTTCTTGTAATGTTCTTGATTCAATAAGTAGGGTCACTGTGCGTTGTAAGATCAAAGTTTGCTCCTCTTGAGAGAGAAAAAAGAAATCACATGGGCAATATGGAGTTTCAGTCCCACAGCAGGGGCAGTCTAGAACAGGGGAAGGGAGATGCGTAAGAACATCAGAGAGGTGATGGATCAGACCAGTGGTCCATCTAGTCCAGCATCCTGTCTCACACAGTGGCCAACCAGTTCCTCTGGAGGACCAACAACAGGGCAGAGAGGCCGAGGCCTCCATAAGAACATCACAAGAGCCCCACTGGATCAGACCAATAGTCCATCTAGTCCAGACCAATAGTCCATCTAGTTCCTCTGGAGGGCCAACAACAGGACATAGAAGCTAAGGCCTCCACAAGAAGAGCCCCGCTGGATCAGACCAGTGGTCCATCTAGTCCTGCATCCTGTCTCACACAGTGCCCAGCCAGTTCCTCTGGATGGCCAGCAACAGGGCACAGAGGCCAAGGCCTTCCTCTGATGTTGCCTCCTGGCTCTGGGATTCAGAGGTTGACTGCCTCAGAACAAGGAGGTTCCCTTTAGTCACCATGGCTAGTAGCCATTGATTGACATCCTCCATGGATCTATCTAATCCTCGTAGTTTAAACCGGATTGGCTCTGCAAGGAAAAGCTCCTCGTATGAGCACATGGAGCTGCCTTATACTGAATCAGACCATCAGTCCATCTTCGACTCAGACTAGCAGTGGCTCTCTCATACCTTTCACGCCATGTACCACCAGGTCCTTTTAACTGGAGATGCTGGGGATTGAACCTGGGACCTTCTCCATGCCAAGCAGATAGATGCTGTACCACAAAGTCGTGACCCCTCTCTAAATGAACCCATTGGCCCATCAAGGTCAGTTTTGTCTACTCAGACTGGCAGCAGCTCTCCAAGGTCTCAGGCAGAGGTCTTTCACATCACCTACCACCTGGTCTTTTTCACTAGGGCTCCTGGGGATTGAAACTGGGACCTTCTGCAGGCCACGCAGATGGGCTCCACCACTGAGCCCTGGCCAGTGCCTAAATGTAGTTGACTTCTGCTGAATCGGACCATTGGTCTACCAAAGCCATTACTTACTAGTCTTACTGGAGAGCCAGTTTGGGGTAGTGGTTAGGAGCTCGGACTCTAATATGGGAGAACTGGGTTTGATTCCCCACTCCTCCACATGCTGGTGTGACCTTGGGTGAGTCACGAGTTGTCTCAGAGCTGTTCTCTCACGAGCAGTCCTCAAAAGAGTTCTCTCAGCCCCACCTGCCTCACAGGGCGCTTGTTGTGGGGAGAGGAAGGGAAAAGAGATTGTAAGCCACTCTGAGACTCCTTCAGGTAGTGAAGGGCAGGGTATAAATCCAGTCTCTTCTTCAAACGCTCTCATGGGTCTCAGTTTGAGGTCTTTTGTATCACCTACCACCTGACCCTTTGAACTGGAGATGCCGGGGACTGAACCCGGGACCTTCTGCGTGCCAAGCAGATGCTCTGTAACTCAGCCACGGACCCTCTCCTTTGCCTCGCTCACCCTTAAACCAGCTCTTAAAGTAAAGATGTAAGAAGAGCTTTGCTGGATCAAACCAAAAGACCATCTAATGTTTCTTCTTCCAGTAGAACCGCTGGAAGTGGGTGGTGGAGGCCTCTCTGACAATTTACCCTGTTGTTCTGAGGTCTTTGGTGTTTGCAGGAAGACTTGGGCCACGCTAGATGAGACACAAAAAGATCCACGTTGGAATCTTCTGTGTTTCCAAACTAAATAGCCTGGAGGAATGGAGCGCCTGGGAGGGCAGGCATTGCCCAGAGCTATGATTGGTCAGGTTTCCCTTGCTCGAAAGCCAGTCAAATCCGACTCTAGGGGGCAGTGCTCATCTCTGTTTCCAAGTCGAAGAGCCAACGCTGTCTGCAGACGTTTCTGTGGTCATGTGGCCGGCATGTCTAAACGCCGAGGCACACACTGTTCCCTTCCCACCTATTTATCTACTTGCAGTTTCTTGCTTTCAAACTGCTAGGTTGGCAGGAGCTGGGGCCAGGGACGGGAGCTCACCCTGTCACACATCACTCGGGTCTCGAACTGCCGAACTACCGATCTTCCGGTCTGCAGTTCAGCGTCTTAACCACTGAGCGGCCCCTTACTCAGAAGTAAATCCCTTTCTGCTAAATGGGCTTTGGATTTACAGTTCCAAGGATTTATGCTTCTGTAGTCTGGTTTTCGTTTCACTGCTGTAAAATGCAGCGTTATGGAATGTACCCAGACAACATTTTACTTTGACCCCTGAAATTGTCAACCTCTTCCTCGAGTCTTGTCCTTCCCCTCCTACCTCATCCCAAGGAAGAGATGCATTCTTCGGTAGAAGCAATTTCACTTTTGCATCACCCTATGGTTAGACGGAATGGGCTGAAACCAATTGTATTTGTTTTGGGTGTGTGTTGATTTTCCACTCAAGATACATAGAATTGTAGAGTTGGAAGGGGCCATGCAGGCCATCTAGTCCAATTCCCATGCTCAATGTAGGATCAGCCGCCCTAGAGCATCCCTGACAAGGGTTTTTCCAACCACTGCTTAAGGACTGCCAGGGAGGGGGACCTGATTCTGTGGTGTACCTACAGAATTACTCTTACCCAACTAAGAACATAAGGGAAGCCAGTGTTTGATCAGGCCAGTGGCCCATCTGGTCCAACACTCTGTGTCACACAGTGGCCAAAAACACCAGGTGCCATCAGGAGGTCCACCAGTGGGGCCAGAACTCCAGAAGCCCTCCCACTGTTGCCCCCCCCCCCAAGCACCAAGAACACAGAGCATCACTGCCCCAGACAGAGTGTTCCGTCTAGGCCCTGTGGTGAAAAGCCACTGATGGACCTCTGCTCCATATGTTTATCCAATCCCCTCTTGAAGCTGTTTGTGCTTGTAGCTGCCACCACTTCCTGTGAATTACACATGTTAATTAATTACACAGTTACAGTGAATTACACATGTTAATTAATCTTTGAGTAAAGTACTTCCTTTTTATCTGTTCTAAACTTACTGCTCATTCATTTCATGGGGTGCCCACAAGTTCTTGTATTGTGAGGAAGGGAGAAAAGGACTCTTTTTGTACCTTCTCTGTCACGGTTTAACCTAGGCTTGTTAGAGCTTGGGAGCTAAGCAGGGTCAGCTACAGTCAATACTTGGATGGGAGACCACCAAGGAAGATTGGGGTCAGTATGCTAGGGAAGGCATTGGCGAAACCACCTCTGTTCACCTCTTGCCTGGAGGGCCCCACGGATGGGTTCACCGTGAGTCGGCAGCGAACAATGCTCCCTCTAAGTTGTGGAGTCTTGTGAGCCAAAATTCTACTTTGTGAGCTACTGTCATTAAAGCTGTCAGCAAGCGATTTGGCTGCTGCATAAATTAGTTTGTTCTGGAGCCGTCCTTCCCGAGCTAAGTCAAGAATCTGTGAGCCAGAGGCTAAAAATATGTGAGCTCACTCACACTAACTCAGCTTAGAGGGAACACTGGAGGCAACCCCTCCTGTCCTCCTTCGCATGATCTGCTTAAGTTCACAGGATCAGCATTGCCGTCAGGTGGCCATCTAGCCTCTGTTTGAAAACCTCGAAAGAAGGAGAGCCCACCACCTCCCGAGGAAGCCTGTTCCACTGAGGAACCGCCCTAACTGTCAGGAAGTTCTTCCTAATGTTTAGCCAGAAACTCTTCTGATTTCATTTCAGCCCGTTGGTTCTGGTCTGACCTTCTGGGGCAACAGAAAACACCTCTGCCCCATCCTCTATATGACAGCCCTTCAAGTACTTGAAGATGGTCATCATATCACCCCTCAGTCGTCTCCTCTCCAGGCTAAACAATACCCAGCTCCTTCAACCTTTCTCTCAGAACTCGGTCTCCGGACCCCTCACCATCTTTGTTGCCCTCCTCAGAGCAAATCCTACTTGAGTGAGCTACTGGCATTAAAGTTGTGAGCGAGTGATCGGGCTACTGCATAGATGAGTTTGCTCTGGAGCCATCCTTCCCGAGCTAAGACAAAAATGTGTGAGCCGGAAGTTAGAAAACTGTGAGCTAGCTCACACCAGCTCAGCTTAGAGGGGACACTGGCTGCGACTCAATGACACCTTCCTCTACTGGCAGGCAGCCATGGCCAAATATGACTTGTTTCCACCTCAGGAAGGATATTGGGGGGGGGGGGGGGGTTCACCATATGGGGGCATGGCCGCTGCTGTGCACCAGAGTAGTTTTCGAGGTACTGATCCAGCTATAAATCTAATTAGCTGAACCCTTTGCATCCCCCTCTCCCAACGCAGGTAAGCTTTTCCACATCGATTTTGGCTACATTTTGGGCCGGGATCCGAAGCCTCTTCCTCCGCCGATGAAACTGAATAAGGAGATGGTGGAAGGCATGGGAGGGACGCAGAGCGAGCAGTACCAGGAGTTCCGCAAGCAGTGCTACACGGCTTTCCTTCACCTCCGCAGGTAAGAGTGATAAAGCCACAGTGCTAGGGTCAGCTTCACACCAGCTCTGCTCCCTAGGAGTGAACACCCTCCCACTTTGGGCAAGGCCTTTTATCTCTTCTTCCCATGCAACACCCCCTATTCCTCTGCCAGTGTAAGTTTTCCCTCCAAATCCCCTGTTTGCCAGTCACAGTCCAGGGAAATGCAGGCCCTGATAGCTACTCTAATACAGGCTTCCCTGGAGCCACTAGGCCTCCCTAGAGCCTGTAGGCCGCACTACTATAGGCCTAGGATCATGACAGGAGGTAAAGAAAGAGAGATGGTCGGCATGGAGAGTTCGGAAAGTGAGGACACTGGAAGTTGATGTGGACAGTGACGGAGCACTGTGGTAAAAGCTCAAAGGACAGGAGCGATACGGTGATAGTGTCAGGAGAGAATTATGAGTTTTGCGGAGGCCTTATGAACGGACTAAATAGGAGTGATGTGTCAGGAGGTTACACTGCTGAGGAGGACATTATAATAGATATTAAGACGACTGACACAAGGTGAAAAGTGGAGTTTCCCGCAATCCGGCCTTGGGCTTTGAAGGACGGAGGTCTGTTTTAATAGATCGACCGCAGAGTCTCCCCAAGTTTTTGCAAGGGAACCATTAACAGATAATATTTTAAAAAGGTGAAGAGCATTTAGGACTGGGCGTTTTCGGCACGATTGCCTTTGAAATGTTCCTCGCGATGAAAAATGCTGGCGGGAGAGGCTTCGCCTCCGAGAGAGCTCGAACGGGAAGGGGATGTAAATGGCGCGTCAGCTTGATTGGATCTTTATGATGTATGTGGAATAAAACTAAGGGCACTGGGGAATATTAAAGGTAATATTTGGAAGGCAAGGCATTTGAAATTCATGACCATTGAATTCATTTAGGGGCTGGGGGGGAGGGCCGTCTCAGGAGAGGGGAGACGAAGCTACGGGAACAGACCACCCGTCTAAATGATAAAGCCTCTACAAAGATACAGGGAGGAAAAACAAATATCTGGTTTGAATTCCGACACGCGCGTCTGGGGAGTCTCGAGTAACTTTGAGCAGTTCTTTAAATATGTCTGCAAAACACTGAAAGCGAGAAGAAATTATTGTGCTGAAGGACCCTGGAATAGGGGCAGGGGAAACGGGAGGAGCTGCGGCTCAGGGGTAGAGCACTTGCATGGTATGTGGACAGTCTCAGGCTCAATCCCGGGTATCAGAGCCCTCTTGACTGATGAACTTAAAAACATCAGAAGAGCCCTGCTGGATCAGACCAGTGGTCCATCTAGTCCAGCATCCTGTCTCACACAGTGGCCAACTGATTCCTCTGGAGGGCCAACAACAGGGCACAGAGGCCGAGGCCTTCCCCTGATAAGAACACAAGAAGCACCCTGCTGGATCAGACCAGTGGTCCATCTAGTCCAGCATCCTGTCTCACACAGCGGTCAACCAGTTCCTCTGGAGGGCCAACAACATGGCAGAGAGGTCGAGGCCTTCATAAGAACATCAGAAGAGCCCTGCTGCATCAGACCAGTGGTCCATCTAGTCCAGCATCCCATCTCACAAAGTGGCCAACCAGTTCCTCTGGAGGTCCAACAACATGACATAGATGTTGAGGCCTTCATAAAAACATCAGAAGAGCGCTGCTGGATCAGACCAGTGGTCCATCTAGTCCAGCATCCTGTCTCACACAGTGGCCAGCCAGTTCCTCTGGAGGGCCAACAACATGGCAGAGAGGTCGAGGCCTTCATAAGAAGACCATTGCTGAATCAGACCAGTGGTCCATCTAGTCCAGCATCCTCTCTCACACAGATGCCAACCAATCTAGTCCAGCATCCTGTCTCACACTGTGGCCAACCAGTTCCTCTGGGGGGCCAGCAACAGGGCAGAGAGGCCGAGGCCTTCATAAGAACATCAGAAGAGCCCTGCTGGATCAGACCAGTAGTCCATCTAGTCCAGCATCCTGTCTCACACTGTGGCCAACCAGTTCCTCTGGAAGGCCAGCAACAGGGCAGAGAGGCCGAGGCCTTCATAAGAACATCAGAAGAGCCCTGCTGGATCAGACCAGTGGTCCATCTAGTCCAACATCCCGTCTCACACACTGGGCAACCAGTTCCTCTGGAGGCCCAACAACATGACATAGATGTTGAGACCTTCATAAGAACATCAGAAGAGCCCTGCAAGATCAGACCAGTGGTCCATCTAGTCTTGCATCCTGTTTCATGCAGTGGCCTACCGGACTCATGCAGTGGCCAACCAGGCTGAGGCCTTCTCCTGATGTTGTCTCCTGGCTCTGGGATTTGGAGGATTAGGGCCTCTGAAGAAGGCTTTGGGTGAAGGCCAAGAGCAAAATGCACAATTTGGGGGGAGCCAATCCTCACTGCCCAGGGTAACGAGTCCATACTAGCACCTTGAAGCTAACCCACAGCTGAGAGACAGAGGGACCAAGTCTCCAGCTCTACCTTCAGGAGGTGCTGCAAGGCCTG
The DNA here is from genome assembly GCA_029233225.1 of Lepidodactylus listeri. NCBI lineage: Eukaryota > Metazoa > Chordata > Lepidosauria > Squamata > Gekkonidae > Lepidodactylus > Lepidodactylus listeri. The sequence continues at coordinate 9,576,732 of JARCFY010000004.1, forward strand.
CCTGTTTGCTAGAATGGCAGGCATGTTTTAAACTGGGTGTGTGTGTGAGAGAGAGAGGTTCAGGGCTTGCAATTTTATTTTGGTTTTAATTAGAATTGTGGGTATTTTTGTTTGTTTGGTTTTTTTTTTTTTAACTATTATTGTCAGCTGCCTTTGGCCATAACAAATGGCCGAGTATAAATGTTTTAATTAATAGATATATAGGTTAGTTAAGTAGGTATCTAATGTCTGTTTCAAAAGCTGCAAAGTGGGGGAACAGCCAATGATAACGTGGGGTGGGTCTATATACTGGGTGAACTGGACAGGAATATAGAACAGATAAAAGGAAGTCCTTCTTCAGCCAAAGAGTGATTAACTCATGGAATTCACTGCCACAGGAGGTGGTGGCGGCTACAAGCGTGGACAGCTTCAAGAGGGAATTGGATAAACATATGGAGCAGAGGTCCATCAGTGGCTATTAGCCACAAGGTACAGATAGGAACTCTCAGTCTGGGGCAAGTGATGCTCTGTATTCTTGGCGCTTGGGTGGGCAACAGTGGGAGGGCTTCTAGTGCCCTGACCCCACTGCTGGACCTCCTGAGGACACCTGGTGTTTTTGGCCACTGTGTGACACGGAGTGTTAAACTGGATGGGCCATTGGCCTGATCCAACATTGGCTTCTCTTATGTTCTTATGAATTTGTAAATAAAAGAAAATAACCAGTCCTATCCTGCATTCCACACCTAGGGCAGAGGACCCCAAAGACATAGCCATCAGTTTCAAGTCTGAGGCAGTGAAGATGACGGGGGGAGATATAGGGTTGCCAATTCCAGAATGGGAAATTCCTGGAGTTTTGGAGGGGTGGAGCCTGGGAAGGGCAGGGTTTGGGGAAGCGACGGGTGGGACTTCAGTGGGATACAATGCCAGAGAGGCCACCTTCCAGAGCAGCCATTTTAAGTGCAGTGGTTAAGTGCAGTGGTTAAGTGCGCGGACTCTAATCTGGGAGAATCGGGTTTGATTCCCCACTCCTCCACTTGCACCTGCTGGATGACCTTGGGCAAGCCATAGCTCTGTACCAGCTGTTCTCTCAAGGAAAGCTTGGGAAAGAGCTCTCTCAGTCCCACCCACCTCACAGGGTGTCTGTTGTGGGGAGGGGAAGGGAAAGGAGTTTGTAAGCTGCTCTGAAACTCCAAGTGAGTGAAGGGTGGGATATAAATCCAATCTCCTCCTTCTCCATTTTCTACTGGGGAGCTGAACTCTGTCGCCTGGAGACCGGTTGTAATCTCGGGAGATCTCCAGCGGCCACCTGGAGCCAGCAACCCAAAGGGGGATGCAGTGTATGTCCCAGGGCAAAAAATTATATGAAATAAAAGGATAACGGTGATTTTCTTGTGGATTGTTTTGCCTGGCTAACGGATCAAAGCATTCAGCCAGCAAGTGAATTGCAGTATCCGTTACTCGGTAGAGAGCCTTCCAACAGAGGTTAATTCAGTCCTATATTTTTTTCTTCCCTCTTCTCTGTCCCACTCTTGTATAAATCCATAGCTATGGTTCTTCTCAGCCCCCAAAAGATGACAGCTTAAATAACTGCCAGAAGTAGTACGTAGTCTCAGATGTTGTCGAACAGCTTTGGAGTTTTATCCGTGAGGGAAAAGAAAGACAGTACTTATAGGGTGTGTGTGTGGGGGGGGGGGGGGAGAGAAATCCTTAGAAGATGGACAGATGTTTCGAGCACACCATATTAAATTGGAAATGCAGACAGCTGTCAAACTGCTCCTCTTTAATGGTTACAAATGGCCTTGAGGGCGGGCGTTGATAAGTTTTGTTTTTCCTTCATGCCTGGTGCCATTGGGTTTCACAGTCCTCGGCGTCTACAATGAATTTTGAACGTGGGGCATACGTCTGAGGGCCCGGGTGTGAGGCTTCTGTATTTAACAGCAAAAGATCAGACCTTTGTTCATGAAACAGAGTTCTTTATTTCTTAATACTGCTGACAGGTTCTCGAATGTTTGTTAGAGATGCCACACAAAAGACAGTTTGGATTAATATACCCTCCAGTACGGTTTGAACCCCGACATTCAACCAATCACAATTGGGACAAAAACGCGGGTAAAAAGGCTTGAGCCGTTTTGATTCCCACAGGAAAGTGAAGTGTGAAAGTTATAAAAATTCCCTTCCAGATGTGTTAAATCCTTGCATATCAAACGGTTTGAAGTGGCCACAACAGACCTTCAAGGTTCCCACAACAAGATAAGGCATTCACAGTCCCAGGAAAGAGGAGAAGGGAATGCATGGGAGGAAAAGCCATTTGTTTTCGTAGTGATGTGTGAGAATGCAGAGTCGCCACCGTCCCGGCTGAGAATGGTTACATTGTCCAGAGTTGCTAAAAGCAATATACTTCAAGGTGAGGGCTCGGGGGAGGTGGGGGGAAGACAGAGAAGGAGACATGTAACATTTCATCAGAGCAGTAACATAGTGAAAACAATGAATCTTTGTCAGGCCTCCTGACACCGGGGTGGATAGGGAGTCGTGGGGCTTTGAGATAGGGTTGCCAGGTCTTACTGTCATAACAGCGGGGGAGTCCCATGCGTGTGTGCCGTGATGACATAACCCAGAAGTGACATCATCACGCTGGGCACGTTGCCGGGGCAACACTCTGGTAATCGCCCTAAAACTCTATGGTACCATAGAGTTTTCAGGGCAATTGCTACAGCGTCGCCTGGCAACATGCGCAACATGATGACGCTGCTTCTGGGTGACGTCATCACGCCGGGCACATTGGCCTGATCGGGCCACTTCGGGGGTGGGGTTCCCCCATGCCGGCTGGATCCTGGCCGGTGAATTGGGGACCCATTTAACGGGGGAATCCCCGCCCCCCTGGGGGGACTTGGCAGCCCTACTTTGAGAGAAGGCACCCAAGCCGGCCAGACACACGCATGCCTCTCCTTTCCCCCAGCCAGGACTGGCCGGCCAAAGGGCAAGGAGCCTTTCCTTCAGGGCAGCCCAAAACCCCCCCAAAGTAATAAAAGCAGCACTTGTCCCTTTAAGAAGCTCACTGACCATTTTAGGATTTGTTAGGCAACCACAGCAGTATTGCCAGCTTTTAAGCCTTGGTTTCTGTTAGTAAAAGGCGGCGGGGGGGGGGGGTCCCTTTCCAGAACTTAAAGAGATGACTCTTTGGGGCCAGGCCTGTCCGCAACTGCTATTATGTAGGTTACAGAAGTCACTCAGCCCATGTGACTTGCTAGTATTCAACAGCTGCTACCATACGAAAGCCAGTGTGGTGTAGTTGTTAGAGTTTCAGATTAGGATGTTGGGGACCCAGGTTTGAATCCCCACTCTGCCATGGAAGCTTGCCGTGTGACCTTTGCCCAGTCCCTCTCTCCCAGCCTAATGTGGCTCACAGGACTGTTGCGAGGATAAAATGGAGAGGAGAGTGATGTAAGCTGGCCTTGCCCTTCCCTCCAGCCACTACATGGGACAACCAGCTGCGATTCAGACCTTGGGGGAAAGTGTAGCTAAGACCACGATAGCCTTTTGGGTTCAGAGATGTATAAAAGAGGCTTATGAGTGCAGGGACCCAGAGCACACGCTACTGCTTTTTCCACAAGGGCCCCCATTGAGGAGATCTGCTGGGCAGGGACCTGGTCTACTTTTTCTACCTTTGTCAGACATTATAGAATTGATCATCAGTCCTCCTTTGAGGCAGCCTTTGGTAGGAGGGTCCTACAACAGTTGCTGGACGAGTAAATGAAAAAAACAGTAGCTACCCTGACTGATCTTTTCTACATAACCAGTGTGGCTGCCTTTCCCCACTGAAGGAGAACGAAACATCGTACTTACCTGAAGGTCCCTTCTCTTCAGTGGGGCGAAGGCATCCAATTTGCCCAACGCTGGGGGTTTTTTTGTGTGGGAAAGTTAAGTTTTTTCAGGTTGGCAACCCAAGTTTTTTCCTGGTGGTTTTTTGGGGGTAATGTTAAAGAAAATTGTTTTGTTGTATATTGACATTAAAGAAGTTTGTTTTCCCAGTTTAATATTCAAGCGAGTGTTGTGCAGTTAGTTGCGGTCTAGGCTGTTTCATGTCTGGAAGGACACCCACGCTGTGTCCTACTAGTAAAGGTAAAGGTTTCCCTTGCTCGAAAGCCAGTCGTAGCCGACTCTAGGGTTGCGGTGCTCATCTCCGTTTCCAAGCCGAAGAGCTAGTGCTGTCCAAAGATGCTTCCGTGGTCATGTGGCCAGCATGACTAGACGCCGAGGTGCACGGAACGCTGTTCCCTTCCCACCAAAGCGGTACCTATTCATCTACTTGCAATTTCTTGCTTCCGAACTGCTAGGTTGGCAGGAGCTGGGGCCAGAGACGGGCGTCCGAAACGTGCGGAGGTGAGGCGTGACCATCCACCGGCCAGCCCCTGGGAAAGGACCCAGGGCTGCCGAGGGAGCGGGAGCCCACCCCCCCTGGACCTGAAGGAGTCCCAGCCAATGCCCAGAGCAGAGCTCAGAGAAGGCGGGCCAGCGGGTGTGAGGTTCCTGTCTCTGTCCAGCTGGAGAGAGGAGAGCTGACAGAGAGCGAGCGAGGAGCTGTCCTCATCTCGGGCCGCAAAGAGCCATGAAAGGAGGGCAGTGAGCAGTGTTCCCTCTAAGCTGAGTTAGTGTGAGCTAGCTCACAGTTTTTTTAGTCTCCGGCTCACACATTTTTGTCTCGGCTGAGGAAAGACGGCTCCAGAGCAAACTGATTTATGCAGTAGCCAAATCGCTCGCTCACAACCAGTCTTCCCTCTAAGCTGAGTCAGTGTGAGCTCAGACGTTTTTGTCTCAGCTCAGGAAGAATAGCTTCAGAACGAACTAATTGATGCAGCAGCCAAACTGCTCGCTCACAACTTTAATGCCAGTAGCTTACAACGTAGGATTTTTGCTCACAAGACTCCACAGCTTAGAGGGAGCATTGCTCACAACTTTTAACGCCAGTAGCTCACAAAAGTAGAATTTTTGCTCAGAAGACTCCACAGCTTAGAGGGAGCATTGGCGGCGAATGCCTCCAGAACGTCCCTCAACGCCACTGCAGGCAGGCAGTGTCAGCCTGCACGCTTCGGACGCGGAGGGGGGAAAGGAAAGAGCATAGACCTCTACCTCTGTCTTCCACTCAAGAGCCCCATGCCACCTCTAGCTCCAGTGAGTTGGGGGGGGGGGGGCGCTGGGGTGAATAGGGAGTTGTGGGGCCTTGGGAGGAAGTTGGGGGGGCTGGGAGGCCCCACTGTGGCTATGGTCCTGGTCCTGGCCCACTTTGCCAGGTACATGAAATGTTATTTAGTTCACAAATCTGCTTAGTTTATACCAGGGTCCCCACGGATATCTATCTTGGTATCCACCAAATGGGTGGGGCCAGACGGGGCTTTTGCTAGTAATGCTTCCGATTGGCCATTGAAGAAAAAGAAGAAATTGTACCTAAACCCCGCCCTTCACTCGGAATCTCAGAGCGGCTTACAAACTCTTTTCCCTTCCTCTCCCCACAACAGACACCCTGTGAGGTAGGTGGGGTGGAGAGCGCTCTGGAAGAATTGCTGTTGAGAGAACAGCTCAGAGAACTGTGACTGGCCCAAGGTTACCCATCTGGCTGTATGTAGAGGAGTGGGGAATCCAACCCGGTTCTCCAGGTTAGAGTCCGCTGCTCTTAACCACGACACCATACTGGTGTAGATTTAATTGGACGTACAGACTTTTTTTAAACCATTGCTTTGGCGGCAGCTGCCACCACAATACAGGGATCCTCACTGTACAGCTGAAGGTAAGATGAGGCAGCCATTTTGTGGCTGCGCCCACCATCCTATGCCAGAATTCAAAGGTGCCTACAGGCTCAAAAAGGTTGTGTATCCCCAATGCTACAAACATCATTAGGGTTCTTACAAACACAAGTCAGAAGGCTCAGCAATCAAATGGACAAGTGCCTTTTCATTTGCTGGAGATTTCACCATTGATAGGCCAATGCTCTGTCTTCAGTGCCTCCAATTAAGAGGACCAAATAGGAGTTGATGTGAAAGACCTCTGCCTGAGACCCTGGAAAGCTGCTGCTTTCTGACAATCCTGGCGTTGGTAGACCAGTAGTCTAATTCATTATAAGGCAGCTTTCTCCATTCAGGAATGCTCAGAAATATGCGGTTACCAAACCCGTAACCCTCTCTGATAGCGACACCCTTCCCAGAATATCCTGGTAAGGAGGGTGTGATGTGGGGGCTTTTGGAGTGACATCCGATGGAAGTTGTAATATTGGCATAGGTTCGTTTCAGGTTGATGGATTGTGTTGGGTGCTCAGAACTCTCATAGAACCTACATTCTGTACCCAAAATTTTCTTCCATTTAAAAAGTGTGCTCATCTCTCTTTTTCCTCTTCCTCTCCCTAGATATTCCAACCTGATTTTGAACTTGTTCTCCCTCATGGTTGATGCCAACATTCCGGACATTGCTCTTGAACCGGACAAGACCGTCAAAAAGGTAGGGAGTTCCTTTTTGCGTGTCCTTGTGTTATGTGTTCTCGAGTCACTTCCAACTTACGATGACCCTAAGAATTCATAATGACCAAAATATCCTATCCTGAACAGCCTTGCTCAGGTCTTGCAAACTGAAGTCTGAGGTTGTCGAAGGCTTTCGCGGCCGGAGTTCATTAGTTGTTGTAGATTTTCCGGGCTGTATTGGCACTGTAGTACCTGACGTTTCGCCAGCAGCTGGGACTGGCATCCTCAGAGGTATAACACAGAAAGATGGAGTACTCTCTGTGTCAATGTGAGAAGAAAAAGGGTAGGCAGGTAATTTGTATCTACTCAGGAAGGTAGGGCAGGGCTGAGTCATTATCTTGTAGGAGTTTCCCAGGCTGTGACATGCTAATGGCAGAGCTTTCCTGAGGAGGTTCTTTTGCATCTGGATGGGCTGTTGAAGTTCTAATCTTATCTGTAGTGCTGTTGTAAGATGTAGAGCATTTTGTGTTTTTCAGGACAGGAAACCATGCCCTATTTATTTTTAAACTCTCTTATTTCCTGTTGAAATTGTGTTTATGTTTATGAATTTCAATGGCTTCCCTGTGTAAACTGACATGGTAACTGGAAGTGAAGACTGAGGCTTCCTTGATTCAGTCAATCCATCTTGTGTTGGGGCCTTCCTGTTTTCCTACAACTATCCACTTTTCCTAGCATTACTAACTTTTCCAGTGAGTCTTGTCTTCTCATGATGTGCACAAAGCCTAAGTTTAGTCATATCAGCTTCTAGGGAGAATTCGGGGTTGATTTGATCTGGAACCCACTTATTTGTCATTTTGGTGGTCTGTGGTATTCGCAGGGGTCTGTTGGGGCCGGAGCAAGGCAGAGCGAAGCTCCGCCAGCTCAGGAGTGGCCACTAGGGCAGCCACAGGCCGAATCAGATTCTCTAATCTGATTCAGCCTGCTGCCGAATTGCCACCGAAATTCGGGGGCAATTTTAAAAGCCACTGGAGGGGAGGGGGTTTGAGGGAGAGGCTCCAAACTTGCAGGGTAGCTGCTGGGGCCTCTCCTCAAAATACTCACCAAGTTTCAAGAAGATTGGACCAGGGGGTCCAATTCTACGGACCCCCAAAAAGTTAACATTTTTCCCACCATAGAGAACAATGGAGGGGATGGGACAACCTGTTTGGGGGCCCATAGAATTGGACCCCCTGGTCCAATCTTCTTGAAACGTGATGGGTATTTCGAGGAGAGGCCCCAGCAGCTACTGTGCAAGTTTGGAGCCTCTCCCTCAAACCCCCTTTCCTCCAGCCCCTCATATACCCTATGAGTTTTTGCCATTGATTTCAATGGTCCATAGGGTATAATGGGGCTGAAACTGACATTCCCTTTCTGACACACTTCTGGTGATGTCAGGGGACGTGACATATGCTAATGAGTTATGCTAATGAGCTCCTGCACCTCTTTTTCTGTGAAAGGACCCCTGGTTATTCGTAAAATTCTCCAAGTTTCAAAGAAATCCATTTTCTTCCTGTTAGTTTTCTCCATTGTCCAACTTTCACACCCATGCATAATCACGTGGAGAAATACATTGGGATGAATTGTCTTGATCTAGGGCAGGGGCGGCCAAACTGTGGCTCAGGAGCCACCTGCGGCTCTTTCACACATATTGTGCGGCTCCCGGCAGGGCAGCTGGGGAAGCAAACGGGAGGCATGTCTCCACTATCGGTCTTCCCTTCCCCAGCCAGTGTTTCCCTCCCTGGATAGGCATGAGGCAGGGGGGAGAAGAGAAAGAAAGCAACTTCAACTTTAAATACATTCTCAAAGCCGCCGCCCCGCCCCGCCGCCTACAAATCTCATTGGACAAATAAATATCATTATCAGTATCTATTTTTTACTCCTTTTGTTTTTACTTTTGGCAGTCTCATTTAATGTTAGTAAAAAAAGCAAATTTGCATGTTTTTCAATAAAAACGTGTGTAATATTTGTTCACGCCATGTTGCTCTCAAACACCTGACGTTTATTCTATGTGGCTCTTACATTAAGCAAGTTTGGCCACCCCTGATCTAGGGTTAACAGGTGGCCCACAAGCCAGATCGCACTCCCAAACCATCTTGCCGGCCTCCCACCACGATGCGCCTACCTAATTTTAGTTGAGATGCTATTTAAAAAATTGCTGATGGCTTTCTTATCTTAGCTTATATAGAATTATAGTACTCTTATCTCAAGGCTGATGAAAGGAAGGTATCATTAATGGGAGAAACTCAAAACCACTGTATGTAGCGCTGACTACCGGTTTGAGTTGGCTTTCCAGCTGCCTTACAAATACATGGAGGCCAAGTCCATTAATAACTTTGAGTCATGATAACTAAACTGACCCTCCATGTTCATAGGCAGTAGCCCTCTGAATACCAGTGCTGTGGAGCAACTGCAAGGGAGGCTTTGGCCTGTCTGCCGTTTCCAGACCTTCTGGTGGCATCTGAGGCTCGCTAACTGATCTCCAGACCACAGAGATGGGTGTCCCTGGAGAAAATGGGGTCTTTGGAGGGTGGATTCAGTGGCATCACATCCCTGCTGAGCTCTCTCCTTTCCCAGATGCCAGTGTGTCTTCAGGGACCGTCCCCCCAAAATTGCCAAGCCAGTGTTGGCAACCCTAGGGCATCTGGTTGACCACCATGTGGAGGCTGACCTAGACAGGCAATTGGTCTGAGCCAGAACAGCTACTCTTATTAGACTGGAATTTCTTCCAAAATCGTGTGAGCCTACACAGTCAGGCTGAATAATGTGGTAGTATGAATGAACCGGAAGACCTTTCGCAAGCAGTGAAAATGAAATATCGAAAAGCAACCCTCGGGATCCCTGCGGAAAAATCGATCAAAGAAGAATGGGATAATGCATCCGGACGATAGCGATCGTATCGCCGTCTTTTGGTAATCCCTTAACTTGTCTTTTTTTCTAGTCAGTCAAGGCATAATTTAAATGGGGGAGGGGGGTGAAGAGAGACATGGCTGCTTCTGAGAGACGTCCAGTTTCTTCCACAAAGCTTCGTGTTTCTTCCTCTCGTTGACGGAAACACAGTCATCGGGGGATGTATAATTGGTAGAAACTCGGACGCCAAAGACCCAAATTGGCAATTGTTCTGGATTTCCGGAATCTTGTTTGTTTTATCCCCCCCCCCCACCACCATCCTCAGCCATCAAGTTCTGACTTCCCACTTAGTTTAATCCCATTCATCTCTGTCAGGAGTTCGCTGTTGCTTGACGTGACGGCATTCGTGTTCGCCCTCGGACGCTGTCTTGCGAGCAATCTGACATTCTCCCTTTCTCTCGTGTGGCGCCCGCCTTGTTTGTGTCTCCGTGCCAATTAAGGCGCATGTTAGCTGGCTGATTATTAATGGTCTGGGCAACAGCTTCCTCGTTTCCACGCCTCGCTCTCTCTTTCCCGAGTTTCAAAGGGAGCTCTCCGTCCCAATTTCTCATTCCCGTATTCTTTCCGCATTGAAAGAAATATTTCATGAGGCCCATTGGCTTTAGAAAGTCCTGTTGAGGCTCACCAGTCTTTTACACACAACATTTGTCTTTCGGGGTATAGAAACGACGCTTCCCGCCAAAACCCGTGCTCGATTGATAGCCGCAAAGATTCTTCCTGTCAAGGAATTTAGCAGTGCAAACTGGCTCGATTGAGCAAAACACAAAGCTTTTCGAGTGGGGAGTGGAGGGATCACGTTTTTGGGGTTTTTTTTGCCACCTCACAATGTTTGTGAAAGCAAAGCCATTAATATGGGGGGGGGGGGGGGTTTGCATCAGCGAATTGCTGTTGAACTTGTGTGACAAAACTGTGAGCAGGAAGCAACCAAAGGAATACTAAAATCATCTTGTCATTATTAATTTGTAATGCACTTACAGTGAGGTGCCTTCCAGCTAAAACACGCGCACACAAAACTAAGACTTCCGGCTGTGGGAAAGGGAGGGGGTGATTTTTAGAAGAAGAGTTGTTTGTATACCTCGTTCTTCTCTTTCCTATGGAGTCTCAAAACGGCTGACCATCTCTTTCCCTTCCTCTCCCCACAACAGGCCCCTTGTGAGGCAGGTGGGGCTGAGAGAGTCCTGAGAGGACTGGGACTGGCCAAAGGTCACCCAGCAGGCCTCGTGTGTCTCAAAGCGGCTGACCATCGCCTTCCCTTCCTCTCCCCACAACAGGCCCCTTGTGAGGCAAGTGGGGCTGAGAGAGTCCTGAGAGGACTGTGGCTGGCCCAAGGTCACCCAGCAGACCTGTGTCTCAAAGCGGCTGACCATCGCCTTCCCTTCCTCTCCCCACAACAGGCCCCTTGTGAGGCAAGTGGGGCTGAGAGAGTCCTGAGAGGACTGGGACTGGCCCAAGGTCACCCAGCAGGCCTCCTGTGTCTCAGAGCGGCTGACCATCGCCTTCCCTTCCTCTCCCCACAACAGGCCCCATGTAAGGCAGGTGGGGCTGAGAGAGTCCTGAGAGGACTGGGACTGGCCCAAGGTCACCCAGCAGGCCTCCTGTGTCTCAGAGCGGCTGACCATCGCCTTCCCTTCCTCTTCCCACAACAGGCCCCTTGTGAGGCAGGTGGGGCTGAGAGAGTCCTGAGAGGACTGGGACTGGCCCAAGGTCACCCAGCAGACCTCCTGTGTCTCTAAGCGGCTGACCATCGCCTTCCCTTCCTCTCCCCACAACAGGCCCCTTTGTGAGGCAGGTGGGGCCGAGAGAGTCCTGAGAGGACTGGGACTGGCCCAAGGTCACCCAGCAGGCCTCGTGTGTCTCAAAGCGGCTGACCATCGCCTTCCCTTCCTCTCCCCACAACAGGCCCCTTGTGAGGCAAGTGGGGCTGAGAGAGTCCTGAGAGGACTGGGACTGGCCCAAGGTCACCCAGCAGACCTCCTGTGTCTCTAAGCGGCTGACCATCGCCTTCCCTTCCTCTCCCCACAACAGGCCCCTTTGTGAGGCAGGTGGGGCCGAGAGAGTCCTGAGAGGACTGGGACTGGCCCAAGGTCACCCAGCAGGCCTCGTGTGTCTCTAAGCGGCTGACCATCGCCTTCCCTCCCTCTCCCCACAACAGGCCCCTTTGTGAGGCAGGTGGGGCCGAGAGAGTCCTGAGAGGACTGGGACTGGCCCAAGGTCACCCAGCAGGCCTCGTGTGTCTCAAAGCGGCTGACCATCACCTTCCCTTCCTCTCCCCACAACAGGCCCCTTGTGAGGCAGGTGGGGCTGAGAGAGTCCTGAGAGGACTGTGGCTGGCCCAAGGTCACCCAGCAGGCCTCCTGTGTCTTTAAGCGGCTGACCATCGCCTTCCCTTCCTCTCCCCACAACAGGCCCCTTGTGAGGCAGGTGGGGCCGAGAGAGTCCTGAGAGGACTGGGACTGTCCCAAGGTCACCCAGCAGGCCTCAGGTGTCTCTAAGCGGCTGACCATCACCTTCCCTCCCTCTCCCCACAACAGGCACCTTGTGAGGCAGGTGGGGCCGAGAGGGCTCTGAGAGGACTGGGACTGGCCCAAGGTCACCCAGCAGGCCTCCTGTGTCTCTAAGCGGCTGACCGTCGCCTTCCCTTCCTCTCCCCACAACAGGCCCCTTGTGAGGCAGGTGGGGCCGAGAGAGTCCTGAGAGGACTGGGACTGTCCCAAGGTCACCCAGCAGGCCTCAGGTGTCTCTAAGCGGCTGACCATCACCTTCCCTCCCTCTCCCCACAACAGGCACCTTGTGAGGCAGGTGGGGCCGAGAGGGCTCTGAGAGGACTGGGACTGGCCCAAGGTCACCCAGCAGGCCTCATGTGTCTCAAAGCGGCTGACCATCGCCTTCCCTTCCTCCCCCCACAACAGGCCCCTTGTGAGCCAGGTGGGGCTGAGAGAGTCCTGAGAGGACTGGGACTGGCCCAAGGTCACCCAGCAGGCCTCCTGTGTCTCAAAGAGGCCCAGGAAACGTGTTACATACTGAAGATGACAGATCATACCGTTCTGATTTTAGATGACTGAATTGCAGTTGGCTTTGAAATGCAGGCAAAGTCCCAGAAATGAGCTGATGGATCTTTCTGGATATATGATTGAATAATTTGAGAGCTGCATTGGGGGGGGGTGTCTCACTGGAGCCCCTGCTTGTCATGGAGAAGGTCCCAGTCTCAATCCCCGGCAACTCCAGTTTAAAATCAAAAACAGGTAGTAGGTGATGTGAAAGACCTCCACCTGAGACCTTGGAGAGCTGCTGCTTGGCTGAGTAGACAGTGGTTACCTTGATGGGACAGTGGTCTGATCCAGTATAAGACAGCTTCATGCATGTGCTCTTTGAGGTATTTAGTTATTGTCCTGCAAACTTGGGTCAGTGTTTACGACCAAAAAGGTGAGAGGAGGTTTAAGCGAAGGAGTCTTAAGTGATCTTCAGTGGGAGAAATTCAGGCAGTTGGTTATCTTCTTTCGGAAGCATCGAGGTGGCCTTCCTGAACATATAGCCCAACACCATTACAGGGACTCCTTAGAATCAATGTTATACGCAGCTAGAGTAGCTACAGCTTCATTATGGAAGGATGTCAATATACCCTCCTTGCAGCTCTGGTATGGCAAAATGTGGGATCTGTATGTCATGGAAAAAATCACAGACAAATTGGCAAATAATTCTATAACTCCAAATGTTACTGGGCTTGATGCAAAATGGTACCCAATACTGGATTTCTTGTCTAAGCAAGAGTACATTACTCCAAAATGGGAACGTCAGGGGTCCGTTGGAGCGGGAGCGCACAGGAGCGCAGCTCCGGGAGTGAGGAGCCCAGGGGGTGGGCACATGACCAAGCCCCGCCCCCTCCTCGGCTTCCCCGAGCAGTGCAGAGGCGCAGCGCCCCAGGGAAAGCCCTGCTAGGGTCTTTATTGTTTTAAATGTTTTGTTTTAATATTGATAATTTTATCATTGTTCCTTTTATGACTGTGTGCTGCTTTTCCAGAGACTTGCTCAAGGTGGCATATAAATTTTCTAAGTATACCATTTTTTATCTGGGCACATGGCACATAAGTACTGGAGAAATTTCACCAACCCTTCGGCAGCTTCCACCTTATCAATTTGGTGTAGTGGTCAGGAGTTGTACTCTAATCTGGGAGAACCGGGTTTGATTCCCCACTCCTCCACATGCAGCTGCTGGTGTGACCTTGGGCCAGTCCCAAGTTCTCTCAGAGCTGTTCTCTCATGAGCAGTTCTCAAAAGACCTCTCTCAGCCCCACCTACCTCACAGGGCGTCTTGTTGTGGGGAGGGGAAGGGAAAGGGATGGGTGGTGCACATGTCCTGGGTATCTCCAGTCTACTTGAAACTTAGTGGTTTCAAGGGAGCAGGAAGAGAATGAGGGTGTGTTCTTTATGCTTATTTTTATTGCACAAAGTATTGGATGGGGAAGGGAACGGAGGAAGAGCAGGTCAGTTTCCCTCACCTGTGGAGTGGAGCCTGAGGGGTGGGTGTTGCCTTCTGAGACACTTCCGGTATGTTAGGGGGTGTGGCATATGCAAATGAGTTATGCAAATGAGTTACGCTAATGAGCTCCTGCACCTCTTTTTCTACGAAATGACCCCTGGGGAACGTTATCAAGTATGGTTATAGCTTTCCGAATACATAGTTATAAGTTATCAACTGAAAACAATTTCACCACATTCAGCTAAGGAGTAGTTATATAGTTATATTAATTGTATGCTCACGTGACAAGAACTGACTGTTTTAGCACTAGGTTACTCCATAAGTTTATTTTTATAGTGGTTATAGTTACCTAATGTACAACCTATATTGAGTGTTTAAATACTGTAAAATTCTCACCGCAAGCTATATTATTTTCTAGAGTTGTATTATGCTTATGTATTGTTGGATATATAAACAATAAAATAAAATATTAATTAAAAAAAAAGGTGGCCTTCCTGCCTTGATGAGCAGCCCTGCTTTGAAGATCAAGCTAGATGTATTTTTTCGCCACTCCTAAGGTGAAGGCTGAAGGATCTTGGAGTGCAAACCACACAACAACGTGACCTCTACTCGCATGTACCTAAGCATCCTCCAAAATCGATGAGTACAGATTTGATATGAGTAATAACTTCCTCCGAGAGAAAAAAAACAAATGAATGACAGGACACACCCAAAGCATATTGTTAAGGGATGCTTCTTGTGAGCTACAAGTCAAACAGCAGGCTCTCAAGCAAACACAGTGTTCTCCATTATCTTTCCCCAGAGGTATTCTTGGCAGCTGTCTGGGTGTCAAACCCTTGATACTCACCTGATACTCCATAGCTAGTGCAATAGTCACTGTTAGCCAAATTGCTTTGATATGTTATTATGGGAGAAGACTCTTGAGACTCCCTTGGACTGCAAGGAGATCAAATCAGTCAGTCCTAAAAGAAGTCAACCCCAACTGTTCCCTGGAAGGCCAGGTCCTGAAGCTGAAGCTCAAATACTTTGGCCACCAAATGAGAAGGTGGGGAGCACTCCCTGGAGAAGACCCTGATGCTGGGAAAGACTGAAGGTCAAAGAAGAAGGGGACGGCAAAGGATGAGATGGCTAGACAGTGTCATCGATGGAACAAACATGAAATTAAGCAAACTCCGGAACACAACAGAAGACAGGAGGGCTTGGCGTGATGTGGCCCATGGGGTTGCAAAGAATTGGACTCAACTGAACAACAACAAAATGATTAGTAATTAGCAATTGGCACTAAAGGGAGCAAAGCCTTTGTATACAGTAACACCAGAAGTGCAGGATCCAAGTCTTTAGAGAAATGGATCCTTTACTGAAGGATATTCCGTACATACAATAAAACACAATCACACGTATGCTTATTCAGACCTAGGGAAATTAGAAAGAGAGGGATAGCGACATTCACAGGAGCAGGTTAAAATTGTTGTTGGGTGATACTTACCTGATCCTGGAGAGATGAAGCGATCCACAGAAAAATAAGGGAGACTATAAGGGAAAATGGGGTCGTATCCTGAGCCAGCAGAATTCGTGGAAAGACTCTTTGGGAAGCTACTGCAGAGTCAGCAAGATAGGGCAGGGTTAGGTACAGAGTCAGTCCCAGGAAGTGGCCAAAATCAGTAACATGAGGGAGGCGGGGCTTAATGGTTGGGCAATATTGGTTTCTATTTACTCTTAACAGTGGCACCTTTGAGAACAATAGCTGAGGCGGCGGGGTCTTTGTCATTGATGGTCCCTTGCTGGGTCCAGAGGATGGGTTTAGCTGGTACGTGTCAGCCTTCTAATCCTCTCATGGTTGTGGCTTCCTTGTCATCCTGGATTGCCTACGTGCAATGTTAGGGAAAGATGGGGGGAGAGAAGGTGCGTGCGGAGAAGAAGCTAGCTGATGGAGTCTCTTGTTCAAGATCTCTGGTCTCATGGCTGGCATGGAGTCTGTTTCAACAGCAAACGGTTACTGGCTTTGCTGCGCTCCACGTGGCTAGGGAGCTTGTTTCTCTCCCCGCTGTGCTGTGGAGAAGAAGAAATTGGAGTTATACCCCACCCTTCACTACCCAAAGGAGTCTCAGAGCGGCTTACAAACTCCTTTCCCTTCCTCTCTCCACAACAGACACCCCATGAAGTAGGTGGGGTGAAGAGAGCTTTTTCCAGATCTGTCCTTGAGAGAACAGCTGTGCCAGAACTACGGCTTGCCCAGGGTCATCCAGCAGGTGCAAGAGGAGGAGTGGAGAATCAAACCCGGTTCTCCCAGATTAGAGTCCGCGCACTTAACCACTACACCAAACTGGCTCTCACTATACCAAACTGGCAGGTAACCCCAAGAACCGTTGGCACATCATTTCAGGATAGGGCTGCCAAGTCCAACTTGGGAAATATCTGAGGACTTTGGGGGTGGAGCCAGGAGACTTTGGGAGTGGAGCCAGGAGAAAGGAAGTGACATCATTTTGTGATGTCACATCCTGTGATCCTGTGATGTTGCTTCCACATGCTGACACATGAACTCATGAAGTTTCCTAATACTGAATCAGGCCATTGGTCCATCAAGGTCAGTATTGACTACTCAGACTGGTAGTGGCTCTCCAGGGTCTCAGGCTGAGATCTTTAATGTCACCTATTACCTGATCCTTTTTTAGCTGAAGAGGCTGATACCTCCTGCATGTCAAGCAGATGCTCTATCACTGAGCAACGGCCCTACTGAATCCTTCCTCATCTCGGCAGAATATGAAGCACTAAGTGCTACACAAGTGCTAAATATGATTTTCATATCATAAGAACAGGAGAGAAGCCACAGTGGATCAGGCCAACAGCCCATCCAGTACAACACTCTGTGTCACACAGTGGCCAAAAATACCAGGTGCCCTCAGGAGGTCCAGGACCCTAGAAGCCCTCCCACTGTTGCCCCCCCCCCCAAGCACCAAGAATACAGAGCATCACTGCCCCAGACAAAGGGTTCCATCTAGACCTTGTGGCTAATAATAGCCACTGATAGACCTCTACTGGATGGGGACAGAGAGACAGACAGACAGACAGACAGACAGAAAAAAGAAAGAAAGAAAGGGGGAGGGGGAGAGAGAGAAGGAAAAGAGCTGGCAGACCCCAGCAGCTTACCCCAGCAGCAACCTTGCAAGCCACATGCAAAAGCAGGCCCTTCAGTAGAAAGAGCCTAGTCCCTCCTTAATCTCTGGGCGGGGCTCTCTTGCTCGCTCTGTTCTTAAAGGGGAAATGTCTGTTGAGGCTTTTTACTGCAGGGCAGGCTTTCTGCAGACATTTCCCTTTTAAGAAGTTCAGGCCTGGCAAGGAGAGGCCAGGGCGGGCTCCAACGTTCCCGTGCTGGCAGCCATTGCCTCCCCCGGTGGCCAATTTTGAAAAAGTGGGGGTAAGCTTTAAAAATCGGTGTTTCCCCCGCCCTACCGGGGGACTTGGCAGCCCTATTTCAGGAGAAGATTTTCCTCTGCAGTTGGCATCAGCTTAGGGTCACCACACAGTCCATTCTCTTTAGCACTTTTACTGCACAGTCCAGTTATCACAGAGTTCATAAGTCCAAAGGAGTACTATAAGCGCCTTGCAGGGCAACACCATCTGTGATTGTCACAAAATTGGCCTTTCTTTACAGCCGTGAAGGCGTTTGTTACTCTCACTACATCTTGCGGCAATGATTTCCTCCAGTTAAATATGTGTCATTTCGTAATATACCTTGCTATGTTCGCTCCGACTGCTAGAGTCCCCAGGAAGGTTTTTTCCCTTCTCTTCAATTCCACAACTTTTATTTATTTTTAAAATCCCTCCACACAAGCTGTTCGTTTTAAGGCGAAAATGACTCTGAGTGAACTTAAAAAGATCTTACTGAAGAAATCCGGAGCACGTCTCTTCATTCCCTCTGCCGGCAAAATTCCCTTTCCTGTGCCTTCATCAGAAAAATCTATATTTACCTAACGCCACTGTTGCATTGATTTTTTTTAAGCGTAATGGTCTCTCTCTTTTTGTAGTCGTTTTTAACTTCTTCACTAGCCATGGTGACTGAGGGGAACCTCCACATTCAGAGGAACTAATCCTCTGAATCCCAGAACCAGGAGGAAATATCAGGGGAAGGCCCCATCCTCTGTGCTCTGTTGTTGGACCTCCAGAGGAAGTGGTTGGCCTGCTGTGTGAGGCAGGATGCTGGACTAGATGGACCCTCACTGGTCTGACCCAGCAGGGCTCTTCTTATGTTCTTATGAAGGCCTCGGCCTCTCTGCCCTATTTTTGCCCTTTCAGGGGAACTGGCTGGCCACTGTGTGAGACGGGATGCTGGACTAGATGAACCCTCACTGGTCTGATCCAGCAGGGCTCTTCTTATGTTCTTATTTTTATTTATTTATTTATTTATTTGATTTCTAGGCTGCTCTCCCCGCGTTTGCAGGCTCAGAGCGGCATACAAGACCTGGATCCCCAGGATTCAACATACTAAAAACTTAAGACAATATAAAACACTATGTTTAAAACAATAAAATTAATCTAAAGTGCTAAAAAATTCAGATGGCGTCAACCTTATGAAGGCCTCAGCCTCTCTGCCCTATTGTTGGCCCTCCAGAAGAACTGGTTGAGGCCACTGTGTGAGACGGGATGCTGGACTAGATGGACCCTCACTGGTCTGATCCAGCAGGGCTCTTCTTATGTTCTTATGAAGGCCTCAGCCTCTCTGCCCTATTGTTGGCCCTCCAGAGGAACTGGTTGAGGCCACTGTGTGAGACGGGATGCTGGACTAGATGGACCCTCACTGGTCTGATCCAGCAGGGCTCTTCTGGTGTTCTTATCAAGGGATGGCCTCAGCCCCTGTGACTCCAAGCGAAGGGCGGGGTATAAATTCAATCTCCTCCTCCTCCTTCTTTCAAAAGATGACTAAGGCTGTTATTTTACAGAGATCTGGGGAGGGAGGGAGGACTGAACCCTGCAAGATTTTATTAGCAGCCTCACAAGTGTGTTTGTTTTCCTGCTGACTTTCTCTTTTTTTAATTGGGACTTGGTTCATTTTCATTGTCCGGATTTTTATTGGGGCTATTGATTTTTATCTCTTCAGGTTTATGGCCGGTTCTATTTTTACTTGCGGGGAGGGGGGGGGGTGTTAATAGCCCTAGGCTGGTGTCCCTATATTTTGATTTGTATTTTACTTGGTGGAGGGAGGCTGTTGGGTGGGAATCTCTCTTTCATGCGCATATACATGCACAAATGTACGTGTGTATAATTTACAAAATTTTATCTACAGAACTTGAATCCATCATGCATGTTTGTGGGTTTAGTTGTTGTTGTTGTTGTTTTTTAAGCAGTCAGAAGAACATCAGAAGAGCCCCGCTGGATCAGACCAATGGTCCGTCTAGTCCAGCATCCTGCCTCACACAGGGGCCAACCAGTTCCTCTGGAGGGCCAACAACGGCATAGAGGCCAATGCCTACATAAGAACATCAGAAGAGCCCTGATGGATCAGACCAGTTGTTAGCCGAATTGCTATAATTTACGTTCAGCAATTGGCGAAATAACGGGTTCTTGCCAACTATACCAAGGTCCCGCCTCTTCCAGGAGTTCTCAGAAAATAGGCGCGGAGGCTGAGTGGTTTCTTTGAATGGTGTTTACTGCAAGATGTTGTTCAAGCATACAAGGAATAATAATAATAAAACCACATACACACAAGATCTAAAGAAATCAGACAGAAAATAGCACTGTTGCATAAGCAGGAATATCGTTGAGGGGGAGTACGTTACCTGTCTTGATGATGGGTGGTTCACTTCCACGAGAAGAATGAGGGAGGGATGAATGAGAAAAATAGGGGGAACGAGATCTGAACCTGCAGATACACGCTCCAGTCCTGGCTGCGCAAACCCGGGATTAAAGATGGAGGCAAGGTGTTGGGTACAGGAAGCTGGACATAAGAGGTTGGTAAGAAGATAGAGGTTGAAGGTGGCTAAGCAGTGTGTTTCTGTTGTGCAAGATCTTTTATCAGGTGGCATTAGGGCGGGCTGCGTTGACCACATCCCATTGTCACACCCACTAGTTTGTCCGTCCTTACTAGCCTTACTATTGGTCGATGTCATAGTGAGAAGGGGGCAGGAAGGAGTGGACAATATTGCAAATCTAGGTGCTAATCAGGATCTAACACCTGGGCCATCTGGTCGGTCTTCTTGGCGCCAATCTCTGGTCTCGTGATGACTTCGGCCAGGTCACTTGATGGTCAGCAATTAGTTGCTGGGCAACCTAATCTCTTACTGGAACTTTGGGGGCAGGTGTGAAGAGGCCAGCGTAAAGGAGAAAAGGACCCTTTTGAAATGGAGTCTTGGTCTCCCTGATGGTGGGAACATGTGAAGTAGATGTGAGAGCTCTTTGATATGGAATTCTGGTCTCCATGCGAGTGTGAACTCTGAAGGAAGTCTCCCGCTGTGGGCTGGAGCCTCTCATAGCAATAGAGAGTGCCTTTGCCTTAGGCAGAAAGCCAACCCCAAAGGTCAGACTTATGATTTTAAAGTTCATAAGAGTATATAAAATGCCTTGCTGGCTTACACAGTGGTCCATCTAGTCCAGTATCCTGTCTCACACAGTGGCCATCTAGTGTTTCAGGAAGCCCAACAACAGTGCAGAGAGGCCGAGGCCTTCATAAGAACATAAGAAGAGCCCTGCTTGATCAGACCAGTGGTCCATCTAGTCCAGCATCATGTCTCACCCAGTGGCCAACCAGTTCCTCTGGATGGCCAGCAACCGAGCTTGGAGGCCAAGGTCTTCTCCTGATGTTGTCTCCTGGCTCTAGGATTCGGAGGATTAGTGGAGGTTCCCCTCAGTCGCTATGGCTAGTAGCCACTGATAGACTGATCCTTCATGAATCTATCCAACCTCCTTTTAAAGCTGTTTATTCCTGTTTAGTCCTGAGTATCTTCATGAAAGGGCAGGCTAAATATACAGGAGATAGATTCAGTTTGCACATGTATGTCTGTTACCTGACTACTCAGTTCGACTGTAACCACAAACCGTAGTTTGGCATTGTGGGTAGGGGTATGTGAGTTCTGGGGGCTTGGGGATCCAGGGCCAAGACGTGTGGTCAGTGTCAGGTCATGGTTGGTTATCAAGGCCCAGAAGCAGCAGGCATAGTAACAGGTAGGCAAAGTATCTGAGGGCGTGGTGGATAAAGAAGGATGAACAAAAATGAGCGAGTTCTGGGGCAGGTCTGTCCATAGCAGGGCAAGCTGTCCAAACAGAAGAAAATCTGAAAACCGAGGTTATGTATATTAGGTTAAATGTAAATATAAATCATTTGCCTTGGAAGCACAGAAGCTTCGTGCACAATCCTGCATGTTTCTCAGTTAAGGGGAAAACGTGATTCAAGCAAATTACAAAGATCATCTGGCTCCAATGGTAACAAGAGAAAGAAATGTTATTTATGGAAACAGAAGCGTATCTTACATGATGTATTCATGTAGGTACATCTAACTAATGGTGAACAGATTAACTTCAAAATAGTTAACTTGCTACAGAGAAGAAGAGATTGGATTTATACCCTGCCCTTCACTACCCAAGGGAGTCTCAGAGTGGCTTACAAACTCCTTTCCCTTCCCCTCCCCACAAGAGCACTTAACCACGACACCAAACTGGCTCCCAGGTAGGGCTGAGAGAGCTCTTTTGAGGACTGCTCTAGAGGGAACAGCTCTGAGAGAAGAAGAAGAGGAGAAGGAGGAGATTGGATTTATACTGGCCCTCCACTACCCAAAGGAGTCTCAGAGCGGCTTACAATCTCCTTTCTCTTCCCCTCCCCACAACAGACACCCTGTGAGGTAGGTGGGGCTGAGAGAGCTCTGAGACAACTGTCCTTGAACAGCTGGTCCAGAGCTATGGCTTGCCCAAGGTCATCCAGCAGGTGCAAGTGGAGGAATGGGGAATGAAATCCGGTTCTCTCAGATCAGAGTCCGCGCACTTAATCATTACACCAAACTTTCTACAGCTCCAAGCCCGAGTAAGAGAGAGAAGAAGAGAGGTCCTATATAAGATGGAAGAGAAGTCAAAAGGAAACGCCAAAGAGGCTCAACATCTTACCGATGGGGGGGGGGGTGAGCCTGGGCAGTGGGAGAGCTCAGAAGCAGGAATGGAAAGGAGACACAGCCAGATTGGAGGCAAGAGGGGAAGGGAAGGGAAGGAGGGGCAAGCATGGGGGCCTAGTGGTGGGTAGAAAATGGGCCTCTCTAAACCTGGGCCTCTCTAAACCTGAAACCAGCCCTGTCTGGTGTCATCTGCTGAGGTCCGGTCGAGCATCACTTGGAATGCTCGATCTCCCCGCAGTTCTGCAATCCATCCACCAGTTGCAATCATCATACTCGAATATTCAGCAACAGCCAACAGCTCACTCCTATTTGGTCTTTCAGAAAAGATGGCTGCGCACGCAGAATCGCAAGCGAGTGCTTCCCCACAGTTCTTCCCGTCTGCCTGCCTTCCGGCTGTTTGCCACATTCTTAAAGGCATAAAGCCAGAAAGGGTCACAGTGAGGGATGTGCCTCTTACAGCTGCCTCACTTACTGGCAAAGGCAGACAACGTATTTGGATCTGGATCAGTTGGTACATGGACAAAACTACTCTGCCTTGTAGGAAGTGGAATTTTTGGGGGGTGGGGGGGGAATTAAATTGTATTCATTTTTTCCCCCATTTACGACGACTTCGTACAAGATGCGCGAACTTCTTTTCCATTGTTTAGATTGTAACATTCTAATAGTCAACATTCAATAATTGCAATTCGTTAGCATTTACCGTAGAGGAAGAGTATCTATTACATCAGGTGTTGTTTCTTGAGTAACTAGGTAAGATATAATGGGTAGCCATATACACGTATATTCGTTGTACCCTCCATTAGTTTTTATTGGTTTCTGTATATCTCAATGTTTTTCCCATTATATATAGATTCCATAGGAAATGGAATTATTATTTTTTTATATATATTTTATTTTAGTCGGTTTTTTAATACATTAATCTTTACAGCGCTATACAAACATACTCTCGGAGCCATATTATCTTATCCACACATAGAATTTGGACCATACACACATCGGATCCCGTTTTGCATTCATATTCAAAAGAAAACTTAATTTACTCATTTCTGCCCATTCAAATAATTTAGCAATCACCTCTTCTTTCCCCGGAAGTAATGTCGATTTCCATTTGGCAGCTCGTGCTATCCGTGCTGCTGTCAAAATATAGGCCAACAATTTTTGGTCATAGCCAGGCAAGCCATCTGGTAGAATATTTAACAAAAATATCTCCGGGGCTAATTGTACATCCAATCCCATGATCTCTCTAATCATCTCTTTCACCATTAACCAAAAGTTTTTAACTCCCTTACACTCCCACCACATATGGTAGTATGTACCCACGCTCATCCACGCTCATCCAACAAACCCAACACATATTAGACAAGGAGTTATAACACTTGTGTAGCCTATCAGGTGACCAGTGCCAACGGTAAAAAAGTTTGTAAATATTTTCTTTATAATTTACTGTTCCTAAAAATTTTAGTGACTTCCAAATCTTTGCCCACTTTTCTATTTCAACACTGTAACCAAAATCCTCCATCCATCTCACCATTGGAGGTTTTATTTTTTCTTCTAGCCTTTCGTAACTAAGAATGAACTTGTAAATTTTATTAAGTTTATTTAGGAAATGGAATTATTGAAGGGGGAGGGAACCCATCGTTCGGTAGGTAGCTGCGTGACCTTCGTGCTTCATCATATCAACCCTTTCTCTGATTGGCTGCCTTCATGTCCTCCTGGTCCTGTAGCATACAAAGGAACTCTCAGTCTGGGGCAAGTGATGCTCTGTATTCTTGGTGCTTGACGGCGGGGCAACAGTGGGAGGGCTTCTAGTGTCCTGGCCCCACAGCTGGACCTCCTGAGGGCACCTGGTGTTTTTGGCCACTGTGTGACAGAGTGTTGGACTGGATGGGCCACTGGCCTGATCCAACCTTGGCTTCCCTTATGTTCTTATGTTAAAGCATCTTGTGCAGGAAACACCATAGAAGGGTCTGCTGTACAGGCGCAAAGCTGCTTGACATGGCATTCGATTGGAACTTTTGGGTGGAACTTGTGAGAGACTTGCTTCACATACAGCCACACAGTTTGATCTTGGTAGGTTCAGGTGTCAACTGAGTTCATTTCAGAGTCCTCAGTATTTCTGTTTAGAGCCCAGAGTCAGTTTGTAGAGTCAGTTTGGTGTAGTGGTTAAGAGCACAGACTCTAATCTGGGAGAACCGGGTTTGATTTCCCCACTCCTCCACATGCAGCTGCTGGTGTGACCTTGGGTCAGTCACAAGTTCTTGCAGAGCTGTTCTCTCAAGAGCTTTCTCAGCCCCACCTACCTCACAGGGTGTTTGTTACGGGGAGGGGAAGGGAAAGGAGATTGAAGCTGCTCTGAGACTCCGAGTGAAGGGCGGGGTATAACTCCAATCTCTTCTCTGCATTTGGAGTATAAACGACCCAGGTTCCTTACTTACACACAGCAGCTGACCCTGTGCCTAGGACTGCCAGATTACCCGCAACACCAGGAGACCTGGTACTATGGTCGCCAACCTCCAGGTGGTATCTGGAGATCTCTTGCTATTATACCATGCAGCAGAGATCAGTTCACCTGGAGAAAATGGCCAGTTTGGAAGGCGGGCTCTGGCATTACACCCCATTGAAGTCCCTCCCTTCTGCAAACCCCACCCACCTCAGACTTCACCCCCAAAATCTCTAGGTATTCCCCAATCCAGAGCTGGCAACCCTACCTGGCATCCAGCAGCCTCCTTCCCCTGCTGTTGCTCAGTAGGGCAGTGGGGGGAAATGATGTCACTTCTGGTCTGATCCCAAACTAGACATCAATGTATTGGGGTGATGCTCTAGGATTCCCCTGAAACTGGTAAAAAGTATAGGGTTCAGGGGAATCCTAGAGCATTACCCTGATGTGATGGTATCACTTCCAGGGTTGCGGGGGTGAAGCAGTGCCAATTTAATATCCCTGCCCAGAAAAAATTCCAACACGTTGCCTGCGCTGAGCTGAGCTGACAATGCTACCTGTGACACAACCATTAAGGGGCTCAGTTTTGGCTGGTAGAATGGCCAGTTTGAGTCTTACTCTGGGATTACTGCAAGAAGAAGAGCAGAAGAAGAGATTGGATTTATATCCTTCCCTTCACTACCCAAAGGAGTCTCAGAGCGGCTTATGATCCCTTTCCCTTCCCCTACCCACAACAGACATCCCGTGAGGTAGGTGGGGCTGAGAAAGCTCTCTCTAGAACTGCCCTTGAAAGAATAGATCTAAAATAACTTATGACTGACCCAAGGTCACACCAACAGCTGCATGTGAAGGAGTGGGGAATCAAACTCGGTTCTCCCAGATTAGAGTCCATACTTTTAACCACTACTCCCAGTTGTATTCCTCCTCCTTCCTTTTTTTCATCCCCGCCCTTCTTGGCTTGCTGTTACTTCGGAACAAGACTAGCAATGGTTTTCACCAACCACCATTTGCCTGGAAACCAGAATTGGAAGCCTTGGATCCAACTTGCGTGAAGTCCTTCCTCGATTAAGTAGTCCGCGGGTACCGAATGTGCCATGGGTGAGTTTAAGTGTTTGTTCATATCCTGATCTGCAGGTGTTTGGTTTTGGATGCCGCAGCCCACACCACGTTGTCGAAAAAGTGACCATGTGGGAGTATCGCAAGGTCAACAACACAAATATTTTTTAGTACCGATAAACGGCCAGGGAGGCAGCTGTCTTAAACTTCCATCGGCTCGAAGAGGCAGCTTGCTCAAACGCATTTAACAAGATAATACAGTACGTTGGCGGCGAGGAGAATTAAATAAATGTTTTCGGTGTTGATTGATTTCCCCCCCCCCTCCATCCCCCCCCCCTCCTCAAAGCTTTGAACAAGAAATCCATATGTGTTGCAAGAAAACTCAAATAAGATAAGGATCCATTTTGGCTTGACCTGTAAAATTGAATTACCTTTGGGTGTCTGAACGAAGTCAATAGCCTATTTTCAGCCATAATATCGCTTTCATGGAAGGCTTAAGGGGAAAGGCTCGTAAAAGGACTCTCTGTTTGCCTAGCAACGAGGCAAACTCAACTATTTGCTCAATGCAGATGGTTGTTCTAAGTCAATTTTCTCGTCTCGTGATTCAAGTTGTCCCCAGAGGAATGGGGTGGGGGGGCGGGGGACGTACATAATGACCCAAATTCATTATCACTATTTGTTTTAGTTCTAGTGATCCTTATGGATACAGATAAAGCACTTGAGGTGGTAAATGTACCGTTGCGGTTGTGTATGTGTGTGTGTCTGTTGAGGCCTTGAAAACCTTGAAAATTCTCTCTACTCTTTTCTTTCCTCTCACCCTTCTTCCAAGAACCTCAGAGGGTGGAATTCCTCGTTTCTCCCTTTCCCCAGTTTTATTCTCTCAGCGACCCTGTGAGATAGACTAGAAGAAGAAGGAGAGATTGGATTTATACCCCGCCCTTCAGTACCCAAAGGAGTCTCAGAGCGGCTTACAATCTCCTTTCCCTTCCCCTCCCTACAACAGGCATCCTGTGAGGTAGGTGAGGTGGGGCTGAGAGAGATCTCTCGAGAATTGTCCTTGAGAGAGCAGCTCTGAGAGAACTTGTGACAGACCCAAGGTAGAGCAGGTAGAGACCCCTTATCGTAGGTTGGATCCAGTGAACCATGAATGCAAGGATCCATGGACTAATAGCCATGTAGGTTGGAGGAGCTGATCAGAGGAAGGTAGCAAGAAGGGGGATTTCATCCAGTCTGCAATGCAAACCCCCCCCAACCTACACGATCGATAGTTGATGTGCGTCTCATAAGAACATAAGACCCGTGCTGGATCAATCCAGTGGCCCATCTAGTCCAGCATCCTTTTCTCACACAGTGGCCAACCAGGTCCTCTGGAGGTCCAGTAACAGGGCAGAGAGGCTGAGGTTTTTCCCTGATGTTGCCTCCTGGCACTCGTATTCAGAGGTTTACTTCAGTGTTTTGTTCTTGTGGCCCTTTCTTACATGCCCAGGGAAATGCTGATCCCCACTTTGGGTCAGGAAGCAGTTTTTCTCCAGGCCAGTTCAGCTGGAGATCCTGGAGTCTTTTTTTTTGTCATCTTCTGGGCATGGAACAGCGGTCACTGGGGGTGTGGAGTGAGGTATTTGTGAATTTCCTGCATTGTACAGGGGGTTGGACTGGATGACCCTGGAAGTCCCTTCCAACTCTATGATTCTGTAAATGTGGAGGTACCCTTTGGTCTCCATAGCTGGTAGCCACTGATAAGACCTATCCTCCATGAATCTGTCTACTTCCCTTTTAAAGCTGTCTATGCCTGTGGCCATCACTACATCCTCTGGCAGTGGATTCCACATTTCAATCACTCACGGCCACTGGATTCAGTTTTCCCATAGCTGGATAGCTAGGAACCCGAGACGAATCAGTGACAGTCACTAACTTCTGCTGACGGATGGCTGGATCCAATCCCTTATCTGTAGGTGTCTCCGTTCTGTTGTTTTCACCATCCTCGAAAGAGCATGATGATTTAGGTAGTAAGTGGGTTTTTTGTTTGTTTTAAAGAATCCAAGGGCCGAGGGCGAGATTTGTTTTGCGTATTGATACAGTTTCTTATAATTATCTTTGGGATAAAAGGATAGAAAGACACCGGGGTGGGTAAAGTGGTAATGGGATGAAAAATTGTTATTTTCCTCCCCCCCCCCCCCCTCTCCGAAAACCAGGCATGTCACGAGGTACGAATGTTTCAGTGTATGCGCTTTGATTATTTTTAATGAAGGTGACAGTTGCTATAGTGATCCAAACACCGAGAAATATTTTGGTAGACGGAGCCCCGCATTAGAGCTCATATCAGTGGGTGTAAATTGGTCTATTTAAATAGACAAAGACTGGAAGATGATGAAGGCTGGGGAGGGAGGGAAGATTCTTTTCTTCTTCAGGCGTTTGAAAACGAGCCAACGCATCGCTTTAAACACCGAAGGAGTAAAGATGGTGAATAAATTAAAGTGTTGTGTTTCCTGTGATTTTTTTTTTTTACATTTGAAATTGGCGACGAAGTGTGTGCTTCCCTTGCTGGAGGGATGCGGGAAATACTTATCCTTAAATTTCCTCTATTACAACCCCCCTGAACTACCTTATCGTATTGTGTTCAATTCGCAAGGGGCTTTGTTTAATACTTCCCACTTTCACAACGATGTTGCACGGTAGGTCGTTTTTATCCCTGTTTCGGAGATATATATACTCACTGGCCCAAAACAGCAGCCTGTGCTTTTGCATTTTATAGCATAGAGGGACAGACTTCATGTGAAATGCCCCAGCATCAATTCCTGGTATCTCCATTCAAAGCTTCCCAGGCGGCAAATGTTGGAATGTAGCCAGTTTGGTGTTGTGGTTAAGTGCACGGACTCTGATCTGGGAGAACCGGGTTTGATTCCCCACTCCTCCACCTGCACCTGCTGGATGACCTTGGGCAAGTGATATTTCTGGCACAGCTGTTCTTGAAAAAGAGCAGTTTCTGTCAGAGCTCTCTCAGCCCCACCCACCTCACAGGGTGTCTGTGGTGGGGAGGGGAAGGGAAAGGAGTTTGTAAGCCGCTCTGAGACTCCTTTGGGTAGTGTGAAGGGTGGGGTATAAATCCAATCAGCTCCTCCCCTCCTCCTCCTCCTCCGACTCTGCTGGAGGTTCTGCAGAGCCACGTCCAGTATGAGCAATAGACATGGCTACTGTGGGCTAAATGAACCAATATCTGACGATATAAGGCAGTTGTGTGTATTCCGTATTGACAATGGCGGGGTCAGTTCGGGGAGGGGGACCAATCTAATTGTAGGCAAGGGAAGTGAATCGGCACATTTTCTGACGACTGCAGGCTGCCCACATCACTCTTTGGGAGGTCTTTGGCTCTGGAACCTGTTTTCTTGGACTTTGGTTGCATACAGGGGTCCGTTGGAGCGGGAGTGCACAGGAGCACAGCTCCGGGAGTGAGGAGCCCAGGGGGCGGGCACATGACCAAGCCCCACCCCCACCTCGGCTTCCCCGAGGAGTGCAGAGGTGCAGCACCCAGAGGAAAGCCCTGCTAGGGTCTTTATTGATTTTAATGTTTTGTTTTAATATTGATAATTGTATCATTGTTCCTTTTATGACTGTGTGCTGCTTTTCCAGAGACTTGCTCAAGGTGGCATATAAATTTTCTAAGTATACCATTTTTTATCTGGGCACATGGCACATAAGTACTGGAGAAATTTCACCAACCCTTCCGCAGCTTCCACCCCATCAGTTTGGTGTAGTGGTCAGGAGTTGGACCCTAATCTGGGAGAACCGGGTTTGATTCCCCACTCCTCCACATGCAGCTGCTGGTGTGACCTTGGGCCAGTCACAAGTTCTCTCAGAGCTGTTCTCTCATGAGCAGTTCTCAAAAGACCTCTCTCAGCCCCACCTACCTCACAGTGTGTCTTGTTGTGGGGAGGGGAACGGAAGGGGAAGGGATGGGTGGTGCACATGTCCTGGGTATCTCCAGTCTACTTGAAACCTGGTGGTTTCAAGGGAGCAGGAAGAGAATGAGGGTGTGTTCTTTACGCTTGTTTTTATTGCACAAAGTATTGGATGGGGAAGGGAACAGAGGAAGAGCAGGTCAGTTTCACTCACCTGTGGAGTGGAGCCTGAGGGGTGGGTGTTGCCTTCTGACACACTTCCGGTATGTTAGGGCGTGTGGCATATGCAAACGAGTTATGCAGATGAGTTATGCTAATGAGCTCCTGCACCTACAAAATGCATTTCTGCATTTCTACAAAATGACCCCTGGTTGCATATTCCTGTGCTTATGGGTTCTGTGGTAGCTGCTAAACTGATCAGGGTAGTATCCACGGTGTTTGCTCTTGTGACCAGGGTGGGTTGCGTGCTTATGGTTCAGCAGTTCGAGACCCGAGTGCTGCGTGATGGAGTGAGCTCCCGTCTCTGGCCCTAGCTCCTGCCAACCTAGCAGTTCAAAAGCAAGGAACTGCAAGCAGATAAACAGGTACCACTTCGGTGGGAAGGGAACAGCTTTCCGTGCGCCTCGGCAATCAGTCATGCCGGCCACAAGACCATGGAAAAGTCTCCGGACAGTGCTGGCTCCGGTTGGAGATGTTAAATGTACCTGATGTGGTCTGCGGGATGCACGTTAACACTTAGAGACCTCTCAGACAGCCAAACAAAGGAACTGTTGTGAGCTCTTTGCTCAGAAGACTCTCTCTGTTGAAATGTATATCTTTATAGCATTCGTGGCATGGAAGCCTCCAACACTGTGATTGGCTGAGCTGCTGTGATGACAGCATTCCATTCCCCAGGGAACTAAACAGTTTGCAGTCCAGCTTCTGTGAGGGTAGGGAAAGCTGGGATTAAACACTTGAGGGCTTGGAAGGAATCCTGGGAGGTGGGGGGAGGGGGTAAGACCTTGAGGATATTCGACGAAAGAGAAGAAATTGAAGCAGGATGGTGCTTATCTGGAGGGGAGGGGGACTCTGGGCTCATTTCGTAGTAAGAGCTCCTCTGCATATTAGGCCACACCCCCCTGATGTAGCCAATCCTCCAAGAGCTGACAGTAGCCCCTGTAAGAAGAGCTCTGTAAGCTCTTGGAGGATTGGCTACATTAGGGGTGTGTGGCCTAATATGCAAAGGAGCTCCTGCTACGAAATGAGCCCTGGAAGGACTTAAATTTATCTTAGATACTTAAAAAATGGTTCAGAGTTCTTGAGATCAGACGAGTCCATCTACTAGAGGAGAGGGAAGGCAGCTGGTCATCAGAGAAGGTGAGTGTGGAAGCATAAAGTCGAAGCTAAGGAGTAAATAAGGGGCTGCAGTGGCTCAGAGGTTAAGACGCTAAACTGCAGTCTGGAAGGTCGGTAGTTCGGCAGTTCGAGACCCGAGTGCCGGGTGACGGAGTGAGCTCCCATCTCTGGCTCCAGCCCCTGCCAACCTAGCAGTTCGAAAGCAAGAAACTTCAAATTGATAAATAAGGTACCGCTTTGTTGGGAAGGAACAGGGTTCCGTGTGCCTCGGCCTTTAGCCACGCCGGCCACTTGACCACAGAAAAGTCTTCGGACAATGCTGGCTCTTTGGCATTGAAACGGAGACGAGCACCGCCCCCTAGAGTTGGATTTCGAGCAAGGGAAACCTTTACTAAGGAGTAAATAGGAGAATACCTCACACTAGGGCCCGAGAACATGGAAGCACTGTGCATGGTTGGAGGGAAAAGAGTAGTCAAGGGAAGATCAGAGGGTTCGGGTGAACCAAGGTTCCGGGGGGAGGGAGGTGTAAAGTTGCAGGATACAGACCCTGGACCACCTATTAAGCTCTCTGCTGAGATCTGTCCTTGGTCTGTCAAGGTCAGCGCTGTCCACTCTGATTGGCAGCGGCTATCCAGAGTCTCACGTAGAAGTCTTCACGTCCCCTGTGATCTAATCCTTCCAAACTCGAGGTGCCGAGGGTTGGAATCTGGGACCTTTTAACCAATGAGCCCAGTGCCTCCTCAACCTGGGCCAATAGTGGCTTCCACTGCCACAACAGTCATATGAACAGTCGACCTGAAAGCAGGCTGTAACAGCAGGTGAGGTCATGGAATTCACCTGGACCACCTGCAGAATCAGGGCCTGCAACAAACTGGGTGATGGCCGCCCTTCCATGCGCAATACCTCTTCCCAGCACAGCACACCAAGAGTGCGTTCAGACACGCCGTTTGATCCGGCTTCGACACACTTCGAAAAGAGATCAGATGTGCGCGTTCAGACAGCAGCAGCCGCCTCCCGTCCCCAGCCGTTGCTTACCGGAGCAAATCGTAGTATTTTGATACCAGGTCCTTAAGTGGGATTTTCTGTGCTCTCCCCGTTGAAAGCACATTTCCCCCTGTGTGATCGCTCCACTGTCATTGAGTCACTTCTGAGTCTTCAAAAAAAAAAAGCAACAACCAGCCGCGGAAGCCCCTGGCTTCCGCTTTTCACGCACCATTTTTA
Source organism: Lepidodactylus listeri (assembly GCA_029233225.1). Classification (NCBI taxonomy): domain Eukaryota; kingdom Metazoa; phylum Chordata; class Lepidosauria; order Squamata; family Gekkonidae; genus Lepidodactylus; species Lepidodactylus listeri. The sequence continues at coordinate 9,608,618 of JARCFY010000004.1, forward strand.
TTTTTGCACCGACAATATGCACATAAGTGCTCTTCCACCCATGCATCTATTTTTAAAAAATTAAATGGTCAGTAGTTTTGAGTTCGGGATCCCAAGGAGGCCAGTTTCGGGTAAAAAGTTTGAAGGGACGTGTTTTGTCAGGGCGGAGAAATCACAAGTGCTTGTGAAACTGTGGCAGGATTTGCTCTACTGCTTTTGCGCATGCGCAGGATTTTATTTTTTTTCCAGATCTCCAGATGACCGTCTCTGCGCATGCGCCATGTTAGAAAACAAAAAAACTGGCATACACTTCTGTGTGATCGTGATTGTCCGGAGTAAAAAAAAAAAGCTGATTTAAAGCGGCTCCAGCACGCTATCTGAATGCACCCCAAGTGTTCATGCTGTCGGGGAACCTGAGAGAACCAACATGGTGTAGTGGTTAAGAGTGTTGGATGAGTATCTAGAAGATCTGGGTTCAAATCCCCATTCATACCTTGAAAGCTCGCTAGGCGACCTTGGGCTATCCGCACTCTCTCAGCCTGACCCCCCTTGCAGGGTTGTTGTGAGGATAAAATGGAGGAGAGATCCCGACTGGGGAGAAAGGTGGGGTATAAATGAATTAAATTAACTTTTATGGGGGCCAGCCGGTCTTCTTACAGACCTGCACAGGTAGCTCACTTCACCGAGCCAGTTTGTTGTCGTGGGTAAGAGCGGCAGACTCTGATCTGGAGAACTGGGTTTGATTCCCGACGCCTCCTCCACGCGAAGCTGGTTGGTTGAACTTGGGTCAATCACAGATCTCTCGGAGCTCTCTCAGCCCCACCTGCCCCACAGGGTATCTCTTGTGAGGGGAGGAAGGGAAAGTGATTGTAAGTCACTCCGAGACTCCTTTGGGGAGCGAAGGGTGGGGTATAAATCCAATCTCTCCTCCTCCTGCTCCTCTCCTCCTCCTTCTTCTCCAGTTTGGTGTAGTGGTTAAGTGCGCGGACTCTAATCTGGGAGAACCGGGTTTGATTCCCCACTCCTCCCCTTGCAGCTGCTGGATGACCTTGGGCAAGCCATAGCTCTGTCACAGCTGTTCTCCCAAGGACAGCTTGGGAAAGAGCTCTCTCAGCCCCACCTCAGCCTCACAGGGTGTCTTGTTGTGGGGAGGGGAAGGGAAAAGGAGTTTGTAAGCCGCTCTGAGACTCCGAGTGAAGGGTGGGATATAAATCCAATCTCCTTTTCCTCCTCCTCCTCTTCTTCTTCATCTTCTTCTTCTCCTCTTGCATGCTCTATCCCTTCCACTCCCTTCTCGTTCCCAGGCATCACTGACCATCCCGGCTGTGTTCTACTGCAGTCTTAAAGGCCCATCCCGGATGGGACCCACCTCCTTGTTCCAGCCTCCTCCAGTTCGATCCAACACTCATGCAGCCCTCATCGTTCCACTAGCCAGCTCCGTCCCACTGTACTCGTGCCAAGCTATACACACTCCACCACACAGCCTTCGCCTCAGCCCCTTCCCCACCCTGCCCCTCTGCTATAGAGGCATGGGTGGTCGCGATTCACATTTATTGCAAGTAGCCTTCATCTAGTAGGAATATACAGTACTGGGGGGGGGACACATGCAGACAGGTTGCTATTTGGACAAGCAGACAGGCGAGGCCTTTATAAATTGAGACAATTTTCTCCCAGGAATGATCTTCCCGCCCGGTAACATCCGTTAAATTCCTCGGAGGCCGGTTGGCGAGAATGTAATTTTATAATCAACCTTCAGAATCTAACTGGAAGCAAATTGTCCCGCTCTCCCTTCTGCCCGTTAGCTGTGAAACGGGATCGGTGAAATATGAGGATCAGGGAATTAAGGGGGGAGAAAAATTGAAATGGCAGGCCCGTGTCACGTACATCTTTCTTCTATAAAACCCGTCGAGATTTATACCAGTTTGGCGTGGTTTATGGCACGGGACAGGATGAGCGGAGCGAGGCTCGGGTCTGTGCTGTGGAGACGGTTTTTTCCATTTATCTCTGGGCATGAACAAAAAGAGGCTGTTTGGTTTTGTCCATGGGGAGGGGGGTGGTAAGAGTGGGAATGCAGAATAGTGCCTGCAAATTTTCGATGTGCCCAACTGTGCTTGGAGATTGTTCTCTTTAACTCGAACACTAGTGAAGGACTTAAGACATTTTGGTTCCTCCTGTTTTCTAGCAAGACATCACAGTCCTAAATTGGTCCATCATGTATGCCAAGGATCCCCAGCCTGGTCTCCATGGGTGGAGTTGATAGCTGTCGACACTTTTTCTGGCACTAGCCAAGTGTTTTTAGAAAATAGGTGGAGCCAGATGGGGCTGTTGCCCTGAAAGGCTCCTGATTGGTTCTGCAAATTTTTTAAAAATGTTGCTTTGGCAGCAGTTGCCACCATAGCACAAGGATCTTCACTATGTGACTGAAGGTAAGCCTTGGTTGCCATTTTGTAGCTGGTTCCCCCTTCCCTGCAGCAGCCATTTTGTGGCCATGCCCACCATGGGGTGTCAGAATTCCAAAGGTGCCCAGAGGCTCAAAAAAGTGGGGGACCATCAGTGTATGCAAACGGGTGGACTGAAGTCTTGTGTTTTAGAATCATAGAGTTGGAAGGGACTTCCAGGGTCATCTAGTCCAACCCCCTGCACAATGCAGGGATTGTGATTCCTGGTTATAAATTATATCAGAAGGATGGGGGGGAGGAGTTGGAGGTGGGGTGGCTCTGTATGTCAGAGAGGGTATACAGTCCAGTAAGATTGAGAGGGTAGGAGAATTGGATTCACTTCTGGAAATGCTGTGGGTTGAATTAGTGGGCCCAAAAGGAAGCTCAACATTGGGAGTTTGTCATCACCCACCAGATCAAGAAGAGGTGGGGTGGCTCTGTATGTCAGAGAGGGTATACAGTCCAGTAAGATTGATTCGCTTCTGGAAATGCTGTGGGTTGAATTAGTGGGCCCAAAAGGAAGCTCAACATTGGGAGTTTGTTATCACCCACCAGATCAAGAAGAGGTGGGGTGGCTCTGTATGTCAGAGAGGGTATACAGTCCAGTAAGATTGAGAGGGTAGGAGAATTGGATTCGCTTCTGGAAATGCTGTGGGTTGAATTAGTGGGCCCAAAAGGAAGCTCAACATTGGGAGTTTGTTATCACCCACCAGATCAAGAAGAGGTGGGGTGGCTCTGTATGTCAGAGAGGGTATACAGTCCAGTAAGATTGATTCGCTTCTGGAAATGCTGTGGGTTGAATTAGTGGGCCCAAAAGGAAGCTCAACATTGGGACTTTGTTATCACCCACCAGATCAAGAAGATAGAGGTGGATTATAAAATGATGAATGAATTAAAGATAGTGGCTAGACAAAATAACTGTGTTGTAATAGGTGACTTTAAATACTCACATATTGATGGGGTCAATATGTGTTCAAGTCGGGAAAAAGAGATTGAGTTTCTAGACACTCTGAATGACTGTGCTATGGAGCCAATGGTCACAGAACTGACCAGGGGAGAGGCGATCCTGGATTTGGTCCTAAGTAACGCCCAAGACCTGGTGAGAGATGTAAAAGTGATTGCACCGCTTGGGAACAGTGACCATAATGTTATTGAGTTCAACATTTGTAGAAATAGGGAGTCGCCCAAAAAGACTGACACGACCACTTTTAACTTTAAAAGGGGTAACTTCTCTGATATGAGGGGACATGTGAGGAGAAAACTGAAAGAAAAAGTAGAAAGGGTCAGAACCATTGGGGAAGCTTGGAGACTATTTAAAATGACAATCCTAGAGGCTCAGAGAAAATATACATTGCGGGTTAGGAAAGGCACAAATAGGTATAGAAAAAAACCTGCATGGTTAACAAAGTAATGGAAGCTGTAAAAGGTAAGAAGGATTCCTTTAAGCGGTGGAAAGCTAGTCTCAGTGAGGCTGATAAAAGGGAACACAGGCTGTGGCAAATAAAATGCAAGTCTCTGATCAGGCGGGCAAAAAAGGAATATGAGGAGCATATTGCAAAAAACATAAAGACCAACAATAAATGTTTCTTCAAATACATTAGAAGTAGGAAACCAGCCAGGGAAGCAGTGGGGCCTTTGGATGACCAAGGGGTAAAAGGTGTACTGAAAGATGATAGGGAAATGGCTGAGAAGCTGAATGCCTTTTTTGCCTCTGTCTTCACTGTGGAAGATGAGAAGTGCTTGCCCACTCCGAAACCGCTGATTTTGGGAGGGGTGTTGAAAGACCTGAGTCAGATTGACGTGGCGAGAGAGGAGGTCCTACGACTGATAGACAACTTAAAAACATATAAATCACCCGGCCCGGATGGCATACTTCTGAGAGTTCTGAAAGAACTAAAATATGAACTTGTGGATCTCCTGTCAAAAATATGTAATCTTTCCTTAAAATCTGCCTCCATTCCTGAGGACTGGAAGGGAGCGAATGTCACTTCCATCTTTAAAAAGGGTTCCAGAGGCTAGTAGCCATCGATAGACTTATCCTCCATGAATTGAAATCTTACTGCTTATGCTAGCCTGTACCTCGGGGCAGCTGTCTTGACTCCAAAATACCTATCCCTCCCCAGGAAACTATGGGTAGGCCCTCAAACCTGCTTAAAGAATAGAACTGGACAAGCAAGACAGAAGGCAAAATAATTCTGTATTCTCATGTTTGCTTGTTTTTCCTGCCTTGTCTCCACCATATATCTTTTAAAGTTCCACGTATCTTCTGGTTCAAGGAACTCTCTCCCTGCAAGGTTATCCAAGTTACTTGGTTTCCTAGAATTTATTTTTATTTATTTATTATTTACATTTATATCCCGCCTTGCCGGGCAAACTGGCTCAAGGTGGCGTACAAACATTAAAATACAATAGCACAATAAATACAATAAAATTACAATATAAAATACAGATATGCATCATAAAGTGTTGCTGAAAACAGGACAGACTGTGGCAGCATTCAGTGTGAAATCGAATGGTGAAGGCAGTATCCAACGATGTGTCAGAACAGTCAGGAGATGTTCCAGTGACACGTTTATCGGTGTCATGTTCGAGAGTGGCAGCTCCTAATCGAAGGCCTGGTGGAGGAGCTCCATTTTGCAGGCCCTGCGGAATTGCAGAAGGTCTCACGGGGCCCTGATGTCCTCCGGGAGCTCATTCCACCAGTGTGGAGCCACCACTGAAAAGGCCTTGGCTCTAGTAATGGCCAACCTGGCATTTCTTGGGCCAGGGAGAGTCAGGTGATGTTGCGACCCTGACCTCAGAGCCCTCTGGGGCACGTATGGAGAAAGGTGGTCCCTCAAGTAGGCAGGCCCCTGACCATATAGGGCTTTAAAGGTCAAAAACAGCACCTTGAACCGAATCCAGTATACTATTAGCAGTTAGTGCAATGCCTTCAGCACAGGCCGGATGTGGTATAGAGATCCTTCTCTGTGGAGATGCAGGAGTTTGAGCGTGGCTTCCTATACAACTCAGCCTCCTGTGCCAGAGTGCTATGCAGCTGATTCCCACATACATGCTTTTTTGCTTGATCTCTCAACGCTCGATAGGTGGTCTACCTGAGATAAAAGCAATTGCCTTTCACTGCCACCTCCTAGTGCGAAGGCTGCCTCCGTGGTGACTTGCCTACGACGGCTCATTCACACATGTACATCCCGTCTCAGTGCCGCAGCCGAGTTGTTCTGCCCACATGTGAACCCGCCCTCTTTCTAAGCTTCAACACCCAGCATGCATCTACCTTTACAGCCAATTTGGTGTAGTGGTTAAGTGTGCGGACTCTAATCTGGGAGAACCGGGTTTGATTCCCCACTCCTCCACTTGCACCTGCTGGATTACCTTGGGCAAGCCATAGCTCTATCACAGCTGTTCTCGAAAAAAGATCAGTTTCTGTCAGAGCTCTCTCAGCCCCACCCACCTCCCAGGGTGTCTGTTGTGGGGAGGGGAAGAGAAAGGAGTTTGTAAGCCACTCTGAGTCTCCCTTGGGTAGTGAAGGGCGGGGTATAAATCCAATCTCCTCCTCCTCCTCTTCTTCTTCAGCGCCTTCTACGTCCTGATTCCCTAAAGCGATCGAACAATGGAGAAATGCGCACTCTCTGTGTACTACAGTTGTCAGTTTCTCATTAAAACCTCATTAATTAATGCCTGTTTCCAAGCCAGCACACTTCGGAGGGAGAAGTGGGTATCACTGCGAGCACTAATCCCCCTTGTGTCTGCCTGTGCCCCCCCCCACTTGATTCCACAAACTTCTAACAACAGCAGCATTTTTGAAGTCTATTTGAAACCAGGCGTCGGGAGGAAGTGGGTGAAGCATATAGAACGTTGTTCGCCAGGTAACCCCGGAGTGCGAGCATCTTTGCCCATTGTTTGGCTGTATATGGCGGGAAGAAATCTCTTGAAGCTGAATTGCCTCATAGTTCAATGTTTGCCTTTCATAGCAAGCGTGACCTTTAAATGAGAAAGCATCCGGGACTAATCATTCATCGCCAGACAAAACAAACCCGGCCGGTGTGCTGACATGTGGGGCTCAGCTTGCAAAATCTCCCTACTCTAAGCTGTTCTTGATTTCACAGTAGGGGGCACTGGTGTATTGCTTTTTTCTAAAATGGGAGTTCAGGGGTGCAGCAATAACTCTATATTGTTTCAACTATATCGCGGGGCCTGTGTGTGTATGTTTTTAAAAAGTCGATCGTATCCTTCTCGTAGACCGAAGGCGACAGCCAAGTTTGAGTAGCCCCAGAGGAACTGAACAATTTTATCCCTATGGGATATTTATTTGATTTGATTTGATTTGATTTGTAACTTGGATAATTTGGATAATGGTACTTAGAATGTATGAAATTTGTGATTTGGATAACGATACTTAGAATGTATGAAATCTTTGATCGCCCGAATCTCTGAAGGGAAGTTTAAGTTGTATTTTTTGGGGCATTTTCCTTAAGCCGCTTATAAAACCTTGGGCAGGGATTTTTTAAAAAAGGAAAGACGGGGTTGAGGTTTACTAAACAGAGTTTGTCACACACTGCCCCCGATTTGTGGTTCGCAAACATTGGTTCGTGCAATCAGTTTGCCCATGAAACGCCCACGAACCGAACCAGTTTTTACAAAGGTTCATTTGGTTCGTAAGAGGGTTCGTGGACCAGATGTGCTGGTACCCCAGGCAATGGTCGGGATGGGAACCCTTTAAAACTGTGCCGCCAAGGCTACACGACTCACCAGTGAGCTCATAAGGTAATTTAAATGCCTTCTGAGTTATGCCGCTGCAGCTTCCGCGGGGGCAGGGAGTGAAATGGCTTGCATCTATTATAGATGCAAACCATTTCAGTCGTGCCTTTTTCTCCCCCCCCCCCCAAAGCTGCAGCGGCATGACTCACTGGTGAGTTATGCCACCACAGCGACGCAGCTTCAGCTGGGAAGGCATTTAAAGGGATTGTTGAAATGCTGAAATGGCTTGCAAAATCCATTGAAAGGGTTTCCTTTAAATGGCATGCAACTGGGAAGGCTTGCAGCTTGCAAAAGCCATTTAAAGGAAACATGCCATTTTCCCTGTTCATGCCCCTCCCTAGTTTACTTCCTATAAAGGTCCTAACATCTCTGACACAGGTTCCTCCAGTTGTTGGAGAAAGGGGATTGATCAAGACCGTCAAATTAAAAATGGCCCAGTCTGAAAACCTTCCAGTCTGAAACTTCCTATAAAGGTCCTAACATCTCTGACGCAGGTTCCTCCAGTTGTTGGAGAAAGGGGATTGATCAAGACCGTCAAATTAAAAATGGCCCAGTCTGAAAACCATGTCTTTCGACAGCCAATCCCCTCCAAGCTAGAATCCAAGTTAAGTCTTGTGGTGGATACCAGTACAGAAGGTATGTGCGACAGAAGGACCTCTCTGTGTGTTTCTTTATAGAACCTGAGAGTTGGAATCCCCCTGACCCGGATAGCCCAGGCTAGTCCAATCTCGACAGATCTTAGAAGCTAAGCACGGTCATCCTTGGTTAGTCCTTCGATGGGAGGCCACCAAGGAAGTCCAGGATCGCGATGCAGTGGCAAACCACCTCTGAACATCTCTTGCCTTGGACAGCCTATTGGGACGCCATAAATCATAGCCCAGGCTAGCTTGATCTCATCAAATCTCAGAAGCTAAGCAGGGTTGGCCCTGGTTTGCAGTTGGAGGGGAGACCGCCAAGGAAGTCCAGGATTGCTATGCAGAAACAAACAATGGCAAACCGATGTTGTATCTTTTGCCCTCACCTGGATGGCCCAGGCTAGCCTGATCTCGTCCGATCTCAGAAGCTAAGCAGGGTTGACCCTAGTTAGCATTTGGATGGGAGACCACCAAGGAAGTCCAGGACTGCTGCTCAGAGGCAGACAATGTCAAACCACCTCTGTCCATCTCTTGTCTTGAAAACCCTACAGGATCACCATAAATCATTGTGACTTGACTGGAGGGGAGCTGAAGAGTGTTTTGAAGCTCCTGCTAATGGCAGGACATCCAGACTTAGAGCATTCCTTGTAGATGGATGTCCAGCCTCTTCTTGAAGAGCTCCAGTGAGGGAGAATTGTCCATCTTCCCTGTCATTGGTTCTGACTGTTTAGGATGCCCCCCCCCAATTATTGTTGTTTTTTCTTTGTTTTTTGCCATCAAATCACAGCCGATTTACGGTGACCCTGAAAGATTTTCAAGAAGAGACCTTGGACTTCCTTAGTGTAGCAACTGTGGACTTCCTTTGTGGTCTCCCGTCCAAATACTGACCAGGGCTGGCTTTGCTTAGCTTCCAAGATCCAAAAAGATCAAGCTAGCCTGGGCTATCTAGGTCAGGGCATTTTCCTAATTTTCTGTTTTCCCCTGTAATTTTCCTGTTTTCCTAATAGTAAACCAAAATCTTCAGGTAAAGAAGACTTCAGCTAGCATATTAGATCTAGCCAGGGGTCATTTCGTAGAAAAAGAGGCGCAGGAGCTCATTAGCATAACTCATTTGCATAATTCATTTGCATATGCCACACCCCTTAACATACCAGAAGTGTGTCAGAAGGCAACACCCACCCCTCAGGCTCCACTCCACAGGTGAGTGAAACTGACCTGCTCTTCCTCCGTTCCCTTCCCCATCCAATACTTTGTGCAATAAAAATAAGCGTAAAGAACACACCCTCATTCTCTTCCTGCTCCCTTGAAACCACCAGGTTTCAAGTAGACTTGAGATATCCAGGACATGTGCACCACCCATCCCTTCCCCTTCCCCTCCCCACAACAAGACACCCTGTGAGCTAGGTGGGGCTGAGAGAGGTCTTTTGAGAACTGCTCGTGAGAGAACAGCTCTGAGAGAATGTGTGACTCGCCCAAGATCACACCAGCAGCTGCATGTGGAGGAGTGGGGAATCAAACCAGATTCTCCCAGATTAGAGTCCAACTCCTGACCACTACACCAAACTGATGGGGTGGAAGCTGCGGAAGGGTTGGTGAAATTTCTCCAGTACTTATGTGCCATGTGCCCAGATAAAAAATGGTATACTTAGAAAATTTATATGCCACCTTGAGCAAGCCTCTGGAAAAGCAGCACACAGTCATAAAAGGAACAATGATAAAATTATCAATATTAAAACAAAGCATTAAAAACAATAAAGACCCTAGCAGGGCTTTCCCCGGGGTGCTGCGCCTCTGCACTGCTCGGGGAAGCCGAGGAGGGGGCGGGGCTTGGTCATGTGCCCACCCCCTGGGCTCCTCACTCCCGGAGCTGCGCTCCTGTGCGCTCCTGCTCCAACGGACCCCTGGATCTAGCCCTCTGGAACAATGGCAATCAAGCCTTTGCCCTCTTCAAGTATTTCAAGAGCATGTTAGAGAGACAGAGTGATAGAGATAGATACACACACACACACACACTTATTGAGATTTTGGGATTTTCCCCCAAAAAATCAGATGCTGCTTTTCCAAATTTCGAGAAGTTGTTTTGTTTTGTATTGTTTTCTAGCTGGGCCGCAAATGGTGGGGGCCTCCACCTTCTCCAATTTTGCTCTGTCGGCTTTGCCACAGGCATAGCGATGAGATTTCTGTTACGCTGTTCATTCGTCAGCACAAGAATCGGCAGTGCCTATTAACCTTGCTGGAGGCTGATTGCCGTAGCAACAGGTAACTTTCAGAGTGATTGACTTACAATTAACCGTGTGAATGAAATATCGGGGAAGAGGGAGTGCAACGAAGGTGGCTCGTCGCGCAAGCTGCGAACTTGGCGCAAAGGCTCTCCTCTCCCTCTTGTACTTAACTCTGAATTGGCGGTCATTAAATATTGATATCGCCCGGCCCCAAGGAGTTGACACCAGAACTGTTACCCTTCCCCTTGGAAAGGCTGATCCTGAAAGTTCATCCTAGTTTTGTTATCCATTATTCCTCCGGGAGAGGTTATCACCTCGTGGGCAAGTTTAGTTTTCAAACAGGAAGACGTAGATCCTGGATTGGCCAGATGACCCTAGGAAATATATATTTTAGCTTTTGCTGTACTGGTAACTTCATCAGCATAAAGTTCATCGTATCTAATTTCTTATATGCATATGTAAATACAGTATGGGTGTTGAGTGCCATGAAATAGTTGCTTCCAACTTCTGGTGATTCTGTGAATTAATGGCCCTGATTTGGATAACCCAGACTAGCCTGATCTCATCAGATCTCAGAAGCTAAGATCTCAGAAGCTAAGCAGGGCCAGCCCTGGCCTAGTATTTGGATGGGAGACTTCCAAGGAATACCAGGGTTGTGATGCAGAGGCAGGCAATGCCAAAACCAACTCTGAATATCTCTTGCCTTGAAAACCCCATGGAGTCACCACAAGTCATAGAATCATAGAGTTAAATGGCCTGCATGGCCCCTTCCAACTCTGTGATTCTACTTCAGGAGGGAGCAGTGGGGACTCTGACCTTTATAACTCTTGTGCAGCTTTGTGTGGGAGGAAGGGTAAATGTACCTCCCATTTAATGCAGGGAGGACAGTGTCCCGGATAACAAAAGTATCAAGAATGATCATCTAGGAACACAAATACTTCTTGAGTTTTCTCAAACTCTGCATCCATTTTTGAAGGAAACTAAGAAGCTTGGATTTAATTAAAAAGTCTGTGTGCGCATCTTTTTCTGCAACAGAATAGTCTAAAAATCTGCATTAATTAGAGCAGAAAAGCTCATTGTATGGTTCTCTGTCAAAGCAATGCTGAAACTACGTCTCAGTTTATTATCTTTTTTTTCCATCTGAGATACAGTTCACGGGGCAGATATTAATAATCTGTATCAACCCAAGACTGGTTTTAATAGACATTTCAAAATGGAATTGAGAATACAGAGCTGGGGAAAAGGAGGGAGAATCAACTTATTTTAATTTTTGCTGGTTTGCTTCAGACACAGTAGTTTTCTAAACAGCTCAGAGACTTGAAACAAACATAGGGGGCCCCACAACCCTCACCAGATCTCATATGTCCATAAGTATCTGAGAAAAGCAAGCTTGGGCATTGAGCAACTGAAAGGAATAGTCTAGAAATCACTCTGTCCAAACAACAATTCCCTTCTCTTTTGGGGGTTTCAGAAAACTGGCCTCTCTCATCCCACTTGAATCGATTATTTGCTGCCCTCAACATTCCATGCCTTCTGGGGAATATTTAGTCCTCATTAGGCTCTTTTAGGGGGATTCCCCCCTAGTTTTGTTTTTTTTTCATATCTAGAGAGTTCCATTAGTATTTAGAGACCCCTGCATTTTACTTGAGTGGTCCTGCTATGTGGATTTTGTTTTTAGACATAGTGATGGGTGTTAACAAGAGTCAGTGCACATTTGGAATTTTTCACATCGCCATGTGTTTCTGTCCCCCCACGTACTGAGTCTCGGTGTTTTTTTATTTACCCTTCGACTTCAAGAGCCTTTTATATGGATGACCTGCTATTCAGCAAATTTTGGCTGTGCTTTTCATAATAGCTGTTGTTTGATCTTAAACTATGATCGGTCCATTGACTTCATTGGAGGCCCTCAAAGTCTAGTACTTTGGGAAAGGGAGAAAAGGTCCTCTCTGCCTGCTCTCTCTACCCTTTGCATAGTTTTATAAATCTCTGTTGTGTCATCTTATCTTTTTGACCATCTCTTACTCACCAGTTTGGTGCAGTGGTTAGGAGCATGGACTCTAATCTGGGAGAACCGAGTTTGATTCCCCACACCTAAACATGCAGCTGCTGGGTGACCATGCACCAGTCCCAGTTCTCTCAGAGCTGTTCTCTCACAGATCTCTCAGCCCCACCTACCTCACAGGTTGTCTGTTGTGGGGAGAGGAAGGGAAGGAGATTGTAAGCTGCTCTGAGACTCCGGGTGAAGGGTGGGGTATAAACCCAGTCTGTTCTTCTAAGTTGAAACGTCCCGGACTCTTCAGCCTTTCCTTCTAGGAAAGGTGACCCAACCTCTTAATCACCTGGGTTGCCCTCTTCTGTACTTTTTCTAGAGATAAATGATAACATAGAAAATCAGAAGCAAGCAAACAAAGGTGAGTTTGTCCCTCCCTGTTCTCAGTAATCGGCTTTCTACAAAGTAATACAACCTGGGCTGTGTAACCTGCATTTATGTTTCCGCTTCCCGCAGTTCTAGTGACACCGGAACGCCTTTCATCTAGCAGAGTGTCTGGCACAGTCTTTGACTGCCCTTTCTCTTGTTAAGCTCTTTCTCTTGGGTTCATCCACTCTCTGTTTTTGAATCGCTGTGGCCTGGATTGTTTAACGTAGGGGACTGGCAAACAAATGCTCTTAACCGCGCCGGAGGGGATCGGATTAGACGGCCTTTTTGCTCTCGCACCCACCCTTCTGATTCTTCGGAAGGAAAAAGAGCTTTGCTGGGAGGGACCCTTCCTTGTCCTTGGTCGTTTTTTTTTTTTGCAGATCAGTAGCCATTGGGCAGCATCCTCGGAGCCCTTGAACAGCACTCGATTGATGTTTCCCCTCTTCCTGTAAAACAGGCATATAATCCCCTGACGGGGGAAGCAAGACCTTTGCATCCATATCCTTTGAATTCTGGGGCTTTGAGCATCTTACCTCTGTGCCGTCGAAGCACAGCACGACACTTTCTCACTGCAGCATTGCAATAACCAGCCGTCGATGAGAGAAACAAAGGACAGGTTCTGTCTTCTCCAGCTAACTCGTTCACGGATGAAGAATGCAATCTGGAGTTAATCTTAAAAGACAAACTTAAAGGAAACCCCCAAAACACTGTCGTGACCTTGCATGAATATGTTATCAATTTATTTGTTGCTGCATTTAGGGTGTATGCCCCTCCTAGGTTATAGTGCTCAAAGCTAAGTGTTGAAAATAGTTTTGTGCGGCAGAATCAAAACATAAAAGAACATAAGAGAAGCCGTGTTGGTTCAGGCCAGTGGCCCATCCAGTCCAACACTCTGTGTCACACAGTGGCCAAAACCCAGATGCTGTTGCCCCTACCAGCTTTGATTTAAAAGCTGAATCACTGACTTCAGTTTCTGGGGGAAGATTAGCCAAATGGTAGGCCTCAGCGAGAGGTGGGGTAATAGCGAAGATCATCCTACCTATATCTACGGGGATCTTTCCCTTTATGAGAGCTCTTAATAACCAGACAGTTGCTTAACCAAAAGGGTTATTTTTATTATACAGAAGAAAATCCTAATAAAATGCACACATACAGAAATAAAACGCATTAAATCATGCACACCAGTAATGAAATTACAGAGGTGAGCAGGAATAATAGGAGGGTTTGGGGAAAACATACTTTACCTATCCAGGAGATCAGAAGTCCATGGAGCAGAAATTGGAAAGATGGAAAATGACCCAAATGAAGTCTGGGGGTGACCTGCCAGTAGGTACCTGGGACAGACACACAGCAACTGAACCCTGAGTGCTATTTTTATATCCAAAAACATGTCCAGAGGCCTTCTAATGTGCTGGGTCCCTCAGAACAAAGACTTGATGGGATTAATCAGGGATGAAACAATGCAGTTTGAAAGCTCTGTATAGAGTTCCCAGGAACTGACAAAAGAGGCCGGAGATTCCCTTCTAGATGCAAAGTAGAATTTGGATTGGGTTCCTGATTAGTTCTCCGGTGGTTGAAAGACTAATGGATTGCTAATTTAAACTAATCAGAATGGAAACAATACTGCTTGATGAGCCACCTGGTCTTGGGGTGTGGGAAAGAAGGGGAAGTCAGGACTTTTCATTATCAAGGAGACGTGAGGAGGAAAGATGAGATCAGATTGGTGGGATTAGTGATTGAGATTGAAAGAAGTTACTCTGGGGCAGGGCAAATCCATTGTCTTGAGTATGCAGATGTCGGCCGGGGGTGGGGGGAAGTCGCAGGTCTCAGAGCAAGATCTGGTGTCCTTTCCAGCGTCACATCATAGGCATGTCCTGGCTTCCATCTTTGTGTACACTTATGTCAAATTGCCTGGTGTATGGACTCCTGGGGTACCCCTATGGGGTCCGTTGATGGTGGAGACGACCCCTCCTGATGGACCGTTGGTCTGCATACTTATAGTGCCATCAGGAGGTCCATCAGCGGGGCCAGAAATAGACAGACATATTTATTGCATGTAACCAAAGACCATCGCAAAAGAAAATTAGCAATATAGAGGTAAAGGGTCAAACATGATTACAAGAGTGGTTTTAAACATTGTTAGAAATAAAATGCAATTAATTGCATACAGTAAAATTACAAATCTCGAAGATATATCTGGTTAGTCAGATTCGTTTACTGAAGCAGCGATCTTGGCCCTAATTTTCCTTGTGGCCAGGGCGAAAAGCGAAACCCTATAGGTAACAAACGGATTGGCGCCAGATAATAGAAAGACCAATTTATCCAGAGCAGAAGGGAGATTTTGTCCCTTTAACAAATTGTCAAGAAATTTAATTCTGATTTCTGCATACGTAGGGCAAAATAGCAGATAATGGAATATATTCTCTGGAACTGAAGCACCACATATACAGAGACGTAGAGCCTTCGGTGTTTGAGAATATCTTCCCATGAGCAATGCCGTTGGCATTGTCTGGAAATGTGGGGAAGTGACTGCCTTTCTATGGCTTGGAGATGAAATGTTTACCAAATAAGATGCTCTGGTGTGATCTCCCTTGATCAGTTTAAACCAAGATGGAAACTTAGACTGAGAGATGGCAAAGCTGTCCAATAGGGCACCACATTTGTACGCCCAGTTTCGTAGGTTGGACCCGTCGTCCAAAGCCCCCAACAAGTCATCTGGGATAGAGTAACGAGTAACTATGTTGTTATAGCATAGTGACCAAATTGAATCATTTTGTGACATTGACTGAAAACACTGATTACTGGGTGAGGCCAAAATTATAGCTGGAAAAGGAAGGGGAGGAAACGTTTCTATTGCAAAACAGAGAGCTGTGGGTTAGGGGTGCTTGAAGACCTGCCATTTTGGTTTATGTCTTGGTCACCAGTCACAAATGAGGAGCCATTTTTTTGCTGAGTTATTCAGCCATTTGTTGAGTTGTTTACTGCTGTTCGGCAGGTTGCTTCTCTGTGTTCCTTCCAAACCATGCTGTACAGCGCAGTTGGCTTTTGGCACTTGCTACGTACTCACACAGCCCAACTGGGTTCTACTAACCGCTGCACTTACCGCACAACTCCTCCGCTCAGCACTTAATTGTTTAAATAGATAAATTATTCACAAATCATACAAATAAA
This sequence comes from Lepidodactylus listeri, assembly GCA_029233225.1. NCBI lineage: Eukaryota > Metazoa > Chordata > Lepidosauria > Squamata > Gekkonidae > Lepidodactylus > Lepidodactylus listeri. The sequence continues at coordinate 9,624,240 of JARCFY010000004.1, forward strand.
TCATAAACAACTGTTGTGTTCTAATAAAATCCTACTCTTTGGTGTTTGTTTGAACAGTCCCTGATGACACTAATGACTACCAGTTGATTTGAACTGGGCAGCATCTTTGCAGGCGTGCAGTTTTGCCGAAACCGAATGCAAACCGGTTCAGCGAATGTTCGTAGCTGTTCAGCACAAACCGAACAGGTTGTTTCGCTTACATTTGTTTATACTCCACTCTTCACCCCAATGGGGACCCAACATGGCTTACAACATTCCCCCTTCTCCATTTTATCCTCACAACAGCCTTGTGAGGTAGATTAGACTAGAATTTGTGAGTGGCTCACGTTCACCCAGAAAGCTTCCATGGCAGAGTGGAGATTTGAACCTGGGTCTCCCAGATTCTTGTCAGGCTCTCGAACCACTACAACACACTGACTCTCTGACCAAAACCTTTGGACAGGGTAAGATTGACAGTCAAATATGTTTATGGCGAAACTCGAAGCATCTCCATTGTGTGTGTGTGTGTTTCTGAAAGAGAGAGATGGTTGGAGAGAGATGCTTTCCCACATAAATATTAACAAAATTTGTGGCAGGGTATGAGCTTTCATGAGTCGCTGCTCACTTCTTCAGATACTTCTGAAGAAGTGAGCAGTGACTCAGGAAAGCTCCTACCTGGCCACAAATTGTGGTAGTCTTTAAGGTGCTCCTGGACTCTTGCTCTTTTCTGCTGCTCCAGACGGACTAATGTTGCTGCCCATCTTGATCTAACCGCATAAAGATCTCCTTGTCGTCTTTTCCTTCTAGGTGCAAGACAAGTTCCGTCTGGACCTCTCCGATGAAGAGGCTGTGCATTACATGCAGAGTCTAATCGATGAAAGTGTCCATGCCCTCTTTGCAGCTGTGGTAGAACAGATCCACAAGTTCGCTCAGGTAAGAACTTCGGCGCAGACCTGGAGAGCAAAGGTCCATCTGATCCCGCATCCTATTTCCAGCCAAAGACAGTCCAAAGTACCTTCAGGAAAGGCACTAAGGCAACTCTCTTGCACATAAATGCACGTGAAATTGCCTTATACTTAATCAGACCATTAGTCCACCAAGGCCAGCATTGTCTACTCAGACTGGCAGCAGTTCTCCAGGGTCTCAGGCTGAGGTCTTTCACAACACCTACTGCCTGGTCCTTTTAAGTGGAGATGCGGGGGATTGAATTTAGGACATCCTGCATGCCAAGCAGGGGCTCTACCACTGAGCCACTGAGATCTTTCACATCGCCTGGTCCTTTAAACTGGACATGCCAGGGATTGAATCTGGGTCTTTCTGCACGCCAAGCAGAGGCTCTTTCAGAGAGTCGTCGGCCTTTCCTAAGCAAGGCATGAAGGCAAAAGCTGTTTTTTGCCCCCAGTGTCTGGATACAGGGGTATCCTGCCTCTTAACATGCATTTCCGATGATCTGACCAATCCCAAGGCTTTTTGGTGGTACCACACTCTTGAAAGAGATACGACAGCACACCATGGGGCAATTAATTGGGTCCCGAATGAGCAAGGGGACGAGATGGTCAGACAGAGAGACTTTTCCCCCCTTTATCTTCTCTTTGGAGCCACAGCATTGTTTCTTTTGGATACCTCTTTGATAGGACCTCATTTCTCAGTGCTCTTTTCCCCGCGGCCCATTAATGTGTTTTCCAGGTTAGGCTAATAAATCAGAGTTTACAGATTTGATCTTGGCCATCCATTTTTGCTCTCTCTTTTTTTTTTCCAGTTGGGTTCATTCATTCATAACCTGTCCCTTCCTTCTTTTGCCAGCACTTTTAAAACTGCAAGCATGTCCTGTTCCATCGCTATGCATCTGAAACTTGGCTGTCTCGAACTGAGCTTTCTCAGTGCATTGGGAACTGCGGGCTTGTTCTTTTTTGTCCAAAAAGGGAAAGGAAGACAGCAAGAAACCCTAAACAGTCTACGTTGTCTTGAAGATCTTGTTCACAATAATAAATGCTGATAATAAATGCTAGGGAGTATAGTAAAGGTAAAGGTTTCCCTTGCTTGAAAGCTAGTCGAATTCAACTCTAGGGATGCGGTACTCATCTCCGTTTCCAAGCCGAAGAGCCAGCACTATTCAAAGACATTTCCGTAGTCACGTGGCCGGCATGACTAGACACCGAGGCGCACGGAACGCTGTTACCTTCCCACCGAAGTGGAACCTATTTATCTACTTGCAATTTCTTGCTTTCGAACTGCTAGGCTGGCAGGAGCTGGGGCCAGAGACGGGAGCTCTCTCCGTCACGCGGCACTCGAACTGCTCGGGTCTCGAACTGCTGAACTACCGGTCTGCAGTTTAGCATCTTAACCACTTGAGCCACTGCAGCTCGGGAGTATATCAACTGCTAAATGTGGCAAAGGGCTCCACTTTTAACATATTGAGCTTCAAGCTGTTTATGGCTGTGGTCCCACATACTAAATATCCCACTTTCACAACTGGAATCCGCTTTCAGTAAACTTCCCAACTGGATTTTGCCAGTTTGCACAGTAAATTCCAGTGCACTGAAAGTGGATTGAAAGTGGGATATTGGAAAAAAAACTTTATCCTCGCACATGCGCAGAACCACTAGGGTGAATCACGGCTTTCATTTGACTGTTCTGCAGAGCACTGTGATTTCACCGTTGTGACAGAAGACTTCCCTTTAAACTTTTCCCCCGAAACTGGCCTCTTCGGGATCTCAAACTCAAAACTAGTGACCATTTAAGCGTTGGTTTTATAGACGCGGGAGCAGAGTTCCGCTTATGTGCATACCACCGACGCACACAAAAAAATGGCGGGCGAAAAGCAGAAGCCTTGGGCTTCCAAGCAGGGAGGGGGTTTAAACACTCGGAAGCGGCTTGACAATGGGGGAGCGATCACATGGGGAAACTGTGGCTTTAACCAGGAGAGCTGAGAAAACACCACTTGGGACCTGGTAACAAAATACTCCGGGTTAGAGGGGGTTTTGAGCTGGAAACCACCGGCTGGGGATGGGAGGCAGCTGTTGCTGTCTGAATGCGCTCATAAAATCCATTATTGAATAGTGACAAAACCGGATCAAACGGCACGTCTGAACGCACCCAGAAGCAGGCAATGGCAAACCACCTCCGTTCATCTCTTGTCTCCATTCATAAGTCAGCTGTGACTTGACAGCAGTTTTTTTAAAAAGTCCATCCTAGTGTGGTGTTTCATGTGTGGTGTACATGGACATGACAGCTTCCCCATGCTGATATTGACATGGCCAATGCCTTCAAATAATTGAGGGGTAGTCATGGTTTATTTTTTGGCTGATGTCCCTGTACCCCCGTGATGACCATGCCAAAGTCTAGAAACTTTAGTGGTTTCCACCCCCCTACCCCCCAAAGTGTTCGTCCTGAACTATGTATATTACACAATTCCAAGGGACATTTTTGTTATGTCTCCTTTTTAATTAGGGTGGAAAATAATTGCATCATTAATTCTTGATGCCTGGAGCCGACAAAACACAGTGCTTTCTATACAAGTTGACATTATTAAAACCCCTTATCTCAGCTGCTGTAACCTACAGCCCTGGCTTCACTTTTGTTTGACTTTCCCCCCTTCCATCTCATGGGTTACAAGCCTTTTAAAGCAAAAGTAAATATGTGTTATTACTGATGGATATCAGGTTTAATTAACTGGGAGGATCAAGACGAGCCTTTCCTTCTTTCAGGTGGTTTTCAGAGAACTATAGTGTCAGACCGTGACAGCTTGCTGCTGGAAACCAGTCGGCAGAGTCACACAGAGGTGGACTCTAACCTTTATTTTATTTTATTTTTTTGTGGGGGGGGGGATTAAAACTCAAGCAACCACAACAAAATTTAAAAAGTTAAGAACTGGCATTTGGGACCAGGCACTCTGTCTTAGATGGGCATCGGTGACTCAGTGGTTAAGACGTTGAGCTACAGACTGGAAGATCCATAGTTCAGCAGTTCAAGATTGGAGTGCTGCGTGACGGAGTGAGCTCCTGTCTCTGGCCCCAGCTCCTGCCCACCTAGCAGTTTGAAAGCAAGACATTGCAAGTAGATAAATAGATACCACTTCGGTGGGAAGGTAACAGCGTTCCATGCGCCTCGGCGTTTAGTCATGCCGGCCACATGACCACGGAGAAGTCTTTGGACAGCACTGGCTCTTCGGCTTGGAAACGGAGACGAGCACCACCCGCTAGAGTCAGATTCAACTGGCTTTCGAACAAGAAGAGAAGAGAAGAGAAGAGATTGGATTTATACCCCGCTCTTCACTACCCAAAGGAGTCTCAGAGCGGCTTACAAACTCCTTTCCCTTCCCCTCCCCTCAACACAACAGACACCCTGTGAGGTAGGTGGGGCTGAGAGAGCTCTGACAGAAACTGCTCTTTTTCAAGGACAGCTGTGCCAGAACTACAGCTTGCCCAAGGTCATCCAGCTGCTGCAAGTGGAGGAGTGGGGAATCAAACCCGGTTCTCCCAGATTAGAGTCCGCACACTTAACCACTACACCAAACTGGCTCTGGGAAATCTTTAACTTTACTTACTCTGTCTTGGGGCGATGCAGTCTGAATTGTTGAAGACCATTTAGAAATTGTTGTGCATCTGAAAAGAAAATGGTTTCTTATCAAACCATGTTAGTATTGCTTGGTTCATACGGGAGAGAAGGAAACAAGGATGAAAGCCATCATTGTCTGACTCTAAAAGCATGGCCACCTTCCCATAATGGGATGTGTTACTGAAACCCTTTCCAAAGGTTGCCAACAATCTAGAGAAAAAATGTTCAAGGTCAGGGGTTCCAAAAAGCCAGTCGTTTAGTTCCAGGTTGCAGCAGTCCAGTAGCAGCAAAGCTGGTGGCTCAATAGCAAAGCCTACTTGTTTCATCCACAAAGTGTTACTTCTCCCAACTGAATTTATAGGCAAGTCTTAATGAGCTAAACTCCCAGCCAATTCGTCTATTCAGTGGACAGCTGATGATGGGCCATGAGTTTCATTCTTCTCCTTTCTTGCAACTCTGAGCGTCTCTGACAGCGTTGGCACTGCAAGGGTGTGGGTGAGCCAGATGGTCTGGAAGTGGCTTCTGAAGACTTGTTTACTGCTTCAGAGCTACAAGGTGTCGGCTGTGACTCCTGATCAGCTGGTAAACTGATTTCTTCTTGTTCTCCTTCTGGCTCAGAGCCAGCTGCAGCCGGCTGTTAGATTACTGGCTCGGGGCTAGAAGGTAGCTCTTTGTCTGAGATATCTGAGCCATCACTCAGCACAGACTATGAGACTGAGCTTTCTAGGCAACAGTAATACTTCTCAGATTTCCCCACGAGGGCTGGTTCCAGATGTTGTGGGGCCCTGGGCAGAGAGTCCCCTAGGCCCTCCTTCCCACCCACTCACCCATGGGTCTCACTACCTGCCTGGGCATCCTTCCCTACGTTGCTCACGAGCCTTCCTGCTGGACGTTCTCACAGTCATCTGCACTCCCCCCATCCCTTTCCCTGGTGGCACTGGGCAGCTTGTGCAGCCACACACATGGGTGGCAAAGCACTCACAAGTGAGCAGGCAGAGAAATGTCAATGGGGGGAGGGTGTAGGACAAGGGAAAAAGAATGTGATTTCTGACACTTTCTCCTTGATATATATATATATATATATATATATATATATATATATATATCAAGCTGTCACTGTGCCTTCAGAAGTTTAATCATAACAGATCCCGATCCTGGTGTGTAACTGAGAAGCTTCTGATTAGAGAAACTTATAGCAGAACGTATATATTTTATAATTGCATATTTTGTATAAGAACCCATATTAAGCAAAAGTATTATTAAAAGCCTCTGTAGAAGGAATTAGGATGCAATAGAAATGAAATGTGCAAGACGCAAGAACGCCAAGGGCAAGTTTAATGTGATTCATAACCCCTTATCAACAAGCCTTCCATACGGAGATCAGAAAGGAACCCACTGTTCCCTAATGTTCCTATTGTCCTGGAAACCAGATAAGTGAATACAACCACTGACATAAATGACCAGTATAAGGAGAGACCACTAGTAAGGTTTAGAGTCAAATTATGCTTGTATAATGTTAACTGCCTGGTACCAGTTAGAGACCCTTTAATGTGTAAACTATATGTGATGTCATTTTGGGTATAAGACCTTCTGCCCTTCCTGGTTATGGGAGAATACAGCTTTGGAATTGCTGTAGTGCTAAGGCACTCATCAGCCCTGTATTCCCCTGTTATGAATTCATTAAACAGATATTCATCTAACTCGTTGGACTCAGACTGTGTGGTTCCAATTCGGCCAAGGGGTCACATAGGGCACAGATTTGTGCATCAAGGGTCAGTAGCTGTGAGCCCCACCAGAAATCCTGGGCCCTGCAAGCTGCCTTTGCCTGAGGGTATCCTGATGCTGACCCTGTTCCCCACACCTGTCAGCTGTATTACGGATAGGATTGGTGAAGCATCCTTGTTCAAGTACTTGAAGGGCTGTCATATAGAGGATGGTACAGAGTTGCTTTCTGTTGTCCCAGAAGGTCAGGCCAGAACCAACGGACTGAAATTAAATCAGAAGAGTTTTCGGCTGAACTTCCTGACAGAGCGGTTCCTCAGTGGAACAGGCTTCCTTGGGAGGTGGTGGGCTCTCCTTCTTTGGAGGTTTTCAATCAGAGGCTGGATGGCCATCTGACAGCAGTGCTGATTCTGTGAACTCAGGCAGATCGCAAGAAGGGAGGGCAGGAAGGGTTGCCTCAGTGCTTAGTTCTCACAGCCCTTTCTTACACACCCAGGGAAATGCTGATCACCACTTTGGGGTCAGGAAGCCATTTTTTCTCCAGGCCGATTTGGCCAGGGATCCTGAAGGCTTTTTGGTCATCTTCTGGGCATGGAACAGCAGTCACTGGGGGTTGGGGGGGAGGTATTTGTGAATTTCCTGCATTGTGCAGGGAGTTGGAGTAGATAACCCTGGAGGTTCCTTCCAACTCTGTGATTCTTTCCGGGGTGATAACATAATCCATGTGTAGCAAGGATTCATAGTGTCAATGCTTAATAGTGTGTTGTTGTTGTTCTTGTTGGTTTATGGCCCTATCTATCCAACATGACGGCTTAATTTCTTATCTTTTTTCCAATGCTCTGGCTCTCATAACATCTGAGCATTTACCTGCATGGCATTTAGGAATCTCAATAGAATTGCTAAGTGGACCTCAAGGACTTCCCTCCCTCCCTTTCACTCACAATGACGAACAGAAAAATCCAATGTTCGCAGCACTGAATTTGAGTCTCCGGGTACCGCTGCCTTCATTTTATTATTGCTATTGGTTCTTTCGGAGAAAGGAAATTGCTAAATCAGATTTTTTTTTTTTTACCATCCCCAAATGAATGAAGCCAGAACTGCCTTGCCTCCTTTATTTATTCTTTATGTATCTGTATATAAATTACAAGCCCGGAGTCTGTTGCTTCTCCGGATTATTAGGTTAAGAGGGGCTGTAACCTGTTTAGATTTCCCCCCTCAATCCAGTGTTTAAATTTAGGTGTCTGCCCAGATCTAAAATAAAAGCCTTCTGACAGATTGGCACATCCTCTTTTGTGGGTTGGGAAGAAACTGGAGTCACAATGGATTGTTGTTTCCTGGGACATTTCTCAAGCATTTGGGGGTCCGTGTTACACTGCAATGTTCTGTGTTTGGGTGTCTTTCTCTACCACAGCTTTGGGACTTGATACAAACCACCCTATAACCAGCTGCTTTAAAGCTAGCTTTACCTTTCCTTCCTCTTTGGTGTAGTGGTTAGGAGCGCAGACTCTAATCTGGGAGAACCAGGTTTGATTCCCCTCGCCTCCTCGTGCAGCTGCTGGTGTGACCTTGGGTCAGTCACAAGTTTTCTCAGAGCTGTTCTCTCAAGAGCAGTTCTCAAAAGAGCTCTCTCAGCCCCATCTCCCTCACAGGGTGCCCGTTGTGGGGAGGGGAAGGGAAAGGAGATTGTAAGCCGCTCTGAGACTTTCATTTAACCCTCTGGTTTTGCTTCGCTCCCTTCGAAGTGGCAGGGAGCAAAAACAGTGGGTTAAATATGGGCATGAAGTGCCTTCCAAAGGGCATTTCACCCCCTCCTCTCTGCTGATTCAGCTGTCTCGGGCTCCCTAGTACAACCCGTATGTAAAGGGGCTGTGTGACGGGGCCCGAAAACTGAGCTGGCGGAGAGAGAGTGAATCCCTGAACAACCAAACTGGTCAAGTTGCGTAAATGTTTGGGGAATCCATTTTCCCCAAACATTGGTTCCCGATCCCCAAACTGGCCCAAATTTGGCCCAAATTTTGGCTCGTGAGCCAGTTGGTGCCAATCCCTACAACCGGCCCCGAGATACTGCTTGTTGTTAGTGTTGGGGGGGGGGGGGAATAGAGCAAGTTATCAAAGCTAACTACATGTTTTACTTTCTGTTTGATTTATTTTCTTTCTCCTTTCTCCCCACCCAGTACTGGAGAAAATGAACTTCACCAGCTTCTGGTAGCAGCGATTCAATACACCAGGTGGCGGTCACTTTAACTGATTCACGACATTACTCGAAAGAGTAGACTGATTCCTTGGTGGTCGCCTGAGTTTCTATGAGAATTCGGTAAAAGGTATGCTTCCTCTTGTAGATATTTGGCCTGATGTTTGGAAAATAAGCGGGCACCTCCAAAAGTGGCTGGAAGACATCCACAGAAAAATACATCATTGGATTTTCTGATTGCTTTATGTTTTTGTATCGTTGGACTGAGAAGATGAAACTAATCCCTGCACTTAACCTGGGCTGAACAGTGACCGTAGACACGCACGTCATCAAGTTTTCCTCTCTTGGGCGAAAAGCTGTCGTGAAAGTTGTATGAAGTCGGAATAAAACTTCGGGGCACACTTGCAGGACTTGTACAAATTGTCCTTTTTGGGGGGGAGCAGAAAGAATTTGTACCATTTCTTCCTTTCAGACAGATAAGTTTTATGAAGTGCCACTGAAATTCTTTCTACAATAGTGTATTGTCCATGGTCTTGAAAAGGCCTCTGAGAGAAAGAGAGAGATGACAAATTATGTGTGTTGCCCCAATGTTCTAAATCTAATAAAACTCTTTCAATGCAGCCTTGTCAATTCTCATTTCTCAACTCTCTGTGCTCTTTAGTGGCAGTTTCGAAGTGTTACTAATGGTCTTTGATCCTGACGGAATAATGCATGTACTGTGGCTCTGTACAAGGAAACATTGCCGCAGCATTAGAAACCCCAGTAACTTTCCCAATGATTTAATTGTTAGGAGAAATGTACAGCTGAATAGATCATCAGAGGAAATTGAAATGGAATTTTCTTCTAATTATTGTTCCGTAAGCATGGGTTCTGTTATGCTACCAACATTCCATGCTATTATTTTGCTTGGGGTGGTGAAATTACATACCGTAATAACAAATAACGTAATGATAAATTTATAAAACAATATGCATGATAGATTTAACTAGATCAGGGACGGGGCTCATCGAGGGGCTGCCATTTTTTTTTAATCCGAGACCGGTGGAAAGTCTAAATATTATATTTCATTTTTTAAAAAAGAAAGATTGAGTGATACTTTGACTGCCGAACCACTTTCCTTTTCTCATATCTGAACGTCACATTCAACTTCGTACCATCCTTCTTATTTCCAGCACTAAAAACATGTCATCTTGAGGGGGCGAGTGGAAACCGTAAAATTAGATTGTTCTCCTGGGCTATATGTAGCAATATTGCTGTTTTCCAGTAGCAGACGGCACAGAGGTCTCTGCCTCAGAAGAGCTTGTAATTGCAGAAGGGGTTCTGCTCCCCCGCCCCCGACAATTGCTGCAATAAAAACAAGAAGTCCTAGATGATCATCCGGGAACAGAATTGGCTTGTTAACCAAACGGACCAGTTTATCATTGTTATTGAATGCAGTCTTTGTTCTCCTATTGTCCGAAGACAATTGTGTGGGTGTTGCATGTTGGGGAAGAGCAAGCCAGAATTCGGTTGACGTTTGTGTTCGGTACCTCAGATAATGGTCCCCCTCCTTCAACCACGGCTGACTGGGGCCCCCACTGTCCCCCAAGCAAAAAAGTTCTCTGATTCCCCACAAATTGCCCAGATCTGCTCTGAAAAAATTGCATGACTTGCCCAGCTCTCTGTGGGCCACCAGGATGTCTAAGGATTCCGGAGTCCCCTGCTCCACATTCTTAGCAGCACTACCCCGAAAGTACCCCATGTGTGTTAAGTGCTATCAAGTGGCTTTCAACTTATGGTGACCCTATTAATTAATGACCTCCAAAATGTTCCATCATTAGCAGCCTTGCTCAGGTCTTGCAAACTGAGGGCCGGGATTTCCTTGACTGAGTCAATCCATCTACTGTTGAGTCATCTTCTTTTCCTGCTCCCTTCGAGAGCCAGTTTGGTGTAGTGGTTAAGTGCGCGGACTCTAATCTGGGAGAACCGGGTTTGGTTCCCCACTCCTCCACATGCAGCTGCTGGATGACCTTGGGCAAGCCATAGTTCTGGCCCAGCTGTACTTGAAAAAGAGCAGTTTCTGTCAGAGCTCTCCCAGCCCCAGTTCGATAGGGTGATCTCGCTGATTTGTCGATGACTTCACATCAGAATGGGAGTATCTTGGGACATTCCCACCAACAACGAAGAAGAAGAGAAGAGATTGGATTTATATCCCGCCCTTCATTCACTTAGAGTCTCAGAGCAGTTTACAAACTCCTTTCCCTTCCCCTCCCCACAACAGACATCCTGTGAAATAGGTGGGGCTGAGAGAGCTCTGAGACAACTGTCCTCGAGAGAACAGCTGGTACAGACCTATGGCTGGTAATGATGGAACATTTTGGAGATATAGTAAGTGATAGTAAGAACCTATGTGACCACAATTTTTCCAGCATAGAGGACTACGAGAAGGTATCATTTTATTCAGACGTTCTGCGGTATAATACCAGCATAAGATTGTTTTGAAGAATTGAAGTTTAATGCTGAATTTTTTTCGAAGAATTAGCTGGTGAGTTCCATACCTTTTGCCAGTGCGATTCTGTTAAGTTCATGTGTAGATCTGCTTGCCAATTAAGTGGGTGTTTAAATGGTGAGTTGTCCTCAGTGCTTATAAAGACTTTATATAACTTAGCTGTCAGCCCTTTGATACCATCCTCATGCAGTGTTCTGTTTCTGAAGGATTCTGTTGAGAATGTTTATTTCATCATCAGTTTTCTGTGGAAGCACACGTGGGGACTGTGCATAATTTGGCCTGCCATTATAGCTAAAAGCCTCCAGGGGTGCTATGTGCCAGAAGTTTGTTCCTACCCAAAAACCACATGCTCTTGTGCAGCTGTGCCCCCTGCCCTCGGTACCTCTAGCACTACTGAAGCCAGAGCATGCAGCAAAGCAAGAGAGAGGGTTATACGTTCCTACGCAGAAGATACTCAGTGAACAACAGTTACTGGTAAGTGCAACTTTGTTTTCATATCAATCTTCTGTGCAGTCCCACATGGGGATTCTAGCAAGCTATTCACAGAATCATACAGTTGGAAGGTATCTCCATGGTCATCTAGGCCAACCCCCTGCACAATGCAGGAAATTCACAAGTACATCCCCCTCCACACCCGCAGTGACCGCTGTTCCATGCCCAGGAGATGACAAAAAACCTCCAGGATCCCTGGCCGAACCGGCCTGGGGAAAAATTGCTTCCTGATCCCAAAGTCAGCATTTCCCTGGGTGTGTAAGACAGGGCCATGAGAACTAAGCACAGATATAACCATTCCTGCCCTCCCTCTCGTGATCTGCCTAAGTTCACAGAATCCACATTGCTGTCAGATGGCCACCTAGCCTCTGATTGAAAACCTCCAAAGAAGGAGAGCCCACCACCTCCCGGGGAAGCCTGTTCCACTGAGGAACCGCTCTAACTGTCAGGAAGTTCCTCCTAATGTCTGGCCAAAAGGGGAGGGGTGTGTTTTGAACTTTAGTCTGGTTGTGAAGTCACAGGAAGAAGAGTGGGGTTTATCTCTGGCCTGAACGTGATGTCACAGGAACAGTGGGTTGGATGTCTTGACTGTTGACCTGAAGTGACATTACAGGAAGTTATCTTTCGGGAAGATTTTACAATATGGGGTCTACTTAGTTAAAGAACAGGTGGGGATTGCAGCTTCAGTACTGTGACTCTCTACCCAGCCTACTTTTTTTCTTTAATTATATCCGCTGATCTAATAAGACTCCGAATCAGAAGATCTTGTGTATTAAAAACAGTGTGCCGCCAATATGAAACTATATATTCACGTGCCTTCCTCCAATGCATTAGTGAATTCCCAGAGGCACGCCGTGTCTTGACAACAGCAGAAGAGGATGACGGATGGGATGCAAATTCCAGTTTCCATGCCGAAGAAACATATATACATATTTCTCCTCTTATCAAAGTGCCATTTTTTTTGCTTTTACCGAGGTATCTGGTCGTTTTTAGCACAGGTATAAATCATGCAATAACTTCCGAAGAAGTTCGACACAGAAGTCAATGATAAACTCCCTTCTCCTTTCTCAGTTTTTGGACAGTCTCCAGGGACGGATGGGCTGTTAAGGCTACTGGGAAAAGTCTTGGTGGACTAATAGCCTGCAGGGCTACCTGGGCGTCCCCATGCACTGTTCTCCCTTTCTCGCAATACAAGAACTCATGGGCACTCAATGAAATGAATGAGCAGTAGGCTTAGGAGAGATCAAAGGAAGGATTTCTTCACAGAGCCAGTCTGGTGTAGTGGTTAAGTGCGCGGACTCTAATCTGGGAGAACCGGGTTTGATTCCCCACTCCTCCACTTGCACCTGGCTGGATGACCTTGGGCAAGCCGTAGCTCTGTACCAGCTGTTCCCTCAAGGACAGCTTGGGAAAGAGCTCTCTCAGCCCCACCTACCTCACAGGGCGTCTGTTGTGGGGAGGGGAAGGGAAAAGGAGTTTGTAAGCCGCTCTGAGACTCCTTTGGGGAGTGAAGGGCGGGGTATAAATCCAATCTCTTCTTCTTCTAATGAGTAATTACCAGGTGGAATTCACTGCTGCAGGAAGTGGTGGCGGCTACAAGCACAGAGCTTCGAGAGGGGATTGGATAAACATATGGAACCAGAGGTTCATTAGTGTCTATAAGCCACAAGGCATAGGTGGAACACTCTGTCTGGGGCAAGGGATGCTCTGTCTTCTTGGTGCTTGGGGGCAGGGCAACAGTGGGAGGGCTTCTGGAATTCTGGCCCCGCCGGTGGATCTCTTGATGCCGCCTGGGTTTGGGCCACTGTGTGACAAAGAGTATTGGACTGGATGGGCTATTGGCGTGATCCAACATGTTTTTTTCTTATGTTTTTAAATTCTATATGGTCTTTATGCAGTCATCCCAAGCAGGGCAGCCAGACAAGTGGGATGTGATGGATATGGCTGGAAATGTAAGGGAACAGTTGCTGGTCTTGACCAAAAACATAATGGAGGATGTTTCTTCACATCAGAAACACACCTGACCTGGTATTTCCGCTAAACATGCCCCCCAAAAGCATCTAGAACTCCAGAATGGAATAGCCTTGGAGAGGGTAAGAAACAAAGAATTAATGCAAGATCATAGTCTTTTGTAGATTACAAACTGTCTAGCCCAAATCAATGGATACTATGTGTGGAGGCCCAGGTGCACAAGAATCAGAGCATGGAACAAAAGTGAGATACAGTTCAAGGACATTGTGTTTTGAAGAAGAAGAAGAGGAGATTGGATTTATACCCTGCCCTTCACTACGCAAAGGAGTCTCAGAGCGGCTTTCAAACTCCTTTCCCTTCCCCTCCCCACAACAGACACCCTGTGAGGTAGGTGGGGCTGAGAGAGCTCTGAGACAACTGTCCTTGAGAGAACAGCTCTGACAGAGCTATGGCTTGCCCAAGGTCATCCAGCAACTGCAAGTGGAGGAGTGGGGAATCAAACCCGGCTCTCCCAGATTAGAGTCTGCGTACCAATACCCATATGTATGAGGAAAGTTGTAGTCCCTGTTTTAAATAGACTTCATTATGGTAAAAAGTAGCAAGAATGAACCAAAAGGGTTTTTTTTTTAATAGACTGTAAGATGTTCAAGTATAGATAACTGTGTGTGGTGTTTGAAGTTATAAGATAATTAGTCCAGAATGCTCACATTTATCAACCAGGACAGCTAGCTATTGTTAAAGAGATTATTTTAAAAGTCTGTAAATATGGGAGGCTGAATTGAGTGGGAGCTGAACTGAAAGCCTCCCCCCCCCCCCCCGGCCCGAACTGCTTATCTTTGGGTAAGGCATTTTTGCAGACTTCTGTAATTGCTCTTCTTTATCTATGCGGTAGTAATGGATGGTATAATTTTCTTTTGAGTGAGTCAGTGATCAAAGATGTATATAGTTGTGTCCCAATAAAAGATAAAACAGAAGCCAAAATTCTCTTAATAGTACTACTTTTGGACTATACCCATAGCAAACCAACAGTATTGTTGAGGTAATGCTGCCAGGTCCCCTGGGAGGGCGGAGGTTCCCCCACTAAAAGGGCCCCCAATCCGCTGGTCCGGATCTGGCCGGCGGGGGGAACTCCAAACCCGAAGTGGCCAGATTGGGCCGACGTGCCCAGCATGATGGCGTCGCCCGGAAGTGACATCATCACACCGGGCACGTCACCAGGCGACTCTAGCAATCACCCTGAAAACTCTATGGTACCATAGAGTTTTCAGGGTGATTGCTAGAGCGTCGCCCGGTGACGTGCCCACCATGATGATGTTACTTCCCGGCAATGTCGTTGCAGCGCACACACACTATGCACGCACACAAATGTTCCAGAATGGGACCGTCGCTCCCCCGCTGCAACCTGTAAGTCAGTTGGCAACCCTATGTTGAGGTGGTTGCTTGCCAGGATTAAATGATGATAGAGAGAAGCTAGCTAGGTGCCTAGGGCTTCTTAGATGCATCCCTACATTTGAATCAGGCCTTAGAGTAATCCAGAAGAGAAAGGTAGCGGGTGGCCCACTGCAAGCCTTCTTCTTCTCCTTCCTGTTGCAGGCTAGCTTGGCCAGCTTGAGTCCAGTGTGGCTGAAGGCTCCTCAGGAGTCGAGGAGCCACATACAGCCAGCTCTGAACCATCTAAAGTTGGTGAATTAGAGATACAGGAGCCCCGAGATTCATAGGCGGCAGATGACCTTGACCCCCACCCACGCAGAGCTCTGAAGTAGCCCATGAAACAGAGCTGGAGGAAAGTAGCCCACCAGGCTCCCCCCGTTAATTGAACAGCAAAGGGAAAGGCTCCAACAAGACTTAAGGATACACAGACAGAGTGCTTGTCTCTTGGCTTGGCTCCAGCTGATTAATGATAGCAGTTCTGAGGAAGTGCAGGAGCACCTCCAAGCAGATGGCTATAAATCAGGCTTGTTAAAGGAATGCCTATATAAATCAGACCTGGAGAACTACAGATTTGTGGGAGCAACTTGTCACAACCCTGTGAAGTTCATGACTTCAACTAGTCTGGACTCTGCCTGCCTGGAAATCTTGTTAACTTCTAAAATCCTCCTGGACTCTAATCTAACATGGATTAAAAGTAATGTTCATTGGGTGTTTAGTTCAAAGTAATACGAGTGACTAGAACTATGCACAGTGGGTGGTTGTTACTGGATTGTCACCCATAAATTGCTGTTGTATTGTTCATGCTGTATAGTTCAATCTTTCTGTCTTGTATTACAGTCTTGCTCCTCTTTGGTGCAGTGGTTAGGAGCGCGAACTTTAATCTGGGAGAACTGTGTTTGATTCCTCACTCCTCCACATGCAGCCGCTGGGTGACCTTGGGTCAGTCACAAGTTCTCTCAGAGCTGTTCTCTCAGGGGCACTTCTCAAGAGTGCTCTCTCAGCTCCACCTACCTCATAGGGTGTCTTGTTTATTTATTTTATTTTATTAAACTTTTACCCCACCCTTCCAGCAGAGCTGGCAGTGGGGAGGGGAAAGGAAAGGAGATTGTAAGCCACTCTGAGACTCCTTTGAGTAGTGAAGGGCGGGGTACAAATCCAATCTCTTCTTTTTCTTTTTCTGTTCTGTAGGGTTTCCAACTCTGGGTGCTGGGAGATACTTGGAGATTTTAGGTGTTGAGTCTGGGGAGGATGGGCTTTGTGGAGGGAGGGGCCTCAACTGGGTACAATGCCTTAGAGTCCACCCTCTAAAGCAGCCATGTTTTCTAGGGAAAATGATCTCTGTCATCCGGAGATCAGTTGTAATACTGAGATATCTCCAGGTGCCACTTGGAGGTTGGCAGACCCATGTATCTTGGCTACTTTCTGGCTAAGTATCTGTGTCCCCTCCATTTTTCTTCCCCTATGAAATTTATTGTGTTGAACCCATGTATAAACAGACCCAATTGTTCTTTTTTTTACCCTGGGAATCATCTTCTAGTTCTCCACATGTCGGGGACACTGTTTGTGTGACAGGCCTGACACTGGGACAGAACTGAGTTGCCAGCCTCCAGGTGGTGGCTGGAGATCTCCTGGGTTTGCAACTGATTCCCAAGTGACAGATATCAGTTCACCTGGAGAAAATGGCTGCTTTGGGAGGTGGAGTCAATGGCATTATACCATGCTGAAGTCCCTCCCCTTTCCAAACCCCACCCTCCTCAGGCTCCACCCCCAAAATATCCTGGGATTTCCCAACCTGGAGCTGGCAACCCTACCCAGCAACCCTTCATACACACAGACACACACACACACGCACACACACACACACACACACAAGGTTTGCAACCATATTTTTCTTGATTGCAAATAGGCAGATTGTTTTTGGATGTGATGCCTACATTTTCAGTAATTTACAGATCTAACCCTTTTTTCTTTCCATATTTTGTTATAGACAGAAAAGGGGAGAAAGAACAATGGAAGAAAACAAAACCATGGCATTACCGGAATAAGCTTTTTTTCTTCCAGAACTGTTATAGCTTGAAAGTGCTTTCAACACTAGTGACAGTACCTTGAAAGCCAAATTCGATATATAATTGCATCCATTCTCACGTTCTTCCAGTGCTTGTTGGGGGGAAAGAAACTATTTATTCCTAAGCATTGCCTTATTACAGCATTAATTATTTCAGGGGGTTGGAGGGAAGCAAAGTAAATAGTATATGTAATTTGTAACTGTCAGAAATAGCAGGGGGGGGGGAAGCAGAATATTTTATTTTATTTTTATTTTTTTAAAAAAATGGCTTTCGTTTACATAAAGTAGCTGGGCCGTCCCTTTGAAGCCGAAATCAAATACTTTATCTGAACTGTCAACATTATAGATGGGGTCTGTATATAAAGATTTGCATAGCTTTTATCAAACTGATACACTTAGCTGATCTAATGTTTCATTTCTTCTTCTTTTTTTTAATTTTGGCGGAAAAGGTAATAATTCAGAAGCATATGAAAAATGTATTGGCTTTAGATAATCTCAAGCCGGTGATCAGTCTTTCGATTTGCATTGGACGTTATTGAAGTTTTCGTCGAAAGTTTTCGCCCCGATTTTTCTTAAAAGGCCTGTTTCGTGTCAATGGGCTGGAATCAGACTTTATTTCCATTTGCTGGAAGCAGAAATGTCAGCATTTTGTGGAAATCAGTGGGTGAGACGGAGGAGGTAGGAGAGTTCTATTCTGCAGATGGAAAATGAAGTCCAGATCCAGTCCAGATAATGCAGATCTTAAGAGTTGCTAACCAGTTTGGTGTAGTGGTTAAGTGCGCGGACTCTAATCTGGGAGAACCGGGTTTGATTCCCCACTCCTCCACTTGCACCTGGCTGGATGACCTCGGGCAAGCCATAGCTCTGTACCAGCTGTTCTCTTAAGGACAGCTTGGGAAAGAGCTCTCTCAGCCCCACCTACCTCACAGGGTGCCTGTTGTAGGGAGGGGAAGGGAAAAGGAGTTTGTAAGCCGCTCTGAGACTCCAAGTGAGTGAAGGGCGGGGTATAAATCTAATCTCTTCTTCTTCTTCATTAAGAAAAAACAAAAAATAAAAACTAGGACTGTTCCGATGCCTTCAATGATATGATAACCATCTTCAAGTACCTGAAGGGTGGTCATATAGGGGATGGTGTGGACTTGTTTTCTGTTTCCTCAGAAGGTCGGACCAGAACCAACGGGTTGAAATTAAATCAGAAGAGTTTTTGACTAAACGTTAAGAAGAACTTCCTGACCAATTAGAGTGGTTCCTCAGTGGGACAGGCTTCCTCGGGAGGTGGTGGGCTCTCCTCCTTTGGAGGTTCTCAAGCAGAGGCTAGATGGCCACCTGACGGCAATGCAGATTCTGTGAACTTAGGCAGATCATGACAAGGGAGGGCAGGGAGGGTTGCCTCAGTTCTTAGTTCTTGTGGCCCTTTTTTACACACCCAGGAAATGCTGATCGCCATTTTGGGGTCAGGAAGCATTTTTTCTCCAGACTGGTTTGGCCAGGGATCCTCCTGGAGGGATTTTTTGCCATCTTCTGGGCATGGAACACGGGTCACTGATGTTGTGGGGGGGAGGTATTTGTGAATTTCCTTCATTGTGCAGGGGGTTGGACGAGGTGACCCTGGAGGTCCCTTCCAACTCTAGGATTCTATGATCCTTTCTTTCGCGTGCCTGCAGAAATCAGTATCTGAAGTTTTCATAAGTATGGAAATAACATGATTTTTGATAGGGTAACCAGCTTTCAAGGTTGGGCCTCCTGGAGCTAATCCCCCTCCCCCCTCAAAAAAAACCCATGTCATGGTGAATGCCTGTATGTACATAGAAGCTTAATACGTCTCATACTTACTAGGTTGTAAAGAGAAGGCGTGGAAATACATGCTGGACATGATTTGCTCTAATAAGTGAGATTTGCAAGGTTCTCCCTATATCATATTAGGGGCCACAGTGGCTCAGAGATTAAGATGCTGAGCTGCAGACCGGAAGGTTGGTAGTTCGGCATTTTGAGACCCAAATGCCACGTGATGGAGTGAGTTCCTGTCTCTGGCCTCAGCTGCTGCCGACTTAGCCATTCGAAAACAAGACATTGCAACTAGATCAGGGGTGGGCAAATGGCGGCCCGCGGGCCACATGCGGCCCGCCACAGAGTTTTTTGCGGCCCGCCAAGAGATGAAGATTAACAAGAGTAAATATAGATGCTCTTTGACAGACATTAACTTGCAGGCTGTGATGAGAATCTCAACAAGCAATCTCACTCCTGATTTCAAAAAAATTGTAGAAAAGTGTGATAGGGTACATTTGTCTCATTAAACTGATTCTAAAATTAAATTGTGCTTGCAGCTGTAGATGATATGAAATTAGCACAATAAATAAATTGAATAAAACTACCACTATTTTATTTCATTTATATTTATTGATTTTTATGATACACTTTATACCTTTTCTGAAATGCAAAGTTAAGTAATGAATGCAATCATTTTAAAAAGTGCGGCCCTCCGCTAACCTTTGCTCCCACAAAGTGGCCCCCAAGCCAAAACAATTGCCCACCCCTGAACTAGATGAATAGGTACAGCTTCGGTGGGTCCTATGTTCTATGCACACATGACCACGGAAACGTCTTCAGGCAGCGCTGGCTCTTTGGCTTGGAAACGGAGATGAGCACCGCCCCCTAGAATCGGATTTGATTAGCTTTCGAATAAGGGAAACCTTTACCTTACCCTGTATCATAGGAAGGTGATGATTTCATAGAATAAACAGCTGTTAAGAAGCACATGTGATTTGACAACAGCTGCTAGAAATTCTGCCCACGCAGAGCTGTTCGTCTCTAAGTAACCAGGATGATTTTGCTTCTGGCGAGAGGAAGTCCTGATTCAATAAAGGGGAGATCACTTCATCTCTTAAAGCTGAAAATGTGGGACAAGCAAGCAAAATAGGGACCCTCAGAGTCAATTTTACAGTTGCTGCGGAGCTGGCAGCCCTACCTAGAACTAATATAAGACATGAAACAGATTGCTGATCGTTACAGACATCCATGCATGCTGGAATACAAACGAATCAGCAATAAGGTAAAAGGTAAAAGTTTCCCTTGCTCGAAAACCAGTCGGATCCAACTCTAGGGGGCGGTGCTTATTTCCATTTCCAAGCCGAAGAGCCAGCGCTGTCTGAAGACGTTTCCATGGTCATGTGGCCAGCATGAGTAGACGCTGAGGCGCACGGAACACTGTTACCTTCCCACCGAAGTGGTACCTATTTACCTACTTGCAATTTCTTGCTTTCGAACGGCTAGGTTGGCAGGGGCTAGGAGCAGAGACGGGAGCTCGCTCCGTCATGCGGCACTCAGGTCTCGAACTGCCGAATTACAGACCTTCTGGTCTGCAGCTCAGCGTCTTACCCTCTGAGCCAGCACGGCCCCGAATCAGAAATACTAATGGCAAAAAGTGGAGAATTAAAACTCCTGTTGTGACTCCCGCCTGATGAGGCCAGGAAGGCCCCCCAACCCTCCCCGCTTTCTGTGAATGATGTAAAACTAATTCAGGTGGGGGGCCATGCTGATCTGAAGCAGCAGAACTAAGTTTGAATCCAGTAGTACCTTTAAGACCAACGAAGTTTCACTCTGGGTTTAAGCTTTCATGAGCATGCACACTTCTTCGGGTACAAAACTGAATTATTCAAGCGGGCTTTTTTTTTGAACAGGTAATAGTGCTTTACTATAACAAAATAGTTCCAAAAGACGCTCAAGCACAGTGTCAGGGATTCTGAACTATGCTACTCTCCAGGGGTCCGTTGGAGTGGGAGCGCACAGGAGTGCAGCTCCGGGAGTAACGAGCCCAGGGGGCGGGCACATGACCAAGCCCCGCCCCCTCCTCAGCTTCCCCGAGCAGTGCAGAGGCGCAGCACCCTGAGGAAAGCCCTGCTAGGGTCTTTATTGTTTTTAATGTTTGGTTTAATATTGATAATTTTATCATTGTTCCTTTTATGACTGTGTGCTGCTTTTCCAGAGACTTGCTCAAGGTGGCATATAAATTTTCTAGGTATACCATTTTTTATCTGGGCACATGGCACATAAGTACTGGAGAAATTTCAGCAACCCTTCTGCAGCTTCCACCCCATCAGTTTGGTGTAGTGGTCAGGAGTTGGACTCTAATCTGGGAGAACCGGGTTTGATTCCTCACTCCTCCACATGCAGCTGTGGGTGTGACCTTGGGCCAGTCACAAGTTCTCTCAGAGCTGTTCTCTCATGAGCAGTTCTCAAAAGACCTCTCTCAGCCCCACCTACCACACAGGGCGTCTTGTTGTGGGGAGGGGAAGGGGAAGGGATGGGTGGTGCACATGTCCTGGGTATCTCAAGTCTACTTTTTTTTTTCTTTATTGAAGGGATTCAAAGGGTACAAGCAGTAAAGAGTGTGTTACATATTGGAGATTCTTAATAATATATTGGAATACAAAGTTGAAGACTTAGCTTGTATTACAGCAATTCTTAAACATTCCCGTTACATTAAACTAAGGTTAACTCTACTGTTTATATCAGATATCAGTGACCAATCTTGGAACTAAACTGAGAAAAGGTGGGTTTACTTTTTATAAAAAGAGGTATATCTCAAGTCTACTTGAAACCTGGTGGTTTCAAGGGAGCAGGAAGAGAATGAGGGTGTGTGTGAAGCAAAAGTCCCTGTAGAGGGTTAACTTGTATAACTACTGAGTCATCCTCCTTTCAACGCAGCTGGCCGTCTGTTCGAGGTCAGGCAGACCCACTGATTAACGACAGAGTGCAGCTGAGGTTGTTGGGTTTTATTCTCAAAATAGGGGCGTTTCTAGCAGTTAAAAGGGAGGAAGGGGCTTCCAACCAAAAAAGTTCTCAGAGTCATACAACTTTCCTCGGTCTGGATCTATTTTCAAGCCGTCTAGGAGCTGTGCCAACTTAAAGGTAGAATTATTTGTTTTTTTCTGTGCTTCTGCAGTGTGTTACTGGATTTTAGGTTTAATTTTAAAACCTCTTTTGCAATTAAAACTTTGATTTTAAAACTTAAATTTTAGTCTGTATGTGATTTGATTCCTGGTGAACTCACGAGGGCGCCTCGCTATCTTGACAGTGTGTTCTTTACGCTTATTTTTATTGCACAAAGTATTGGATGGGGAAGGGAATGGAGGAAGAGCAGGTCAGTTCCACTCACCTGTGGAGGGGAGCCTGAGGGGTGGGTGTTGCCTTCTGACACACTTCCGGTATGTTAGAGGGGTGTGGCATATGCAAATGAGTTATGCAAATGAGTTATGGTAATGAGCTCCTGCACCTCTTTTTCTACGAAATGACCCCTGCTACTCTCTAGAGTTCACACAGTCTGTTGCTATAGGCAGGGTTATGCTATGCAAATGTGGGGTTTATACTATGTAATTTTTGCATAGGTTAAGGCAGGGGTGGCCAAACTGCAGCTCAGGAGCCACATGCGGCTCTTTCACACATATTGTGTGGCTCCCGGCAGGTCGGATGAGGAAGCGAAGGGGGGGGCATGCCTCCCCAATCGGTCTTCCCTTTCTCAGCCAGTGTTCCCCTCCCTGGGTAGGCTTGAGGTGTCGGGGAGCAGAGAAAGAAAGCAACTTTAAATGTGTTCTCTAAGGCCCCCTGCCCCTGCTTGGAGAAGGCATTTGTCTCTTTAAATCCCTTCACCAAGCCAGCTGGCATGGGGGGGGGGGTGCTTCGAAGAGGCATTTAAAGTTTAAATTGCTTTCTTTCCATGTCTCCCTCCCCCCCCATATCTCTCTTTCTCTCTCTCTGACAAATAAATATCATTAGCAAACAAATATCACTGGACAAATAAATATCAGTATCAATATCTGTTTTACCCCTTTTATTTCTGGCAATCTCATTTAGTGTTAATACAAAGCAAATGTGCATATCTTCCAGTTAGAACGTGTGTAACATTTGTTCATGTCTCGCGACTCTCAAACATCTGGCATTTAGTCTGCGTGGCTCTTACATTAAATGAGTTTGCCCACCCCTGGGTTAAGGCATCGTGTGAATGCTCGTGCTTTGCTTCAGTTCTGTTTTCAGGTTTCTGGGTAGTGCCATCTTTCTACAAACCGAATCCTGTTGCATTGCTTATTGGATATACCTTTCTGCAGGCACCCTTCAATGGTAGAGCATTGATTTACTGAGTATTGGCAAAATCCTGCCTGACTGTATTGTTTCGGAGCAGTGATAATATTATCCTGGCATTGATTGCTTTGTATGGAGAATTCAAATAAGACAGAATCGGAGACAAACACTGTATGCTAACGAAGAAGTCTCTTTTAACAAAACGAAGAGAAGTAAACCGGCGTCTTCATAGCTACGCTGCTTGGAGCGAATTCTGTTCTTCTGGGCAGCGATCTTCAGACTTGGCTCTACAGGATTGTTTCGGGTGTTTTCTCGAATTGAGCTGGGGAAACACCACCAGACAGCATTTCTGTCTTTCGGTAGTTCGGCAGTCCACCCACCGTTTTTTCCAGGGCAATTGATCTTTGTAGTCTGGAGGTGAGCTGTAATTCTGGAAGATCCCCAGGTCCCACCGGGCGGCTAGCATCTCTATAAGTAACACAAATAAAGCGAAGAAATAATATACAGAAACATAAAAGGAAATGAGCAAGGTTTGCTCATCCCAAATGGGAACAGGTGCCCAGAACCTAGGGTAAAAGAAAATTAATGGATAGGACAAATTGGGGGGGGGGGGGGAGTGAAGAAAGAGTTAAATGTCCTTCATCGCATCCCATCCAAACTTCTTTGACCCCCAACCACTCTTTCCGCAAGAAGCGGTATTGTTGCTTTTGGCTGTCAGATCACAGCTGACTTAACGGCAAGCCTGGAGCATTTTCAAGGCAAGAGACAATCAGAGGTAGTTTGTCCTTGCCTGCCTCTGCATAGCAACCCTGGATTTCCTTGGCGGTCTCCCTTCCAAATACTGACCAGGGCCGACCCTGCTTAGCTTCCCAGATCTAATGAGATGGGGCTTGCCTGGGCTCTCCAGGACACTGGTGTGTGAGAGGGGGGATATTTGAAGAGCTCTCACTTGGAGGAGGGCAGGGAGCTGTTTCTGTCAGCAGCAGAGGAGAGGACTTGCAAGAATGGGCTTGAACTAAGGGCAAGAAGGTACCGGCTGGATACTAGGGAAAACTTTTTGACAGTCAGAGTTGTTCAATAGTAGAATCAGCTGCCTAGGGAGGTGGTGAGCTCCCCCTCCCTGGCAGTCTTCAAGCAGCAGCTGGGCAGACACTTGTCAGTGGCTGGACAAACACGTGGCCGATCCTGCTGTGAGCAGGGGGTTGGATGAGATGGCCTGTAGGGCCCCTTCCAACTGAGTGATTCTATGACTCCTGTGACCTCCAGTCACTTGAATGAGGGTTGGGCCTACTCATGGATAAATCTGTAATACGTTCCTTGTCTACATTTGGTTCCTCATTATATTTCAAAGTACCCATAAGCAATATTCCCTCTAAGCTGTCGAGTCTAGTGAGCAAAAATGCTACTTTGTGAGCTGCTGGCATTAAAGTTGTGAGCGAGCGATTTGGCTACTGCATAAATTAGTTTGCTCTACAGCCATCCTTCCTGAGCTAAGACAAAAATGTGTGAGCCAGAGGTTAAAAAATTGTGAGCTAGCTCACACTAACTCAGCTTAGAGGGAACCCTGCCCATAAGCTCTATTATGATTAGCCACAATACGACATTGCAATGAAAAAAAGGCTAATGCGATCTTGGGGTATATCAACAGAGGCGTAACATCCAGATTGCAAGATGTCATAGTCCCACTGTACACTGCATTGGTTATGCCTAGGGTTGCCAAGTCCGGGTTGGAAAATACCTGGGGACTTTGGGGGGGTGGAGCCAGGAGAAGGTGGAGTTTGGGGAGGGGCACAATGCCATAGAGTCCACCCTTCCAAGCAGCCATTTTCTCCAGGGGAGCTGATCTCTGTCAGCTGGAGATCGGTTGTAAAAGCGGGAGATCCCCAGGCCCCACCTGGAGGCTGGCGACCCTAGTCAGGCCACACCTGGAGTCTCATGTGCCGTTTTGAAGGCCTCACTTCAAAAAGGGTGTGGACAGAATGGAGCAGGTGCAGAGGAGAGGGATGAGGCCTGGAGACCAAGAAGCCCTAGGGGGAAAGGCTGAAAGACTTGGGAATGTTCAGTCTGGAGAAGAGAAGGTTGAGGGTGGACAGGATTGCTCTCTTGAAGTCTTTGAAGGGCTGTCACGTAGAGGAGTGCGAGAAGCTGTTTCTGTTGGCAGCAGAGGAGAGGACTCACAAGAATGGGTTTAAATTAAGGGTGGGAAGGTACCGGCTGGATCTTAGGGAAAACTCTTTTGCAGTCAGCTGCCCAGGGAGGTGGTGAGCTCTCCCTCACTGGCAGTTTTTGATCGGCAGCTGGATCAGGGATGCTCTAAACAGGGCTCATTTCGTAGCAGGAACTCCTCTGCATATTAGGCCACACACCCCTAATGTAGCCAATCCTCCAAGAGCTTACAGAGCTCTTCTTACAGGGGCTACTGTAAGCTAGGGCTGCCAAGTCTGCCCGGGGGGCAGTGGATCCCCCGCTACAGGGGTCCCCAATCTGCCGGCCCAGATTTGGCCGGCAGGGAGAACCCCACCCCCGAAGTTGTCCGGTCAGGACGACGTTGCCAGGGTGACGCTCTAGCACCCTGAAACTCTATGGTACCCAACATGATGCAATCACCCTGAAACTCTATGGTCCCCAACATGATGATGTTAGTTCCGGCAACATCATCATGGTGCATGTGCTTTTCACGTGCGCCTAGAAACTCCCAGCACTGAGAGGACTCCCCCCCGCCGAAAGAACGTAAGTACTTGGTAACCCTACTGTAAGCTCTTGGAGGATTGGCTACATCAGGGGTGTGTGGCCTAATATGCAAGGGAGCTCCTGCTACAAAATGAGCCTGGGCTCTAGGCTGATCCTGCATTGAGCAGGGGATTGGACTAGATGGCCTGGATGGCCCCTGAGAGCTCTGTGATTCTATTCTACCGGGCTCAATTTAAGACAATGACTGATCTTCATAGCCCCGTGGTTGGGAAGGGCCGTACCACTCTGCCTAATGTTTGTCGGTTCAATTAGAAAGTTCCCTACGAAATGAGCCTGGGCTCTAGGCTGATCCTGCATTGAGCAGGGGATTGGACTAGAGGGCCCGGATGGCCCCTGAGAGCTCTGTGATTCTATTCTACCGGGCTCAATTTAAGACAATGACTGATCTTCATAGCCCCGTGGTTGGGAAGGGCCGTACCACTCTGCCTAATGTTTGTCAGTTCAATTAGAAAGTTCCCTACGAAATGAGCCTGGGCTCTAGGCTGATCCTGCATTGAGCAGGGGATTGGACTAGAGGGCCCGGATGGCCCCTGAGAGCTCTGTGATTCTATTCTACCGGGCTCAATTTAAGACAATGACTGATCTTCATAGCCCCGTGGTTGGGAAGGGCCGTACCACTCTGCCTAATGTTTGTCAGTTCAATTAGAAAGTTCCCGGCCCGATCCAGAGAGGGAAATAAGTTTTGTAATTGAAAATTAATTCATACTGGAAACTGCAGTCAATAGACAATTACCAAGATACAGTACCGTGTTTATTGCTCGGTGGGACGCGGCGGCCGATTTATAAGGGCCGGAGGCAATTATCTTCACGTTTCGAGAACGGACAGGAGAGATGGGACTTAATTACTGCCCAGTCCTTTTCCTGACTTCTTTATTGTCTGTAAATAAGCCATCAAGGAGGTACCCATAATAATAAAAAACCCTCTCCCAATTGCCCCAAATTGGCATTTGCATCAAAATTATTAAGAGGGGACAAATAGATGGGGTGTGACGCTCATTCCATCTGGATTAATCTCCGTGCTACTGCTTGCAGAACCAGAAGGAACAAGATGGTCTGCCTATACCGTCTCGTTTGCAAGGTTGGAGATGGAAGATTTTGCAAGAGGCAGAATTAGGGTTGCCATGTCCCTCCTGGCAACTGGTGGGAGGCAGGAAGGACTCACCGGGAGTGAGAGGGAGACCTGGGCCTCATCGCTGGTGACGGAAGTGACATCATCACGTCACCAGCATCGCAGCAATGCTCTGGTATTCCGGCAAAAACTCTATGGTGAAAATGGCTTCTACCATAGAGTTTTTGCCCAACTGCTAGAGTGTTGCCAGTTTGGTGTCGTGGTTAAGTACGCGGGCTCTAATCTGGGAGAACCGGGTTTGATTCCCCACTCCACGCACTTAACCACTACACCAAATCGGCTGTTGTCTGGATATGAGGGTGCAGCCAGGGGAGGACAGGGACCTTAGTGGGGTACAATGCCATCGATTCCACCCTCCAAAGCATCAATTTTCTCCAGGGGAACTGACCTCTGTAGTCTGGAGATGAGCTATAATTCCAGGAGATACCCATGTTGCTTTTGGTTCTCACCCTCTTACCTACCCCCTGGTGTATCTCACCTGTGGAGATACTTACAAAAGCTTCCGCCGCAGTAATCCCTTTAGCCTCTAAGGCTCTGCTCCGTCTTTTGTCTTCTAACTTTCCTCATCAGATCTCGGAAACGATAGCTAAGCATTCCCCTTTTTTATGAAAATGGGGGGGGGGGGGAAACGTGAATTCAATTTCCCCAAGTAGCAAAAAAGGGCATCTATAAAAGCGATAGATGAAAGGGGGAAAGATTGACAACCGCCTGTCGGTGATCTAAGTTCCCCCCTCTTCCCATTCCTTTATGTTTGTCCTTTTCATAAATAACTAATTTCACCCGATATAAAGGTCTCTGTGCCACGCAGGGAGCAGACAGTATCAATGAAGGAGTGCAGATTTCTTATTTCTTTTTTTTTTATTGGCAGTCCCTCATTACAGTAAAAGGGTTTTATGGGCACCACGCTCTCCCATGCAATTAAGTGGTGGGGTTCTTTAATCTCCCATCTGAACCACACAAAAAATACAATGTAGGGAGAAGTTTCTAAGGAAGGAGGGGAAATTGGCCTTGCCGTTTATTTACTCCTTTTAATCAACCGGTGTTCCCTTTAGTCTCTCTGAACGTCCAATCTCGCTTTTCCCCCAGCGTAGCGAGAAGTAATTCCGCTCAGCGGAAAAAAACCACGCAGGAAGGAAGAATTGTAGCTGAACTTTCTCCTTTTCGTGTGTCCGAGGAACTGATTACCTGGATGCCTTTCGGGGGATTGCAGACTCTAGAGGTTTTACAGTTGTCTAGCTTTAAAAGTTGCCTGTCCTGTTTTAAGACTCCTCTTCCTCCGAAAGTTGTAAAAAGCAGAAGGCGGGGGCGGGGGGGGGAGGCAGGACACTGGGCCAGGTTGTATATTCGGAAGCATTTTTAAGACTTTTGCCGCCTGCAAAACTGTCTGGGTTCTTCTGCACAAAATTTTGCGCTGACTCTTGAGAAACATCCTAGGCGCCATTTCCCAGAGCTGAAATGAATGTGTCCCTCCCAATTTTCCCTGAGATAATCAGATCCGTAGTTGACAACTGGTGCGGTATATTTGCTCTGTCCCTTTCATATTTGAATTCAATATTGGAGGTTGGGTATTTGACAGCCAACATAGAACAGCTTTTTTAAAATATCTCAGTTTGATGGTGGGAATGCAGTGGCATGGATTCGATTGGATGGGACACTGTGGCATTTCATTAGTGGAGAGCTTAGGAGGTTTTGTGTACAACACCAGCCAGAAATCAAAGCGATCCAGATATGCCAGCGAGTCTCGCGCACTCGGATTTCAAATTTATGTTTACACCCACAGAAAGCTACTTGTAGATGCAATTCCCCCCACCAACAACAACTTTTCCAAGATGGAATTCCATTCCCTTTAGGGGCCATTCCAGCCAGTTTGGTCTAGTGTTTATTCTGGGAGAACTGGGTATGATTCCCCACATCTCCACATGCAGCTGCTGGTGTGACCTTGGGTCAGGCACAAGTTGTCTCAGAATTGTTCTCTCAAGAGCAGCTCTTGAAAGAGCTCTCTCAGCCCCACCAACCTCACAGGATGTCTGCTGTGGGGAGAGGAAGGGAAAGAAGATTGTAAGCGCTTGGAGACTCCTTTGGGTAGTGAAGGGTGGGGTATAAATCCAAACTACTACTCCAGTTTGGTGTAGTGGTTAAGTGCACGGACTCTAATCTGGGAGAACCGGGTTTGATTCCCCACTCCTCCACTTGCACCTGGCTGGATGACCTTGGGCAAGCCATAGCTCTGTACCAGCTGTTCTCTCAAGGACAGCTTGGGACTCTGTACCAGCTGTTCTCTCAAGGACAGTTCTCTCAGAGCTCTCTCAGCCCCACCTACCTCACAGGGTGTCTGTTGTGGGGAGGGGAAGGGAAAAGAGTTCTTAAGCCGCTCTGGGACTCCCTTGGGGAGTGAAGGGCAGGGTATAAATCCAATCTCTTTTTCTTCTTTTCTTCTTCTCCTTCTTCTCCATAGAAATATGGAAATAGGTTTACCAACTTCCAGGTGGGGCCTGGATATTTCCTGGAATGATGACTGATTTCCAGACCGCGGAGATCAGTTCCTCTGAAAAAAAAAAAACAGCCGCTTTTGGGTATGGATGCTCTATATCTACCAGATGCTCTAGGATGTACAAGAACTCTATAGCAGAGTTTTTTGTAAATTTTACAGCATTCACAACATTACTTTTGGTTTTTACCAGAAGTGATGTCAGCACGCTGGCGTAATTCTGGCACACACACCATCCCCTCTCCTCCATTTTTCTTCTGCCAGCACCTCAGATGCCCAAAGGCAAAGGAAGAGGAGGTCTTCCATTACAGCAAGATACCTGCCCCCCCCCCCCCCCACACCTCATGATGAAGCTGAAACAACTCCTGGCAGGGGATTATTTATATAGCTTCAGAGCAGAATATGGTGTATCTCCACCAGTGCCACTCCAAAATTATGAAAATAACCTTCTGCCCATCTGTTGCAGATTCTAAAAACATCCCCAGGGGGGGGGGAGGCCAAAGGCCCCTCCCCCTTGCCACAGTTCTAAGTACAAAGGGACTCTCTGGTCTTTAAAACGACTTTCCTTGCAACTGCTCTCTGTCCACAGGGAACACGAGTTGTGTCAGGG
Organism: Lepidodactylus listeri; assembly: GCA_029233225.1. Taxonomy (NCBI): domain Eukaryota; kingdom Metazoa; phylum Chordata; class Lepidosauria; order Squamata; family Gekkonidae; genus Lepidodactylus; species Lepidodactylus listeri. The sequence continues at coordinate 9,654,189 of JARCFY010000004.1, forward strand.
AAATCCAGACACTACACGCATGCACCAAAAATGGCATCATTTGGTCCTGAATTGCCAGCTTCCATTTTTGAAAAGCAAGTGTCTAGCACCTTTCATGGTAGAAAATATGTCTTTCCCCTTATGTCTTCGCAGTGAAAAGGGATAGAGACTTGCTTTATGTATTTTTTTAAAAAAATAACATTTGGGAATCCAGAAAACCAGAAACACAGTATGTTAGAATGTTATAACAGAATTCAGTTTCTGATTTTAGGAAAAATTGTCATGCAGGGAGGACAGCGCCGCCCCGGAGACGGGAAATACTGCTGTGTAGTCAAGACCAGGGAAATCTGAACTTCCTCACTTCTAAGGCTTTACTTGTTGTTTCCCAAAACGGCACAGCAAAGCAGGTTTGTGAAAGTTGGTGCACCTAGCAATCACTCCACATTTTCTCAACTGGGAGGAGAAAGGGCAGCTCAGAACCACATTCCAATACCTCAGGGCAATGTGATACTGACTGCAAAGTCACCCCTGAATGGCCGTAAATCTATGCAGAAGGTACCACGACCATTTCAGAAGGTGGACTGTGTGGCATTATACCCCGCTGAAGCCCCTCCCCTTCCCAAACCCCATCCTTTTCAGGCTCCACCCCCCAAAATCTCCAAGTATTTCCCAAACTTGAGCTGGCAGCCCTCCTTCTATCTGATAGCTGGTTACCAGCGATCCCTTTTTCAAAGCATCTGCCACGTTGGATCACAGCATTTCTATCGCGGTCTTCTATTCTGCAAGACAGTGAGAGGCATCCCAGTGACTTCATATGCCTCCTGTCGTTGGCAGATGGAAGGTCTGCTTATACTATTGCACATGATAGTTTTATTCTCCAGACCTTGCTGGCTTTGAAAAAGCTTGTGACGGTTACAGTATCAAGGCAGCTCCAGATGCTGCAGAGGAACCCATAAATCAGCCCGCTGTATACCCATCAGTCACCCGAGAATGAAAAATATGGCAGATGCCCGCAGAAAAGATTGGAGGTTGGTGTACCTTTCTGAGAGACGAGGGAGCCACCTGATGTTTCGGTGTATTTCAAGAGCAGCAAGTAATAACTTCTGTCCCTGTGCCGAGACAGGTCGTTATCCGTTGGGTTAGCCCATCAGTAATATCAGTCACTCCCCAGCAAAGAGGAAAATGCTGGGGCTTTAAATTAACACCGGGCCTTTCTGAAACTGTAAAGAAAGTAGAGCTATTTCCTATGTTGCCTCTTAATTGGCCAATGGAAGTCACTATCACGGATTCTGGGGGTGGGGGGGGGGAGGTGATGAATGAGCCGCTCAAGTTCCCTCCAGGTTAATTCAGAGGAACGAGATTAATTTCCTGGATGAGAACCCAAATGGTTGAAAAAATGGTCTGGATTCAAATCCGGAATGGATTGGTCTCCTACCAGTAATGCGCTGGGAGATGGAAAAGGGGGGTGCGGGGTGCGATCCTGTTAATTCTAGGGATGTGTGTTCGGATATAACAAAGCCAAGCAAATATTTGAAGAAATACCTATTCAGATATATTTTCATAGATATTTTCATAGATAGATATTTTCCAGATATAGAATCAAAGAATCATAGAGTTGGAAGGGACTTCCAGGATCATCTAGTCCAACGCCCTGCACAATGCAGGAAATTCACAAATACCCCCCCCCACACACGCACACACACTTCCAGTGACCCCTGTTCCAGGCCCAGAAGGTGACAAAAAAAACCCTCCAGGATCTCCAGCTGAACTGGCCTGGACAAAAACGGCTTCCTGACCCCAAAGTGGTGATCGGCATTTCCTTGGGTGTGTCAGAAAGGGCCATGAGAACGAAGCATTGAGGCAACCCTTCCTGCCCTCCCTCTCATGATCTGCCAAAGTTCACACATATATATATATATATGGGTCTCCTGAGATTTTGGGGGGATACTGAAAAATGGGTCTTGGAAAATCATGGAAATATTCTGGATTTACTGGAAATACTGAGAACCGGCATTTGGAGGTTCCCAGAGCTGTCCCTCCCCCCCCCCCCCCCCCCCCCGTGTTACTGCATTTCTGGGGCTTGCTGTCAGTTTGCTGGGATGCTTTAAGTAAGATTCTGTTCGTTTCACACGTTTTTCTTGTTGTGTTTAAAGTTGTTGCTCACTAGATGGGTTTGCCTGAAAAGAAGAGAGAAAGAAGAAAAGAAGACGAAGAAGAAGATGGTGACATCATTTTCTTGGGCCCCTAAAAGTATTATGGGCTCTATGCACTGTGTTTACCGGATAAGTTGGCCCTGACACCACCCCCAAATTCCCAGGCGAGAGCTGGCAACTCTCTGCTGTCACTATCCTTTTTGCATGTTACTCTAAGAGCAAACGATGTTACAGTGACTGACACCTTCGCCCAGAGCCATTTCCCAGTGAGCAGTTTTGCCCCCAGGGGAGGGAGGTGCGCGGGTGAATGCTTTCCCGAGTCCCCTCCCCTTCCCAAAAGGGGAAACTGCAGCTGGCGAAAATTGCACCTGGCAAGCTTTTGCAGCCAGACTCCTTTTTATGAAGTCGCATGAAAGAGCAAGGTAAGAATTTTTTTTTTTTAAATGGAGGGCCCTGTCAGGTAGCTACACATCCGACACCGTAGAGAGGGCTGAGTTATCAACTCCCGCCAAGGGCAGCCGTATATCTCGCGCATCCGGAGCCAAATGATATTTGACACTTCATTTCACCACCAAGACATCTTGATGCTAGAGTAGAGGATAAGGTGCAGGGGCGGGGGGGCATTCGATTTGACAGAGGGGATATCGTTGACTCTCGTCGGTCCCGTCCCGGCAATAGACGACGTCTAATTGACTCTTTCCCATCTTTTTTTTAAAAAAGAAAGGTTCTAGCAGGACAAAAACCATGCCGCTCCATAAACTGTATTCATTAAAATATGAACATCGGCATCACCTTGTTGGATTGGGAAAAGATCCGTCTGAACCGGCATTTTTTTTTTCTTTTCTTTTGCGGGTTTGTGTTTGTGTGGTGCTTGCATGCCTGGAAGTCGTGGTGACTTCTGGCGACCCCTAGTGGAGTTTGGACGTTTCAGTCCCTTTCTGCACTCTCCTTTTCATCCATGTTCGCCGCGGTGTCCTCCAAGCAATTCTGCACTCAAATCAAATTCAGCCTTTTTTTTAAACTCAGGCCCCCCCACCCCCCACCTATATTGCCTGCCTCTGCATCCTGGGCCTGGTATTCCTTTGGAGGTCTCTCTTCCAACCACTTCCCAGGGTCGGCCCTGCTTAGCTTCCAAGTTTTGACAAGATCGGGCTTGCCCAGGCTATCCAGGTCAGGGCTGAACCAGCATTTTCTACCAATAGCTGTTGGGGAAGGTGTTAAAGAACGGCACATGTGTCATGGCCATCCTCAACACATAAAGCTCCCTTATACTGCCTTGGACCCTTCATCCATCACAGTCAGTATTTTGTACTCGGGTTTGCAGTGGCTCTCCAGGGTCTTTCCCATCACCTCCAATCTGATCCTTTTAACTGGAGATGCCGGGGACTGAACCTGGGACCTTCGGCATGCCGAACAGAGGCTCTGCCACTGAGCTACAGCCCCACTTCATGGCTCTCCAGGGTCTCAGGCGGAGGTCTTTCACATCACCTCCAATCTGATCCTTTTAACTGGAGATGCCGGGGACTGAACCTGGGACCTTCGGCATGCCGAACAGAGGCTCTGCCACTGAGCTACAGCCCCACTTCATGGCTCTCCAGGGTCTCAGGCGGAGGTCTTTCCCATCACCTCCAATCTGATCCTTTTAACTGGAGATGCCGGGGACTGAACCTGGGACCTTCGGCATGCCGAACAGAGGCTCTGCCACTGAGCTACAGCCCCACTTCATGGCTCTCCAGGGTCTCAGGCGGAGGTCTTTCACATCACCTCCAATCTGATCCTTTTAACTGGAGATGCCGGGGACTGAACCTGGGACCTTCGGCATGCCGAACAGAGGCTCTGCCACTGAGCTACAGCCCCACTTCATGGCTCTCCAGGGTCTCAGGCGGAGGTCTTTCACATCACCTCCAATCTGATCCTTTTAACTGGAGATGCCGGGGACTGAACCTGGGACCTTCGGCATGCCGAACAGAGGCTCTGCCACTGAGCTACAGCCCCACTTCATGGCTCTCCAGGGTCTCGGGCTGAGGTCTTTTTCATCACCTCCAATCTGATCCTTTTATCTGGAGATGTCAGGGATTGAACCTGGGACCTTCAGCATGCCGAGCAGAGGCTCTGCCACTGAGCTACAGCCCCACTTCATGGCTCTCCAGGGTCTCAGATGGAGGTCTTTCCTATCAGCCAAAGGTCCCAGGTTGGGACTGGTGGCGGAAGATGACACCCACTGACAGCAGACTTATGGCAACTTCATAGGGTCTATCCCATTGCCTAGTGATTGCAGAAAGTGCTATCATGTCACAGCCAACTTATGGCAACCCCACAGGGTTTTCAAGACAAGTGTCCTGGAATACAGGCAGAGTAAAGCCCCCAAGCAAGGCAACAGAGCTAGATCACAGTCAAGAGTCCAATCCAGGGATCAAATCTCAGTTTAGCAGCAGTCAGAGTTCAGTGGTTGTTCAGGAAAGCAGATTCAAGGCAGTCTGAGGTCATTGATCAGCAAGGTTCAGGCAGGTCCAAACAGCAGAGTCGAGGGTCAGTGCACAGGAGGTGGACAGAGTCCGGAGTTGTGTTCACAGGGTTGTGACAGGTTACTTCCACCATCTGCCGTTCTCCAGGTCTGATTCATATAGGCATTCCTTAACAAGCCTGATTTACAGCCATCTGAAGAAGAAGAAAAAGAAGAAGAAGAGATTGGATTTATACCCCGCCCTCCACTCCCCAAGGGAGTCTCAGAGCGGCTTACAAACTCCTTTCCCTTCCCCTCCCCACAACAGACACCCTGTGAGGTAGGTGGGGCTGAGAGAGCTCTTTCCCAAGCTGTCCTTGAGGGAACAGCTGGTACAGAGTGATGGCTTGCCCAAGGTCATCCAGCCAGGTGCAAGTGGAGGAGTGGGGAATCAAACCCGGTTCTCCCAGATTAGAGTCCGCGCACTTAACCACTACACCAAACTGGGTCTCACACCAAACTGGCTCTCAATCTGCTTGGAGGTGCTCTTGTGCTTACTCTGAACTGCTGTTGTTAAGCAGCTCGTGCCGAGCCAAGAGGCGAGCACTCCGTCTGCATGTCCTTAAGTCTTGTTGGAGCTTTTCCCTTCGCTGTTCAATTAATGAAGGGGAGCCTGGTGGGCTACTTTCCTGCAGCTGTGCTTCGTGGGCTACTATAGAACTCTGTGTGGGTTGGGGTCAAGGTCAGCTGCTGGCAATGAATCTTGAGGCTCCTGAATCCCTTAAGTCATCAACTTTGGCTGGTTCAGAGCTGGCCACATGTGGCTCCTCGACTCCTGAGGACTCTTCAGCCACTCTGGACTCAGGCTGGTCAAGTTGGCCCATGACAGCAAGAGACGAACAGAGGTGGTTTGCTGTTGCCTGCCTCAGTGTAGCAAGCTTGGACTTCTGTGGTGGTCTCGCATCCACGTGCTAACCAGGGCCAACCCTACTTAGCTTCCAAGATCTGACAAGATCAAGCTGGCCTGGGCCATCCAGGCCAGGAGAGCTACATATTGGTGGAAAGTGAAGATTTTATTAAAGTTTTTAACAGGGTTCCCCGTGATTATCTGATGGGCAAACTAGAGGACTGCAGACCTTCACCCCCCAAACCACACCCTCCCCTGGCTCCACCCCGAATATCTCCAGGAATTTCCCAATCCAAAGATGGGAACCTTACGTTCCGGCCAGGAACTCATTACTCCTGTACCACAATGCAAATATCCCTCCAGCCCCCGGAGAAGAGGAGGAAGAGGAGGAAAACATTACTAGAGATTAAAATTGAGGAAGTCAAAACTCATCAAGTATTTTCCCCCCTCCCGCATTGCTTTCTCAATTGATTTGCCAAAAGATTATTATGGCGGTCCTTCCAGCGGCTTCTCTCGTTAGGGACTTATTGATTGTGAAATCCTCATTATTGCTCCGCGTGTTGAAATGCGTGGTGCGTGGTGCGTGTGGCGGCGGCGGCAGTGGGAAGGCCTGATAAGGGAGCCGTATTAAACCTCAAAATTTATGACAATGCTGTGTGTGAAATCGAGCTCTCCTCCTCTCGCTCCCCAAGTCATTTTTAAGCTGCGGAAAAAAGGGGGAATTAATTAAAACTCTCCCCACAATCACTTCCCTGCTTTTTTAATAAGGTCACGGAGGGAATAGATGTCTCTTTTGCTCTCTCTCTCTCTTTCTTTAACCCATAAAACAAGCATCCCGGGGATTGATTGAAAGCACAAAAGACCGTCTGACAATTTTTACTACAAAACGGATATGCATTTAACAGCTCTTCCCTGCATATTGGGGAGGCAGAAAAAGCACAGGTCTGCAGTGTTAATTCAGCGTCGGCCGTAAACCACCACGGCCTCCTCCAGATGTTTCTCTCTTGCAAAGTTCTTATGCTTTACCTTTGAATGTGATTCCAAGTTCACGGCAGCTTTAGTGGCTGGACGGCTATCAATCTTCTTGCTGCGGTCTTGTTATGTCGTAACGGCAACCGCGCACATGGTCAGGTAAACGCACGTGGCCGGGCTGGCTACCAGAGCTTTGCTTCAGGAGACAATAGCCCAGCCGGATTGTAAATGAGACCAATTGGCCACTTAGATTCCGCCAGGGGACCTATGGTGTAAGGTCACCCATAATTAACCCTATCGGGGAGATTGGGCGAGGCCGGGGTTGTGGTTTAGATGGACATTTAAGCAGACCCCTGAGCTCTGTTCAGCAGTCGTGTTTTGTACCATCAATAAACTTATGAACTGATTTCACTGCAATGCATCTCTGGACCCAGAACTTTATACTGGCAACGAATGTGGGATCCCGATGAGCGACATCGACTCCGACTCCAGCATCGCATCGAGCACCGATCCTCTGGCAACCAAGCAATACCTGGCTCCAACACCACCTGGCACCACCGACCACCCCACAGGACATTGCTTACCGCATCACTCCAGAGTCACGGCAGCCGCTCCGGGACCACTCACCACTTTCGACCCTGCTTGCCCCAAGCTCTGGGAAGCATGGGTCAAACAATTAAGGTACTTTTTCCTGGTCCAAGAAATGGCTGATGCAGGAAAGAAGAAAGCCTGGCTCATCAGTTCCTGCAGCATCTCCATGATTTGCCTGGTGCAAAGCCTAATTGCACCCAAGACACTGGACGACTCATCCTGCGATGAGCTCACTACCTATTTTGTGCCGAAACCATCCAAAATGGCACTAAGAATGGACTTCTGTGCTCACTCCCAGAAGACCGGTAAATCTGCAGTGGACTGCATGGCTGACCTCTGGCACCTGGCAGTGGGGTGCGAGTTCCTGTCCATTGAGGACACTCTCTTCACCCACTTCATCTGGGGGGTCCACGAGCTGAAGCTCCACCGAAAGCTTGTGGCCATCGAGGAACTATCCTAGACTGCTTGCAAAGCAGCAGCCACCTTCGAGAAAGTGCAAAAAGATCACCAAGGATCCATGACACACTGTCTGGCGACCACCACCAGCCCCACGACATTGGACAAGGAAGAGGAAGTCCTTCAGCTCCGCAGACCAGACTGGCAAGGACCGCAGCACCCAGCTGCATCAGCACAAGCCAGCCCACGCACCAACGCGCCCACATCGTGTGCCAGCTGCGGAGATCCACACGACTGCCAGAGCTGCCATTTTTTAGAGGCAACCTGCCAATCCTGTGGCAAGACAGGGCACATCGCCCGGGTTTGTTGCTCCTGGCCCTCCCAATGCGCACAAGCCGCACACCTGGAGTCATCTAACCGGCACTCCACAACATCCTTTCACCACCAGTTAATGAACTTGCCCCAGGACACCCCTAACAAAATCCTTCTCCCCGTAATGGTAGAAGGGCCCCCCTGTAAAATGGAACTGGGCACGGGGTCCGTGTTCTCCATAATTTCAGTGGACACCCTTCATGGGGGGGGGGGGGTTACAGAAGCCCATGGGACTTAAGCTCCGGGATTTCCAAAAGAACCCGTTGGCGATCAAGGGGTGGGGCAAGTTCCGGGTCCGGCTCCACCTGGACTTTGTGGGCTCATTCCAGGGTCAACTGTTTTTTTATGGACTGTTTGCTCAAAGGTATCCCCAGGGGCCAGCCATTCTTTGATGACATTCTGATAGCAGCCCCAGACGTCAAGACCTTCACGGCCCAGCTACAATCCATCCTGCAACGCTTTAACAATGCAGGCCTGAAGGTAAAGAGAGAGAAATGCCTCCTGGGAGTTCCCTTAAAAGGGTTTGTTTTCCCTTTTAAGGGAAACTACATCCAGCAGTTACAGATCTAAGCAACATAAATAAAACTTGTTTATAAAAAATGTAAAAAAAACCCTTAACCCTGGGTCTAGTATATAATGGGCAAAATAAGATATAATGGGGTAAGTACTATGATAGATAGATAGATAGATAGATAGATAGATAGATAGATAGATAGATAGATAGATAGATAGATAGATAGGCAGGCAGGCAGGCAGGCAGGCAGGCAGGCAGGCAGGCAGGCAGGAAGGTGGTAGACAAGGGTCATTTCATAGAAAAAGAGGTGCAGGAGCTCATTAGCATAACTCATTAGCATAACTCATTTGCATATGCCACACCCCCTAACATACCGGAAGTGTCTCAGAAGGCAACACCCACCCCTCAGGCTCCACTCCACAGGTGAGGGAAACTGACCTGCTCTTCCTCCATTCCCTTCCCCATCTAATACTTTGTGCAATAAAAATAAGCATAAAGAACACACCCACATTCTCTTCCTGCTCCCTTGAAACCACCAGATTTCAAGTAGACTTGAAATACCCAGGACATGTGCACCACCCATCCCTTTCCCTTCCCCTCCCCACAACAAGACACCCTGTGAGGTAGGTGGGGCTGAGAGAGGTCTTTTGAGAACTGCTCATGAGAGAACAGCTCTGAGAGAACTTGAGACTGGCCCAAGGTCACACCAGCAGCTGCATGTGGAGGAGTGGGGAATCAAACCCGGTTCTCCCAGATTAGAGTCCAACTCCTGACCACTACACCAAACTGATGGGGTGGAAGCTGCTGAAGGGTTGGTGAAATTTCTCCAGTACTTATGTGCCATGTGCCCAGATAAAAAATGGTATACTTAGAAAATGTATATGCCACCTTGAGCAAGTCTCTGGAAAAGCAGCACACAGTCATAAAAGGAACAATGATAAAATTATCAATATTAAAACAAAACATTAAAATCAATAAAGACCCTAGCAGGGCTTTCCCCAGGGCGCTGCGCCTCTGCACTGCTCGGGGAAGCCAAGGAGGAGGCGGGGCTTGGTCATGTGCCCGCCCCCTGGGCTCCTCACTCCCGGAGCTGCGCTCCTGTGCGCTCCTGCTCCAACGGACCCCTGATGGTAGATAGATGATAGACAGACAGACAGACAGTTTCTTCCAGAACTGTGTCATATGGGACAGATTTTCTCACATGTTGCTGGATGAGGCCAAAAGTTACTTATCTAACATCATGTTCTCTTAGCAGTCTTAGGCTAGTAATTGAGCCTAACCTATTTCTTAGAACTGTTGTGAGGATAACATTATGGGGAGAATGTACACTACCCCATGCTCCTTGGCAGAAAGGGGCGGTGGCTCAATAGGAGAGCATCTGTTTGGTATGTAGAAGGTTCCAGATTCAATCTCTGATAATTCCAGTTGAAAGGACCAAGCAGTAGGTGATATGAAAGACCTCTGCCTGAGACCCTGGAGAGCCATTGCCAGTATGAGTAGACAACAGAAGGAGGAGGAGATTGGATTTATATCCTATCCTTCGCTCAGAGTCTCAGAGCAACTTACAATCTCCTTTCCCTTCCCCTCCCCACAACAGACACCCTGTGAGGTAGGTGGGGCTGAGAGGGCTCTTTTGAGAACTGTCCTTGAGAGAACAGCTCTGAAAGAACTTGTGACTGACCCAAGGTCACGCCAGCAGCTGCATGTGGCGGAGTGGGGAATCAAACCCGGTTCTCCCAGATTAGAGTCCACGCTCCTAACTACTACTCCAGCTACTGACTTTGATAGACCCAGGGTCTGTTTCAGCGTAAGGCAGTTTCATGTGTTCAAGGCGAGATGAAAATCCAACAGATAAATCAGTAGGGATGAAGATGAAAGATTAAAGATCTGCATGACGAAAACACGTAACTGAGAGGCGCCACACAGATATTCTGGGCGGAAGCTCCAAGCCGCAAAGAGACAAAAAGAGCAAAGTTGTCTCCAGTTAAAGTGTTCTGCCACCCCATTACCTTCTATTGGCAGTCCGTGACCGGAGATGGCATTTGGAAGGTGGAGGCCCATCCATGCAGTGCATTTTCTCTCCCACTGAACTGCAGCCTCCATAATTGCTTCCTGTTCTTCCACTCGCTTCCTCATTCAACCAGAGGCAAAGCTGTCCACTAAGTGCCTGATCGTATGCTTCTCCACCTTTGGCTTGCCTTCCCTAATCACAAGCCCCTTTCAACAGCATGACACTCTATCAGTCATTCAGTATTCCAGGGCCGTTCCACCCTGACTTAATGTGATGAATTATCTCTGCCGTGGACTTCTGCTATTGCATGCTGGAAGCAGCACCCGAAAGGTTACTGTGGCAACAGAAAGAACAGCCGGGGATTGCATTTTTGGCTGTCCCTTCCCGAAGGTATTGGCTAAGCAGCTGGAGGGGGGGGGGGTTAATGTTCTAGCCATAGCAGCTCAAAAGAGACCCAACCTGTGAAACCAGCTCTCAGCATTCTTTCACACTGTGGTGTGACCAAGAAACAGCCCAAGGCAGAGCAATGCAGTTAAGCAGAGGACACTTGATTCTTAGTAAAGTAAAGGTAAAGGTTTCCCTTGCTTAAAAGCCAGTTGAAATCGACTCTAGTGGGTGTTGCTCATCTCCGTTCCCAAGCTGAAGAGCCAGAGCTGTCTGAAGATGTTTCCGTGGTCATGTGGTAGGCATGACTAGATGCCAAGGGGCGTAGAACGCTGTTACCTTCCCACCGAAGCGGTACTTATTTATCTACTTGCAATTTCTTGCTTTCGAACTGCTAGGTTGGCAGGAACTGGGGCCAGAGACAGGAGCTCACTCCGTCATGCAGCACTCGGGTCTCGAACTGCTGAACTACCGACCTTCCGGTCTGCAGTTCAGTGTCTTAACCACTGAGCCACCATGGCTGATTCTTAGTAGCTTGGCACTATTGCCAGGTAGCAGGGGCAACTCTCAGCCCAAAGGGTAAAGTGCTTCTCTTTAACTTCTACCTTAACCGTAAAGGGTTACTTTTCAGGCCCATGGAGAAAGGCACAGCATTGCAAGGGAAGTGAATCCTGATGCTGGATGCAGCACAGTTGGTACAGAAGTGGATCCTGCATGGAGGTGCGATGCTTACCCATCGAAACATAAGCAGTGAGAGATGCAAGTGTCATTGCACCAGTCGGGAGCAGCGACTCCGATGCTATTACGTTCTACATTTTGTCACTGGAATGTGAGCCTCTGAAGTAAAAAACAGAATCCCCCCAGGCAGTGTCACGTGTGGTGCCACATCACATCATTTCTGGTAAAAACATGGAAGTGACACAGAGTAGCTCTAGGAATCACTGGGAAGTCTATGGTTACCATAGAATTTCCGGCAGTTCCTAGAACTACCCTATGTCAACTTCCAAGTTTGTTTGTTTGTTTTGCCAGAAGTGACATAGCCCCACAGCCTCTGTTGCATCCCTCCACCCTCTGGCGTAGCACCCACAATCCTCACCAGCTGCCAGGCGCTGTGGCATCTGCGACCCTTTGATTTAGGATGCCAGGGCCCATGCCTCTGACTTTCTGCGCATGAAACATGTGGTTTCCCATTGAGCCTACTCTGTATGTTCTATAGCAAAATCCACACATTCATCCATGATTTTGTAAGCAGTGTAGTGTTTTATAAGGAAAATATCTGTCTTCCGCCAGAGACAACTTCACCTAATTTATGAGAGAGAGAAAGAGAGAGATTTGGCAGCAAGTCCATGCTGATTCCCCCAGACTCAGGCTTGAAAGGTGCGACTGGCAATTGGTTACTTCCAGCCAAGAGGAGAATAGCCATGCTGTGATAATCCGGGACTGGAAATGCCAATGCTCTTGGATAACAAGCTACAGGAAAGAAGTCTTTGCAGGTTAACAGAGCATCCCACGATCTTCCCTGACAGCAAGGAGGACCACTTTGCATCAGTTTCCCATGACTCACATCTTCCTCTGAGGCCTTTGTCATCAGTGAAGAAAGCCCTGGCAAAGAGCATTCTCAATTTTTGACCCCTCAGACTCAGATGGCACAGCCCTCAGCAGGATGGCATGGAAAGAAGAAAACATGAAATACTGCAAACTATGTTGCATTTGACTATACCATTTGTGCCAGAATTCTTTTTGTTGAATATGATTCCAGAACTTTTAACAAATTAGGTAAATATCTGATTATCCATGTAATAACTGCTACTAGAATTCTTTATGCAAAGTATTGGAAAGGAGAAGAAGTTCCTTCTAAGGAGGAAATAATCTATAAACTATTGGAGACTGCAGAAATGGACAATTTAACATTGAAATTAGCAGATAAGAGAGAGGAAATCTTTGAAAATAGCTGGTTAAGGTTTTATAAATGGTTGGAAAAACATTTTTTAAAATGAACAAACTCTAACTGTATGCTCCTATAGAACTGAGATAAGCTAATTTGGTGAATTAGATATTGATTCTAGTAGAAATGTTAATATAGATATATATAGTATGGACTCCCTATATGTTAGTATGTTTTTATCTTTGTATTTTTATCTTGTTTTTTTCCTTAAAAAAAGAAAGATGAAAACAAGATTGGTTGCACCAGTAGGCAGGAAAAAAAATGCAGAAAAATGGGTGCAAGGTTGTTACACAAACAAATTTCCAAGCCAAAATTAAATTGAAGTCACAATGAGGAGGAAAGTTCTTTCTGGTATTTATTGCAAGAAATACCGGGAAAACAGTTAGGCCAAATTAGCCTTCCAAAAATTTACTGTTTTCGGAATAATATCAGGAAGTACATGAAGTTTTATAACCAACATGACATACTCGGAGAGATAAGGTGCAGGGATCATAACTGGTCCAAAAGGTACAGAGCATCATCTGAGCAACCATACATTCATTGGTCAGTTACAGAAAAAGATGTGGCCACATAATATCTTAAATGTTTACTTAACCTAACCTTAATAGTACTAATCAAGGATCCTTCCTATCCAAACAAAAGTTGTTGTTTTCTGATATGAAGCTAAAAGCCCTTCTTGACCAAACCCTGCAGAGTTTCACCCCAAACAACTAAACCCAGGAACTCTGCACTTCCAGCAAATACTTCTATGCTGTACCAGCATCACTACACTAAAATCCTGTTAAAAAGACAACTAGAAGAGACATAAGACAGCTAGATAGCCATCCCATCCGAGCAACTTGAAGAGGGGAAAAGAATGTTGCTTCTTCTCTGCTGTCATCAGCTAGAAAGGCACCTTAACCCACAGAAGAGCGGCTTTACCATTTAATAGGCCTTTACTAAATCCTAATAAAATCTGACTATAAAAATCCATAAGAAAACCAGAAAAATATAAGAATATGAGTAATCTGAATTACAAAAATCATTATGTATTCTCATCCATGCTACAAGGTGTGTGTGGGGGAAATCATTTAGTTCTTTTAGATCCCAATGCGTTTCGCGATTCGCTTTGTCAGGGGATTGTTTCCAAAGTTATCCGCTTTCCACCTTAAAAAGTAAGATGTTTCAGCCAAGTGCCCCGATATTTTGCTAGATTATAGATATTAAAACCAGGGGTCCTTTGGGGCCGGAGCGAGGTGGAGCGCCACTCCGCCAGCTCAAGAGTGGGCAGTAGGGGCAGCCACGGGTGAATCCGATTCTCTGATCTGATTTGGCCTGCCGCCGAATTGCTGCCGAAATTCGGTGGTGACTTTAAAAGTGGCTGTAGGGAAGGGGGTTTGAGGGAGAGGCTCCAACCTTGCAGAGTAGCTTTTGGGACCTCTCCCCCAAATACCCACCAAGTTTCAAGAAGATTGGACCAGGGGGTCCAATTCTACAGGCCCCCAAACAGGTTGCCCCCATTCCCTCCATTGTTCTCTATGGTGGGACAAAGCAACATTTTTTCCCACCATAGAGAACAATGGAGGGGATGGGGCAACCTGTTTGAGGCCCCATAGAATTGGACCCTGTGGTCCAATCTTCTTGAAACTTGGTGGGTATTTTGGGGAGAGATCGCAGAAGGTACCCTGCAAGTTTGGAGCCTCTCCCTCAAACCCCCTTTCCTCCAGCCCCTCATATACCCTATGACTTCAATGGCCCACAGGGTATAATAGGGCTGAAACTGACATGCGGCTGGTTATGCTGATGTTATGCTAATAGGTATGCTAATGAGCTCCTGCACCTCTTTTTCTATGAAATGACCCCTGGTTAAAACTATTATAATTCATATTAAGTGTCAAACATGGCTAGGCATAGCACGTGTGTAAGGAAGTTATATTTGTCATAATGTGAGTAAACAAGAGCTCCACGGGGTCATAGGGCTTACAGGAATGGAGAAGAACAAGCAGGAACTTCATGCACAGATTAGATACAAGCCAGGTATTCAATGCCACTACAACGATCATTCTATAAATACATTCTCTATAGCGGTCCCAATAGCCTAGATGAGGCTGAGCCTGCCAGAGCTTGGTGGCTAAACAAAGGTTGGTACTTAGATAGGAGCAGTGTTCCCTGTAAGCTGAGTTAGTGTGAGCTAGCTCACAGGGTTTTTTAGCCTCCAGCTCACAGATTTTTGACTGAGCTCCGGAAACGTGGCTCCAGAGCAAACTAATTGATGCAGTTGCCAAAGCGCTCGCTCACAGCTTTAATGCCAGTAGCTCACAAAGCAGAAATTTTGCTCACAAGGCTTCACAACTTAGAGGGAACATTGTGTATGGGAAACCACCGAGGAAGAGGGGGGGGGGGTTTGCTACACAGAGACAGGCAACAGCCGACCACCTCTGGGTGTCTTTTGTCCTGGCCTAGCTGGCCCAGGTCAGCCTAGTCTTCTCAAATCTTGGCAGCTAAGCAGGTTCAGCCTTGGTTAGTACTTAGGTGGGAGACCACCAAGGAAGTTGAGGACATAGAGGCAGACAATGGCAAAACACCTCTGAACTTCTCCTGCCTCCAAAACACCATGGTCTTGAGGTTGCAATGAGTTGGTTGGTTATTAATTATAGACAGGGCTTTTTGGTCGGAAGAGCCCAGCAGGAACCTATTAGCATAATAGGCCATACCCAACAGCAGAAACTCATTAGCATATTAGACCACACCCCTAACAGCATAGCTTATTAGCATATTAGAAGAAGAAGAAGATATTTATATCCTACCCTTCACTCACTTGGAGTCTCAGAGCAGCTTACAAACTCCTTTCCCTTCCCCTCCCCACAACAGGCACCCTGTGAGGTAGGTGGGGCTGAGAGAGCTCTGAGACAACTGTCCTTGAGAGAACAGCTGGTACAGAGCTATGGCTTGCCCAAGGTCATCCAGCCAGGTGCAAGTGGAGGAGTGGGGAATCAAACCCGGTTTTCCCAGATTAGAGTCTGCGCACTTAACCACTCCACCAAACTGACTCTCTGGTGGGGGGCTGGGAAAGCACAGGGCAGGCATGGAAGCTTGCCTCTCCCCCCCAAGCTTCTCCACCCCACTTCAGCATCACCTTTCTAGTCTCCTACCCCACCCCCAACCAGACGGCCGGAAAAAGGCACTGCTGAAAGGCACTGCAGATCCCAGGTACTTCAGCATTACCTTTAAGAGAACATAAGAGAAGCCAAAGTTGGATCAGGCCAGTGGCCCATCCAGTCCAACATTCTGTCACACAGTGGCCAAAAATGCCAGGTGCCCTCAGAAGGTCCAGCAGTGGGGGGCAGGAAGCCCTCCCACTGTTGCCCCCCCTCAACCACCAAGATTACAGAGCATCACTTGCCCCAGACTGAAAGTTCCTATCTATACTTTCTCGCTAACAGCCACTGATGGACCTCTGCTCCATATGTTTACCTAATTCCCTCTTGAAGCCATCCATGCTTGTAGCCGCCACCACCTCCTGTGGCAGTGAACCTTTCTAGTCTCCTATCACCCACTCCCCCACACAAAAGTTTGGGAAGGGAAGCAGGCATGTTTGCCTGGCTGCCCTCAGTCTCCCCAGCCAGCCTGCTAAGGGACACAAGCTGGGGAGACCGAGGGCAGCCAGGCAAACGTGCCTCATTCCTTCCCCAAGCCTCTGCGCTTTTGCGGAGAGACTCGGGGAAGTGTGGAGGGAGCATGGGTAAATGCCTTTCTCTCCCTCCCCCAGATTAGGGAGGGAAAGAAAGGTATTTTCAACGTGCCTAGGTTCCCCTCCTGATCTTCTCACACCTGGAGAAGATCAGGAGGGGAACCCAGGCATGTCTGCATGCCTGCCCTCTTTCCCCAGCCTGCCTGCCGTGGCGGACATGCACACATGCCCCTTTCTTTCCAGAGCCTCTCCGCTATTGCGGAGAGACTCAGGGAAATGTGGGGAGGGGGGTCATGGTTAAACGCCCTTTTCTCCCTCCCCCAGATCGGGGAGGGAAAGAAAGGGATTTTCAACCTGCCTGGGTTCCCTGCCTGCCCTTTTCCAGCTGTGCCATGTCAGCTAGAGAAGGGAAGGCAGAGAGAGGCTTTTCCTTGTCAATTTCACTCTCAGCTGGCAGGGAGTGAAACGGACAAGGAAATCCCAAAGGGCTCCCCAGAGGAAAAGACGGCATTTTCACATGTTGCCTTTCCTTCTTGTGTATAATGTGGGGAGCGCAGCGTGCTCTGTAGCCATGCACGCCAGAGGCTTTGGTTGTAGGCGTGGCCAACTCAGTTCCTGTGCGTTCCTGCCCCAAAATAGCCCTGATTATGGAACACATGCTTTCAAATGCCGAGCAACTGGCAACTCTATCCGCTGCCCGAAGTCTGTGCATTCTGGTCTTTAGAGAGTCTCTTTTTTAAGATGATTGTTCTGGGAAAGCACTTGAATGATACAATCCTCCAGGCTTTGCCTTTGATGGTAAAACATTCATTCTGCTTGCTCCAGTCCACCTTTCAAAGCTCCCAAAAGAACCACTTTCCCGCTTTCAGATCTTGTTTGCTCTGAATTTGTAACAAAAGCCCTTTTTCTTCTCAGCCTGAGCGTCAAGGACTCTTCTCTTCAGACCTATGCTTTCTTGGAGTCTGCCTTTTTGCAACTTCTCTGGTTTCTTTTGTTCACATTCAGTCACTCTTGACTGGGGGAAGGATGTCAAAAGCTGAATGACCCCCAGGTTGTTTTTATGTGGAACTGTCAGATTGTTGTTTTTTTTATGGGGTATTTTTTTGGCTACAAATCTGGACCCGTTCATTCTCCTCTTGCCAGAGGAAGAAAATTCTGCTTTACCGTGCAGGGACAAGCACAGTTTTCCGTTGCTTGTTGCTTACATAAAGGGTCAGATGTTGCAAAGACAGCTGCCACTGGGTCAGCTTCCTTGTGAGAAGGTCACATTGATCACCTCAAGATTGGATTACTGTAATGCTCTCTACACGGGGCTGCCCTTGTCCCAAAATCCGGTTCTTACCTTTAAAGCTGAAGAGTACTGGACTCGGGAGACCAGGAACGGTGAAATCATGAAGCCTTTATTGAGTGATTCAGCATGCCCAGTAGATGGTCAGATCAAGCATGCTTCCAGGGCTCCAGGGCCCTCATTATATGCTGGACGGAGCCACACCTCCGGCCGCACCCAAAAGACATGATAGGGGCTTTACATATGCGCATGTTTGTCATAGGTTCCCCGGAGGAGCCTTTGGCCGCATTGGCTCCCCAGGGAGAACCTAAGTCCCACATTGGTGGAGGCTTAGAATCCGGAAGTCTATTGTTCCTCCAGATTCAAGCTCCCTCTCTGCCTGACCATGTGCTCTGGCCATGCGGCGGGCGCCATTACCTGGGAGCACATGGCAGGCCAGTTGTTACACCGAACATACTACATTACAAAAGCCCTATATGGCCGGAGACCTATGTACCTAAGGGACCGCCTTTCCCCACATGTACCCCAGAGAGCACTAAGATCGGGCTCCCAAAATCACCTGGTTCTTCCAGGCTTTATAAAGGCTAGCCTGGAGGCACCACTCAGCTGACAACAAGATCGCCATCTTTTGATCTAAGTTATGTCTGTATAGTATGGTTTCAGTTGATAAAGGGAAAGAAAAAGGGAGGGGAAATCTTGCCTCTGTCGGAGGGAAGCGGACAAGGCTGTCGTAGCAACTTACAGAATGGGAATATTAAAATCAACTGGCATTACTTCTTTTAGCCACAGACAAAATGATTCCTCAGGGAGGCCTGGGAGATGGTTGACTACAGGTTGCCAGCTGCCTGGAGAAAAAAAAATTGTCCTGTCCCTTTAATATCAGAAGTTAATTATCAGAAAATAAAGAAACTGCCAGACTGTTGAACAGCCATTCCTCCTCAGGCTACTGAGAACATTGCAGGGACTGCTTTTGGGCTCCACCTTGGGTTGTCAACAGTCCTGGAGGAAAAACTGTTCTTTTACGGAAGCTGAATGGGAAACTATTACCCAGCTGTTCAGTTGCCCCTTTCCACACATTCAGCCTCTGTTAATGGGACAGGACATTTCGTGTTTTGCTTAGCATTTCCCCAGACCCTTTCGTTCTTATTTATATTTATTTATCAAATTTATAGGCTGCTCTCCTGGCATGTAGGCTCAGAGCGGCTTACAGAGCTTGGCTGAAAGCCAAAGTGCAAATGTACATTAAAATCAGTTAAAACACAGTAAAAGCAGCAGTCATAACAATAACAATAAAGAGCTCAGTAAGATGTCAGTATGGCGTGGTATGGATGCCCAATGTTCTCCAGAGGACAGGCTTGATGACACCCGTGGACGGTCCCAGCCCATGGGCTGGGGTCGTTGATGGTCATGGAGTAGGGGTGGGGGGTGGAGGGGTGGCCCCTAGTTGTAGGCCTGGTGGAAGAGCTCCATCTTGCAGACCCTGCGGAACTGCATAAGGTCCTGCAGGGCCCTAATCTCCTCCGGGAGCTCATTCCACCAGTGAGGAGCCACCACTGAAAAGGCCCTCTCCCTGGTGGCCTGGGATGGCAATGTTGTGCCCCAGACTGTAGTGCCCTCTGGGGTATATGTGGGGAAAGGCGGTCCCTCAGGTATGTCGGATCCAGGCTTTTTGCCTTATTTATATCCTTCCTTTCTAATGGGGGTCCCAACCTGTTTACATTGTTCAAATTCTCCTCCGTTTTATCCTCACAGCAATCCTGTGAGGGAGGTTAGGCTAAGAGCAGGTGACTGGCCAAAGGTCGCCCAGCAAGCTTCAGGGCAGAGTGGGGATTTGAACCTGGATCTTTAACCACTATATCACGCTGGCTCATAGATCCATCACAAAGAGAGCCAGTTTGGTTTAGTGGTTAGGAGCGCGGACTCTAATCTGGGAGAGCTGGGTTTGATTCCCCACACCTCCACATGCAACGATGTGGCAGAGCTGGAGGGAGGCCATTTCCCAACAGCATCAAACACAGGGTACACTACCCATGTGGAAGCCCCTAAGGAGCCAGTTTGGTGTAGTGGTTAAGAGTGCAAATTCTAATCTGGGAGAACCGGATTTGATTCTCCACTCCTTCGCATGCAGCCAGCTGGGTGACCTTCGGTCAGTTATAAGTTCTCTCGGAGCTGTTCTCTCAAGAGAAGTCCTCGAAAGAGCTGTCTCAGCCCCACTATCTTACAGGGTGTCTGTTGTGGGGAGGGGAAGGGAAAGGAGATTGTAAGCCACTTTGAGACTCCAAGTGAAGAGAAGGGTTTATATCCAATTGCTTCTCTCTTCTTTTTCCCGTAAAACTACCCGAAGGATCTTACAACGCATTCCTCACAGAAGCTTATATATTCAGTCATGTAAAACTGCCTGCTCTGGATTGGGAAACACTTGGAGATTTTGGGGGTGGAGCCTGGGGAGGGTGGGGTTTGGGGAAGGGAGGGGCTTCAGCAGGGTATAATGCCACAGCGTCCACCTTCCAAAGCAGGCATTTTCTCCCAGGAGATCAATTGTAATAGTGGGAGATCTCATATTGCCAAATAGAGTAATAAATTGGTTGGAGTAAGGATTGGGGGGGGGGGGGGGGAGAAGGAGACACATCTCTTTTTTTTGCAAGCTCTGCCGTATTCCATTTTGCTGACAACATTTTTATCTTTTGGGGTGTTTTGGTTCCGATATTGGCCCTTTGCTGCTAATCAATCATAACCCACCAGGGGAAGTGTAGTTCCTTTTCACCGTAATACATGAACATTTTTTTTCCTCTTCTTTTTTTGCAGCGAGCGGGCCAGGGTTCTCCCCCCCTCCTTTCACATCCCCCATTCGTATCCATCAAAGACAAAAGGAAATGAGCCCAATGCCTTATTTTAATGTTTTCGTTTATCTCGGAGTTTAACCGTCGTAAAAAAAAAAGGTATGTTTTAAAATGTCCTATGGGGCTTGCAATTCCATAAAGTCTTGTAACGGAGTGACACGCCGTAATGAAACTACCTCGACAAACTACGGCAAAATGAGATTTTTTTCCGCTGTAATCATCAACTGGTTTGTCCCAAGGTATTGATTGAATTATACATAATCCTCACGCAGGGCTATAAAAAAAGATGACAGCCGACGGGTTTGGTGTAAACAGAACCGCTTAATCTGGAAGAACAAAACCTTAATTCCAAACGCAACATGTAGAACAAACAAGGGGAACCCGGCGAGGTCTACATAAGAAATGTGTCTTGCAGCCCAATGAGGAAATTAATTAGGGAATGTACGCTTTGCCTACTGTGAGTCCGGAATAGCTCGGAGCTCAAAAGAGAAAAAAAATGAGCCACGCCAAAAAAAAGATATCTAACCACTTAACGGAATGCGCACAATACTGTAATCGTACCCTGGCGGTTTTATTTCCCTTCTTTATTCAGTTATGCATATAAGGAGTGTGTCTGTTTCCATGAATCCCTTTCCTGTCGATATAGGGTTGCCAACTCTGGACTGGTAAATTCCTGGATAGTTGAGGGCGGAGTCTAGGAGGGCTGGGGTTTGGGGAGGGGAGGGACCTCAGCAGGGTTCGGTGCCATAGAGTCCATCCTCCAAGGCAGAGATTTCTTCCAGGGGAATAAATCTCTGTAGTCTGGAGACCACTTGTAATTCTGGGAGATCTGCAGGAGGATTTGATCTCTTCGTGTTCTCTTTCAGAGAGTTTGGTGCCGTGGTTAGGAGCGTGGACTCTGATCTGGGAGAGCCGGGTTTGATTCCCCACTCTTCCACAGGCAGCTGCTGGCGTGACCTTGGGGTCAGTCACAAGTTCTCTCAGAGCTGTTCTGGAAAAAGAGCAGTTTCTGTCAGAGCTCTCTCAGCCCCACCTTCTGTTGCCAGAGGCGCTGCCTTTACTCTCGGGTAGCCCCAATAGCAAGGGGCGCCCCACTTTCTAACCTGAACCAGAGACCCACAAAACTCAGGCCAAGGAAGACACTCCTGGGTCTGAAACACAGAACAAGTCAGCTCTGGAAACAGGGTCTCCATTTTCAGGTGACCAACCAAGACAGCCCTCAGCAAACCTCTAGTCTTCCCCCTCCACCCAGCAGAGAGATGCTTATGGGATGACAATGGGTTCCACCAGGTGAAGTATCTACGTTTCTAAAGGCTATTCAGAGGCCACCTGACAAAGAGGCCTTCTGTCTCCAGAACCTCGCCCAACCCTTTCAGTGTCCTCTCATGTCTATGTTCCTTGTCTCTCCTTGCCCAGTCCCTCAGGATACCAAGATAAACCAACCAAACATTCAAATTATTAACAGTCTTTCCTGACACTAATCAGGGACTCATCTCCCATCTTTTGTCTGTATCTGGGACCCTATCCAACTGCCTTGGCAGAACCATCAGTGGTCATAAAATCCATTCAGCCAGCCCCTGTACAGACACCCAACACCTGGCTTCTATTGCTAAAGCCTGACTCTGCCTCTTTGGGAGTTCATTGGTCCCATCTAGGCCTTGCCCATCCTGAGGCCACACACCCCTGGGACTCATCATTGGTCCAGGTAATCTATTGTTCTCACCTGAGACCAGCCCCCAAGGCCTTCCATTGGTCTGCATTGTTTTCCCATGTCTATAACCGTCAGGAACATGGCTCAGGCTGTGTGCTTCTGCCCTGATGCCAACTGGCAGTCCACCCCTAAACCCTTTGGGTTTAGGCCATTATCCTTTCTTCATGGACCTCTGCACATCTGGACAGGGAGTATCATCCCATGACTGACCCCTCTATCAATCACCTCTGCTTTCTTAGTTTCTGTATTGTGTGTGTGAATGCTTGATTTCATGTATGTATGTTTAAGAATCTTTCAGCAAAGAAATCACTGCTTTAGTAAGATCTAGCCAGTTCGGTGTAGTGGTTAAGTGCGTGGAGTCTAATCTGGGAGAACCAGGTTTGATTCCCCACTCCAACACTTGCACCTGCTGGATGACCTTGGGCAAGCCATAGTTTTGGCACGGCTGTTCTTGAAAAGGAGCAGTTTCTGTCAGAGCTCTTTCAGCCCCACCTACCTCACAGGGTGCCTGTTGTGGGGAGGGGAAGGGAAAGGAGTTTGTAAGCCGCTCTGAGACTCCAAATGAGTTAAGAGTGGGATATAAATCCAATCTGCTCCTCCTCCTCTTCCTCCTCCTCTTCTTCTTCTTCTTCTTCTTCTTCTTGTCTTAGTGTCTGTTTTTGGGATTTGGATAAGTGGGACTCCAGTATACACAGGTCTGATCCTATAGTTATGCCAGTTGCTCATTAATACTATAATTCCTCCATCTATTATTAAGAAATAGAGCAATTTGGCTAACAATCCTCACGGGGTTGTGGGTAGGGGCAGGGAAAGAAGTTTGTAAGCCACTCTGAGACTCCTTCAGGTAGTGAAGGGTGGGCCATAAATCCAATCTCTTTTCTTCTCTCAATCTCTCTTTCCCACTACTACGCTCGTCTAATCTAAACCATCCATTGAAGCAGCAGCCTTTTAAAGTTTAAAGTCCCAGTGCACAGGAAACCAGCTGGTGGGGACATGTCACAGATGTCCCTTCTGAGGTGATCTGACAACTCTCAACTTACTGCAGCTACGCATGGGGGTTTCAAGGCACGAGATGAGCAGAGGTTGTTTCTCCACTCAGTGCCTCTGCGCAGCAACCCTGGACTTCCTTGGTGGTCCCCAATCTGCATACCAGCCAGGGCTGACTCTACTTAGCTCCGGAGGTCTGATGAGATCAGACTAGCCTGGACCATATAGGTCAGGGCGAAGAGGTATCTAGGTCAGGGGTGGGCAAATTGCGGCCCGGGGGCCACACACAGCCCGCCACAGAGTTTTTTGCGGCCCGCCAAGACAGTCGGCCACGTGATGTGATAGGGTACATTTGTCTCATTAAACTGATTCTAAAATTAAATGTGCTTGCAGCTATAGATGATATGAAATTAGCACAATAAATAAATTGAAAAAAACTACCACTATTTTATTTAATTTATATTTATTGATTTTTATGATACAATTTATACCTTTTCTGAAATGCAACGTTAACTAATGAATGCAACCATTTTAAAAGGTGCGGCCCTCTGCTAACCTCCGCTCCCACAAAGTGGCCCCTGAGCCAAAACAATTGCCCACCCCTGATCTAGGTAAAGGTAAAGGTTTCCCTTGCTTGAAAGCCAGTCGAATACGACTCTAGGGATGTGGCGCTCATCTCCATTTCCTTTTTTTCCCCATTAAATATTTTTTTATTGGAGTCAAAACTTAACTTACACACATTACATTGTCACTCTATTACAAAGACCCCTTTTTCCCTTTCTTCTCCCCCTCCCAGTGACTTCCCACCTCACCTACGCCGTTATACGTCCACCAAATATCATATAATTCTATATTGTTTTCCTCTTAGAAGAAGAAGAAGAAGAGATTGGATTTATATCCCACCCTTCACTCACTTAAGAGTCTCAGAGCGGCTTACAAACTCCTTTTCTCTTCCCCTCCCCACAACAGACACCCTGTGAGGTAGGTGGGGCTGAGAGAGCTCTTTCCCAAGCTGTCCTTGAGGATACAGCTGGTACAGAGCTATGGCTTGCCCAAGGTCATCCAGCCAGGTGCAAGTGGAGGAGTGGGGAATCAAACCCAATTCTCCCAGATTAGAGTCCGCGCACTTAACCACTACACCAAACTTACAGGTAACTCACTTATTTTTAATAGTGTTAGTATATTTGTATCTATATATCAAAAAATTATTATTATTTATGGACCATTCATTAATCATTCAATAGTTAGACAGTGTAAAAATATTATCTTTCATTTCCCAATATTGTTCTACATACTCTTTCAAATCCTTCCATTCCTCCATAAAATTCTCTGAGTCTTGATTGTTCAATTTGCGCTCCTCTCCATTTCCAAACCAAAGAGCCAGCGCTGTCCGGAGACACCTCCATGGTCATGTGGCCACTAGATGATGAGGCACATAGAACGCTGTTTACCTTCCCACTAAAGCGGTACCTATTTATCCACTTGAGACTCTTAAGTGAGTGAAGGGTGGGATATAAATCCAATCTCGTCTTCTCTTCTTCTTCACTTGCAATTTCTTGTTTTCGAACTGCTAGGTTGGCAGGAGCTTGGACCAGAGATGGGAGCTCACTCCGTCATGCAGCACTCAGGTCTTGAACTGCTGAACTACCGACCTTCCGGTCTGCAGTTCAGCGTCTTAACCACTTGAGCCACTAGCCCATGGTAAAAATGTCTAGTTTGCATGTAGCATCGTGGCTCAAGGAGAGAAAGTTCAGATGGGAAACGAATAAGGAATCACATTTAAAGGGACACGTTTTAAGTCGGGTTCTGTGCGGGTCTCAGTGAGAGCATATATAATTGTGTGATCAATTGCTTTTAGATATCATCATAACCAAAGAATTTCAAGAGTCAAATTCTGCTTTAGCAGCCACAAGCTAGTACAGAACCTGCAAAGACATAAAATAAATTGATTTATTACCTCAGGGTGGGGGTTTCCCCAAGGCAAGAGGCTGGAAAACATCACTGTAGTAGGGAGTATGCAATCCTAAAGTGTTGTGGGGGTTAGAGCAGCTGTGGTTTAATGGAAGAGCCTTTGCTCAGCATGCAAAAGGTCTCAGGTTCAATCCCCAGCATCTCCAATTAAAAAGACCAGGTGGGAGGTGGAAAATAAATCCTCAACCTGAGACCCTGGAGAGGTGCTGCCTTTCTGAGTACATTTTTACATTCGTTTTCCATACCTGAGACCACTGCTCTAAATGTATGTGATGACCAACATTCCGTGCCCATTTAACGATAGGAGTTTTTAACTACTTTGTCTTGTGTCTTATCTTCTAACATTATTACATAAAACTTTTAAATCAGTTTTTCTTTGGAATGAAGCAATATCTTATCAATTGCAGACCGTTTAGAACCGGGGTGGCCAAGCTGTGACGCAGGAGCCACATGCGGCTCTTTCACACACATTGTGCGGTTCCTGGCAGGGCAGCTGGGGAAGCGAAGGGGAGGTATTCTTTGTCTCCCTCCCTCTCTGCCTACCTTCCCCCTCCCTTCCATCTACCGTATTTTTCACTCCATAAGACGCACCTGATCATAAGACGCACCTTGTTTTTAGAGGAGGAAAACAGGAAAAAATGAAACAGAAAGAAAGAGAGAGAGAGATAAAGGAAGGAAGGAGGAGGAGAGAGAGAGATAGAGAAAGAGAAAGGAAGAAAGAAAGGTGGGGACAGAGAGAGAGACAGAAAGACAGACAGACAGAAAAAAGGAAAGGAAGGAAGGAAGGAAGAAAGATAGGGAAAGGAAAGAAGAGAGACATCGGCATGCCACGCAAAGCCAGGCCTTTCTGTGCAAAGTAGCCACGGAGCTTAATCTGTGGGCGGGGCTTTCTGCTGCTGGCTGTCTTAAAGGGGAAAAACACTTAAAGGGAAAGAGTACTTAGCCTGGTGGGTTTTTTCCTGCCGTTTCCCTTTTAAGTCTTAACAGCTCAGGCCCAGCAGGGAAGGCTGGGATGCCAGCCTGAATGGCATTCCCCTGCGTTCCTGCTGAAGAAAGAGCCCTGTTACAGGTAAGAAAAGCTCCCTATTCACTCCATAAGACGCACACACTTCCCCCCACTTTTTGGGGGAGGAAAAGTGCGTCTTATGGAGTGAAAAATACGGTATATGCTTGCTCTCTCTCTCTCTCTCTCTCCACCTCTTTCATTCTTTCTTTCCACCTCTCTCTCTTTGTCTCTCTCTCTCAGACAAATAAATATCATTAGCTAATAAATAAATATAATTGAACAGATAAACGTCATTATCAATATCTTTTTTTACCCTTTTTATTTTTGGCAGTCTCATTTACTGTGAATATAAAAGGAAGTTTGCATATTTTAAAATAAAAAAACATGTAATATTTGTTCACGTCTTGCGGCTCTCAAACATCTGATGTTTATTTTATGTGGCTCTTAAGTTGAGCAAGTTTGCCCACCCCTGGTTTAGAACAAAACCCCAATAGTTTATCTTCCGTATATCTAGATTGGATTTGGACCATTTCCCACTAAGATCAGGAGTTCTGAATAATTTCAGTTGGAGCCAGTTTTCAGATACTGAGGGGTGAAGCCCCTCTCCTTTCCCTACCCAGCCCCAAGGCAAATGGCGGCTTCACAAGCCTTCAGCTGACATTGAATGGATTGGGAGGGAGTTTTGTCTCATCTGTGGGAGCACTGTGCATGGCGGGCATTATTACTTTTGCAGTTGGGCTCGCTAATGGTCCTCTCTGGGAGTTGGAGTTGGGGTCACATCACCAGACAGTGCTGATGAAGGATTTAGACCCTTGAAAGAACAACGTGAAAAGCCTCTTTACTTATTAGCAGCGACCCTCCTCACTTGTGCATGCCGCCGACAATTAATTTCGAGAGCTGGAATCTTTCACCACCCTGTAGCTCTCAGCAAAATCCCTTCTAATTGCATCATGCATATGACAATTTTCCCTTTTTTTCCCTTGCTCAAGCGGTTGCCCCTGGGAACAGAAGTACTTGTAAAGCATGCAGTCAGAAGACGATCTTTCTGGGGCTCCATGAAGGAGGAGGAGGAGATCTCCACTTTGGGGTCCGGAAGCAACTTTTTCACCAGGCCAGTTTGGCTGGAGCTCCTGGAGGTTTTTTGTCATCTTCTGGGCATGGAACAGCGGTCACTGGGGTGTGTGTGGGGAGATATTTTTGAGTTTCCTGAATTCTGCAGGGGGTTGGACTAGATGACCCTGGAGGTCTATGAGAAGGAGGAGGAGGAGGAGATTGGATTTATACCCTGCCCTTCACTACCCATAGAATGCTCAAAGTTGCTTAGGTAAAAGTAAAGTTTTCCCTTGCTCAAAAGCCAGTCAAATACGACTTTAGGGATGCAGTGCTCATCTCCGTTTCCAAGCTGAAGAGCCAGCGCTGTCTGTGGTCATGTGGCCGGCATGACTAGATGCCGAGG
Organism: Lepidodactylus listeri; assembly: GCA_029233225.1. Lineage (NCBI taxonomy): Eukaryota > Metazoa > Chordata > Lepidosauria > Squamata > Gekkonidae > Lepidodactylus > Lepidodactylus listeri. The sequence goes on from JARCFY010000004.1 coordinate 9,681,785, forward strand.
CGCACAGAACGCTGTTACCTTCCCACTGAAGCGGTACCTATTTATCTACTTGCAATTTCTTGCTTTTGAACTGCTAGGTTGGCAGGAGCGGGGGCCAGAGACGGGAGCTCACTCCGTCATGCAGCACTCGGGTCTTGAACTGCCAAGCTACCCACCTTCCAGTCTGCAGTTCAGTGTCTTAACCACGTGAGCCACTGCAGTTGCTTACAATCCCCCTTTTCTTCCCCTCTCCCCAACCTTATGAAGTAGGTGGGGCTGCAAGAGCTCTTCAGAGAACAGCTCTTGAGAGAACTGGGACTGACCCATGGTCCCCCAGCAGACTTCATGTGGAGGAGTGGGGAATCACACCTGGTTCTCCAGATTAGAGGCTGCTGCTCTTAACCACTAAGCTACTCTGGCTCGACAGACAGACAGACAGACAGACAGATGGATTTGTCCCCTGAATCTGACTGTCTCTGCTCCAGGGCAGTGTTTCCTCTAAGCTGAGTTAGTGTGAGCTAGCTCATAGTTTTTTAGCCTCCGGTTCACACATTTTTTTGTCTTTGCTCAGGAAGGATGGCTCCAGAACAAACTAATTTATGCAGCAGCCAAATCGCTCACTCACAACTTTGATGCCAGTAGCTCACAAAGCAGAATTTTTGCTCGCAAGACTCCAAAGCAGTGGTTATTTCATAGAAAAAGAGGTGCAGGAGCTTATTAGCATAACTCATTAGCATAACTCATTTGCATATGTCACACACCCTGACATCACCGGAAGTGTGTCAGAAGGCAACACCCACCGCTCAAGCTCCACCCCAAAAATCTCCAGGTATTTCCCAACTCAGAGCTGGCAAGCCAGCTTTACACTTTGACTAAAGATGCTTTAGGTTTCCTTTGCTCTGGCAGGGAAGCTGTCCTACAAAAAGCATGGAAATACAGATCAAGTTAGTATGCTTTTGCTTTTTTCCACAGCACATCCCCATATGTGCCCACACCTGGGCTTGTTACTCCCGGAACAGCGCTCCTGCGCATTCCTGCTCAAAATGACCCCTGCTCCAAAGCTTAGAGGGAGCATTGCTCCCAGGTATATTCTTTTCTTTACTTCAAGCAGGTTTTCTTCTCAGAAGCAAAAAGGATGCTCACTCCTCCCCCACCATACATATTAAACAGGATTTTAGCCGAAAATCCATTTGCTACTTTGGATGTAGGCTGTCCAGAATAAGGTAGCCAAATTGAGGCATTGACGTATAGATTCCTGCCAGATTTTTTTTTTACCTCAAACGGTATTTAAACTTTCAGCCTGCAAGCTGAGATCCTGGCTGCTGCGCTCGTTTAATTTCCAACTCTAATTTGTAACCGATGCTTGATTTACTAAATGCCAGGGTGGATGAGAAAAGCCTCGGGTAACCACCGGCCTTCTTGTTACAGAAATAAGATAACTTTACTGGATTTAGCATTCAAGGATCTATAAAGTTTCGATCAGAGAGACTTTTTAAAAATTCCATGCAAGCAGCGAAATTAAAGCATCTTGTCTGAACAGGTTACAGGTTGATTTGTCTAGGAGGAGGAGGAAAGGAGGAGGAGGAGATTGGATTTATACCCCATCCTTCACTACCCAAAGGAGTCTCAGAGTGGCTTACAATCTCCTTTCCCTTCCCCTCCCCACAACAGACACCCTGTGAGGTAGGTGGGGCTGAGAGAGCTCTTTCGAGGACTGCTCCTGAGAGAACAGCTTTAAAAGGAATTGTGACTGACCCAAGGTTATCCAGCAGCTGCAAGTGGAGTAGCGGGGAATCAAACCCGGTTCTCCCAGATTAGAGTCCTCGCTCCTAACCACTACACCAAACCATGTCTAGGTGTTAGCCTGACTGCTTTATTATATTATCAATTTTGGGAAAGTATATGATTTAAATAAGCAGCAGTAGGCAATAATGGGATAGCGCCTTTTTATACAGAGGCTGGGCCTCTCTCAGACTTCCCAGAAACGGACAAGGAGACCTGAATCAATACTGAAAAGATATTTCTGTTACTTAAATTATATAGAAGTCAATCATTCAACAGTTGCAGAATCATACACATATTAAAACAGTTCTAGGAAGTCAGATAGAATAAAGAGACGGTTGCATTAGCAGGAGAATCGTTGGTATCTGTCGGTGCAATATTTACCTATACGGAGTGCTGGCTTCATCCTGCTGAAAGAATGGATGGCACTTTGGAAGTATTTGTGTGGGGGTACGGATTATGTGTTCTGTGTCCGCAGCCACACATGTCAGAATCTAGTGGTGCACCCAAGATCCTGGGAGGGAGGATGGGAAGAGAAGAGCAGAGACCCCCCCATAGAACACCCCCGTGTCTGATCCGCCCCAAAAATCCTGGCAGTAACTTAATAGATGGGAGGGGGCAATGTTGGGGGGTTGCCTATTAACTTTTGGAGACACCCGACCCAGAGGAAGATGAGTCATCAATGGGGGCCATTGGTCCCTTCTTAAGGAATTAACTCTTGGCTCGGCCAAAACTGATTGTCTGATGTCCGTTTCTATAGTCCGCGTGAAGTGAGCAATTAAGCCTTTATTTAGCTGGAACAATGTCTGTTGGGGGGGGGGGGGAAGGAGATTGCAACCTGCGACCTGGTGGAAACATGTTCTGACAAGTCTTTGCAAGCACAGGATGGGCCAAAGAAACAAAATGGCTCCTATGCTCAGAGAGGCCTCTGGAAGCTGGCAACAGTGGACTTCTGCTGGAATGCCGCTTTTCCTGGCGTAGGATAACATCTGTCTGCAGCTAGCATCTGTTTCTGTCTGCTCAGCAACCCACCTCCTCGTACACGTTTATTGTCACAGTTCAAAGTTTAACGTTTATGAATTTCTTATCCATAAGAGCACAAAAAGCGCCTTGCAGGCTTACATAAGTACATAGCAACATTTTTACCATTAGGATGGATAGTACAGAAGGAGTGACAGGGACCCGTGAACCCCCCCCCCCCCCAAGACTCAGGATTCAAAATACTTTTCACTTCCCCCACCGCACTGAGGAACCCACCAATACCTGTCTTGGCTTTTACCAAGTGCTTTTAGAAAGTGGGTGGGGCTAGGTGGAACCTTTGCCCGGCATAGCTTCTGACTGACTATATAGATTAAGAGGCATCCTGTCAAACAGAGTTTCTTCCTGAAGTGTTGAAGAGTTACAATTAGGCTCATATATGACCACAATTGCTGACATTTTGTGGCTGGCTCCACCCCCTACAGCAGCCAGTCTCTGATTGGCTCCACCTTCTCTGGCAGCCATTTTGTGGTCACGCCCACCACCCCGTGTCAGAATTCTAAAGGTGCCTGCAGGCTCAAAAAGGTTCGGTATCCCTGGTCTGTGGCTCCTCTATGTGTTCTTAGGAGTTTGGGAAGAACATCCCAGTTTTCACCAAAAAACTGAGCCCAGTTGTTTGTGAAGGAACTCAACACACCACCCTGCCTCATGAAATGGAGGGAAAGCTCTGAGGGCAGTGGCTGTGGGGAGGGGGTGTGGAGTTGAGAAGATGTGATGTTACTCCAAGGCAACACTCTAGGAATTTCCCATAATCTCTATGGCATGATGGTGATGATGATGGTGGTGGTGGTGGTGGTGGTGGTGGTGGAAGAGGAGGAGGAGGAGGAGGAGAGTCATCATCATTCCTAACAAGGAAAGGAAATTCATGTTGCAAGGAAAATGGCTGCTGTGTGGGCAGGAGCTGGGAAACCTGCATTTTCCAGTTCACATGGCAGCCATCCAGGTTTTGCTGTGACCTTACCCAAAATTTTGGAGCAAAGCAGGTCTGGGAAAGACAGGAGAAAAGCTGGGATACCCCCCTCCTGGATTTGCCTGAATGCATCACAACGATGTGGCAGAGCTGGGGGGGGGGGGGGGTCATTTCCCAACAGCATCAAACACAGGGTAAACTACCCATGTGGAAACCCCTAAGGAGCCAGTTTGGTGTAGTGGTTAAGAGTGCAGATTCTGGTTGTAAACGGTGTTATGAACATAATAGTTACTGTTTAAATAAGATAAACAAGGTTGAGTTATATGCTACTTTTCAAATGTAAAACGACTGAATTTCATGATGATATATATGTTGACACTCAAGTTAGCAATGTTTAACATGCTATGTGGTTTTTCTCTGCATTAATTTTACTCTGTACCCTTTTCACCCTTCAATAAAAAATTTCAAAAAAAAAAAAAAAGAGTGCAGATTCTAATCTGGGAGAACCAGGTTTGATTCTCCACTCCTTCGTATGCAGCCAGCTGGGTGACCTTCGGTCAGTTACAAGTTCTTTCATAGCTGTTCTCTCAAGAGCAGTCCTCAAATGAGCTCTTTCAGCCCCACCTACCTGTCAGGGTGTCTCTTGTGGGGAGGGGAAGAGAAAGGAGTTTTTAAGCCTCTCTGAGACTCCTTCAGGTAGTGAAGGGAGGGGTATAAATCCAATCTCCTCCTCTTCCCCTTCTTCTCCTTTTTCCTCTGAGAGGTAATGCTGGTTTTGGGGAGATCTTTGCAACAGGTAATGTACCTCTACAACAAATACTCATGTGCAGGGGTCATTTCGTAGAAAAAGAGGTGCAGGAGCTCATTACCATAACTCATTTGCATAACTCATTTGCATATGCCACACCCCCTAACATACCAAAAGTGTGTCAGAAGGCAACACCCACCCCTCAGGCTCCACTCCACAGGTGAGTGAAACTGACCTGCTCTTCCTCCATTCCCTTCCCCATCCAATACTTTGTGCAATAAAAATAAGCATAAAGAACACACCCTCATTCTCTTCCTGCTCCCTTGAAATCACCAGGTTTCAAGTAGACTTGAGATACCCAGGACATGTGCACCACCCATCCCTTTCCCTTCCCCTCCCCACAACAAGACACCCTGTGAGGTAGGTGGGGCTGAGAGAGGTCTTTTGAGAACTGCTCATGAGAGAACAGCTCTGAGAGAACTTGTTACTGGCCCAAGTTCACACCAGCAGTTGCATGGGGAGGAGTGGGGAATCAAACCCGGTTCTCCCAGATGAGAGTCCAACTCCTGACCACTACACCAAACTGATGGGGTGGAAGCTGCTGAAGGGTTGGTGAAATTTCTCCAGTACTTATGTGCCCAGATAAAAAATGGTATACTTAGAAAATTTATATGCCACCTGGAGCAAGTCTCTGGAAAAGCAGCACACAGTCATAAAAGGAACAATGGTAAAATTACCAATATTAAAACAAAACATTAAAAACAATAAAGACCCTAGCAGGGCTTTCCCCGGGGCGCTGCGCCTCTGCACTGCTCGGGGAAGCCGAGGAGGGGGCGGGGCTCGGTCATGTTCCCGCCCCCTGGGCTTCTCAATCCCGGAGCTGCGCTCCTGTGCGCTCCCGCTCCAACGGATCCCTGCTCATGTGGGGATTTTGGGAAAGATTTGAGAATCCTTTTTCTTTTCATTTTTCAGTTTTTACCACTCAGATGACATCCCAAGTGCTTAAAAGACACAACCAAATCCTGAGTGGGAAAAAAGGTATCACGTAATCATGATGGGGAGGGGAGGAAAAACAGTAATTTACCAAACATTGAAAGGAGAATTCCCCCAGTGAATACCCAGTTCTGCTGCGCTACAAGAAAAATAATGAAAAATCATGGCAGTAGATCTGTTTACTCCTCTCGCAACACTTAATCACAATAAATTATATCCGGGGTATATATTTTGCGGCGTTCCAGCTCTTCCTGGTAGATAATAAGCAAAGCTTTGGGTAGCCGAACGCTACTTAACCCCCTGAGATGATCAGCATTCCCTCCTTCCAAGGCATGAATAATGTTTTCCAACAAAACTTGCCTTTAGGGAAATTATCCCGACTCCTTAACTCAGTCCTGAGGGGCCTGACCCCCTTGGGGGGCATGAGCGGCAGGGTGGCTGAAATGGAGTTCATGAAAAAATCAGCAGACCAATTGAAGAGGATGGTGGTCTGCCTGGTGCCGTCTCCAAGGCCTTGGCAAGCATGGGGGTCATCCACAGAGAGTGTTTCATAGAATCATAGCGTTGGACGGGGCTGTACAGACCATCTGGTCCAACCCCCGGTCCAGTGCAGGACCAGCCTAAAGCATCTCTGACAAATATCCGTCCAGCCTCCTCTTGAAAGCGGCCAGTGAAGGGGAGCTCACCACCTCCCTGGGCAGCTGATTCCACCTTTGAACCACTCTGACCGTGGAAAGGTTTTTCCTAGGCCGAGGACAGACTGGCAGTCTGGCCCGCTCTGCCTCCGCTTTAAAAGTTCCTGTGGGGCACATGGGCACCCACCCAGACCTTTTCTAACCCCTACTGAGTCTGTTTTGAAAGTCCCCTTTTTGCGACACAGCATTTTTTGATGGCTGTTGTTCAGGGCTTTTTTGACGTAGAAAAAGCCGAGCAGGAACTCATTAGCATATTAGGCCACACCCCTGACAGTGCAGCTCCCTCCCAGGATCGGGTTCCCCAGGTGTCCCGTAGCTTGCAGAGTGCATGGGGAACCCAAGGGAAGGAAGGCAGTTTCTGGATCGGCTTCCCCAGGCGCCCCACAACTGTGGGGCACCTGGGAAACCTGAGGAGGGGGAAGGCAGTTAAAACGGCCTTCCCTTCCTGGATCAGCTTGGCTTTCCCAGGTGCCCCACGGCATGCGAGGCACCTGGGGAACCCAAGGAGGGGGAGGCTGTAGGCATGGCCAACTCAGAAGCCAGCCGGAACTCCGTTCCTGTGCGTTCCTGCCCAAAAATAGCCCTGCTGTTGTTAAACAACTGTTTAAGGAATTAGTAGCGATAGACGTTGGGGGGAGGGCTCAAACATGGAGAAAACTATAGAGTTGTCAGCCTCCTGATGGGGCATGGAGATCTCCCAGAATTCCTACTGATCTCCAGGCAACAGGAACAATTCCTCTGTAGAAAATGGCAGCTTCTGAGGGCGGACTCTATAGTATACCATAGAGTCGAGGAGACGTGGAAGTCCTAGAATGACATCAGAACCCTGCTGGGCTCCCTCCCTTCCCCAATATTCTTCCCCCAAGGCACCACCTCCAAATCTCCAGGACTTTCCCAAGCTGGAGTTGACGGCTCTACTTCTTTAGAGGGTTTCCAGCACTGGGTTGGGAAATTCCCAGAGATTTTTGGGGTCGGAGTCTTGTGAGCAAAGTCCAAGCTGAGGAGTCTTGTAAGCAAAAATTCAACTTTGTGAGCTACTGGCATTAAAAGTTGTGAGCAAGTGATTTGGAAGAAGAAGAAGAAGAAGAAGAAGAAGAAGAAGAAGAAGAAGAAGAAGAAGAGGAGGAGGAGGAGGAGGAGGAGGAGGAGGAGGAGGAGATTGGATTTATATCCTGCCCTTCACTCACTTGGAGTCTCAGAGCAGCTTACAAACTCCTTTCCCTTCCCTGCCCCACAACAGACACCCTGTGAGGTAGGTGGGGCTGAGAGAGCTCTGAGACAACTGTCCTTGAGAGAACAGCTGGGACAGAGCTATGACTTACCCAAGGTCACACCAGCAGGTGCAAGTGGAGGAGTGGGGAATCAAACCTGGTTCTCCCAGATTAGAGTCCGCGCACTTAACCACTACACCAAACTGGCACCATACAGGCAAATTAGTTTGCTCTGGAGCCATCCTTCCTGAGCTAAGACAAAAATGTATGAGCTGGAGGCTAAAAAACTGTGAGCCAGCTCACACTAACTCAGCTTAGAGGGAACACTGGTTGGGGAGGGGATGTTCCTCAGCAGGGTACAACGCTAGGTAGTCCACCCTCCAGGGGAACTGATCTTGGTCATCTGGAGATCAATTGTAAGAGTGGGAGACCTGGAGATTGGCAGACTGACTTCCATACTATCCTCTTGAGAAGGCAGCAGAAGATGAATAATTGTCCACTATCATTCTCAAAACTCCGAAGCAACCTGCTTGAGATAATGTATGGTGTCAAATATCCTTCACCTGTGCGGGAATCAGCTGGGTGGAGAAAAAAAAATGCCTGTGAATATTAGATGAAGCTGCATGAAAAGGCCCAGCTGCCGAGCGCACCGGCCCGGATCCAGACAGTCAGGCAGCATAAGCAGGGCCATTAATAACCGCGTTTGGTTCTGACACGGAAAGTGTTCCCTCCTCCCCTGCGGAAGGAAAAGAGACGCTGATTTCCCTTCTCCTTTCTGAAGGAGACCAGGCGTCCTTTTCAAAGCTGACTCCTGCCAAAGGAGGCGTTTGTGGTAACAGTTCCAACACCTGCAGCCGAAAGCGATTGCGGCAACTCAACTGGGAGTCTCCGGTGTGCCGCTTTTGGCCTCGAGCTCCTTGTCTCTGAATCTGATCATGTGTGAATGTTTATGAACCATGTCACAACAGCTCAGAAGAGTTTTTTCCCCTTTACATACAACGAAACAATAGAACTATAGTCACAGTAAAATACTGTCAGCACTTCTTAAAAATATTCTATCATCTATCTATCTATCTATCTATCTATCTATCTATCTATCTATCTATCTACCTTATTGCTGCGCTTATATCCTGCCCTCCCTGAAAAGCAGGCTCAGGGTGGCTCACATTCATAAAACATGGCAGAGAACATAAATGCACTTAAATAACGATGTAAAACCCAATAAAAGTATCCTAAAATTCAATACATACAAATAAATTTACCTTTAAAGCCCTGTAGGCCAGGGTCCAACATACCTGAGGCACTGCCTTTCCCCATATATGCCCCAGCGAGCACTACGGTCCGGATCGCAACATTGGCTTGTGGTCCCGGGCCCCCAGGAGGCCTGGCTCATAGCGACCAGGGCCTTTTCGGTGGTGGCTCCTGTCTGGTGGAACGAGCTCCAGGAAGAGATCAGGGCCCTGAGGGACCTTGTGCAGTTCTGCAGGGCCTGCAAGATGGAGCTCTTCCGCCAGGCCTTTGATTAGGAGCCGCCACCAATACCACCTATCATCACTATTGCCATCTGTGATGAGGGTCTGGCCCTGGAAGAAAAGCGAGCCATGAAATCGCTGAGGGCTGAAATTACATCCAAACCGGGACCCAGTGTGCCATCCAGTAAAGGGAGATCATTAGCGCATCATCTTTATTGTGAGCGCTTTATTATAAACTTTTGTTGTTCCTGGAGTGTTCTATTGTTTAATGCATTTTAAAATGTTTTATGTGACTTAGGCATAAGTTGCCATACTGTTGTGAGCTGCCCTGAGCCCGCTTGCGGGGAGGGAGGGATAGAAATGCGAAACAAACAAACAAACAAATAAATAAATAGTAGTGCTGTTGATGTTTCACAAATTTCAGAGATGGCATGCAGCGTTATAAATTTCTCGACCTCACAATGTTCTGTGCTTGGGCCGACTATCTAAGCCGGGGTCTGATGGTGGTAATAGTGGGGCGGCTCCTAGTTGAAGACCTGGTGGAAGAGCTCCATCTTGCAGGCCCTGTGGAACTGCGATCGATCCCACAGGGCCTTGATCTCCTCCGGGAGCTCATTCCACCAGGATGGAGCCACCACTGAAAAGGCCCTGGCCCTGGTGACAGCGAGCCTTGCAGCCTTAGGGCCAGGGAGGGTCAACCAATGTTGAGATCCCGACCATAGAGCTCTCTGGGGTGTACACGGGGAAAGGCGGTCCCTTGGGTATGCCGGACCCTGGCCATATAGGGCTTTAAAGGTGAATACCAGCACCTTGAAGAAAATTTGGTATGCTATTGGCAGCCAGTGGTAGTACACAATAGTAACTAAGTGGTAGACAGCCGTGAAAAAAGGATTCGAAACAAATTAGACCACTAGTCTATCAAAGTCAGTGTTGTCAACTCAGACTGGCAGCAGCTCTCCAAGGTCTCAGGTAGAGTCTTTTACATTACCTGTTGTGTAGTGAGAGCTTCAAATGAACAGGCATTGGCCCAGTCCGCATCTAGCATCTGCTCCGCTGTTTTACCAAACCGAGGTTGGAACAGAAATCCCTGTCTGCATTGCATGCCACTTTCACATTGATTGATGGTTGGATTTTATGGCAGTGTCTGGACAGCAAGCCGCTTTCACTCCGTGTGATCTCTCTGGTTTAGGGAACTGTCTATATAGATCTATGGCCATTTTATGGCCGTTCAGGGGTGACTGCAGTCAGTACGGTGTTGGCCTGGAGTATGTGAATGTGGTTTTGAGCTGTATCTTTTTCTGTTCCAGGGTGGGTGAAAAGTACTGGACTCGGGAGACCAGGAACGGTGAAATCATGAAGCCTTTATTGAGTGATTCAGCATGTCCGGTAGATGGTCAGAACAAGCATGCTTCCAGGACTCCAGGGCCCTCATTATATGCTGGCCGGAGCCACACCTCCGGCCGCACCCAAAAGACCTGATAGGGGCTTAACATATGCGCATGTTTGTCATAGGTTCCCTGGAGGAGCCTTTGGCTGCATTGGCTCCTCTGGGAGAACCTAGGTCCCACATTGGTGGAGGATTAGAATCCGGAGGTCTATTGTTCCTCCAGATTCAAGCTCCCCTCTCTGCCTGACCATGTGCTCTGGCCATGCGGCAGGCGCCATTACCTGGGAGCACATGGCAGGCTGGTTGCTACACAGAGCATACAACATTACAGTGGGTTTGGTAAAACAATGGATCAACTGCTAGATGCAGACTGAGCCATTGTTAGAGAGGCTTCTTGCAGCTACCTTCAGATTGGTCGCCCTTGCAGAGCAGGCCAATCAGGTAACAGAAGTGTAAGTGATGCCATGCAAATGAAGGCTCCTAGCTCCCATACTCTTACTGGTTTATTTGTATTTTGTGGGTGTGTTCAGGACTGGGGATATTGTAGATAGTTACAGTTCACTGTGTGTGTTGTTGTTCTTAAAACGTTCCAATAAAGAGCTATGCTGAAACCACGATAGCTTCATGAACCCTCTACTTAAAATCACCTATTGCCAGATTCCCCCCCTTCCTGGTTAAACTGGAGATGCCAGGGACTGAACCTGGGACATTCTGCATGCAAAGCTTTCCGGGATCTCAAACAGAGCTCTTTCACATCATCTACTGCCTGGTTCTTTTTAATGGGAGTTGCCAGGGATTGAACCTGGGGCCTTCTGCATGCAAAACTCTTCGGGATCTCAGGCAGAGGTCTTTCACATCACCTACGGCCTGGTTCTTTTCAATGGGTGAGAAGTATTGGAGTCGGGAGTCCATGGAATAGTGAAACAGCTAGATCTTTATTGCTGGTCCGGATGAAGCATACTACCCAGTGCTCGAAGCCCTCCTTTTATGCTGGTCAGGGACAATCCCCTGACCTCACCCAACTGGCCTGATAGGCTATTATCAGTCTATTTACATCTCATAGGTTCCCTGGGAAGAAACCTAGTGGTGGCCGGTTTGAATCCACCTGGCCTTTGTTCTACCTGGCTGAAGCTCAGGTAGTTTCTTGGCCATGTGCTCTGGCCATGTGGTCACCATTACAGGAGCACATGGCGACCGCATGGTCAATACATAACAATGGGAGTTGCCAGGGGTTGAACCTGGGACCTTCTGCATGCAAAACAAATTCTCTACTAGTGAGCCATGGTCCCATCTTCTTTGATTGCTTACACAGAGGATCCTAGCCAAACCGGGATCACATTCTGAGTGCGACAATGAGCAATTTTGCGAGGTTGTCTATGTAGCTGTGCCCTCCCCGACACAGTCTCCCTGACATCACTAGGTAGCCAAATTTGATTTCCCCCCATATGATCATCTAAATTATGTGATCCCTGGCTGGCTGGGATTATATAGGAAAATAGATAGGAGGAACATAGAGAACATAAAAGATCGAAGAAACATAAAGTTAGCAAATAGCACAGATGATTGGAAGCACCATGGTTCCAAAGAGATGGGAGGAAGTACCATGGAAAAAGGGGAAATGGGGGGTAGGAAAGCTTTTTTTGCATCCCCCGAAAACACCTTTTTTGTCTTGAACATGTTCGAGTGTGATGATAATTCAGCGCCGCTCTGGTTGCAGCCCGCGCAGTAGGAAACTTTTCCCTTTGTCTTCAGCGGCATGCCCCCCACCCTTTTCTGGGTTGATAGCTTCTTCATGCGAGCAGTTTAATAAATAAATCATGGGTAATAAGTAAACAAGATAAGACACATTATGCACAGGGAGAAGAAAAAACGACGAGAGTTAGAGCTAAGTGGATTTATGCTGCAGTCATAGTTACAAGATGCTTTACCTTGGTCCAAGCAACAAGGAAATCCGCTCGCAGTAATTCACAGAATACGGCGTGGCGTTTTATAGAGGTGCAGTTTATTATATCCCATATTTTATTGGAAGGAGGGGAACACATCTCTCAGCCTTACAGCTTATATTTGTTTCTGGCCACAGTTGCACAGAAGATCTGTGGCCATGCTTGGTTCAGTCTAGCAAATTGTCTCAAGGGTCCCTTGGATGCTTCAACAGAGGAAGTAGTTGTATATGCACAAGAGTCAGGGCCACACTAGATGTTACAGCACTGACTTGTCTGACCCCTGGATGCCAATGCCATTTCAGATAGAGCTGCCAGGTCCCCCCGGGGGGGGGTTGCCCACTCAAAGGGCCCCCCACCTGACAACCTGAATTTGGCAGGTGGTGGAACCCTGCCCCCAAAGTGCCCAGATTAGGCCGATGTGCCTGAGCCGATGACATCACCTGGTGATTGTGCCATGTTGTGGAGGGGATGCTCCAGCATTTGGCCTGAAAACTCTACGGTATCATAGAGTTTCTGAGCCCTCACTCCAGTCCATGTTTCAGATATGGTTGTGAACTAAGGGTGGTCATGAACTAAAGTTCGTCATGAATTTTAGCCAGTTCATGGTGCACAAAATGACATTTGCAAACTGAAGAACTGCCATGAATTTTGATGCAGTTCGTGAAGAGCAGTATTTGGATGGGAGACCTCCAAAGAATACCAGGGTCACGATGCAGAGGCAGGCGATGGCAAACAATCCCTGAAGTCTCTTGCCTTGGAAACCCTACAGGGGTTGCAGGAAGTTGGCTGCAACCAGATAGCAAAGAAGAAGAAGAAGAAGTCATAGGGTACATTCAGATGGGCAGCTAATCCCGCCATTGGCCCAGCTGTAAATTGATCTAGATCTTTTTGATCCAGTGTTGCATGACCAGACAGCTCCCCTGCGAATCACTTTACTGCACGAGACTCCCGCAGTGGATTGTCTAGACGGAATCCACCATAAAGAGCCATGTGGTCGGCTGTTTTTTAATTTAAAAAATCCTGTTTCCGCATGCGCATATGTGCCTCACCATCTACTTGTTTTTCCATGCATGCGTGGACTAAAATGATAAAAGCACCGCCAGCAGCACCATCCTCTAGGTACCATTTCAGTTAACAAAGTGCATAAATATCACAGTACCTTCAGAAACATTAAATTGTCTGGATAGTTTGAGTGGAGCTCTGCGGACATCACATGTTTAAGTGGTTATGCGCGCATCACTAAGACTTTTTAAAAATGGCGGCCGTTCGGGATGGTCTGAAGACCATCCCTACGGGCTGATTGCATGCTGGTGCAATGACCAGACGGTGGAAAGCCCGGCCCTGGCCTGTCAGCCAGCTTAGGACTGGACTTTCACCATTATCTTTTAAGTATGGATCCCCGATGGGAATTGACGGGCTAATCACGGAAGCGGCACAATCCCCAAATGTTGTTATCTGGATGTGCACTTTAAATCCACCAGGCATTTGTGCCTGGCGCGGCTCAAAACAGCTGTCTGAACACAACCATAGTCTGATTTACACATGTAGAGGATGCTTTGTACACTACAGGTGCGACACATCTACCTGTTTGGGTAACTATTGCTAGAGAAGGTACAAAATTCCCCTGGTGAACCGCCAGCATTCTGGGGTCTTATAATTGCACATTATTAACTGGGGATGTGCCATCCTTTCTGTTTGTGTTGCTTGGATTTATTTTTGCTTCCATTTGTTATTGCAGCCATTAGTTTCCGATTTGAATTCATTTTAATTTCTTCCTGATTTCCAAGACATTTCACTGGGAAACACAGGCAATTAAATGGTAGTTGTTTTCCATTCCCTTTGCACTGGATTACCAGGGATTGTTCCCCATTTTAACAGTTCGGGTTTGTTAAATTACAGGCAGAGTAATCCAGTTTCCTAGGTAATCCCAAGTAAAACAAGTACCAGAAATCGATTCTTTATGATGATTTTTCTATCGAACACTCCTATTTTTTTCAGTTTTATATGTCTTGATTTTTTCCTCTCCTTTGGATCTTTCTCTCCTCAATTGGCCACCAGTGTTACAAATAAATCATTTTGTTTTCATGGAATACTCCCTGTTTACTTTGATTTTTTGCTTCCTATTTATATGAGAATCACCTTGTGGAGCAAACATCTGCCCACATTCATGGTAGTGCCAGTTTGGTGTAATGGTTAGGTGCGAGGACTCTGATCTGGGAGAATCAGGATTGGTTCCCCACACTTCCACTTGCAGGTGCTGGATGACCTTGGGCAAGCTGTAGTTCTGTCACAGCTGTTCTTGAAAGAGCAGTTCTTGAAAGAGCTCTCTCAGTCCCACCTACATCACAGGGACTGATTTCCCACAGCCACTGCTCCACCCCCACTCTTCCCATGATTTGCTGTGTGGCTGCATTTTGCCCTGCAGCTTCACTCAATTTCTGCCATGTCTACATGATCCTCAAAAAAACATGAAATTGGTCAGGGTGTCTGTTATGGGGAGGGGAAGGGAAAGGACTTTGTAAGCCACTCTGAGACTTCAAGTGAAGGGTGGGATATAAATCCAGGCTGTGGACAGATTCAAGTTCTGCCGTGCCTCTGCAGTGTGGCAGAACAAGGCGGGGGGAATTGCCCCTGCCACACGGCGTTTGCACACCGCTGCAAGGAAGCCACCCCCAGTGTCCAGGCTCCGGACAGCTTCCTGCGGTGATGTGCGAATGCCGCGTGGCTCCCCCAGCTGGCACGCGTTCACACTCGCCAGTCTGTCCTCAGCCTCAATCTCCTCCTCCTCCTCCTCCTCCTCCTCTTCTTTGATATACAGCTTTCTTGATGCAAATTTTGAAATTTCATAGCCTTTATTAAAATGCTTACAGAACTGGGCCCCTTTCTCCAATGTGTCTGAAATTCTGTGGGCAGATTTGCCTGTGTGAGACACAGAATTGCTGAGAATATTATCCCCAAGTAGATGGAAGACAGACCATAACTATGATTCCCACTGAAACCAAAGGATTTTTTTAAAATGAGGTTCGTCCAAAGTGATATAGATATGGTCTACAGGACCTATCCTGAATTTTTAAAGAAGAAAAACCTGCCAGGAGAGATTATGGTGAGATTCTCTAAGAAGTCTACTAGACATGTGGTGCTCAAGCCCACTAGCAGGACTACCTTGAAAATCAAAGATGAAGAGATCAAAGTGTTAAAGGACATTCCTTTTGAAATCAGGAAGAAGAGGAAACCTTATAAAAGTGTAACTACTTTTTTGCAGTCCAAAGACACCATGTACAGGTGGCTCATTCCTGAAGGTTTGGCTTTTAACTTTATGGATAAGAAGCAGAAGATTGACAGTGTTGCAAAAGCAAAGAAGTTCCTGGAACTACATATGGAAAGAAGAGAGAAGACATCCACAGAGGAAGAACTGGAGCTGCAAGAAAGCATTTATGGACTGGAAAGTTCTGACACTTCTAAGAGTAATGAATCGGAGGAGGAAGATTCTGATGCGGAAAAGGGAGCAGCAGCCCCAAGACCCCCGAAAGATAAAACAGAAAAGAGAAGAAAGAAGAAAAAAATAACTTTTGTTATGGTGAAAGTTTGATTCTCTGATTTGTTTCCGCTTGTTTTAAACTCAGTCATTTATGTAACTCTTGTTTAGGGCTCAAATTTAAGATTAGCTTAAGATGCCTTGATTTAATTTTTATTTTCTTGCATTTAATGTAAGCATTCTTAATTTACAAGTACAGTAACCTGGTCTCTGTATACCTTAGGGTAGATTAGGGATTTTAGTGTAGTATTTTGACTTTTGTAGTGTGCAGAAAACATAATTGAAAAATTCTAAACAAATGGGATTCTTTTCTTCATTTTTATTCCCATTTGTTTTCATCTCAAAATGAGTGAAAATGACTAGCACTTCCTTTTGTTCACATTTTCATTCAGTCTGAAATGAATGTACATTCCTAGCTTGAATGAAGAGTGTACCCTGGAGCATAACCAATATTACTCAGCAGCTGGTCAGGAAAACTGATCCGAACACGAGACAATAAGACTATCCTATTGGATGAGGCCATGCAAACACATTAATCTGCTTTGTACTGGATCAGACCATTGGTCCATTAAGGCCGAGGACAGACTGGCAATCTGGAGCGGGAGGAATCTGGAGGCAAAAGCTGTGGGGGGAAATTCCCCAGGGCTGGCCGTTCACACTGGCCAGTGTATTGTGCAAGGCTGCTGTTACGGAGTGTTCAGACTGCTGCGGAGCGGCCCCGGGTGGGCCGGCCTCCACAACTTGTGGCAGGGCTGTTTCGGCAATGTGTGTATGTGCGCATGCGCGCATGTGCGCTCATGTGCAAATTGCTGAAACGGCACATTCACACAGCCGCCTCCACTTGAATATTGCCTTCTTCCAGCTCACACTGCCTGAAAGCAGGAGGCATGTGGAAGACGGCCCCTGGACACTGGTTTCTCCCGGTGTTCTCCTAAAGCAAAAGGAAACCAGCTGCAAAATGTGTAAGTGCGGAAGGGAGCCGAGGGACAGCTGTGGATGTCTAAACGGGCTCCCTTCCCCCGCTTCCCAAGCAGAGCTCTTCCGGGGCAGATTGCCAGTCTGTCCTCGGCCTAAGGATGGTACTGTCTATTCTGATGGGCAGTGGCTCTCCAGGGTCTCAGGTGGGGGTCATTCACATTATCTATTACCTAATCTTTTCAATTGGAGATGTTGGGGGTTGAACCTGGGACCTTCTGCATGCCAAGCAGATGTTCCGCCACAGAACCATGTCCCCTCGACCTAAACTAGATCCAACAACAGCCCAACAGATGCTTCTGGGAGACTCCTAAGCTTGGCCAGGCAGAATTCCAAACTTCGGAACTTAAACAACAACAACAGGTACTAAAGAAATTGAGGTAAAGTTCAGCGGTATAAATCGAATAAATAATAATAATAATAATAATAATAATAATAATAATAATAATAATAATAATAAGGAACCTTCCACCTGTTTCATCAGACTTGAATCCAGTAGCAACTTTGAGACTGACAAAATTTTGAAGTTATAAACGTTGAGACTTAAAGCTCTCTTCGAGAGCCAGTTTGGTGTTGTGGTTAAGTGCGCGGACTCTAATCTGGGAGAACCAGGTTTGATTCCCCACTCCTCCAGCCATAGCTCTGTACCAGCTGTTCCCTCAAGGACAGCTTGGGAAAGAGCTCTCTTAGCCCCACCTACCTCACAGGGTGTCTGTTG
Organism: Lepidodactylus listeri; assembly: GCA_029233225.1. Taxonomy (NCBI): domain Eukaryota; kingdom Metazoa; phylum Chordata; class Lepidosauria; order Squamata; family Gekkonidae; genus Lepidodactylus; species Lepidodactylus listeri. The sequence continues at coordinate 9,699,171 of JARCFY010000004.1, forward strand.
TGGGGAGGGGAAGGGAAAAGGAGTTTGTAAGCCGCTCTGAGACTCCCTTGGGGAGTGGAGGGCGGGGTATAAATCCAATCTCTTCTTCTTCTTTTTCGAGACCCAGTTTGGTGTAGTGGTTAGGAGCACGGACTCTAATCTGGGAGAATCAGGTTTGATACTCCACTCCTCCACATGCAACTTCTGATGTGACCTTAGGTCACTCATAAGTTCTGTCAGAGCTGTTCTCTCAAGGGCGGTTCTCTCTCAGCCCCACCTACCTCACAGAATGTCTGTTGTGGGGAGAGGAAGGGAAAGTTTGTAAGCTGCTCTGAGACTCCGAGTGAAGGGCAGGGTATAAATCCAATCTTCTCCTCCTCCTCCTCCTCCTCCTCCATCATTATCATCATCATCAGATCCAGGTCAGAATGTAGATATTTTGGGATATAAGTACTCAGAGATCTCCATTCGAACTTGTATCTGATGAAGGAAGCTTTAACAGTTGAAAGCGTTTACCCTAAAAATCGTGTTGGTCACTAAGATGCTACTGGACTCAAATCTAGCTTTTCTACTGCAGACCAGCAGTTACCCCCTGAAACAATATTCCACCACAAGGTATTGTATTGCCCCACCAGAAGGTCCTGATCCAACTCACTGACTCAGGTGGGAGAGATTGTAACTAAGGTATTGCAGGCATACATATGTTCATGAAACCATGGGTTGCACTCCAACAAGAATTCAGTGCAGGTAACCAGGGCTATTTTGAGGCAGGAATGCACAGGAACAGAGTTCCGACTGGCTCCTGAGTTGGCCACACCCAGCAGAAACTCATTAGCATAATAGGCCACACCCAACAGCAGAAACTCATTAGGGTTGGCTACATTAGGGGTATGTGGCCTAAGACACAAATTAATTCCTGCTACAAAAAAAGCCCTGGGTTTTGACAACAAACAAGGTAAACAGAATAAGAAGCAAAAGGCGGGTGTGGCTGGATGACCACTGTTCTGGTAACATGGGGGTTTGGCCTAATATGCTAATAAGTTTCTGCTGTTGAATGTGGCCTATTATGCTAATTTTTTAAATTAAAGTATTTTTATTAAGGATTCAAGAGGGTACTGAAAAATTATTAACAGTTAACAATTATAGACATATCATAACTGTCTCAGACAACATGGCTACCATTAATGTTGGAGTGTACAATGCATTCTGGTGTTATACGTGGAGTTAATAAGTTGAGCCTTCTCAGAGAGAAGTGAAAAATACAAATTGACAATACAGTCAAAATTTGAATGTAGTTTATGCTATAAGTTATAACTTTTCAGGTAAATGTGGTTTGCATCACATTATCTCTTTCTCCAATTATAAATACAGATACAGGGGGATGTTATGTAACTCTTGTTTAGGGCTAAAATTTAAGATTAAGAGAATTATTATGCTATTATACTAATGAGTTCCTGCTGGGCTTTTTCTACAAAAAAAGTCCTGCAGGTAGCCCTACTGAAATCAGTAGACTTACACACAGTTGACGTGGGTCTGACGCATTGCTCCCTCTAACTTATGAAGTCTTGTGAGCAAAAATTCTATTTTGTGAGCTACTGGCATTAAAGTTGTGAGCGAACGCTTTGGCTACTGCATAAATTGATTTGCTCTGGAGCCGTCCTTCCTGAGTTAAGGGAAAAATGTGTCCGCCAGAGGCTAAGAAACCATGAGCTAGCTCACACTAACTCAACTAAGAGGGAACACTGGTCTGACTCAGGGCCTCATTAGCAGTTTTTTTTTTTTTTTTTAAACTTTCCTCTTTGTTCCAACTTCTGTCAGAGAAAACTGATGAATAGAAGTAGGTGTTAAAGCAAGTGGACATTTATTAATGCAAAATCAGATCGGGATTCATGGCTGCTTTAAAGGGCCAAAAAGGCTTTGCCATGATTAATGTTATTGTAATGAGCCTCGCAGAAATTAATAACCATTTGTCACTTATAATAAAGTGTTGCCGATTAATTTTGTGCCATTTTCCGCGCTCATTTGTCAAGAGAACGAGGGTCTGGGAATTAACGGGAGTGAATTATTGAGCTGCGAGGAGCTGACATCTTCCAGTATGCTCTCGTTGGATTGGTTGACCCCGTCGACCTATCCGGAATGACTCACCGGTTGAATGGAGGGTGGGAAGGGAGTGATTGGTGGTTTCGGAACTCAGGGAAGGGAGGGGGAGAATCACCGTGATTCTGGGACCCCGTAATGGCTTCCTGATACAATTCGCTATTCATCCTGGATATGCAAATGCATCGTACTATTCATTACCTTGACAAACATAGTAATGGACACAGAAAATAGTGTGGCATAAATCCTTGGGTCGTGACAAAGATCAGCATGCGAATGGAAGGCGCCACTGAATAGCAACTGTTTCAGAGCCTTGCGGCCCAAGAACCAGACTACATGTGCTGGCGGACATGGGTCCAACCTGTGGACCTCCATGCTATTTTAGAGGAAACATTTTGCCATTAAAAACTTGGTACAAGGGCCCTGACCTGGATAGTCCGGGCAAGCACAATCTTGTCAGATCTTGGAAATTAAGCAGGGGTCAACTCTGGCAAGTGCTTGGCTGGGAGACCTCCTTGGAATACCAGAGGTGGGAGGCGGGGGCAGGCTTTATTCAGCCACCTATCTGAACATCCTCCAGTCCCCCAGTAGGGTCAGTCACCAGAGGTCGCTATGACTTCCAGGTCCGCACACAGTCAGTCACCAGAGGTCGCCGTGACTTCAAGTAACACACACCCTCACACGCAGTTCCTCAGGGCCTGCAAGATGGATCTCTTCCACCAGGCTTTTGGCTGAGGTAGCGGATGTCCCTCCTTCCTCATCTTTTGGCCAATCTCCCGCCAGTGGCCTGGCTCTGAATAGACACTGTATTTCAACCAACCTGTTTTGACATCTGGTTTCTCTGTTCTTACATGGGGCTCTATGATTTCATCCTGGGCAAAGCGTCATTTTAACATTGTTTCAGTTGTATTATGTGAATTGATGTAAGCAGCCCTGGGCCCGTTTATGGGGAGGGCGGTATATAAATCAAATAAGCAAACAAACAAAAAAATGAATAAAATGTGCACCCCCCCCCAAAAAAAAACCCCAAAAGGGAAGAAAAATGCTACATGATCCTGATCATACCCATGCTGCGGCACAACTAGGGTTGCCAGCTTCCGGGTGGGGCCTGGGGATTTCCTGCTTTTACAACTGATCCCCAGCTGACAAAGATCAGCTCCCCTGGAGAAAATGGCTGCTTTGAAGGGTGGACTCTATGGCATTGTACCATGCTGAGGCCCCTCCCCTCCCCAAACCCCACCCTCTCCTGGCTCCACCCCCAAAGTCTCCAGGTATTTTCCAACCCAGACTTGGCAACCCTAAGCACAACCAGGGGATCTTCTCCCCCCTTGTGCACCTTTTCAAGTGCCAGAACAGGTTAATTTTGCTTTGCTTCTTTTGTGGAAGAAAGGGAGCATAGGAGCTTTTTGGACTGTTACCCGGCAGGCTGTTTCAAAGAGTGGGTACAGCCCTGAAAAAAAGCATGCCCAGACTGTAGCTGGATGAACCTCCCAAACAGTGGGGATGGCCAGAAGTAAAGTTGCCAACTTTTTAAAGCTGATAGGCACCTTTGGAATCCTGAGACAGGGTGGTGGGCACAACCACAAAAATGGCTGCCATAGCGCATGAAGCCAACCACGAAATGTCTGCCATCCAAGGCAGAGCGAACTACAGAATGTCAGAGAGTGAAGTTATATCTTCCTTCCTTCCTTCCTTCCTTCCTCCCTCCCTCCCTCCCTCCCTCTCTTCCTTCCTTCCTCCCTCCCTTCCTCCCTCCCTCTCTTCTTTCCTCCCTTCTTTCCTCCCTCCCTCCCTTCCTCCCTTCCTTCCTTCCTTCCTTCCTTCCTTCCTTCCTTGTTTCATTTAACTTGTATCCCACCCTACCCCACAAATGGGCCCAGGGAGGCTCACAACATAAGAAAAACAATAAAAACCAAGATATAAAAAGTTAAACAGTTAAGCAATTAAAACAAGATGGCATGAAACACAACACTTCTCCTGTGCCATTTTAATAGGTGGTGGTAGATGTCCTGATTTATAACAGGTTTTAATCAAATGGTGGGAGGTACCTAAAATATTATTTATTTATTTATTTAATTTATACTGTACCCTCCCTTGCCCCATAGATGATACACTGTGTCTAGGAGGCAGTGGGCGGGTATGAAAGGCTGGGGAGGCTGAGGTGGTTTAAGATCCGCTGGCTCACCCAAAGGCCTGGTGGAACAGCTCCATCTTACGGGCCCTGCAGAACTATAATAGTTCTCGCAGGGCGCTGATCTCACATGGGAGCATGTCCCACCAGGCTGGGGTCAGGGCCGAAAAAGCACTGGCCGTGGTGGAGGCTAAGTTGATGTCTCTCGGACTGGGGATTACCAGGAGGTGTTGATCTATGGAGTGCAAGGCTCTCCAGGGCACCTCTGCAGACATGCTTTAATAGTAACTCCTCAACATTTCTTAAGGAGACCTATCTAATAGGATGCCTTTTCATCTGCACAGCCAATCTAAAGCCCTACTGGGTAAAAGCCCTTTCTAAAATCACATGGTGGGCACCAGAAAAGGTGTTGACAAGCACCCTGGTGCACCTTTTTTGGGGACCCCTGCCCTAACACGCAAAATGTTGGCCTGAATGAATCACAAACCAGAATTAAGATCGTTGGGAAAAACATCAAGAACCTCAGCTATGCAGACGATACCATTCTAATGTCAGAAAGTGAAGAGGACTTCAAGAGCCTCTTGCTAAGGGTGAAAGAGGAGAGCACAAAAGTTGGCTTAAAACTCAACATCCAAAAAACTTAAGATCGTGGTATCCGGCCCCATCACTCCTTGGCAAATAAAAGGGGAAGTCATGGAAGCAGTGACAGACTTCATGTTCCTGGGATCCAAGATCACTGCAGACAGTGTCTGCAGCCATGAAATTAAAAGATACCTGCTCCTTGGGAGGAAAGCGATGGCAAACCTAGACAGCATAATAAAAAGTAGAGTCATCACGCTGCCAACAAAAGTCTGTATGGTCAAAGCGATGGTATTCCCAGTAGCAATGTATGGCTGTGAGAGTTGGACTGTAAGGAAGGCCGAGCGCTGAAGAATAGAGGCTTTCGAATTATGGTGCTGGAGAAGACTCTTGAGAGTCCCCTGGACTGCAAAGAGATCAAATCAGTCAATCCTAAAAGAAATCAACCCTGACTGTTCCCTGGAAGGCCTGAAGATCCTGAAGCTGAAGCTCAAATACTTTGGCCAGCAAATGAGAAGGGAGCACTGACTGGAGAAGACCCTGGTGGTGGGAAAGACTTGAGGTCAAAGAAGAAGGGGACGGCAAAGGATGAGATGGTTAGACAGTGTTATCAATGCAATGAACATTGAGGTTGAGTAAACTCCAGAGGATGGCAGAGGACAGGAGGGCCTGGCGTGGTGTGGTCCGTGGGGTCACAAGACTATGCAACTGAACAACAGCCCTAACAACATCCCATGATGTCCTGACACCATTTCCAGCTGTGCAATTGGAAGGGCTGCCAACTACTTTGCAGGATGCTCTGTGGTTCTACCACGGAGTTTCTGGCGATTCCTAGAGCTACCCATTGCCACTTCTGGATTGTACCTGGAAGTGATCAACCAGCGCAGAGGTCTGCAACATTTTTATTTTTCTCCCCCCACCATTCAGAGCCGCGGCAGGCGACAGCAGCAATCCGCAATGGCAAACCTAGCCCCACCGGTGTTTCTTCTAAAAAAGAATTTACAGAGATCCTGATCGCCATTTCCAGCTTAATCTTTAGTTTGGCCTTCCTTGGCGTAAAGTAGGGTTGCTAGGTCCATCTTCATCCCCATCGGGGGGGACTTTGGGGGGGGCATTCCCAGAGAGGGTAGGGGGGTCCCCAACATGATGGCATCACATTGGGGATGTTCCGGCTCCAAGCCCCGCCCCTATGGTGATGGTCCTGCCAGCTGCAAGCACTTAAAGGGATCCCGCTCACCCAGAGGGCCCCACCTACCCACCCAATGCCACTCAGAGATCTGGCAGATGGCCCACAGCTGCCTCTCTCCCACCTCTCTCTCAAGAAAGAAGGGAAAGGGGTAGCTGTGGGTGTTGGGGCTTGGGGGCGGGCAGGGGTCATTTCATAGAAAAAGAGGTGCAGGAGCTCACTAGCATACCTGTTAGCATAACTCATTAGCATATGCCACGCCCCCTGACAGCACTGGCCGAATGTCAGTTTCAGCCCCATTATACCCTGTGGGCCATTGAAGTCAATGGCAAAAATGCATAGGGCATATGAGGGGCTGGAGGAGAGGGGGTTTGAGGGAGATGCTCCAAACTTGCAGGGTAGCTGCTGGGGCCTCTCCCTGAAATACCCACCAAGTTTCAAGAAGACTGGACCATGGGGTCCAATTCTACAGGCCCCCAAATAGGTTGCCCCGTCCTCTTCATTGTTCTTTATGGTGGGAAAAAACGTTAGGGAATGGGGGCAACCTGTTTTGGGGCCGGTAGAATTGAACCCCCTTGTCCAATCTTCTTGAAACTTGGTGGGTATTTGGGGGAGAAGCTCCAGCAGCTATCCTGTAAGTTTGAAGCCTCTCCCTCAAACCCTCTCCCCTCCAGCTGCTTTTTAAGCTGCTGCCAAATTTCGGCGGCAATTTGGCGGCAGGCCGAATCAGATCACAGAATTGGAAGGGCTGCCAAGTACTTTGCAGGATGCTCTTTGGTTCTACCATGGAGTTTCTGGCAATTCCTAGAGCTACCCATTGCCACTTCTGGATTGTACTGGGCTGGCGGAGTACTGCTCCACCTCGTTCCAGCCCCAAATGACCCCTAGGGGTGGGGCTTCCCTCTGTCAGCTGGTCAGGTGGTGGGTAGAACCCCCCAAAAAGTGGGTAACCCCCACCAAACCAGGGAGTCTGGCAATCCTAGTGTAAAGCAGCAGCCTTACAGACTCACATTCCCATCTGCAAAAATAGGATGCTAATAATACTGATCAACCTTCCCGGATCGTCGTAGGAAACATTGTGCGAATGTTTGCGAACTGAATGGGTGCTTTCCTCTCTTCTTCTGCATTTGATGTCTGAAAGCGTGTACCGAACAAAGAACTCTCCCGTGCTTCCCGAGCAGTCCACCGCCCAATCGATTCCAGCCAAAGACATCAACCTCTCTGCTTTGTGTTTCTTGTGCACCCAGCTGCAAAGTGTGAGAACTGTGGCTGATAACATAAATCATCCGACCGTTTTCAGCACTTCCTGGCAATAAACCCACCGAAGAAATACACTCTTAAGAGAAACGCACCTTCTTTTATGTCAGCATAAGGCACCTTTTAATGGAATATTTAACACTTGCCGTCTCTTATAAAGCCATCCCCCCAATGCATTCCTGCCTAATTTGTATAATTTCAAAGAGAAATCACACAAAAGAGACAGGACTGCTTGAAGAGCAGACGACTGAGGGTGCTCCCGAACTCGCAACTGGCCTGTCAATCAACCATAATGCTGGCAACCTTTTAATTCTCATGACCTCAAGGGAGTCATAGGAAATTGCCTTTGAGGCGAAACAAGGAACTCTGTTGCTTTGCAGCACCAAGTTGCAAATGACTTCTGGGGACCTCCAACGAGGGTCTTTAAGGGAAAGCGAGAAGCAGAGGTTAGTTGGCATTGCCTTCTTTGGTGGACTCCCATCCGAATATTGACCTTGCTTAGATTCTGGGATCTGACGAGATCGGACTATGCCACACTGCCTTCCCTCCCCAATAAGAATCTTATGGCCCACCTATTCCCATGAGGTCGTTTCTGGCAACCAAATATTTGGATGAGGTCCTTCTTGGGGTGCCCGCCTCACCTTCTGAAGTTAGGCAGATGGTTAAGAATGTGGAATGGGCCACATTTTGCCCAGCAAGCTTCTAATTAGCCACTGGGGATTTGCGTGGCTGTGCAGAATGTTGCTTTGGCAACAGCTGCCACCACGATACCGGGATCTTCACTGTGTGACTGAAGGTAAGCTTGGGAAGTCATTTGGAAGCTGGCTCCACCTTTTGCGGTAGCCATTTTGAGGCAGCCATTTCGTGGTTGGGTCCATCACACCGTGTCAGAATGCCAAAGGTGTTTGCAGGCTCAAAAAGATTGGGGGGGGGGGGGGTCTTGTCTTACATAGTCACCATGAGAAGAAGAATAGTTGGTTCTTATACCCTGCTTTTCTCTACCTTCAGGAGTCCCAAAGTGGCTGACCATCGCCTTCCCTTCCTCTCCCCATAAAAGGCACCCTGTGAGGCAGGTGGGGCTGAGAGAGCCCTGAGAGGACTGGGATTGGCCCAAGGTCACCCAGCAGGCCTCAGGTGTCCCAAAGTGGCTGACCATCGCCATCCCTTCCTCTCCCCACAAAAGGCACCCTGTGAGGCAGGTGGGGCTGAGAGAGCCCTGAGAGGACTGGGACTGGCCCATGGTCACCCATCAGGCCTCCTGTATCTCAAAGTGGCTGACAATCGCCTTCCCTTCCTCTCCCCACAACAGGCACCTTATGAGGCAAGGGGGGCTGAGACAGTTCTGATAGTACTTGAACTGGCCCAAGGTCACCCAGCAGTCTTCGTGTGGAGAAGTGGAGAATCAAACCCAGCTTTCCAGCTTAGAGGCTGCCGTTCTTAACCACTACACCATGCTAGCTCTCATAATAGGGATACCAGTCCGCAAGTGGGGGTGGGGATCCCCTGATTTTGTGGGCTCCTGCCCACCCTCACCCAGCTGGCTGGTGGGGAAAGCTCCACCTCAAGCCCCACCCCCAAAAGCAGCCACTGTCAGCCACCCCTCTCCCTCCCCTCCTGCAAGATTTAAAGGGCCCTCCATCTGATTGGTGGGAGCCTGTGTTCCACCAATCAACTGGAGGGCCCTTTAAATCTTGCAGGCTGGGAGGGAAAGGGGTGGCCGCTGGCTGTACTCCTGAAGTGGCAAATTTGCTGCTGGAGTTCAGGAGTGTGACTCCCCCCACTTCTTGCAAACACCATTGAAAGGGTCCCTTTTCTCTACCTTCCTGAACTCCAGTGGCGAATTCATTACTTGAAGTTCAGATGAGCAGGGCGCCAGTCCCCAGCGTAACGATGACACTTCTGTGTGATGTCATGGCGTTGGAGATGTCCCCTCCCCCTCCAGGAACGCCCTCTAAAGTCCATTTTATTATCAACAGCTAGAACAAGGATTGCGGCGCATTGGAAGAAACCAACAATTCCATCAACAGAGAATTGGTCGGGTCTCATTTGGTCACATTTTATCGTGGCCAAAATAGCAGTCTGTCCTACGCAGCCATATTCTGAAGGAGCATCTGATAACTTCGTGGCAATATGGTTTCCAGTTGTTCAGTTTTTAACAACAACAAAAAAATCCTTCCAGATAACTTGGTTTATAAGGACATGGTTCTTTTTTATGAGTTATATCATGGTTTTGTTTTTGTTTTTGTAAACTGTTAATGGTTCAGATTTAGGGTACACCTCTTGTTCCTGTAATTTCAGTTTTAACTTCAATCAGTCAATCAATCAGTCAATCAAACCTTTATTGGCATATCAGTTTTAACTTAATGTTAACTCCTAATTGGTTAATTTTTCATATTTGGTTTTGCTTGAGAAAGTCTCTGAAATTTTGTAATGCTTTTGAAAGTTTCGATTAAAATTATATACCATATTTTTCACTCCATAAGACGCCCCTGACCACAAGATGCACCTAGTTTTAGAGGAGGAAAACAGGAAAAAAAATATTCTGAACCAAATAGTAGGTGGGGGGGGAGAGAGAAGGAAGGAAGGAAGGAAGGAAGGAAGGAGAGAGAGAGAAGGAAGAGAAAGAAAGGAAGGAAGGAACAGGTAGGGAGGGAGGGAGGGAGGGAGGAGAGAGAGAAAAGGAAGGAAGGAAGGAAGACAGAAAGAAAGAATGACAGAAAGAAAGACAGAAAGGGTGTTTCCCTCCCCCCTTTGCTTGGGCCTGAGTGGCTTAATGCCACTCAGGCCCAGCTCTTCCCTCCCTACCTCCCCCCCACAGCCCAGGAATGGTGAGGGGGGAGGGATGGGGTGGTAAAGGGGGGCGGGGGGGTTTCTCCCCGGGCCAGCAGCCTGCTGGCCCAGGAAAGATGAGCGGGGGAGGGAGGAGGGTTTTCTCCCTGGGCTGGCGGCCCGCTGGCCCAGGAAAAGTGAGCGGGGGAGGGAGGGGGGTTCTCCCCGGGGGAAGCACCTGCTGGAAGCCATCCTGGGCTCTGGAGTGGACCCACGCCTTGGCTGCTGGAAGGTGGCCCGCTTCTACCCTCACCCAGGTGAAAGCCCTACTCTGCAGCATCCGGCATCTGGACCATGGGGGATGGGGGGGAGGACTAGGTTGCGCAGGCAGAGGTGGCCGAGGGGGGCTAGAGGGACAAAGAGCAGCTCGCTGGGAATGGAAAGGCGCTCTCAGCCTGCCCCAGCTCACTGTACACTCCCTGCCCCCTTCCTGACATTGGCTCCCAGGATAGAATTCCGGGTACCCAGTCCCGGAGGCGATGCCCGGAATAAGGCACTCCTACTTTCATTCTGAACCAGCTGGGAAATTCCTGCCATGGGCTGCAAGGATAAAAAGGCGTGGGGCAGCGCAGTACAGTCACATTGCACACTGCGCCGCGAGTGACACAGCAGCAGCAGCAGAGCCGGCGAAGAAGGCACGTGCCTGAAGGGCGGAGGTTAGTTGGGCGGGAAAAGGTGCCAGGCGGATGCGCCAAGTGGGTCTCTGCTCCCACTCAGCGTCCCCCTCAGCCTGGCTAGAAGTTGCAAGCGAAAGGGCTGGGAGGAGAGCAGACATGCGTGTGCACACATTTCCAAGGGCGAAAGTGGCTCTGCGTGCGCGCAGACATGCCTTACCATGGAACATGGTCTGCGAGGAGGTACTTTGCCACTCACGGTGGTGCCAGTCGTGCTCATAGTTTTCCCTGGATACAGAAAGCTTGGCCACGGCTGCAGAAGCAATGGTGATGAGTCCTTTTGTGTGTGTGTTTGTACGCCCGCCCACGGGTGGGCGTGTGTGCGACAAACTGAGCTCCACCAACGGCGGTTTTCTAGGCACTTTCCGCATGGGGACAGAGGGTGCCTCTGTCGGAGCCAAAGCAGGCTTGGCTGGGCTTTGTGATGCATCCGAGATTTCTATCCGGGCCAAATTACTTTCGCTTTCCTTTGAGCGCCGGCAGGCTGCAGAGGACTTCAGTCAGTTTGGCACGAGCGCGGCATGCTTCGCTGGAGACTCCAGCCTTTCTCCCCCACCACCACTTGTCGAGGCAAAGTGGGCGCTGGTGCCTCTTGAGGTGTTGCCCTGGCGACTGGGGCCAGCAGCTTTTCCCTTTCACTTTCCCACTGCTCGTGGGCAAGACCACAGCGGCGGAGTCGCTCCTGCAAAATGTCTTGGCGAGAGGCGTGGACGGAGCTGCTGGCATGCTTTTTGCTGCCGTCCCGGCTGAATGGCAATAGGAGGAGCAATTCCATGGGTCTCTCCACTCTTTGCTCCCCATCACAGGCGCTGACAAGAGGCGGCCGAAGATGCCCCACCACTAAGCGGGGGAGGGAGGGGGGTTTCTCCCCGGGCTAGTAGCCATGCCGTGGTCCAAAAAAGGTGAGCGGGGGAGGGGGGGGTTCTCCCCGGGCTGGCAGCCATGCCACGGCTCGGGAAAGGTGAACGGGGGAGGGGGGGTTCTCCCTGGGCAGTATTCGCTCCATAAGACACACACACTCTCCCCCCCACTTTTTGGGGAGAAAAAGTGTGTTTTATGGAGCAAAAAATACGGTATATTATATATATATATATATATATATATATAAATCCATATATATATATATGGGTTAAACCAAAAGAGAACATATCTTTACGAATACTGAGACCTATGTATGACTATCTGTAGAATTTGAGGAGAGAGAATATCTATATTATATATAGATATATATAGATATATATTTATTTATTTATTTATATATGTGTGTATAGATAGATAGATAGATATGTGTATATATATATTACATATATTCAATTAAAATTTGATACACACACACACACATATGGGTTAAACCAAAAGAGAACATATCTTTACAAATTCTGAGACCTATATACGACCATCTGTAGAATTTGAGTAGGAGCTACGTTAAGTTCCTAGAATTTGAATTAAATTTATAATCTGCATGTCTTACTGATTGGTGGTTTTTATATGGTAATTTGTGTCCTGCGCACCTCTGCAAGTTATGCATTCTTGTGAATCAAGGCTGCCATCTATATGATGACTTCTGGTTTTTTCACCTCATTGAATGCTACGGACTCCTTTGTATGAAGATTATTTCATTGAACATCATGTATTTTCATGAATTTGATTATTATTCTCTTTGCTTATGCATTTTTCTACTGTAATAAAATGTTTTTTTTTTCAATTTTTTTTTAAAGGGGGAGGACATGGCAACTCTGTCTCATAAATTGGATGCGACTTCATGTCTCGTTCCACCACCAGTGCTGGCCAAATGTAGAGCTGGGTGGTCCAAACCTGTAGCTTAGAAGTTAGAATGAAGTGTCGATAGTTCAGATCGGCCATTAAGATCGTTTCATTGACCCCACCCATCAATGTCTTGTGTTTTCACTTGGGGTTTGCAATTGGTGCAAAGCAGTTTCGGGCAGCCGTTTGTAGGGTCCGAGAAAACTGAAAAGTCAGAGACAAGATGGGAGCCGGCTGAATGCAAACATTCATTAAGAGATAATCTCCCTTCCTCAGCTGCCCTAGAAAGGCTCCTGGGTGACCTTCAGCCTTTCAAAATGAGAGCTGTATATTTAATAGGCTTCTTTTTTTTATTGTGGAGCCGGCAGGAAAAAAAAAACCCCTCTGATTTGCATCATAAAAGGCAAACCGCTTCCCCTGTGTGACCTTGGACAAATTTACGCTAAAACACACACAAACACACAGTCCAATGGTAAGCCGGAAAAGATGCACATAAATTAATGCAGCAGTGATAGCTCACTAATCCGGAAAGACTGAACTGAAATATTTCCGAAAGGTTAATATCAGTTCCTGAGATTGTATGGAGCATTTTACAGGCTTTTCCTTATTTTCAGTGGGGATTTGAAGTGAAGGCTGTAGCAAATGAGCGATTTAAAAATCCAGTACTGAGACAAGGAAGAAAAAACATGGCGGAGGGGAATATAAGAAAGAAAACAGAGGAAAAATTGGCAGGAGAGATTATATTCATGCAACCCCAACTAGAGTTACAGATGTCTAAGTTATGCTTGCGGCTCTGCCTCCCGTGTGAGCCATTTTGTGGTTGGCTCCACCTCTTTCAGCAGCCATTTTGTAGCTGGCTCCATGGCCTATAGCAGCCATTTTGCAATTGCACCCCACCACCTTGTGTCAGAATTCCAAATTTGCACACAGGCTCAAAAACACTGGGGACGCTTGGTCCAGAGAAACAGCTACAGATACTTGTCTTGCGCAGGGGACTCTAAATTCACCTCTGGTTTCATTTCAGATGGAATTGGGGAGCAGATATTTCAGATCCAGATGCTGGCTGGGTGGGTGTTAAGTGTCATCAAGTGCTGGAGAAGACTCTTGAGAGTCCCTTGGACTGCAAGGAGATCGAATCAGTCAACCCGAAAGGAAATCAACCTTGACTGTTCCCTGGAAGGCCAGATACCGAAGCTGAAGCTCAAATACTTTGGCCACCCAATGAGAAGGGAGCACTCACTGGAGAAGACTCTGATGCTGGGAAAGACTGAAGGTAAAATAAGAAGGGGATGGCAAACGATGAGATGGTTGGACAGTGTTATTGATGCAGTGAACACAAAATTAAGCCAACTCCAGAGGAAGACAGGAGGGCCTGGCGTGATGTGGTCCATGGGGTCACAAGGAGTCAGATTTGACTTTGCAATGGATCAACATGAATTATTGACCTCCCAAACAGTCTTACTCAAGTCTTACAAATGGAGGTCCATAACTTCCTTGAATGAGTCAATCCGTCTCATGTTCGGTCTTCCTCTTTCCTGCTGCTTTCAACTTTTCCTAACATTATTTTCACTTCCAGTGAGTCTTGTATATGCAAAGTACAATAGCTTCAGTTTAGTCCTTTTGGCTTCTTGGGAGAGTTCAGGCTAGATCTGATGTGGATGCTGGGGTGGGAGGGGAGCAACTGACTATGTTAAAAACAGTGGAGGAAGAATTAATGCATGCAAGGGGGGGTTCATTTTTTGTGTGTTTGTGTGTGCACGTGTTCAGCATCTCTGTTTGAGAAATTCTATCTGCCGTTAGCACTGATTCCAATGCAGGCCACCGTTCTAGCCCAAGAAAGGGGATATAAAATCCCCTTTTGCATGATTCATCCATCTGCAGCTTTTGAACCTTTCAAAAGAACACATGTTGTGTGAGGGGGGAATAACATCATTTCTCATCAATTCATTCCGAGCAAATTTTGAGAAACAAAACCCGCATCGTCCCCCTTTTCTTCCGCTCTTTGAACGATCTAAGTCTCCACAAAGAAATAACTCCAAGCACACAAAAAAAACCCCTATTGTCAAATAGTTGTCAACATAATTATGGAGGTTCTGTGAAATAAACTCCCAGAAGGCACTCTGATAATTAAACTGTAATTTTTTTCCTCCACTCCCAACCTTATGTTCTTTTGTACACAACTAGATTATTGTTCATTAATTCCAGCTTCAACTGTTTGTCACAATATGTATCATGAGCAAAGAATTATACAGATGCAATGGAACAAAACAGTATTTACACAGTGGGGAGGGATGGTTACATAGAAGGGAGGCCAAGAAGAACACCCTCCAAGAGGTATAACTTTCCAGCCGACTCTCTGAGAGAATATAAGAACACACGAGAAGCCATGTTGGATTAGGCCATGTTAGATCGGATACTGGTTGATTTGTTTTCAGTCCCCTTCCTAATAATCCCCAGCATAGCATTTGCTTTTTAAAAAAATTGCAGTCGCACACTATTGACATTTTCAGGTAGTTATCTTTCATGACTCCAAGATCTCTCTCCTGGTCAGTTACTGCCAGTTCAGACCCCATCAACGTATATTTATAGTTAGGATTTTTGGCTCCAATGTATATTACTTTGCACTTGTTCATACCTCATTTGACATGTTGGTGCCCACTCGCCCAGCCTCAACAGATCCCTCTGGAACTCCTTACAGCTCACTGCCTTGAACAATTTAGTGTCACCCACAAATTTATCTGCTTCACTACTAAATCCCAATTCCAAATCATTAATGAACAAGTTAAAAAGCATCAGACCTAGTATTGAGCCCTGTGGAAGAACACAGATTTCTTAAGAACATTTGCTGCTCCTATGAAGGTAGCAATGGATTTGAGTTTCCATTCCTGCTGTCTTGACCAAAAAAAACCCTCTGGTTTCGATTTCGTTTCTTTCTTGTGTGAATCAAACTCATGATGCCTTATTTTCATGACATTTTGCTTCCTTGCACTGAATTTTCCATTCTTTGTTTTTCAAAACTAGGGGCTTTCCTCATTCTCATTTTCTTTGCTTGTAAATTCTGGTTTCTTTGGTTGGGGGGAAATGTGATGTTACATAAATTTTGTTGATGCACAGGTTTTTATGCCAAACTGACTCCTAGAGGGACCAAAACATATACAGAGGGAGGGGCATTCAGTACATGTTTTTTCTCCCTCTAGTGGTCGATTTGATATCACAGAGGTTTCTGTTTGGCATAAAAACCTGTGCATCAGAAATGCAACAAATTTTATGTAACATTGCATTATTAATATAAATGACATATGCTTGGATCCAGACTCAGTTCTTCAAAGGCAGAATAGAACTTTCCTGCCTTCCTCCTTCCACTACAGCCTACTGATCTTTGCAAAATCTGCTCCTGGGGGGACTGGGGACCCCAAGGAACAATATGAGGAAGGATGGAGTGGGAAGAGGGAAACTGGTGGAAATTGCCTGTTTAGTCTGGATCCAATAGATACTGGGGAAAGTTGCACAATGCACAACCATGATACCTTGGACTCTACCAGACTGACAGTGAAAAGCGGGGAATAGGAGCCATTAAAATATAAATGGACATTTAAATCAATCAATAAATCAAAGAGAGAATGTTCACTCATGTTTATACCAATGCCTACCTAGAACAAAGACTGATTCACATGATATAGAGCCCATGGCTTGGATCCTATAAGAACATATCACTAGGCAACACATGCTCTACAGTCCTGCAGCAAGAAAATAAGAAAAGCTAACTTCTCTATCTAATACTTCAATAACTGGTATTAGACGGCACACCTTTTAGAATGTCAGAGTCCAAGCTAGAGGCTTAAGCATTATCTGCATAACAGTCACGGGAACACATGAACATATGAAGTTACCTTATACTGTGGGGGAGAAATGGCCTGCCTTCCAAGGTTTTTCCACAACCTGGAGAGGCTTTTCTCTTTCTCTTTCCAGTAACTGCCCTCCACCACTTGATCTTTGTAGGAATTGCCCGCTGGGAGGGTCAGGACTCCCAGCTTCTCTTGCCAGCTCTGAGGCCTTGCCTCTGTGTCTCCTGCTGCCCTTTGCCTGGTCACCATGGGGACAGTTTACTGCCTTGAGTGCCCCTGGAGGAATAGCCACTTGTCAACTGCCTGCCTTCTTCCTGGCACTCCATTTAAAATAGCATGTCTAAGATGGTGGAGGTCTACGTGGTACAGAGAACCACTGCCAGCATCAAAAGTTATAAAATGTTTATTAAAAAGAAAAGGTTCACATGTATACTTTTAGCACAGCACCAGATTGAGCAAGATTCAAAAGAAATGGGTAAAATGTGAATCCTCTTTCCCATACATGACTCATCAGATGTTAAAATATAGGATAGGCTCTTTAGCTTAGGAGTTCCAACTCTCTACAGAGTTGCTATTACCTTGAAGCTTTCTTCCAGCTCTCCAGGCAAGCACATGGTCAAAATGGCTGCCTTCTCCATGGAGAGGTCTGTCTACTATTATGGACTCCACACCCAAGGAAAAGAGACCTTCTTCCTCCTGCAAGGAGTTTTTATCACATCTCTTTCTCCTTCCACTGACCCAGTTAGGCCAGGTCAAGGAAGCTTTTCCTGAAGATTCTTCCTGGAGATTCTTCCTGAAGTCCCTCTAGCATTTCATTCCTCTAAATCTCTGTTCCCTGCTTGAAGGGAGGGGAATGGAGGAGCTTGGCCATCCCATTGTCTCTAGCTAGACCTATTAGCATTTCTTAAGAGGTAGCTGAGGTTGTGCCTAGAAAGCCATTGACTGACTTCCTCCTTCCCATCCTGTTCTCTGTTCAAAGAGAAAATTAAACTTTTAAAATACAAACTGGAGGTGTTGCTCCTTCCAAACCTCCTAGGGGAAAAAATGCATTTCTTCACACCTCCTCCTCCCAAGATTCCAGTGGAAGAACATCCTTTTGCAGAAGAGTTTTCTGCAGCGAATCCAAACAACTCAGTTACAAAGATGCATACAAGATAACACATTTCACATTACAAAATATACAGGCAAGTCCTCCAGCATGTAACCACAGATAGGAAGTAGTCCCTTTCAAGAGAATGTTTCTGGAAAGTGAATCTGCAACCACGTTGTTGCATCCAGCAATATGTTCAATCTTTATGTTGAACTCCTGAATCTTCCATGATCACCTCTGCAGTTTAGTCTTGGAGTTCTTCATCATTTGCAGCCATAGTAGAGAAGTGTGGTCAGTTAAGTCACAATGGGGTTTGACATAGTGAGAGCCACTGCCCAATTCAACCATGAAGTTAACATGGCTTTCCTCTTACCTGTGGCTTAATTATAGGCTATGGCCACCTGGCAACAGGTGGTCTCCCCAACCCAAGCAGGGAGCTTGCTTGATGGAACCCTCCAGAAGATGAGGACATCCACTCCTGCTTCCCCCCTCCCATCTAGTTACAGAACTGAACACAGGTTCTCACCATAGACAATTACCATATTCTTGAATCTGGCCTTGAAGGGGATAAGGATAGTGTAGGCGGGGAGGCCCAGTTATGGACATCTGCAAGCTTCCTGCTAATATTCATGTTAACCCTTGGGGAGGAAATTAGGGTGCCTTGCCTTACAGGTCTTTAATGCTCTAATTAGTGGCCAAGAATGCTTCACCTGGTGGTAAAGCAGCCCAGAAATCGTTTACACAAATACATCTTCATCTGCATGCTTCATTCCTTCATATAGAGGGAGGGCTGCCATGAATAGGTATTTTTCTTCAGGGCCGTGCTCCATTTCACACTGAGTGAATTATACGGCTCTTTGGTATTGCTTGTTTTTTTCAGCTTGTTGCCTTGATTTTCTTCTCTCTCGCTTTTGCAATGCAAGAATGAAGCTCGAGCTGCCGGAACACAGCAAGACCCCCTAACCCCCCGTGTGCATCTTTGAAATGAATATATAGCAGCAAAGAATATAAGGAAATAAAAAGAATGGAACTGAGGGAATTTAAATGGGCCCGTTTCAAGAATACTCTGAGCCAAATAAAATTTTTCTTTCCAAGTCTTCCTAATCCACAATGGAGTTTCTGGATAGAAAGCCCATTCTGAGAATCTTTATGTCTTCAAAGTGCATTTAAAAGTAGAATGGTATCCTCATAAATCACCCCAGAAACAAACGCTCCCCAGGAGGGTTCAAAGTCTCAGAATCCAAGGTTTCTATAAAAATGTCTCCACAGAAACCAGACAGGCTAGAATGAGCCAGTTCCCAATTGCTTTGACAGTGTGTGATAAGCAAGGATGGCTTTGGGGGCACGTCCCCTCTTTTTTAGGGGGCTTCATAGTCAGATCTCTTCCCTTTCCTTCTTTTGGTGGAAGGAAAGGTGTCGTAGTTAAGTGCATGGACTCTAATCTGGGAGAACCGGGTTTGATTCCCCACTCCTCCACTTGCACCTGCTGGATAACCTTGGGCAAGCCATAGTTCTGTCAGAGCTGTTCTCTCAAGGACAGTTCTGGAAAGAGCTCTCTCAGCCCCACCTACTTCACAGGGAGTCTGTTGTGGGAAGGGAAAGGAGTTTGTAAGCCACTCTGAGACTCTGAGTGAAGGGTAAGGTATAAATCCAATCTCCTCCTCCTCTTCTTTTTCTCATCTGAAACAGAGCCCAAGTGTGGAAAGCCAAAACACATCCAAGTTACAGTATCCTGTGAACTGTTTCCACTGTCTCCTAGCAGGCTCTTGCAGAAGGTCTGCTCATTTCCAAGGGAATGTCCCAACTTCCTGCTCTTTTCAAGGGTTGTTTCCCATTAAAGCTCTCTACTGTTGGGTTTTTGCAAAGAGATCAGAAGTGTTGGTCTCAAAATGTGAGAAGGGAACAGCTAAAGTGTTGTTCCCTTGAAAACTACCAAGCCATTCATAGATTCCTAGATGTTAGGGATTAGTAGGAAAGGGACTGAGAATAAAACGGCTGATATTGTAATGCCCCTGTATAGATGGATCATGCGGCCTCGTTTAGAATACTATGTACAGTTCTGGTGCAGAGGAGGGCAACTAACATGATTAGGGGGTTGGAGCACCTTCCCTATGAGGAAAGGCTGAAGAACCCGGGACCTCTCAGTTTAGGAAAGAGATGACTAAAGGGGATGTTTGTTTATTGATTGACTGATTGATTGATTGATTGTTGCATTTATATCCCGCCCTCCCCACAAAGCAGGCTCAGGGTGGCTCACATTCTTAAAACACCTTTACAAAGTACATAAATAGTTAATAACAATCTAAAACCAATAAAACATCATAAAAAATCCAAACATTTTAATGACAATAGTGCTGTTGACGTTCTTATTTCAAAGATGGTCTGATGTTTTGCTGATCTCTACAGTCTGGGCTGCAGATCGCTGATGGTAGAGTGGGGGCGGCTCCTAATTGAAAACCTGGTGGAAGAGCTCCATCTTGCAGGCCCTGTGGAACTGCTCTCCTCTGGGAGCTCATTCCACCAGTATGGAGCTGCCAAATTATGCATGGGGGGGTGAGAGTTGACCAAGAGAAATTTTTCTTCCTCTCCCCAAATACTTGAACTCGAGGGCAGACAATAAAGCTGACGGGCAGTAGGTTCATGATGGACAAAAGGAAATAAGACTTTACAAAAAGAATGATTTAAATGTGGAATTCCCTACCAGAGGATGTAGTGATGGCCACAAGAATAAACAGCTTTAAAGGGGGATTAGATAGATGGAGAATAAGTCTATCAATGGCTACAAACCATGGGGACTGAAGGGAACCTCCACATCCAGAGACACTAATCCCCTGAATCCTGGAGCCAGGAGGCAACATCAGGGGAAGGCCTCAGCTTCTCTGACCTGTTGTTGGGTGTCCAGAGGAACTGGTTGGCCACTGTTTGAGACAGGATGCTGGTAGCTTATGACTCCTTTCCCCTAATTCATTTGGTAGTGCTACTGTGTTTAAAAAGACTTTGAAATCAACATCCAGGTGCCCAGCAATTCATGACGGTGTCTACAACAACTCTCTAATACTTCACTACCTCTTTCCACAGTAATGCTGGTAAACCAGGAGTCAGGCCCGTAGCTACCGTGGGGCCCTTGGGGGTGATGCCCCCTCCCAAATCTCTCCTGCCCTCGAATCTTTCCAGAGGCACGGTCTTTTTTTGCCGGGCCTGGTGAGAGTGCAGACGGAGGCATTTGCTCGGGTCCCAAAGCGCACAGGGAAGTTTCTGCTGCCTACCCCAAGCCAGCCTCCGGCCCTCCATGTTATTCAGTCCATGGTCTATGCTGTGGGAGGGAAGGCAACTGGTGGGTGGGCGGGCAGGCAAAAAGATTGGGGTGGGAGGGAATGAGGGGCATAGGAGCTCCAATGTGCATGCACATGCCAGCCAGCCCCTCCCTGTCTCACTCCCTTCCTCTGCCATGCATGTGCTCACTCCCCTCGCCGTTGGGTGCTTCCATTCTATTTCTCCCCCCATCCACTGCCTCCACACTGAAAATCATCTAGGTAGGGGCTGCCAATAGTTCAGGGCCAATAGTTCAGGCCTCTGGGCATCCTCGGAATTCTGACATGGGGTGGTGGGAGCAACTACAAAATGGCTGCCATAGGAGGCGGAGCCAGCCACAAAATATTAGCGAAGGAGGTGGTGCCTAACTCTAATAGTAACTCTTCAACATTTCCGGCAGAAGCCTTGTAAGATAAAGGTAGTGTTGGTCGGCTGTAGAAAAGCCAGATTTGAGTCTAGAAGCAGTGTAGATACCAACAAGAGTTATAGGGTTTGAGCTCTTGAGAGCCAAAGCACCCTTCATCAGATACAGGGAGCATTGACTCTTGCTCCGTAAGACTCACTTTTTCTCCCAAAAGAAGTGGGGGGAAAAGTGTGTGCATCTTAAACCCCCCTCACCTTTCCCAAGCCACGGCACCGAGCAGAGCTAGGTGCGTCTTATGGTCAGGTGCGTCTTATGGAGTGAAAAACATGGCACTTTTCTCCCTTTCTCACAAGACAAGAACTTGTGGGCACTCAATGAAATTGCTGAGCAGTCGGGTTAGAACGGATAAAAGGAAGTCCTTCTTCACCCAAAGAGTGATTAACATGTGGAATTTACTGCCACAGGAGGTTGTGGTGGCTACAAGCCTGGATGGCTTCAAGAGGGAATTGGATAAACATATGGAGCAGAGGTCCATCAGTGGCTATTAACCACAAGGTATCGATAGGAACTTTCAGTCTGGGGCAAGGGATGCTCTGTATTCTTGCGCTTGGGGGGGGGGAACTGTGGGAGGGCTTTTGGTGTCCTAGCCCTGCTGGCGGACCTCCTGATGGCACCTGGTATTCTTGGCCACTGTGTGACACAGAGTATTGGACTGGATGGGCTGTTGGCCTGATCCAATGTTGGCTTCTCTTATGTTCTTATGTGTTGGCAGGCATTGTAGTGTCCCTGGACACCACGTTGGAGACCTCTGCACTAGTTCATCATTTACTAATGATTTTGAAGAAAATTGCCTGTTGTTAATTTCTTAAAAAAAAAAAAAAAACTCTAAATACCAAACAAAAGTCCCCAAAGGGTGTTTCGTGGATGCGTCCCTAAAATCTGTTGATCACAGACTAGTATCCTATTAAGCCAGTTCAGAGGCACTTAAGTAATTGATTCCACAGGTAAAAGCGACCTGTAATCGACTTAGGAGATAATGGAGCTTTCTCATGACTTGAGGCTCAGCCCAGCCAGGATGGCTTGATCCGTATTAGTCAAAGGGACAAGCTGCATTTGTAAGAGGAAGTCAATAGTTCACAGCTTTCTTAAAGGAAGAGTCGTGGCTCCGAGCCAGTTCTGAGGGGGCAAGAGGGTTTAATGTGGCTGTTTGGAAGTCAGAGCAGCATCTAAGGATGTGGACGTGGCGTGGTTTGAGTATGGACGGCTATGCTGAGGCAGGAAAGACTGCGGCCAACACAGGAAGAGGAAGATGAATACAGTTCTGCTTTCCTCAAACCAGGGGGTTCCCATCCAAAGCCAAACCAGGATAATTTCCTTTGTGAATGATAACGCTAAGCTAATTTGCATCACCTGTGAATCAACAAACTGAACAGAATCCTCGACCCCTGTGTTCTGATTTCTGACCAGTGTTCCCTCTAAGCCGAGTTAGTGTGAGCTAGCTTGCAGTTTTTGAGCCTCCGGCTCACACCTTTTTGTCTCCGCCCAGGAAGGATGGCTCCAAAGCAAACTAATTCATGCAGCAGCCAAATCTCTCGCTCACAGCTTTAATGCCAGTAGCTCACAAAGTAGATTTTTTTGCTGGAATCATTCTAGTTCCAAAAAAACTTGCCCATACCTCTGTGCGGTGTGAAACCGTGCTGCCACTGAAATGTCCATATCTACTAATTGCCCTCCTGTGGTCAAGCTAGTATAATACCACTTTATTCTGCTTTAAACAATTGCTGTTGATTAGTGCACTTAAGCCCCCTGGAGTGAAATTCCACACCACTGTGAAATCAGCACAGGAAAAGACAGCTGTCAAACTACTTTAGAGGGGAGGTGTAAAATCAGCCATTGTTTCTGACCCACTGGAGGTTTCCTAAAATTTCCAGGTTTGCATCCTACCAGAGACAGTTTTCCCTTGCTCAAAAGCCAGACGAATCCAACTCTAGGGAGCAGTGCTCAACTCTGTTTCCAAGCCAAAAAGCCACGACTGTCGGAAGACATTTCTGTGGTCAAGTGGCCGGCATGACTAAACGCCGATGCGCACGGAATGCTGTTCCCTTCCCGCCGAAGCAGTACTGCCTATTTATCTACTTGCAATTTCTTGCTTTCGAACTGCTAGGTTGGCAGGGGCAGGGGCCAGAGACGGGAGCTCACTCCATCACACGGCACTCGGGTCTCGAACTGCCAAATGACCGACCTTCCGGTCTGCAACTCAGCATCTCAACCTCTGAGCCACCAGAGCCAGAAGGAACAGATGATCAACCGTCTATCAGTGCTATCACAGATGAACATGGAAGGCAGCTATGAGGAACCATGGCCTTCTTTGTGGTGCTTCCCTACATCTGGAACTCCCTGCATTTGTATGTTCACCTTCATCATCACATGGATAAAGACTTCTTTATTATCTTGGGCTTTTGGTGAGAAGTAAGTTTATCTCTGCCCTGACCTGGATAGCCCAGGCTAGCCCGATCTCATCAGATCTCAGAAGCTAAGTAGGGACAGCCCTGGCTAGTATTTGGATGGGAGACCTCTAAGGCTTGTGACGTGGAGGCAGGCAATGGCAAACCAACTCTGAACATCTCTTGCCTGGAAAACTATGCAGTTACCATAAGTCAGGTGTGACTTGAGAGCACTTTCCACCAACACCGAGTTTATCTCCCGGTCCCTGCTGGTTTCATTATGCTATGCTGGTTTCCTGGTTCAAATATCCTGATTTCCCCTCCTGTTGCTCTATTGATTTTTACATAATAACTCATTACCGGTACTGAAGACACCAGACAACAATACATAGATTAAACTAAGGACTGTTAATTATTTACAGTAGGTTCTAAATCAAATGATGCCTGAATGCTCTGTAGAAGCTGAAATCACCAAGCTGAGGCTATTGTACTTCCGTTCTGAGAAGACCAGAGTCACTGGAAAAGACAATCATGCTAGGGAAAGTTGGAGGCAGCAGGAAAAGAGGAAGAGCCAAGATGAGATGGATTGACTCAATCAAGGAAGCCGCGGCCCTCGGTTTTCCAAGACCTGACCAAGGCTGTTATCGATAGTACATTTAGGTGGACATTAATTCATTGGGTTGCCGTATGTTAGAAGTGACTTGAAGGCTCCTAACACACACACACACACACACACACACACACACACACAGGAATTTCACACAGCCAATATGTTCCATTTCAGGAACTCTTCAGTAACGGTTTCTGTCTGACATTTCACACAGAACCGTATTAGTACCGGTTCCCTAATGGAACATATTGACCCTTTCACACACTGAGAGCCAACTGGAGCCCAGCCATTCCAGTGGGGTTGCTATGACGCTGTTTTGGTGTCCTCTTACAGCGTCATAGTGCTCTAAATCGGCTCTGTAAAAAAATGACGGAGATTGCCTGCGCGGGCGAAAAGAGGCTTGAAAAGAAAGCGGCAGTCTGAAATGACAAACCGCTTCGAAGATGGCTCCAAAACGGCAGGGGAAGGGCTGTCTGAAATGGCCATCACTGTACCGGTTTATTCCAAGCCGGTTCAGTAACGTTCCCACAGACACAGAGAGACACAGAGACACAGTGAAAGATAGACGACTGAATTGCTATTTATTTTTATGTTTTCTACTTTCATTAGTACGAGCTTCCTAAGAGGCTAGCTTAACTGGTTTGCCAGTCTTTGGACAGCCCCGCCCTGGGTCAAAGCTTGTACCAGTAGCATCTTGGGGTGTATCAACAGAGGCATCACATCCAAATCGCAAGATGCCATAGTCCCCCCACTGTACACTGCATTGATCAGGCTGCACCTGGAATATTGCATGCCATTCTGGAGGCCTCACTTCAAAAAGGATATGGACAGAATGGAGCAGGGGCAGAGGAGAGCGATGAAGATGATAAGGTGCCTGGAGACCAAGAAGCCCTGCGAAGAGGAAAGGCCAAGGGACTTGGGAAGGTTCAGTCTGGCAAGGGGAAGTTGAGGGGGGGACAGGATTGCTCTCTTGAAGTATCTGAAGGGCTGTCACCTAGAGGAAGGCAGGGATCTGTTCCTGTTGGCAGCAGAGGAGAGGACTCACAATCATGGGTTTGAATTAAGGACAGGAAGGTACCAGCTGGATCTTAGGGAAAGCTTTTTGATAGTAAGAGTTGTGCAAGAGTGGAATCAGCTACCCAGGAAGATGGTGAGCTCCCCCTCCCTGGCAGTCTTGAAGCAGCAGCTGGACAAACACTTGTCAGGGATGCTCTAGGCAGATCCTACACTGAGCAGGGGGTTGGACTAGATGGCCTGTAGGACCCCTTCCATACCTCACCTTCCTTGCCTGCATCCCCAAAAAGTGTGCCGAGAAGTGTTTATTTACACAATCCCTCCATGCTGGTCACTGTATGGGGTTCGATGATGATTCTCAGTACTGAAAGTTCCCTCCACAGGCCCAACGAAAGAGAAACAGTGCAAAAACAAAGGTTTCCGGGTTCATTTCTCACAGGAAAGGAACAAATCTTAAAGCAGAATATTCTAATCAAAGCAGTCAGATTTGATCTCCTTTCTAGTCCCAAGTAGGGTTCCCAGGTCTGGGTTGGAAAATACCTGGAGACTTTGGGGGTGGATCCAGGAGAGGGTGGGGTTTGTAGAGGGGAGGGGCCTCAGCATGGTCCAATGCCATAGAGCCCGCCCTTCAAAGCAGCCATTCTCTCCAGGGGAGCTGATCTCTGTCCGCTGGGAATCAGTTGTAAAAGTGGGGGATCTCCAGGTCCCACCTGGAAGGTGGCAACCCTAGCCACAAGCTCTGTAGGCCTGGCCTGGGAGAACTTAGACGAGAAGTATCTGGAAACATTCGGTGTGTCACTGCTGAACATTTTAAGGTTGCTGGGAAATTCCTGAGATCTGGGGGTGGGGGCCTGGGGAGGGCGGGGTTTAGAGATGGGAGGGACCTCAGCAGGAAATAATACCCCAGAGCCCACCTTCCCAAGCAGCCCTTTTCTCCGGGGGAATTGATCTCTTTGGGCTGGAGATCAGTTGCAATTCCTCACCTGAAAGTTGGCAGCCTTATGAGATGTGCAGACAGTGTCGCTAAACAATTCACCTTTTTATAAAACAAGGAGAGGAAAGATAGCAGAAGCACAAAAAATCTATATACCGGCTTGTTTGGATAGACAAGGAAAATATGACTCGGTCCAAAAGTTATGGGATGCAGCCAGGATTTATGTAACAAACTTTTGCAAGAGTGTTAAGGTGAAATCTTGGTCGGAAGAGCATTGGGAATTAGCATTAATGGGGGGGGGGGTTCACTTCCTCGGCTGAGTTGAGAGCAGCACGAACAAGGATTGGCACAATTAGAATTACTTGGTGATTCTTTCTAACTTCTCGGAGCCCTAATCCCCTTAATGGGAAGGGGGTAGAGATTCAGCATGGATCTGAATTCCATATGAGAATGGATTGTGATATGGATACCGTGAGCTTGGAATGCATTAATTTCCCTCATTTCTGTAAAACTGATACATTTTCAATTTTTTTTAAAAAAATTAAGTCGCTGCGGACCCCGTAATTGCATTTGATCACATCCCCACATTTCCCTTCTCGTCCGTTTCTTTCACGTTCTTCATTCAAATTTGACATCTCCTAACAAGTTTGGGTGGAACAGCTCAGTCACTGAATTATTAACCTGAAACACAACTTGGATGCTGGTCCAAAATAGATCCCCCCTCCCGACAAGCCGCTTGTCATAGAATGATCTTATTTGATTAACTCGCCCCTTTGGTGGTGTTCATGATCTCATTATATCTTTAATGATAAAAATTCCCTTCTGCCGCGTGCTCTTCTGTATTACGTTAAAAGGGATTCATTCATTTCTCGCTTGTCACTCATGTAATTGGATATTTAACAGGGGAGAGTTGATTAAATTTCTGCTAAAACTTGCCTTCCCTCATGCCATCGATGGCTCGTACAGCTTGAAAGGTTGGTCCCAAGCTGACAGTCACAAAACCTGACAAGCCCAGATAACTATTGTGGAGGTCATGAGAAAGATTCTCTGCTTTGGAATCCGGGAAACTTTCAGGCGTAAAGCATATTTCTTTTTCTACAGGCCTCAGAGGGAATGAGAATATTTTGCCATCATTGGGGGACACAACAGACTCTCTTTACTTGCTCCTCCTAGCCACAGGGGGGTGCTGTGTTGCAAGGGACTTTCAGACATCCCCCTCCGCTACCAACCTAGCTGTCTAGCCATGTAAATATTCAAAAGTGTGTTTAGAAAGTTCCACCTTCTGCTCTAGAAGAGGAGAGGAGAGAAGAGATTGGATTTGTATTCTGTCTTTCACTACCCGAAGGAGTCTCCTTTCCCTTCCCCTCCCCACAACAGACACCCTGTGATGTAGGTGGGGCTGAGAGAGCTCTCTCAAGAACTGCCCTTGAGAGAACAGATCAAAAGTGTTAATCAAATCCTTAAAAATCTACATTGGACATAAGTTTGAGAGCCAGTAAGTTGGAGACCAAATCAAGCCTGGACTCTCCCTGGAAGCTAGAATGACTAAGCCGAATCTGTTGTACTTTGGTCATATTATGTCCGAGGACAGACTGGAAGTTTGGCTTAATAGAGGTCTGCTTTTCAAGCAGATTAAGGGAGCGCGTTCAGACAGCAGCAGCTGCCTGGTGTTGCTGTGCTGCACTCACCCTGTCCTGAAGTGCTTTCATCCCATGTTAAAAAGGTACCTGGGGAAACCGGTGTCAAGCCATCTGGGTGTGCATTCATCTCACTTCCTGGCAGTGTGGATGCAAACAAGCCGCACATCAAGCGGCGCCGGTAATGTGAACCCGCTGATCTGGCTGCTGCGCCCATGTGCCCATCAGCAAAATGGACCAAAGCCACGTTGGGCCGCCCCACACTGAGTACGCTCCGTTCCGCCTCCTCCCCGATATGGTCCCGCATCAGTCTACACAGTGCGAATGGAAAGCCCTGCAACAACTCGGCCGGGGTCTTTTTGCCCCGCTTCCCTTGCGCTTCATTTTGACAGTCTGTCCTCAGCCTGTATGAAGACAAGAGTCACTGGAAAAGACCATCATGCTAAAAATGCTGGAGATTTTGGGGGTGGAGCCTTGGGAAAGTAGGGTTTGGGGAGGGGAGGGACCTTGCTGGTATATAGTGGCATCGAGTCCACCTTCCAAAGCAGCCCTTTTCTCTGGGGGAAGTGATCTCTCTTGTATGGGGGTATCTGAAGACTTCCAGCCAGGTAAAAAAGAGGGCTGGTTTGCTCCTACTATAAATATTTTTTACAGTGTTTCATGGAGACCATTTTAGCCAGCATAATATAGGAGGCTTGTGCACCTAGTTAAAGAGAGAAGACAGGCTTGCTCCTAATACAAACACTCGATATGGAACCAGAAATAAGTTCTAAAAAATAAATAATTCAGTTAAGAATGTATAAATGAATCATATAAATTGATTAAAAAATAATAAGAATATTCCATTCAGCTCCACGTTGCTTTTCATTTACAATACCATGGAATTTTTCCCCAGGATAAAGTGCTGAAAATAAAGAAGTTAAGCATTGGTTTGCTCCTAACAAACATTGAACTGTATCAAGAGGCTGATACCTTTCCATACAATGGGACTACCTCTGAGGAAGATTGGCATGAAATGAGCTTATATCCGGGTGCTCATTGAGTATAATGGACTTTCCTTGCAATTTTGAATAGTTTTTTTTTAGAGTATGATGGACTTTTCCTTGTAATCTTGTAAAGTTTGATTTATAATATAGTATGATCCTTATTAAATGTCCTAGTCATTCATATCACAGTGTTTGTTCTATTATGTAGTACCTGGAGGTTGCCAACCTTAACAATAGAAGCCACCACACTGATAAGCAAATCTATATATTAGTAAAGTGTGAACAATTCATAGGGAAACTGTTTCCTGTAATTGTCCCGTGTAAGAACATAAGAGAAGCCAATGTTGGTTCAGGCCAATGGTCCATCCAGTCCAACACTTTGTCACACAGTGGCCAAAAACACCAGGTGCCCTCAGGAGGTCCAACAGTGGGGCCAGGACACTAGAAGCCTTCCCATTGTTGCCCCCCCGTCAAGCACCAAAAATATAGAGCATTGCTTGCCCCAGACTGAGAGTTCCTATCTACACCTTGTGGCTAATAGCCACCCATGGACCTCTACTCCAGATGTGTATCCAATTCCCTCTTGAAGCCATCCATGCTTGTAGCCACCACCACCTCCTGTGGCAGTGAATTTCATGTGTTAA
Source organism: Lepidodactylus listeri (assembly GCA_029233225.1). Lineage (NCBI taxonomy): Eukaryota > Metazoa > Chordata > Lepidosauria > Squamata > Gekkonidae > Lepidodactylus > Lepidodactylus listeri. The sequence goes on from JARCFY010000004.1 coordinate 9,728,547, forward strand.
TCACCCTTTGGGTGAAGAAGTACTTCCTTTTATCCGTTCTAACCTGACTGCTCAGCAATTTCATTGAATGCCCATGAGTTCTTGTATTGTGTGAAAGGGAGAAAAGTACCTTTTTCTCTACCTGCTCGATCACGTCACCCCCCCCCCCCTCAGTAGTCCTTTCTCCAAGCTGAAGAGCCCCAAGCACTTCAACCTTTCTTCATAGGGAATGTTTTCCAGCCCTTTTATCATTCTAGTTGCCCTTTTCTGCACCTTTTCCAGTGCTACAATATCCTTTCTGAGGTGTGGTGACCAGAATTCCCTGCGATAAGGTGTTATTTGGCTTTCTTTGTTCAAAAGGGGTTAGCCTAGTTGGCTGCCAGTATACAGTGAAAACTATTCTTTCTTCAAAACCCTCTTCCCATTCAGAATTCGGGGTATTCTCTGGAGTGTAACTAAACAGAAGCAAAAGCCCAGCCACTCTCAGATCCTTTGTCACCTCAGCAATCCATCCCTATAAACATCGCTTGCAAGGGCGGCTGACAGAAGCCCTATTTCACCAAAATCCGCCTGCTTTCTTAACCTGCAGGGGCCAAAACTCAAGCACAATCGCTTCCATTTCAAACGGATCAGAACCCCGGGAAGAAAAGCAATAATGAGAAATGGACTGTGTAGTGTTTTCACAGCCCCACAGGGTTAAGGGTGGGGAAATTTATGGATCCCAGCAGTTTGTACTTCGGGAACTGAGAAAACGGTTTCTCCTTCATTTTGCTTTGATGTACGGGAGTCTGAGGCTCCTGAGTGCAGAAGGAATTTGAGGGAAGGCCAAATGCAGATGGCCCACTGTTTAAAAGGATTGTGGTAGGAAACTGGAGTTTGGTTCTCTGAAGGCTGGTTATATGTTCATACAAGTGGGGGTCAAGAGAGAGAGATCTCTTCCCATCTCTACAGAACCCATAAGAATGTAAGAACATAAGAAGAGCCCTGCTGGATCAGAGCAGTCACCAGTGAAGGACCATCCAGTCCAGTATCCTGTCTCACCTGGTGGCCAACCAGTTCTTCTGAATGGCCAACAACAGGGCACAGAGGCTGAAGCCTCCATAAGAACATAAGAAGAGCCCTGTTGGATCAGACCAATGGTCCATCTAGTCCAGCATCCTGACGCACACGGTGGCCAACCAGTTCCTCTGGAGGGCCAACAACAGGGCATAGAGACTTACAGAAGAACAGTCATGCTGGATCAATGCTCGATAATGACAGCATTTAGTTAAATTGCTGACAAGATATCAGTGAGTCATGGACCAATGTGTTAGATCCTGCTGATCTAGTTTGACAGCTGGGGAAGTCATATGACCAGAAGGGCATCAGATTTTTGCACACACTCATCGTGACTCAGCTATTATAGGTGCAACCTGATTGGTTGGTACTAGTATATATTGCAGACAGTTCATTGCTCTTATCTCTCTCGTGGGGTACAGCTGTCAGCGCAGCACTCTGTCCATTTGAATCCAGAAATTGCTACTAAAAGTACTGTATATAGTTCCAGTTGTTCAGTGTAAATAAATGTGAATATTCTGTATATAAGAAACAGAATCACTCTTCTAATTTTGCGGCATCATCAAACCGTCAGATAAGACCAGTGGTCCATCTAGTCCAGCATCCTGTCTCACATGGTGGCCAACCAGTTCCTCTGGATGGCCAACAACAGGGCATGGAGGCTTGGGCCTTCAAATAGCATATGAAGAGCCGTGCCGAATCAGACCAGTCACCAGAGAGGGTCCATCTAGTACAACCTTACTCTGCTCCAGCACCAGAGCTATTAAGAACATCAGAAGAGCTCTGCTGGATCAGACTGGTGGTCCATCTAGTCCAGCATCCTGTCTCACACAGTGGCCAACCCGTTCCTCTGGAGGGCCAACAACAGGGCATAGAGGCCAAGGCCTTCATAAGAACATCAGAAGAGCCCTGCTGGATCAGACCAGAGGTCCGTCTAGTACAGCGACCCATCTCACACGGTGGCCAACTAGTTCCTCTGGAGGGCCAAGAACAGGGCAGAGAAGGCAAAGACCTTCTCCTGACGTTGCCTCCTGGCAATCTCCTCTCCTTATAGGGTTGCCAGGTTTTACTGTTGTTCCAGCAGAGGAGTTGGGCATGTTGGGGGTGGGACCACTATCATTTGAGGGGGAAACATAGAGTTTTCCCTTGAACGATAGCGTGTTGTTCCCGCACAACATGCCCAGCCGTGATCCCAGCACTTTGGGGGTGGTGTTCCCCCTGGCGGCTGGATTCAGGCTGGCAAGTAAGGGGCCTGTTGAGCAGGCACCCCCCCCCCCCCAGGGGACCTGACAACCCTATCTCCTTCCCATTCTGAGGCTGGCAGTGAGGCCAGACCAAACCCCACCAGGATGACAGAAGGCAGGCAAATCAGCACAGTGAAGGCGAAACCTCATACTTCACAACAACCCAGTGAGGCAGGTTAGGCTGAGAAGGACCATCCAGTCCAGCATCCTGTCAACTGGTGGCCAACCAGTTCTTCTGAATGGCCAACAACAGGGCACAGAGGCTTGCTCAAGGTCACCCAGCAAGCTCCCAAGGCAGAGAGGGTGGATTTGAACCTGGGTCTCCCAGACCATTGGCCACTGTCCAAGGGGATGAGCTGTGGCTCAGTGGTAGAGCACCTGCTTGGCGTGCATCAAGTCCCAGGTTCAATCCCTGGCATCTCCCAGTTGGAAGGACCAGACAAACAGGTGGCGAACTACTGGAGATCTGCTGACAGTCTGAGTAGACATTACTGATTTTGATGGACCAGAAATCTGATTCACTATAAGGCAGCTTCATGCGCTTCATGTAATAGAAACCTTAATGATGACCCATGACACTACGCCAGTTTGGTGTAGTGGTTAGGAGCTGGAACTCTGGACCATCCTCTATAGGACAGCCCTTCAAGTACTTGAAGATGGTGATCATATCACTTCTCAGTCATCTCCTCTTCAGGCTAAACATACCCAGCTCTTTCAACCTTCCCTCAGAGGAGGAGGAGAAAAAGGAGGAGGAGGAGGAGACTGGATTTATATCCCATCCTTCACTATCTGAAGGAGTCTCAGAGCGGCTTACAATCTCCTCTCCCTTCCCCTCCCCACGGCAGACACCCTGGGAGGTAGGTGGGACTGAGAGAGCTCTCTCGAGAACTGCCCTTGAGAGGACAGCTCTGAAAGAACTTGTGATTGGCCCAAGGTCACACCAGAAGCTGCATGTGGAGAAAGTGGGGGATCAAACCTGGTTCTCCCAGATTGGAGTCTGCGCTCCTAACCACTGCAGCAAACTGGCTCTCAAAGAACATCCAAAAATGTCCTAAGGTCCTTCCGTATGGTCTTTATGACATCACCAGCCCCTCAGCCAATCACAATTCTCCTTGCCCTTCCTAACCGCCGCCGTTTGGCATGTTTCGAAATTTACTTTAGGAGCAAATGTAATCTCTTTTTAAGTAATGGCTACATTAGTTTGTCACTGTTTTTTGTTTCAATCTTCACAAAAGAGAGATGAAACAAAACACGGCAAATTGGACAAATTAATGCAAATTACACATAACGGAAGGAGTGGAGAGGCGCTGATTTGAATCAGATTAAACATCAGCGTCGGGGCTCTCAAAGGATGCTCACGCACATCCGCATATCAAAGCAGACAAATGTTTGAATTGTATTAGTGGACCGACTGAGGGAAAAGATCTATTTATTGCTGCCGTATGCTGGGGATTTCAACACAATGAAGATTTGCTCCTGAGGTTCCGTGGGTTTTACTAGGAAAATGCTCAGTCATTACTAGGGACATAATGTGTGTGCAGTAACAGGCATGTGGGGTGTACAACTAGAACTTAGAGAAGGGTCCCCAACGTTGTGCTCGTGGGAGATGGACTGAGTCAATCAACAAAGCACCAGACTTCAGCTCGCAAGGCCTGAGCAGGGCTGTCAATGATGGGACATTTTGGTGGCCATTCATTCACGGGGTCACCCAGGGCTGGCACTCCCATAAGGCAGGGTTAGACAGTTGCCTTCGGGTGCCGCCTTAGAAGGATGCCGCACTGGCCTGCCACCCCACCTCCTCGCCGCCTGCCTTGCCACCTCTCATCAAAAGAAGAGAAGAGAAGAAGAAGAGATTGGATTTATATCCCGCCCTTCACTCCCCAAGGGAGTCTCAGAGCGGCTTACAAACTCCTTTCCCTTTCCCCCCCCCCCCACAACAGACACCCTGTGAGGTAGGTGGGGCTGAGAGAGCTCTTTCCCAAGCTGTCCTTGAGGGAACAGCTGGTACAGAGCTATGGCTTGCCCAAGGTCATCCAGCCAGGTGCAAGTGGAGGAGTGGGGAATCAAACCCGGTTCTCCCAGATTAGAGTCCGCGCACTTAACCACTACACCAAAAGGTTCTGGCCTGGCGGTGAGGATCACTGAGCGCCTGGGGAACACCCAGATCCACCACCTCTAGGGTCACCACAAGATGGAAGCAACTCAGTGGCACTTAACACAACTCATGTAGAACTGGATGGCACAATTGCACCATATTTTCCCATAGAACACCAGAGCTTTATGTTACTGCTCAAAAGTTCACACACTGGACAGACGAGAAGAACATCAGAGGTTGATAAATGAAGGACGTTTTACAAAGAGAACAGGACTGCAGTCGATTCCATTATTTACTGTATATAAATATAATGCATTACGTGTAGTCTTTTTATTTCTACTTCTATAATTTTTTTTTTTGCATTGTTTATGACATATCAGGTCTGATGATTTATTTTTGCATTGTTTCTGGTTTTTGTGATCCAAGTCCTGTTGCAGTGTCGGATGTCTGAAGCTATTGGATTGCATTGTTTCACACTGTGTAATCCGCCCCTGAGTTGCCGCAAGAAAGACAGGCTATAGATATGTTGTCCCTGGTTTCAGTTTTATCACTGCTGCTGCCTTATTAGCTGGCTTCATTCCATCTGTGTGCGAAAACAAGGACAAAAACATTCCAGAATTGTTGGAAGGATGACGGGAACAGGGTACATTAAATAGCTGGGCTACTGTAAAGCGTTACAAATGCTAAATGTCGTTAGTAAGTAGTACAGAATTCTCTCGGGAATTGGAGTGTACGTGAATGTTACCTGCGACTCTGCATCTTAGACTTTCCAGGTAATCCTTCATGGCAGTTGAGCTCACTACCCTTGCACAATGGACCAGTGGGAGCAAAGGGGGAATGGTGTCATGCGACACTCTGGGAATTCCCCAGATCTCTATGGGTTTTGCCATAGATATTTGGAATTTTCCTAGAGCAGGGGTGGCCAAACTGCGGCTCGGGAGCCACATGTGGCTCTTTCACACATATTGTGCGGCTCCAAGCAGGGCAGCTGGGGAAGCCAAGGGGAGCCATGCTTTCCCTCCCTCCCATCTATTTGCTTTCTTTGTCTCTCTCTCCCCACCTCTTTCCTTCTTTCTTTTCACTTCTCTCTCTCTCTTAGACAAATAAAAACCATTAGCAAACAAATAAATATCATCAGATGAATAAATATCATGATCAATATCTGTTTTACCCCTTTTGTTTTTATTTTTGGCAATCTCATTTAATATTAATAAAAAGCAAATGTGCATATTTTTAAAATGAAAACAAGTGTCTAATATTTGTTCATGTCTTGTGGCTCTCAAACATCTGACGTTTATTCTATGGGACTCGTACGCTGAGCAAGTTTGGCCACCCCTGTCCAAGAGTGTCGCACAATGCTACTTCCTCACCTCTCCACCCCCAAATACTCTTGTCCCCCATAGCTTCCCAGTTGGCTACCCTGCTGCATGTGCTCTGTTTCATTCTGGAAGAATGAAAACATTTCTACAACAGAAAAAAAATAGGGATGGGCACAAACCCCCCAAAATGTGATTCATGGGCAAACCACAAACCCCACGAACCTAGGCCGAGGACAGACTATTGTTCTGCCGCGCTACAGGAGCATGGCAGAACAAGGTGTGGGGGGGGGGGAACTGCCCCACCGCGTGGCGTTCAGACACTGCCGCAAGGAAGCCGCCTGCAGCATCCACACTGCGGGTGGCTTCCGGCAGCGGCAGAACGCCGCACGGCTTCGCCTGCCCATGTGCGTTCACACCCGCCGGAAGCGGGTGGAATGCGCGTGCAGCTGCCGGGACACCACTTGGAAGTGGTGCCCGGCTGCTGCGGGAGGAGCGCGCTGTCGGACGAGGTGAGTCCAGGGCGCCTCCGTGCGGCAGATGTGGCAGTCTGGACGCCCGCTCTGCCTCCGCTTTTAAAGCGGAGGCAGAGTGGGCCAGACTGCCAGTCTGTCCTCAGCCCTAGTCTGCTCAAATATAAACTGGGTTTGTGCAGTTCATGCCCCAAATAGCTGAACTGTTGTTTTGTGGTCTAAACAGCTGAGCCATTGTGTTAGCCCGGCTGCTCTTTTTATTAGTAATATTTGGGGGAATATTAGCTCTTAGCAATCTGCAGCAAGCGTTGCGGATCTCCAACTGTGTCTACAGAGGCTGTGTTTCCCCAAGGCTTCCCAGGAACTGACACGTGACTCGAGTTAAGAGATATAAATATAAATTGTTCACTATAAAAAGGATAAAAGATTCATAGGCAATATTACACAATCATACACACAGTTACACAGATCTAAGAAATTAGGTAGAATTACAGAGACCTTTGCATGAGCAGGAGAATTGATGGTGTCCGTGGAGGGTGATATTTACCTATATAGGAATCTAGTGGAGTTCGTCTGGAAAAAGCGGGGAAAGTATCTTTGGACAAAGAACAAAGGACTGTGGTTCTGAACCAGCAGAAACCATGTGGTGGATCCAAGTGGTGCATCTAAGGATCCGTGAGGGAGGGAGGGAGAACAAGCAGGAATGGGGAGGAAAATCTCTGTCTCTGACTTGTGACCCTTGGGGAGCAGTATTTATTGGGGGGTTTTCCTGGGAGGTTGGCAAGGTATGAGACCTTCCTAGGAATGCCTATAGATGGTCCGTTCTCTGTCTCTAGCCACTAAGAGGGTCCTATGGGAGTGGCCAATTTTTAGATCTACCTGATGGTCAGGACAGGATGTTGACGTCAGCTGCATCTGGCATGGTCTTCTAGATGAAAGCGGGCTCCAGGCGGCAGAACTGGTCCATCAGGAAGCACCCCACTATTTTCGCACCCTTGTTTGAAGTCCTTTGATGTGCCAAATGGAGGGGGGACTTGTAGGAGAGGGTTGAAGCCTGTGTACGTGTATGGAGTTCGTACCTTCATGGAGTTAGTGGCATATGTCTCTAGCCAAAAAGCCTCACATGGCTTTGTGTATGTGTGAGTGTCTTTGTGCTTTGTGACAACCTCCAGGCTGGAGGTGGTAACCTCAGAAAATGGCGCTTTAAAGCTTCATTGGAAGCATCTGCCATCATTTGCCCCCTGGTCGCCTTGTGCACTATTTTAACTCACATAACTGGCAGCATAGTCCATTCACTGCTCTCATAGATCACCAGAAAAGTCCAAAAGAATGTTGCTCTGGCTTACAATTGTAGCAGGCTGCCCCTGTGGCTCAACTGTTTCGATCGGAAACAGCTGAGTCATGTGGAGCAGCTAGCAAACCACAAACTGGTCAAAATTCAACACAAACAAAAGGTTCATGAGCCGGTTTGCACCCATCCCTAGACAGCATAGAAGAATGAAGCTCTTATACAAACAAGAAGCGTATTCCCATATTCTTGTTTTCCTGTCTCATAAGTTCTTGCTTCTTTGGTTTCCTTTTCCACACATGTTCTGCTCTTTCTAGCAGTCAGTTCTTTATTACACTGGTTTATGTCCAGCATAAAACCCTGCAGCTTAAATCTGCTGGGAGACCACGCAGTACACAGACTGATGTACTGAAGAATCTACCACTAGAGGGAGCAAAACACATGCTGAACAGAGATTTGCATGGGTAGCTGTGTTGGTATGAAGCAGCAGAACAAAGTTTGAGTCCAGTGGCAATGTTAAGACCAACAAATTTTGGGTATAAGCTTTCTTGTGCATGCACACTTCTTCAGCACTTCTGCATGTACACGAAAGCTTGTATGTGGAACAGAAAACAACAACAACAACAAGAAAGAGACAGGAATTTAAGAGTCAGGAAAATGACAATCCGGAAAAGCCTGCAGACACGCCGAGTGTACTTTTTGTTCCAGAAAGCATCAGGTTGATCAAAGGTTGCAAATCCCATTCTAACAACAACAACAAATACCTTTTATTGGCATAAAATATTAAAAGCAGTTCCCATTAAGATAAAACAGTCCCAAAATTTGTAAAAAAATAGTTAACTCTAAAACCATTACAGAGGTGTATCAGAGGAATCTTTAAATTCTAAAAGCCTTAAAATTAAATTTTACAGTTTTATTAAACTCAAAATGATCAGGAAGATTCTTCCGTTTTATAAGACCATGAAGAAACTTAGCAGTCAATTCAATAATCTCTGGATCTAAAGAAGTAAAGAGGTAATGTAGCTTAATTCCATCCGGTTGTCCTGCTACCTTACTAAGGGGAACGTCTAGAAATTTTGCTCAAATATCATTTAGCAAATTACAATGTAGGAGTGCATGCTCAACCGTTTCTAATTCTTTCTTATTGCATCTGCAGTACCTAAGTGCATAAGGAATTTTCTTATACCTCCCCTCAAAAATAGCAGATGGGAGAACATTGAACCGAGCAAATCCCATTCTGGAGGTGAGAGGCCGGCAGGTGTAGCCTGAAATCTCCATTGCTAATTGATAAGAAACACCCTTCCCTCCCTGAGGATGAGAGATTACCTCAGTGATTATTGCCCTTCCCACCATCTGTACTGCTCCACTCGAAACATTAGAAACCTTGTCCGTCAAACCAAAAAAATAAACAGCTCCTCTCATGAACAGGCCCAAAGAATACCCTATAAATCATAGCTGTCAAAAGCATCGGTAACATTGCTGGAGACAGAAATCAATCCAAAACTCATTAGTTTGCCTGACAAGTCCTTAATCTCATATTGTTTAATGCCAACCTGGACAACTCCAGTGGAATGAAACCATGCAAAACAGGGTCTGGGTTTCCCATTGCAGAAAGTTCGGCAACGATTACAACTTAATCTTGTTTCTCCAATGCTCTCCCTTTCATTCGTCCCTGTTCGGCAGATCTTGCAAAAAAAATAAAGCATTCACTGCTCCCGAGCTTTTCTGCCGGCTCTTGGAATCAATACATCATTGTTACTGCGCTCAACAGTTTGCAGAGACCTGCCTTTGGAAGAGCCCCCCCCCCAACAGTTTTATTGTGTTAAGCAGAACAAATAGGAGCAGATTAAATCATCTGTTGCATTCTTTGGCGAGGTATCTAATCAAAGGATTTAAAAGGGGTATTGGCGTTTTTGTCGGATTGGGTATAAATTGTTAGAAAGCCACTGACATCAACTCATATTGTATACCCAAAAATGCAAGTTTCAGAAGACAGTTGCCATCAGGTCTCAACTGGAAGGGACACAAGAAGGTGAACAGACTGTGCTGTTCCTTGGTCCCTGCTCCACCCATGTATAGTCACACCAGCAGCTGCATGCGGTAGACTGGGGGATCAAACCTGGTTCTCCTAGATTAGAGTCCACACTCCTAACCGCTATGCCAAAAACATGAACACTGTGTGACCTTATCTTGCTCCAGCTCCCTCGTTGACAGTGAAAGAGCCCACTGCCACCTAAGTAGTAAGTCTCAACTAAAAAATCAAATAGATTCCTTTCCCCGGTAACTATTCACCTTTTAACTGTTGGAGGTGGAGGCAGATGATGGGGTCAGTTGTGAGAAAGCAGTCTGTAAATGTGGAAATAACGCATCTGAGACTCTCTAATCATGACTAATAAGCAAGACAGGGGCCAAACCAATGGGTAATTGAGCCTCCCTGATGGAAATGGTGAGGATGCGTCTTAGAACATGTCTGAGAATCCTTCCTTGAAGAAGTTCTGTAGCAGACAAATCAACAGCAGAAACCAAGGCCAGGATAAGGTGGTTGCCATTCTTCAGGTGCAGCCTGGAGATCTCCCAGAACTGCAGCTGATCCCCAGACTATGGAGATTTGTTCCCTTGGAGAAAGTGGCTGCTTTGGAGGGTAGACTCTGGCACTGTACTCTACTGATGACCCTCCCCAAGCCCCACCCTCCCCAGGCTCCACTCCCAAACCTGGATAGCCCAGGCTACCCCAATCCCATCAGATCTTGGAAGCTAAGCAGGGTCGGCCCTGGCTAGTATTTGGATGGGCGATTTCCAAGGAATATCAGGGGTGAGACACAGAGGCAGGCAATGGCAAACCACCTCGGAAGCATCTCTTGCTTTATAAACAAGTCTAGCTCACCACCTAATGGTACATAACACTAAAAGAGCTAGAACTCCTGGCTGCCAGACAGTCTTATGATCTCCTAGCTATACTACACACAACAGTATATATACATACAAATACAGTTGTTAAGTTAGACTCATATTTGTGTACATTTAATTACCTGAAGGAGAGCAAGTTTGGTGTAGTGGTTAAGTGGTTAACAGACTGCCAGTTTGTCCTCAGCCGCTGTTGGAACAGTACAAACAATAGATAGAGCAAGGGACAGAGAAAAATGTCCAGTGAAACTTTCCAGATCTGCGTGAATAGATCATGAAGTCCCGGATGTATAACATCCGCCGTTGCATCCTAAAAGACACTCCTCTCCACAAGTTAAAGAAAAAACCTGTTAAGCTTCTCCACATCAGTTCATTCTAAAGGGGAAGCCACCAGAAGTTTTTACAAAATGGGCGTGTAGCTTAACGCTTTTAGGGGGTGGAAACCCTGCCGTCCAAAGTGAAAGCTGCTAACAAATGCCTCAGCTGGAGTGAGTGGAACGTAACAAGTGTATTTGTATGTATGTATATATACTGTTGAGTGTTGTTGGTTCCTTATACAATGTCAGATAACGACGGTGGTGGTGGGGATGATGGTGATGTATTAATTAGATTTATAGACCCCCCGCTGGAGGGCTCAGGATGGTGCACAACATTCATTGATACACAATTAAAACAATTAACAATAAAACTATTAAAACTGTTAAGACAGTAAAACTATTAAAACTGTTAAGAAAGACAGTTAAAACATATTATCCCCCAACTCTCAAGGAATTTCCCAGGCCAGAACTGGCAATCTTAGGTAAGTTGCCTAAAAACCACCATTGCCACGCTTTGAAACCAACCTTGAGCTAGGAAGTCCCCCTGCCCTCATTTACTTCTGTCAGCAGCAGATCAAATTTGAAGATCTTTCCCCCCCAAACACTTTGAATTTCCACAAGCCCCGTGGCCATTCCCCCGCCAGCATCGAAAACACATACATCTTAAAAATCTGACACAATATCCACCTGTTTTCAGTGAGCTGGAACATAACCACAGGAATGAATCATGAATGATCTCAGTTAGCTTGCCTGTAACAGAGGATTAAGCTGGGCTGTAAAACCTCCTCGGTAGAAATTGTGTAAATGATTCTTTTCCAAATAGGTGGCTGTATATTGGGGAGCAGCGAGCTCATGAATCTTACAACACGTACATGCGATTGGGTTATGATTAGGCCGGGCTCGGTATTGCTAGGGAGTTTTATAGCTTGCAGAACAGGGATTTTAATACCCTGGTTTCTGCATATCACAGAGTCAGGGGAGTAGAGATTATAGCCTAGTGGGTAAAGGGTTTGGCTTGGAGTGCCATTGTGTTGCTGTGCGTAAAGTAAAGTTGGGTCACAGCCGAACAAGAGGCTTTCAAGGCAAGCGAGAAGGGGTTTGAAGAAGAAGAGATTGGATTTATACATTGAACTCAGTTTTAATGCACTGCAAAATGGGGGGTGGGGGTGGAGCTGAATAAAAAAAAAGTTTCATTTAATTTTAATGCAGGATAGAAAAAAAATAGAATAAAAAGAAAGTTGAATTCAATTTTATTTATTTATTTATTTATTACATTTTTATTCTGCCTATCCAGCAAGCTGGCTTAAATAACTTAAATAAACAACATCTTAAATAAACAACTTAAATAAACAACTTAAATAAACTTAAACTTAAATACTTAAATAAACTTAAATAAACTTAAATAAACAACATCTTAAATAACTTAAATAAACTTAAATAATTTAAATAAATAAACATCTTAACTTAAATAAACTTAAATAAACAACATCAACGTAAATAAACTTAAACTTAAAAAACAACTTAAATAACTTAAATAAACAACATCAACTTAAATAAACAACACCAACAATAAAACAATATAAGCAACAATGACTTAACTTAAATAAACAACATAAATAAACTTAAATAAACTTAAATAACTTAAATAAACAACATCAATTTAACTTAAATAAACTTAAATAACTTAAATAAACAACTTAAATAAACAACTTAAATAAACTTAAATAAACAACATCAACAATAAAACAATATAAGCAACAATCAATACTGGCAGCAACAGGGTTCTCATGGTGAGAGGCGATGGCAGAAGGTTCAGCAGATTGGGCAATAATATCCTACATCGCCCCAGTGGCGGCTCCTAAGGAAAGGCCTGGCGGAAGAGCTCCGTCTTACAGGCCCTGCGGAACTGCAATAAGTCATCCGGGAGCTCATTCCACCAGTGTGGAGCCGCCACCGAGAAAGCCCTGGCCCTGGTACAGGCCAACCGAGCGTCTTTCGGACCAGGGAGAGTCAGGTGGTGTTGAGTGCCTGACCTCCGTACTCTCTGGGGCACATATGGGGAAAGGCGGTCCCTCAAGTAGGCAGGTCCCTGACCATATAGGGCTTTAAAGGTCAGCACCAGCACCTTGAACCGGATCCGGTATGCTATAGGCAGCCAGTGCAGTGACCGCAACACAGGCTGGCTACGATCCCGCATGGAGAGACCCATCAACAGCCTGGCCGCGGCACTCTGCACTAGCTGCAGCCTCTGGATCTGAGACAAAGGCAGCCCCATGTAGAGAGCGTTACAGTGGTCAAGTCTCGAGGTGACCATAGCATGGATCACTGTGGCTAGGTCATCGCGTTCGAGGAATTTTAGTGTAGAATAGGGGGAAACGGAATAAAAAGAAAGTTGAATTTGATGTTAGCGCAGAATGGGAGGAAAAACAGAAGTAAAAGGTTGAATTCTTTTTTAAGTGCAGAATTGGGGGGAGGGCAATAAAAAGAAGGCTGAGTTCGATTTTAGTGCAGAACAAGGGGAAATGGAACAAAAAGAAGGTTGAATTTGATTTTGGTGCAAAATTGCTTGAAGGACGCCACAATGAACATGGATTAAAAGGAGGGTGTGGAAAGGGCCAAAGTCAATATTGTCTACTCAGACCATCAGTGGCTTTCCAGGGTCTCAGGCTGGTCTTTCACATCACCTCCTACCTGATCCTTTTAACTGGAGATGTCAGGGATTGAACCGGTGACCTTCTGCATGCCAAGTGGATAATTTGCCACTGAGCCACAGCCCCTCCCCTTCAAACTCTCCCTTCCAAAGACTGACCCTGCTTAGCTTCTGAGATCTGACAAGATTGGGCTACCCTGGGGATGGCCAAATTTCTCATTGGAAGAGCCACACAGAATAAACATCAGATGTTTGAGAGCCACAAAACAGGAACAAACATTACACGTTTTAATTTTTTTTAAATATGCAAATTTGTTTTTTTATTAACATTAAATGAGACTGCCAAAAAAAAAAAAAGGGGTAAAGCCATATATTAATAATATTATTTGTTTGCTAATGATATTGATTTGTCTAAGAGAGAGAGAAAAAGAGAGAGAGATGGAAAGAAAGAATGAAGGAGGCGGAAAGAAAGAGAGAGAGAGAGAGAGAGAGAGAGACAGAAACAATGAAAGCAAATGGGAGGGAGGGAGGGAGGGAGGGAGGAGGAAGGAAGGAAGGAAGGAAGGAAGGTATGCCTTCCCTTCGCTTCCCCAGCTGCCCTGCTGGGAGCTGCACAATTTGTATGAAAGCACCGCATGTGGCTCCTGAGCCACAGTTTGGCCACCCCTGGGCTATACCATGCTGCCGAGTGCCATTGTACTCTTTCTGAGCTGAACAATATGGCTTCTCATCTCGTTCTGCCCTCTGTTTTTGAACTATTATTTTTGGAAGGGAGAGAAAAAAAATATTTGCTCATGACAAATTTGGGAAACATGGATTATGGTTGCAATGTAGAATTTATCCCCACCCTCTTTTGCCTCTTACTAACTGATGATGTGAAGTGTGCGGTCAAGTAACAACAGATTTATGGTGACCCTATCAGTTGATGGCCCCCAGAACTTCCTATTGTTAACAGCCTTGCTCAAGCCATCTCCCGTTGGGTCTTCCTTTTTTCCTGCTGACTTCAACTTTTCCCAGCATGATTGTCTTTTCCGGTTAGTCTTGTCTTCTCACAGTGTGACCAATGTATGCTAATCACCATCCAAATGGTCATGAAATAACACTGAGGGTCAGGAAAACATAGCTGCTGGTGGTGGAAAGTGCCATCAAGAGGCAGCCAACTTACGGCGACCCTGTAGGGTTTCCAAGGCAAGAGACATTCAGAGGTGGTTTGTGTGTGTGCATTACGACCATGGACTTCCTTTTTGGTCTCCCATCCAAGTGTGTGCAGTTCTGGAGGCCTTACTTCAAAAGGGAGGTGGACAGTGGACAGAATGGAGCGGGTGCAGAGGAGAGCGATGCGGATGACCGGGGGCTTGGTCTCTCTAGGAGGAAAGGCTGAGGGACTTCTTGGGAATGTTCAGTCTGGAGAAGAGGAGGTTGAGGGGGGACATGATTGCTCTCTTGAAGTATCTGAAGGGCTGTCCCTTTGAGGAGGGCAGGGAGCTGTTCCTGTTGGCAGCAGAGGAAAGGACTCGCAACAATGGGTTTAAATCAAATTAAGGGCAGGAAGATACGGGCTGGATATTAGGGAAAACCTTTTGACAGTCAGAGTTGTGCAACAGTAGGATCAACAGCCTAGGGAGGTGGTGAGCTCCCCCTCTCTGGCAGTCTTGAAGCAGCAGCTGGACAAACACTTGTCAGCAGGGGTCATTTTGTAGAAAAAGAGGTGCAGGAGCTCATTAGCATAACTTATTTGCATATGCTAAACTGAGCCCGCCTTATGGCGAGGAGGGCGGGATATAAATTTTAACAAATAAATAAATAATAAATAAACCACCTGACATCACCGGAAGTATGTCAGAAGGCAAGAAAGAAAGAGAGAGAGGGGGAGAGAGAGAGAGAGAGAGAGATAGAAAGGAAGGAAGGAAGGAAGGAAGGAAGGAAAGGAAAGCTGGCAGAGAGGGGACAGCTACTAATCCAAGCCTCAGAAATACCACTATTCTGGGAGGATAGCTTCAGTGGTGGCTGAAGCTTTCAGAAGGCTGGTCGGAGGAACAAGGACCTTTTCAGGGGATGGAGTCATTTTGCTGCAGCCATGACACAAGCAGGCATTCCCCCGCGAGGGGAGGGGGGCTGGCACCAACTCCCAGAGCTGAGCTCCCCCGAGCTCCTGCTTGAAAGGACCCCTGCTTGTCAGGGATGCTCTCGGCTGATCCTGCATTGGACTAGATGGCCTGGATGGCCTCTTCCAACTCTGTGATTCTATTATTCTACTAACCAGGGTTGACCCTGCTTAGCTTCTGAGATGTGATGAGATTGGGCTAGCCTGGGCCACCCAGGTAATGGCTCTTTCTAATTAGCTGTTGGATAAGTGGACAAAAATGGATATGGGCCAAGCCATTATTCTACCAGTGGAGTTTGTTTGTTTATGGCCCACCTTTCTCATTGAAGCTCAAGGTGGTATGAAACTTCCAATGAACAATGCAGTAGGCCCAGGTATACAAAAAATCAATGACAAGGTCAACGGTAAACTTCCTAAAACAATGCCAGCAATGAAGAAAGTTGGGTCAACAAAGACATATAAGACCGTGCAGCAACTGCTAGACGAAGTCTACGATAACTGATGATACCTACAATAGTCAATGCAGTGGGTACAGACCTGTCCCCTATGACCCTTCCATCCATCCTTCAGGATTGTCCCATCTTAATAATTCCCTTTCCAATGAAGAAAGACTGAAGAGTCTGGGACTTTTCAGTTTAGAAAAAAGATAACTAAGGGAGGGGGACATGATAGAGATTTATAAAATTGGACATGGGGTGGAAAGTATAAAGTACTGGAGTCGGAGATGTGTTGTAGTGAAATCAGCTCGTAAGTTTATTGATGGCCAGATGAAAATCCTGGACGGAGGTCCGGGGGCCTGCTTATATTCACACTCTACCCATACCCCCGGCATCGCCCGATAAACCTGATAGGGTCGGTTTCCCGCGGTTGTGCGCCATAGGCCCCCCGTCGGATCCTACGCGCACCATTGGTCAGAATTACGATCCGGCCAGTCTATTGTTTACTGGATCAAAGCTCTGGTCTCTAGCCTGGCCACGTGCATTGCCCCGACCACATGGTGGTCGCCACTGGGTTCTTTTCAGAAAGAGTTGACAAAGAGAACTTTTTCTCCCTCCCCCAAAATAGTCGAAGTCCAGGGCATCCACTGAAGCTGAAGGGCAGTAGATCCAGGACAGATAACAGGAAATTCAGAAAGTGATGAAAATGTGGAATTCGCTGCCAGAGGATGTAGTGATGGCCACAGGCCTAGATGGCTTTGAAAGTGAATTAGACAGACTCGTGGAGGATAGGTCTATCTGCGGCTACTAGCCCTGGTGACTACAGGAAACCTCCATGTTCAGAGGCAGTCAACCTCTGGACCCAAGAGCCAGAAGGCAAGATCAGAGGAAAGCTTGGGCCTCTGTGCCCTGTTATTGGCCCTTCAGAGGAACTGGCTGGCCATTCTGCGAGACAGGATGCTGGACTAGATGGACTCCTGGTCTGATCTGGCAGAGCTCTTCCTATGTTCTTATAGTTATACTTAAGCCCCTTTGAATCAACCTCCACTGTTAGGGTTTTCAAGGCAAGAGATGTGTACAGGTGGTTTCCTATCACCTTCTGCATAGCAACCTTGTTTTCCTTGGTGGTCTCCCATCCAACTATTAACCATGGTCAACCCTACTTAGCTTTCAAGCTCTGGCGATCTCAGGCTCATCTGGGCTATTCCGACTGCTGTTGTTCCATCTAATTGAAGTTCTACTTGCACTATAAAAATGTCCTCCTGAACTTTTCTGTTCAGCACATTTGGTGGAATTATAGTACTTGAGGGGACATCCTGACCTTAACTGAAGACACGGGGGGGGGGGGGCTTTGTTGTTGTTGTTGTTGTTCACTCACACAGTTGAGTCTGATGATGTGTCTACTTTTTGTTATGCTGTCTAGGTTTGCCATAACTTTCCTCCCAAGAAGCAGGTGTTTTTTTTTTAATTTCATGGCTGCAGTCACCGTCTGCAGTGATCTTGGATCCCAGGAAGGTGAAGTCTGTCACTGCTTCCATGACTTCTCCTTCTATTTGCCAAGGTGTGATGGGGCCAGATGCCATGATCTTAGTTCTTTTGATGTTGAGTTTCAAGCCAATTTTCGCACTCTCCTCTTTCACCCTCTACAAGAGGCTCTTGAGGTCCTCTTCACTTTCTGCCATTAGAGTGGTATCGTCTGCATATCTGAGGTTGTTGATGTTTTCCCCGGCAATCTTAATTCCGGCTTGCAGTTTACCCAGGCATTTCGCAGGATGTACTCTGCATATAAATTAAATAAGCAGGGTGACAATATACATCCTTATCGTACTCCTTTTCCTAGAAATGCACAAATCCTGAACCTCTGGAAAGGAAGTAATTAATTAATTGATGGAAACCTTCCATTGACCCTTATCCTTTATGGGTGTAGAGTTGTGGTGCTCTATTTGAGGAACTCTCTGATGGATCGCTATGAATTTAGGTAGATTGTGAGAGGGAGGGCAGGAAGGGATGAGCCAGTGCTCAACTCTCATGGCCCTTTCTTACATGCCCAGGGAAATTCACCACTCTGGGCTCAGGAAGGAATTTCCCCCTAGGCCAGATTGTCCCAGGGATCCTGGAAGTTATTGTTGTTTCTACCTTAAGAACATTACAGAAGCCAATGCTGGATCAGGCCAATGGCCCATCCAGTCCAACACTCTGTCACACAGTGGCCAAAAACACCAGGTGCCCTCCAGCAGTGGGGCCAGGACACTAGAAGCCCTCACACTGTTGCCACCCCGGTCAAGCACCAAGAATACAGAACATCACTTGCCCGAGACTGAGAGTTCCTATCTATACTTTGTGGCTAATAGCCACTGGTGGACCTCTGCTCCATATGTTTATCTAATTCCCTCTTGAAGCTGTCCATGCTTGTAGCCGCCACCACCTCCTGTGGCAGTGAATTCCACGTGTCAATCACTCTTTGGGTGAAGAAGTCCTTCCTTTTATCCGTTCTAACCCGACTGCTCAGCAATTTCATGGAGTGCCCATGAGTTCTTGTATTGTGAGAAAAGGAGAAAAGTACCTCTTTCTCTACCTGCTCGATCCCATGCATAATCTTATAAACCTCGATCATGTCACCCCTCAGCCGTTGTTTCTCCAAGCTAAAGAGCCCCAAGCACTTCAACCTGCAAGAGGGATGAGTGTTTTTTTATTTGCTTTCACCTGAGGTGGTGTAGCTGAGGGTACTGTGTGTGGGCCACAGAGAAGGGGCAATGGAGGAGTTGGGGGTGGTTGGGTTGGCAGCTCTGGGTTGCGAAATACCTGTAGATTTATTTTTTTTAAAAAAATTATTGAACAATATAGCAATATTACAAATTGACAATAGATCGCAGTGCAAGCAACAACCTACAGGAAAAGATAAATACAAATATAGATCTAAATATCACAGTCATCTTAATAGATATAAATTAGCGTTAGAACCATTCAGTATACTATTAGAAGGATTAGTTACAACTCATTTGATGTGAACAGAGAAGAGCGATTTGAGTACTGAGGGTCACCTCAGTGCTTAGTTCTTGTGGCCCTTTCTTACATGACCAGGGAAATGCTGATCGCCACTTTGGGATCAGGAAGCCATTTTTCTCCAGGCCAGTTTGACCAGGGATCCTGGAGGTTTTTTGTCATCATCTGGGTGTGGAACAGCAATCACTGCGGGTGTGGAGGGGGAGGTGTTTGTGGATTTCCTGCACTGTGCAGGGGTTGGACTAGATGACCCTGGAGGTCCCTTCCAACTCTATGATTCTATGATTCTTGTCCAGTACATAACACCAATTTAAGATGCCTGACCAATGTTTGTGTAACAAGGAGTGCCATTTCTCTAGGAGACTGGGCTGATATGAGGAACATCTAGACCTTAGATTTTGGGGGTGGAGCCTGAGAAGGGTGGGATGGAGTCCAACTTCTAAAGTGACCGTTTTCTCCAGATGAACTAATCTGCCACCTGGAGATCACTTATAGTAGCAGATCTCCAGCCACCATCTGGAGGCTGGAAACCCTAGAAAGGGTAGCTATGAATCTCCTGCATTGTGCCAGGAGTTGGTCTAGATGATCGTTGCGCACTGCCAGCTCTACGTTTCTGTGAACCTCCTATATACATTATGTTGGGAGTTAGAGTTCAAAACCAGTTCAGATTTGAGACTGGAAGGCTCCATGAGGACTACAGTGATGTATAAGAGAAGAGAGAAGAGGAAGAGATTGGATTCATACCCCGCCCTTCACTACCCGAAGGAGTCTCAGAGTGGCTTACAAACTCCTTTCCCTTTCTCTCCCCACAACAGGCACCCTGTGAGGTAGGTGGGGCTGAGAGAGCTCTGAGAGAAACTGCTCTTTTTCAAGAACAGCTGTGCCAGAGCTATGGCTTGTCCAAGGTCATCCAGCAGGTGCAAGTGGAGGAGTGGGGAATCAAACCCGGTTCTCCCAGTTCTCCCAGATGAGAGTCCACGCACTTAACCACTACACCAAACTGGCTCTTCCCTCGTTCCACTTCTGTCTTTGCAAGGAAACTGTATTTGGGAATTTCCCTTCATACTATAGCTTCAGACACCAGGTGGCACTGTTGAGTAGCCAACCCCCCCCCCCCCAAAGGAACGGTTGGCGCCCACTCGACATGCAAACCCACCTCCTCCAGCTTTTGGAGGCTCTTCGCCAAGCGCACAAGGAAATCATATATTTATATATTTCATTTTCTTAACATTCCTTCCTCTCTCGTAGACATGACAAATGGGAAGTAATAGTGCCTGCCAGACAGAAGTGAAAAGCTGTAAGGGAAAGCAGGGAATTGCTTCAAATATGTCATCTTGGTTCCTGAAGACAACACAGAAGGTCTGGAACATGCACTTCGTATCTCTGGAATCCTTCCCCCAGAGGTCTTTTGCTATTGCCCAAAAGCTGAATTACAAAATTATTTCGAAGAAGAGGAGGAGGAGGAGGACAAGGATGACGATGAGGAGGAGGAGTTAGGAGAAGATTGGATTTGTACCCCGTTCTTCACTACCCGAAGGAGTCTCAGAGTGGCTTACAATCTCCTTTTCCTTCCCCTCCCCACAACAGATACCCTGTGAGGTAGGTGGGGCCGAGAGAACTGCTCCTGAGAGGACAGCTCTGAGAAAAATTGTGACTGACCCAAGGTAACACCAGCAGCTGCACTTGGAGGAGTGGGGAATCAAACCCAGTTCTCCCAGATTAGAGTCCGCGTTCCTAACCACAGCACCAAACTGACATTTACTCTTTATTTAATTCATTTCTACCCCACCTTTCTCCCCAATGGGGACCCAAAGCGGCTTACATCATTCTCCTCTCCTCCATTTTATCCCACAACAACCTTGTGAGGTAGGTTAGGCTGAGAGAGTGTCAAGGTCATCCAGCAGCTTTCCATATCACGAATGGGGATTCGAACCTGGGTCTCCCAGATACTAGTTCAGCGCTTTTAACCACTGCACTGCACTGGTTTATTGGCTGCCTTTTCCCCTTACAGATCTCAAAGCAGCTTACAACATAAAGTATATCATTTAAAAACAAACATAAAAACCTGAACTGACAATCACAACTCAGAAGTGTTTCACCAAATGTGCTTCTAAATAAACGAGTCTTTAGCTGCCTCCTAAAGATCGAGAGTGAGGGGACCAGGTGCACCTCCTTGGGGAGGTTTCCCATAATTGTGGGGCTGCCACTGAAAAGGCCCTGAGCAAATTTGATTGATGGAACAATCAGGAGGGCCTCTCTCTGTGATCTACATTCCCAGGTGAGGACATTTGGGAGTTAGTGGTGCTATGTGATTCTCCCTGGGCTGGCTGGTCCCTCACTGCAAATCTGTTGACCTTGGAGGACCTTAGTGCTTTGTGGACTAAGGCAGGGACAGCCGTATCTCACACCAGTAGGCTGATCTGATGCCTTCTTCTAAACAGGGTTTGCTAATACAAAAAAAAAATTGCTCATGGGTTTAGGATGGCAGGTCTCATTCTTTAAGTGAAATCTCAATAAATGAACTGTTGTCACATAGGTCCATTCTGTACTTGGATTTCATCCCTGGTGTTATGTCCTAATGGTGACCGTGCATGCGGTCAACGATACGCACACGGCCGGGCTGGCTACCAGAGCTTCGCTTTGGGAGACAATAGCCCAACCGGATTGTAAATTAGACCAAGCGGCCACCCAGGTTCCACCGGGGACCTATGGTTTAAGATAACTCATGATTAATCCTATCAGGGAGTTTTGGCATAATCTTATCAGGGTAATCATATCAGCGTAATCCTATCAAGGAGTAGTCCTATCAGGGAGTGGGTGTAATCTTATCAGGGTAATCCTATCAGGGAGTTTGGGCAAGGCCGGGGGTGCAGTTTAGACGTGTATTTAAGCAGATCCCCAAGCCCCGTTCAGTAGCTTGGAATTGTACCATCAATAAATTTATGAGCTGATTTCACTGCAACTCGTCTCTGGACTCAGTACTTTATACCTGGTTTTATCAGAGTTCAACTCGCAACACAATACCTTGCATTTATCCCTGATTATAACACCATCCGTTTATCCCAGGACAAGTGTGGGGGCAAAACCGGGGTGACTTCAATGTAATCTGGAAACAAAAAATACCCTGAGATAATTACAGGGGTGAACTTGAGTGTAGTGTAGAATGGAAGTTCGAGGACAGGGCTGAACCAGGATTTAAGGTCTAGTGTGGAAAGGACCATAGTCTCCAAGGGGAGGGGCAGGGTTGCTGAGTGCCTCCTGGAAACTAGTAAAGGGAAGGTTGTAAATGGTTGGAAAGTTTTTTTGTCCTTCTGTTTTTGTAGAGAAGTCAGTTACATCTTGTAGACGTCTTATCTCCTGTTGTGAAATTCCTCTGGAAGAAAAGTTGGTTCTGTAGAGAGGAGTCAAGTTCAGTGAGTTTTTCGTTAATCCCTTTCTGTTTCTGGTACAAGACGCTGACCACATTTTTCAGTAGCTTCTTGGAGAATGCAGGAGACAGTGAAGCAGGGGGAAAGTTGCAGTTATTGGAATAAGCTTACATTGACTGGGGAGTTAAGGTCTATTTTATTACTATTGGCTTAGCTGCTGTGATGTCACAGAAGGCCAGCCCTGTCTTAATGAGGTAAAGGAGGCAGCTGCCTGAATTGACAATTTGGGGGCAATGAAATACAGATTACTGACATTTAATTTTTGCTTATGGAGATGGGGACCCACAGGGAATCAAAAAGGAAGGAACAATCCAGAAACTGTGTTCCCATCCCCAATTTTTTCTCAAAGTCCTTAGAGGCTTGCACGGTCTCCTCGCAGACGCAAACTCCCCCCTTTTAACTGTCTCTCACCTACTCTCAACTTTTTGTTCTACCGGAGTATAGTCAGTATTTACCTTGTTTCTTCTTCTTTTTTCTTTGATTAATTTACAAACTCGCTTTTCCTGAGTTTTAGGAGAGACTCCTGACTATTCAAACTCCCATAAGAACATAAGAAGAGTCGTGCTGGGTGGGACCAAAAGCACATCTAATGCATCAATTGATCCACACAGTGGCCAAACAGCTACCTTGAGGAAGCCCACAAACAGGAAGACTGTGACAGCATAATCTAAGGTTGCAGCTCTGTGTTGGGAAATACCTGAAGATTTGGGGGATGGAGCCCAAGGAGGGTGAGTGGCAATGGGTCAGCCAGGGCTCAGTGAGAACAAGGACTCCTCAGGAGAAGAGGAGCTCCATGTAGCCAGCTCTGAATCAGTAGAAGCCGGCAAGTAGGAAGATGAGTTCAGGGTTCACAGCTAACACCTGGTGCAGTGCCACTGACACCCTCCAGCCCCGCTTCAACATGTGAAACTCAGTTGGTTGTGTCCAGCTTTCCAGTATCACCCGCACCCTTAGAGCACTGCAGACAGAGGCTAAGAATGGAATTACAGAAGAGATGACAAAGATTATATTTATTTATTTATTATTTAGATTTATATACTGCCCACAAGCAGGCTCAGGGTGGGTTACAACAATAATTAATAAGCAGTAAGCAATTAAAATAGATACTAAGCAATAAAAACAGTTATGGGCATAGCAGCAATTACATCGTCAGTAATCCTAGACTGGGAATAATTTGGCCACAGCCGTGCTATGGAAATTTTATCAGTAGCATTCTATCAATAGCAGAATCTACAATAACTGCAGCAGAAAGGCCAATTAATGGACACCCACTGCCTCACCCAAAGGCCTGGTGGAACAGCTCCATTTCTCAGGCCCTGCAAAACCATATTAGGTCTCACAGGGCCCTGATTTCAATCGGGAGCACGTTCCACCAGGCTGGGGCTAGGGTAGAAAAAGCCCTGGCCCTGGTTGATGCTAAGTGAACATTTCTCAGGCCAGGAATAACCAGCAGATGGTGATCTGGGCAGCGCAAGGCTCTCCGGGGTGTATATGGGAACAGGCGGTCCCCTAGATATTTTGGTTCCAGACTGCATATGGCTTTAAATAGCAAAGATGAGTAACTGCATGCCCCTTCAGCAGATGGCTATAAAAACCTGTAAAGGGAGGCTGTTAGGCTTGGAAGCAACAAGTTGAAATCCCTCTGACCTGTGACCTTTGCACTGGATACTACCCTGTTTCAGTGACTCTTTGGACCATTCCCTGACTCTATCTCCATTTTGCCCTTGAACCTGCCTGTGGATAACTTTTGGACTTCTGGACCTTTCTGTACAGACTGACCCTTGGACCAGACTACTGACGGCTCTTGACTCTGTGCTTTGACCTTGGACTGGACCTACTCTATGCTGCTTGAGTTGGTGTCCTTGCCAGTGAGTGACCTAATCTTACTGCTTTTGGATTAGCATGCGGGCCGGCCAATAATATTTTTTATTCCTGGGGCAGGCACCATTTTGATTTTATACCTTATGTGCCATCATGTTCTGAGCTATCCTTTGTGCCTTCGATTGCCAACCTCCAAGTGGTAGCTGAAGATCTCCTGGGGTTACAATTGATCTCCAGGTGACAGAGATCAGTTCACCTGGAGAAAGTGGCTGCTTTGGAAGGTGGATTATATGGCATTATACCCCACTGAAGTCCCTCTCATCCCCAACTCCCCCTCCCCAGACTCCAAAATCTCCAGGTATTTCCCAACCTGGAGCTGGCAACTTAATCTATAGGTCTTAAGAAAATAAGAAGAGTCCTGCTAAATCAGACCAATGGTTCATCTTGTCCAGCATCTTGTCTTACACAGTAGCCAACTAGATTCTCTGGAAGGCTAACAATGGGGCATAGAGGTTGAGGCCTTCATAAGAACATAAGAAAAACCCTGCTGGATCAGACCAGTGGTCCATCTTGTCTCACACAGTGGTCAGCCAGTTCCTCTGGTGGTCCAATGGCACAGAGGCTGATGCCTTCCCCTGGTGTTGCCTCTTGGCTCTAGGATTCAGAGGATTAGTGCCTCTGAATATGGAAGTGCCCCTCAGTCACCATGGTTAGTAGCCACTGACAGATTTATCCTCCATGAAGTTATCTCTTTTCTAAACTGAAAAGTCCCAGACTCTTCAGCCTTTCCTCATAGGGAAGGTGCTCAGCCCTCTAATCAACTTGGTTGCCCTCCTCTGTACTTTTTCCAGCTCTGCAATGTCCTTTTGGAGATACGAGGACCAGAAGTGTACACAGTATTTCCAATGAGGCTGCACCATTGATCTATACATGGGCATTACAACATCGACCATTTTATTGTCAATCCCTTTCCTAATAATCCCTTTCTTAATAATCCCTAACATAAAGTAAAACCAATTCGGCAAAAGCAGTTGTTCTGCCCTCGGTCTCCCGTTTCCCCTAGTTGTAATGCTCAATTTTCCACTATTTGCTGTGTGGCCGCATTTTGACCCACATCTCCCCCTCGATTTACCCCAGGTCTTCTTGATACTTATTTTTTAGGCTTAGAAGACGTGGGGGAAATCGGGGGGGGGGGGGGATGCGGGTCAAAATGTGGCCATGCAGCAAATAGTGGGAGATTGAGCAGTACAAGCAGGGGAAACGGGAGACTGAGGGCAGAACAACTGCTTTTGCCGAATCGGTCTTTGACTTTTTCACCGTTGCAATGCACTGGGTTGACACTGTCACTGAGCTGTCCACTAAGACCCCAAGATCTTTTTTTCCTTTGAACTCTTTTGTACCACACAACACACCATGGGCTTTTGTACAGTACAAGGTACAATAGCTGAGCCGGTGGGAAGGAAAAAGCTTACAAAAGACAGGCCAATATAAATACGGATTTAACATCTGGAAGAGACATAAAACAGAATCTCATTTGGGTAAAATGAATCCTCAACAGAAATTCAGCATTTCTAAAAGAGCACCAAGCTCATTGTAGGGAAGGGATGCATTAAGACACTAGTGTTAAGAGTTTCAATCTCACTTTTATTTATACTGAAGCTTTTAATCCTGGAATAATTAGTCATTACTAGTATTTAACGACTGGTTTGCTAATTGGG
Source organism: Lepidodactylus listeri (assembly GCA_029233225.1). Taxonomy (NCBI): domain Eukaryota; kingdom Metazoa; phylum Chordata; class Lepidosauria; order Squamata; family Gekkonidae; genus Lepidodactylus; species Lepidodactylus listeri. The sequence goes on from JARCFY010000004.1 coordinate 9,754,380, forward strand.
TATCCCTCGACGGAGCTGAAAGCTGTTAAGCCTATAACAAACTGGTCATTAACTATTGTAATGATCAAAATCTCTGGGATTATTACTATGATAAACCATAATTAACAGTTTATAACCGCTATATTTTATTTTGCATGTTTTCTTTTCTTTCTTCTTGAGCAAAAAATAAATAAAAATAAAAGCTCGGAGCCAACAGGCTACATTCAAGTTCACTGACACAACCAGATATTTGGAATTTTAGACCAGACATTACTAATTGAGCATTTTGAAGTATTATGCAAAGGCCTTTTAGGAAAAAAAATATTATTTAATGAATTAATAAAGAAGAAGAAAAATAAGAAGAGATTGGATTTATACCCCACCCTTCACTACCCAAGGGAGTCTCAGAGTGGTTTACAAACTCCTTTCCCTTCCCCTCCCCACAACAGACACCCTGTGAGGTAGGTGGGGCTGAGAGAGCTCTGACAGAAACTGCTCTTTTTCAAGAACAGCTGTGCCAGAACTATGGCTTGCCCAAGGTCATCCAGCAGTACAAATGGAGGAGTGGGGAATCAAACCCGGTTCTCCAAGATTAGAGTCTGCGCACTTAACCACTACACCAATCTAGCTCATAAACATATGAGAAGGGAGCTTTAAAGGGGATTACATAGATTCATGGAGGAGAGGTCTATGAGCGGCTACTAACCATGGTGACTATAGGAAGCCTGCATTATTCAGAGGCAGTCAACCTCTGAATCCCAGTGCCAGAAGTAGAGTTGTCAGCTCTGAGTTGAGAAACACATGGAGATTTGGGGGGGGTGGAGCCTCAGGAGGGTTGTGTTCGGGGCATAATGCCATAGAGTCCAACTTCCAAAGTGGCCATCGTCTCCAGGTGAACTGATCTCTGTCACCTGGAGATCAGTTGTAATCCCAGGAGATCTCCAGATACCACCTGGAGGCTGGCAACCTGAGCCAGGAGGCAACTTCAAGGGAAGGCCTCGGCCTCTATGCCCTGTTGTTGAACCTCCAGAGGAATTGGTTGGCTATGGTGTGAGACAGGGTGCTGGACTAGATGGACCACTGGTCCGATCCAGCAGGGCTCTTCTGATGTTCTTATGAAGGCCTCTGCCTCTGTGCCCTATTGTTGGCCCTCCAGAGGAACGGGTTGGCCACTGTGTGGGACAGGGTGCTGGACTAGATGGTCCACTGGTCTGATACAGCAGTTCTTATACTAAAGTAGATATTGGAGCTTTCAAAATCCAATGCGTTTGAAACACTTGAGATGTTTTTGTCTTCAGTGGTATTGTTGACATTGGGTCTTCAGGCAAGTTAACAATCCAGAGGCATTAGTTTTGGGGGCAGTGAACAAAGGAAACAAATGGAAATAATTTCTTTTTGCTCTTCTGGCCACTGGTGGGGGATGCAAGGGTACGGTTGCTAGATAGGGTGGAGGCAGGAGTCCCTCACTGCCAGGTCCTGCCCCAACAGCCACCAATCAGCTGGCTAGTGGGAAGGCCACACGAGTAGAAAGAGGAAGGCCCAGGCCACAGTGCTGGTATCACACAGGAAGTGATGACATCACACCAGTGACTGACAGATAACACTCTGTCGGCTTTACCATAGAGTTTTCCCCAAATACTAGAGCATATCCCAGAATTTGCTGGTGTGATGATGTCACTTCCTGTGTGACACAAGCAACGTGGCCTTGGCCTTTCTTCTTCTCCTGGTAAGTCCCTCCCCATTCCCCACCAGTTGCCGGGAGGGACCTGGCAACTAATGCTCCTTCTAAGCTGTGGAGTCTTGTGAGCAAAAATTCTATTTTGTGAGCTACTGGCCTTAAAGTTGTGAGTGAGCAATTTGGCTATGACATAAATCAGTTTGCTCTGGAGCCCTGCTTCCTGAGCTAAGACAAAACTCTGTGAGCTGGAGGCTAAAAAAGGGTGAGCTAGCTCACACTAACTCAACTTAGAGGGGACACTGCTGGCAACCCTATTGCCAGATCCAAGTTGGGAAGCTCCTGGAGACTGGGGAGCAGAGTCTGAGGAGAACGGGGACCTCAGGGAGGTAGACCCTCCAAAGCATCAGTTTTCTCCAGGGGAGCTAATCTCTGTAGTCTGGAGCAGAGGTGTAATTCCGGGGAATCCCCAGGTCCCACCTGGAGCCTGGCATCCCTAGATGTTTGGGAGGTCATCGGTCCATAGGGTCACCGTAAGTCAAAAGTGTCTTGATGGCAGTTCGCACACGCACAAATAATTGTGTTCAAATAACCGAACACAACGCTCTTTATTCTCACTCCTGCGACCAGGTTTGTCTCGGGAGCCCTTGTTCACCTAGGGAATGTCCGCCCTTAAGTGTTGCAAATGTGTTCAACGTTTCTAACCTTCTCGAAATTTTCAGGTGGAGAAAATAATGCTGAGCAGCAGTCGATTAGCCACTTTAGCTTTTTATTGATTCGTTCAAAGATTCAATCTGGCTTCGCCCTCCAGTGCTGGTTGGCCTATCGAATTATAATGTGTATTAAATTCGCCCTGGAAAATTAATCCTCCATCGCAAATTTAAATTTCAAGGTCTCTCCGGAGCTCCTTCGCCGCATCTGGCAGCTCTCACGCCAGCACGGATTCTTCAAGCTACTCTGCCTTCGGTGATGCTCACCGCTGATCTTGTGTCAAGTCTAGAAGAAGTAAGAGACATCTTTGCAACTGTTAAGCTTGTTTTTTGTGGGGGGGGGGCATCACAGCTGTCCCCCGGCCGACCACTAAACCCCATCTTTAACAGTAGCCACATCCTGAGGTCTTCGAAGGCCTGGCACAGCTGTGTAATGGTTTCTAAGCCTCTTTTGCCCAGCAGGATCTCCGGGTTTGAATGATAGTCATTAAAAATCTTATTAAGCCATTAAAAGTCGAGAAGGTGATTGTGCAGCTGTTATTAGGAAACCTCGATGCAGAGAAGACTGTTGAGAGGAGAGAGGAGATTCATTTGAGACCTTCTCCTACTGCTTGGAAAAAAATGGATTTTACTGGCGTCGACCCAAATAGCATTTCTTGATTTCTGTCGGGTGATGCTGATTTACTCCGCCATATGAACCTGACTGGAAGTTTTTTAAAGGTTCCATTTTGCTCTTTTCCGGCAGAAATCGGTCTTTTTTTTTTTTTTTTAAACCCTGTTCATTATGAATTCTATTTATGGAGTAGCCAAACTTTTATTAATATCCAAGGGATAGCTTTCAAGCTGCAATTTATATTTTATACCCTACCAATATAAAAAGAGGTCTTCCCCCATCCCTTTCACTTTAAAATTGCCTGAGGGAAACAAGGTGGATTATTTCTGAGACATTGTTCCCCCCCCCCCTTCTTCTCCATTTTATCCCCCACAGTTTCAGTTAGAAAAGGAGCGAGACCCAATAGGTACCTTAAATTTGTGGCTTACATACCACCGGTTCCACAGTTCAGAATGCCGCATTCATTCTAGCATACGTATAAGACATGCTTCAGCACATCACTGAACACACATGCATGCATGTATACTCATTTAGTACAGGTAGGAAATCCATATCCTGAAAGATCTGTGCCCATGGATGTGATGTGAATGTGAAGTATTGTCAAGTCACAGCGATCTATGGTGAACCCATAGGGTTGTTGAGGCAAGAGGTGAACAGGCATAGTTCACCATTGCTTGCCTCTGTAGAGAAACCTTGAATTTCCTTGGTGTTTTTCCATCCTTGTACTAGCCAGGACCAAGATGTGCAGCCGTGTTAGTCTATTTGTAGCAGTAGAAAAGAGCAAGAGTCCAGTAGCACCTTAAAGACTGACAAAATCTGTGGCAGAGTAGGAGCTTCCGTGAGTCACTGCGCTCTTCTTCAGATACAGCTAGAATGTCAGTTTTTCTCTCTTGTACCTTGGAGAGTGGAATGATTTCAGATGCCAAATGACATTAGCAGGCAAATGACAATAGCAGGTGAACGACAATAGCGGGTGTGATTGGATTAGGTGCGATATGCAGAGGGGTTGTAGGCATGGAGAAATCGGCATTGGTCATGACACAGGAAACCTAGGTCTTGATTCAGTCCAGGAGGATGCATTGTCTTGAGCCTGAGTCTGACATTAGAAACCATAACAGCTAGGAGCCGCCACCGGGGGGAGGAATTGATCTGATAACATCATCCTGGTCCTGTTGGTTGCACCCCTTGCTGTTTCTGTTCGCCATGAGAACTCTGAAGTTGCCATCTGTTCTGTGTAGGATCAGTTTTAATTGTTTATTTTATATTGTAAACCTTTGATGGTATTTTATGCTTGTTAGCCGCCTTGAGCCGGTTTGCTGGCAAGGCGGGATATAAATATAATAAATAAATAAATAAAAAATAAAATAAAATAAAATAAAATAAAAAATAAAATAAAAATAAAATAAAATAAAAATATAATAAAATAAAATATAAAATAAAATAAATAAATAAAAATAAATAAATAAAAATAAAATTAAAAAAACCAGTGGGGGAACATTTTAAACTTCCGGGACATTCAGTTGCTGACCTAGGAATAGCAGTTCTCTTATAAAGAAATTTCAGAGGGAGATTGGAGAGACTGCTGAACTGCAACTGATAATGAAGCTCCAGGCAATGAATCCTCCTAGACTGAATCGAGACTTAGGTTTCCTGTCTCATTACCAATGCTGATTTATCCGCGCCTAAAAACTCTCTGCATATCACACCTAATCCAGTCACTCCTGCTACTGTCATTCACCTGCCATTGTTATTCGGCATCTGTTCTACAATTATAAGGCAGATGGACTCATATTATAGCTGTCTCTGAAGAAGTAAGCAGTTGCTCACGAAAGCTCATACCCTGGCACAAATTTTGTTAACCAGGACCAACCCTTCTTAGCTTCTGTGATCTAACAAGATGGAGCCAACCTGGACCATCCAGGTCAGGGCAGTAGATGTGGTGGCCCCTTGACACTGAATGGAGCATTCCCTGATGATTTCCCCCCTCCTTATCCGCGGTCTTAATACGTTCCTCCCAGGAGGCTTTGGCTTCGCTTCGGCTGAAGGACACGTTAGTGTGTGGCCTCCTTGTGGCTTGTGTGTGGCCTACTTGTTTAGGCAGCTCATCTAGACACGATATCAGGCTGAGAGAGCACACTGAGGAAGGAGAGCAACGTGTTAATAAGTTGATCCAGCGACATTGCCCTTTGGAGTCTCTTAAATGCTTATTTTATGCCTGGAGAAGATAGAAGAGGCAGCACTGTTTGCAATTAGCTCACTCGGCAAGGTTTTATAACAGACAAAAGGCCAAGGGATGCAGAGAGGAGAGTCCCCTTCCTTTGGCAGGACACAGGAGGGCATCAGGAAGGAAAAGGAGGAGGAGGAGATTGGATTTATACTCCACCCGTCACTACCTGAAGGAGTCTCAGAGTGGCTTACAACATCCATTGTTGTTGTTGTCCGTTATTGTTTGTTGGTTGTTGTTGTTCTCCTTCTTCTTCTTCTCACCACCCTCAAATCTCCAGGAGTTTCCCAGCCTGGATCTGGCAACCCAACTCACCCCCTGCCACTGGCCAGGGGGAACCTGGCAACCATACTCTCCTCTTGAGAACTTCATGGAAGCCGTTATTCTTGTCTCTCCAAAAGAAATTGGACTTTCCCGTGATCATTACCGGACTCAGAGCAGTTGCCCGAGAAGTAATCACTTGCTCCGAGAATCAGGAGTTCATTTACTTACCTTTCGCCGACTCCCCTCTTGCCTGATTGCTTCCATTCCCAGCCCAAACCAGCGTTGAGAAAGGCTCTTCCGTTCGGAGCCTCTGCTCCCTTAGAGAGCAGGTTGCCAGGAAACCCCCCAGCCCATCCGTTACAATTAGCCATCCCTTTTCTTTGTGAGCTTTATAGGGCCGGAGCTCATTAGAACACTGCTTCACACTGCTAATTGCCGAGTTAATTTTACCCCGACAGACTTTAAAACCCTAGGAGTTCGAATCAAACGGTTATGATCATTTCTTTCTCTTGGCGGAGTCTTGGTCTGCCATGCGCTGCCTTTCTAGGGAAATGATAAAAGGCCTGTGCAAGGAAACCCCCCCCCCCCCACACACACACCACATTCCTTTCTGACATAAGAACCTTTCAGGGATGGGAGCATTTGAAAAAGCACATGGAGGCAGAAGTGGAAACTAAGGTGGCCTGTGGGATTGCCAGGTCCCCGCTGGCTGTTGGGGAAATGGGGGTTACGATGGCCAGATCCAAGTTGGGAAACTCCTGGAGATTTGGGGATGGAGCCTAGGGAAGAGAGAGACCGCAGTGGGGTATAATGTCACAGAGTCCACCCTCCAAAGCATTTGTTTTCTCCAGGAGAACTGATGTCTATAGTCTGGAGATGCACTGTAATTCCAGGGGATCCCCACATCCCACCTGCAAGCTGGCATCCTGTGAGACTTCTGAATCTAATCAATAAGCCAGACCTTTGATGCAGCAAAGACTTCTTTTATTCTTAATGATGGTTCAGGTTTATGAGAGATGTTTGTTAGAGATACTTGGTTACAGACAGCAAGGATGAATATACCCCCCACCTTCAGGTAATAGATGTTTGTTAGAGATACTTGGTTACAGACAGCAAGGATGAATATACCCCCCACCTTCAGGTAATAGCAGGCAGAGGGCCAATCAGGATGATGACAAAAAAGCACGAAATTCTCTAAGCCGTTGGTTCTCACAGAAAAGGCGCAAAAGCACTAAAATTCCCCCCCATGCCCCTTAGTGACCTCTAATTGCAGTTTGCAGACCAGACACCTGGCTAGAATAACAGTTCCACAGTTCCCCAAGGTTACAAAAGCAGATAAAACATTCGAGTCTCCGGAGAGAGAAAAGGGAGGTGATGAGACAAGATAGCCAGGCTGTTTATGTGACACGATGGAATGCAGCAAGCCATCCTCCCGGGGAAAGAAAGATACATTAAGAAGGACAGGCAATAAACCTCAAGGCAAACCATAAATTACAGACAGAGACCCCAGATAACAACAATTAATGGCAGAGACTTCAGGAGACTCTGACACATCCCTTGTGGCCAGGTACCAACTGCCAAGTAATGGGGGGCTTACCAGCGGTAGGGAAGAAACCTAGGCTGCCGTCACTGGCAACATAGCAGGACTGCACTGGAAGTGACATAAAATGTCCTTATTATATAATTGTGTTTTGGGGTGGCAACGTTCTATGCGCACCAAAATCAGCTGGCTGCCTGAACTGCCCATCAGAAGATGTCCCTGTGCACTGACTGCATTGCTTGTGTCCCGCCCACAGCAACAGTCCCCACCAGAATTTCCCTCAGACTGTGCTGGTTCTCTGAGACGACGAAGACTTTGCTCTGCTGCTGCCTGGCCTGCTGCAGGTAGATACTGCCGACCAGCACCCTGCCGGCGCCCGGCGCCTGGTGGGTGGGTCAGAGGCAGAGAGCCACAGTGCTCGCCAGCCAAGCCAGGAAGGTCGGGGGGGGGGAGGTGCTCTGCTGGGTTTCTCTGGCCTGGCTGCTTCAGCGCACCCTCCCGGCTCTGTCCTGCCTCATCCAGCGAGCCAGGAAGGGCGGGGGGGGGGGGATAGCTTCTTCTAGAGCCCGTATTAAGTCTACAATGGGCTTTGCTCCTAGTTATGTAATAAATCCAATCTCCTTGTTGTTGTTGTCATCATCATACTCCTCCTCCTCTTCTTCTCCTCCTCCTCCTTCTCTTCTTCTTCTTCTTCTTCTTCTTCTTCTTCTTCCTCCTGTATATTTTTTAAAACTACCTCTCTTCTTCCTTGGTCTTGAGCTTCCTATGTGTGGTTGGCCTTGCTTGTGCAGCAGCCACTGTCCACCTTCTGTTACAGCGATTTGGTAATTGTGCCCATGGCCCAGCATCAGAAATCCAAAGGTCCCCGCGGCACCGATCACCCATTCAAAAATCAATAGGCTTAGCAGCTGTTCCAAGGGCAGCCGTTTGATTTTCCAAAATGTCACTCAAATCAGCCCAGCCGAATTTGCAGAACTTCCATTCAAAATGCATTTGCACACATGTTAATACACCTCGAACCTGGCACATCTCCCACCTCTGTGAAGACATGCCTCTCTGCAAAACCCTGTACTAATAGATCCCAGAGAGCTGGGCTGTTTGTTTTCTTTCTAGTGTTCTCCTGAAAAAACGCCACCTTCTGAAAAGCTGGAGAGCTTCCAATTATCCTAGGAATATGTGGCATGTCAGCATCCGGAAGCAGCGGCATCACCTGCCAGCATCCCGTGACATTCCGTCTGATGCAGTTACGGAAGCTGTGAGCGGTGCCAATAACCTCACATGCCTTTCTCCTTGCATGCTCAATTGCTTCCATAATAACAGAAGCATAATGTATGTTAAATAGACAGGGCTGGTCTGGCAATTTCCGTTCTTCCATCTCTGTTAGTACAGCCAATCGCCTTGCAGCTGGGGTCTCAGAAGCCAATTAAGAGTCCACATGTCCGAAGTGTTTATTTTGGGCCCGTACTTCTATCAAGTAATGTGTTTTCTCTCTCTCTCTCTCTGAGACAGTCATGAAAGCAATAAGTGAAGATTCCATAACAGAAACTTCTTACTGAAGTCCTCCCCGTGAAACAAAGAAGATTTCTTTTAAACTTCAGTGCTTCTTTCCCCCTATTTATTCATTTATTTTAAAAAAAACACTTTTCATTGAAAGCTTTCAAACAATGCTGCAGTGAAAACGTACATTGCAATGTAACATTGTAATCCTAAAGTTGAGGACAGACTGGCAATCTGGAGTGGGATGAATCTGGAGGCAAAAGCTGCGGAGGAAAAATCCCCCGGGGCTGGCTGTCCACATTGGCCAGGGTATTGCGCAAGATGCCGTTACGGAGTGTTCAGACTGCCGCAGAGTGGCCCCAGGTGGGCCGGCCTCTGCAGCTCGTGATAGGGCTGTTTCGGCAATTTGCGCATGTGCTCATATGCGCATGAGCGCTCATGCGCAAACTGGAAAAACGCCGCATTCACACAGCCGCCTCCGCTTGCCTCCCGCCTTCTTCCGGTTCACACTGCCTGGAAGCGGGAGGCAAGTGCAAGACGGCCTCTGGACACCGGTTTCTCCCGGTGTCCTTCTAAAGCGCAAGAAAACAGGCTTCAAAGCGGGTAAGTGCGGAAGGGAGCTGAGGGACAGCTGCGCATGTCTGAACAGGCTCCCTTTCCCCACTTCCCATGCGGACCTATCCCGGAGCAGATTGCCAGTCTGTCCTCGGCCTAAGTGTAAGAATCCTGTGAATGTGTGCATTATGTGCTATCAAGTCAGGGATGCTCTAGGCCAGTGGTGTTGAGCTCATTTGTTATGAAAGCTGGATGCCACTTTGTCAGGCCGGGCCATGTGTGCCATAAAACATAATGCCGGGTACTGGAGATATGAACTTCATGAAGGACCGTGACTGGTCAGCTCCAAGATGGTGCGTCCTCACTGCAAGGCCCCATGGGCTGGGAGGGGGGTGCAGAGGAAAACCCACATGGGTGGACTGGAGAGTCAGTAGGGCAGCGGCTGTATAGATGTGGCTCTAGTGGCTCCCAACGTATCAGTGAGGCTGTCCCTGAAGTGCAGCGGTTCTGCTTGACTGCTGCAGATGAGGTTGCCCCACTGTACTGAAGCCCCAATTACAGTGGCTCCACCCACCCACCCCTGAACAGCCTACTGTTCCCTCCCTTGCACCAGTTGCTTGTGGGCTGAATTACAGCCCTGGATGGGCCAGTTCTGGCCCCCGGGCCGTATGTTTGACACCCCTGCTCTAGGCTGATCCTGCATTGAGCAGGGGTTGGACCAGATGGCCTTTCCAATTCTATGATTCTATGAAGTCACTTCTGAATATGATGTCCCTATGAATTAATGACCTCTCAAACATCCTATCATTAAGAGCCTTACTCAATGTCTTGGAAATGGAGGGCCATGGCTTCCTAAACGGAGTCAGCCAACCTATGTCGGGCCTTCCTCTTTTCCTGCTGCCTTCAACTTTTCCTAGTGTGGTTGCCTTTTCCAGTTGAGTCTTGTCTTCTCATAATCTGACCAAAGCCTCAGTTTAGTCATTTTAGTTTCCAGCTTCCAGCTCGGAACCCTAACCAAGTCGATTCAAGTCGGGCCCTGTAAATCCATGATAATAAAAGAATGAATGATCCAGTGAAGCTGATGGGCAGTATATTCAGGGCGGACAAAAGGAAATACTTCTTTGCACAGTGAGTGATTAAAATGTGGAATTTGCTACCAGAGGATGTAGTGATGGCCACAGCCATAGATGGCTTTAAAGGGGGATTAGATAGATTTCTGGAGTGGCTACTAGCCCTGGTGACTGAGGGGAACCTCCATATTCAGAAGCACTAAACATCAGGGGAAGGCCTTGGCCTCTGTGCCCTGTTGTTGGCCCTCCAGAGGAAGTGGATGGCCACTGTGTGAGACAGGATGCTGGGCTAGATGGACCACCGGTGTGATCCAGCAGGGCTCTTCTTATGTTCTTATGAAGGCCTCGGCCTCTCTGCCCTGTTGTTGGCCCTCCAGAGGATGCTGGGCTAGATGGACCATCAGTGGTCTGATCCAGCAGGGTTCTTCTGATATTCTCGTGAAGGCCTCGGCCTCTATGTCCTGTTGTTGGCTGTCCAGAGGAACTGGTTGGCCACTATGTGAGACAGGATGATGCACTAGATGGACTGTTGGTCTGATCAGTCCATCTTCTTATGTTCTTAAAAGGATCCATCTGTCCATCTGTCCATCTGTCTGTCTGTCTATCTATGTCTCCATCTTTGACAGGCCTTACTCCTCTGGAAATAATGCCAGGTGCCTCAAAACTGGCCACTGGTTTCAGGCTGATCGTGGGAGTTCTTGTGCCAAACATGAAAGGAATTAAAGCATCCTGGTCCATGCAGTCCCCACATGCAGACCCACCTGCTTTTTTCTGCATTAGGCAGGCATAACTCATTAGATATTATTGTGGCAGACATAGCGTATTAGATAATAATGCCAGGAGTCTCAAAATTGGCCATCCACCTCACGATGGTGGTGGGACTGGCAGTGCCAAAAATGAATGGGATTGGACCACTCTAGTCCAGATTAGCCTTACAATCACCCTGTGGCTCACTGGAAGAGCATCTGCTTGGGAAGAAGAAGAAGAAGAGGAGGAGGAGGAGGAGGAGGAGATTGAATTTATATCCTGCCCTTCACTCACCCGCCTCAGAGCGGCTTACAAACTCCTTTCCCTTCCCCTCCCCGCAACAGACACCCTGTGAGGTAGGTGGGGCTGAGAGAGCTCTCCCAAGAACTGCTCATGAGAGAACGGCTCTGAAAGGACTTGTGACTGACCCAAGGTCACACCAGCAGCTGCACGTAGAGGAGTGGGGAATCTACCCCAGTTCTCCCAGATTAGAGTCCGCGTTCCTAACCACGACACCAAACTGACCCCATGTTCAATCCCCGACATGACTAGTTAAAAGGACCAGGCCGTAGGTGATGTGGAAGACCTCAGCCTGAGACGCTGGAGAGCTGCTGCCAGTCTGAGTAGACAGCTCTGGCTTTGATGGACCAATGCTCTGATTCAGTAGAAGGCAGCTTCGTATATTTTATTGGCTTTTTTTTTTTTGCATTGACTTACAATCCACCCTGCGTCTTAATGAGAAAGGCAGACGATAAATGATGTAAACGTGCGTTTCAGTTGACCGTGCTGTAAGTTGCCTTGGCTGTCCTTAGTGGACAGAGTAAGGTATAAATGCCTTGCAGCTCTGCTTTTCCTCTTCCGGTCTGTCTTTGTCTTCTCCTCCTAATGCTTCTGCCTGTATTGGTGATACGTCTTGTCACTGCCTCAGATTTACCTGGAACTGAGCTGTTGGTGTGCTTCCTTGAGCCCAGAAAGAGAGAAAAAGTCAGAGAGGATCCCAAGGTCTGGGACCTGGGAAATAGGGAGAGCGGAAGCATTAGCCCCAGAGCGAGAGAAAAAGGGAGATGGACCCAATGTAGTTGAAAAGTACTGGACTCGGGAGACCAGGAACGGTGAAATCATGAAGCCTTTTTTGAGTGGTTCAGCATGCCCAGTAGATGGTCAGAACAAGCATGCTTCCAGGGCTCCAGGGCCCTCATTATATGCTGGATGGAGCCACACCTCCGGCCACACCCAAAAGACCTGATAGGGGTTTAACATATGCGCATGTTTGTCATAGGTTCCCTGGAGGAGCCTTTGATTGCATTGGCTCCCCAGGGAGAACCTAGGTCCCACATTGGTGGAGGCTTTCAATCCGGATGTCTATTGTTCCTCCAGATTCAAGCTCCCCTCTCTGCCTGACCATGTGCTCTGGCCATGCGGCGGGCGCCATTACCTGGGAGCACATGGCAGGCTGGTTGCTACACAGAGCATACTACATTACAGCAGTGAAGAGTGGAATACTGCAGTGTTCCTGGAGACCACATGCCGCAATCTGCGTATTGCTGGCATACATGTGGCAACCCGGCAGATGTGTTCCTGTGCCATTTGCAAAGGAAGCAAAAGTCCATGTATGTGAAGTCAGGACAGTGCCAGCGGCACAGTAGAAACTATCCCCTCTGTGAAAAAAGCCCAGGGGGATTAATCACTTCCTTGACCTGTCAGATTGGACTACAATCTAGGAGACCCAGCTTCGAATTCTCAGTCCGAGGACAGACGGGCAGTTTGGCCCGATATAGGCTCGCTTTGCAAGCGGATTAAGAGAGCCCATTCAGGCAGCCGCAGCTGCCTGGCGCTGCTGTGCCACACTCACCCCGTCCTGAAGCGCTTTCATCGTGCTTTAAAAAGGTACCTGGGGAAACCAGTGTCAAGCTGTCTGGGTGTGCGTTCATCCCACTTCCTGGCAGTGTGGACGTAAATAAGCCACACATCAAGTGGCGCCGGTAATGTGAACGCGCCACTCCGGGAGAAATGCGCATAACTGCCTATCCGCACTTTGGCGAAACGGACTGAAATCGGGTGCCACGGAGGCCATTCAGCCAGGGGCCACTCTGCAGCAGTGTGACCACTTTAGTCCACCTCCTCCCCGGTATGCTCCCGCATCAGTCTGCCCAGTGCAAATGGAAAGCCCCGCCACAACTCGGCCTGGGGCTTTTTGCCCCACTTCCGTTGCACTTCTTTTCCCCAGTCTGTCCTCAGCCTCACTCTGTTTTGGAAGCTTACTATGTGACTTTGCGGTCAGCCAGCCCTATCTCCGAGGCATCTGCCATGATGACAAAATGGTGAAGAGCACCATGTAAACTGCTTTTGGTGCCCAGTGGAAAGAAAGGCAGGGTATGATGTCCGTTATAAAATCTGGAGTTCCTCTGTCTTTCAGACAAAAAAGCGTACCCATCCGTACTCAGTCTTTCAAAGTGATTACAAGATGGTATCTAACACCTCAAAAACTGAATCACAGCCAAAAAGACATCTCACCAAAATGTTGGAGAGGCTGTCAGGAGGAAATGGGCACTTATAGACATTGCTGGTAGGACTGTAGAGTCCTCAACAGGGGTCATTTTGAACAGGAACGTGCAGGAATGCCGTTCCGGGGGTAACCAGCCCAAGGAGCGGGCACATATGGTGATGCGCTGTGGAAAAAAGCGAAAGCATACTAACTTGGTCTGTATTTTCATGCTAGTTGTAGGGTAGCTTCCCTGCAAGAGCAAAGGAAACCTTAAGTGTCTTTAGTCAAAGTGTAAAGCTGGCTCGCCAGCTCTGAGTCAGGAAATACCTGAAGATTTTTGGGGCGGAGCCTGAGCGGTGGGTATTGCCTTCTGACACACTTCCGGTGATGTCAGGGGGTGTGTCATATGCAAATGAGTTATGCTAATGGGCTCCTGCACCTCTTTTTCTACAAAATGGCTCCTGCAACTTTTGGAAATCAGTAGTAAAACAGATCTATGCCATAACTAAATCTGAGGTCCCATTTGAAATGGAATCCCTCGTAGTAAATTATTGGCCTACTACTAGATGTCGTATACCAAATCTTGGTCTAATTGAAATGCTTTGTGCAGCAGGTTGTGCAGTTATAGCTAGGTTTTGGAAAAATGACAAAAGACCTAACATATCTGATAGGCTTTAAAAAGTTTGGGAACTTTGTATAACGGACAAATTAGCAGACTCTGTTACCAGGTGAATCTGAACCGTATATGCTGAACCTTGTTAAAATATGGTTTCTGGTACTAGAATACCTTGTTTCCAAAAGAAATTTGAACCTATTCTTGAAGCTATTAATGTTACGTATTAGTTTGGTTAACCTTTGTTCATTCTAAACACACATATGTTACATCCTTCTTCCCTCGATGCAGTTTACTCCTGGCTATGCCACTGCTACAATTGTACATTTACAGGTGATTGTGATTATTGCTTCTTTGTTAAATCTGTATATTTTCATCAACTTCAAAAAAAGTTTTTTGAGAATCAAAAATCAAATCAAATCAATAAATCTAAATACAGTTTTTCAGGGAAGTGTGATCTCTGAAGATGTTGCTTTGTCCGGTATCGCTGCAGCAATTTTGCCAGGAGGCAGGGCAAGGGTGATCAACTCCAGGCTGGGAAATTTGGGGGTGGAGCTCAGAGAAAGAGAAGTCTGAGGAAGGAAGGGGCCTTGTGGCAACCGGGGTTGGGAAGAGCAACCTAACTATTGGAAGGTGGAGCTGGGGGACCCTGGATGCTCAATAAAACCCATTGCTGTATTTGGCCAGAAGGTCATCAGCTGAGCCGTGGTGGGTTATTAGTTGTGGGGGCAGCTCTATCGGGGGGGGGGTGTTCCTCTGGGTTTGAGGAGGTTGAGAGAGAAGCGTCAACCTGGACCCCAAGTGGCTCCCAAGAGAAAGGCAGCTCCTGGGGACTGATTTAAGAAGGGCCATGGAGGAGAGTTGGGTAGAGGAAGTTTAGAAAGGGGACTGAGGCCCTTTCTGCACCCGCATTTTGCCTCAGTTTCTGAGCTCATCTTTTTCTTCCATTCTGCATTCCCTCCCACTTCCACTTTGTGTCAGGGCTTCCTCTTGTTTCCACACTTGTTTTACAGGAATCTACATTCAGACCGCTTCCAGCACATGGTTGCCCCGCAGCTACCAAAACTCCTCTTGCTGAGATTCTTTGTTCTAATTTGCTTTCGAATCACTGATCCTTTCTAGAGTAGAATTGTTTCTGCAGGTGTGTAAGTGCTGCCCACTGCCCTCCCCTGTTTCTGCCTCTCGCTCTCTCTTTAGGTTGATGCTCTCTCCCTTTTCTGTTTTCTTTCGCTCCTTCTCCAAAGAGAAAAGAGGATGTGTTCTCCCGCTCAGGCAAGTTTTTAAAAAGCCAAAGAGAGCATAAAAAGGAATCAGTAAATATAAAGGACTGGGGGATTCGCTGCTCCCAAATGTGTCCATCTTGCATGTGTAGGCCTGGATTTCCCCCTCCCTTCTCTCTCTTTTTGCAGAATCAAGGAGGGAGAGAGGGAGGGGTTGAATGCCAGTTAGCTCAAAAATGCGGGTTTTGCTTGTAGATGCGGAATGCATTCAGAATACACAAATAAATCAACCAGAGGGGGAAGAACAGTGCAGAGGGAATGCGTGTGGGTGTGAAGTCAGCCCTTAAGGCTTGACTCCTCAGATTCTCCAGAGCAAGCTGTCAAGGGCAGAAAAGGCCTAAGGACAGAAGATAGGTGGTTTTGCAGGCATGCAGTAAGTTAGTTGGGGACTGGGAGTGAGGGAACTACCCTGTGCTAGAATGGACTTGTATAGGGGATTAGCAAATTATATTAGAAAGAATTCCCATGTGCAAATGTTCTTGCTGAACATGGAGATGGAAGGTCACCCACTCCCCAGCTTTCTAAAGCCCTCTGCTCTAGCCAACAACTAGAGTTGCCAGATCCAGGCTGGGAAACTCCTGGAGATTTGGGGATGGAGCCTGGGGAGGACAGGGACCTCTGTGGGGTACAATGCCATACAGTCCACCCTCCAAAGCATCCATTTTCTTCAGGGGAACTGACCACTGTAGTCTGGAGATGAACTGTAATGCCAGGGGATCCCCAGGTCCCACCTGGAGGCTTGCATGCCTAGTGGGTACACCTCTCGTGTTGCAGTGTATCTGGGAGGGAAAGATTTTCACAAAACAAGGTATCCATGAAAAGTGCACCTCGCAAGCGGTGCGGGTAAAGTGAGCCACAAGCTCAAGCGCAGCATGAATAACTGTGTTTAAGCAGCCCTGGAGGAAAGGTGGATGGACGACAGAACCTCAAAGGCATTTGAATGAAAATCAATGAATAAATTCTCTCTCTGGGCATATGGTTAGGCGGCAAGAAAGATTTCTGACACACTATCAAAGAATTTTTGATGAGCCCCGTGAAAGCGAGAAAAAAAAAATCAAAACAAAACTTTATGAGTGTTTCTCTCTCTCTCTGTTTGTCTATCTCTCTGTCAGTCTCACTCTTCGGGTTGCCAGATCTGGGTTGGGAAATTCCTGGAGATTTGGGGGTGGAGCCTGAAGATGGCAGGGTTAGGGGAGGGGAGGGGCTTCAAATGGGGGTATAGCCCTAGAATTCACCTTCCAGAGCCACCATTTTCTCCAGGAGAACTGATCTCTGTCATCTGAGGATCAGTTGTAATCCCAGGAAGCCCCCCCCTCAGCCTTGCATAATGTAGGGTTGCCAATCTCCAGGTGGGATCTGGAGATCTCCTACTTTTACAACTGATCTCCAGCTGACAGAGATCTGTTCCCTTTGAGGAAAAAATGGCAGCTTTGGAGGGTGGACTCTATGGCACTGGACCCTGCTAAGGTCCTTCCCCTCCCCAAACGCCACCTTCTCCATGCTCCACCCACAAAATCTCCAGGTATTTCCCAACCCAGAGTTGACAACCCTAGTATAATGCTATACAGCCCATGCCCCCAAAGTAGCCTTTTTCTCCAGGGGAACTGATCTCTGTTTTCCAGAGATCAGTTGTGATTTTGGGAGATCTCCAGCCTCCCCCCTCCCCTGAATATTGGCAACCTTATACTCTCTCTCTCTCTCTGGTGGGGGTTATCCCTGTTATATCACATTCTGGGCACAAAACTCTCTTTACAAAGCTAGCCAATACTTCCTGGTTGAAAATTGCAGTGTCTTTCATGGTGACCGCCACGTGGTCGCCGAAACGCACATGGTTGGGCTAGATGCCGGAGCGCCGTTCCAGCAGACAATAGCCCGGCCGGATCATAATGTTGACCAATTGGGTGCTTAGGATCCTACTAGAGGCCAATAGCTCACAACTGCAGGAAACTGATCCTATCCGCTTCATTGGTCGAGACCTCTGCTCCATATGTTTATCTAATTTCCTCTTGAAGCTTCTTCAACCAAAGAGCGATTAGCACATGGAATTCACTGCCACAGGAGGTGGTGGCGGCTACAAGCATGGACGGCTTCAAGAGGGAATTGGATAAACATATGGAGCAGAGGTCCATCAGTGGCTATGAGCCACAAGGTATAGATAGGAACTCTCGGTCTGGGGCAAGTGGTGCTCTGTATTCTTGGTGCTTGGGGGGGGGCAACAGTGGGAGGGCTTCTAGTGTCCTGGCCCCACTGCTGGACCTCCTGAGGGCACCTGGTGTTTTTGGCCACTGTGTGACAGAGTGTTGGACTGGATGGGCCACTGGCCTGATCCAACATTGGCTTCTCTTATGTTCTTATGGAGGGGTAGGGTTGCCAGATCCAGGTGGGGAAGCTCCTGGAGATTTAGGGATGGAGTCTGGGAAGAACAGGGACCTCAGTGAGATGCAGTGCCATATATTCCAGTTCAGTTTTGGAGGCCAGATATAGCAGGGGTCTCCATCCCGTTTCAGCCTGCAGGCGCCTTTGCACTACATCAGACTGACTGCTAATTGGGTGCCATATTTCAAACACAGGCTTAGGGGCTGTCAGATTGTGAGTACAAATGCAGGGATCCCCACATGGTTGCCAGCTTCCAGGTGGTGGCGGGAGATCTCCTGGGATTACAACTGATCTCCAGGTGACAGTGATAAGTTCACCTGGAGGAAATGGCTGCTTTGGAAGGTGGACTCTATGGCAGTATACTCCACCGAAATCCCTCCCCTCCCCAACCCCCCTTCTTAGTCTCCACCCCCAACACCTCCAGGCATTTCCCAACCCAGAGCTGGCAACCCTAGATCCCCACCTATGGATACCCACCTTGTATCTACCCAGTGCTGCATGAACTGCACTGGTTGCCTATTGAATACCAGATCTGTTCCAAGGGGCTGGTGCTTACCTTTAAAGCCCTATGTGGCCATGAGCCAAATACATTCGGGACCACCTCTCCCCATATGAGTCCTGTACAGCACATGAGGTCTACAAATCAACACCTTTTGGTAGTCCCCAGCCTCAGGGACATCTGACTTGCCTCAACTAGGGGCAGGGCTTCTTCGGCCCCAGCCCCCACCCAGTGGAATGAGCTTCCGTATGAGATCAGGGCCCTGTAAGATTTATCACATTTCTGCAGGGCCTGAAAGATGGAGCTCTTCCACTGGGCTTTTGGTGGAGGCAGTGGACCCTCCCCCCCCCAACTGGCCTCCCATCAGTAGCCTGGATTTGAATAGCTATCTGGGGACCCACACTCCTGTCCCATGTTAATTGCTGGGACATCTAATTTGATTTTACACAGTGTTTTATGATTACATGTTGTTTCAGTCTGTTGTTTTACAGTGGCTTTTAATTGGATTGTAGATTGCATTAATATTGTTGGAACCCGCCCTTAGCTTGCTGGCGCGGAGAGTGGGAAACAAGTCCAATTAAAGAAAAACAGTGGCTGGAAATCTCTCAGAATCATAACGGGCCTCCAGGCAACAGAGATCAGCTCCCTGAAGAAAAGCGCTACTTTGAAAGGTGGACTGTATGACATTATACATGGCTAAGGTCCCTCACCGCCCCCCCCCCGCCGACTCCACCCCCCGAATCTCCTGGTATTTTCCAGTCCAGACCTGGCAACCCTTTCCCCATCCCCACAGCTGACAGATGCCCTGACTTCCAGGATAACAATGGGTACGTAAAGATTGATCCATAACGATTTCAAAGTAATGGGTGATTCTTGTTCCCAACATTGGGCTTGTTTTCTTCAAAACCCCCCCCCCCCCATGGCTCGCCTTTAATGATGTTCATTTGTGGTGTGTTATTTTGGTATTAATGCAAGGGAGCTTATTCAGTTCCAATTTAGCATTATTGACTCGGCTATTACATGAGGCATTGCCGTGTAGCCATTATGTCTTGTTTACAGTTTATAAAGAAGCTAAGTGTTGGGGAGGAGGGGGGAGTTACACTCGATACTGTGCCGGGATTGTACACAGACTGGATAAAGTCGTTTCTTCTGTCTAACAGCTGAGAAGGAGGGGAGGGGGAGGCATAAAAAAAACCTTTAGCGGCTGCTCTTTCTGTTCTTCCGGCTGTTCTTCTGTTGCTGGCAGATGACATTGTCACACATGGTAGGCTTTTTTGGGTACCATTCGGGTTGTGTATCTGTATGTGAAGTTGCTTCAAGGAACTGGGTTTTGCATGCATAACGTGCTATTTCTTCATTTTCTTCCTCTGCATGGCGATTCCCATGTGAGATTGAGGGATCCCAGTGAGGATCTTTCTTCTATGGCCACTCTAGGATTTCTGCTTCTCCCAGAATCTATAGTATACCAGAGAGTTTGCCCTCTGAAGCTGCCATTTGCTCTAGGGGATGTGTTCTCGGAAGTCTGGAGATCAGTTGTAATTCTAAAGGGACTCTGGGGCCCAAGTGAATTTTGGCAACCCTAGTGACACCCTTTAACCAACACTCTACCCCTTTCCCCCCTTGTCTGCCACCCCATGGCCACATAGGAAGAGTGGTGGTTGTGTGCTCCCTCTAGGGCACACTTGGCCGGAGCGTTGTGAACAGATATATGGACAGTGTGTGTGCAATACTGGTTGTGGCATCATGTCCGTTCCAATAAAAAAACCCAGAAGTGGCATAGGTAGCTTTAGGAATCATCAAAAACTCTATGGTTTTACCATAGAGTTTCCTGTGATTCCTAGAGCTACCTTATGTCACTTCCTCTTTTTAATTCCCCTCCCCCCAGCACTGCTTAGAGTGATGGTGGGCAATGGAAGCAGGGGGTGAGGACTCCTGGCCTCCTCCTTCTTTTGGCTCCCATCCTGTGTTGCCTGGATTGGGTAGCCTGTTGCCTCTTCACAGAACTTCTATAAAGTTCTTTTTGATGCATGCCCCATCAGGACTCCTGTTCTGTCATGAAAATTTGCCCTCCCAAGAGTGTTTGGGAATAAATTTGGCCATGGCCATCCCCCCAGGCAACTCCATTACCCTGCTTGGTGGACCCTGAAGGCCACTGTTCAGCAACCCCTTCCTTGACACACGGCCATCCCCGATCAAGTGTGGGTAACTCCAGCCCACAGACATCACAGCTGAACATGTGAAACGACTACAGCCACAATGCATTGTGTTCTAGGGATGAGCTCATTTCCCCCCATTATGGGCTCTTTTGCATCCTTATTTTTGGTGCTTGTGCATCCCTATTAGTTTGAAGAAGAAGAAGAGAAGAGATTGGATTTATACCCCGCCCTTCATTCCAAGTCTCAGAGTGGCTTACGATCTCCTTCCCTTCCTCTCCCTAGGCTTGCGGGGAGGGCAGGGTAGAAATGCGGAAAATAACTAAATAAATAAACAAGAGACACCCTGAAGAAGCGGAAAGAGATTGTAAGCTGCTCTGAGACTCCTTAGGAAGTGCGGGGTATAAATCCAATCTCCTCCTCCTCTTTTTCTTTTTCTCCTAGCCTACTTCACAGGGCTGTTGCGATGATCAAATAAAGAAGGGGAGACTGTTGCAAGCCACTTTGGGTCCCCACGAGGCAGAAAAGCGGTGGGGTATGAATACGGTTGCCAGGCCTCTAGCTATGATGGGAAGCCTTCCTGCTAAGCTCCTCTCCGAGCATTGATGGGAGAAAAATAAAAACGTTTCTGTCCTCTCTGCTGGTATGTCTCTCAGGGGTCCTTTCGAGCAGGAGCTCAGGGGAGCGCAGCTCCGGGAGTTGGTGCCAGCTGCCCCCCCCCCCCGCAGGGAATGCCTACTTGTGTCATGGCTGCAGCAAAATGACCCGTCCCCTGGAAAGGTCCTTGTTCCTCCAACCAGCCTTCTGAAGGCTTCAGCCACCACTGAAGCTATCCTCCCAGAATAGTGGTATTTCTGAGGCTTGGATTAGTAGCTATCCCCTCTCTGCCAGTTTCTTTCTTTCTTTCTTTCTTTCTTTCTTTCTTTCTTTCTTTCTTTCTTTCTTTCTTCCTTCCTTCCTTCCTTCCTTCCTTCCTTCCTTCCTTCCTTCCTTCCTTCCTTCCTTCCTTTTTTCCTTTTTCCTTCTTTCCTTCCTTTTTTCTTTTTTCCTTCCTTCCTTCCTTCCTTCCTTCCTTCCTTCCTTCCTTCCTTTCCTTCCTTCCTTCCTTCCTTCCTTCCTTCCTTCCTTCCTTCCTTCCTTCCTTCCTTTCTCTCTCTCTCTCTCTCTCTCTCCTTTCTTTCTTGCCTTCTGACATACTTCCGGTGATGTCAGGTGGTGTAGCATATGCAAATAAGTAATGCTAATGAATTATGCTAATGAGCTCCTGCACCTCTTTTTCTACGAAATGACCCCTGATGTCTCTTATGGGTACAACCCAGAAGTGACAATGGGTAGATCTAGGAATCACCAGAAACTCTGTGGCTGAACCAGAGTTTCTGGCAATTCCTAGAGCTGTGCATTCTCTCTTCAAGGTTGTACCTGGAAATGATATGGTGACGTCACATCTCCCCCATGTCCCTGCACTCCCACCTTTCTATCAGTTGACGGGCAAACCCTAAAAGTGAAGCATATCAACAAATACCCATACGACCAGGCTTCCCCCCCCCCCCCCATTACCGATTCAAAGCTGAGCAGCGAAACCTTTCATGTTCAGCCTGCTCAGTGCCATTTCACAGCATCTCCTCGTGAAATATATCCTGCTGGGAATGAAAATGTCTGTATGTGTGTAGGAGGGAAGGAGTTATAATTCTCTGGGAGATTAGCTCCCTATCCGTTTTTGTTATCAAACAGCTGTAAATCCAGCGGAGCAGGAGAGGGAATTAGCTGCTTTCAGCAACTTGGGGAGCTCTGGGTGGAACACCAAGGGCAACAAATGGAGCTCCTCCTTTCAGAGAGCCAAAAACTGAAGCTGCAAAGTGGACCCCAGGATCAGGCCTGCAGGGGGTTGCCATTAGGGATGCCAGCCTCCACGCTGGGCCTGGGGATCCCTCGGAATTACGGCTCCTCTCCAGACCGCAGAGAACAGTTCCCCTGGAGAGACTGCCCATAATTTCAAAACCACCATGAGACTTGTTGGGTAAGTGGCAACTAAAAATCTAAGGCTGTTTTTACATCTGACTTTCCCGCTGGAATCATTCCAGTTCCAAAAAAACCTGCCCACACCTCTGTGCGGTGTGAAACCGTGCTGCTACTGAAATGTCCACATCTACTAATTGCCCTCCTGTGGTCAAGCTAGTATTCAACCGGCTTGATTCTGCTTTAAACAATTGCTGTTGATTAGTGCACTTAGGCTGTTTTTACATCTGACTTTCCCGCTGGAATCATTCTAGTTCCAAAAAATCCTGCCCACACCTCTGTGCGGTGTGAAACCGTGCTGCTGCTGAAATGTCCATATCTACTAATTGCCCTCCTGTGGTCAAGCTAGTATAATACCGCTTCATTCTGCTTTAAACAATTGCTGTGGATTAGTGCACTTAGACCCCCTGGAGTGAAATTTCACACCACTGTGAAATCAGCACAGGAAAAGACAGCAGTCAAACTACTTTAGAGGGGAGGTGTAAAATGGCCCTTAGACCCCCTGGAGTGAAATTTCACACCACTGTGAAATCAGCACAGGAAAAGACAGCAGTCAAACTACTTTAGAGGGGAGGTGTAAAATCAGCCTAAATAACAACAGCAGCAACAATACTGAGTGCCATCAAGTTGTAACCAGCTCATGGTGACCCCAGGACTGTGTGGTTTCCAAGGCAGTAGATGAGCAGAGGTGGTTTGACATTGCCTTCCTCTGCATAGCAACCCCAGTCTTCTTTGGTGGTCTCCCATCTAATAAACAACCTGGGCTTACCTTGCCAAGTTTCCAAGATCTGATGCTATCAGGCTAGTTAGGGATAGCCGGTTGCTATGTTACGTTCTTTGGAGAATTTCTAACATCAATCCCTGACATTAATTCCTAACATTAATTCCACAGTGTTCTATAAAACGGAGCATGTCTTGTGCTCACAGGCACCTCAGACACTGCCTGAAAAGCCATCTTGATGTGATCGTCAAGTGATTGCCTCCTCAATACTTTTTTTTTTTGTTATTTTATCAGTGTGTATGAGTGTACATGCAGATTATTGAAACACTGCACTTGAAGGATCTTGATTGTCTTACATACCATGGCATCAAAAAGGACCGTGTTCAATCAATACACTTGTGTGCCTCAGCAGTGTAGGAGAGGGAATAAACTACACCACAAAAGTGGCAATTGTGCATGCACAGGGCTCCGTAAAAACATTCCGAAATAAAACACCAAACCAGCAGAGGATACCTAATGTGAGACTTCCACGTTGGAAATGGGAGCCAGTAAATCAGAACTCCAGGTTCCAAGGGAAACAGAATTTCAGAAGCACCGCTTGTAAACATAGTTTATTGCAACCTCCACCATATATTTGCTGCACTCTCTCTGCATAAGAAATAGGCCGCAGTAGAAATTCTAATATTTGAAGAATTAGGAAGAATTGCCCAACATCATTATAATGTCTCGAAATACATTTAAAAAACTCTGTTTAACTTACACCCAGGAGTTAGCATGACCGCTTGATCTTTTTCCTCCTCGATTAAGGCACAAGAAACTTTGGAAACAGGTCTAAAATTACTTAAGAAAAAATATAAAAGGTAAGTTATTCTCTGAACTATAGACCGTCTTTCTCTGTTACATTGTTACCCCAGATGTTTTCAGTGTTCAAGTTTCTTCATTCTTCCACTGAATACCCACAACAAACCTGTGAGGTATGTAAGACTGAAAGTGACCAGCT
Organism: Lepidodactylus listeri; assembly: GCA_029233225.1. Taxonomy (NCBI): domain Eukaryota; kingdom Metazoa; phylum Chordata; class Lepidosauria; order Squamata; family Gekkonidae; genus Lepidodactylus; species Lepidodactylus listeri. The sequence goes on from JARCFY010000004.1 coordinate 9,778,397, forward strand.
CAAGATCAGCCAATGAGCTTCATCGCTGAGTGAGAATTTCCACTCGAGTCTTCACAGTGCTAGGACTGTGCATTAGGAAGTTCCCAAGCTGAAGATGTACATAGAAACCACTAGTTCAGGTCATTACCATTACTTTCCAGAACCATAGTACAAAGTCAGGATTCTTAGGCATTACAACCCACCTTTCCGAACAGTCCATGTTGTTTTCCCTCTTTGAGTGCTGCTAATCAGGTATAGCATATGCTCATGTTTTTCTTTGATTCTACAGATTTCTCAGGCAATGGCATTTCTCTCTTCCAATTGGATCAGTGCAAAACTCTGTACTTCCAGCCAATCACCTTTAGAGACAAGTTGCAGACAGCCACAATTCTCTTTCCTTCCCTCTTTTGTGGGGGTGGAGCACTTTTGTTTGTTGCAAGTACTATTACTGGAAAAATAGAGAGCTGGGGGCTGATCTTCAGGGGTCCATAGCATTCAACCCTTGGGTCAAATCCACTTGAAATTTATAAGTTTTTAGTGGAAAGGCAGCATTCAATTTGCTTCAGTTTTGGTATCCTTTGGTTGAAAAACAGCTGTTCCAGCCTCCCAGAATAAAGTCCCCCATGGGGAATAATGGCAGACTGACCGAAAGGGAGGAGTTTTGCCAAGAAAGAAGAAGAGAAGAAAAGAGATTGGATTTATACCCCACCTTTCCTTTGGAGAGTGGTTTACAATCTCCTTCCCTTCCTCTTCCCACAACAGACACCCTGTGAGGTAGGTGGGGCTGAGAGAGCTCTGACTGAGAACTGTTCTTGAGGGAATAGCTCTGAGAGAACTGTGGCGTGCCCAAGATCACCCAGCTGGCTTCATGTGGAGAAGTGGGGAATCAAACCCAGTTCTCCCAGATTAGAGTCCATGCTCCTAACCACTACACCAAACTGGTGAAGAAAGTCACTTTCACTTTGTGAAAGGAAACAAACAGGCCACAACGAGAAAGGACGGCAAATGCAGAATTTTCAGTGGAAAGGTTAAAAAAAATCCACCAGTCACTGTAAAAGTAGAAAAATAAATAAATGCATTTTGTAATGCCGTAGCTGGCCAGAGTTTTCCTGCTAGGCTGCCGCTTGACCACCATTTTAAGGAATCGGTAGAGCGCCGTGCGGCTGCACAGAGTCACCTTCTTTGGGGAACTGTGAAACCAAACCCTTAGGCATTCTTTAGATTAGAGGGAGGACTGTGTTCTGTGGGAAACTGTTGCCATTATCTTTATAAACAGCTGCTCCAGACCCTTATATACTTTCCACATTGAAAATAATGGTCCTGAACTCCAGAACATGAAAAACCACATGGATTTAAATCCTAAACCAGTATTGTCCTGTGCAAAGTACTGGAGACGGAGACGTGTGGTAGTGAAATCAGCAAGCTTGTTTATTAGCTGGTCAGATGAAGCATGCCAACTTGGGCTCGGGGGCCCTCTTTCATGTTGGCCGGAGCCACACCTCTGGCCTCGCCCGATTGTCCCAATAGGACCTTACGGTTGTGGTTGCAGATCACAGGTTTCCTAGAGGATCCTAGTCACTAGATTGGTGATGAGTTATGATCCGGCCAGCTATTGTTCATCCGGACCCAAGCTCAGGTAGCTGGCCTGGCCATGTGCGTTTGACCACGTGGCAGTCGCCAGTACAGGGACACATGGTGACCGCCATTGCATACATTACATCCTACCCAAACATAACGAATTGCAGTAAACCCCTCAAGCCCAGGCCCAAAATTATAATGAGATTTATCTCAACACGCTATCCTTTCCAGTCCCATACAACACTGTAACCGCTACACCATGCTCTCTCTCAACTGTGGATTCATGGAATGGCCATTTTATTTTCTATAGAGTTTGTAGAGCTGCTACAGAGCACGTGTTTCTGAGCACACAATGCGAAGCTGTCTGGGAAAAGTTGTCTGTGATTGTATCGCTTGACTGGCTCCACTTGCTGATTTATCAGCCGGAGAATGGATTTTAATCTGCATGAAAATGGAGCTTGCAAACTGATTTAGATTAATCAGGTCTGACTTTAATTCCTTTTGGTATTCTCATTTGAATAGCACATCAATCACTCGGCCCTCTTTTGATAATAATGTTACTGTAATATCTAATTCCACATTAATTCCATTGTAATTTAGCAGGCATTCATTCCAACCGTAATTCCGACGGAATTACATCTGACGTCCCCATGAATACCAGAAGACCTCGACATGATAAATGTTATTACAGCGAATACCAAAGGAGGCAATTACAATTTGCTGTTCGTCATGGCCGCCAACCATTAGTGGACGTTACCATCTAGCACAAAATGTGTTCTTCTGTAAATCTCAGAGGTATCAATTTACACAACTTCCCCCATTCTACGATGACTTTAAAAGTCAACATGCAATAGGAATTTATTAGAATTAGGTCAGATTTGGAGGGCTGGTGGCCATCGTGCTGAGAGGCAAGCTACGTGAGTAACAGGCTCTACACTGCAGTGGAAAATACTGTCAAGAAACAGAAGACTTACGGTGACCATCTAGGGTTTTCAAGGCAAGAGACATTCCGAAGTGGTTTGCCATTGCCTGCCTCTGCCTGAACTTCTTTTCCATCTAAATACTAACTCGGGCTGACCCTGCTTAGCTTCCAAGATCTGACAAGATGGAGCTAGCCTGGGTCATCCTGGTTATGGCCGAAACCATTTTGGATGATCCCATTTCAAAACAGCAGGTGGAGAACCATAAGTATGAATGCCCCCAAACTCCTTCTAAAAACTTTACCAACCTTTGGATGGGACCTGGAGTTCACAATACAAGAACTCGGGGGCACTCAATTAAATTAATGAGCAGCAGGTTTAAAACAGATCAAAGGAAGTACTTTACCCAAAGAGTAATTAACTCGTGGAATTCACTGCTGCAGGAAGTGGTGGCGACTACTAGCATAGACAACTTCAAGAGGGGATTTGATAAACATATGGAGCAGAGGAACATTAGTGGCTATTAGCCGCAAGGTATAGGTGGAACACGTCTGGGACAGTGATGCTCTGTATTCTCGGTGCTTGGGGGGCAACAGTGGGAAGGCTTTTGGAGTTCTGGCCCCACTGCTGGACCTCCTGATGGCACCTGGTGTTTTTGGCCACTGTGTGACACAGAGTGTTGGACTGGATGGGCCATTGGCCTGACCCAACATGGCTTCTCTAACATTCTCATGTTCTTATGATCTCTTGGAATTACAGCTGATCTCCAGAATACAGAGATCAGTTCCCAGTTTGGTGTAGTGGTTAGGAGCATGGACTCTAAGTTGGGAGAATGGGCTTTATTCCCTACTCCTCCACATGCAGCTGCTCATGTGACCTTGGATCAGTCACAAGTTCTCTCAGAGCTGTCCTCTCAAGAGCAGTTTTCTGTCAGAGGTCTCCCAGCCCCACCTACCTCACAGGGTCTCTGTTGTGGGGAGGGGAAGGGAAAGGAGATTGTAAGCCACTCTGAGACCCCTTCAGGTAGTGAAGGGCAGGGTAAAAGCAGACTGGGCAAGCCAATTTCAAGCAACAAAACTGAGCTGAAGTCATGAGGCTAGCTCCACCCCCTGCCCTTCACAGCCCTAAGACAAATTGAGGCTGTGCCAGAATGCAATTTGGATTTTAGGGATGGAATAAGACAGATTATATTTAGACTGAGATGGGTAGCTGTGTTTGTCTGTAGCAGTAGAAAAGAGTGAGGAGGAAGAGAGACTGGAGTGGCTTACAATCACCTCTCCCTTCCCCACAACAGACACCCTGTGAGGTAGGTGGGGCTGAGAGAGTTCTTTCGAGGGCTGCTCTTGAGAGAACAGCTCTGAAAGAACTTTTAACTGACCCAAGATCATACCAGCAGCTGCATGAGGAGAATTGGGGAATCAAACCCAGTTCTCCCAAGTTAGAGTCTGTGCTCTTAACCAAGACACCAAACTGGCTCTTTTCTTTAAGGTGCCACTGGACTCTTGCTCTTGTCTACGTGATCTTCATGTAATTGTTTAGACCCCTGAAGTTTACCACCTCTGGGACTACCAGACCCCCCCCCCCTTTCCTGGCTGTGCCTTGTCCTGCCAAATTTCCCACTTTGATACCGATAGCTTAGCATTTAGCCCGGACACCCAGCGTGGATTTGCAGGAAAGGAAATAATTCTTGAAAATGATACTTATGCCTCGTGAAGGTGTTTACCCAAAGAAGCGGAGAACAAAGGCACCACTACCTTTTTTTATATATATATCCAGATTCTGCTGTCTTCCAGCGAGTGACTCAAATTGTTTTAGCTAACGACTGCCTTCTCCTGCTTCTGGGATGTGGTCTGCATCCGAAATGAGTTTAGCACAGCTAAGCAGGCAGGCTGATAATCATAATTATACTCATGGCATGCACTGTTCAGTTTTTGCTAAAGGTGACTCTATGGCTCACAAAGATCAGATAGGCACATTCAATCTCTGAAAAGGTCCCGTTCACAAGACCCCCAACACACGCCTCCAGCTATCAACAGAAGTCTGGCTTCTATACTGATAGAGAATCTGATTCAGCCCGTGGCTGCCCTACTGGCCAGTCCTGAGCTGGTGGAGCTCCAGCCCCAACGGACCCCTGCATGTACACCATTGTTTGCCTGGCCTTCCTGAAAGGGAAGGAGAAAAGGCACCGAAAGCGTTGAAAGAAAGTTCAGATTCTCATGTCTGGTGGGAGAGAATGAGAGCTTGTGTGGTTATACTGTGGGTGCTGCATCTCTGGTTCTAATGACTCCTTTGTATTCAGACTTGTGCCACAATGCACAGCCTTGATGCCCCACCAATCTCAATTAGCTGTAGGCCTAAGGCGGTGGGACATGGCATCTAGAAGGTTCTGAGTGCCCATTTTTAGCAGGTGCCTCTGGTCTGTGTTTAATCTGCCTGAATGCAGACCCTTTATCCAAACAAATGAGATATGGGAGTGTCTTGGGCGAAGGGTACAGCCGCCAACCTCCAAGTGGGGCGTGAAGCTCTCCCGGCATTCCAACTGGTCGCCAGATGACATAGATCAGTTCCCCTGAATGAAATGGCTGATTTGGAGGGTGGACTCTATGGGATTATCCTGCTGTGGTCCCGCCCTTCTCCAAACCCTGCCCACTGAAGGCTCTGTTCCCAAATCTCCAAGGTGCAGGGGAAAGGAGGGGCTTCCCCCTTGAGAACTTGAGAGCCAGGGTGGTATAGTGGTTATGGGCAGCAGACTCTAATATGGAGATTTGATTCCTCACTCCTCCTCTGTCACGGTCCGCCTTCTTCCCTCCGGGGTCCACCCCCGTGGCCGTGACGTCCCCCGGCGACGGGTGGTTCTGAGCGGTGTTGGGGAGAAAAAGGGGTGAGGAAGGGCCTCAGATTGGCAGGGGGTGGCATTTACAGCACCCTCTTGACCCCTCTGCCTCTGTCGGTGTTCTGCTCCTGGCATTTCTCTCTCTCCTGTTGCCATAAACACCTCCCGGCTCATCCTCCCAGGCCCTTCCTTCCCGGCCTCCTTTTCTTCCCCTCCCCACTCCCCCAGAGCCACCCAGGTGCCCCAGCCAACTCCTCCCTCCTGAGCCCCACCCCCTTTAGAAGTGGAGATGCCGCCCCGGCGTTTGGGCTGGGCTCTGCCCCACTTCCGGGTCTTCTGGGCTTTCCTTGGTCGCTGGCCTCCCTGGTGCCAGCGAGGGCCGAGGGCCTGTGGGGCTCGGCTGCGGCGCTCCCGGGCGCCTTGCTTGCCCTGTTTTCAGCACTGGCGGTGCCACCGCGCGGTGCCCGTAAGTATTCCCAGGCCCGATATGGGCCAGGAGGCGTGGCGGCAGAGTTGGTCGCCCGTTGCGGCCGTGGGTCTTCCTGGGGCAGTTCTTGTGGGGCTCCAGCTTCCCGGGCATCTCAGACTGGGCCGGGTGAGTGTGGGGCCACTTCGGCGGGTGGGGGGGGAAGGAGGCCCGGTCGTTCCTGACTGGGACATCCTCCACATGAAGCCAAAAATATGTGACTGCTACCCTTTCTTTGGCTTTCAGCCACATTAAATGTAGTGGCGCATTGTGAAGCGGAAGACGTTTCTGTCTTTTCGAACGGCTCCCAGCCCTAAAAGGGACCTTTTCTTTGTATTCCAGCAAACCAAACATTTATGCAAAAAGTCGAATAGGGGATCGCGGCCTATTTGCTAATGGGATCTGTGATGGCTCCCCCTCCCTTCTGTGTTTTAGTCTTTTTTTTTCTAACTTTCCTTTTTTTCTCGCGGGTGTGATTCTTGCAGGAGAGAGTGTGTTCGTCTGTGAAATGAGTGCGTCCCAATCAGAATCGCTCGGCATCCTTGCGCGTCTGTTGTAACAGATTAACTGAGCGAGTGAACTCAATTTGCATCGAGCAACATTTACCCCACACTTGTTCCAGCTGGGGCGCCCAGCATGCACCGTTGCCGGGGCAAAGATGCAGGAATCAGGAAGGTGCAGGCACAAGATTTATTCTTCTTTCTCTTTCCCCCCTCCTTTTAAGCTGCAGGGGGGAAAATGTCTAAAAATAAGCGAATTATACAGGGATGAAGATATTGGGGGCTTCTCTCTCTTCTTTTTCATGCAATTTTTTCTCCGACCCAAGAGCCATCACCAGCTTCCTGAGTGTCTGCCTTTTAATACAACTACTTGATCGCTGCAATCTAGCTGAGGGCCTTCTCGGAAGCTCACAGAAATCTTTATCTCAAACAAACCTCTTTCGTTCGGATACCGGTTCTCGCACAATAGAAAGGGAAAAAAAAGAATAAGTCCTAAGAAACTGCAAAGAGAAAATGCAAAATGTGCTTTAAAATCCAAATGAAAACATACATGTGAGGGAGTGGCCCTCAGTCTGTTTTGATCCTCTGGGCACCTTTGGAATTCTAACACAAGGTGGCTACAAAATGGCTGCTGCAGAAGGCGGAGCCAACTGCAACATGTGAGAGAGCAAGGTCATACATAACTCTAGCAGCAACTCTTCCACATTTCAGGCAGAAGTTCTGTTTAACAGGCTTCCTTTTATAAGGAGGAGGAGGAGGAAGAAGAAGAGGAGGAGGAGGAGGAGGAGATTGGATTTATACCCCGCCCTTCACTTGGAGTCTCAGAGCGGTTTACAATCCCTTTCCCTTTCCCTTCCCACAACAGATACCCTGTGAGGTAGGTGGGGCTGAGAGTGCTCTTTCAAGAACTGCTCTTGAGGGAGCAGCTCTGAGAGAACTTGTGACTGACCCAAGGTCACTCCAGCAGCTGCATGTGGAGGAGTGGGGAATCAAACCCGGTTCTCTCCAATTAGAAACATTTTTTAAAAAAAATCTTGCATTCACACAGTTTATCTTCAGTCACACGGTAAAGGTCCTTGTGACATCAATACAACTTTTCAAAATCTGCCCAGCCAATCAGATCTCCTGTGTCCAATCGGAAGCCCTGGTTGGGCAAAGCACCACCATCTTCTAAAATGACTCCCAGTAAAGGGCACCATTGGGCACACGGGCACCGCACTGGGGACCCCTGATGGAAGGCTTAGTGAATTTCTAGAGGGGCTGTGGCTCTCTGCTAGAGCAATGAATCAGAGAATCATAGAGTTAGAAGAGAACTCCAAGGTCATCTACTCCAACCTCCTGCACAATGCAGGAAATTCACAAATACCTCCCCCTCCACACCCCAGTGACCCCTGTTCCATGCCCAGAAGATGGCCAAAAAAAAACAAAACCACTTGAGCAACTGCAGTGACTCAGTGGCTCAAATGGTTAAGACGCTGAACTGCAGACCAGAAGGTTGGTAGCTTGGCAGTTTGAGACCTGAGTGCTGCACGACACAGTGAGCTCCCATCTCTGGTCGCAGCTCCTGCCAACCTAGCAGTTCGAAAGCAAGAAATTGCAAGTAGATAAATAGGTATCGCTTCGGTGGGGAGGTAACAGCGTTCTGTGTGCCTCAGCATCTAGTCACACCGGCCACATGACCACGGAGAAGTCCTTGGACAATGCTGGCTCTTCGGCTTGGAAACGGAGAGGAGCACCACATCCCGAGAGTTGTATTCGACTGGCTTTTGAGCAAGAGAAACCTTTCCCTTTCCCTACCTCCCATTTCCTAATCCGACACTAGAACGAACAAAAGGAGATACTACTTTACACTGAATCCTGGAGCCAGGAGGCAACATCAGAGGAAGGCATTATTCGGGTATTTATTTGGTTCGGTATCAACCAAATGCACACCCCGAGTTTTTCCCTGTCTCTCTGAACTGGGCTTTTCAGATCATGCTACAAGCCTCTCCAACCTCCCCGGTGCCAGATTTGTAAAATGCTCACATGGTTTTAAAACATCCATTAGCTGTAGCGAAATAGTGGCAGGGCTGTTGCCAAAAGCTCTTTTGCAGGCCGAACATGTTTTCCTGCCACTCCTTCATATCAGGAACATTTAACTTTCCGTGCCCCCGACCTCCTCGAAACCAGCACAATCCCCCATTCTTGGATTTGTTCGGAAAGATTCGAGGCATGTCGGTTTATCAGCCTGTGACCTTTTCTATTAACACTGTCTTCAGGTTGGCTTGGTGACACACAGGAAAATAAATCGCGTAACCCTGGGACAGACTGGCTGCCTGGGACAATCCAGCTGCGGTAGAAACCTGTGAAATTTTCAAATTGCGAGCCTTGTGAGGACTACGCACAATCTGTTAGCTAGAACAACACCCTGGAGGATGTAAAGGGGGGGAGACAAAAAAGGAAAAAAAAGAGATGCCATTAAAGGGGATCTAAAAGAGAGATGGGTCTCACCTGCGGAGTATAAAAGATGGATTGCTTAGCTTATATTTTTTTAACCTGGACAAAATGCAAAAATGGTTACCCCGTATATTATGCGACCTGTTCGAATTCCAATCTTCGGGCAGATTCTAAATGGAAACATAACTAGGGAGCTTCCTTCCTCCTCCGGTCTCTATTAACCTTGTTTATCACTCTCTTCCAGACTTCCTTAATCTTCCTCTTTCTGAGCAAGTGTTAATATCAGAAGGCAGGAAGGGAGATTTAAGGATTCCAAAGCATGGACAAGCCTTTGAAGACCAAGGCGATCCCATCTCTTCCTGGTCCTTTTATGGTTGGGTGGCAGGAGAAAGGATTCTGGGAAATGCTGTTTCTCATTTTTGCTCTTTGTATGGATGCTAGGGTTGCTAACCTCCACATGGGGTCTGGAGATCTTTCCAAATTACAACTGATCTCCAGACTACAGATGCTAGGCACATTGCGGGGGGGGGGGTACTCTAGCATTCGGCCAAAATGTTAAAGAATCCCCCCCCCCGCCGCCGCGATGTGCCCACCATGATGATGTCACCCCTGGGTGACATTATTGCGCTGGACATGTCGGGTACTGTGGAGCTCTTCAAGGGTGGGGCTCCCCCCGCTGGCCAGCTGGATGATGGGCGGATTGTGGGGCCCAAAATTGGGGAAAACCCCTCCCCACTGTGGGGATGGCAACCCTATCTTCTATCCAAATCCCACCTTCCCCACGCTCTACAACAAAATCTTCAGGAATTTCCCAGCCCAGAGTTGGCTACCTTAATGGGTGCCCATGTGTGCCTTTGACTTTTCGGGACTTGGTGAAAGGGAAACATTCAATTTTTGCTTTTGATCCCCTCTTCATAGACACCGCCTCTTCTTTTAACGTACTAAATATACTTCCTGAGTACAGTAAATGACTTGTGCTTTTGAGCATTCAAAGGCTCAGATCCACCAACGCACAAACAGAAACAGAAATGTCACCTGGATCCGGTGGTATGAGATCTTGTGCGACAACTAGCCCTTTCGTCCCAATACAGTATAGTGCCCACTATCTTGGTCGCACAAGGTCTTGTGTCAGTGGAAACTAGGGCTGCCAGTTTGGTGTAGTGGTTAAGTGCGCGGAGATCTGGGTTTGATTAATCTGGGAGAACCGGGTTTGATTCCCCACTCCTCCACTTGCACCTGGCTGGATGACCTTGGGCAAGCCATAGCTCTGTACCAGCTGTTCCCTCAAGGACAGCTTGGGAAAGAGCTCTCTCAGCCCCACCCACCTCACAGGGTGTCTGTTGTGGGGAGGGGAAGGGAAAAGGAGTTTGTAAGCCGCTCTGAGACTCTTAAGTGAGTGAAGGGCGGGGTATAAATCCAATCTCTTCTTCTTCTTCTTCCCCTGAGGGGGGCGGGGTTTTTCCCACTGAAACAGCCCTCAATCTGCCAGTCCGGATCAGGCCAACGGGGGGAACCCCACCCCCAAAGTGCCCGGTTCGGGCCGATATGCCCAGCGCGATCGCACCAGGCACGACACCGGCTGACGCTCTAGCAATCAGCCTGAAAACTCTATGGTACCATAGAGTTTCCAGGCTGATTGCTAGAGCATCGGCCGGCAATGTGCCCAACGTGATGACTTCGCTTTTGGGTGACATCATTGTGCCACGTGTGTGCTTCACGTGCGTGTGAATGTCCCAGACCGGGACCAACTCACCCCCACTGTGCCAGGTGAGCGACTTGAAAACCATAGTGGAAGCACAAGTGAGTCTACTGACTGTGTGAGAGTGACTGAGGGTGAAAAGGCCTGTTGAGTCGCAGTCGACTTACGGTGACCCCACAGGGTTTTCAAGACAAGAGACGTTCAGAGGTGGTTTGCCATTGTCTACCTGTATGTAGCAGCCCTCGTCTTCCTCGGTGGTCTCCCATCCAAGTACTAACCAGGGCTGACCCTGCTTAGCTTTTGAGATCTGATGAGATCGGGCTTGCCTGAGCCATTCAGGTCAAGAGCAACTGTATTACGTCCCATACTGCCTGTAGAAAAGAGCAAGAGTCCAGTAGCACCCTAAGACTAACAACATTTGTGGCAGGGGAGGAGCTTTCTTTTATGATTCTTTTTTTTAAAATTTTCTAAAAAAAAAAGTGGGGTACAAAAGGGAAGAGGTGGTGGGGGAAATATAGATTAATCTAATTTATCAAATATTATTGGTTGTTACATACAGGGGTCCGTTGGAGCGGGAGTGCACAGGAGCGCAGCTCCGGGAGTGAGGAGCCCAGGGGGCGGGCACATGACCAAGCCCCGCCCCCTCCTCAGCTTCCCCGAGCAGTGCAGAGGCGCAGCGCCCCGGGGAAAGCCCTGCTAGGGTCTTTATTGTTTTTAATGTTTTGTTTTAACATTGATTAATTTTATCATTGTTCCTTTTATGACTGTGTGCTGCTTTTCCAGAGACTTGCTCAAGGTGGCATATAAGTTTTCTAAGTATACCATTTTTTTTTATCTGGGCACATGGCACATAAGTACTGGAGAAATTTCACCAACCCTTCAGCAGCTTCCACCCCATCAGTTTGGTGTAGTGGTCAGGAGCTGGACTCTCATCTGGGAGAACCGGGTTGGATTCCCCACTCCTCCACATGCAGCTGCTGGTGTGACCTTGGGCCAGTCACAAGTTTTCTCAGTGCTGTTCTCTCATGAGCAGTTCTCAAAAGACCTCTCTCAGCCCCACCTACCTCACAGGGTGTCTTGTTGTGGGGAGGGGAAGGGAAAGGGATGGGTGGTGCATTTGTCCTGGGTATCTCAAGTCTACTTGAAACCTGGTGGTTTCAAGGGAGCAGGAAGAGAATGAGGGTGTGTTCTTTATGCTTATTTTTATTGCACAAAGTATTGGATGGGGAAGGGAATGGAGGAAGAGCAGGTCAGTTTCACTCACCTGTGGAGTGGAGCCTGAGGGGTGGGTGTTGCCTTCTGACACACTTTCGGTATGTTAGGGGGTGTGGCATATGCAAATGAGTTATGCAAATGAGTTATGCTAATGAGCGTTTGCACCTCTTTTTCTACGAAATGACCCCTGGTTACATACAAGTAAAATCAGATGTATTAGTAAGAATTTTGTTGTTCTGTCGCAGTCGAGTCCAACTCTCTGCGACCCCATGGACCCCATGAAATACATCTTTCAATTACAGAAGCAGCCAATAAAACATCTATATTACAGTGTTTGGGGATGGGTCCTCTCTTTAAAGAAATAAATAAGAACTTTCCTAATGTTAGTGATCATTAGTAATGAGAAGAAAAATTACATTGTTAACAGATGAACAAACTTCAGATCTGAAGATGTGAGCAGTGACTCACAAAAACTCATACCCTGCCTCCAATCCAGATACTTCTCTGAAGAAGTGAGCAGCCAGTGAACCACAAAAGCTCATCTTTGACCACAAATGTTGTTGGTCTTCAAGGTGCTACTGGACGCTTGCTCTTTTCTACTGCTATGGACAGACTTAACACAGCTACCCATCTTGATATATCGCTTGCTGTAAGTGCAAGGCTGCCTTAAGGGAAGCAGTCACCTTTTGTTCCACAGTTTGGCTGGACTCAAGTCTATTATGATCTCCAATAACTGACCATTCATCAACAGAGTTCTACAGAAGAATAGAGTATAACTGGGTGAGGGGCTGTGGCTCAGTGGAAGAGCCTCTGCTTTGGAGGCAGAAAGTCCCAGGTTCAATCCCCAGCATCTCCAGTTAAAAGGGTCAGGTAGTAGGTGATGTGAAAGATCTCTGCCTGAGAACCTGGAGAGCTGCTGCCAGTCCGAGTGGACAATATGGACCAAGGGCCTGATTCAGCATAGGGCAACTTTATGTGTGTTCACGTATGGTATTATGAGCCTGGGCCTGCTAGTGGGGCCTAGTGGCTCTGGGAAAACCTGTACTAGAGTAGCTGTCAGGGCCTACATTTCCCAGGTCACCTGGGCCTTGTGATTGGCTACCCGGGGATTTGGAGGGAAAACTTACACCAGTAGAGGGGTAGGGGGTGGTGCCTGGGAAGAACCAATAAAAGGCCTTGCCCAAAGTGGGAGAGGGGGTTCACTCCCAGGGAGCAGAATTGAGGAGAGGGTGCTGCAGATGGAGGGATCCCTCATCTAGGAAGGGGTGAGTCAGCTTGAAGTCAATCACCATGAGGGATCTAGGGACAGTCTAGATAGATGCATTAGGGTTCGTTAATTTGTTTGCCGACCTAGCTTTACTGTTCTTATTATTCTACAAATTATTTGAAAACTAGTTTTTCAATGCTCCCTCAAAGCTGTGGAGTCTTGTGAGCCAAAATTCTACTTTGTGAGCTACTGGCATTGTGAGCTACTGTGAGTGAGTGATTTGGCTACGGCAAATATAGTTTGCTTTGGAGCCATCCTTCCTGAAGTAAGACAGAAATGTGTGAGCCAGAGGCTAAAAAAACTGTGAGCTAGCTCATGCTAACTCAGCTGAGAGGGAACACTGGTTGTTATTAGTAAAGGTAGAGGTTTCCCTTGCTCGAAAGCCAGTTGAATTCAACTCTAGGGGGTGGTGCTCATCTCTGTTTCCAAGTTGAAGAGCCAGTGCTGTCCGAAGATGTTTCCGCGGTCATGTGGCCGGCATGACTTGACACCAAGGTGCATGGAACGCTGTTACCTTCCCACCGAAGCGGTACCTATTTATCTACTTGCAAGTTCTTGTTTTCAAACTCCTATGTTGGCAGGAGCTTGGGCCAGAGACGGGAGCTCACTCAGTCACACGGCACTCTCGTGTCTTGTGCCTCATTCGGTCACATTTAAAGAACACCCTACTGGGAAACAGTGGACATAAAGGGTTGGGTGGGTGCTCTGGGCCCTCCCAAGGAGATTTGTACCAGAGTGGTGGCAGCCTATGGAGAGCTTCCCTAGTCACTGCCCGTGGCATATGGTTAAAAGCCCATGCTTTGTTTCAAGTTTGTTTCAGCTTCAGTTTAGATTTCTGTTTTCGAATTTCCATAGTTCTCCAAACCCTGTTGCTGTTTGTTTGTTTATTAGTTTTTATTTATATCCCACTTTGCCTGTTTCTTGGATGTCCCATCCTGTTAATTGTACTTTTATGTTGCATAATCCACCTTGAGTCTCAGAGATAAAGACAGGATGCAGTCACGTGCAGAATTAGCTGTGTGATAGCCACAAATGCTGGGTGGATTTTAATGGCACGATCACACGAGAACATCTGGCAAGTGTCCTGCATCCGTCGGCAACCCATTGCACTCCGCCGAAGAATTGGAGTTAAAAAATACTGGGAAAACTGCAGTATCAAATGGGTTTGTGATGGGCTGCAGACGGAATTTCCCATGTCATCGCTCCAGAGCGCTCCCATCGCGTAAGTGATCCCTTGTTGAAGTGCACCGGAAACACACGGCAAAGAAAAAAAATTCCCCCGCCCTTGCATCTGATCACGCAGTGGTGGGTCAAATTACTGTGGAGCAAATAGCCTCACTTCTCCCCCGCGTTATCTGGCACTTGTGACCACAACCACAAACTATAAGTAACCTAAATCAAATTAAATACAATTATGGAGATCCTCAGGGAGGAATGAGAGAGGCAGCAGGTATAAGACAAGGAAGCATCTAAACATTCAGAGTTAAAAAAAACCCCTCCAAAAACAAAACCACCAACTGTCTCTTGAAGAAACCTTTCCCTGAAATTCCATGTAGCATACAATCCCCTTGTACCGATGGCGGGGAGTGCTCAGATGTTTTACAAGCATAAAGAGCAAATGTAGCCTATATCCAGAAGGGAGAGGAAAAAGAAATCTGCAGCCCCTTCAGCTTTACAGAACGACTCCCTGGGACTTTGCATTTATCCTGTGGGTCCCTTTGATGTGCCAAGACATCAAAGAGGCCCAGGAAGCATTCTGTGCTGTACGTCTTTCCCACTGTGCAAAATGCGCATTGACCCAGTTTTCTTTCTCTCGCTTGCTTTCTCTCACTCTCTCTGTCTTTCTTTCTCCATGTCCTTGATTCACGCAGAAGAAAGATAAGCAATCCCCTGATCCGGGAGCTTTCGTCTGCACCTCGTTTAGCTTCCGCTGCGGCCCGGGACCTGAGGTTTGTCAGCTGAACGCTGTTACCTCTTTTGTGCAAGGTTTGGTTCCCGCACGTCGCTTGCAATTCAAAGGCATTCCATGCCAGGCTTCACCCCAGACACCCCAGACACATAATCCTTGACTGAAGATGTGAGAAGCAAAGCCATGAACCCAGTTGAAATTCATATCATTTCCTTTTCAGGCCATGTGCTGTCTGCAGAATTTATTTTGAACGTAACAACGCACTCCAGACTTGCAGCATCAGAGTTACTTCTTCTGATGTTGGTCTGTACTCCATACAGCAGGGATAGACTGGGAATCCCAAAAAGGTCTTGGAAGAATCTTCCACAGTGGCCCCACGTAATGGGGCAGAACCTAGGTGGTCACTGATAGCCTGGCGTGGGTCCTAAGTATCCTTCTGTATTTCTTTAAACAAAATATTTTTTATTTTCTTTCTTAGATTTCTAGTCTACCTTTTCCCAAAGGCTCAGGGTGGATTACAACACTAAAACAACAATTGCATATGAAAACACATAATATGTAATAAAATCAGACCCTTACCATTGATAAATACTCAGTAAAATATAGAGAAGTGAAGGGGTGGGTGAGTTCCAGGAAGGCCAATTTCCGATTACGTGGTTCAGTATGGAGGGAAGGCGGCATGGTATATAGCCTGATCGCATCAGTTTTTGGAAGCTAAACAGGGTCCATTCTGGATGGGAGTCTACCAAGGAAGGCTCTGCAGAAGAAAATGATGGTAAACTGCCTCCACTTCTCATTTGCTTTGAAAGTCCCTTGCTGGGGTCACCATAAGTCTAAGCTAAGCAGGGCTGGCACTTGGAAGGGGATCCAACAAGCAAGGCTGTTCAGAGGAAGGCAATGGGAAACCATCTTTGCTTCTCACTAGCCTTGAAATCCCCTTGCTGGGGTCGCCATAAGTTTAAGCTAAGCAGGGCTGGTACTTGGATGGGAGACCACCAAGGAAAGCTCTGCAGAGGAAGGCAATGGCAGACCAACTCTGCTTCTCACTTGCCTTGAAAGCCCCTGGCTGTGGTCGCCATAAGTCTAAGCTAAGCAGGGTTGATACTTGGAAGGGGATTCCCTTCGAGGAAGACTCCGCAGAGGAAGGCAATGGCAAACCACCTTTGCTTCTTACTTGACTTAAAAGCCTCTTGCTGGGGTTGCCATAACTCAGTTGGGAGTTGATGTCACTTAGGTACATAACTGGTTTAGTGTAGTGGTTAAAGAACTTGGCATAGATAATGGAGATCCAGGATGTCCATCACATTCCTGTCAGATCTCAGAAACAAAGTAGGGTAAGTCCTTGGATGGACCAGCAAGGAACCAAGGCAATGGCAGACCACCACTGCTTCTCACTCGCCTTGAAAGCCCCTGGCTGGGGTCACCATAAGTCTAAGCTAAGCAGGGTCGGTACTTGGATAGGAGGTCACCAAGGAAGGCTCTGCAGAGGAAGGCAATGGCAAACCATCACTGCTTCTCCCTTGCCTTGAAAGCCCCTTGCTGGGGTGGCCATAAGTCTAAGCTAAGCAGGGTCGGTACTTGGATGGGAGGTCACCAAGGAAGGCTCTGCAGAAGAAGGCCATGGCAAACCACCTCTGCTTCTCAGTTGCCTTGAAAGCCCCTGGCTGGGGTTGCCATAAGTCAATTGCAACTTGATGGCATGTATGTACGTACACAAGTTCCATTAAACACAAAAGGATTTACTTCTGAATAAGCCTGGAGTTACAAGTCTCAGCAGATTTTCGACCCTCTTCAGACTTAGACCAGAGAAGCAGGAAGATCCTTTCCCCTTGGAAGCCAATAAATTTTAAGTCCTGCGGCAGATCATTTTTAACATCAAGTCGACGTGGTTGAATTTCTAAAGTCCCCTCTTTTTTTTGCAAAAAATGACCTTTTGGGATTTTGAAAAGTTTGGTGGCTGTAGCGTACAGCCTCTCAGCTCTTAAAAAAATCTATATTAAACGCCTGTCAGGTATTGCTGCAACACGATAACATATTACTCCTACTACTGGGATCAATCAAACCCAAGTGGTCGGGATTCGATACGTCTTGTCTAAAGGATGTGAAAGTTACTGAATAAATTAAGGGGGGAACCTTGCAGCACCCCGAGTCATAAATTAGGAACACGGCCAGGAGGACTCTACGGTGCAGAGTCTGCAGACAAAATGTTTCTTAGCAAGCGAGCGAGCTTCGCGGTAACATTTTTTAAAAAATGGCCAAATGGGGAGATCATCAGGGGAGAAAGAGAGAAGTTTTCAGTATTGAATTTTACCTCACCTTTTCGATCAAAGAAGTTTGGCTTAGCACAATCAAAGATGAATACAAAGTTGTGTGTATGTTTAGTGACGTTACGTGCTAGGCACGAGAGAAAGAGACCTGGAGAAGATCACTCACAACCTCTAGCGAACAGAAATCTTCCCGAAATCTACAATTTTTGTGGGGAAACGGTATCTTTTTTGGGAATTCACCATGACAAACAATATCCTGCCTCAAAATCAATTCTGTAGAGACCTAGTCCTAATCTGACTTTATTTTCGGTGTATTCCGTTCTTTTGATTTCTTTTTTCTCTTCATTCTTTCTCTTCTTTTCATTCTCTTTTATTCTCTCTTTGGAGACTCTTTTAAGGACACCTATATACTAATAGACACAAGCTTAAACTATCACCTTAAATGTTTATACAAACAAAAGAGGGGGAAAGTTTAATATCTTCACTGTTCATCAATACCTAATGCGGTTTTATCTGTTTATATATTCTTTAACTCATCGTACTCACCGTTTATCTTATTGCAATGTTCACCTTGGATCTTTCAATAAAATAGCTCAAAAGGAAGGAAGGAAGGAAGGAAGGAAGGAAGGAAGGAAGGAAGGAAGCTGCTCAAATAACTTCCAGGTGGGCAGCTGTGTTGGTCTGTACTACAGGAGCACAATTCGAATCCAGTAGCACCTTAAGATTTCCAGGCTATAAGTTTGGACTCTCAAAAGTGTATACCCTAGAAATCTCGTGGGTCTTTAAGGTGCTACTGGACTCAGCTCTTGCTACACGAAGCTTCCATATACTGGGCCAGATTCTTGGTCCACTGGGGTCAATATTGTTTCCTCAAACTGGCTGTGGCTTTTCAGGGTCTCAGGCAGAGGTCTTTCACATCACCTACTGCCAGATCTTTTAACTGGAGATGCCAGGGACTGAACCTGGGACCTTCTGCATGCCAAGCAGATGCTCTGCCGAGGAGCCACTGAGTTCTTTTGCTTCACCTACTGCCTGGTCCTTTTTAACTGGAGATGCTGGGGATTGAACTTGGGACCTTCAATATGCCAAGCAGATGCTCTATCAATGAGCCACTGAGGTCTTTCCCATCACCTCCTGCCTGGTCCTTTTTAACTGGAGATGCTGGGGACTGAACCTGGGACCTTCTGCATGCCAAGCAGAGGCTCTACCAATGAAGAAGAAGAAGAAGAAGAGATTGGATTTATACCCCGCCCTCCACTCCCCAAGGGAGTCTCAGAGCGGCTTACAAACTCCTTTTCCCTTCCCCTCCCCACAACAGACACCCTGTGAGGTAGGTGGGGCTGAGAGAGCTCTTTCTGAAGCTGTCCTTGAGGGAACAGCTGGTACAGAGCTATGGCTTGCCCAAGGTCATCCAGCCAGGTGCAAATAGAGGAGTGGGGAATCAAACCCGGTTCTCCCAGATTAGAGTCCGCGCACTTAACCACTACACCAAACTGGCTCTCTCAATGAGCCACTGGGGTCTTTCCCATCACCTCCTGCCTGGTCCTTTTTAACTGGAGATGCCGGGGACTGAACCTGGGACCTGTAGTCTGGAGATCAGCTGTAATTCTGAGAGATCTCCAGGGCATATCTGGAGGTTGGCAACCCTAGCATCCATGCATCCTTCTTCACATAAGGTTGCTAGGTTTCATTTGGCCACTGGTGGGGGATGGGGGGAGGGTGGCAACCTGGCAAGTTTCAGGTTGGGAAGTCCCTGGACTTTTGGGGAAGGCAGGGACTTCAGTGGGGTACAATGCTATTAGAGTCCACCCTCCAAAGCATCTGTATTTCTTTTTTTTCCCTATCTATATTTTTATTATACATTTCAGACACAAATAAACAACAAATAAACACAAAGATTACATAAAAAGGTTATCCATCACCCACCGATTGAATTGAATATATCCCTTTAAGTCATTTTCCAATTACAGTTGTTAGGAATATCCTATTTCATGTTCACAGTTGGCTATTTTTTCTCCATCCAGTTGTAAAATCTTGACCAAACATCGTGAAATTTATTTTGTCCTCTTCCTTGAAGTTGCGTTATTAATACATCCATTTCCACCATATCCATTAATTTTCTAACTACATCTTTTTTTTCGAAGGCAATTCTTCTTTCTATTTACTAGGAAATACAATTCTAGAGGCTGTTACAACATGAGTAATCATATATGAATCTACTTTCTGAAATTGTTTAGGGATAACATTTAACAGAAACATTTCAGGTTTGAAGGGTACGTAGACTCCTGGTATTTGCTTTAACATTTTATAGACCTCTACCCAAAATTTCTTGGTCTTATCACAGGTCCACCAAGTATGATAAAATGTACCAACTTCCCTCTCACGTTTCCAACATTTGTTAGACATATTGGGATAAAATTCTGCCATTCTCTCAGGTGTCAAATACCACCTGTAAAGCATCTTGTATAAATGTTCTTTAAGAGATAACAGCTTTATTATATCTCATCATTGTTTGCCAAACTTTGGATAATGGAGATCCGGGTTATTTCTCCAAGGGAACTGATCTTTGTAGTCTGGTAGAACTCCAGGCGCCACCTGGAGGCTGGTAATCCTGTTAAAGACTCCCCCCCTCCCCTCCAATTTCAGCCAGCTACAGCCTGGAGCGTTCTTTCTGTTTTACTTCAAATGCAAATCACCACACACACACACCCTGAGCAGATTACTGGACTCAGATGCCAGCAGGTAGCTAGCTTCCCTGTTTGCTTGTTCAGGAGAATATTGAGAGCAATTTTAGGGAAATTAAGGTTCTTTTGTTAGAATCAGTAGTACTCATCAGCGGCCCATTCACGGGGATCAAGACGGTCAAGCGCTGCAACAATATTACCATAATTGTTACAAATTATAAGAAGCACTCACTACAAATGCTCTCACAGAACAAGTGACTGGGTCTGGGTTTTTTTCCACTGCAGTTTATTTTTTCAGTTATTCAAAAGGCGGCCTCTAATGTCTGCAGAGAATCTGAGCCACCCCTGTAATCTTTGTGCGCTGTTTCAGCTCAGGTCCAGCGTGACCTTCAGTGTTTTGAATTGTTCCATTCCCCTTTGTGCAACAAAAGCACAAAGTTCGGGCAGAAGTGAATTCTATGAGAAGAACATAAGGACATAAGAAGAGCCCTGCCCAGATCCATCTAGTCCAGCATCCTGCCTCACATGGAGGCCAACCAGTTCCTCTGGAGGTCCAGCCACGGGGCATAGAGGCCGAGGCCTTCCCATGATAAGAACATCAGATGAACCCTGCTGGATCAGACCAGTGAGGGTCCATCTAGTACAGCATCTTGCCTCACATGGTGGCCAACCAGCTCCTCTGGAGGTCCAGCCATGGGGCATAGAGGTTGAGGCCTTCCCATGATAAGAACATCAGAAGAGCCCTGCTGGATCAGACCAGTGAGGGTCCATCTAGTTCAGCATTCTGTCTCACACAGGGGCCAACCAGTTCCTCTGGTGGGCCAACTACGGGGCATGGCGGCCAACAGCTTCCCATGATAAGAACATCAGAAGAGCCCTGCTGGATCAGACCAGTGAGGGTCCATCTAGTACAGCATCTTGCCTCACACGGTGGCCAACCAGTTCCTCTGGAGGTCCAGCCACGGGGCATAGAGGCTGAGGCCTTCCCATGATAAGAACATCAGAAGAGCCCTGCTGCATCAGACCAGTGAGGGTCCATCTAGTCCAGCATCTTGCCTCACATGGTGGCCAACCAGTTCCTCTGGAGGTCCAACAACAGGCTGTGAGGCTGCATGTAATGCTGCAAGGTTTTATCCCCCCCTTCCTGCTGCCACTCAGAGGGGTGGTAGGCAACAGCAGTAGGGGGCAGAGAATCCCCCACCCTCACTGGGGAAATGGGACCCCTAAACAGAATGCAAGGGAATTTCCCCCCATTCACTGCTGTGTAAAGGACATGTCATGCCTACCTTTCAAGGAAAGGAGCACCGCATCATTAACCTTTGAATGCTCTAGACAGAAAGCAGCATCTAAATAGCCAAATAAGGTTTATTTTTTGACCTGGAAGTCTTTCATAAAATAGCTCTGCGTGCCCTTGGCCGTCCAAAGTCCTTGATCCTCAGAAAACGTCTGTGAACTGGTTTTAAAATTATTAGGAGTCGGACATGGCCAAAATTGCCTTTCTCCAAACTTCTTACATCAAAGATTAATGGCCGGGTTTTATGTCACATGGGAGGAATTTATCTTCCTCCTAACAAAATCACAGATGTCTCTCTCCTGCTGGAGCAGGAAAAGCACGGACGACAGCAAACCAAATAAACTATCCCAGACTGTTGTCACTCCCGAACTCCCAAAAGCTCAGGGCAGTAAGATGTCAAGGGTGTGAAAGGAATCCATCTTGGAAACACCAAGGGATTTTAATAAACTCTTGTAATATGGCATTGCCTGGGGTTGCCAGCCTCCAGGTGGTGGTCGGAGACCACCTGGTATAACAACTGATCTCCGGGACAGAGATCAGTTCCCCTGGAAAAAAACGGCCACTTTGGAAGGTGGACTCCATGCATTGAGGCCTCACTGAAGCCGCTCCCCTCCCCAAACCCCCACCTTCCTCAGGTTCCACCCCCCAAATCTCCAGGTATTTTCCAAACCAGAGCTGGCAACTCTAGTGTTGCCTCATGATGATGTAGGAGGAACCACAAAACTCCACATTGTCTTGGGGCAGGGGTGGGCAATTGTTTTGGCTCGGGGGCCACTTTGTGGGAGCGGAGGTTAGCGGAGGGCCGCACCTTTTAAAATGATTGCATTCATTAGTTAACTTTGCATTTCAGAAAAGGTATAAATTGTATCATACAAATCAATAAATATAAATTAAATAAAATAGTGGTAGTTTTATTCAGTTTATTTATTGTGCTAATTTCATATCATCTATAGCTGCAAGCACATTTAATTTTAGAATCAGTTTAATGAGACAAATGTACCCTATCACACTTTTCTACAATTTTTTTTGAAATCAGGAATGAGATTGCTTGTTGAGATTCTCATCACAGCCTGCAAGTTAATGTCTGTCAAAGAGCATCTATATTTACTCTTGTTGATCTTCATGCAAGAAAAACTTTACTCACAAATATATGTAGACCCAAATGTAGAGAACATTTTCCCAGCAAATTTCTTCATACATGGAAATTTTTTCAGCAGACAAAGATTTGTAAAAGTCAACTAATCTCACAGCATTAAACATTTCTTTCACAGTGTGATCTGACTGCTTGTCAATAAGTTCAAGCTGCAGCTCCTCAGGTGCTGTATCAATATCAGCAGTGATGGGATAAGAGAGCAAATTGAATTTAGGCTCAATTTTCTTGAAGTCCTGAAATCTTCTTGGTGGGCCGCAAAAAACTCTGTGGTGGGCCGCATGTGGCCCCCGGGCCACAATTTGCCCACCCCTGTCTTGGGGCATCTCGGGACTGAATCACCACCACTATTACAAGACACAGCAAGCAGAAGAATCCAGTGAGATGAATGGTTGTTGTTGTTTTTCAGTCGCACAGTCGAATCTGACTCTTCGCGATCCCATGGACCACATCACACCAGGCCGTCCCGTCTTCTGTCGTGTTCCGGAGTTTGCTTAATTTCATGTTTGCTGCATCAATGACACTGTCTAGCCATCTCATCCTTTGCGATCCCTTCTTCTTTGACCTTCAGTCTTTCCCAGATAAATGGACAGACTTATAAACTCGAGGCAAAGAAGAAGAAGAAGAAGAAGAAGAGATTTGATTCATACCCCACCCTAATTTGGAGTCTCAGAGCAGTTTACAATCTCCTTCATCCTTCCACTCCCCACAACAGACACCCTGTGAGCGATGCTCCCTGTAAGCTGTGGAGTCTTGTGAGCAAAAATTCTACCCCGTGAGCTACTGGTATTAAAGTTGTGAGCGAGCAATTTGGCTGCTGCATAAATTAGTTTGCTCCTTCCTGAGCTAAGACAAAAATGTGTGAGCTGGAGGCTAAAAAACTGTGAGCTAGTTCACACTAACTCAGCTTAGAGGGAACACTGCCTGTGAGGTAAGTGGGGCTGAGAGAGCTCGGAGAGAGCTGTGACTAACCCAAGGTCACCCAGATGGCTTCATATGGAGGAGTGGGGAATCAGACCCGGTTCTCCAGATTGAAGTCCACCGCTCTTAACCGCTAAAGGTAAAGGATTCTCCTTGCTCAAAAGCCCGTAGAATCCAACTCTAGGCAGTGGTGCTCATCTCCGTTTCCAAGCCGAAGAGCCAGTGCTGTCCGAAGACTTTTCTCGTGGTCATGTGGCAGGGTGTCTGTTGTGGGGAGGGGAAGGGAGAGGAGTTTGTAAGCCGCTCTGAGACTCCGAGTGAAGGGCGGGATATAAATCCAATCTCTTCTTCTTCTTCTTCTTCTTCCCTTTAAACTTTAAAGGGACTGCACAAGACAGCCCCAAACAGCTGAAGCAAGCTGCTCCCAATCACTCAGCTGTTTTTTGAGCTTCCTGCAAACCCCTTTAAAAGGGATTGTGGCCCCTTTCAACAGGGTTTGTTGGCTACAAACTGCTTCAGTTTGCGAACAAACCTCCTAGTTCAGTTCGTGGTTCGGTTCACGGTTTGGCCATGAACGACAAACCCAACCCGAATTGCATTTCCCCGGCTCGTGCCGATCCCTAAATCCCACTTTACTCACCTTTCAATCCCCAGCTGTGACAATTGTTAACACCCACAGGAAGGGGGAAAGAGATTACGATTCGGGGTCATACGACAGCACTCCTTCCTCCTTCTTTAATCTGCCTTCCATAACCTTCTCTCTTTTTCCCCCCTCGATGCAGCCCTATAAACTTTGCTAATAAATACGTTACGAGCCACCCATGGCCCATTTGTCTGTCTCAAAATATGCTTAATCAGATTAGCTGTAAAGCTAATGTTTCCCCAGTTCGGAAGGGCTCCCTCGACAGCGGGAATGTGGCCTTCCTTTTACGGCATGCAGAGCGATATTGCAAACGAGGAAGAAACGAGGGAGGGACGTGGGAGACCCTCCTCGGCTTCCGCAGCTTCGTAAATGTCCAGGCGGGACCTGCTCAGAGAAAGTGGCACGGCTTGCTGCTGTGTTCCCAAACTTCTTGTAGTCCAGACAGACACCCAGTGAGGTAGGTGGGGCTGAGAGAGCACCGAGAGAACTGCCCTTGAGAGGACAGCTCTGATAGAACTGTGACTGACCCAAGGTCACACCAGTAGCTGCACGCAAAGGAGTGGGGAATCAAACCCGGTTCTCCAGATTAGAGTCCGCCGCCCTTAACCACGACACCAAACTAGCTCTCCTTCATAAGGCTGGAAGAGTCTGGAATAAGAGACATCCATTTAAAACTAAAGACCTCCGTTTTTACTTGAACCACTTTCAGAAACAGTGGAAATAGTAAAGGTGTTACCGTGTTGGCTGAGATGTGCATCAGATCCGGCACACACGTGGTAACATCTTTACTATTTCCATTGTTTCTGTATTTGGTTCCAAGTCAGGAGTGAGGTCTCTAGTTTCCAGTGGATGTCTGGGGGAAGGCAGGGTTAGGAAGGGGAGAGACCTCACTGGGGCATAATGCCACAGATTCCACCTTCCAGTTTGGTGTAGTGGTTAGGAGC
Source organism: Lepidodactylus listeri (assembly GCA_029233225.1). Taxonomy (NCBI): domain Eukaryota; kingdom Metazoa; phylum Chordata; class Lepidosauria; order Squamata; family Gekkonidae; genus Lepidodactylus; species Lepidodactylus listeri. Next base: position 9,803,102 of record JARCFY010000004.1, read on the forward strand.
GCAGACTGTCATCTGGGAGAACCAGATTTGAGTCCGCACTCCTCTACATGCAGCTGCTGGTGTGACCCTGGGTCAGTTTCAAGTGCTTTCAGAGCAGTTCTCTCAGGAGCAGTCCTCCAAAGAGCTCTCTCAGCCCCACCTACCTCACGGGCAGTGTTCCTTCCAGGGGTCCTTTCGTAGAAAAAGAGGTGCAGGAGCTCATTAGCATAATTCATTTGCATAACTTATTTGCATATGCCACACCCCCTAACATGCCGGAAGTGTGTCAGAAGGGAACACTCACCCCTCAGGCTCCATTCCACAGGTGAGTGAAACTGACCTGCTCTTTCTCCATTCCCTTCCCCATCCAATACTTTGGGCAATAAAAATAAGTGTAAAGAACACACCCTCATTCTCTTCCTGCTCCCTTGAAACCACCAGGTTTCAAGTAGACTCGAGATACCCAGGACATGTGCACCACCCATCCCTTTCCCTTCCCCTCCCCACAACAAGACACCCTGTGAGGTAGGTGGGGCTGAGAGAGGTCTTTTGAGAACTGCTCATGAGAGAACAGCTCTGAGAGGTCTCAGAGGTCTCACCAGCAGCTGCATGTGGAGGAGTGAGGAATCAAACCCGTTTCTCCCAGATTAGAGTACAACTCCTGACCACTACACCAAACTGATGGGGTGGAAGCTGCTGAAGGGTTGGTGAAATTTCTTCAGTACTTATGTGCCATGTGCCCAGATAAAAAAATGGTATACTTAGGAAATTTATATGCCACCTTGAGCAAGTCTCTGGAAAAGCAGCACACAGTCATAAAAGGAACAATGATAAAATTATCAATATTAAAACAAAACATTAAAAACAATAAAGACCCTAGCAGGGCTTTCCCCGGGGCGCTGCGCCTCTGCACTGCTCGGGGAAGCCGAGGAGGGGGCGGGGCTTGGTCATGTGCCCGCCCCCTGGGCTCCTCACTCCCAGAGCTGCGCTCCTGTGTTCTCCCGCTCCAACAGACCCCTGGTTCCTTCTAAGCTGAGTTAGGTTAGCTAGCTCAGTTATTTAGCGTCCGACTCACACATTTTTGTCTCGGCTCAGGAAGGAGGGCTCCAGAGCGAACTAATTTATGCAGCAGCCAAATCGCTCACTCACAACTTTAATGCCAGTAGCTCACAAAGTAGAATTTTTGCTCATAAGACTCCAGTTTGGTGTAGTGGTTCAGTGCGCGGACTCTAATCTGGGAGAACCGGGTTTGATTCCCCACTCCTCCACTTGCACCTGGCTGGATGACCTTGGGCAAGCCATAGCTCTGTACCAGCTGTTCCCTCAAGGACAGCTTGGGAAAGAGCTCTCTCAGCCCCACCTACCTCCCAGGGTCTCTGTTGTGGGGAGGGGAAGGGAAAGGAGTTTGTAAACCGCTCTGAGACTACAAGTGACTGAAGGGCGGGATATAAATCCAATCTCCTCTTCTTCTTCCACAGTTTAGAGGGAGCATTGCTCACAGGGTGTCTGTTGTGGGGAGGGGAAGGGAAAGGAGATTGAAAACCGCTCTGAGACTCCTTTGGGTAGTGAAGGGCGGGGTATAAATCCAATCTCTTTTTCAGACTGGTCATCTTTTTCTCCAGGGGAGTGATCTCAGTTACCTGAAGACCAGTTGCAATTCCAGGAAATCTCCAGTTACCACCTGGAGACTGACAACCCTGCATGCATATTCAAATACCTTTGGTGATGTTCTCTCTTATAGCAGAGCTCTTGCATGGCTCCATTAAAAGACCGTGGTCAAATGCAATTGGAATTGGAAACTTCCCCGGAAATTGCTAAAGAGGTGGAGAAAAGGCAGAGCGTCTGATAGAGACAATCCTTTTTTCTTCCACCCTCATTGATTTCCTCCTGGCTAATTAGCCGACTTTGCATTAAATAGTAACTATCGATTCCCTTACTATCTTATTTCTGCTTCCGAGTTTTGAACACTTGTACCTCCATTCCCCTTACACAGAAACCTCTTGTTAATGACTTTCACCTGCCTTGGATATCAGCAAGACTTAATTGTGAAATTGGCCCTGGAAATGTACCAGTGATCGGTTTTGGGATCTGTGCAAGGTAAAAGCACACAAAGAAAGGCTGGTCAGGTACTTTCAATGGCCGTCAGATGAATCCGGTGACTACCTGCTTCGGTAAAGGAAATGTTGGGCTTTCTGATTGTAGGCAGACATCTCAAGCCTACCCAGGGAGGGGAACTCTGGCTGGGAGCCACACAATATGTGTGAAAGAGCCACATGTGGCTCCCGAGCCACAGTTTGGCCATGCCTGCTCTAGAGGGCCAGCAACAGGGCACAGAGGCTGAGATCTTCCCCTCATGTTGCCTCCTGCCTCTGGGATTCAAAGGCTTAGTGCCTCTGAACATGGAGGTTCCCCTCAGTTAACATGGCTAGCAGCCATTTATAGACTTGTCCCCAGGGGTCATTTCGTGGAAAAAGAGGTGCAGGAGCTCATTAGCATAACTCATTTGCATATGACACACCCCCTAACATACCAGAAGTGTGTCAGAAGGCAACACCCACCCCTCAGGCTCCACTCCACAGGTGAGTGAAACTGACCTGCTCTTCCTCCATTCCCTTCCCCATCCAATACTTTGTGCAACAAAAATAAGCGTAAAGAACACACCCTCATTCTCTTCCTGCTCCCTTGAAACCACCAGGTTTCAAGTAGACTTGAGATACCCAGGACATGTGCACCACCCATCCCTTTCCCTCCCCCTCCCCTCCACAAGACACCCTGTGAGGTAAGTGGGGCAGAGAGAGGTCTTTTGAGAACTGCTCATGAGAGAACAGCTCTGAGAGAACTTGTGACTGGCCCAAGGTCACACCAGCAGCTGCATGTGGAGGAGTGGGGAATCAAACCCGGTTCTCCCAGATTAGAGTCCAACTCCTGACCACTACACCAAACTGATGGGGTGGAAGCTGCTGAAGGGTTGGTGAAATTTCTCCAGTACTTATGTGCCATGTGCCCAGATAAAAAATGGTATACTTAGAAAATTTATATGCCACCTTGAGCAAGTCTCTGGAAAAGCAGCACACAGTCATAAAAGGAACAATGATAAAATTATCAATATTAAAACAGAACATTAAAAACAATAAAGACCCTAGCAAGGCTTTCCCCGGAGCGCTGCGCCTCTGCACTGCTCGGGGAAGCAGAGGAGGGGGTGGGGCTTGGTCATGTGCCCGCCCCCTGGGCTCCTCACTCCCGGAGCTGCGCTCCTGTGCGCTCCTGCTCCAACGGACCCCTGCTTGTCCTCCATGAATCTATCTCATCCCCCTTTAAAGCTGTTGATTCCTGTGGCCATCCTCTGGCATCAAATCCCACATTTTAAATGCCACATTACAGAGATGAGTTTCCATCAAGAAAATGTCTGCTTTGGAGGGGGGGCTCTATGGCCTTATACTGTGTCGAGTTCTACCCCTTCCCAAATCCCAGTCTCCCAAGGCTCTGTTCCTATATCTCCAGGAATTTTCCAATCCAGAGTTGGCAACCCTACTCAGAAGCGTCTTCTGTGACCTTAGAAACTGGGACTTTCCATTGGGAGGTCTGATGGTGGGGGTAACATCCTGGTCCACTTCCGCCACCCGCCTACCAGCTGCCAGTGGCTGCTAATTTCCGAAACGGTAATCTAGTTTTCGTTTTCCTGTACTGAACAAGAAATTGGATTAGATGACCTGCAAAACCCTTTAACTCTACAATTCTACAGTATAGGAGTGAAAATTGTTTGGAAAAGGCCATGTTGCGGGTGGGGAGTAATCGGTCAAAGAATAATTTGGGATCCTTGAAACATACGTCCACCAATCTTTTTGTCTGCGCCCTGCCGATTGCTCTCGGAATGGCCCTGGATGCTTATCTGCTGATTCTATCTGTGATTCTGTTTCTAGGGCAAATTGCAGTGGGACCTGGCATACACGACACTTCCAAATCACAAAAGAAAATGTTTTTTCATTAGCTAACGATGCCTTTGATTTCCCCCAATATTTTCCCCCCCGGATATGTGCGCTTCGATTTGCATTTCATTTTATCTGCATGTTTGAAGTATTTTGTCTTTGAAAAATTGCCACTCTTTGCCTCGAGGCACTGGCTGTTGAAACAAGCGAGCTTGGAACCACCTGGACAGGGCATGCGTGTTTTAAAATGGCACGCACGCATAGGACATGACACTGAGCATCTCCAAGCCCCATAGTTATGGAATCACAGTTAGAAGGGGCCTTTAAGGCCATGGAGTCTAACCTCCTGCTCAATGGAGGAGGAGGAGGGGGAGGAGAATGGATTAATGCCCTGCCCTTCACTCGGAGTCTCAGAGCAGCTTACAAACTCCTTTCCCTCCCCCTCCCCACAACAGACACCCTGTGAGGTAAGTGGGGTTGAGAGAGCTCTGAGACAACTGTCCTTGAGAGAACAGCTTGGACAGAACTATGGCTTGCTCAAGGTCATCCAGCAGCTTCAAATGGAGGAGTAAGGAATCAAACCCACTTCTCCCAGATTAGAGTTTATGCACTTAACCACTACACCAAATCCAAAACTAGAACGTCCCCTATAGATGGCTTCCCAGCCTGTGCTTTCTAACCTCCACCAAAGGAGAGAGAAAGACCCTCCTTCTCAGCAGCAGGTTCCATTGCTTTTCACCTGGGGAGACTTAGAAATTTCCTCCCTGCGTAGCCCCACCCCTTGTCTGCTGATGCTTTTCAAAGAAGCTGCCACCTAGAGCTTTTCTCTCTGTGTTATTTCCTCACTTTTGTGCCCATATTTCACCACTTGTTTTCCTTTTCTGCATGTGTGCTGCTCCCTCTAGTGGTCTCTTTGATATTTCATCACTGTATCTCCAGCTTATTTACTAGTACTTTAAGGATCTTGCCAGAGGGGCTACAAGGGAGGTTCTCTGAAGGGAGGTTCCCGGGGGCACTCAAGGATGCGATGGTCCGCCCGCTCCTGAAAAAACCACATCTGGATGCGGCCGAATTGGCGAACTATCGGCCGGTATCCAATTTGCCCTATTTGGGCAAATTAATCGAGAGGGCGGTGGCGTTACAGTTACAGGGTTACCTGGATGATGCTTCGGTCTTAGACCCCTTCCAGTCCAGCTTTCACCCGGGATATGGGATGGAGATGGCGTTGGTTGCCCTTACTGATGACCTTCGGCGGCATCTGGATCGAGGCGGTGGGGCGGTGCTGCTGTTGCTCGATCTGTCGGCGGCGTTCGACACGGTCGATCATCAGCTGCTGGCCCATCGTCTCGCCGACGTGGGGATACAGGGGCGGGCCTTGCAGTGGCTCGTTTCCTTTCTCCAAGGTCGGGGACAAAGGGTGGCGCTTGGGGAGCGGCAGTCCAAGAGGCACCCACTTGAATGTGGTGTGCCTCAAGGGGCAGTGCTCTCCCCAATGTTGTTTAACATCTATATGCGCCCCCTTGCCCAGATTGCCAGGAGGTATGGGCTGGGATGTCATCAGTATGCTGATGACACCCAGCTCTATCTGATGTTGGGCGGCCAGTCGGACTCTGACCCAGAAGACCTTAACTGGGCATTGCACGCCGTAGCTGGTTGGCTTAGATTGAGCAGGCTGAAATTGAACCCAGCGAAGACGGAGGTCCTGTGTCTGGGTCGGGGTGGTCTAGGGCGGGGGCTCCCACTACCGAACTTTGACGGGGCACCATTGGTGCCTGCGTTGCAGGTAAGGAGTCTCCTTGTCAATGGAGGCCCAGGTAGCAGCCACTGCTAAGTCGGCCTTTTACCATCTTCGGCTGGCTCGGCAGCTGGTCCCCTACCTTGACCGCGATGACCTAGCAACAGTGATCCATGTGACGGTTACCTCGAGACTAGACTACTGTAATGCCCTCTACATGGGGCTGCCCTTGGTGCAAACCCGGAAGCTGCAGCTAGTGCAGAATGCCGCGGCCAGGCTAATGATGGGTCTCTCAAGGCGGGACCACATCCGGCCTGTGCTCGCGGCACTGCACTGGCTGCCTATAGCATACCGAGTTCGCTTCAAGGTGCTGGTTCTTACCTTTAAAGCCCTATATGGCCAGGGTCCAACATACCTGAGGGACCGCCTTTCCCCGCATATACCCCAGCGAGCACTTCGGTCGGGGTCACGTCACCAACTCCGTGTCCCAGGTCCTAGGGAGGCCAAGCTTGTTGGGACCAGGGCCAGGGCCTTTTCGGTGGTGGCTCCAACCTGATGGAACAAGCTCCCGGAGGAGATCAGGGCCCTGCGGGACTTGATGCAGTTCCACAGGGCCTGCAAGACGGAGCTCTTCCGCCAGGCTTTTAATTAGGAGCCGCCACCAACAATAATAACATCAATAATAACAACAGCAACATCTATAGGGCGAACTGGCCCTGGACGCAATCTGGACCTGATGGGTAGGTTTTGGGGGACCCCTATCCTGATAAGACGCCATCGGATCAATAAGATTGGAAGCATTTTATTGAAATCAGTAGATATTTTATTGTTAATTATTGCAATATTGTAAATGAAATTTTATTGTTATTTATTACTGTTGAAATTTTTAAATGGTTATGATGTTTTAACCGGCGTTACGCCCTTGTAAGCTGCCCTGAGCCCGCTTGCGGGGAGGGCGGGGTATAAAAATAAATATAAATAAATAAAAGAGATACAGAGATGAAATATTGAAGTGACCACTAGAGGGAGCAAACCACATGCTGAAAAGAAGAAAAAAATAATGCAATATGGGTACACAAGTGATGAAAATAAGACGTGTGTGAAAATCCCTAGAGACCCCGCCTCTTGCCTGGGGACACTTTTCCACCTAGGCTGACCTCTTCCACCTGCTCAGCCGTAACCCTTGCCTGCTGATACCTTTAAAAGGAACTGCAATGTGGGGGTGCTGCCATTTGCCAGGGGAGACTTTATTAGTTAATAGTTACTATCTTATGCAGAGGTCATTTAGTAGAAAAAGAGGTGCAGGAGCTCATTAGCATAACTTATTTGCATATGCTACACCACCTGACATCAGTGGAAGTATGTCAGAAGGAAGGAAGGAAGGAAGGAAGGAAGGAAGGAAGGAAGGAAGGAAGGAAGGAAGAAAGAAAGAAAGAAAGCTGGCAGAGAGGGGACAGCTACTAATCCAAGCCTCAGAAATACCACTATTCTGGGAGGATAGCTTCAGTGGTGACTGAAGCCTTCAGAAGGCTGGTCGGAGGAACGAGGACCTTTCCAGGGAACGGGGTCATTTTGCTGCAACCATGACACATGCAGAAGAAGAAGAGATTGGATTTATACCCCGCCCTTCACTACCTAAGGGAGTCTCAGAGTGGCTTACAAACTCCTTTCCCTTCCCCTCCTCACCACAGACATCCTGGGAGGTAGGTGGGGCTGAGAGAGCTCTGACAGAAAGTGCTCTTTTTCAAGAACAGCTGTGCCAGAACTATGGCTTGCCCAAGGTCATCCAGTAGCTGCATGTGGAAGAATGGGGAATCAAACCTGGTTCTCCCAGATTAGAGTCTGTGCACTTAGCCACTACACCAAACTGGCTCTTCGCGGGGGGGGGGGGGGGGAGGCTGGCACCAACTTTTGGAGCTGAGCTCCCCCGAGCTCCTGCTCGAAATGACCCCTAATCTTATGTATTACTAGGAGTAAGGCCCGTTGTGGGAAGAAATACAACCGGCTCTAGAAAGAGGCTCCAGGTTAGTGTCCCGGCTGTGGCTGGTGAGGCAGCAGAGGGAAGGGGAAAACAGAGGGAGGTGAGGCATTTTTAGAAGTCATATATGCTGGACAGAAACTTTCTATACTAAGGAAAAGCAGAAATTAGAATATGGAGGTATTTGGAGGATTACAGTACATAGGGTTAGGTGCTAGTAATTCCTGCATGGAAATGCTAGGCCCTGTTGCCTCACAAAATGTTAGAAAACCTTGAAAATCCAGGCTCACATTCAAAATGCTTCATTTCCTTCTGCTTAGCTATAAGGTAGTAACAAACAAAAGACACAATACTCCGTGAAAACAACAAATAACTTATTAAAGCACTATTGCTCAAGCCAAATGCACATAACCAAAAGACCTTCCCACGCAAGACCAAAAGGCAATACACAGTCCTTATATACCCAGCAGTCTTCCTGGCTGTTTCTGAGTTGCCAACTTCCAGGTCTGCAGGGAGGCTAAACACCAGGCTGACGTCTCCTGTCGGCTGAGAGAGTTTCTGTGTACTTCTTCAGAGCCAATATTCTATGGAACCGCACAGTTTACACATTTTATATGCCTCATCTTGCTCCCACATGGGCTCGTTACGCTCCTGTCGGCAAAGTGGTTCTGGGCTCCAAGGGTCTGGAAAGTGGTCCCATAGCCAGTTACAGGGTTGCCAACTCTGGGTTGGGAAACTGATAAGTATTGGAGTCAGGAGTCCGTGGAACTGTGAAACAGCATGATCTTTATTGCTGGTCCGGATGAAGCATACAACCCAGGGCTCGAAGCCCTCCTTTTATGCTGGTCAGGGACAATCCCCCGACCTCGCCCAACTGGCCTGATAGGCTATTATCAATCTATTTACATCTCATAGGTTCCCTGGGAGAAACCTAGATACAGGATTGGTGGCCGGTTTGAAGCCACCTGGCCTTTGTTCTACCTGGCTGAAGCTCAGGTAGTTTCTTGGCCATGTGCTCTGGCCATGCTCTGGCCATGTGCTGTGGCCATGCGGTCGCAATTAAGGGAACACATGGCGACCGCATGGTCAATACATAACAGAAACACCTGTAGATTTGAGGGGTAGAGCCTAGGGAGGGCAGGGTTTGGGGTGGGGAGGGACCTCAGCAGGGTATAATGCTGTAGAGTCTACTGCCCAAAGCAGCCATTGTCTCCAGGAGAACTGATCTCGGAGATCTCCAGGTAGGTCTGGGGGTTGGCAGTATTAAGAGGAGGGCCAGGTTTGTTGAAGGAACTCATTGAGGTGTAATGTCACTCTCCAAAGCAACCATTTCCTCCATGGGGACTGCTGTTTGTAGTCTGGAGATCAATTGCAATTCAGAGAGATGTCCAGGCCTTCTTTCCCCCAAACCCCTTTCAATTTCAGAGCTGCTTCCCACTTAACACTTTAACTGATTAACAGTTTAACTGAATCGTTGCTAATGCCGCATGGCTTCTTGGGACTCCCAACTTGGGAGTTGTCATTCTAATTCCCTTTGCTACGGTTGCAGTAAGGGCAGCTGAAAACTACAACTCCCAAGATGCAATGCGTCAAAAGCGAGGGTGTAAGCACGGAGGGGCCAATAGGATGGGCCAATTGGACACAAAGGCAGCTTTCCCAGTAGCCAATGGGAGAGTAGATGAGTCGTTGCCAGCACGGCTTGCCTTTTATATATATAGGACAATAGTATTTCATGTTTGTTAACTGCCTTGGGTGTCCTTTCTAACAGAAAGGAAGCACATAGGGAGCTAACAAAATAAATTGCTGAGATTCTCTTAGAATTAGAAAGTCTTTCCCTCCAATATCTGACAGAAATCTATACCTCCTATAATTTAAGCCCATTAGATCCAATCTCTTGCCCTCTGGACAGCACAGAATACGGCTCCGTCGCATAAGGGCACTTTCACACAAGGTGAATAATGCACTTTCAATCCACTTCCAATGCACTTTAGTGATTGTTTCCAAGTGGATTTTTGCTGTTTTATAAAATAAAATCCATTTTTAAAGCACATTGAAAGTGCATTATTCACCTTGTGTGAAAGTACCCTATGCGATAGCCTTTCATGTGTTTGAAGAGTGATAGCATCAGAGTCACTTCTTGGGCTAAACAAACTCCATTCCTTCAATGAGGTTTGTTTTTTCAAACCTCCAACTGTCTTTGTTGCTCTCTTTGGAACCAGTTCCAATTTCTCTACATCTTTCTTAAACAGTGGCACCCAGAACTGAACACAGTTCTCCAAGCAAGAGCTACCTAGTGTGAAATAGAGTGGAACTATTCCCTCGCTGAATAATGCAGTGCCCTATATTTTAATTCAATGAGATTCACTATGAGATATTTCCCCCCATGATACAGTTCATTCCAGTGAGAGATCCCACTCACATGCGGATGTTTTAAAAGCTTTTAAAATCCTTTTGATTCTGAAGTCCCGAAAGAGCACCACTATCTGTTACTACAGGAGCCAGAGTGTGAATGTCTATATTTCTGTACCACTGGATTTTATGATTCATTTGCTGGGAATAGCACATATCTCTTTCTGTCTGTGAGCATACTATGGCCTGTGTCTCTGTGAAACGATACCACTGCAATAAATGCAAAGGTGTGGTAACAAATATTTATCGCTTGCTGTTAGCGAAAGGCTGCCTCAAGTGTAATGAACACATTTTATTCCACAGTTTGGCTGGATTCAAGTCCATTGCAATCTCCAGTGACCAACAATGCATGGATAGAGTTTCATAGGGTTATACAATACAACAATCTGTTGAACAGCTGCCTCTCTTCTCCTTGTGCTCTTTCAGTAATATTTTCACATGGGGCTTAAGGTGAGTATGGAGAACAAACTCCCAGTATTTCCACTAATAAGAAATTAACAAATTGATTAAAAAAAGAAAATGTCCACACACACACTGCACAGCACCAGATCAAGCAAGGACACACAGTAAAGGTGCATAGACACGATCCTCTGTCCCTCCATTATACATGCCCTGACTATTATTATTCTAGGGCAAGCTATTTAGACTTAAAGCTACTGCATTCTGTCCATCACCTTGAGTCTTTGGTTGTGCTGTCTTCCATTTGTTAGCTCCGCATGTTAATGTTGGCCTTAAGATGGATTCAACCACAGTGGACCACCTAAAATGGGCCACCCAAAACAGATCCCACTCCAAAGACAGCCAGTTTGGTGTAGTGATTAGGAGGGCAGACTCTAGTCTGAAAAAAACAGGCATGATTCCCCACTCCTCCATGTGCAGCTGCTGGTGTGACCTTGGGTCAGTTACAAGTTATTTCAGAGCTGTTCTCTCATGAGCAGTTTTCGAAAGAGCTCTCTCAGCCCCACCTACCTCACAGGGTGTCTGTTGTGGGGAGGGGAAGGGAAAGGAGATTGTAAGCCACTCTGAGACTTCTTTGGGTCATGGAAGATGGCGTATACATCCAAACTCCTCCTCCTCTTTCTTCTTTGTCTTCTTCTTCCCCTTACATCAAGGGAATTTATCTCCTGTCTTTGTCCACTACACTGGGTCAGTCTTTCTCTTCCTGTTATTCCCAGGAAGAGATTCACAATAGCCTTTCCAGATCTCTCGCCCCTCCTACATATTATATTCCTGCAACAGTGTGAGATGGCCCCTAGATTGTTCTTTGCTGCTTGGATTCATTGACACAACCAAACCTTAAAAGCTGGGTGCATGTGAGGGCCATCAATGGCTGAGGCTTGAGAGCCATTAACCTCTCTAATGTTCCTTATCCTTTTGCTGGAAGAGAAATTTTGTGGTGTGAATGTGGAGTTTTTGCCACCCCAAAACTCTTGATAGGGTGATGTTGTCCGAAGTGGAAAGTGTTTTCTCCACAACTTGATGAGAACTTTTTTTTAAAAAAATTGTTGCCCTCATCTGCCCACTGAGTTTGGTCTCTAAGCTCCCATACCCACCCAGACTGTATCTCTTGATCCAGCAGGTATTATTTCTTGCCTTGGCTAGAACCATTCTGAATGTCTTCCCTCCTTTAGAGACCAAGAGGACAGGGCCAGAGGGGGGAGGGTATAAAGATTTATCTCCCAAATTCTTATCTGTTGGCACCTTGCCTGACTGAAGCTGGCACAGGGACAACCATTACAGCCATTCAGCGGTACTGCTGCTGGGAGAACAGCGGAGGAGGCATAAAACACACACAAATGAGTATCTTTTTTTATGATTACCTCAATTCATTTTGAGGTTCCCAAATGAACTGAGCGAATTGGGCTTTCAGGATTCATTTTCTTTTCATTTATTGGGAACAGATGAACATCACTAGCCTCTACCGGTGGGCATGAAGCCCTCCCCCCTGCCTGGCTCTGCTTCTCTTCTATAAGGCACTGTCACATCTCCCAGGCACCCCCACCTCTCAGCTCCAGAGGTGATGGAAACTTGGTAAGCTCTACTGAGCCTCAGGCAGCCCAGTAGCTATGTATGGTAGCCTGCCAGGTTCATAGCAAACCTTCTGTTGAGGTCTCGGGCAGGCAGGGAAACCAGAAAATATGTTAGGAAGTTGCTATTAGCTAATGCTGTCATCTCCCGCCTGGTAGGTGGGATGAGTAAGCCCGTGACGTCGGGACTGTGGAATGTTATGTTATATTTCTCATGGCATGCTTATCGCTGCTCTGACCTTGAGAGACTGTTGGTGCCTGCCTATGTGTTTATTCTCCTGTCTGGCTCAGCCGCTTCCCACTTTTTGCCTGGGAACTACAAACCAGTATTTTAAGCGCCTTTTCTCTGACATGATGATTGGTTACAATGTACTAACAGACCCCCATTTTGAATTCTGTATAATTATCCTGCTTGCGGCTGTGTCAGACATTACTAACACAAGAAGTGCAGATGACCGTAGCAGACCTTTCTCAATAAAGCTTTCCTGTTTAAGGACACTTGTTATTGACTGACTCTGTGGGACTCTCACGGTTGCTGGGGTGCAGTTGTGATTATCAGTGCACACAGCATTGATGGTGATATTGCATTGCAGGTTGACAGAGGAGGGCAGCGAAGATGGTGAGGGGTCTGGAGACCAAGTCCTATGAGGAAAGTTTGAAGGAGCTGGGTGTGCTTAGCCTAGAGAGGAGATGACTGAGAGGTGATATGAGAACCATATTCAAGTACCTGAAGAGCTGTCATCTATAGGATACAGTGGAGTTGTTTTCTGTTAAGAACATAAGAGAAGCCAATGTTGGATCAGGCCAGTGGCCCATCCACTCCAACACTCTGTCACACAGTGGCTGAAAACACCAGATGCCCTCAGGAGGTCCAGCAGTGGGGCCAGGACACTAGAAGCCCTCCCACTGTTACCCCCCACAAGCACCAAGAATACAGAGCATCACTTGCCCCAGACTGAGAGTTCCTGAGAGTGGGTAGTGAAGGGCGGGGTATAAATCTCTTCTTCTTCTTTGACACAATGGGGGGGGCAGTGCTATTTTAAGTTGTGTAAAGAGGAAAGCACCAGGGAGATTCCATTGATTTATTTATTAATCTTTTTTTTTTTTAGATTTCTTTATCACTTCAATATTTTTTTGGGGGTGTGTGTGTGTAAATTACTTGCAACCATTTTGAAACCAATAATTAAAACATGTTAAAACAAAGTAAAGCTAAAAACAGACCAACCTTTTAAAAGGGGGGAGGTGGATCTAGGGATGGTGAGGACCCATGGCTCAGTGGCATGGGTCCTCACCATCTGCTCGGTGTGCAGAAGATCCCAGGTTCAGTACCCGACATCTCCAACTGAAAGAACCAAGAAGTAGGTGTTGTGAAAGACCTCTGTCTAAGACTCTGGAGAGGGCCCATGGCTCAGTGGGAGAGCCTCTGCTTGGTATGCGGAAGGTCCCAGGTTCAATCCTCAGCATCTCCAATTGAAAGGATCAAGAAGTAGGTGATGTGAAAGACCTCTGTGTTAGACCCTGAAGAGGGCCCATGGCTCAGTGGCGGACCCTCTGCTTGGCATGAAGAAGGTCCCAGGTCCAATCCCCAATGTCTCCAGTTGAAAGAACCAAGAAGTAAGTGGTGTGAAAGATCTCAATGGGTCAGTGGTAGAGCATCTGCTTGTTATACAGAAGGTCCCAGGTTCAGTCCCCAGCATCTCCAGTTAAAAGGACCAAGCAGTAGGTGATGTGAAAGACCTCAGTGGGTCAGTGGTAGAGCATCTGCTTGTTATACAGAAGGTCCCAGGTTCAATCCCCAGCATATCCAGTTAAAAGGACCAAGCAGTAGGTGATGTGAAAGACCTCAGTGGGTCAGTGGGAGAGCCTCTGCTTGTTATACAAAAGGTCCCAGGATCAAACCCCAGCATCTCCAGTTAAAAGGACCAAGCAGTAGGTGATGTGAAAGACCTCTGTGTAAGACCCTGAAGAGGGGCCATGGCTCGGCCTCTGTTCGGCATGCAGAAGGTACCTGGTTCAATCCCCAGCTTCTCCACTTAAGGAACCTATAGAAGGAGACATGAAAGACCACAGCCTGAGACCCTGGAGACCCACTGCCAGGAGACAATGCTGACTTTGATGGACCAAAGGTATGGTTCTCCAGTTTCGTGTGATCCATTCCAGTAACAATGCTGCTTATCACCATGGCAAAGAGCTTCTACCTGACATCAGAGGCTCTTTTGCTGGTGGAATTATCTCTTGAATCAGAAGTTTCCTTGCAATGAGGCCAAGTTCCACCATCCCTGGAGCAAATCCATAGGACTCAAGCTAATAATCAGAATTCCATCCAGATGCCCAGCAAAATAGTATATAACATCACTCTGGAAAGAATACCGTAGGGGTGAGCTGGGTTCTGAGCAGGCTCCGCTCTTAAAAGATGGATGCTGTTTTTGATTTCATCCAAGAGCAATCATCTGCTTTGAGCATCATCTTCAGATCTTGGCAGAATGCCTACAGGAATACACAGTCACCCCAGGACTTTAGATCCATCTTTTAGGGTCATATTGTGTCCAATAACATGAAGAATGGTTCTTCTTATAGATAAATCCACAGAAGATTGGTGTATTTCTTCAGTTCCGTCAAGTGTAGGCATATGGCTTAGACACTGTAGATCTCAAATTGACAGACAGTGGTGACCAAAGGCCCAGGAAGAGGGAATGCTTGGCTGCATTCAGACTGGCAGTTTGGCCCAATAGAGGCACCTTTCACAAACGGATTAAATGGGTCCATTCAAACAGCCAAAGTTGTCTGGCGTTCCCGGGGTGTACTCACCCCGTCAGAGGACGACTTGGAGCCAGGTTAAAAAGCCACCACCTCTGAAGTGAAGTTTCTGTTTCCCCGCACATTCATCACGCATGGCAGCTGTCTGAACATGGGGGAGCGCGCGCAGAATGGATTTGGCAGTCTGAACCCGCAGATCCATTCTGCTGCTAGGGAAGCAGCTTTTTTTAAAAAAAATTGCCCATGTGCGTACTTGATTTTTGGCCGTTTTTGCAATGCGCTCCATGGCTGATGCGCTACAATAATGTGGATGCTTGCCTCCGTGGGTAACCCGCAGTAGGGTGTGCTGTGTGGCTGATATGTCCCGCAACATTTTAAGCTGGATCAGTTAGAGGCGGCACTATATCGCGGCAAGCTGCTAGGCTGTCCTCAGCCCTTATCTCTACCATGCCCAGGATTTTGGAGGCACCTGCACATAGTTAACAGAAGAGTAGCGTGGAGAGACCTTTATCTGATTTGGCATGGTAATTTTTCATGTTCATGCTCTTCACATCGTATTTATTAAAAATGGACTAACATTGATCTCAAATCAATAGCTTTCAGGGCTGCTAACCCACCATGCATTTCAGAAGTAGATCCCGACCTAGAACTAGGTTTTGAATCAACGCAGGGGCATTGTTTGCATTTCCAGGCTTCTGAGAAGACCCCACATTGCAGCCTGCCTTTTCAGGCATTCATTCAAAAAGCAGAAGGCAAACACCGGGGCAAAATGCTGTGATTCCCACATGAGTACTTGTTAAGATGTGTCGGGGAAGTGGGAGGGGAGCTTGAAAGAATCTTGTTAGTGAAAGAACTCAGGGGAAGGAGACCCTTTCCAGAGAATACTCAAGAGGGAAACAGTTTGCATGAATGATGTGGAGTGATTCCTTGCCTTGAACGTGCAAAAAAGAAAGGCTCTGTACACATAGGACGAGACGGGCATGCATCGGACAGAGGCAGGGACTGTCACTGCAATCTCTAAGAGCCAGTTTGCTGTAGTGGTGAAGAGCATGGACTCTAATCTGGGAGAACTGGGTTTGATTCCCCACTCCTCCACATGCAGCTGCTGGTGTGACCTTGGGTCAGTCACAAATTCTCCCAGAGCTGTTCTCTCAAGGGCAGTTCTTGAAAGCTCTCTCAGGGTGTCTGTTGTGGGGAGGGGAAGAGAAAAAAGCCACTCTGGGACTCCTTCGGGTAGTGAAGGGAGAGGTATAAACCCAATCTCCATGTTATGTATTGCCTTTTAAAAGGTACAGTTGAATCGCCCTGAGCTTCAGTCCACAGCTCCGTAGAAGCCTGGTATCCTAAACTGCACATTCTGATTGGCTACTTGCACAGTAGGCCAATCAGAGCTTAGGGATGGTTCTGGAGGGAGAAACCTCTATTGGTCTTTATCTACAGTTACTGATTGGTTCTTAACAACTTAGGGGGCGCGGTTTCCTGCCCCTAAAGGATATAGATTGAACTTGTTCATTGTATTATTTGTTACTCACTGATTGTTCTGGTTAATAAAAGCTGAATCACTTGTTTAGGAGCTGCCTGGAGACTGATATGTAACGCTTCTCCTCCTCCTCCTCCTTTGAGCAAGGAAAAGCCTTCATCCAAATCTCACTTTGGACACCGACTCATTAAATGGAGCTCAAGCCCTAAGAGGTTGTCTTATATTTAGTCAAGCATTAATCCCATCGAGGCCAGTATTGCCTGCTCTGGCTGGCAGCAGCTCTTTGGGTTGGGCAAACCATGTTCACCCCCCACACCCCAGACTTGAGAACCTTCAGCCGGAGACACGAGGACTGAACCCTGAACCTTCTGCCTGCCAAGCAGGTGCTCCGTCACCGGACTCTGGATCCTCCCCACTAAGTTTACAGACTTCCGTCTTCAAAAGAAAAAAATATTTATTCTGACCTACCTCATAAGCCAGTGGTTCTCAACCTTTCTAATGCCGCAACCCTTTAATACAGTTCCTCATGTTGTCGTGACCCCCAACCATAAAATTCTGCCAACACACAACAACAATGAAGCTACTTTTTCAGATGTTTTCTCTTGCATGGCAGTTAGCACCAAACAACTTTAATACAGACTTTAGACACACATATATTTGCAAGCTAGTCCCAACAAGACACAACAAACACTCAGGCTTCAGACTTACTTTTCTTCAACAGAAGATGCCATGAAAAAACGAAGGTAGGTGGGGGGGAGAGGCTGTTGCAGGTGGGGGGGGGAGAGAGAGAGAGAAAGGTAGGGGGAGAGAGAGAAAGGGGGAAGGGGGGGAGAGAGAAAGGGGGAAGAGAGAGAGAGAAAGGGGAGAGAGGGGGGAAGGAACATAGGCGGGGGGGGGGCTTTTGCCGCCTTTCCTGGGCTCTACGCTTCAGCGTGGAGCCTGGGGAAGGCGGCGGGGGGGGGGCGCCCTAAAGGTGGCGGAGGGGAGAGGGAAGCAGCCATTGACTTACCTGCTGGCTTCTTCCTCCTCGTGGCTCCTGCTGGAAGGGCTGCTGGAAGCAGGGGGCGGGCTCCGGCCCCAACCAACTCCTGCTCTTTGCCCTTAAAGGGAAAGCTCCCTTTGGAGGCAAAGAGCTGGGAGGCCAGACCTCGCACTCGATCGAGCATGGGGCCAGCCAGCGACCCCTGTGAAATGGTCGTTCGACCCCTAAAGGGGTCCCGACCCACAGGTTGAGAACTGCTGTGATAAGCTATGTAGAAAAAATGACTGAAAATATGTATCAAGTACGTTGTTATCCATCACCTTCTCCAAGGAGGTCTGGGTGGTTTATGTGGTTCTCCTTTCCCTGTGGTGGGGGAAAGTGTGGTCAAGTCATAGCTAAGTTCCAGTGGCCCTGTAGGGTCTTTAAGCCAAAAGACGGGCAGAGGTGGTTTGTCATTGACTGCCTCCGCCCGGCATAGTGACCCTGGACTTCCTTGATGGTCTCCTGTCCAAGGACTAACCAAGGCTGACCCAGCTCATCTTCCAAGATCTGAGGAGACTTTTAATCTGGGCTATCCAGGTCAACGTAGTGGTATTTTGCCCTTGCCTGCCTCTGTATAGTAACCCTGATTTTCCTTGGTGGTCTCCCATCCAATTGCTAACTAGGGCTGAGCCTGGTCAGCTTCTGAGATCTGATGAGATTGAGCTAGTCTGGACCATCCAGGTAAGGGCCTCTTCCAGGCCCATAGCCAGTATTTTGTGGCTTGTGGGGCAAAACATTTTCTGGTGGGGCTGCCATTATTTGCCGTAATGAAGGGGGGGGGGTACGTGCCCCTTCCCTCCCTCCTGCAAGATTTAAAGGGCATTCCAGCTGATCAGCAGGCCACATGTTCCCCACTAATCAGCTGAAGAGCCCTTTAAATCTTGCAAGAGGGGAGGGAGAGGGGTGCACACCACTCCCTGCTTTTTCTCAAAAGGATTTCAAAAGGGATCCTTTAAATGTTTTTGGGGAAGAAGGGGGGGGGGCTTTAAGAAGCAAGGGGGACTTTAAGGAAGGGGCTGGCCCTTTGAGGAAGAGGGCAGAGCCCTCAATAGCCCCACCATCGCTACAAGCCAGGCCCTTTCCCTGTGGGATATATTATATTTAGAATAGAAGATCAGTTAAAGGTCATCTTGGGAGAACTGAAGTTTGAAATTCCTCTGGATCCTAACATAACAATAAACAGGGGTCCGTTGGAGCGGGAGCGCACAGGAGCACAGCTCTGGGAGTGAGGAGCCCAGGGGGCGGGCACATGACCAAGCCCCACCCCCTCCTCAGCTTCCCCAAGCAGTGCAGAGGCGCAGCGCCCCGGGGAAAGCCCTGCTAGGGTCTTTATTGTTTTTAATGTTTTGTTTTAATATTGATAATTTTATCATTGTTCCTTTTATGACTGTGTGCTGCTTTTCCAGAGACTTGCTCAGGTGGCATATAAATTTTCTAAGTATACCATTTTTTATCTGGGCACATGGCACATAAGTACTGGAGAAATTTCACCAACCCTTCAGCAGCTTCCACCCCATCAGTTGGGTGTAGTGGTCAGGAGTTGGACTCTAATCTGGGAGAACTGGGTTGGATTCCCCACTCCTCCACATGCAGCTGCTGGTGTGACCTTGGGCCAGTCACAAGTTCTCTCAGAGCTGTTCTCTCATGAGCCGTTCCGAAAAGACCTCTCTCAGCCCCACCTACCTCACAGGGTGTCTTGTTGTGGGGAGGGAAAGGGGAAGGGATGGGGGGTGCACATGTCCTGGGTATCTCAAGTCTACTTGAAACCTGGTGGTTTCAAGGGAGCAGGAAGAGAATGAGGGTGTGTTCTTTACGCTTATTTTTTATTGCACAAAGTATTGGATGGGGAAGAGAATGGAGGAAGAGCAGGTCAGTTTCACTCACCTGTGGAGTGGAGCCTGAGGGGTGGGTGTTGCCTTCTGACACACTTCTGGTATGTTAGGAGGTGTGGTATATGCAAATGAGTTATGCTAATGAGCTCCTGCACCTCTTTTTTTACGAAATGACCCATGACAGTAAACATTGATCAGAGGTCCATCAGTGGCTATTAGCTACAAGGTATAGATATGATCTCTCAGTCTGGGGCAAGTGATGCTCTGTATTCTTGGTGTTTGATGGGGGGCAAGAGTGGGAGGGCTTCTAGTGTCTTGGCCCCATTGCTAGACCTTCTGAGGGCACCTGGTGTATTTGGTCACTGTGTGACACAGAGTGTTGGACTGGATGGGCCACTGGCCTGATCCAACATTGGCTTCTCTCTCTTATGTAATGAAACAACATTGGCTATGAATGGATACTGAGATCCCAAACACATGCTCTGTGCCTTAATAATATTGAAAGCATTTCCCCAGACGAAGACATGATGAGGTCTGGCCCCAATTGCAGGCAGCTGAGGACTGGAGTATTACATGGTTTCCTTGTCTAAAAGGATATTCCACTTTGAAATACGGCATTGTGTCATCCCCCGTTGTCTTTGCGGAAAGTCGAGGGGAGACTTTTCTTTATGTCGCTTGTCACTCTGGCCTTGAAACTTGAGAGATGTGGAACACCTTCCTTAAAAACATCACCTGATGGATAAATGACTCGAAGGCTACTTTGAACTATCGGAGCTGAACCCTCTCTGCAAACTTCAGATTGATGGGCAAGCGGTTGTGGAAAAATACCCAGACAGCTGCCAATAGTCTCCCTATACATATAACGAGGCCACTCTTTGCTGTTACCAGCTTGCAGTTCCGTTTTTTTTTTTTGCTAAATCTTGGTACAAGAAGTCATAAAACTGTGGACTTGTGAAAAAGCGAGGAACTATTGGTCAATGATATATGAGGAAATGCAAAAAATTGTGAAATGTACTTTTAAAAAAACACCAGAATTGTTTTTGCTAGGTCTTAAGTTGGAAGATATAGATGTCAGTAAACGGACAATGATATGGTATATGGTGACAACCGCAAGAATGGTTTACGCACAAAACTGGAAGAATGAAAGAACTCCAGTGCTTTGGGAATGGCTCAGAAAACTAGTATTTTTGGCTGAAATGGACAAATGGACTAAGAAACTGAACAATCAAGATTCTATGATATTTTTAGAAGAATGGAAAGATCTGCAAGAATATACAGAAAAGTGTATTGAATTAAAAGGAAACATATTTACATTTTCTAACTATTGAAAAATCTGTAGTAACTGTATATGTATCTAACATTTTTAGGAATGAAATAATATATAAAAACATTAGAGGTACATATGTTATAGAAAAAGAGCTAAATACTCAATCTTTTTTTAATTAGTAATTTACCTGTTAATATAAGTTTAAGTACAAGTGTGGGGTCTGCTGGAAGCCTAGAAGGGGGGACGAGGAGGAAAAATAAAAAGAGGTCGGTAAAAAATAAGATGAATGTACTGTCTAATGAAGATGGTGACTTCAATAAAAAAAATTTGATAAAAAAAGAAGAAGTCATAAAACTAAACTTATCTGGCTGCTCTACAGATAAACAGCTCCCCCCCCCTTTTTTTAAAAAAATATTTTTAATACAACATTGCGGGGGGGGGGGGTGTCACAGAATACGAGTCACCATAAGCCTTGTCCTGAATGTATTTTGTACTAACTCCTCTAGTTTGTTGTAACAAACACTTCAAAACGATGCAAGTGTTAATACCATTTTATCCATACTGGAACACATAGTTGTGAACTCTACGCAAGCATTTTTGGTATTATTTGATGATATCTGTATATCTAATTCCCATGTGGCCCCCCGTGTGTGGATACCTAAATCCGCGCGGGGGGCACTTGGGGGCAGGGGTTTGTTCTGCAGACGTGGGGCGGTCCCCACGTCTGCAGAAAAATCCAAAAAGTTTTTTAAAAATTCAGGGGGCTACTTAAATCCCCCCAAAAGTAAGAACCTGTTCCCTGCGCATGCACAGAGAACGGGCTTACCTGACTGGTGGTGGCGGCGGACGTGCGGTGGGCAGCCGGGTGGCGGTGGCGGGTTGCGGCCAAGCTGCCGGCTCAGGAACGGGGGGGAGGCGGTGTGGCAGGCCTTGGGCCTCACTGCACTGCTGGCTCTAAGAGGGGGGAAGGGGGCAGGGGGAGGCAGCACGGTGGGCCTTGGGCCTAGCTGCGCCACTGGCTCTGAGAGCGGGGAAGGGGCAGGAGAGGGTGGGGGGAAGAAACACTGGGCCTGAGTGGCTTAGCGGGAGGGAGGGAAGCAGTGGGGGAGGGAGAAATGCTGGTCCTGAGCAAGAGCGGGCCGGGGGCTGGGAGGGAGGGAGAAGCACCAAGTGGCTGACAGCTTCTCCCTCCTGCGAGTATCGCAGGTCCCCCCTTCTTGTCCCTTATAAAAGCCATCCTTTTTGTTACAAACATGCAGGGCTCATTTCATAGCAGGAGCTCCTTTGCATATTCGGCCACACACCCCTGATGTAGCCAATCCTCCAAGAGCTTTCAGTAGTCCCTGTAAGAAGAGCTCTGTAAGCTCTTGGAGGATTGGCTACATTGGGGGTGTGTGGCCTAATATGCAAAGGCTACGAAATGAGCCCTGCAAACATGTTCTATATCAGTAGATCATGATGGGTAGCCGTGTTAGTCTGTCTGTAGCAGCAGCAAAGAGTCCAGTAGCACCTTAGAAAGTAACAAAAATTGCAGCAGGGCAGGAGCTTTCGTGAGTCACTGCTCACTTCTTCAGACACAGCAAGAATGTGGATCCATCTAGCCTTATACCTTGGAGAATGTAGTGATTTCAGATGCTGAATGACAATAGCAGGTGAATGACAATAGCAGGCATGATTGGATTAGGTATATGCAATGTGGTAGTAGGCATGGAGAAACCAGCATCAGAAACCATGTTCTATAACTTTACTCCTTTCTGCAATATCCCATACTTGTACAAGCAAATTTGAAAACAAGGAGGTTCTGTTCTACTGTTGAAGAAGAAGAGGAGATTGGATTTATCCCCTGCCCTTCACTACCCAAGGGAGTCTCAGAGCGGCTTACAGACCACTTCCCCTCCCCACAACAGACACTCTGTGGGGTAGGTGGGGCTGAGAGAGCTCTGACAGAAACTGCTCTTTTTCAAGAACAGCTCTGAAAGAACTATGGCTTGCCGAAGGTCATCCAGCAGGTGCAAGTGGAGGAGCGGGGAATCAAACTTGGTTCTCCCAGATTAGAGTCCGCGCACTTAACCACTACACCAAACTGGCTCACACACCAAACTGGCTCTACCATACCATGATTGCCCCTTCATAGGGTTGCTAGATCCAGGTTGGGAAACTCCTGGAGATTTAGGGATGGAGCCTGGGGAAAACAGGGACAATGCCACAAAGTCCACCTTCCAAAACATCCATTTTTCTTCAGGGGAACTGAACTTCACCGTCTGGATAAGGGCTGTAATTCTGGGGGTCTCCAGGCCCTGCCTGGAGGCTGGCAACCCTGCCCCCTCATCATCTCCCACCCGTAGGCCTCGCTTACCCAAACTCTTTTTGATTATCTCCTTTATTCATTCCCCCCACCCCCCACCCCCCCGAGCACCCACATCAACTTTAAGCGTTCGGTCCCATTAGTCTTCGGATCAGGCCCTTCAATCCATTTGTCTGTGATTTTATTTGATATAAAACACCCGTTGACATTCCAATCTCCATTTTATGTCCTGAGCAACGGCAGGAGTTATAGCCTGACGTGTTTATCATTGTGTAGCTAAGCCAATTATCTATCTGCTGGGCTTGCTATAACAGACACACGACGATAATTAGGGTCACAAATAGGATCCCGAAGTTGCTGCTGTGTTGAAAAAGCCTGTCAGTGGCAAGTTTGGGGAAACTTCCAGAAATGCGTCTTTAGCTTCTCAAGGTTTTTTGGACCTTATTTTATATCTTAAAAAAAAAAAAACACACACGTGCAAGCTAACATAGCAACTTAGCAACATAGCAAGAGAGCTAGTTTGGTGTAGTAGAGAGCCAGTTTGGTGTAAGTAGAGAGCCAGTTCGGTGTAGTGGTTAAGTGCACGGACTCTAATCTGGGAGAACCGGGTTTGATTCCCCACTCCTCCACTTGCACCTGGCTGGATGGCCTTGGGCAAGCCATAGCTCTGTACCAGCTGTTCCCTCAAGGACAGCTTGGGAAAGAGCTCTCTCAGCCCCACCTACCCCACAGGGTGTCTGTTGTGGGGAGGGGAAGGGAAAAGGAGTTTGTAAACTGCTCTGAGACTCCCTTGGGGAGTGGAGGGCGGGGTATAAATCCAATCTCTTCCTCTTCTTCTTCTTCTTCTTCTTCTTGTTTGCCGGAAACAGGAGCTAGGGATGATTTTGACTTTCTCGTCTGCAGGGCTTTTTTGGTAGAAAAAGCCCAGCAGGAACTCGTTAGCATAAGAGGCCACACCCAACAGCAGAAAACTCATTCGCATATTAGGCCATACCCCTGACAGCGCAGCTTATTAGCATATAAGGCAGGGGGTGGGAAAGCACAGGGCAGGCATGGAAGCTTGCCTCTTCCCTCCCCCCAGCTCCTCCGCCCCACTTCAGCATCGCCTTTCTAGTCTCCTACATGTCAGCCAGAGAAGGGAAGGCAGAGGCTTTTCCTTGTCAATTTCACTCTCAGCTGACTGGTGGGGAGTGAAATCCACAGGGAAATCCTGATGGGCTCCCCAGAGGGAAAGACAGCATTTTAACCTGCCGCCTTTCCCTCTTGTGTGGAACATGGGGAGGGCAGTGTGCTCTGTAGCCAGACATTATAAATAGAAGCAGGGGTCCGTTGGAGCGGGAGCGCACAGGAGCGCAGCTCCGGGAGTGAGGAGCCCAGGGGGCGGGCACATAACCAAGCCCCGCCCCCTCCTCGGCTTCCCCGAGCAGTGCAGAGGCGCAGCGCCCCGGGGAAAGCCCTGCTAGGGTCTCTATTGTTTTTAATGTTTTGTTTTAATATTGATAATTTTATCATTGTTCCTTTTATGACTGTGTGCTGCTTTTCCAGAGACTTGCTCAAGGTGGCATATAAATGTTCTAAGTATACCATTTTTTATCTGGGCACATGGCACATAAGTACTGGAGAAATTTCACCAACCCTTCAGCAGCTTCCACCCCATCAGTTGGGTGTAGTGGTCAGGAGTTGGACTCTCATCTGGGAGAACCGGGTTTGATTCCCCACTCCTCCACATGCAGCTGCTGGTGTGACCTTGAGCCAGTCACAAGTTCTCTCAGAGCTGTTCTCTCATGAGCAGTTCTCAAAAGACCTCTCTCAGCCCCACCTCCCTCACAGGGTGTCTTGTTGTGGGGAGGGGAAGGGAAAGGGATGGGTGGTGCACATGTCCTGGGTATCTCAAGTCTACTTGAAACCTGGTGGTTTCAAGGGAGCAGGAAGAGAATGAGGGTGTGTTCTTGACGCTTATTTTTATTGCACAAAGTATTGGATGGGGAAGGGAATGGAGGAAGAGCAGGTCAGTTTCACTCACCTGTGGAGTGGAGCCTGAGGGGTGGGTGTTGCCTTCTGACACACTTCCGGTATGTTAGGGGGGGTGGCATATGCAAATAACTTATGCAAATAACTTATGCTAATGAGCTCCTGCACCTCTTTTTCTACGAAATGACTCCTGAATAGAAGAAACTGTGCAAACAAGGTGTCAGTACAATAATTGTAACAAAGCAATGGGATTCAACTTGGTTTCAATTCCAATGACTTTATAACAAGTGTAATATACTACAGTAGTCCCGGCATGAAGCTCTCAAAATAACATGAAAGTTCAATTCCAACGAAGAGTCTAGATATAGCCTTCGTTTCGTTTGTCACCTTTTCCCAGGAACTAGAACGAGCTGCAAAGAAGCAGCTCACACCAAAATAGTAGCTTCAAGGGAACAAAGTCTCCTAGCTAGGCATACCTAGCTAAGAAAGTGTGGAGGACGAGTTCCCCTTGTGAATGTTTTTATGGTAGCCCAGTAGAAACTTTCTAGGAGACTGTCACACAGTGACCCAAACCCAGATGCCATCAGGGGGTCCTCCAGTAGGGCCAGAACTCAAGAAGCCCTCCTACTGTTGCCCCCCCAGGCACCGAGAACACAGAGAATCACTGCCCCAGACATAAGAGAAGCCATGTTGGATCAGGCCAATGGATCATCCAGTCCAACGCTCTGTATCACACATTGCCCCAAAATACCAGGTGCCATCAGGAGGTCCACTGGTGGGGCCAGGACACTAGAAGCCTTACCACTGTTGTCCTCCCCGCCCCCCCAAGCACCAAGAATACAGAGCATCACTTGCCCCAGACCGAGAGTTTCATCTATACACACGGCTGCCATTTTTGGTGGCATTCCTGTGTTCTTTCCAGTGTATCTCTCTCCTTTTAGTGTCCCACATGGACAAAGAAGAAGAAGAGGAGGAGGAGATTGGATTTATACCCTGCCCTTCACTACCCGAAGGAGTCTCAGAGCAGCTTACAATCCCCTCTCCCTTTCCTTCCCCACAACAGAAACCCTGTGAGGTAGGTGGGGCTGAGAGGGCTCTTTCAAGAACTGCTCTTTCGATAACAGCTCTGAAAGAACATGCGACTGACCCCTGGTCACACCAGCAGATGTGTATGGAGGAGTGGGGGATCAATCCCAGATTAAAGTCCGCGCTCCTAACCACTACACCGAACTGTGGAGATGAGAGACTATCTGAACCATCATCTAACTCAAGAAGGAACACCCCCGCCCCAAGCTTCCTTTTAATTGATATATCTAGAAGGACAATTACAGGAGAAATATAATATTTCAGGCTGTGAATTAGAGGCCTAGTCAGACCACTGCCACCGCTCGAATACGAATGGCTTTTTCATGCATAACTTGGACATAAATAACAGGTGGAAGGAGAAAGCCAGGGATATTTAAAAACAGCTCTTCATATTGAATCACGAGTGTGGGGAGAAGGAACTGGCGATGGATGAGACATAAGGAACAGGGGTCCTTTGGGAAAAAATATGCTGATGCTATAATTATGCTAGAAGCTTCACATTTGCATATGTCCAGCAGGTGAATTAGGGTTAGATTGGGCTAGAGATTAAGAGCTAATGGAATTTGTTTAGAAGTCTCATCCCATGATATTGTAGAAAAGAGTCCAGGTGCACCTTATAAAGTCCTGAGTCCAGAGACGCGTTGCAGTGAAATTAGCTCATAAGTTTCTTGATGGTACAATTCCAGGCTACTGAACGGGGCTCAGGGGTCTGCTTAAATACACGTCTAAACCGCACCCCCGGCCTTGCCCAAACTCCCTGATAGGATTGCCTTGATAAGATTATGCCCAAACTCCCAGATAGGATTAGCCATGAGTTACCTTAAACCATAGGTCCCCTGGTGGAACCTGGGTGGCCGCTTGGTCTAATTTACAATCTGGCCGGACTATTGTTTCCCGGCCATGTGTGTTTCTCTTTTTTAATTTTTTTTTCTTTTATTAAAGAGAACAATTTAACAAAAGAGAGTTACACAGCTATGAACATTCTACAAATAACAATATGATATCAACAGATAAGCAAATTACTGTTACATAAACTTTCGGATAATAAGACAAAGATACACGTCTGGCAAATAGAGTTACAGCATAGCTCTTAAAAATCAAGGCTAAAACAAGGAATAATCACCCAAGTTACTGTTGTGTTCTAAGAAATGAGGGGACAGCAGTTAGTGAGGAAAGTAGCAGAGAAGAGACAGGTAAGTAAGCTCAGAAGTGAAGCCAGGTAGAGTAGTTTGGATCTTGAGGAAGTAGGTTCTTCTCAGTCATGTATTGTAGGAAAGAGTACCAGGTGTGCACGAAGTGAGAGGAAGTAGCATCTGAGGAGGCACTGGAGGGGTCAATACTGTAAGTAATACCATGTGTGTTTCTCTGACCTCATTCACGGTTGCCATTAGGACATAACACACCTTCAAGACTAACAAAATATGTGGCAGGGTATGTGCCTTTGTGAGTCACTGCTCACTTCTTCAGATAGCTGAAGAAGTGAGCAGTGACTCCCAAAAGCTCATCCCTTGCCACATGTTTTGTTAGTCTTTCTTGTCACCCTGCTTATTTAATTTATATGCAGATACATCATGTGAAATGCCAGCTTGGATGAATCACAAACCAGAATTAGATTGCTGGGAAAAAAAACATCAACAACCTCAGATATGCAGAGGATACTAATCTAATGGCAGAAAGTGAAGAGGACCTTAAGAGTTTCTTTCAAAGAGTGAAAGAGGAGAGTGCAAAAGTTGGCTTGAAACTCAACATCAAAAAAAAACAAAAAACCCTAAGATCATGGCATACGGCCCCATCACTCCTTGGCAAATAGAAGGGGAAGTCATGGAAGCAGTGACAGACCTCATGTTCCTGGGATCCAAGATCACTGCAGATGGTGATTGCAGCCATGAAATTAAAAGATGCTTGCTCCTTGGGAGGAAAGCTATGGCAAACCTAGATAGCATAAAAAAAAGTAGAGACATCACCCTGCCAACAAAAGTCTGTATGGTCAAAGCTTTGGTATTCTCAGTAGTGATGTATGGCTACGAGAGTTGGATCATAAGGAAGGCTGAGTGCCGGAGAACAGATGCTTTCGAATTATGGTGCTGGAGAAGACTCTTGAGATTCCCTTGGACTGCAAGGAGATCAAATCAGTCAATCCTAAAGGAAATCAACCCTGACTGTTCCCTGGAAGGCCAGATCCTGAAGCTGAAGCTAAAATACTCTTGGCCACCAAATGAGAAGGGAGCACTCACTGGAGAAGACCATGATGCTGGGAAAGACTGAAGATCAAAGAAGAAGGGGATGGCAAAGGATGAGATAGTTAAGACAGTGTTACCGATGCAATGGACATGAAGTTGAGCAAACTCTGGAGGACGGTGAAATACAGGAGGGCCCAGCATGATGTGGTCCATGGGGTCGCAAAGAGTCAGACTCGATTATCCAACTGAACAACAACAACAAAAAGGTGCTACTGGACTCTTGCTCTTTTCTCCTGCTACAGACAAACATGGCTACCCATCTTGATCTGTCCCCATAACACTGGTTCACACATGGCCTTGGCAGAGTTAAGTGATAACTTCCTTGTTCATGAACCTGCCTCAGAAAAGATTGCCCGGTGTTGCTCTCCATACCTGTGTTAAGTAACCTGAGTCTGCCTTTGAAAACCATCTAGCAACCACAACTGGTCCAAAATGTGGCTCATCCCCCACTGGCCCTTCTCTTTGTGGCCGGAGAAGAAAGGGGATGTGGTCATCACCATAATTGGAGCTGCAGTGATGTCACTTCTGGGTCTACCGGAAGTGATGTCCTCATGACACCAGGGATGTTGTAGCATTCATCCAAAACCCTATGGTTAAAATGGCTGAATACTAGAGTGTCCCTAGAAATGTAATGATATCACTTCCTGTCACCCTGGAAGTGATGTCATTGTGGCATCTGTGATGTCACTATGTTAGCCAAATGGCTCTATTTCTTAATAATAGATTGGGGAATTATGATATTGTTAAGCAATTGGCATAACTATAGGATCTGACCTTTATACAGGAGTCCCACGTCATTGGCTTTGGCGAGGAGCTGACGGCTAAAGCAGAATGCACACCTGGCCCTGATGAAGCTCCTGAAATTGATAGTTTGCCGTTGCCACCCGCATCAGCAACAGCTGATGAGGAACAAATACCAGCAGACAGCCCCCCCAACTCGCCTCCGAGGGTTGCGTGCTTGAGGGACCAACTCCGCAAGGACTTGGCATCCAGGTGGCGTGGAGCGCACTTGTGGAACAAGCGGTCATTCAGCCCTTAGTTTTAACAGAAGCTTGGCTGCTCACACCGATTGCTAATTGGAAATAGCAGCAGAGGGACATTTGCTCCCCACTCTAGGCTGGCTTCTTGTGGAAGCACCTAGTCGATCTCGTGACGTCCTTGCACCCAGCTTGCTCTTGTTTCCGGACTCCAGTCCTGCTCAGCACTCTCGGCTTCCTGATCTCAGCTCTGAATGACTCTGCTCCCGGTTTGTGATTCGGACTTGTGCTCTCGGTTCCTGCTTTGTTCTTTGGTTGGCTTTGACCTCAGACTGAACTCGGACTCTCACTGCCAGCACACCAGGTCCTGTCATCCCTCTTAGTCCAGTAGCCCAGAAATAAACGCAGAGACCAGTTCTGAAAGAAAGGGTTTCTTTACTGAATAGTTTGCACACAAACAATACTTCAAACATACACACATTTACACAGATCTAAGAAATACAGATTTGAAAAGGTACAGCGTTGTTCGCATTAGCAGGTATTTCGTTGGTGGGTGATACGTACCTGTCCTGACATGGCAAAGTGATCCTTCAGCAGAAAAAGAGGTAAGGGAGACTATAATATAATGGAAGGGATTGTGTTCTGGCCTGCAGAGCACGTGCGGAGACTCTGGACAATACTAGATTGAGAGTTCTGTAAGATAGGGCAGGGTCAGATAGGAGATGCAAGAGAGAGAGACAGAGAGCACATAGTATGTCCCCAGGAAGTCTAGCAAACAAACCCAGTTCTGGACGGTCAGATGACCTGGAGAAGGGATTAACAGTTGGGCAATTGACTCAATATTTTTAGCCAGTGACACTTTTCAGAGAGGAGGGACAAAGGCATAGCAGGAGGAAAGGGAGTCCTTTCAGGTGTTTGGCCAGCTATTAACATGAATGGTCCGATGCTTGACAGTTGGCTATCTTGATGGGCTCAGGAGGGGGAGTCAGCCAGCTAATGCGGTCGCGACCAAGTTCCTTTGTTTAAACTGAAACTGTGTATGTGCTGTTTTGGGGTAGGGTTGCTAGAAGGTGGGGGGGGAATGCCTGCATGATGAAGATGAGGCTTGTCATGGCATTTAGTGAGAAAGTTCATGTTGTTTTTACAAGGCATGGCTCCTCTACTACTCTGGATGCCGGTTCCATGTGGCTGCGGGTCTCAGGGAGGCTGGCTTGCCATCTACCTGGGTGTGCTGTCATCTTAGGGAGGCAGGGAGGATGGCATCGGGTCTTCCATGGGTCCACATCTGGTGGAACATGTGTTAGTCTAAGGTTTCCCTCAGCTGGACACATGTCTCTTTGTCCAGTATGTTGGCACAGCCTCACAGTCACCAATTAGTCCATTTTCCCTGGCATACCCTTTGCATATTACAAGTCCATACTTTATAAGAGGCTTGCAAGGCAACAACTATATCTCTAGCCAGCCTGACCAGAACAGGAGAACAGCTACGGGGGGCTTCCAGGGAAGGGAGATCAGATGTAGCAAGGGGGAATGAGATGTCCCACGCAAGTCCTTCCGAGTCCCCCGTTTATTTTCTTTTTCTGCGATCTCTTGCTGCTGGGGCTCCTTTGTCAGGGCTGTGGACTTAGACCTTATATTTTAGCTGTATGATCTGGTGCGCTTAAGCCACAGCTCAGAGAATTGAGCTGTAAAAAGCCTGACCTTTCCTTCCCTGAGTGTAAGGAAAAACGCATCGCTGGGCCCTAAACAGATTTGATCTCAGCCACAAAGAGGCTATTGGGGGGGGGGGGAACAAAACCAAAAATATTTTACAATAGAGCTTTTAAACAGTGAAAGTATGATTTGAAGCTGGCCAATTGTTTGCCTTCCGTGCCTCCCCCCCTCTCCCGTTTTATGGCACTTTCTGCTGGCACTCAAGTAACCGGCAAAATAACAACACTGCAGGCAATTGCACAACCAGGTGATATTTTATGTCCTTGTAATTTACACTGCCAAGACTGGGAGTGGCACAGAAGTTAGGCTTCCTTTCTCCTCTCCGAAGGTGAGGTGGCAGACTCGTCTCTGAACAGCTGTAATCCTCATCTCACGCATTACTATTATTCGCCCCGATTTCCCTAGATGCGTTTAGTTAAACGGCTATCAAGGGCAGGCAATTAGCCTAACAGGACAAAAGGATGAATCAAGAACATGAATCAGCTAGTTACACTGTCTTCAATAAAGCAGAGGGTATCGACTGGCCGAACAGCTTTTGCACAGTAATTAGCGGGCCAAAATTTCAGGGTAAGTGTGGACCAAACCACAGGGTGTCTCATTTTCATAGAATCATAGAATGTTAGAGTTGGAAGGGACCTTGCAGGTCATCCAGTCCAACCCCCTGCACTCTGTGGGAGCATAGCTGAAAGATAGCCCTACAACATACCCGAAAGATGGCCGTCCAGCCTCCGCTTGAACACATCCAGTGAAGGAGCATCCCCCACCTCCCAAGGCAGTCTGTTCCACTGCTCAACCACTCTTACAGTTAGGAAGTTCCTCCTGATATTTAGCTAGTATCGACTCCCTTGTAATTTCCACCCATTAGCTCTAGTCTTGCAATCCAGAGCAAGAGAGAATAGATCTGCTCCATCTTCTGCATGACAGACCTTCAGATATTTGAAGACTGCAATCATGTCCCCTCTAAGCCTTCTCTTTCCCAGGCGAAACATACCCAACTCTTTCAGCCTTTCCTCATAAGACTTGGATTCCAACCATCTCACCATCCTGGCTGCCCTCTTCTGGACACGCTTGAGCTTGTCAACATCCTTCCTAAAATGTGGCGCCCCAAACTGGACACAGTACTCCAGGTGAGGCCTGACTATAGCAGAATAGAGTGGAACGACCACCTCCTGTGATCTGGACACAATGCTTCTGTTACTGCATCCTAAGATTGCATTAGCTTTCTACGCAGTCACATCGCACTGCAGGTCATCCGGCATGAAGTTTCCATGAACTTTCCAGCTGGTGGTTCGTAGTGGTTTCCAGGTGGTTCGTAGTGGTTCGTGAATGGATACCTTTCTAAACAGACTGTCTCTGCTCAATCTAAATTTTTGCAAAACCTCAAAGCAATGGGGGAGGGGAACTTAGAGGAGCATCGAGGTAAGGTCCCCTGCAACGCTCCCTCTAAACTGTGGAGTCTTATGAGCAAAAAATCCGACTTTGTGAGCTACTGGCATTAAAGCTGTGAGCGAGCGATTTGGCTTCTGCATAAATCAGTTTGCTCTGGAGCCCTCCTTCCTGAGCTAAGACAGAAATGTGTGAGCCGGAGGCTAAAAAACAGTGAGCTAGCTCACACAAACTCAGCTTAGAGAGAACACTGGTGCCCTGTGACTTTGATGTCTTCTAGCTTGTACAGCAGAGGTTCCCAAACTTATTTGACCTACCACCCCCTTTTCAGGAAAAAAAAATACTCAGCAGCCCCCCCCCCCCCCCGGGAAATCTACCTTCAAGAATTGGACAAAAAAAATGCAGATAGAGTCTGCCACGAGCCACGCAGCCAGGCAGGCCAAGGCAGATACAGGGCAGCAGCAGCTGAAGGCCTGAAGCCAGAGGCCAGCGGCAGCCACCACACAAGAGACCGGCAGCAACACCAGCCTTACAAGGGTGCACCTGCATGGCTGTGATTGGCTGTGAGGACCCCTCTTCATCTCCCCCTCCCTCCCTGACCCCGGGAAGACCTGGAGCAGGCAGGAAAAAGCTGCTTTAGGTAGGTTCTGGACTCGTCTTTCTTTATGCTTCCATCCCCCTCCCCTTCTTTTTATCCATTCTATCCACCCCTGCACCTACACCTGTCAAAATAACCACTTGCCAATGTCCTGTGCAAGCTAGAGGCACCGAACTCGCAGGGGAACTCCAGCTGACTCTCCTCTAACTGCCCTCCAAGTGTGGTGAGGATTGGACTTATACAGGACTCATTTTGTAGCAGGAGCTCCTTTGCATATTAGGCCACACCCCTCTAATGTAGCCAATCCTCCAAGAGCTTACAGAGCTCTTCTTACACGGGCTACTGTAAGCTCTTGGAGGATTGGCTACATCAGGGGTGTGTGGCCTAATATGCAGAGGAGCTCCTGCTACGAAATGAGCCCTGGACTTATGAGGTCTGAGTTACGCTCCTCCCAAAGAAGGTGCCTCCAGGAAAGTGCTTTCTGGGGAAACGACAGACAGTAGACCAGGGGTCTGATTCAGAAGAAAGCCAACTTCATGCGTTCATGTATCCTCATTTCCTAGAAGTCCAGCAAGCCCTTTCATCTGAGTGCATACAAAAAGGAGCTTCCCCACAAGTGCTGAAATACATCAGAGAGGCACATGACAGATGCATGTCTGCAGACTTGCAACTGTGTGGGGCATGGTTCATGCACGTTTATTTGGTTTATTTACACCTCGCCTTTCTCCCTCATGGGGACCTCAAGCAGCTTACATCATTTTCCTCTCCTCCATTTTATCCTCACAACAACCCTGAGAGGTAGGTCAGGCTAAGAGAATGGCCCTAGGTCGCCCAGTGAGCATCTGCGGCATGAACGCGGAGTCAAGTCGGGGCCTCCCAGACCCTACTTCAGCAGTCTTTTTAAAAATATATATATATTTATTAATATTATCTTCTTTAATACAATTCAAAATAAACAGTAGAACAAAGAACTTTAGATTAAAACACATTCTTTAAATCCCCATAAATGAGTTATACAATCTCTTTTAAAACTTGCACTCACTACAAACTTAACTTCATCAATATCAAGACCAGTTAGCGAGCGACCAATACTTATAGTGTGACCACGTTTCACTCTTTTCCCTATCTTTAGCCATTGCGTCTAGGAAAGGAAACTATGTTTCCATTGGATTAAACAACTCTCGTTCCTCTTTCCCTTTAGTTAACTTAGTAAACCTCTCCAACATAAAATAATCCCATAGTTTGTACCACTGTGTTACAGTTGGAGGAGATTTGTACTTCCAGTGTAGCGCTATCAACGCTTTTGCCACTGTCAGCATTATCACAATTAATTTTCTTTGTATCTTAGGCCGAGGACAGACTGGCAGTCCGGCCTGCTCTGCCTCCACTTTAAAAGCAGAGGCAGAGTGGCCGTTCAGACTGCCACATCTGCCTGGAGGAGGAGGCCTGGACGCAACGCGTCTGGCACCGCACTCCTCCCACAGCAGCCGGGCACCACTTCAAAGTGGTGTCCTGGCTGCTGTGCGCGCATTCCACGCGCTTTCGGTGGGTGTGAATGCGCGCTGGGCCGGGGGAGCCACGCGGCGTTCGGATGCCACCACCGGAAGCCGCCCGCAGTCTGGACACTGTGGGCGGCTTCCTTGCGGTGGCGTGTGAACGCCGCGTGGCAGGGGCAATTCCCCCCACCTTGTTCTGCCGCGCCGCGGAGGCGCGGCAGATTGCCAGTCTGTCTTCGCCCTTGGAAAGTTGTACATCTTGCCAGTAATTTAACAGTATTATCATAGGTTCTAATTTCAATTTATACCCCGTAATGACTTCTATTTGTTGAACTTTTTCCAAAACTTAGCTATATGATCACATTCCCACCAAGTGTGGTGGGAGGTTCCTTTGCTTCCACGTACTTCAGCAGTCTTAACCACTGCATCACACTACTCACATTGGTGAGGTGAGAAGACGAGATTGGATTTATACCCCACTCTTCACTCGAAGTCTCAGAGCGGCTTACAAACTCCTTTCCCTTCCCCTCCCCACAACAGACACCTTGTGAAGTAGAGAGAGCTCTTTCGAGGACTGCCCTTGAGAGAACAGCTCTGAGAGAACTTGTGACTGACCCAAGGTCATGCCAGCAGCTGCATGTGGAGGAGTGGGGAATACTGGCTCTGGGATTCAGAGACTCAGTGCCTCTGAATGTGGAGGTTCCCCTCAGCCACCATGGCTAGTAGCCACTGATAGACTTATCCTCCATGAATCTGTCTAATCTCCTTTCAAAGGGTAGCCATGTCGGTTTTCAGTAGAGCAACTAGATTTGAGTCCATTTGCTCCTTAGAGACCAACAAGGATTTCAGAGTGTAAGCTTTCGAGAGTCAAAGCTCTAGTGTCTGACAAAGAGAGCTTAGACGCTCAAAAGTTCATACTCTGAAAATCTTGTTCACCTCTAAGGTGCTACTGGCCTTGAATCTAGCTGTCGAATTTGGTGTTCCAGAATTTGGGGATATATATATATATATATAAAACCCTAGCTCCTAAGCAGTTCAAAAGCAAGATATTGCAAGTAGCTAAATAGGGACCGCTTTGGTGGGAAGGTAACTGTGTTCCGTGTGCCTTGGTGATTAGTCATGCCGGCCACATGGCCACGAAAAAGTCAGGACAGCGCTGGCTCTTCAGCTTGGAAACGGAGATGAGCGTCGCCCCCTAGAGTCAGATTCGACTGGCTTTCAAGCAAGGGAAGCTTTCTACCTTAGTTCCTAATCCTTATGGCTGTGATGATAGAAAAACAGTGAGAGAGGGACTGTCGGTTGAAACATCGCAAGCCAGGAAGGTTTCTGTACAGGGTCCTGATATGCTCAGGAGGTTTGATTCCTGTGCTTTAAATCAGCAGTCAGTCTTCTGACACTTTAAAGACTTCCTCGCCCCTCTTCATCACAGTAAGGAGCTCCATGGATATGCAAATGAATATAAATTGCAGAATAAATTACACAAAACGGGAGACAGAAGTTGGGTCGCAAAGAACGTTGATGTTTTTTCTTCGCACGGAGGGCCCTAAAGAGCTTTCCATAGACACGGAGAAGTGACATCACGTTGTATGCGCTGAGGACTTTAGAGTACAGTCATAAACAGAGCTGCACGCTTCTAAGGGCACTGACTTCAAGGCAAGGCCGGTGTCAGCATGCCCTGAGGAGGGGCAGCTGCCAGGGCCCAGGGTCTAATGTATTCTTATTTATACATTTATTAGCCACCTGACAAAGATCTGCCTGCTGATGTCTCCTAGGATGAGGAAGAGATGGAGTAACATAAGAACATAAGAGAAGCCATGTGGATTCCACTGTAGCACAACTCTGACTGTCCTACTGGCTGGATATTAGGAAACACTCCCCCTTCCCTGGCAGTCTTGAAGCAGCAGCTAGACAGACCCTTGTCAGGGATGCTCTAGGCCAGGGGTCCTCAAACTACGGCCCGTGAGCCACATGCAGCCTGCCGAGGGCATTTTTCTGGCCCGCCAGGTGTGCCGCTACCTGTCCTCCAATTCCCAGCAGCGGAAAAATTGCAGCCGACTGGTCCCGGGCCACATGACAAAGCCCCGCCCCCCTGCTTCCAGTCAGCCAGGAGGAGGCAAAAGGAAGACTGGAAGAGGGTGAGTGTGGGGTGGCAGGCGCTCCGGCTGGCCCCAAGTCTCCGAGCCGACTGAGAGGCCTCTCAGCCGACTAGGGGACCTGCGCCAGTCCCAAGAGCCGGGCGGGGGTCTTTTTCGAGGCTTTTTTGCTGCTGGGAATCGGAGGGGGAGAGAGAGAGAGAGGTTTCTCTTTCCCATCATGATGCCTGCAGTAGTGGAGTTTCAGGGAGAAGCAGCTGGGGGCTTGCTGCCTTAAAAAGTTTGTGAGGATGCCGAGTTCTTTGTTTCTTCGGAGAGGGAAAGAAAACAGCCCCGTCAAGGGTGCCTTGCTTGCGCGCGCACCCCCCCCCCCCCGTGCACCTTCCCTACCCGCAAAATAACATCTGAAATCTCCAACCAGATCTAGACTAACTGATGCACACTTGCATCACTTGTTACGACTAGCAGTGACAAATACGGAACCGGATATTGACCATCTCATTAGCCAAAAGCAGGCCCATAGTTCCCATTGAAATACTGGTAAGTTTGTTGATTTAACTTTACTTGTTCTTCATTTTAAATATTGTATTCATTCCCATTTTGTTTTTTTACTTCAAAATAAGATATGTGCAGTGTGCATAGGAATTTGTTCATAGTTGTTTTTTTTAAACTATAGTCCGGCCCTCCAACGGTCTGAGGGACAGTGAACTGGCGCCCTGTTTAAAAAGTTTGAGGACCCCTGCTCTAGGCTGATCCTGCCTTGAGCCGGGGGTTGGACGAGATGGCCTGTAGGGCCCCTTCCAATACTGTGTGATTCTATGGTTCTGTGTGTCTCATGGGATTGCCAGCTGGGCATTTTGTATGGGCAGTGACCAGGTTTGTCAGATTGTGCCCTTTCATGACAAGTAAGCATGAGAACCTTCCTACAGATTTGGAAGGGTGGGTAGCAGAGCAACACACTCAGTGGGGTACAGCAGTTAGTGTCCCCACTCTGTTGTGAATCTTCCTGGATGTTCCTGCCCCCCCCCCCAAATCTCAGCCTAGCCTACATTACAGGATCATTGGCTGATCCTGCACGGAGCAGGGGGTTGGACTAGATGGCCTGTGTGGCCCCTTCCAGCTCTGTGATTCTGTGATTGTATGAGGTGACATGAAAGACCTCCGCCTGAGACCCTGGAGAGCTGCTGCCAGTCTTGAGTAGACAATACTGACTTTGATGGACTGAGGGCCTGATTCAGGATATGGCAGCTTCATGTGTTCAAATGAGAAAAAAAAATCCTAAAGAGAGGAACAGTCAAAAGGGCAGAAGACTACTGAAGTCTGGGGCAAGTGGTGCTCTGTATTCTTGGTGCTTGGGGGGGGGGGGCAACAGTGGGAGGGCTTCTGGAGTTCTGGCCCCACTGGTGGACCTCCTGAGGGCACCTGGGTATTGGCCATTGTGTGATATAGGCTACGGTCACACATGCTAAATAATCCACTTTTAATCCACTTTAGTGCACTTTCCAACTGGATTTTTACTGTGTGAACGGGAAAAATCCAGTTGGAAAGTGGATTGAAAGTGGATTATTTAGTTTGTGTGACTGCAGCCATAGAGTGTTGGACTGGATGGGCCACTGGCCTGATCCAACATGGCTTCTCTCATGTTCTTATGTAGCCCGTAGTAGGTTTGAAGGACCAATATTGAAAAAATCAGTAGAACATAGCTTCGTAGCTTGTGATTTCTCAGTCTGTTCTTCAAACCGACATATTCTTATTTCTCCTTCAAAGTAAAAACTGTGTGTGTGTGTGTTTTTTTTTAATCTGCATATTTATCCCTGTAGTCTGAGATTCCTGGCAATTGCCGAGTCAAGTCACAGCTCCGATTGTCGAAATGCAAAAACAGATGCAAACGAAAAGAGGCAATAAATAATGAGACACTCAAACGCTTCAGCTGACGATTTATGGAGCAGGATGTAAATGTATGTAATAGTAATCATGAAAAAAAGAGAGCGAGAACCCCCCCCCCAAACCTTGCTTTGATTACTACGCACCCAACGTTTCCATGTGATCAAGTTCCAAATCGACAGGGAGCCGAGAAAGAAGGGAATGGCACAGGAGCCAAGAGTCTGCCTGTATTCTGTGCAAGCTTATCTGTTTGCGCAGGGCTTTTTGTGTAGAAAAAGCCCAGCAGGAACTCATTAGCATAGTAGGCCACACCCAACAGCAGAAACTCATTAGTATATTAGGCCACACCCCTAACAGCATAGCTCCTTCCCAGGATCGGCTTCCCCTGGTGCCTCGCAGCTTGCGGGGCGCATGGGAAACCCAAGGGAAGAAAGGCAGTTTCTGGATCGGCTTCCCCAGGCGCCCCGTGGCTTGTGAGGCACCTGGGGAACCCCGGGGGGAAGCTGTAGGCGTTGCCAACTCAGAAGCCAGCCAGAACTCCGTTCCTGTGCATTCCTGCCCCAAAATAGCCCTGTTGTGGCATGTTTCCTGTCTTGAACTTGAAGTATAACAATGCCACTGCATGAGAGTATGTGACTGGCCCAAGGTCACCCAGTGAGGTGCCATGGCACAAGTGGGAGGAGCAGTGAACACATTGGAAGATCGAGATAGGTTGCGATCGCACACACAATCAGCCCTGACATAGGTGCGAATGCCAGGTAGATTAAAGGACCGCAATCAGAAAACAACATCTGGGAGGCACCCCGCAGCTGTCGGCAACCTGTTTTGCTCCGCTGCATAAGTGGAGTTAAAAGACACCTCAGAAAGTCCAGTACAAATGGGTTGCTATGGGCCACGGGCAGACCTTCCCATGTCTGATTGCTTCAGCATGCTCTCATGGCGTCGGGATGGTCTGATCAGGCCATCCCGACTCCATGCCATTGTTTCCCCCCCTTCCCAAACTGAGGGCCAGTTTGGTGTAGTGGTTAAGTGTGCGGACTCTAATCTGGGAGAACCGGGTTTGATTCCCCACTCCTCCACTTGCACCTGCTGGATGACCTTGGGCAAGCCGTAGCTCTGTACCAGCTGTTCTCTCAAGGACAGCTTGGGAAAGAGCTCTCTCAGCCCCACCCACCTCACAGGGTGTCTGTTGTGGGGAGGGGAAGGGAAAGGAGTTTGTAAGCCACTCTGAGACTACAAGTGAAGGGCGGGGTATAAATCCAGTCTCTTCTTCTGTGTGATCGCGTAACTGCGGGTCAACTTCCATTGGAGGAAATAGCCTCTCTTCTCTCCCCCCCACCGCTTTATCTTGTGCATCTGATCGCAACCATAGATTTCATTGAGATGTGAACACACTGGAAAAGTGGATGAATGTGAACAAGATGCAATTTAACAAGGATAAGCGCCAAGTTCTACCTTTGGGTAACAAAAAGGAGAAACATGCATACTGGATGCGGGATGCACTTTTGAGTAACAATGTTTATGAGGAAGATTTTGGGGGTACGGGTGGACCGTAAGTTAAATGTGAGCAGCCAATGTGATGCAGCGACAAAAAAGACTAATGTGATCTTGGGATGCATCAACAGAGGAATAGCATCCAGATCACAAGATGTCATTGTCCTGCTGTACACTGCATTGGTCAGGCCGCACATCAAATACTGTGTGCTATTCTGGAGAGCAAGCAAGTGAGAGAAATAGACAGACAGACAGACAGAAAGGGAGAGTTGGAGCATATGCAACTTTCAGCACCGATTGTAGGCGAGCCTTCAAGAAGAAAGGACCAGGGGACACTGGAAGCTCTGTTCTTTTATACGGCCAAATCCATTTCAGTTTCTGCCATCTAGGACCAACCACCAATAGAAATTTAATGCTAAACTCTTCAGTTCTTCATTTCTCATCATGAAGAAACTACTAACCTAGTTTCCACCCCCCACCCCCCCAAATGCTGAGCCGGATTCTCAGATCTTACGCTTTCATCATCTCCTTGGGGCATTTGAGCTACTTCTATGTCGTGTAATCCATCACTCTCTAAATAATTAATTTACTCATGTAAGTGGGAAACCTCTTGGGGGTTAGGGTTTCTAAGTAAGTAGGGCTGACAGCTGATATGCTATTTAGGAACGGGATACAGGAGAACGGAGGACAGAGGAGATGGAGGAAGAGGAGGGAAATAAATCTTCAGCTCAACAGGAAGAGTTCTCCTGGATTGTTCCATTGTTCAACTTGTACTTGATTTGACAGTTTCAAAGTTCACATCCTCTGGAAGCATGGTGAGATGCAATGCCTTCAGAGCCATTTATTCAGTGTCGCTAATTGGGTGGGATGCAGTCCCATTTCTTGTCAGGCAGACCTGAAACCATCCCAGAATGCAACAGGGTAGCATCAGTATTGTAAGAAATCATGAAAGACATGTTTGATGCTCACGCCCTACCTGACAAGAGTAGCAGAAAATAGGCTCACAAGAATGTCCACGAAGCTGCCGTATATTGCATCTGACCTGTGGTCCATTAAGGGCATCTCCTTTCACACATTCACACTGGCACTCTCCGGGGCAGAGGTCTTTCACATCACCTTCTGCCTGTTGCCTTCAACTGGAGATGCTGGGAATTGAACCTGAGACCTTCTGCATGCAAAGCAGAGGCTCTTCCACCAGGCCACAGCCCCTTCCCAAGATAATATACTTGCTTCATATGAACAAATGAAGCTGACTTATAACACATCAGACTTTTGCTCTATTCAGGTCAGTCATGTCTATTCTGATTGACAGTTGGTTTCCATGATCTCAGGAAGAGGTCCTTCACCTGTTCCTCATTGAACTGATCCTCATTGCAGAGCCAGTTTGGTGTAGTGGTTAAGAGGGTGGACTGTAATCTGGGAGAACCGGGTTTGATTCCCCACTCCTCCACTTGCACCTGCTGGATGACCTTGGGCAAGCCATAGTTCTGGCACAGCTGTTCTTCAAAACAGGGCAGTTTCTGTCAGAGCTCTCTCAGCCCCACCTGGGGAAGGGGAAGGAAAGGAGTTTGTAAGCCATTCTGAGACTCCCTCAGGTAGTGAAGGGTGGGGTATAAATTCAAACTCTTCTTCTTTTAAAAATGTAATCATTGGCTGCGGACAGACTGGCAGTTTGCCACGATATAGTGCTGCTTCTAACTGACCCAGTTTAAAATGTTGCGGGATGTATCAGCCACACAGCACACCCTAATGCAGGTTACCCATCGAGACATCCCATGGGAAAGCATCCGCATTATTGTACCACATCAGCCATGGAGCGCACTGCAAAAACGGCCAAAATTCATGCTCCCATCTCTGGCCCCGGCTCCTGCCAACCAAGCAGTTCAAAAACAAGAAATTGCAAGTAGATAAATAGGTACCACTTCAGTGGGAAGGTAACAGCGTGCCGGGTGCCTCGGTGTTCAGTCATGCTGGCCAAATGACCATGGAAAAGTCTTCGGACAGTGCTGGCTTTTCAGCTTGGGAATGGAGATGAGCACCACATCCCTAGAATCGTATTCAACTGGCTTTCGAACAAGGGAAGCCTTTACTATGAGCTTTCACGAGTCACTGCTTGCTTCTTCAGATACCTAGTGTGAATTTCTTCACAAGGTTGACAGATTTCCATTCCGTGTGGCTAAATGTGGTGCCTTTCATGGAGATAGACCAAGATGGGTAGCTATGCTAGCCTATCTGTAGCAGTAGAAAAGACGAGAGTCCAGTAACACCTATAAGGGTGCATTCAGATGGCTCTTTCGAGCCGCGCCAGGCACAAGTGCCTGGTGGATTTGAAGTGCACTTCCAGACCTCAACATCTGGGAATCGTGCCGCTTTCGTTAGTAGCCCATTGATCCCTGCTGGGGATCTGTACTTAAAAGATGGTGGTTAAGGTCCATTCTAAAGCTGGCTGACAGGCCAATGCCGGACTTTCCACCATCAGGTCATTCCACCAGCACGCAATCAGCCCGTAGAGATGGTCTCCAGACCATCCCAAAGGGCTGCCATTTTAAAAAACTCTTAGTGATGCACGCATAACCGCTTAAACAAGTGACGTCCCCAGAGCTCTGCTCAAGCCATCCAAACAATGTTATGTTTCTGACAGTCTCCTAAA
The DNA here is from genome assembly GCA_029233225.1 of Lepidodactylus listeri. Lineage (NCBI taxonomy): Eukaryota > Metazoa > Chordata > Lepidosauria > Squamata > Gekkonidae > Lepidodactylus > Lepidodactylus listeri. Next base: position 9,845,409 of record JARCFY010000004.1, read on the forward strand.
CGCAATCAACTTTATTAAGTGAAACAGTACCTAGAGGAAGGTACCGGTGGCGGTGTTTTTACTATTTTTAGTACATGCATGGTAAGGTGCTTATGCGCACACACAGATTAAAAAAAAAAGCCGACTGCACAGCTCCTCACGGTGGATGCCATCTAGACAATCCACTGTGGGAGTCACGCTCAGTGAAGCACTTCACAGGCTGGCTGTCTGGTTGTGCAATGCTGGATCGACAAGAACTAGCTCAAATTACGGCTGGGCCAATGGCAGGATTAGCTGCCCATCTGAACACACCCTAAGATTAACAAAATTTGTGTCAGGGTAGGAGCTTTCATGAGATATCTACGAAGTGCACAGTGACTCGTGAAAGCTCCTACCCTGCCACAAATTTTGTTAGTCTTTTGCTGTGATCACACACACTAAATAATCCACTTTCAATCCACTTTCAGTGCACTTCCCAACTGTATTTTACTGTGTGAACTGGCAAAATCCAGCTGCAGAGTGCATTGGAAGTGGATTGGAAGTGGATTATTTAGTGTGTGTGATCGCAGCCTTTAAGGTGCTACTGGACGCTTGCTCTTTTTGACTTCTTTCCCCAGGAGTTGTGCTTATCCATGCCTGCAAAAAACCCATAAGGATCTGACATTCATAGTGACAGCTGGGTAAGCCAAACCCCTGAGACAATGATGTTTTGTAGTTCCATTTCCTGCTTTTTATTGACAAATAATAAAAAAAGGAGTCATCGTGTATCACCAAGTACCTGATAGCTTATTTCACAACTTGGCAAAGTTATTAGGCTGTAAACAGCCAAAGCCACCTTACAATACATGTCACAAATCAAAGGTACTCCAATTATAAAGCTCCGAGAGCTTTATTCTTGGCTGAGTTTGATTGTTTCGGTGCGGGTGGGCCTGTGGAGTGACAGATTTCGTGACACGTGGGAATACTTGCCCCTTTGTTCACTGGAGGGATTATGAATTAATGCGTGTGTGCTGCTGAAGGTGGTTCATCCATTCTACGAGGACAAATCACCCACACTGGCTGATTCCCATATAAAGGGTTACATTGGTGGGGGGAATCAAAGAAAGACTTTCAAAATAAGAGGGCTTCTTTTGGGCATCTGAGAGGCTCATGGCGATTTTCAACAAGTTTGTTCTTTGTTGGGGCTGATTTGTCTTTGGTTCCCATTATTTTATTTTATTTTATTTTATTTTGTGAATTCTCACGATTTACACTGAGATTCTTGCATTATACACTGTTTTAGATTCTCACATTTTATATTGGACAGGCTTAGCAATAGCTTTGCTAGGGGGAGATTCTCAGGTTTTACATTTTTAATATCCCCTCCCCTCCCCTCCATTGGAAACAAAGGCGGGCTGCTGCAGGGAACCTTGTAAGAACATAAGAGAAGCCAGGCTGGACCAGGCCAGTGGCCCATCCAGTCCAACACTCTGAACATAAGAACATAAGAGAAGCCAATGTTGGATCAGGCCAATGGCCCATCCAGCCCAACACTCTGTGGCTGAGGACAGATTGGAAGTCTGCCGCGCCTCCGCAGCGCAGCAGACTAAGGTGGGGGGAATTTCCCCTGCGGCGCGGCGTTCGCACGCTGCCGGAAGGAAGCCGCCCACAGCATTCAGACTGCGGGCGGCTTCCTACAGCGGCGGGTGGACGCTGCGCGGCTCCCCCTCCCTGCGCGTGTTCACACCCGCTCCGGTGGGTGGAACGCGCGCCGCAGCAGCTGAGCACCACTTTGAAGCGGTGCTCGGCTGCTGCAGGAGAAGTGCGGTGCCGGACGCGATGCATCCGGGCCGCCTCCTCGGGGCAGATGTGGCCGTCTGAACTGCCGCTCTGCCTTCGCTTTTGAAGTGGAGGCAGAGCGACCGAGACTGCCAGTCTGTCCTCAGCCTGTGTCACACAGTGGCAAAAAACACCAGGTGCCATCAGGAGGTCCACCAGTGGGGCCAGGACACTAGAAGCCCTCCCACTGTTGCCCCCCCAAGCACAAAGAATACAGAGCATCACTTGCCCAGATATAAGAACATAAGAGAAGCCACACTGGATCAGGCCAGTGGCCCATCCAGTCCAACACTCTGTGTCGCACAGTGGCCAAAAACACCAGGTGCCATCAAGAGGTCCACCAGTGGGGCCAGGACACTAGAAGCCCTCCCACTGTTGCCCCCCCCCCCAAGCACAAAGAATACAGAGCATCACTTGCCCAGATATAAGAACATAAGAGAAGCCACACTGGATCAGGCCAGTGGCCCATCCAGTCCAACACTCTGTGTCACACAGTGGCCAAAAACACCAGGTGCCATCAAGAGGTCCACCAGTGGGGCCAGTACTTCAGAAACCCTCACACTGTTGCCCCCCAAGCAAAAAGAACACAGAGCATCACTGCCCCAGAAATAAGAACATAAGAGAAGCCACACTGGATCAGGCCAGTGGCCCATCCAGTCCAACACTCTGTGTCGCACAGTGGCCAAAAACACCAGGTGACATCAGGAGGTCCACCAGTGGGGCCAGTACTTCAGAAAACCTCACACTGTTGCCCCCCCAAGCAAAAAGAACACAGAGCATCACTGCCCCAGACATAAGAACATAAGAGAAGCCACACTGGATCAGGCCAGTGGCCCATCTAGTCCAACACTCTGTGTCACACAGTGGCCAAAAACACCAGGTGCCATCAAGAGGTCCACCAGTGGGGCCAGAACTTCAGAAACCCTCACATTGTTGCCCCCCAAGCAAAAAGAACACAGAGCATCACTGCCCCAGACATAAGAACATAAGAGAAGCCACACTGGATCAGGCTAGTGGCCTATCCAGTCCAACACTCTGTATCACACAGTGGCCAAAAACACCAGGTGCCATCAGGAGGTCCACCAGTGGGGCCTTGGTCAAGAGCCTGTAGAACTGGAACTATCAAAAGAAATCAATCTGAGAACATCTCAGGAAATACAAACTACCAAAAGAAATTACTCCAAGGACATCTCTGGGCTCATATGGCAAGTGAAACTGCAACTAAGATTAATGGTGGTTAGGGTGATGTGGGGGTTAGAGCGTTAGGCCAACATCTGGGAGACCCAGGTTTGAATCTCCGTTCTACCACAGAATCTTGCTGGGTGACCATAGGCCAGTCACTTGCTCTCAGTCTCCCTCACAGGGCTGTTGTGAAGATGTCATGGAGGAGAGGCAAATAATGTAAACGGCCTTCATCACCCCATTGTGGAGAAAGGTGGGTTGTAAATGAAGTCCATAAAGAAATGATGAACTTCAGATTCTGGTTAGTTAGTGTCAGTGAATCCCACTTTGACTATGGGCCGCGGGAGGATTTGCAAACAGGCGAGGAAATCTCAGGTCTGGGTGATACATGGTGGGGGAGGGAGCAGGAAGAAAAGCGCAGGCAGGTGTTGGGCAGAGGAGGGGAGGGAGAACTAGGGTTAGTTCCCCCTGGCCACGGGCAAGGAATGGGGGGCAGGTAAGGTTGCCAGGTTGGAAAACCCCTGGAGATTTGGCGATGGAGCCTGGGAAGGGCAGGGACCTAAGTGGGGTGTAATGACACAGAGTCCACCCTCCAAAGCAGCCATGTTCTCCAGGGGAACTGATCTCTGTCGTCTGGAGATAAGCTGTAATTCCAGGGGTGCCAGAACTACGGCTTGCCCAAAGTCATCCAGCAGGTGCAAGTGGAGGAGAGGGGAATCAAACCCAGTTCTCCCAGATTAGAGTCTACACACTTAACCACTACGCCAAACCTGGAAGCTGGCATCCCAGCATTCTCAGCTCATTGCCCCTCAAACCCTGGAACCAGCCCAATTTCCTAGCCACCGCTCTCTCTGTCTTTGCTCATACCCCTCCACGTTCCACCGTGGTGGCCTGAATTATTGCCCAGATGTGCTTGTCTTCTCTAAGATTCCCGGCTCTACTTCCTTTGTGGCTTGCATTCCTGATGGGTAGAAGAACCTGCATTGAAGCAATGATGGGAATCCCCCCTCTTCTGAGCGGTGAAATGAATTCCCCTCCCAAGACAACCCGTCCTAGGCAACCTGTGAAAGGTGTCCCAGGTTTCACGGATTGACGCAGGCGTTTGACACAGCTTTCAAGACGGCGCACCCGTTGAGGATTAGACAACTCGGATCAAGCAGTTGAGGGGAGGTTTGAACTGTGTGACCTTTCATCTCACACTAGAGAGTCAGCCTTCACCTCCTTCCATGCAGTCCCCGACGTTTCCATGGAAATCTCGCTGTTAACTGCAAGTGTGTGAGAAAAAAACAGAGTGGCGACAAAGGGGGAAAAGGGGGAAGAAATTAATTCGGCGAAGATGGAACTGAACAGAATGGAAAGCAAATAAAAATAAATTCTGAAGCCAGGGCTAGAAAGGGAGAAAGATGATGTTTCGTTGGAGATGTGCATTGTTTACCGACGGATGTACCTTATTTGATTCCTGAACATTTTTGTTATGGATGGTTTGAGCTGGCTCTGTTGGAAAGTGCTCCATTTCAGGGGGCGGTGGCTGATACAAACATTCTGTATGTGGCGCTAGATGTTGAATGCTGTCAACTTGCTTCCAACTTATGGTGACCTTATGAATTCATGACCTCCAAAGCGTCCTCTTGTTAACAGCCTTGCTCAGATCTTGTGAAGTGCAGGCTGTGGCTTCCTGGACTGAGGCAGTCCACCTCATCTTGGGGCTTCCTCTTTTCCAACTGCCTTCTACTTTTCCTAGCATCCTTGTCTTCTCCAGCAAGTGAGTCTTGTCTTCTCATAACGTGACCAAAATACAGTAGCCTTCGTTGAGTCATTTTAGCTTCTATGGAGAGTTCAGAGGAGATTTGAAGTAGAACGCACTGGTCTGTCTTTTTGGAGGTCCGTGGTACCCATAAAGCTCTCCTCCAACATCACATAAGAACAGAAGAGAAGCCAATGTTGGATCAGGCCAATGGCCCATCCAGTCCAACACTCTGTGTCACACAGTGGCCAAAAATACCAGGTGCCATCAGGAGGTCCACCAGTGGGGCCAGGACACTAGAAGCCCTCCCACTGTCACCCCCCCCCCCCCAAGCACCAAGAATATACCACTTGCCCCAGACTGAGAGTTCCTATCTATACTTTGTGGCTAATAGCCACTGATGGACCTCTGCTCCATATGTTCATCCAATTCCCTCTTGAAGCCATCCACGCTTATAGCCGACACCACCTCCTGTGGCAGTGAATTCCATGTGAGGTAGGTGGGGATGCCTCGACACTATAGCCCTGGCCCAGTCACTGAAGATCACCAATGGACCATCAGCCCCGGGGCCAGAAGAAGTCTGCTGACGCCGCTTGGGCAATGATGCTGAAGTTTTCGCCATCATGTGTTGTATTTTAAAGGCTGTACGGATTATTTGATATTAGGAATGTTTTATGGAATTGTATAGAAATCATGTTGTTCGCTGCCCTGAGCCTGCCGAAAGGCAGAGAGGGCAGGGTAGAAATCTAAGAAATAAAATAAAAATAAAATAAATTAATCACTCTTTGGGTGAAGAAATACTTCTTTTTATCCATTCTATCCTGACTACTCAGCAATTTCATGGAGTGCCTGCAAGTTCTTGTCTGGTGAGAAAGGGAGAAAAGTCCCTCTTTCTCTGCCTGCTCTAACCCATGCATGATATTGTAAGCCTTGATCATGTCACCCCTCAGCCGTCGTTTCTCCAAGCTAAAGAGCCCCAAGCGCTTCAACCTGTCTTCATAGGGAAAGTGTTCCAACCCTTTTATCATTCTAGTTGCCCTTTTCTGCACTTTTTCCAAGGCTATAATATCCTTTTTGAAGTGTGGTGACCAGAACTGGGGGGTTTGGCCACTGTGTGACAGAGTGTTGGACTGGATGGGCCACTGGCCTGATTCAACACTGACTTCTCTTATGTTCTTAGTCTTGTCTTCTAACAGTAGTATATACAGCTTTTTCATCAGGTGTTGTCAGTGTTCCCTCTAAGCTGAGTTAGTGTGAGCCAGCTCTCAGTTTTTTAGCCTCTGGCTCACAGGTTTTTGCATTAGCTCAGGAAGGATGGCTGCAGAGCAAACTAATGCATGCAGTAGCCAAATCGCTTGCTCACAACCTTAATGCCAGTAGCTCACAAAGTAGAATTTTTGCTCACAGGACTCCACAGCTTAGAGGGAGCATTGGTGGTTGTGAGAATAAAACAAAGGAGAGGGGAATCGTTTAAGCCAGGGGTGGGCAATTGTTTTGGCTTGGGGGCCACTTTGTGGGAGCGGAGGGTTAGCGGAGGGCCGCACCTTTTAAAATGATTGCATTCCTTAGTTAACTGCGTTTCAGAAAAGGTATAAATTGTATCATAAAAATCAATAAATATAAATTAAATTAAATAGTGGTAGTTTTATTCAACTTAGTTATTGTGCTGATTTCATATCTTCTATAGCTGCAAGCACATTTAATTTTAGAATCAGTTTAATGAGACAAATGCACCCTATCACACTTTTCTACAATATTTTTGAAATCAGGAGTGAGATTGCTTGTTGAGATTCTCATCACAGCCTGCAAGTTAATGTCTGTCAAAGAGCATCTATATTTACTCTTGTTGATCTTCATGCAAGAAAAACTTTGCTCACAAATATATGTAGACCCAAATATAGAGAACGTTTTCCCAGCAAATTTCTTCATACATGGAAATTTTTTCAGCAGACAAAGATTTGTAAAAGTCAACTAATCTCACAGCATTAAACATTTCTTTCACAGTGTGATCTGACTGCATGTCAATAAGTTCAAGCTGTAGCTCCTCAGGTGTTGTATCAATATCAGCAGTGATGGGATAAGAGAGCAAATTGAATTTAGGCTCAATTTTCTTGAGGTCCTGAAATCTTCTTGGCGGGCCGCAAAAAGCTCTGTGGCGGGCCGCATGTGGCCCCCGGGCCGCAATTTGCCCACCCCTGGTTTAAGCTGCTGTGGGTCTCCTTTGGGGACAAAGGCAGGTTACAAAATAAATAAATCCATTTCAAATCGGCCTCAGCCCTTTTCAAACCCAGCAGCACACATGTTTTTTCAGGTACCTCCTACCCCAAAAGCTGGTGACACAATTTGGGAAAAAGTGACAAATGTAAACCTTTGTAGTTTGATGTGTTGTTAAGGGACCACTGACGAAGCGCCTTCATATTCTTTTATTTTTGTCTTTAGCGATGTCGTCTCTCTCTCAGTTGTGGTTCTCATCATTAACAACTGTGTCACGACAACTGTCTTTTCATTTGTGGGTAGATATGATGTGTTTTTAAATTTCTTGTTGCTTCTTAATTAAGATAGAGAGAGAATTCAACGAGATCTGAGCATGCTGTGAAAGTGGGCAGATGTGAACAAGTTGCAATTTAACAAGGATAAGCGCCGAGTTCTACATCTGGGTAACGAAAGTGAGGAACACATGTACTGGATGGGGGATACACTTCTGGGCAGCAGTGTGTGTGAACAAGATCTTGGGGGTACAGGTGGACCCCAAGTTAAATACGAGCAACCAGTGTGATGCGGCAACAAAAAAGGCTAATGTGATCTTGGGGTGTATCAACCATGGCATAACATCCAAATTGGAAGATGTCATAGTCCCGCTGTGCACTGCAATGGTCAGGCTGCACCTGGAGTCTTGTGTGCAGTTCTGGAGGCCTCACTTCAGAATGGATGTGGACAGAATGGAGCGGGTGCGGAGGAGAGCAATGAGGATGACCGGGGGCCTGGAGACCAAGAAGCCCTCTGAGGAAAGGCTGAGGGACTTCTTGGGAAGGTTCAGTCTGGAGAAGAGGATGTTGAGGGGGGGCATGATTTGCTCTCTTAAAGTATTTGACGGGCTGTCACTTAGAGGAGGGCAGGGAGCCTCACTATAATGAGAGCCAGTATGGTATGGGAGCCAGTTTGTTGTAGTGGTTAAGTGTGTGGACTCCTCCACATGCAGCTGCTGGTGTGACCTTGGGTCAGTCACAAGTTCTCCCAGAGCTGTTCTCTCATGAGCAGTTCTCAAAAGACCTCTCTCAGCCCTCACAGAGTGTCTGTTGTGAGGAGGGGAAGGGAAAGGAGATTGTAAGCCACTCTGAGACTCCGTCAGGTACTGAAGGGTGGGGCAGAAATCTACACACTTAACACACATACACACACACACAGAGGGGTCATTTTGTAGAAAAAGAGGTGCAGGAGCTCATTAGCATAACTCATTTGCATAACTCATTTGCATATGCCACCCACCCACCCCAAACATACCGGAAGGGTGTCAGAAGGCAACACCCACCCCTCAGGTTCCACTCCACAGGTGAGTGAAACTGACCTGCTCTTCCTCCATTCCCTTCCCCATCCAATACTTTGTGCAATAAAAATAAGAGTAAAGAACACACCCTCATTCTCTTACTGCTCCCTTGAAACCACCAGGTTTCAAGTAGACTTGAGATACCCAGGACATGTGCACCATCCATCCCTTTCCCTTCCCCTCCCCACAACAAGACACCCTGTGAGGTAGGTGGGGCTGAGAGAGCTCTTTTGAGAACTGCTCATGAGAGAACAGCTCTGAGAGAACTTGTGACTGACCCAAGGTCACACCAGCAGCTGCATGTGGAGGACAGGGGAATCAAACCCGGTTCTCCCAGATTAGAGTCCAACTCCTGACCGCTACACCAAACTGATAAGGTGGAAGCTGCTGAAGGGTTGGTGAAATTTCTCCAGTACTTATGTGCCATGTGCCCCGATAAAAAATGGTATACCTAGAAAATTTATATGCCACCTTGAGCAAGTCTCTGGAAAAGCAGCACACAGTCATAAAAGGAACAATGATAAAATTATCAATATTAAAACAAAACATTAAAAACAATAAAGACCCTAGCAGGGCTTTCCCCGGGGCGCTGCGCCTCTGCACTGCTCGGGGAAGCCGAGGAGGGGGTGGGGCTTGGTCATGTGCCCACCCCCTGGGCTCCTCACTCCCGAAGCTGCGCTCTTGTGTGCTCCTGCTCCAACGGACCCCTGCACACACACATATCTAGCACAACATCTGAGATTAATCCCAATTTATTGGGGGGGGGGCATTTGAACCAAGCCCAGGGCTATTTTTGGGCAGGAATGCACAGGAACTGAGTTCTGGCTGGCTTCCAGGTTGGCCATGCCTATAGCCTCCCCCCCTCCTCGGGTCCCCCAGGTGCCCCGCAACCTGAGGAGGGGAGAGAGCTGCGCTGTCAGGGGTGTGGCCTAATATGCTAATGAGTTTCTGTTGTTGGGTGTGGCCTATTATGCTAATGAGTTCCTGCTGGGCTTTTTCTACAAAAAAAAAAAAAAAAGCCCTGACCAAGCCTAATTTTCCACTGAGGGGTCCCAAAGTGATTTCGACAAAACTTCCCTGATAGGAGCAGAAGCCATCCCTTTGATGCCGGCAAAGACCCGCCCAACTCTAGCGGCTTGCATTTCAATCAACTGAACAGAAGACAGTGAGATGGGAGGTGTCTCAGCTGGCTTCCCCGATAGGTCGGTGTTCCTTTTGTCACAGCAAATGAGAGCGGGGAGATAAATTAGAAACGAAGTGTGCAAGAACCTTTGCGGTTCAACGGTAACATTCTCATTTTCAGCCCCTGGGGGGAAACACATAGTTCTGAATTCCTCGCGTTCTCTCTGATTCATTTGCTCTCGCTCCCCTTGATTCATTCCCTTGCAAAATGAGACGCCTGCCACGTGACCTTCCGTGATCACAGCTATATATCAGCCCTGAGACCGCACCAGAGCTGGAAATCTTCCGCTTTTATCCTGCTATGATATAGCTTTGATTTGCAGACATTATTACATTAAAAGAACATGGCACACAGCATTTGGGAACGGGGTCTAGATTTTCCCCCCATTCATTTCTACAGGCACGATAGGCCTCGGGGCATTGTTGATAGGCCTAGCTTTGCCCTGCAGCCGCTCAAGACGTTACGTGCTCAGAGCCCATTCATCCGTTCAAGAGCAGCTTTAAGGAATTATGCCATAGGAGGCTCAATGATGCCACTATTAATGCATGCTCTGATCTGGTTGGGATGGATGACCTCCTGCCCTGCCCCCAACGTAGCCAGCCACTGCTCTGAACCAGTTTGGTGTAGTGGTGCGCGGACTCTAATCTGGGAGAACCGGGTTTGATTCCCCACTCCTCCACTTGCACCTGGCTGGATGCCCTTGGGCAAGCCATAGTTCTGTACCAGCTGTTCCCTCAAGGACAGCTTGGGAAAGAGTTCTCTCAGCCCCACCTACCTCACAGGGTGTCTGTTGTGGGGAGGGGAAGGGAAAGGAGTTTGTAAGCCGCTCTGAGACTCCAAGTGAGTGAAGGGTGGGGTATAAATCCAATCTCTTCTTCTTCTTCTGAGTGACAACAGGAGACAAATTTTTAAAAAGTAATACTTGCTGCAGCATCACGTCACATCCATTTTTTAAAGAGGAAGTGACACACCATCGCTCTAGGAGTTGCCAGAAACTCTATGATAAAACCACAGAGTTTCTGGCAATTCCTAGAAATACCTAAGCTGCTTACGGTTTTCGGGGTTTTTTTGTTTTTTTTACTGGAAGTGACATGATGCCACAGACAGAGAGGCAAACCTCTCCCAAAGTTGAAAGCAGCAGAAAAGAGGAAGACCGGGCCTGAGATGGATTGACTCGATCAAGGAAGCCATGGAACTCAGTTTCCAAGACCTGAGCAAGACTGTTAATGAGAGGCCATTGATTCATAAGGCTGCCTTGTCAGAAGGAACTTGATGGCACTTAAAACACACACACACAATGCATGCAGAGCTCTACAATGTATGCGAAGCTCACCCCCAAAGTCTTAAGATTTGCAATTCATCATCTATCCCAGCAGTTTTACTTTCTTCCAAATCAAGTATGGAGCCAGACATAGTTTGAAAATCCCTCCATCCATCAACTTGTCTATCTTTAGATGGACTAGATGACCCTGGGGTCCCTTAATGCTCCCTCTAAGCTGTGGAGTCTTGTGAGCAAAAATTCTGCTTTGTGAGTTCCTGGCATTAAAGTTACAAGCGAGCGATTGAGCTCCTGCATCAATTAGTTTGCTCTGGAGACCTCCTTCCTGAGCGAAGACAAAAATGTGTGAGCCGGAGGCTAAAAAACGGCGAGCTAGCTCACAGTAACTCAGCTTAGAGGGAACTCTGGCCTCCCTTCCAGATCTCTGTTTCTCTGTCCTCATCTGTTATTTCTGTCTTCATCCTCATTCCCACACTGTAAATCCTAACTTTCCCTCAAACCTACCTCTCATTGCTGGTAGCCAAGTCTGGAGCAGGGACACCAACCCCTCCTCCCAAGGATCTACACATCTGATTAAGTTTGGGGGTCGTGTTGAGCCAAAATAAACATCATTTTCCAGTGCGCCACCCTAATCTTCTCTGTATCATTCCAATTTTAGTATATGTGCATGAGTGTGCCACCCTATAAAGTAAAGCCTTCCCTTCTTTGAAAGCCAGTTGAATCCGACTCTAGGTGGCGATGCTCATCTCTATTTCCAAGCCGAAGAGCCAGCGCTGTCCTAAGACATTTCTATGGTCGTGTGGCCAGCATGACTAAATGCCAAGGCGCACAGAACGCTGTTCCCTTCCCACCGAAGCAGTACTTATTTATCTACTTGTAATTTCTTGCTTTCGAACTGCTAGGTTGGCAGGAGCCGGGGCCAGAGATGGGAACTCACTCTGTCATGCAGCACTCGGGTCTCGAACTGCTGAGCTTTTGATCTTTTGGTCTGCAGCTCAGCATTTTAACCTCTGAGCCACTGCAGCCCTCACCACCCTATACCAGTGCATAAATCCATTTGTTTACTACAAAAAAAGATCCACAATCCATGTGCATGTATGACTCGGAGCCAGGTTGAGAGGGTTCCTTCCTTCCTTCCTCTCTCCCTCCCTCCCTCCCTCCCTCCCCCTTCCTTCCTTCCTTCCTTCCTTCCTTCCTTCCTTCCTTCCTTCCTTCCTTCCTTCCTTCCTTCCTCTCTCCCTCCCTCCCCCTCTCTCCCTCCCTCCCTCCCTCCCTCCCTCCCTCCCTCCCTTCCTTCCTTCCTTCCTTCCTTCCTTCCTTCCTTCCTTCCTTCTGTTCAATTCGGTCTCTGACTCAGATAACCAAGCAAGGAAGGATGGTTCTTTAATGTGCCTAGCCTATTTTCCTCCCTCCCGTTCTTCGTACAAAGTGCGCTCTTCAGGTGGTGAGAATGGAAAAGACACATGCGACAAATTGGCCCGGAACAGCGGGCGGTCAGATCTTTTCTGCTTATTACACCCGCAGTTGCACTTCTGGGCCTTGACAAAACGTCGCGGCCTGTCTCGTCACCGCCCCGCTGGAAAAGATCGCAGGCCTTGTAAAAGCCCTGCATCTGCCTTGTGAACGTTGCGACTGAATCTCGGCTTCTGCCATAAATCCTGCCATGCTCCCCATCCCCTTTAATCACCTGCCTTTTTATAACTTGTGCCGCGCCGTGTCGGAAGTGAATGGGAGTTGGAGTCGTTTAAAAAAAACCGGTCTGGTTCTCAGAACGGCAGGTTCACGGATCACTGTGGAAGCTGCGGCTAGTGATTTCGCTGAGCTTCCCTCTCTCCTTCTCCAAGAGTTGAGAAGGGGGCAATTAAAACTAACCACCAGGGCTTGACAAGTGGCGTTCCACAGCTGCTGGGCCTCTGCGTCAACTCTGTGTGTCAACAGCTGTCTGCCGCTCTAGGAGAGAAATGCTTAAGTACGTAGCCTGCAGAATACCAATGGACTCCTGCTTCTCTGAACAGACTGATAGCGGGGAACCAAATATTTGCTACAAAGCTGCCCTGAGGATAAGAAGAAGAGGAGAAGGAGATTGGATTGATACCCCGCCCTTCACTACCCAAAGGGGTCTCAGAGCAGTTTACAATCCCATTCCTTTCCCCTGCCCACAACAGACACCCTGTGAGGCACGTGGGGCTGAGAGAGCTCTTTCAAGGACTGCTCGTGAGAGAACAGATTTGAAAGAACTTATGACTGACCCAAGGTCACACCAGCAGCTGCATGTGGGGGAGTGGGGAATCAAACCTGGTTCTCCTGGATTAGATTCTGTGCTCTTAACCACGGCACCAAACTGTGCCTCAGGTGATTTATGATGACCCCATAGGGTTTTCAGGGCAAGAGGAGAATGGAGGTGGTTTGCCATTGCCTGCTTCTACATCGCAACCCTGGACTTCCTTGGTGGTCTCCCTTCCAGGCAGGAACCAGGGCTGACCCTGCTTAGCCTCTAAGTAAGTTGTATCTAACTTAACTTGAAGGAATAAGTATGAATCCCACAGATCCTTACTTTGAAAACTGCTCTCACTGAGACTTGAATTCTAATGGTTCTTGAAATTATCTTTTGAGAATCTGAAAACATCAAGACATATCTATTACTGAAGACAACCATAGTCCACCTGTGAAGAAGACTGTCGAAAGGAAAGATCTATCCGGAATCTTCGTTGTTCACTCAGATCTATCCGGAATCTTCGTTGTTCACTCAGATCTATCCGGAATCTTCGTTGTTTACTCAGATCTATCCGGAATCTTCGTTGTTTACTCAGGTCTATCCGGAATGTTCATTGTTTACTCAGATCTATCCGGAATTTTCATTGTTTACTCAGGTCTATCCAGAATCTTCATTGTTTACTCAGATCTATCTGGAATCTTCAGTGTTTACTTGGACTCCATTTTCAGGTTACATACTTGGACTTCATTTCTATGTATTATGATGTCATTAGACTGTATTAGCACTATTGGATTTTTGCACTTGCATTTTTCATTAAAAAATTATATGCAGAGACCGTAATTATCTTTAGCAGTGTCGTCTCCCACAGCTTTACTTCTTTATGTTCGCATAACCTCTAAGGAGATCAGGCTAGCTTGGAATATCCAGGTCAGGGCTCATGGTATTGGTGGGAAGGGCCATCAAGTCATAGCTGATTTATGGTGACCCCGTGGGGTTTTTAAGGCAAGGGACTTTTCAGAGGTGGTTGGTCATTGCCTGTCTCTGTGCCACAACCGTAGACTTCCTCGGTGGTCTCCCATCCAAGTGCTAACCCGGATCTGCCCTGCTTAGCTTCTGAGAACTGCTGAGACTGGACTATGATGGGCCAGAGCCTTTTGACACTGGTTCATCTTGCCCAGGTCTGTCTACTCTGACACAAGTGGCTCTCTGAAGGGTGGCATTTTTTTTAAAAAAAAAATTATTTGATAAAGTAGAGTAGATTACAGTACAACAGAGTGCATAAAAAAACAACAATGAATACACCAAGTACATAAGAAGGGATGAATGAATACTATCTTCCTTAGCGATCCTAGTCCTAACACAAGCACAGCTGTAGAAAATCACAATAAAAGAAACCACCGAAATCGCCAAAACCTTAATCGAAAGAGCAAACAGATACCTGCACTTTAATGTGCGAAATTTAACCATAGGTTAGGAACTTGTAGTTAAGATTTGTTTATGTTTCCCCAATCAAATTTGTCTACGTTCATTTTCTCAAGGATTGGATACCATTTGTCAAGGGGATTCAGTGGGTGACTCTCAACGTCCTCTGAGTTTTCTCAGAGGGAGATTTTTCCTTGCAAGAAAAAAAACAAACCATACTTTATGCAACCACTGTTGCATTGAAGGGAGAATGTTTGCTTTCCATTTACTTGCTATCGAAGTCTTATTTATTTATGTATTTATTTATTACTTGTATTTCTACCCCGCCTTGCTGGACAAGCTGGTTCAAGGCAGCTTCCAACAGTTAAAATACTATAAAACAATAGTTTACAAAGTTTAAAACACAGCATGATTTACAAATGAAACAAACAGATGAAAATGGCAGCAATCAGAGTCACAATGGTGAAAGAGGCTGCATCTGATTAAGCCGCCTCTGGTAGGGTCTCAGCCAGCAAGTTCCAGGGGCATAGTGTTCCTTAGTCCCCCAGTGGTGGCTCCTAATCAAAGGCCTGGTGTAAGAGCTCCATCTTGGCTGCTACTATCAGGATATTAATTTGTTCTTTGCTTCTTTCCGGCAGACCATCTGCTGGCCAAAGGTGAAGAAGGATCAGCGGTGGATCAAAAGGTACAGTAAGTCCAGTTAAAGAATGGGCAGTGAAAATAACTTGTGTCCAGAATTGAGCCATGCAGGGACACTCCCACCAGTTATGATAGTATGTTCCTTTTTGCCCACATTGTTTCCAACACAGCGGCGATGACTGAGGATAGATATGAGATAGTTTTACAGGCGTGCAATACCTTAAGTGCTGTTTCCTGGATAAGTTGTGAGTTCGAGATTTTAGCATGCATTTTCCAGATTTCATCCCATTGGCCAGATGAGAGGGATTGCTGAATATCCCTGGATCTGCCCTGCTTAGCTTCTGAGAACTGCCAAGACTGGACTATCGTGGGCCATTCAGGTCAGGGCCAAAGCCTCCTGACACTGGTTCGTCTTGCCCAGGTCTGTCAACTCTGACACAAGTGGCTCTCTGAAGGGTGGTGTTTTTCCGCACCCCTGTTGTTTTAACTGGGGATGTTGAGGATCAGACCTGGCAATAACTGTGTATAAAGCACCAGGCTGCAGACATCAAGAGCCAGTTTGGTGCAGTGGTTAGGAGTGTGGACTCTAACCTGGGAGAACCAGGTATGATTCCCCAACTCCTCCACATGCAGCTGCTGGTGTGGCCTTGGGTCAATCACAAGTTTTTTCCAAGCTGTTCTCACAAGAGCAGTTCTCGAAAGAGTTCTCTCAGCCCCACCTACCTCACAGGGTGTTTGTTGTGGGGAGGGGAAGGGAAAAGGAGTTTGTAAGCCGCTCTGAGACTCCTTCAGGTAGTGAAGGGCGGGGTATAAATCCAATCTCCTCCTCCTCTTCTTCTATTTCTTCTTCTTCTTCTCCCTTTTCCTCACTGTGTCTTTTAAAGAGGATGAGCTAGAGACTAAAGTAGGGGTCTACAACCTTTTGATCCCGTGGGCCCCTTTGGAATTCTGACTCTGCACAAAATGGCCACCGCGGGAGGAGAAGTCAGCCACAAAATGGCCGCCACAGCTCACCTTCAATTATACCATGACAATCCTTGTGTTATGGTGGCAGCTGCTACCAAATAATTATTTTCTTAATCTGCACAGTCAATCAAGTCTCCAACGGTCAAAAGCGCTACCTGGCCCCACCCACTTTCCAAAACACTTGGCAGCAGTGTTCCCTCTAAGCCGTGCATGTGAGTGGCTGCTCATTCACCCAGGAAGCCCCACTCAGCAGCAATCTGGAACCGTGCAGGGTCTTGCACTGCCCATTGCACATTTTAAGATCACAGCAGTTATATTCTGCTCAGGATGTGAAATGCTCTCCTCAGTAGGGGAGGGGAAGAGAGGGATCATTGCTTGGGAGGCACCATGAAAGGTTTCAGCAGGTGCCACAGTGCTCACAGGCATGGCGATGGAGACCATTGGAGTATAGTAACTATTGCCATAGGGTCTCATGGACCAGGCAGCATCTGCTATCTAGGCTTGCAGTTATGGTGGGGCATTTCAGGGCTCCGCCTCCTCAAATGTGAGGCGTGCCCCACAACAGCTGCTGCCTCTCTCCCCCTGCCTCCCCCTCCCCTGCTGCCCCACAACATTTCCCAATGCCCCACCAACCCAAAATTTCTGGCTATGGGACTGCTGCTATCACCAGGGGTCTGTTGGAGCAGGAGCGCACAGGAGCGCAGCTCCGGGAGTGAGGAGCCCAGGGGGCGGGCACATGACCAAGCCCCACCCCCTCCTTGGCTTCCCCGAGCAGTGCAGAGGCGCAGCGCCCCGGGGAAAGCCCTGCTAGGGTCTTTATTGATTTTAATGTTTTGTTTTAATATTGATAATTTTATCATTGTTCCTTTTATGACTGTGTGCTGCTTTTCCAGAGACTTGCTCAAGGTGGCAATTTTCTAAGTATAGCATTTTTTATCTGGGCACATGGCACATAAGTACTGGAGAAATTTCACCAACCCTTCAGCAGCTTCCACCTTATCAGTTTGGTGTAGTGGTCAGGAGTTGGACTCTAATCTGGGAGAACCAGGTTTGATTCCCCACTTCTCCACATGCAGCTGCTGGTGTGACCTTGGGCCAGTCACAAGTTCTCCCAGAGCTGTTCTCTCATGAGCAGTTCTCAAAAGACCTCTCTCAGCCCCACTTACCTCACAGGGTGTCTTGTTGTGGGGAGGGGAAGGGAAAGGGATGGGTGGTGCACATGTCCTGGGTATCTCAAGTCTACTTGAAACCTAGTGGTTTCAAGATAGCAGGAAGAGAATGAGGGTGTGTTCTTTACGCTTATTTTTATTGCACAAAGTATTAGATGGGGAAGGGAATGGAGGAAGAGCAGGTCAGTTTCACTCACCTGTGGAGTGGAGCCTGAGGGGTGGGTGTTGCCTTCTGACACACTTCTGGTATGTTAGGGGGTGTGGCATATGCAAATGAGTTATGGTAATGAGCTCCTGCACCTCTTTTTCTACGAAATGACCCCTGGCTATCACATTTGTATTTCTGTAGGTAGTGTAATTGGGGCCGCGGTGGCTCAGAAGTTAAGACACCGAACTGCAGGCTGGAAGGTCGGTAGCTCAGCAGTTCAAGACCCGAATGTTGCGTGACAAGGAGGTCCCCGGCCCCAGCTCCTGCCAACCTAGCAGTTCGAAAGCAAGAAATTGCAAGTAACACACGTACACTGTTACTGCTTAAACAATGTGTGTTGTGCTATTTGGTTTGACTCTAACTGAACACTTGAATGGCTCTACCACAAAGCTAATAAGCTCTTTAAATTAATTTAAACATTTAAATTAAATAAAGCTATCCAGATCAGGTGAGCTGAACTGAAAGAAATGGCAAGAAAATAAATAGGCCCCACTTAAGTGGGAAGGTAACCGCATTCCGTGCGCCTCAGCATTTAGTCATGCCGGCCACATGGCCACAGAAAAAGTATTCGGACAGCGCTGGCTCTTCGGCTTGGAGATGGAGTCGGATTCGACTGGCTTTCAAGCAAAGGTAGCCTTTACCTTTACCTTTTTAGGTAGTGTAATATACAGGCAAATGCCATGAATTCTCAAGAACCGTGTGAACAGATCCTAAAATTAGCAATCCTGAAAACATTGTCCGAGGAGAAGCCTCATCAGACAGACCTGAGTAGGTTTCTGATTAGGTTTGCAGTCTTAGAGGCGTGCCTGAGCTACATCTATTCCCAAAACTACATTTGGATCCATAATAAGAAGAGCAATTTGTGCATTTGGAATTCAGCTCTTCTGCTTGCAGTGAGACTATCCCACGTCCCATTAGCCAGCTAGTGACCTTGCTCTTAAGGAATATAGCCATGAGAAGGCAAGCGAGGCTGTCCTTCCATTCCCCTTCTCCCTTTTGTTTCTCTCAGTGTGTTATTACCATTACATAAGACTGGGGAGAAAAGCCATTGCATGCAAACATGCAGCTATGCTGGATATAGTTGCCATCCTCCAGGCGGTGACTGGAGATCTGATGGAATTACAAATGATCTCCAGGTGACAGAGATCAGTTCCCCTGGAGAAAATGGTTGCTTTGGAAGGTGGACTCTATGGCATTATCCCCCACTGAGGTCCTTCCCCTCCCCAAACCCCACCCTCCTCAAGCTGTACCCCCAAATATCTAAGTATTTCCCTACTCTGAGCTGGCAACCGTAATGCCAGAGTATGCCCAACTTTAACTAGGTGACCACACAAAGGGTGGTCTAAGTATCTAAGTATTTCCCTACTCTGAGCTGGCAACTGTATGCCAGAGTATGCCAGAGTAGGTGACCCCACACTCCACCAAGGTCTAAAATATTCTGTTGATACGATCAATGAGTCCAAGTTCATCCATCCATCCATCCATCCGTCTGTCCATCCATCCATCTATTCGTCCATCCGTCCACCCACCCACCCACCCACCCACCCATCCATCCATCCATCCATCCATCCATCCATCCATCCATCCATCCATCCGTCTGTCCATCCATCCATTCATCCACCCACCCACCCACCCACCCATCCATCCATCCACCCACCCATCCATCCATCCATAACATTTATTGTAACATAAAGCTTTCGAGAAACACAACTCTCTTCATCAGATGCATGAAGAGAGCTGGGTTTCTCAAAAGCTTATGCTACAATAACGTTTGTTAGTCTTAGGCCCTTTCTGCACTCTCCTTTTAATCCATGTTCACCGTGGAGTCCTCCAAGCAATTCTGCACTAGAATCAAATCCAACCTTCTTTTTAATCCAGGTTTTTTTCCCCATTCTGCACTAAAACCGAGTTCAACCTTCTTTTTATTCCATCCCCCCCCCCCTTTCTGCATTACATTGTAGTTATTGTTCAGTCACACAGTCAAGTCCAACACTTTACGACCCCTTGGACCACATCACACCATGCCCTCTGGTCTTCCGTCATGTTCCGGAGTTTGCTCAACTTTATGTTTGCTGCATCGATGACACTGTCTAGCCATCTCATCCTTTGCCATCCCCTTCTTCTTTGACCTTCAATCTCTCCCAGCATCAGGGTCTTCTCCAGGGAGTGCTCCCTTGGTGGCCAAAGTATTGGAGCTTCAGCTGTAGGATCTGGCTTTCCAGGGAATAGTCAGGGTTGATTTCTTTGAGGAGTGGCTGATTTGATCTCCTTGGAGGCGATTACCTCCCTTCAATGGTCAGCCCAGTTTCAGCCTGCTGTTGTCCCGGGTTACTTGGATGCTGTTCTGCCATGGATTTAAATTGCCTTGACTCAAACACTGAGAAAATCCAGAGTGGCAGGCAAATGCGGAAAGGACGTTAGGCTGCAATCACACACACTAAAAAAAATCCACTTTCGATGCGCTTTCAAACTGGATTCTGTACCAGCTGTTCCCTCAAGGACAGCTTGGGAAAGAGCTCTCTCAGCCCCACCTACCTCACAGGGTGTCTGTTGTGGGGAGGGGAAGGGAAAAGGAGTTTGTAAGCCGCTCTGAGACTCCCTTGGGGAGTGGAGGGCGGGGTATAAATCCAATCTCTTCTCTCTCTTCTTCATTTTGCCTGTTCACACAGTAAGAATCCAATTGGAAAGTGCCCTGAAAGTAGACTGAAAGTGGATTATTTAGCATGTGTGACCGCAGCCTTAAAAGGTGCTACTGCGTTTTTCCCCCTATTTTGCAGCAACAGACTTAACACGGCTAACTCCGTGATTTTCTACGGGGGAACTGATCTCTGGAGGATGGGGATCTCCAGGACCCACCTAGGGGATGGCAACCAACGTTCCCTCTAAGCTGTGGAGGCTTGTAAGCAAAACTTCTACTTTGTGAGCTACTGGCATTAAAGTTGTGAGCGAGCGATTTGGCGGCTGCATAAATTAGTTTGCTCTGGGGCTCTCCTTCCTGAACCAAGACAAAAATGCGTGAGCCGGAGGCTAAAAAACTGTGAGCTGGCTCACACTAACTCAGCTTAGAAGGAACACTGACGGCAACCCTAGGCAGGGCTGCTCCTCCAGTAGTCAAACTGCCATTAAATATTGCATGTGGAGCGAATCGGTACAGCTCTACAGTTGCAAATACAGTCACTGGATATTTAACTACAAAACTCTGTCTGCAGGCTTAGGGTATGTATTTGAGGCATTCTTCACTCTCTTATGTGTTTCTGAAAAGAGAAAAAAAAATAAGGGGTGTTTGATTGAAGGGAGGGAAGGGAGGGCGAGAGACCAAGAATACGCACAGATACCTCCCTTCCCCTCCATAAATATGCATGCATTTCCTGGGTGCTTCCACTGTGACACTCAGTGAGGCTAGGAGCATAGAGTACATTGGCTTGTCTCTCCGCTCTAATGCATACTGATGAGGACTTCAAAGGCAGGCTGCTGGCGGAATGTGCGCGGGGCAGAGGCAAAGCGCATTTCCCCCTCATCAAACCCAGTGCCCTACTCCGATGGCAACTGTGCATTCAGCCGGTGGATAATGGAGCTGTTGTAAGGCAGCTGAACGTCTTTCGGAAAAGCGAGAGATCCCAGGGTGCAAAAGACAGTCGGCTTTCTGAACACGGTGATTTCCTCCTTCGCTCAGCCGCAATGTCACCCGATCTTTCACTCCATCCATCTCACCGCACGCGTTACCTTGTCTGCCTTTTTGTCTTCGCGGCCCAACCGGGTGCCCATTTGCTCAGTGGAAGGCCACGTACCTGAAGAGGTGTCTATCCTGGTGTGACAACTCTGGCCTTGCGTCTTTGACACTACAGACAAGGACTGCTAGTCTGTGGTTTCTGGTGCTAGGGAATAGGGTATTTCCACATGGGTTCGATGTGGATAGGAAATGGGGCATCTCCTGCACTTTCCCACGGGATCATGGTGCACTTGTGCCTGGCTTGTAGCCACAGTGGGGCATTTAGGGGCGGTGCCCCCTCATTTGTGGGCCATGCCCCACAACTAGTGTTCCCTCTAAGCTCAGTTAGTGGAAGCCAGCTCACAGTTTTTTAGCCTCCGGCTCGCACATTTTTGTCTTAGCTCAGGAAGGAGGGCTCCAGAGCAAACTAATTTATGCAGTAGCCAAATCACTGGCTCACAACTTTAATGGCAGTAGCTCACAAAGCAGAGTTTTTGCTCACAAGACTCCACAGCATAGAGGGAGCATTGCCCACAACTCCCCCTGCCCCTGCCTGGGCCCTTAGCTGCTGGCCACACTTGTTCACCTCGGCCACTACAAGAGCCAGCCGGTGTGATTAATATTTAGGGAATATGCACCCTGTAGCAAAGAGTGCATACTCGCCAAGTATTAATTTGCCAGTTTAGTGTAGTGGTTAAGTGCGCGGACTCTACTCTGGGAGAACCGGGTTTGATTCCCCGCTCCTCCACTTGCACCTGCTGGATGACCTTGGGCAAGCCATAGCTCTGGCACAGCTGTTCTTGAAAAGAGCAGTTTCTGTCAGAGCTCTCTCAGCCCCACCTGTCAGCTAATGCTGCCATCTCCTGCCCGGGAATTGAGATGAGTGAACCCTTGACGTCAGGACTGTGGAATGTTATGTTATATTTCTCATGGCATCCTTGAGCTACTCTGACCTTGAGAGACTGTTAGTGTTGGCCCTTGTATCTCTTCTCCTGTCTGACTCTAATGCTTCCCGCTTTTTCCCTGAGAACTGTAAACCAGTATTTTATGCGCCTTTTCTCTGACATGATGATTGGTTACCATGCATTACCAGACCCCTTTTTGAATTCTGTATAATTGTCCTGATTGAGGCGGAACCCGCTATTACTAACACAAGAAGTGCAGATGACCATAGCAGGCCTTTCTCAATAAAGCTTTCCTGTTTAAGGACACTTGTTGGTGATTGACTCTGTAGGACTCTCAGCTCCACATACCTCCCAGGGTGTCTGTTGTGGGGAGGGGAAGGGAAAGGAGTTTGTAAGACACTCTGAGACTCCTTTGGGTAGTGAAGGGTGGGGTAGAAATCCAATCTCTTCTTCTTGCACCAGCTGTCTCTCCCTCTGTGGTAGCTGAGGTGAACGAGTGCAACCAACAGGTAAGGAAAAACCTTTCTCTTTCATCTACATTTCTGCCGATGGGAGAACTCTCTCTTTCTGCCACCCCCCCCCCCCCCCGGTCCCCTGGATTTCCCAATGCTTCCCCACCCAAAATTTTCTGGCTACACCCCTGACTTGTGCTCTTCCCAGGGCTCCCCCCAGCTTTTCTCTCACCTTTCTAAAACCTGTTTTGCTGCAACGTTTTTGGGAGGATCACAGCCAGGATGGCTGCAGTATGGGTAGGCAAATTCAGATTTCCTCAAGCCAGGGTTGCCAACCTGGGACTTGGAGATCTCCAGGAATTACAGCTGATATTCCAGGCAACAGAGACAAGAATATAAGAACATAAGAGAAGCCAATGTTGGATCGGGCCAGTGGCCCATCCAGTCCAACACTCTGTGTCACACAGTGGCCAAAAACACCAGAAGAGAAGAAGAAGAAGAAGAAGAAGAAGAAGAGATTGGATTTATATCCCGCCCTTCACTCACTTAAGAGTCTCAGAGCGGCCTACAAACTCCTTTCCCTTCCCCTCCCCACAACAGATACCCTGTGAGGTAGGTGGGGCTGAGAGAGCTCTTTCCCAAGCTGTCCTTGAGGGAACAGCTGGTACAGAGCTATGGCTTGCCTAAGGTCATCCAGCCAGATGCAAGTGGAGGAGTGGGGAATCAAACCCGATTCTCCCAGATTAGAGTCCACGCACTTAACCACTACACCAGAAGAGGAGGAGGAAGAAGAAGAAGAAGAAGAAGAGATTGGATTTATACCCCACCCTTCACTACCCAAGGGAGTCTCAGAGTGGCTTACAATCTCCTTTCCCTTCCCCTTCCCACAACAGACACCCTGTGAGGTAGGTGGGGCTGAGAGAGCTCTGAGACAACTGTCCTTGAGAGAACAGCTGGTACAGAGCTATGGCTTGCCCGAGGTCATCCAGCAGGTGCAAGTGGAGGAGTGGGGAATCAAGCCTGGTTCTCTCAGATAAGAGTCCACGCACTTAACCACTACACCATGCTGGCTCACCAGGTGCCCTCAGGAGGTCCAGCAGTGGGGCCAGATGAGTCCCCCAGGAGAAAATGGCTGCTTTGGAGAATGGACTATATGGCGTTATACCCTGCTGAGGTCCCTCTATAAGCTGCACCCCTCACAGCTCTAGGTATGTCCCAACCCAACTCAAATATCCAGAGGCCATTTTTCCTGACCCTGTTCCCACATTTCTTCCTCCAGTGTTATTTCTAAGCTGAGTTAATGTGAGCTAGCTCACAGTTTTTTTAGCCTCCGGCTCACACATTTTTCTCTTCGCTCAGGAAGGAGGGCTCCAGAGCAAACTCATTTATGCAGTAGCCAAATGGCTCGCTCACAACTTGAATGCCAGCAGCTCACAAAGGAGAATTTTTGCTCACAAGACTCCACAGCTTAGAGGGAACATTGTAATGGTTTGTTTTTTTTTAAATGGACATTGAATATTGGTATATGGATATCATAGGGCTGCGGTGGTTCAGAGGTTAAGACGCTGAGCTGCAGACCAGAAGTTCGGTAGCTCAGCAGTGCGAGACCCGAGTGCCGCGTGACGGAGTGAGCTCCTGTCTCTGGCCCCAGCTCCTGCCAACCTAGCAGTTCGAAAGCGAGAAATTACAAGTAGATAAATAGGTACCACTTTGGTGGGAAGGTAACAGCGTTCTGTGTGCCTTGGCGTTTAGTCATGCCGACCACATGACCACGGAAAAAATCTTCGGCCAGCGCTGGCTCTTGGGCTTGAAAACGGAGATGAGTACCACCCCCTAGAGTCGGATTCAGCTGCCTTTTGAGCAAGGGGAACCTTTACCTATATGGATATAACATTAGAACGATATGCATAACAGGTTCTCTTAATTCCCATCTTTCTTTCTTTCTTTCTTTCTTTCTTTCTTTCTTTCTTTCTTTCTTTCTTTCTTTCTTTCTTTCTTTCTTTCATTAGTAAGTCTCTACCTCCTTCTGTTGCAGAGATATAAGGGAAACCATATCTCCCCAATGGAAGAGGTTGTGCAGGTACCCTCAACTTTTTTGAGACTATGGCCACCACTGGAATCCTGACACAGTGTGGTGGGCACAGCCACCAAACAGCTGCCACAGAATGGCTGCCTCAGTTTACCTTCAGTCACAAAGCGAAGATTCCTTGTATTGTGCTGGCAGCTGCTGTCCAAGCAACATTTTCTGTCATTTTTAAGCATGTTTTTGTTTTTGCTTTTTTTGTTCTTTGTTGGAGTTGGTTTGTGTTGGGGGGTCATGGGTTCTTTTGGTGCATTCTTGTGGTTTACACGGAGATCCTCTCATTTTACATTGCTTCAGATTATTGTTTTTTATATGGTTTCAGATTCTTCACTTTTCCATTGGTTGGGCTTAACAACAGCTTGCGCTAACCTTTCGGGGTGGGGGAAATTCTAGGGTTTTATATTTCGGAGGTTAGGTCCTCCATAGGAAACAGCGGAGGACAGGTGGGGGCACCTTATCCAGGGGCCCATAGAACTGGATTCTTAGTCCAATGGACTTGAAATATGTGAAGCATTTAATGGACAAGACCCAGCAGCTCTCCTGAAATTGGGGTGCCAATATCTTTTTTTAAACAAACCAACAGCCCAGCTCCCTGGAAAGATTGGAAATAATGGAGATGGAAAATATCAGAAACCTAGGGGGAGGGTGATGGATTCAGATACCCAAGAAACTAGGAATACTGAAATTGTTGGCCTCAAATATATTCAGATCCAAAAAAGAAATGATTTTTGTTTGTTTCTTTTTGCTGCACACCCCTAATCTGCCTTGGTCCATCAAGGTACCTTTCTCGCAACACAAGAACTCATGGGCACTCCACAAAATTACTGAGCAGTCGGGTTAGAACAGATAAAAGGAAATACTTCTTCACCCAAAGAGTGATTAACATGTGGAATTCACTGCCACAGGAGGTGGCGATGGCTACAAGTATGGACAGCTTCAAGGGGGAATTAGATAAGCATCTGGAGCAGAGGTCCATCAGTGGCTATTAGCCACAAGGTATAGATAGGAACTCTCAGTCTGGGGCAAGGGATGCTCTGTATTCTTGGTGTTTGATGGGGGGGCAACAGTGGGAGGGCTTCTACTGCTGGACCTGCTGAGGGCACCTGATATTTTTGGCCACTGGGTGACACAGAAGGTGCATTCAGACAATGTGCTGGAGTCAGCTGGAGCCGGCTCAAAATGCCCCACTCCGGACCGACACGAAGCGCACGCAAGCAGCTTCCCGGCGTCTACATGGGAGCGTGCATTGGGCTTTTAAAATACATTTTCGCTGCTTGTGCATGCAATCACCCGAAAATAAAATCTAGCGCTTGCGCAAAAGCAGGAGAGCAAAGCCTCTCACTCACCCAAGCTCCGTGACTTCCTTGCGCTGTGAGAACACTTCCCTTTAAACTTTTACCCTGAAACTGGTCTCCGTGGCATCCGGAATGGAGAAGCAGTGGCCATTTTTAAAAACATTTTTTTTTTTTGGAAAGGTATAGAAGCGCTCATGCACATATTGCCAACGGTCAAAACAAACGGCGGTCAAAAAGCGGAAGCCAGAGGCTTCCGCAGGGGGAGGGGGCCTTAAAAACTCGGAAGTGGCTCGGCAATGGCTCCGTGATCACATGGGGAGAAGGTGGCTTGAGCCGGAAGAGGACAGGAGAAACCACCTTGGGATCTGGTCTCAAAAATGCAACACTTTGAGGCGGCGTTTGGTCCGGTAGGTGACAGCTGTGGCTGTCTGAACGTGCACATTTGACCTGGCTCAAAGCATTTCGAACTGGCTCAAATCTGCGCGTCTGAACACACCCAGAGTGTTGGACTGGATGGGCCATTGGCCTGATCCAACACTGGTTTCTCTTATGTTCTTAAGGTCAATATTGTCTACTCAGATTGGCAGCCGCTCTTCAGGGTCTCAGTTTTTCAACAAGATCATCACCTCCTATCTGGTCTTTTCGACAGGAGATGCCAGGAATCGTCCCTGAGACCTTCTGTACACCTAGCATTGATCTAGGGATTGGGGGGGAAGGGGGCCTGAGGTGGCATTGCTAATTAAAGGAAAGTTGATTACATTCACTTGTTTTTATTGTTGTAATGTTTATATGATATCATTAGGTCTGTAAGTCACTTTTAGCCTGCTTTGGCGGGGAGGGTGGGGTGTAAATCAAGGTAATAATAAATAAATTTGAGGGGAGCCAAGGAGGGAGGGGGCATGAAAGAAACACTAGGGGGCAGGGTGGGCCCCATGTTAGCTATGGGCCTGGAACAATGTCAGCTGAAAAGGTGGAATCTAAATCATAGAATCACACAGAGTTGGAAGGGTCCTTATAGGCCATCTAGTCCAACCCCTTGCTCCATGCAGGAACAGCCTAGAGCACCCCTGACAAGGGTTTGTCCAGCCGCTGCTTGAAGACTGCCAGTCAGGGGGAGCTCACCACCTCCTGAGGCAGCCGATTCCACTCTTGCACAACTCTGACTGTCAAAAAGTTTTCCCTAAGATCCAGCCGGTACCTTCCCGCCCTCCATTTAAACCCATGATCTCGAGTCCTATAATAAAGTCAATCAAATAAATAAAACCCCAACTTACATATCTGGGCAGTTCACAAGATCCCCTACAGCAAACCAATTCTCAGTTGGGCAGGCCTTTAGCCTCTTCAAAGAAACAAAGACGAGTTTGCTGTCCTCATTTCAATGAACCAGAACCAGGAAAGGTTAGTCAAGTAGAATAGGGAGCCAACAATAAAAGCTTAATATATAGTGTATAAAAAGATATACGTCTTTATTCACAAAAAATTTTAAAAAATATATAGGGGCCTGACAAAACCTCATGTAAAAACAGGGGTCCGTTGGAGCGGGAGCACACAGGAGCGCAGCTCCGGGAGTGAGGAGCCCAGGGGGCGGGCACATGACCAAGCCCCGCCCCCTCCTCGGCTTCCCCAAGCAGTGCAGAGGCGCAGCACCCCGGGGAAAGCCCTGCTAGGGTCTTTATTGTTTTTAATGTTTTGTTTTAATGTTGATAATTTTATCATTGTTCCTTTTATGACTGTGTGCTGCTTTTCCAGAGACTTGCTCAAGGTGGCATATAAATTTTCTAAGTATACCATTTTTTATCTGGGCACATGGCACATAAGTACTGGAGAAATGTCACCAACCCTTCAGCAGCTTCCACCCCATCAGTTTGGTGTAGTGGTCAGGAGTTGTACTCTAATCTGGGAGAGCTGGGTTTGGTTCCCCACGCCTCCACATGCAGCTGCTGGTGTGACCTTGGGCCAGTCACAAGTTCTCTCAGAGCTGTTCTCTCAAGTACAGTTCTCAAAAGACCTCTCTCAGCTCCACCTACCTCACAGGGTGTCTTGTTGTGGGGAGGGGAAGGGAAAGGGATGGGTGGTGCACATGTCCTGGGTATCTCAAGGCTACTTGAAACCTGGTGGTTTCAAGGGAGCAGGAAGAGAATGAGGGTGTGTTCTTCACGCTTATTTTTATTGCACAAAGTATTGGATGGGGAAGGGAATGGAGGAAGAGCAGGTCAGTTTCACTCACCTGTGGAGTGGAGCCTGAGGGGTGGGTGTTGCCTTCTGACACACTTCCGGTATGTTAGGGGGTGTGGCATATGCAAATGAGTTTTGCAAATGAGTTATGCTAATGAGCTCCTGTACCTCTTTTTCTACAAAATGACCCCTGTGTAAAAATAACTGAAAAATAACACACAAGGGCTAATAGACTTGACCTGACACATTTCAGCCTGTATATATCCCTTGGCATGTGATTGCATCTTTGGAGGCCTCATTTATACTTTTATTCTGGGCCCAGTGGTTTCACTTGGGAACAATTCTTTTCTGGTCCATCTTGTATCTATGTAGCGTGATTGCATGATTGTGTTGTGTTATGATATAAGCCAATTTATTCCTCGTTGTGTCTGACCTCTGAAGAAGGCCTGTACAGGCCGAAACGCATCAGGTCAAATCTATTAGCCCTTATGTGTTAGAATCAAGTTATTTTTACATGAGGTGTGATCGGGTCCCGATGTATTTTTAAATTCTTTCTTAATAAATACATGTATCTTTTTATACACTATATATTAAGCTTTTATTGATGGCCCTCTATTCTACTTGTCTAACCTTTTCAGGTTCTGGATCCTAGTTACATACATAAACATACCTTTATTGGCATAAAACAGGTTACTGAAAGAGACATGATCGGAAAGAAAGGTAACAAGGAAAAATAAGTTAATCTTATATAGCTATGCATTGTGCAAATGATCCTTAATTACCAAACTTAAAAATAGAGCAACCTTTTCAGTTAGTTCGGGTGACAGGTCATTCAGGAGACAGCGCACCTTCAAAAAATCTGGGCAACCTATCATGTTAGATAGAATTGGGTCTAAAAGAGTAAGACGTATATCGTCATACCAGGGACAGTATAGGAGAATATGGAGAACTGAATCAACCTGATTTAGACTACACGCACAGAGTCTTGCTGAGTATGGAACCCCTCTATATCTACCATGAGTGACAGCCGATGGAATGGCGTTACATCTAGCAAGTGCAAATGCTCGGCGCAGGTGAGGGGCATGGAGGGCCGATAGATAAGAAGGCAGATGGCTAGTATGTGGGAGAATTCCAAAGTTCAGGGGAGAGCAGGATTTGTTTGCATCACTAGCTAGTTTCTGCATTTCATTGTCCAGGATTCTGCGTCTAATTAGCTCGTATGCATTTGTAAGATCCTAGTTTTAGGTTCAGTTCCCCCCCCCCCTTTTTTTTGTCCCTCATTTCACTAAACCTCAGGAAGCCAGCTGATTGTATTTGTGTCTAATTTGTGGGAGCTATCCAATCGGGCACTCTTGCTGTGTTATATCGTTCTATTACTTTGCAAAGTGCACCGGGGCTGTGCGGGAATTAAGCTTAAATGATTTGTTAATATTGCAAGTGCGCGCGGAAATGAGAGAAAGGGAACCTTTCGCCAGCCCTCGGAATGCTATAAATCCCGGACTGTTCAGGAGAGATAAAGCGATGCTGCGCCAGGCATTTTGAAAAGGGCAGGGGGTTCTTTATGGCGTAAACACATCCGAGGCCTCCCCTACATTTTAAACACGAGCAAAAGTTTGAAAATGCCAGCGTGACTACATTAAAAGAAAGGAACAACTACCACCTTCATACCCCTGGGTTTTGACCTGTGTCTTTGATTTTGTTTTTTTTTTCAGTTCAAACCTCAAGAGATTCTGTAACTGATGACAGCGGACCCCAAACGTAGTACACATACTTCCGTGTGTGAAAAGGAAAGTCACAGATCAAACAGCATAAAGAGTACTTTGCTTTTGCCGCAGACACAATGCTTCTCGACGGAAGCTATCAGCAGACGTTCAGCCGCCGGTCATACCTGACCTGTGCAGACATTCAAAGGCTCTTAAAAAAGAGAATTCTTAACCCTTGCTGGAGAAGGGTAAGGTACTCGGGTGCAATATCAAATTATTCTTGAACCTTGAATCCAAAGGAAAGGCAGGATGTAAATGTTTTGGTTAAGTGCAGTTTGGTGTAGTGGTTAAGTGCGCAGACTCTACTCTGGGAGAACTGGGTTTGATTCCCCACTCCTCCACTTGCACCTGCTGGATGACCTTGGGCAAGCCATAGTTCTGGCACAGCTGTTCTTGAAAAAGAGCAGTCTCTGTCAGAGCTCTATCAGCCCCACCTGTTCTGATTGTGATTCCCAGAACACTGCCACTGCTGCCGTGGGGGGAGAGGAAGCAGGCAGGAGGCTGGGAGAGTGATGGGGGCAGAAAGAGTGATGGATTGGGGGGCAGAAAGAGAGAGAAAGAGTGATGAGGTGGGGAGGCAGAAAAACAAAGAGAATGATGACGGGTCACAGGGGTCCTTTCATAGAAAAAGAGGTGCAGGAGCTCATTAGCATAACTCATTAGCATATGCCACGTCCCCTGACATCACCAGAAGTGTTTCAGAAAGGGAATGTCAGTTTCAGCCCCATTATATCCTATGGGCCATTGAAATCAATGGCAAAAACTCATAGGATATATGAGGGCCTGGAGGAAAGGGGGTTTGAGGGAAAGGCTCCAAACTTGCAGGGTAGCTGCTGAAGCCTCTCCTCGAAATGCCCACCAAGTTTCAAGAAGATTGGACTGCGGGGTACAATTCTATGGGCCCCCAAACAGGTTATCCCATCCCCTCCATTGTTCTCTATGGAGGGAAAAAATATTAACTTTTTTCCTACCATAGAGAACAATGGAGGGAATGGGGGCAACCTGTTTGGGGGGCTGTAGAATTGGACCCCCTGGTCCAGTCTTCTTGAAACTTAGTGGGTATTTGGGGGAGAGGCCCCAGCAGCTACCCTGCAAGTTTGGAGTCTCTCCCTCAAACCCCCTCCCCTCCAGTGGCTTTTAATGTTGCCGCCGAATTTCGGCAGCAATTCGGCAGCGAGCTGAATCAGATTAGAGAATCTGATTCATCCCATGGCTGCCCTACTGGCCAGTCCTGAGCTGGCGGAGCTTTGCTCCACCTCGCTCCGGCCCCAACGGACCCCTGATGGGTCAGAAAGAGAGGAAGTAACATACATGGAGGAGAGAGAGAGAGTAAGAAAGGGGGGCAGAAGGGAGAAAGAGTGTGAGAGAGGTAGGGGGAGAAGGGAGGAAGCAAAGATGTGAGGAATGGCATAACCATCCCGCAAGTTTCTTGTGGGTCTCCATTGTTTCTACTCTAATCTGAGGAATGGTGCTTTGAATCTCAAAAGCTGACACCCTGAAACTCTCGTTGGTCTCTGAGGTGCTACTGGAATAGAACCGGGGAAAACAAATTAAGTCGCTCCCACTAAAACGAGGCCTGCTGTCCCATGCTATAATCCTTCTCAGCTGAAATCTGAGCTTCCCATCTTTTTCCTGTGAGGGTAAACTGCTGCAAGATTTCACCTAATTCACCACACTTTGGAAATGAGTATAATTGTAGCCATTTCCCTGGAATTTATGACTTTGCTCGTAATGGACGAAGGCTGGTTGGTCAAGGCTTTGTTTTCGATTCACTGATGTTAAGCACTGAACGGATTCCCATTGCATTAAATATTATAGAGTCTTGCAGCACTAAGATATGTCCCCATTTCGGAGCTCCGTGTACCATTAAACTAAATAGAATCATATTTCACACAGTATTTCTACCCAGTTGTCTCGGAAAGCAGTATGCCCAAGCTAATGCTGGATTCAAAAGGGCATATCTGAATTCCCCAAATGGCCAGCGACCCATTCGTAGAGCAGAACATGAGCTGAACTAGCACATGCCTGAACATGTTCTGAGAGCCAGCTTGGTATAGTGGTTAAGAGCATGGACTCTAATCTGGGAAGACTGGATTTGATTCCCCACTCCTCCACTTGCACCTGCTGGATGCCCTTGGGCAAGCCATAGCTCTGTACCAGCTGTTCTCTCAAGGACAGTTGCCTCAGAGCTCTCTCAGCCCCACCTACCTCACAGGGTGTCTGTTGTGGGGAGGGGAAGGGAAAGGGATTGTAAGCTGCTCTGAAATGCCTTCAGGTAGTGAAGGGCAAGGTATACATCCAGTCTCCTCCTCCTCCTCTTCTTCTTCATTATTACTTGACACATGTGATAGGAGTGCAGTTTCCCAGTACAGAAGTATTAGCAGTGAAGGGTCCCCAGATATTCTGAGCCTGTGGACTGCTTTGGGATTCTGCTACATCTTAGTGGCTACAATCACAAAATGGCTGCCATGGGAGGTGGAGCCAAACAGAAAATGTCCAGGAACAACGTTATGTATAACTCTTCATAGTAACTCTTCAACATTCCAAACCAGTGGGAGCCAGTGACCACATGGCCATTGCCTCAGATCGCAAATTGGCTATTTAAAGTGAGCTTTCCCTAAGTTCCCTCTCTTCTCTTTGCCCCTTATCCTAGGATCCGTGTGGAGCCATTCCATACGGGTTGCTGGCCAGCTCACAATCCCTTCCCTCCCTCTTTTGGTTTCTTTTTCACTGCCAGATCTGCTTATCACGTCGGACAGGTAATGTATCACCCCCAAAAAATACTTCCTGCTAATGCAAACATCTCTGTCTTTTCATATCTTATCTCCTAGCTTGGTATTGTGTGTGTGAGTGTTTGCAATTATTATTGTATGTTTGAATATCTTACATAAAAGATCAATTATTGCATCCAGCCTAGTCTCCTCATCTATTCATGGGCTCTGGGAATTCTGACTCCAGTATACACAGGTTATGATCTGATATTGTATGCCAATTGCCATTTAATATTCATAGTTCACCAAGCTTAATAATAAAGTAAGGCAATTTGGCTAACAAGCTGATCAGATCTACAGTGGCCAATCAAAAGCCCTGCTGGCTGCACCCATTTTCTAAAAAAAAAAAAAAAATTGGTGGGAAAGGTGTTGGGAAGTCCCATGGCAACCATGGGCACCATGATGGGGATCCATGTACACAGTCCTAATTTTAAGACCACAAAACCCATGATGTGTTACAAGCATTAGTGAAAAAAATGCTTAAAGACTTCTGGGGGAGGGAAGGCAGCGTGATATAGCCTGATCTCAGAAAGAAACCACCTCAGCTTCTCCCTTGCCTTGAGAGACCATTGTTGCTGGGGTCGCCATTGGTTAGTTGTGACTTGATGGCACTTACATATATAAAGAAGGGTCCAAGAGGGAGCTTAGTATAAGCCGATCTTGTCAGATCTTGGAAGCTAAGCAGGGTTGGTACTTGGGTAAGAGACCACAAAGGAAGACTCTGCAGAGGAAGGCAATGGCAAACCACCTCTACTTCTCCCTTGCCTTGAATGCTCCTTTCTGGTATCACCAGAAGTCTCTGCAGAGGAAGGCAATCTCTTCTCCCTTGCCTGAAAGCCCCTTGTTGAGGTCACCATAAGTCCAAGCTAAGCAGGGTCGGTACTTGGATGGGAGGCCACCAAGGAAGACCCTGCAGAGGAAGGCAATGGCCAACCACCTCTGCTTCTCACTTGCCTTGAATGCTCCTTTCTGGTATCACCAGAAGTCTAAGCTAAGTAGGGTTGGTACTTGGATGGGAGGCCACCAAGGAAGGCTCTGTAGAGGAACAGCCAACCACCTCTGCTTCTCACTTGCCTTGAAAGCCCTTTTCTGGAATCACCATAGGTCTAAGCTAAGCAGGGTCGATACTTGGAAGGGAGACCACCAAGGAAGGCTCTGCCGAGGAAGGCATTGGCAGACCACCTCTGCTTCTCCCTTACCTTGAAAGCCCCTTGCTGGAATCACCATAAGTCTAAGCTAAGCAGGGTCGGTACTTGGATGGGAGATCACCAAGGAAGGCTCTGCAGAGGAAGGCAATGGCAAACCACCCCTGCGTCTAACATGCCTTGAAAGCCCCTTGCTGGGATTGCCATAAGTTGGCTGTGACTTTGCATATCCAAAGACTTCTGGAGATGTTTGGATAAGAACAAAGAACTGAGAAATCAGTGGAACACAGAAAATATATCATAGACCATGCAAAATCATGAGCATTGCTGGGGAAATGCAATTAGTAACAGGATGAATCCAGAGGGTATTGTCCATTGCAACCTTTGAAGACCTAGAGAATACCTCTTGCTCGTGATTAGTTCCTGAGCTGTTCTTTTGTGACCGATTGCTCAACCCCAATGCCTCCTTGTTCTCAGAAGCACTTAAACATTTGCTTATTAGCTAAGTTATAGCGCTTTGTGTTATTTGCAGTGTATCTTAATGGGTCCTCTTTGTGTCGGTAGGGATACAAATCTCCGTATTAACATCAGCCAGTGTAGAAACATCTCTTAATATGCTCGGCTCATCCGAGTGGTACATCCTTATGGACGTATAATAAGGCATTTAAAACCATAAGGAAATGCCACCTGACAAAAAAAGATTTTTTATTTCTACTTCCCCCCCAATACCTTCTCGGACCCACTATTGAATAACTGGGTAGAAATCATGCATGAAATACGATTCTATTTAGTTTAATGGTGCACCGAGCTCCAAAATGGAACTGTATCTTAGTGCTGCAAGACTCTATAATATTTAATGCAATGGGAATCCGTTCAATGCCTTACATCAGTGAATAGAAAACAAAGCCTTGACCAACCGACCTTCGTCCATTACAAGCAAATTAGTAAATTCCAGGAAAAAGAAGAAGAAGAGAAGGAGGAGGAGGAGAGATTGGATTTATACCCTGCCTTTCACTACCTGAAGGAGTCTCAGAGGGGCTTACAATCTCCTTTCCCTTCCCATCCCCACAATAAACACCCTGTGAGGTAGGTGGGGCTGAGAGAGCTCTTTCCAGAACTGCCCTTGAGAGAACAGCTCTGAAAGAACTTATGATTAACCCAAGGTCACACCAGCAGCTGCATGTAGAGGAGTGAGGAATCAAACCCAGTTCTCCCAGATAAGATTCCTTGCTCTTAACCGCTACACTGAACTGGAAATAGCTGCAATTATACTCATTACCAAAATCTGCTGCATTTAGGGAAGAAAGACCTGCTGGACCGATTTCCCACAAGCAGCTGTGCTGCCCTCACTCTTCTGCTTGCCCTGGTTGCATTAGTCAATTTCACACTCTTTGCTGTGTGGCCGCACTTTGAC
This sequence comes from Lepidodactylus listeri, assembly GCA_029233225.1. Lineage (NCBI taxonomy): Eukaryota > Metazoa > Chordata > Lepidosauria > Squamata > Gekkonidae > Lepidodactylus > Lepidodactylus listeri. The sequence continues at coordinate 9,880,469 of JARCFY010000004.1, forward strand.
CCACATCTCCCTCCAGTTTCCCCCGTGTCTTCTCGATCACAAAAAAACAAAAATTGAGCAAGGGGAAGAGCTGAGGGCAGTACAGCTGCTTGTGGGGAATCAGTCCTGGAGTTGGCACTTTGTGGTCAGATCTTCAACTTCTGGGTTTGAATTCCTTCTCAAAACCTAATTTTGCAGATTTTATAGTGTCAGAAGTGACAATGAAAATAGTTTTGGAGGGTAGCCATTTTGATCTGTAAGAAAACAGGTAGATTTGAGTCCAGCAGTGCCTTCTAGACCAACATGGGTCAGAGTATAAGCTTCCAAGAGTCAAAGGTGACAAAGGTATCTAACGAAGGGAGATTTGACTCTCAAAAGCTTAAGAGGATAAGGACTTAAGAAGAGCCCTGCTGGACCAGAACAATAATCCATCCAGTCCAGCATCCTGTCTCACACAGTGGCCAAACAGTTCCTCTGGATGACCAACAACAGGGCAGAGAGGCCAAGGCCTTCCCAATATGAACGTAAGAAGAACCCTGTTGAATCAGACCAGTGGTCCATCTAGTCCAGCATCCTGTCTCACACAGTGGCCAACCAGTTCCTTTGGAGGGCCAACAGGGCATAGAGGCTAAGGTCTTCATAAGAACATCAGAAGAGCCCTGCTGGATCAGACCACTGAGGGTCCATCTAGTCCAGCATCCTGTCTCACACAGTGGCCAAACAGTTCCTCTGGATGACCAACAACAGGGCATAGAGGCTGAGGCCTTCCCAATATGAACGTAAGAAGAACCCTGTTGAATCAGACCAGTGGTCCATCTAGTCCAGCATCCTGTCTCACACAGTGGCCAACCAGTTCCTTTGGAGGGCCAACAGGGCATAGAGGCTAAGGTCTTCATAAGAACATCAGAAGAGCCCTGCTGGATCAGACCACTGAGGGTCCATCTAGTCCAGCATCCTGTCTCACACAGTGGCCAAACAGTTCCTCTGGATGACCAACAACAGGGCATAGAGGCTGAGGCCTTCCCAATATGAACGTAAGAAGAACCCTGTTGAATCAGACCAGTGGTCCATCTAGTCCAGCATCCTGTCTCACACAGTGGCCAAACAGTTCCTCTGGATGACCAACAACAGGGCATAGAGGCTGAGGCCTTCCCAATATGAACGTAAGAAGAACCCTGTTGAATCAGACCAGTGGTCCATCTAGTCCAGCATCCTGTCTCACACAGTGGCCAACCAGTTCCTTTGGAGGGCCAACAGGGCATAGAGGCTAAGGTCTTCATAAGAACATCAGAAGAGCCCTGCTGGATCAGACCACTGAGGGTCCATCTAGTCCAGCATCCTGTCTCACACAGTGGCCAAACAGTTCCTCTGGATGACCAACAACAGGGCATAGAGGCTGAGGACTTCCCGTGATGTTGCCTCCTGGCTCTGGGACTCAGAAACTTAGTGCCTCTGAATGTGGAGGTTCCCCTCAGTCACCATGGGTAGTAGCCATTGATAGACCTCTCCTCCATGAATCTATATAATCTGCTTTTCAAGCTGTTTATTCCTATGGCCATCACTACATCCTCAGGCAGTGAATGCCCCATCGTAATCACTGTCTGTGTAAAGCAGTGTTTCTTTTTATCCATCCTGAACCGACTGCCCATCAGCTTCATTGGATGCCCTCAAGTTCTAGTATTCTGGGAGAGGGAGAAAAATGTCTCTTTGACAACTGTTTCCACCCCATGCATAATGTTATAAACCTCTGCCGTGTCCTCCCTTAAGCACCTCTTCTAAACTGAAAAGTCCCAGACTATTCCGCAGCGGATTGGATTAGGAAACTTCCAAATCCCATTCCAACTCTGAATGACCTACCGCTCTAGACCCTGGTCTGCTTTTGATAGATGCCATTTGTTAGTTTCGGTGATGGTTGATTTACGACCCGGCCCCAAGGTGTTTATGTACCTTTTGTGGACCACAAAACAACAACAACACAAAAGTATTAAGACTCAAATCTCAGATTCTTGGATCACTCTCATGGGACTTACTCTTGATTGGCGTAGTGCAGGGGTGGGCAATTGTTTTGGCTCGGGGGCCGCTTTGTGGGCACGGAGGTTAGCGGAGGGCCGCACCTTTTAAAATGATTGCCTTCATTAGTTAACTTTGCATTTCAGAAAAGGTATCAATTGTATCATAAAAATCCATAAATATAAATTAAATAAAATAGTGGTAGTTTTATTCAATTTATTTATTGTGCTAATTTCGTATCATCTATAGCTGCAAGCACATTTAATTTTAGAACCAGTTTAATGAGACAAAGGTACCCTATCACACTTTTCTACAATTTTTTTGAAATCAGGAGTGAGATTGCTTGTTGAGATTCTCATCACAGCCTGCAAGTTAATGTCTGTCAAATGCCTGTTAATATCTATATTTACTCTTGTTGATCTTCGTGCAAGAAAAACTTTGCTCACAAATATATGTCGACCCAAATATAGAGAACATTTTCCCAGCAAATTTCTTCATACATGGAAACTTTTCAGCGGACAAAGATTTGTAAAAGTCAACTAATATCACAGCATTAAACATTTCTTTCACAGTGTGATCTGACTGCATGCCAATAAGTTCAAGCTGCAGCTCCTCAGGTGTTGACAGTGGCCAACTGTCTGGGTGGGCCGCAAAAAACTCTGTGGCAGGCCGCATGTGGCCCCCGGGCCGCAATTTGCCCACCCCTGGCGTAGTGGTTAAGAGCACGGACTCTAATCTGGGAGAACTGGATTTGATTCCCCACTCCTCCACATGTAGCTGCTGGTGGGACCTTGGGTCAGTCATAAGTTTTTTCAGAGCTGTTCTCTCAAAGGCAGTCCTTGGGAGAGCTCTCGCAGCCCCACCTACTTCACAGGTTGTCTGATGTGGGGAGGGGAAGGGAAAGGAGATTGTAAGCCGCTCTGAGACTCCTTTGGGTAGTGGAGGGCAGGGTATAAATCCAATCTCCTCCTCCTCCTCCTCCTCCTCTTCTTCTCCTCTCAGAGCTGTTCCCTCTAGAGCAGTCCTCAAAAGAGCTCTCTCAGCCCCACCTACCTCACAGGGTGTCTGCTGTTGCGAGGGGAAGGGAAAGGAGATTGTAAGCCGCTCTGAGACTCCTTCAGGTAGTGAAGGTGGGATATAAATCCAGTCTCCTCCTCCTCTTCTTCTTTATCATCTTCATCTTCTCCTTCACCTTCTCCTCCTTCTCCTTCTTCCTGCATGGGTCTTAAGAGCTGATATGAAATGAAATATGTCCTGCCATCCCCCCCACGTTCTATCTCTCATCCTCTGGAGAAAGAAAGGGGGGAAATGAAAGCATAATAAACAAGACCACATAATCGATATCTTTGTGTGGGTAAGGAGCGTGCTCGGGAGGGGGTCATGCGTAGTCATGAGTAATGATGGAGGGCATTTCTGACTCTGGCCATGTCTGTAATTAGAATTTTGTGCATGACGCAAATAACTTGGGTTTAAATGCTCGGGTTTCTCTCTCCTTTTTTTAAAGTATTGATTTGGCTTTGAATGTCAGAGGCTGGTCTTGGCAGCTTCCTCCTTCGGCCTCCACATAATGATCGGATTATCCCCCGAATTCTAATTAAGCCTCTTGATTTTGAAAGCGGGCAAACAGCAAATAGGCGGGTGCAATTATCAAAGCTGGTATTGACCCTCGTGCGGGGAGTGGGGGGAGAGACAAAACGGCCACGATTTCCAGCGTTGCGGAGTGGCGCACAATTTGCATGGAACGATGCCCATTTTTGCCAAGATGGATTGGTTCTGCTCCTGAAATATGTAATTTGCAGTCTTCAAACAGATGACTTAAATAGTTCAAATGGGACACGGGGTGGTTATTAACAGGTCTGATGACACGGCAGTGTGAAATATTAACCTTTTGCAAAATCAATCGTCTGCTCATCTCTTCTTGTCAAAAGGAGACTAATTGAATTAGTCAGCAGTGAACTTTGGGCCTGATTCAGCAGAGTGTGGAATTGCCGAGGTCAGGTCTGGCTCGGTGGAAGAAATGGGCAGGTGACAGGTGGAGGGAAGCGTGTCACACCAAGGATACAACCAGTGTTACAATCTCCATACTTTTCATACCTATGGCAAGGGACACTTAGTGGTAGAGCATCTGCTTGGTATGCAGAAGGTCCTCCGTTCAATCCACAACATCTCCAATTCAAGGATTTGGTAGTAGATTATGCGAGAGACCTCTGTGTGAGACCTTGGAGAGTCGCTGCCAGTCTGAATAGACAATACTGACTTTGATGGACCAAGGGTCTTATCCAATAGAAGGCAGCTTCATGTGTGTTCACATACAGAGCCAGAATTACTCTCTCAGGATTTCTCCATGGATAACTCATCTCGGTATGTCTCCTGTCTGGAAAAAAGATAAGGCCAGAGCAGCGACTCATGCTGAGATGCATAAGGCAACCTCTTTGGAATGTTAAGGATATGGATCAGGAATGTTGGAATGTCCAGTTGCATTCAACTAAGGGATCTAGCAGTATTATCATCCTTGAATGGAAGGACTGCTTGTGGGAAGTTAAGGCAAGAGAAGTCATAGCAGATGGAAGAAGAAGAAGCGAACGAGGAGCAGCAGCAGCAGGAGACTGGATTTATACCGAGCCCTTCACTACCTGAAGGAGTCTCAGACCGGCTTGCAATCTCCTTTCCCTTCCCCTCCCCACAACAGACACCCTGTGAGGGAGGAGGGGCTGAGAGAGCTCTCTCGAGAACTGCCTTTGAGAGAACAGGTCTGAAAGGACTTATGAAGTACTTCTTCACCCAAAGAGTGATTAACACGTGGAATTCACTGCCACAGAAGGTGGCGGCAGCTACAAGCATGGATGGCTTCAAGAGGGAATTGGATAAATATATGGAGCAGAGGTCCGTCAGGGGCTATTAGACACAAGGTATAGATAGGAACTCTCAGTCTGGGGCAACTGATGCTCTGTATTCTTGGTGCTTGGGGGGGGGCAACAACGGGAGGGCTTCTAGTGTCCTGCCCCCACTGGTGGACCTCCTGATGGCACCTGGTATTTTTGGCCACTGTGTGACTGAGTGTTGGGCTGGCCATTGGCCTGATCCAACATTGGCTTCTCTTATGTTCTTATGCCCCAAGGTCACACCAGCAGCTGCATGTGGAGGAATGGGGGATCGAACCCGGTTCTCCCAGATTAGAATCCATGCTCTTAACCACTACACCAAGACTTGCCTATAGGTAGACCCCTGGGCTGGTAATTATCTCCTTAATTTCTCACAGTCAGCAGTGGCTCATGGGGTGAGGTGCAGAGGACATTCCAACCCCCACCGCTGAATGTTGCTGTAGGAGTATCAGAAGGTGATAACTTTACAAGAGATTATTGTGACGTGGCTAGGGTTACCAGTACTGTCTTGGCGAATGCCAAGAAATTTTGAGGATGGTGCCTGAGAAGGGCAGAGTTTGAGAAGGATGCAACATACTTCCAGGTGACCTTCTAGGAAATCCCCTTAATCTCTTTACCATAGAGATACAGGTAAATTCCTAGAGCATCATTATGGAGGCATTTTTTTTTCTCCTGATCCTCAGTTTCTTCTCTTTTTTAATAAATCTTTTTTTAATTTTTTTTATAAAAGACAAGCAAACATATATACATACAAAAATATAGTTGGGGATTGATTTACATCCATATTACATCGCATTTTTAACCACACACATCAACCAGTTGAAATTTACTTTTTCTCACCTTATAGTTTTTATAAGGAATCTTTGCATATAATGAAACGTGTCATTCGTTGTCTTTCTGTTTCGGTTATATGTCTGCAAAAATCAGTTATCATTTTCTTCAATCCAATTATAGCATTTGGACCATGTATTTTCAAAAGCTGCTCCATTTTGTCCTCTCATTGAAGAAAAAGAAGAGATTGGATTTATACCCCGCCCTCCATTCCCCAAGGGAGTCTCAGAGCGGCTTACAAACTCCTTTTCCCTTCCCCTCCCCACAACAGACACCCTGTGAGGTAGGTGGGCTGAGAGAGCTCTTTCCCAAGCTGTCCTTGAGAGAACAGCTGGTACAGAGCTATGGCTTGCCCAAGGTCATCCAGCCAGGTGCAAGTGGAGGAGTGGGGAATCAAACCCGGTTCTCCCAGATTAGAGTCCGTGCACTTAACCACTGCACCAAACTGGCTCTCATTGATCCTCAGTTTCTTGAGGGTGGTGTTGCCAGAGGCACTGCCTTTACTCTCGGGTAGCCCCAATAGCAAGGGGCACCCCACTTCTAACCTGATCCAGAGACCCACAAAACTCAGGCCAAGGAAGACCTGAAAACACAGAAAACAAGCCATAGCTCTGGAAACAGGGTCTCCATTTTCAGGTTTCAAAAGGTAGCCTCAGAGCAAACCTCCAGTCTTCCCCCTCCACCGAGAAGAGAGATGCTTATGGAATGACAATGGGTTCCACCAGGTGAAATATCTACATTTCTAAAGGCTATTCAGAGGCCACCTGGCGAACAGCCCTCTCTTCAGAACCTCACCTAGCCCTTTGCTGTGTCTTGTCCTTCCTTGTTTCATCCCTCAGGATACCAAGATAAACCAATCAAACATTCAAATTATTAACGATCCTTCCTGACATTAATCAGGGACTCATCCCCCACCTTTTGTCTGTATCTGGGACCCTATCCAACTGCCTTGGCAGATCCATCGGTGGTCATAAAATCCATTCAGCGAGCCCCCGTACAGACATCCAACACCTGGCTTCTATTGCTAAAGCCTGACTCTGCCTCTCTGAGAGTTCATTGGTCCCATCTAGGCCTTGCCCGTCCTGAGGCCATGCACCCCCGGGACTCATCACTGGCCCAGGTAATCTATTGTTCTCACCTGAGACCAGCCCCCAAGGCCTTCCATTGGTCAGCATTGTTTTTCCATGTCTATATCCGTCAGGCACATGGGTTTCAGACCATGTGCTTCTGCCTTGATGCCAACTGGCAGTCCATCCCTAAACCCTTTGGGTTCGGGCCATCCTCCTTTCTTCATGGACCTCTGCACATCTGGACAGGTAGTATCACCCATAACTGACCCCCTCTATTCCCTATCAATCCCCTCTGCTTCCTTAGCTCTGTACTGTGTATGAATGCTCGATTTTGTGTTTGCCTGTTTAAGAACCCTTCAGTAAAGGAATCATTATTTTAGTCACCCACTCTCTGTGTCTTTTCCTGGGTTCTTGGGTATAGTCTGGTAAGTCTGGTATAGACAGGTCTGATCCTATAGTTATGCCAATTGCTCACCTATATACTAATAGCCAAGTGTCCCCTGTATGTGCGGATATCTATATCCGCACATTGGGGGCTCTTGGGGGTCAGAGAGATTATCCTGCACACTTGGGGCAATCCTCAGGTGTGCAGAAAAATCTGAAAACTTTAAAAAACTATACAGGGGATATTTAACCCCCCCCCCCCCAAAAGTAAAAGAGTGTTCCCTGAGCATGCACAGAGAATGCTCTGGGAATTGTGGTGGGCCAGGGGCTGGGAGCTGCTCAGGCCTCACCAACGGTGTCTGTGGAGGGGGAACGGTGGGCCCAGGCCTTGCCACCAATGCCCGTGGGGGGGGGGAGAAGGATTGGTGGACCCAGGCCTCGCTGTCAGTGCTGGGGGGACGGGGGAGAAGGCTCACCTATGGGTGCTTCCTCCTTCTCGATGTGGAGCTCCCCCCCCTGTGAGTGTTGCAGGTCCCCGCTTCTTGTTAATATCATAATTCCCCATCTTTATTAAAAAAACAGAGCAGTTTGGCTAACACTGGGGGACTGGGACTGAGGGTTGGTGGTTTACCTGCCATGGGTTTACCTGCCATGGGTTGGCAAATGGCAAGCCAAGAGATGGCATCAGAGACAGAGGGACAGAGTTGCAGCGCCATGCTGAACAGAACTGGCACAATTGCCAGCGATGACTTATCTGGTTGGTGCCAGGTTCTACTAACCACTTCCCAGTTGTGTGCCTTCTCTGTGCTTCAGCTGTGGCCCCAGCTCTATAGCTAGGAATTTTGGGCTGGTGGGGCATGGGAAAATTTTGTGGGGCAGTGGGAAAGGGGGGGTGGGGAGGGTGGCCTCACCTTCCCTGAGCTCCAAGTGGCTATTTTTCCCCCCGAGGGGGGGCTGCCCATGCCTGAACTCCAAGTGGTGAAATTGGTGTTCGGGCATGGCGCATGGCTGCCCCCTCCCTGCAAGACTGAAAGGGAGCCCCAGCTGATCAGCTGCTCAAGTGCTCCTGTCAATCAGCTGGTGAGCACAAAAGGGGAGGGAGGGGGACAGGGGCAGCAAATTCCTCACATTTGAGAGGGTGGAACCCTGAAATGCCCCACCGTGGCTACGGGCCTGTGTGGCCCCAGAAGTTCTGTGCTACTTCCCAAGATCAGCCCACAGCAACTTCATTTTCCCCTTCTCTCGAACCCCCATGACTCACTGCTGTTTGCAATACACCAACAGTTGCCTTGTGGAACAGTTACAAAGATAGACCAATACTGTTGCTTTAAGCTTGCCAGATACCCTCCATGGGAGGGGGAACTCCTGGTCCCACCTTTTGTTGCTCACCATCATTCCAGAAAGGGGTGAGAGAAAAATGAATGGGGGGCGAGGGGGGGGAATGATGCTGCTGACACTTTGATACCACTTCTGGTCGAAGACCTGGAAATGTTGCCAACCCTCCCTTCCATGATCATCTCAAAACTGACCCTATCTTTGTGGTATTTATCATAGCTTCCTAAAGGGGCTGTGTGAACCGGCCCACTTAATCCGTTTGAGAAGGGTACCTATATCGGGCCAAACTGCCAGTCTGAACTCAGCCTAAGAGACACAGATTGAGGGTTTGTCTCCTCTAAGTCCATGAACCAATATGCCAGTTCATGAACTAAGCCGGTTTGTATCAGTTTGTGAGCCACTTAAAGTTTAAACCTCTGCTTTCTGCTCCCTGTGAGAAGCAGTCCGGAGCAGAAAGAAGGGGTTTAAATGGCTCTGAGCCATTTAAATCAAACAGCTGTTTTTCATGAAGAGCAGAAATCAGGAGTTTAAATGGCCCAGAACCATTGAAACAAAACAGCTTTTTTTTTCATGAAGAGCAGAAAGCAGGAGTTTCAATGACTTGGTGCCATTTAAGCCAGACAGCTGCTTTCCGTGAAGAGCAGAAAGCAGGGGTTTAAATGGCTCAGAGCCATTTAGACTCCTGTTTTCTGCTCTTTATGAACCTCCATGAACTGCCATGAATTGCTTCAGAATTCATGGAAGTTCATGGAGGTTCTTCAGTTCATGAACATCTCTTTGTGAAACATAAACTGGCCAAAATTATGATGAAGTTTTGTTTGTGAGCCAGTTTGCGTCCATCCCTAATCAAAAGTCTGGCAAGCACTGCAGCAAGAAACCGGTAGCAAGGCTTGTTATAAGAGTAAGGAAACAGGAATTTTCAGGGTACCAAATATTGTATGGCTGTGATTAGCTTCCCACCTGCTAATAAGCTCAAAATTACAGATGCTCATAATGGGATAGGGAAAAGTTTGTTTGTACCGTCTGCTTCAAAGTCACCTCTGGTGCGCCTTAAAAAGTGTTTAAAAGGATATTTGATATTTTACTGTCAAATGATTTTGTTGTCAGGATTACAGCATGGCCGTTTGATATACGGCTTCAGTGATGGGCTCCCAGGCTATAAATTCAACCCCGTAAAAATTAATTGCGGGCGAGAGAGAGGGGGAGAAAGAAAAGTTGAGCTGGCTTATTAAAGAGTCCTGGTGTGAAAAATGTACAGCCAGAGACTAATGTGCGGGTGCTCGTTAAGAGCAAAATGAATGGATAATCTCTTTTGGTACGGGCAAGTCAAATGGGATGGGTGGGACAATGAGTTGACCCAGAACTTTTCAGAGATCTCCCCAAAATTGTTTTCGTGTTATACTGAAGGACTTTTCAACCAGGATCTGATAGTTAAGGTCAACAGTGATCTAAAGTTCCCTTTGATTTAAAATGTAATGAATTTAGTTACACCAGGAGTGGGGGTCCCAAGGACGAATGCCAGCCTCCAGGTGGGGCCTGGAGATCGCCTGAAATTACAGCTCCTCTCCAGACATCAGTTCCCCTTGAGAAAATGCTTTGGATGAGGTGCCTGTCCTCCCCTGGCACCACCCCCATATATTTAGGACTTTCCCAGCTGGCAAACCTATTGCCATCCCCCACTGGGGGCCAAGGGGGACCTCGCAACTCTAGAAGAAGAGAAGAGATTGGATTTATACCCCGCCCTTCACTTGTAGTTTCAGAGTGGCTTTCAAACTCCTCTCCCTTCCCCTCCCCACAACAGACACCCTGTGAGGTAGGTGGGGCTGAGAGAACTCTGAGACAACTGTCCTTGAGAGAACAGCTGGTACAGAGCAATGGCTTGCCCAAGGTCATCTACTTCCAAGCACCTTCTCCGAGCTCCCATCACCACTCCAAACAATGTGTGTGTGCGCGTGTGGGGGGGACTCTGGCAGTGTTACCAAAATGGTGAGGTCACTTCCAGGGAAAACCTGGAAGTGACAATGGAGCTCTAAGAATCGCCAGAAACTCTATGGTAGAAGCACTGAGTTTCTAGCAATTCCCAGAGCTATCTGCTGTCACCTCTGAGTTTTCCCTGGAAATGACATTGTCAGGCCAATAAGACCAGTCCCCCATGTCCCCACCCCATCCCTCCTGCTGGAAACCCTAGCCAGGAGTCCTCAACTTTGTTGACCTGCAAGCTTCTTTGGAATTTTGAGAAAGGGTAGTGGGCACCATAAAAACATGGCTAAATAGGGTTCAGAGCATATCATAAAATGTCAGGGGGTTCCAAGCCAAGTGACCTCCTATGACAGATGCAACTGCTTAGACAGATTCATGGAGGAGAGGTCCACCAATTGCTACTAGCCATGTTAATTAAAAGGAACATCCATATTCATAGGCAGTAAACATTAAAAAAAAACAGTGCTGTGTGGCAACATCAGTGACAACCTGTGCTTTGATTTAGCCCTCTAGGGCAACTGGCTGGCTGCTGTGTGGAACATGTTGATGCACTAGGTGGACCTCTGATGTGGTCCAGCAGGACTCTTCTTAAGGCTCTTACATTCTTACTCTTCTGAACTGGTGTGCCCTGTGGGTGCAAAGGTCTTCACAGGTTCTTCCAAAATACTTTCTGAACCAAGGAGGCAGAGGGAAGCTAAGATCAGGTCTATGCTTTGGGGAATGGATGCTTTTTAGCATGATTTGCTGCCTGTGTTAGAAGAAGAAGAAGATGAGGAGGAGGAAGAAGAAGAAGAAAAAGAAGGAGGAGGAGATGGAGAAGAAGAGGAGGAGGAGGAGGAGGAAGAAGGAGGAGGAGGAAGAGGAGGAGAAGAAGACCTTCTCTCTATCTTAAGGAGTCTCAAAGTGGCTTACAATTGCCTTCCCTTCCTCTCCCCACAACAGGTAGGTGAGGTTGAGAGAGTTCTGAGGGAACTGAGACTTGTCCAAGGCCACCCAGTTATCCATATTAGCATTCGCTGCTCTTAACCACTACACCACACTATCACTCAAGGAGAGGTCAACAAGTACAGAAATCTGAGGGAGCTTAATGGTGACCGGACTCCTCAGGATGAGTCAGTCAGCTGGCAGAGAGCAACCTGAAACTCCCTGTTTCATTCTGTTCTATTCAAGGCCCTCTTCAAAGAGGGATTGGGTGGATGCTATGGGTCCCACCGACACTACATTGGTGACCTGTTATTGACACTTTTGTTAATGTTTTCTCACTGTTTTGTAGACTTGTTTGTGTTGGATACTACCAGTTTTTATGATGGCGCAATAATAAGGGGTAATTGAATTTGTCCCTGACCTGGATAGCCTAGGCTAGCCTGATCTCGTCAGATCATAGAAGCTAAGTGGCGAAAAGCCATGAGGAAAAGAAAGCAAATCGGTTTGCTCTTCACAAAAAACAGCTGAGCTGAGTGGGGATCCCACCACTCAGCAGTTCGGTGCATATATATTCGGTGCATATAGATGCAGTGCATATTGATGCATGCATATGGGTTCGGGGTTCGGTTCGGGGTTCAGCCATGAACCAGAACGAACTGTAAAACTGTGCTTCGTACCCATCCGTACTCCCAACTCTTTTCAAAAGAAGACCCGTGCTTGCACCTGGACAAGCGCAGGCTTTTGCTTACCCCCCACTCATCCTTGAATGAAAGGAAAGGGGGAGCGGCAAAGCCTGTGAGAGTCCAGCACGGGAGCGTGGACCTATCAGGAGGGACTGGCTGGGAAAAGGAAGTGGCCGCAGCAAGGCAGGGGCCATTTCAGCCAAGGAAGAGCTCCCCACCCTCTCTGTCGGACCATGTGGGGTTAGCCAGTCGCCAGTGTCGGGGCTATGCAGGAATTTTGGGGGCTCCCTTTGATTGGCCGGGAGGGGACCTTTTTTCACCTGCTTCACATGGTCCGAGGAGGGACGGGGCTTAAATAGGCCTGGGAATTTGGTTAGGTCCATTCTGGGTAGGCAGAAAAGCACGGGTTAAAGGTTGGGGTTTAGTTGCGTTGGCAGGAACTTCCCTGCCATGGGTTTTTGCTGCAGCTGCTGGAAGCTGGGAAGAGGCGCCCTCAGAAGCCCAGCAACAGTGCACCTCTGAGAGCGCCTCTTCCCAGCTGCCAGTCGCTGCAGCAAAAACGCATGGCAGGGAAATTCACTGCGCCTGAATATCTCCGATAGGAGGGGTCCTCGGGCTGGACACCTAGTGGCATAGCAGTCTGGGGTGCCCTGCCTTGGGCCTCTTCGGGGATGGGGGAGCATATGTCAGGCTTTAGGGGCTTAGCAGTCCTGGGCTGGGGGTGTGCTCTCACATCTCCTCTATGCATGTGACATGCGGACTGTGATGAGGAAGGATCCTGACCCTGGCTCTGAGCCGGGGTGGAGTTGCCCTAAGGAAGCCCACTTTGCAGGCATGAGGTAACCCATGCTTAATTGAGAGCCAGTTTGGTGTAGTGGTGTAAGTGTGTGGACTCTAATCTGGGAGAACCGGGTTTGATTCCCCACTCCTCCACTTGCACCTACTGGATGACCTTGGGCAAGCCATAGTTCTGTCAGAGCTGTTCTCTCAAGGACAGTTGTCTCAGAGCTCTCTCAGCCCCACCTACCTCACAGGGTGCCTGTTGTGGGGAGGGGAAGGGAAAGGAGTTTGTAAGCCGCTCTGAGACCCCAAGTGAGTGAAGGGCGGGATATAAATCCAGTCTCCTCCTCCTCTTCTTCTTCTTCTTCATTGATATAATTGAAGTAGATCAGCTTATTCATAAATAAATAAATACCCAGTTTAACCCACTATTTGTGTACATGTTTCATTCAAGGGGTGGGTGGGCAAAATAAAAGCTCTTTGCATTGGAGCGAAGGGGACCCTGATGAATAGCAGTTTTATTTTAGTTTCATGTGGGTAAGTACATGATCACATGTGTCATGGGTACTGGCTCTGCTGAGGCTGACTACTCCTCAGAGCAGGAAGAAGCATGGAGCAACCCAGCCTCCTCTGGATTCAGCTGAGAAAGGGAACCCTTAACAGCACCTGATGGAGAAGAGGCCCCAGCAGCTGCACAGGAGGTGCCACCAGAGGGAGAAACTGATCTAGAGCCTGGCCCAGCACCCCCCAGGTGGAGACACCCTGAGGACAGAATCCCCATCTAGTTCTCCTAAGTGTCCCAGACGCAAGGCACTCCAGAGGCTGGATGTGCAAGAGCGAAGGAAGAGTGCCAGACTGCAGCTCTTGCAAAGGCAACGTGAAGAGCTGTGAGTCTTGGCAGATTGACTCCCAGGGAAGGGAGGCCCTCATCATAAACACCCACACACACCTGCCTCAGCACGGAAACAACCGTGTGCGCTTGGATCTGTTCCTGGTTGTTAGCAGCCGCTCCTTGCTCCTGCAACCTTTGACTGATTTCCCGGCTTTCTGACCTGACCTTCAGCTCTGTTGTTTGACTCTATTTCGGATTGCGTATCCAGTTTCAAGTGCATGGTTACCGTAGTGACCGGTTGAGCCAGTACTACGTGATCACTAAAGGTTTACCTGCTGGTTCCCTGTTTAGTTTAACCTCAGTCTGAACTAAAGTGGCACCTTTAAGACCAACGAAGTTTAATTCTGGGAATAAGATTTTGTGTATCTGGAAAAGTGTGCGTCCACACAGAAGCTTATCCCCAGAAATAAACTTTGTTGGTCTTAAAGGTGCCGCTGGACTCCCAACTTTGTTCTATCTCTTCTAGGGGCTGTATAATTATTAAAGATTCGTTTCCAAGCGCACCAATTTGTTTCTTTGTCTTCCTTTTGCCCCTGGTGAGCCCCCCCCCCCTTTTCTTCACTGATCCCTGATATAGAAAAATATGAACAGATTTTTTTGGGGGGAAGCAAGTCTGCACTCCCCCATTGCTCCACAAAGCTGCACTGCCAGCTTTCGAGTCCTGCATATTTGCCTGCTGTTACTAGAGAAGGGCATGTGGGTGGTGTACAAAGCATCAGCGTTCTTGGTGGTGGTGGCACACCAAGCCCCATCGGAGAAAGGGCATGGAGGGCAGTGTGGAAGGCTGGGACTGCAGGTTGCAGAAGTTTTTGCAAGTGAGCAGAGGATGGAAGAGCAAGCAGGCATGAGCATGTAGGTGGGTGAGCTAGAATGGGGGCCCAGTAGTCCGTGTAAGGGGGGACTACTGGAATCTGTTCTGCTGTCATAGAATCAGAGAATCACAGAGTTGGAAGGGGCCATACAGGCCATCTAGTCCAACCCCCTGCTTGATGCAGGATCAGCCTAGAGCATCCCTGACAAGGGTTTGTCCAGCCGCTGCTTGAAGACTGCCAGGGAGGGAGAGCTCACCACCTCCCTAGGCAGCCGATTCCACTCTTGCAGAACTCCTAACTGTAAAAAGAGTTTCCCCCTCGAATATCCAGCCGGTACCTTCCCGCCCTTAATTTAAACCCATTCTTGAGAGTCCTCTCCTATGCTGCCAAGAGGAACAGCTCCCTGCCCTCCTATAAGTGACAGCCCTTCAAAGACTTCACGAGAGCCATCCTGTCCCCCCTCAACCTCCTCTTCTCCAGACTGAACATCCCCAAGTCCCTCAGCCTTTCCTCACAGGGCTTCTTGGTCTCCAGGCCCCCGGTCATCCTCGTCGCTCTCCTCTGCACCCGCTCCATTCTGTCCACATCCTTTTTGAAGTGAGGCTTCCAGAACTGCGCACAATATTTCAGGTGCAGCCTGACCAATGCAGTGTACAGTGGGACTATGACATCTTGCGATCTGGATGTTATGCCTCTGTTGATACACCCCAAGATCGCATTAGCCTTTTTTGTTGCTGCATCACACTGGCCACTCATACTTAACTTACGCTCCACCGTTCCCCAAGATCTTGTTCACACATACTGCTACCCAGGGAAGCATGGTACCCATAAATTGATTTTCCTGTAGTATGTGTTGGTTGTTGTGGTGGGAGATGGGAACGAAAACACCTTCAAGTATCTGATCGCTAGCATCTGCCATGCACATGCGATGCACAAATCAGTGCCTCCATGTTCCCGTGGCCGAATTGGAAACACACAGTCTGAGTCCCAACGAGTTAGATGAATATCTGCTTAATGCATTCAAAACGGGGGATGCAGGGCTGAGTACCTTAGTACTTCAGCAATTCCAAAGCTGTATTCTGCCATAACCAGGAAGGGCAAAAGGTCTTATACCTCAAATAACGTCACATATAGTTTACAAATTGAAGAATCTCTAATTGGTACCAAGCAGTTAAAATCATACAAGCATCATTTGACTTTAAACTTTACTATTGGTCTCGTCTTCTCCAGGTAATTTATGTCAGTAGTTGCATTTAACACTGGGTTCCTTTAGGACCTGCATATGGGGGCTAGCTGATAAGAAGAAGAAGAAGAGAAGAGATTGGATTTATACCCTGCCCTCCACTCCCCAAGGGAGTCTCAGAGTGGCTTACAAATTCCTTTCCCTTCTCCTCCCCACAACAGACACCCTGTGAGGCAGGTGGGGTTGAGAGAGCTCTTTCCCAAGCTGTCCTTGAGGGAACAGCTGGTACAGAGCTATGGCTTGCCCAAGGTCATCCAGCCAGGTGCAAGTGGAGGAGTGGGGAATCAAACCCAGTTCTCCCAGATTAGAGTCCGCGCACTTAACCACTACACCAAACTGGCTCTCGGCATCCTTGTAGCTTATGCATTTCATTTTTATTGCATCCTAATTCCACCTACAGAGGCTTTTAATAATACTTTTGCTTAATACAGCTTCTTATACAAAAAAGGCCATTATAAAATCTATATGTTCTGCTATAAGTTTCCCTAATCAGAAGCTTCTCGGTTACATACCAGGATCTGGATCTATTATGATTAAACTTTTGAAGGCACAGTGACAGAATGATAAAAGGGTTGGAACACTTTCCCTATGAAGAAAGGTTGAAGCGCTTGGGGCTCTTTAGCTTGGAGAAATGATGGCTGAGGGGTGACATGATCGAGGTTTATAAGATTATGCATGGGATAGAGCAGGTAGAGAAAGAGGTACTTTTCTCCCTTTCTCACAAAACAAGAACTCGTGGGCACTCCATGAAATTGCTGAGCAGTCCAGTTAGAACAGATAAAAGGAAGTCCTTCTTCACCCAAAGAGTGATTAACACGTGGAATCCACTGCCACAGGAGGTGGTGGCAGCTATAAGCCTGGAGGGCTTCAAGAGGGAATTAGATAAACATATCAAGCAGAGGTCCATCAGTGGCTATTAGCCACAAGGTATAGATAGGAACTCTCGGTCTGGGGCAAGTGAAGCTCTGTATTCTTGGTGCTTGTGTGTGTGTGTGGGGGGGGCAACAGTGGGAGGGGCTTCTAGTGTCCTGGCCCCACTGCTGGACTTTCTGAGGGCACATGGTGTTTTTGGCCACTGTGTGACACAGAGTGTTGGACTGGATGGGACACTGGCCTGATCCAACATTGGCTTCTCTTATGTTCTTATGACAGCTGTCAATATATATGTATCAAGAAGAAAGAGTCCGAAATCACATTCAGAAATCACAGTCTTTTCCCCTTGTCCTACATATGTGAATGCGTTTATTTCATTTATAGTCTACGTTTCTCCCCAGTGGGGTCCCAAAATGGCTTACATCCTCCTCCTCTCCTCCATTTTACCCCCACAGCAACTCTGGGGTGTAGGTTAGTCTAAGGGTATGTGACTGGCTTAAGGGTGTGGGAGCTTCCATGGCACAAGTGCAGATTCGAACCTGGAACTTCTAGCGCCTACTCCAACACTCTTAAGCACTACAGTACTCTGGCTTTCCTTATGCTTGGCACAGGTGCCTGATTTGATATTTTTCTGTGCCTGTCTTCCAGATCCTGGGAGCTGTTGCACACAGATCATTTTCGGTTTATAGCTCTGAACATACCCCCAGTCCTTCCAAAGAGATTGACAGATCAATCAAATCAGAGCCAACCCCAGATTTGGATGGGGCTGGGGGGAGAAGTACGGAGTTGAAGATGGAGAGTTCACCTCAACAACGCAGAGGTTATAAAATCAAACTCGGCGGGGCGGCTGCTGAGATTTATCGTATGTCGCGCCGATCAAAAGTTAATGCCTCCGGTTGACGAATACTTGATACCCAGCAGGTTCGCAAATATAACAGACCCCAACAGCGTGATGTTGACACTTGCCAACCTAATTAAGTTAGGATTGAAGGCCCGTGGATGGCTGATCATAATAGCCCGCACAAACAAAGGCTGTACCCGATGCTGTGGATTCGTTTGAGAAGAGGCATTTTGTCTCCCTGACAGGCGTTGATGGAAGCTGCCCAAAATATTCAGAACAGACAGGGATGTGCAGCCAGAGGTTTACAAAAACGATGCGTGCAAAAAATATATATGGAGAAATGAAGATGAAGAAGATGAAGAAGACAAAGAGGAGGTGGAGGAGGAGGAGGAGGAGGAGAGGGGGGAGGAGGAGGAGGAAATTGGATTTACACCCCACCGTTCACTACCCAAAGGAGTCTCAGAGTGGTTTACAATCTCCTTCCCTTCCCCTCCCCACAACAGACACCCTGTGAAGTAAGTGGGGCTGAGAGAGCTCTCTCGAGAACTACTCTGAGAGAACTTATGACTGACCCAAGGTCACACCAGCAGCTGCATGTGGAGGAGTGGGGAATCAAGCCCAGTTCTCCCACATTAGAGTCCGCGCTTCTAACCACTACACCAAACCACCAAAATGTTCCGGGGGCTAGAGCAATGGCCCTATGAGGATCAGTTTAAACATTTAGAGCTGAGGGGAAAGAAACAAGTGAGGAAGGGGAGACATGACAGAGGAATTTCTTCCTGTTTGTGGGCAGCTGGTTGGCTCGTGAGAGAACAGCTCTGAAAGGACTTGTAACGGACCCAAGGTCACACCAGCAGCTGCATGTAAAGGAGTGGGGAATCAAACCTGGTTCTCCCAGATTAGAGTCCATGCTCCTAACCACTACACCAAACTGGCTCTACCGTGACACAAAACTGGTAATCAATCAATCAGTCATCGTAAGGCATTGGGTGCTACTACAAAATTAACTGCTAATGCAAAAGAATTGTTTCAGAATAAGCAGGAGGATTGGTCAGACCACAGGTGAAAGTTGGAAACATAGAAACCTAGAGTTGGATGGGGCCCCAAGGGTCAGGTAGTTCAACCCCCTGCACTCCCGGAGGAAGGCAAAAGCCGTCCAGGATCCCTGGGCCAATCTGGCTTGGTGGAAAATTCCTTCCTGAACCCAAAGTGGGATTGGCATTACCCTGATTGCTGAGCACTGGCTCGTCCTTTCCCACCCTCCCTCTCGTGAGCTGCTGATATCTGCCAAATCTACGCTGCTGTCAGACGGCCATCTAGCCTCTGCTTAGAAACACCCAAAGAAGGAGCACCCGCCACCTCCCGAGGAAGCCTGTTCCACTGAGTCACTGTTAGCCTGACTGCTCTTTTATTTATCAATATTAGGGGGGAAATTAGTTCTTATCAATATGCAGTCGGCTTACAGGCTCTCGCCAGGGTATACCGAGGCGGCGCTTCACCGATACTTCTGAGAAGACTTACACAGACTCAATTTATAGTATAAAAATGGATTGTTTACTGAAATATAATAAAAATATTTACAGACATTGTTGTTCTGTCATCCGTACAATCATACAGTACTAGGAAATTAGATAGGGATACAGAGACGTGTGCATGAGCAGCGTATATGATGGTTTCCGTTGAGGGTGATAGTTACTTCTATATGAATCAGTGGAATCCGTCTGGAAAACAAAGGGAAGAAGTCTTCGGGAAGAGGACAAAGGATTGTGGCTCTGGACCAGCAGAAAACCACGTGGCAGACCACAGTGGTGCACCCAGGGGTCCGTGAGGGAGGGAGGAAGATAAGGAGGGAACTTACAGGAACTACAACGGGGATAGGAACTAACTTGAACTGAACTGTAACATTTGGGCGGCACCTTTTATTGGGAGGTGGTACCTGGGAAAATGGCATGATATGATGCCATCCTAAAAGAGCCTATAGATGGTCAGTTTGCTATCTCTAGCCACTAAGGGGGTGTTAAGGGAGTGGGCAATATTCAAATCTATCTGATGGTCAGGGCAGGATGTCGCTGTCAGCAGGATCTGGCGTCTGTCTTCTGGATCACAGGAATGCTGATCATGGGAACCGATCTCCAGGAAACGTCCCGCTGTCTTCTCACCCAGGTGTGAAGTCCTTTGATGTAGCAAATGCAAATGACGACTTGCAGGAGGGGGCACAAGCCTGCACACGTGTATGGAGTGTGTACCTGTATGGAGTAGCTAGTGTAAGCCTGTAACCTCTTGGCTTTGTGTGAGACAGTGTCTTTGTTCTCTGTGTCAACCTCCTGTCTGGAGGTGGTAACCTCAGAAAATGGTACTCTGATCCTATAGTATAAAAGAAGAAGAAGAAGAGATTGGATTTATACCCCGCCCTCCACTCACTCAGAGTCTCAGAGCGGCTTACAAACTCCTTTTCCTTCCCCTCCCCACAACAGAGGAGGTAGGTGGGGCTGAGAGAGCTCTTTCCCAAGCTGTCCTTGAGAGAACAGCTGGTACAGAGCTATGGCTTGCCCAAGGTCATCCAGCAGGTGCAAGTGGAGGAGTGGGGAATCAAACCCAGTTCTCCCAGATTAGAGTCCTCACACTTAACCACTACACCAAACCGGCACCAAACTGGCTACAGTAGTGTAGGCATCTATTCCCATCTTCCCACTGGTCACCTAGTGTACTTTCATGTCTCACATAACTGATATCATAGTCCATTCACTAGTCCTATAAATGATCAGAAAAATCCATAAGAATGCTGTGCAGCCTTACATCACCACCCTGACTGCCAGGAAGTTCTTCCTAATGTTTCTCTGAAAACTCAACCCATTGGTTTTGGTCCAACCTTCTAGGGCAACAGAAAACGACTCTGCTCCATCCCTTCTATGACAGCCCTTCAAACTGTAGAGCTGAAGGAGGAGGAGGAGATTGGATTTATGCCCTGCCCTTCAGTACCCAAAGGAGTCTAAGAGCAGTTTACAGTCTCCTTTCCCTTTCCCTCCCCACAACAGACACCCTGTGAGGTTGGCGGGGCTGAGAGAGCCTCGCTTGAGAACTGCCATTGAGAGAACAGCTCTGAGAGAACTTGTGACTGCATGTGGAGCTGTGGGGAATCCAACCTGGTTCTCCCAGATTAGAGTCTGTGTTCCCAAACCCGACACAAAACTGGCTCTCAGGCAGAACCGTGGAGATGATTTCTTGAGCGCAACAGGTGGCCTCAAACCAACCAATGCTCTTTCAATCTCACCTTTTTAAATATATATATAAAGATGTAATCCTTCTTCACAGCAATGCTGGTATGATTACTGCGGTATGCAAAGTGTTCTGAATCCTCAAAAAGCGCTCTGCAAACGCTTGTAAGCATAGCAGTGTCCAAAAATTGACGTTGGATATTGATTGGAAATTTCATCAGCTTTAATGCCTTGATTGTGTTTCCCCGTGTTCCCATTATATGTTGTCGGCCTGGATTATTAGAATGGAGTTCTCACTGTGCAAGGTTTCATGTTGTGCTAATAGCTACAAGAATGGCGACGGCTTTTGTGTTTTTTTGTGGTTTAAAAATTATCATTCCAATATTCTTATTAAGGGCATGAAAACATAATTAACCCGAGTCCTTTAATCTCGCATGCATCTAAATTTGCTGTTTCCATTTTGCTCAGAGCTGCCTTGACCCTTTTGCAGAATAAAATGAGAGCGCCAAAGCCATGATTAAAAGATAGAGGCAGGACGAGTCGGGGCTTCTGATAAGGAAAAGCTCTGTGTTGAAGAATTTGTCTAAATATAGAAAGGACATTCTACAAGCAGCTTCCTTGCAGAAAGAAAGTGGGGAAACATCAGAACCAGTTGGGTGTAGTGGTTAAGTGCGTGGACTCTAATCTGGGAGAACCGGGTTTGATTCCCCATTCTTCCGCATGCAGCTGCTGGTGTGACCTTGGGTCAGTCATAAGTTCTTTCAGAGCTGTTCTCTCGGGAGCAGTCCTTGAGAGAGCTCTCTCAGCCCCACCTACCTCACAAAGTATCTGTTGTGGCGAGGGGAAGGGAAAGGAGATTGTAAACCATTCTGAGACTCTGAGTGAAGGGCGGGGTATAAATCCAATAATCTCCTCCTCCTCCTCCTCCTCCTCTTCTTCTTGTTCACTTGATAGGGTGTTGTTCTTATACTATAGCAAATTTTTACAACCAGATGTTCCCATGTGGACAATTCAAGTCCACAACAATAGCACAATATCCAACAAATTATGGATGCAGCCTGAATAGATGGGAGTGGTTACCTTGTCAGATTAGGACTGGAGACACCTGAGCTGAAGTCTCCACCCTTTTGGGGGGATCACTGGGTATGTTTAGGGCAAGCATTCCCTGAACCCAGCCTACTACAGAGGTAGGGTTGCCAGGACAACTGGTAGGAGGGTTGGGGCAGCAATATGGGGGGGGGGGGGAGAGGACAACATCAGCAGCATCACTGTGTCACTTCTGGGGAAACTCATAAGTGATACAGGGTAGCTCTAGGAATCACTGGAAACTATGGTAAAACCATATCATCCCAAACTATTCCTAGAGTCCCAAGCTATTCCTAGGTTACTTCCTCCCCCTCCCCAGGAAGTGATGTAGCAACACCACCGACATAGCTGTTTTTTTTCTTTCCCACCACTGCTTGGAGTAGTGGCTGGCAAAGCAGGCTGCCAGCAGAAGGTTTCCTGGCATTGCAAGAGAGTTGGAGGTGGAAGAGCGATGTGCACTGCCCCGCACTCCTTGGTAGGAGAAAAAGGTAGAAAGGTGATCATTTATTAGCTTTATACTAGGACTAGGAGTAAGGCCTGTTGTGGGAAGAAATACAACGGGCTCTAGAAGGAAGCTCCAGGTGAGCGTCCCGGCTGTGGCTGGTGGGGCGGCACAGGGAAGGGGAAAATAGAGGGAGGCAAGCCATGTTTATTTCCTTCTGCTTAGCTATATGGCAGGGCTGTCTCAAGTCCTTTTGCTGCCCCAAGTGGGTAGTATGGGAGGACAGCCTCATGGTAACAGGTATGGTTCCCTCCACCCCTGACTTATGTTGATTTGGGGTTATGCAGTGGCAGCTAAGGTAGAAAAGCACCTCCTCCTATGCCACGTCCTCTGGGTTCCAAGGGTCTGGAAAGCAGTTCCATAGGCAGTTACAGGGTTGCCAACTCTGGGTTGGGAAACTCCTGTAGATTTGAGGGGTACAGCCTTGGGAGGGCTGGGTTTGGGGTGCAGAGGGACTTCAGCAGGGTATAATGCCATAGAGTCCACTGCCCCAAGCAGCCATTGTCTCCAGGAGAACTTATCTTGGTCATCTGGAGACCAGTTGTAATAGCTGGGGAATTTTCTGTAAGGGAAATGATATGCTGTGGCTGGGAAACACGGTGATTTCTGAGAGATCTCCAGGCCCCACAGGAAGACTGGCAACTCCAGTGACCATTTAAGGGAAGACTGGGATATGTATTTTACCTCAGGGCACATTCAATGACTCCCAACAGCCACAGCAAACTGTTTAGAATGTTAGAGGCAAAGGCCAATCAGGCCACATATGCAAATGACCTCTGTGTTCCGACTGGCTTGGTGTGTGTGGGGGGAACAGAAAAATGTTTAGAATGTTGGAGGCGAGACTCAGGCAACACAGCCAGTGGATAGGAACAGCTTCTGAGTGACACATCATGCAGCCAACTGATTTAGGAACATGTGGAATGTTCAGAAAGTGCCATCCCACTACTCAGTTATATATAAGGGGAGATATGTGTGGAGAAAAGAAAATTGTTATAATTTTGGAACTGAGATTTGGGGAGCGGGAAGTTAGGAAATCAGTAGAATCAAAGAGAAACACAAGCTCATGCTATAGCTGGCTAGCACTTCCTAAAGGTGAATACCAACATGGATTGTTCTGGGAGGGTTTTGGGTTGTTGTGGTTTTTGTAATACCCAAGAATTTTGTGTTTGTGTTACCAGCCCAGGAAATCAGGGTTATGACCCAAACTGACGATTTCTGTGTATACCCTTAGCTTGGGAATTTCATAACGCATGCCTCTACTTTACCAAAAATAATTTGTTCTAATTTCATTAATCTATTTCTTTTAGCCTTTGTTTAGAAGAAAATAACTTGAAGGTAATTGGAACCATGATGTTTCATTCATCATCAGGGCCTCCAATCCATACATTTTATTTTATTTTATAATAATTCCTGGCCCCTCTCCTCAGTTCTGGGGTTATTTGTTTATGAGTTTTGATTGAATTATTTTATAGTTTTAAAAGTCCTTTTCAGTTGTCCAAATGTCTTACTGCTTCTATGTTCGTCACCCTGGGGACCCTAATCGGGTGTAAAGATGGAATAAAACTGTTTTAAACAGGGGCCATTTAGTAGAAAAAGAGGTGCAGGAGCTCATTAGCATAACTCATTAGCATAACTCATTAGCATAACTCATTTGCATATGCCACACCCCCTAACATACCGGAAGTGTGTCAGAAGGCAACACCCACCCCTCAGGCTCCACTCCACAGGTGAATGAAACTGACCTGCTCTTCCTCCATTCCCTTCCCCATCCAATACTTTGGGCAATAAAAATAAGCATAAAGAACACCCCCTCAATCTCTTCCTGCTCCCTTGAAACCACCAGGTTTCAAGGAGACTTGAGATACCCAGGACATGTGCACCGCCCATCCCTTCCCCTTCCCCACAAGAAGACACCCTGTGAGGTAGGTGGGGCTGAGAGAGGTCTTTTGAGAACTGCTCATGAGAGAACAGCTCTGAGAGAACTTGTGACTGGCCCAAGGTCACACCAGCAGCTGCATGTGGTGGAGTGGGGAATCAAACCCGGTTCTCCCAGATTAGAGTACAACTCCTGACCACTACACCAAACTGATGGGGTGGAAGCTGCTGAAGGGTTGGTGAAATTTCTCCAGTACTTATGTGCCATGTGCCCAGATAAAAAATGGTATACTTAGAAAATTTAGATGCCACCTTGAGCAAGTCTCTGGAAAAGCAGCACACAGTCATAAAAGGAACAATGACAAAATTATCAATATTAAAACAAAACATTAAAAACAATAAAGACCCTAGCAGGGCTTTCCCCGGGGCGCTGCGCCTCTGCACTGCTCGGGGAAGCTGAGGAGGGGGCGGGGCTTGGTCATGTGCCCGCCCCCTGGGCTCCTCACTCCCGGAGCTGCGCTCCTGTGCGCTCCCGCTCCAACGGACCCCTGGTTCTGCAACTTTGAACCAAGAGAGAAGACCCCATATGTGCTTAATGGTCCCGTTTGGAGCCCCCTGGGCTCCTCACTCCCGGAGCTGCGCTCCTGTGCGCTCCGACTCCAATGGACCCCTGGTTTTAAATAAAGAAAGAAATGTAGATGTTCTTTTTGGAACTTTACCCTTTTGCAAACATGTAGTCAATAAACTGAAGATGTCCAGTGGACAAGTCATCACAAACCAGTACCCTTCCCTATTAGAATCCACATACCCCGCTCTCTTTCTCCACTTTTTAATATAACATTTCTTCCAAAGCATTATTCATTTTGATAGCCCGAAAAAAAGCACAGGACATAAATAGAAGAAAGCCATTCATTTGTGAAAAATGATACTGAGCGTGACTGAGAAGATAAATTCTTCATGTAAAGGGGGGGGGGAATGGTACATTACAACTTTTCATGTCATGCATATCTTCTCGTTTTACATGGCCCTCAGCTGCAAAGCTAGTACCTACTTTTGGGTTAAGTGCTGGACATATACTGCTGATTTAAATATCTGTTTAAGTTGGCTTAGGGGACCAGTAGTTACATAGCCTTCCCATAAATGTTTTGAAATAGCCAGCATCGTAAACAGGGCAGATGATTTTCAGCTCCAGCTGGAGGGAGAAAAAGAGGCTTTGAGCAGACCAAATATCCTCATTTCAATTTTGGGTCTCCTTTGTTCAAATACAGCCTATAATATATTTTTTTTGCATACTCTTTTGTTTCTCTGCACTCGATTGATCTGTTAAAATGTATATTCCAGTTCGGTGTAGTGGTTAGGAGCGTGGACTCTAATCCAGGAGAACCAGGAGAACTAATCTAGGCGGACTGGATGACCTTTGGGGTACCTTCCATCTCTATGTTTCTATATCTCTGTCAAAGGTCCCCCAGACTCTGTAACCAGCCCTGGTCAGTATTATCATATGTATATTATAAAGAGCTCGGACGTTAGCAGCTTGCCTCAAGACAAATTCCAAGTTCTTGGCACAGCCTGGATTTGAACAGGACATTCCCTGGTTCACCCTGTCTATCTCAAACCTGCCGTCTTATATTAATTCTGGAAGGAATTATTTCCACAATTACTAATTGCAATAATAATTACATTAATTCTGGGAAGGAATTATTTTCACTATTAGTAATTAGATCTTGTTCTAATTAAGATGTTTGTTAGTTGTTGTAGATTTTCCAGGCTGTATGGCTGTGGTCCTGGCATTGTAGTACTTGACATTTCGCCAGCCGCTGTGACTGGCATCCTCAGAGGTATAACACAGAAATATGGAGTACTCTTTGTGTCAATGTGAGAAGAAAAATGGTAGACAGGTAATTTATATCTACTCAGGAAGGTGGGGTAGGGCTGAGTCATTATCTTGTAGGAGTTTCCCAGGCTGTGCCATGCTAATGGAGGAGCTTTCCTGAGGAGGTTCTTTTGCATCTGGATTGGCTGTTGAAATTCTAATCTTATCTGTAGTGCTGTTGTAAGATGTAGAGCATTTTGTGTTTTTCAGGACTTCGACAACATAAAGATGTTTGTTATCACTCCGGCAGTACAGTGATGTTCAGTTTCCTGCTAGGCTTGGAGCACTGTTGACTTGATGGAAAACCTTCCTTCAGATCACTAGGGTTCATTTGGAGCCTCAAGTAATTTTTTAAAAATGTATTGTTTTTAATCAGCAGAAATTCAATGATTGCTAACCCCTTTGCTTCTCCCAAGATGAGTATAAAGTTGACCTTTGGGACTTGGCATGCCTAGGAAGAATTTTTTTTTAAGGCTCACAATTAAGGATGGACATGAACTGCCTGACAAACTAAAGTTTGCAATGAATTTTCACCATAATGTGAAACCATTTTTGCAAACTGAAGAACCACTATGAACTTCTGTGAATTTTGATGCAGTTCATAGCGGTTCATGAAGAGCAGAAAACAGGGGTTTAAATGAGCTCTGAGCCAATTAAGCCCCTTCTTTCTGCTCCCTGCTGCTTTTTGCGGGGAGCAGAAAGCAGGGGCTTAAAATTTAAATGGCTCATGAACCAATATGAACTGGTTCAGTTTGTGAGCTGATCTATCAGTTTGTGGTTCAGTTTATGGAAAGAGAACTGCTCTGAAAGAACTTGTGATTGACTCAAGGTCATGTCAACAGCTCCATGTGGAGGGATGGGAAATCAAACTCGGTTCTCCCAGATTAGAGTCCGTACTCCTAACCACAATACAACCACAAATGGCTCTCTGGAAAGTGCTCTCAAGCCACAGCTGACTTATGGGGGGCCCTGGTGGGGTTGTCAAGGCAAGATATGTTCAGAGGTGGTTTGCCATTGCCTTCCTCTGTGTCATGACCCTGGTTTTCCTTGGTGTTCTCTCATCCAAATACGAGCCACAGCCGACCCTGCTTAGATCTGACAAGACTGGGCTAGCCTGGGCTGTCCAAGTCAGGAAGCCCGTGGGCACCCTTCGAATTCTGACACAGTGTAGTGAGTGCAGCCACAAAATGGCTGCCATATCTTATCTGGAGTCACAACTGCAGTTCATTGTGCTGTGGTGGCAGCTGCTGCCAAAGCAATTTAAAAAAATTTGCACAGCCAATCAAACCTCCAATAGCCAATCAGAAGCTTTGCTAGGCAAAAGCCTCACTTGGCCCCTCCCACTTCCTAAAACCACTTGGCTGCCTCAAGAAAGGTGTTGGCAGGTACTATATGGCACCCCAGGCACCAAGTTGGGGATTCCTGGTATAGAGAAACCAAGAGTGACCTATGAATATATGAATAGGGTTGCCAGTCCCCAGATCCTGGGCAGGGGTTCCCTTGGTTTTTCAGGGCTTCAGGGAAATCCCACCCCCAAACAGCAGTGTCAGTGCACAATGCACCCAGTGTGATGACATCACCCAGAAGTGACATCATCACATCAGGGATGTCACATGGCAGTGCTTTGGTTTGAGGGCAAAACTCTATGGTTTGAAGCCAGTTTTACCATAGAGTTTTGCCCAAGAACCAGAGTGTCAGCCCTCTGACATCGTCAACATGATGATGTCACTTCCAGGTGACATCATTGCATCGGGGACGTCCTGGAATGCCCCCCTCCAAATCCCCCTGCGGGTGTGATGAGGGGACCTGCAACCCTATTTGTGAACCCGGCTCAGTGTAAAAGAGGTTGCTTATGCTAAACACTGCAGAGATTCATTCGAGACCTGCCACTTGGACCACCCCTTCCCAGCACAGAGTAATATAAGCCCCTGTGCTCCATACCTTAATTACATGCCCGGTTCCCATGAGACAGATTCGGCACAAGCTCATTAATTTCAACAAGAAGCATTCATTTGAACTCCCGTGAAAAAGGAATAATTGCAGAAAACAGGTGCTTTAATGTAATTTAGGGAGGATTAGATTCTCGGATTCTTCAAATAATGGCCTTTGCATTTGTGGGGTAGGGGAGGGGGGAGAGAGGAAGAAGACATTAAAAAAAGTTGGCATCACGGCAGCCTTCAGTAGCGGAAGAGGGGACACCGTGCAATTTATTTCCCTGGCCTTTTTGTGTTTTTCGTGATGGAGCACGAGCCATTTGGCCACAATGGGCTGCCCGTGAAGGAACTGAAGTGCGATTCAGTGATAAACAAAAACACCCGAACAGTAATCAGGGGAATGAGAAATAGAATTACAAGCACACATTATTACCGTGCCGCTGGATCTTAACTGCTAACCATTTTATTCTGCATACTCTATCAAAGAATTCCTCATCTGGCTTCCAGTCCCGATGACACTTTCAAGGTCTTTGCCTTCATTAAATTTTTATACAGAAGGTTTTTTTAATACACACACACACACACAGAGGGGAGGGGGAAAGCCTGCACTTTTATTCCACCCAGTACACCCGGGGGTGGGGGGCGATGACAACAATTGCATCAAAATGCCACTTCATAAAACAAAACACAGGGAAACACAACCCTGACATTTTATTAGGCATCCACATTTCCCCTAAAAAGTAATGGGTTCCAGCAACAGTTTTCAAAGGTTCCTCTGGCGAACAACTGAGGCCATTTTTTTTTTAAAGGATAGTATGTGGCAGAATAAGGCCTTTCAAGCTGAATCGGGAGATTTTCCAGGAAAACGAAACAGGGCCGACCCTGGCAAGTAATTGGAAGGGAGACCTCCAAGCAGGGGTCATTTCGTAGAAAAAGAGGTGCAGGAGCTCATTAGCATAACTCATTTGCATAACTCATTTGCATATGCCACACCCCCTAACATACCGGAAGTGTGTCAGAAGGCAACACCCACCCCTCAGGCGCCACTCCACAGGTGAGTAAAACTGACCTGCTCTTCCTCCGTTCCCTTCCCCATCCAATACTTTGTGCAATAAAAACAAGCGAAAAGAACACACCTTCATTCTCTTCCTGCTCCCTTGAAACCACCAGGTTTCAAGTAGACTTGAGATACCCAGGACATGTGCATCACCCATCCCTTTCCCTTCCCCTCCCCACAACAAGACACCCTGTGAGGTAGGTGGGGCTGAGAGAGGTCTTTTGAGAACTGCTCATGAGAGAACAGCTCTGAGAGAACTTGTGACTGACCCAAGGTCACACCAGCAGCTGCATGTGGAGGAGTGGGGAATCAAATTTGGTTCTCCCAGATTAGAGTCCAACTCCTGACCACTACACCAAACTGATGGGGTGGAAGCTGCTGAAGGGTTGGTGAAATTTCTCCAGTACTTATGTGCCATGTGCCCAGATAAAAAATGGTATACTTAGAAAATTTAGATGCCACCTTGAGCAAGTCTCTGGAAAAGCAGCACACAGTCATAAAAGGAACAATGATAAAATTATCAATATTAAAACAAAACATTAAAAGCAACAAAGACCCTAGCAGGGCTTTCCCCGGGGCGCTGCGCCTCTGCACTGCTCGGGGAAGCTGAGGAGGGGACGGGGCTTGGTCATGTGCCCGCCCCCTGGGCTCCTCACTCCCGGAACTGTGCTCCTGTGTGCTCCCACTCCAACGGACCCCTGCCTCCAAGCAATGCACCCTCTAAGCTGCAGAGCCTTGTGAGCAAAAATTCTCCTTGGTGAGCGACTGGCATTAAAGTTATGAGCGAGCGATTTGGCCGCTGCATCAATTAGTTTGCTCTGGAGCCATTCTTCCTCAGCTGAGATGAAAACATGGGAGCCGGAGGCTAAAAAACTGTGAGCTAGCTCACACAAACTCAGCTTAGAGGGAACATTTCCTCCAAGGAATACCAGGGCTGAGATGCAGAGGCAGGCAATAGCAAGCCACCTCTCTGAAACGTCCAAGGCCCCTCTCGGGGTCACCAGAAATCAACCATGACTTCCAGGGATACGCACATACACACAAACACACACAAAATACTCACCCCAAAAAGGGGGTGCTAGGGGGAAAAATGGCAGTTGGGAAGTGACTATTCCTCCAGGGGCTCACAAGGCAGTAAACTGTCCCCATGGGGACCAGGGGTTGAGCAGCATGAGACACAGAAGCAAGGCCTCAGATCTTGGAAGGGAAGCTGGGAGTCCTGACCCTCCCAGCGGGCAATTCCTCACAAAGGTCAGGTGGGGGGGGGAGAGCTACCCAAAAGAGAAAGGAAATCCTCTCCAGGTGTTAAGAAAAACCTTGGAAGACAGCTTGAAATACAGCCTACAGGCCAGAGCAGACACATTCCACCACAATCACAACTGAATTTTGCATAATTATATCTTCCAAGAGGCTCCGGTGTGCTTGACTGCTTCAGGCTGGCTTTCCCTTTCCCTCAGAGAGCGAGAAAGACAGAGAGAGAGAGAGAGAGAGAGAGAGAGAGAGAGAGAGAGAGAGAGAGAGAGACTGGATTTATACCCCGCCCTTCACTTGGGCTGCATTCAGACGTGCCATTTAATCAGGTTTCGTGACTGATCAACAACAGACTTTATGTGCACATTCACAAGGCAACATCTGCCTCCCATCCCGATCTGTTGGTTTCCTGCTCAACACCCCCCCCCTTCAGCTGAAGTATTTTGTTACTGGGTCCCAAGTGGTGTTTTCTCAGCTCTCCT
Organism: Lepidodactylus listeri; assembly: GCA_029233225.1. Classification (NCBI taxonomy): domain Eukaryota; kingdom Metazoa; phylum Chordata; class Lepidosauria; order Squamata; family Gekkonidae; genus Lepidodactylus; species Lepidodactylus listeri. The sequence goes on from JARCFY010000004.1 coordinate 9,911,263, forward strand.
GTTTAAAGTAGCAGTTTCCCCTGTGTGATGCTCCTCCAGTGTCAAGCCACTGCCGATGGTTTAAACCCCCTCCCCGCTCGGGAGCCCGAGGCTTCTGCTTTTCACCCTCCATTTTTTGTGTGCGTTGGCAGTATGCACATAAGCGGAACTCTGCTCCAATGTTTAAACGGTCACTTGTTTTGAGTTCGGGATCCCAAAGAGACCAGTTTCGGGTGAAAAGTTTAAAGGGAAGTCTTCTGTCGCAGCAGTGAAATCACAGAGTTCTGTGGAACAGTCAGACGAAAGCCATGATTCGCCCTAGTGGTTCTGCGCATTGGCAAGGATAAAGTTTTTTTCAGTTCTATGGATGAGTAGCTATGTGCATGCACAAACTTAGAAAAAAACCAAAACCCGACACACACTCCCATGTGATTGCGATTGTCCAGAGTAAAAATAATCGCAACAGAGCGGGGGCCATTTAAACCGCCACCAGCACACCATCTGGATGTACCCTTGGAGTCTCAGAGCGGCTTACAGACTCCTTTCCCTCCTCCTCCCCACAACAGATACTCTGTGAGGTAGGTGTGGGGCTGAGAGAGCTCTGAGAGAACTGCTTGTGAGAGAACAGCTCTCTGAGAGAACTTGTGACTGACCCAAGATCACACCAGCAGCTACATGTGGAGGAGTGGGGAAATCAAACCCAGTTCTCCCAGATTAGAGTCTGCCGCTCTTAACCGCTACACCAAACTGGCTCAGGAAATCAGCAGAGAAGTGGAGAGGATTTGCTACTGTTGGTCAAGAGGGGACCCCCGTTGAGTGTGAAGGCAGAAAATGAATGTTCTAAATAAATCAACTTAAATAAACACAGAAGCCCAATGAACTCAGCTGACTGACACGCACTGGGGTTGCCAGCCCCGGGCAGGGAAATTCCTGGCTATTTGGCCAAATGCTAGAGCGTCTCCTGCATGGTATGCCTAACGTGATGGCGTCACCCAGGGGAGTACCAGAAGACCCAGCAGAGTGGGCTGGAGCCCCCCACCCCGGTAGCAGGTACGGACCTGGCAACCACTGATATCTCCTGCTATTACAATTGGTCTCCAGACAATGAAGATCAGTTCCCCCGGAGAAAAAAATCTGCTCGGCCATACACCTCTTTGCTGGATCATAACCCCTGCCCTTTTTTTTTTTTTTTTTGTAAATAGTTTATTAGGTTTTACAGAGATATTATTATTACATTGTTGTTGTTTTGGAAGTGTTTTTGAAAGTACCGGAGTTTGTCAATCAATCCGGAGGGATCTTCTTGACTGGCTTTGCCATCTGCCATCGGAAGGGCTGTTAATTCAGGAACACTAGTTCTGAAGCGTTTCACTATGGCTGATCCCATAAACAATCTCCAAAGGGGAGAGCCTGCCAATAAAATTACCGAGAAACCTGCCAGCTGTGAATATATATATGTATATCTTTTTACAGAACAAAGCTGACCGCAAAAGAAACTCGCAACTCCATGGTTGTCTAGCTGGAACATGCTCCAAAAGTGCCTTTCGACGTAAACAGAGTTGTTGTACTTCTGTTATTCGGTGGTGACGGAGGGCGTTGTCGAATTGCAGCTGACTTAACAGCAACCCCAGAGGGCTTTTGAGGCAAAAGACAAAGGGAGGTGGCCTGCCGTCGCCTGCCTCTGCGCTGTAACTCCTGACTTCTCTGGGGGTCTCCCATCCGAGCACTAACCAGGGCCAGCCCTGCTTAGCTCCTGAGATCTGATGAGATTGGGCTGGCCAGGATTGTTTACACCATGCAAAACCAAAGTCCAGTGGCACCTGGAAGACTAACAAAAAGAGAAGACATTGGTTTTATACCCCGCCCTTCACTACCCAAAAGAGTCTCAGAGTGGCTTCCCCTCCCCTGTGAGGTAGGTGTGGGGCTGAGAGAGCTCTGAGAGAACCTGCTCGTGAGAGAACAGCTCTGAGAGAACTGTGGCTTGCCCATGGTCATCCAGCAGCTGCATGTGGAGGAGTGGGGAATCAAACCTGGTTCTCCCAGATTAGAGTGTGCGCTCTTAACCACTACACCAAACTGGCTCTCCAACAACGTTTAGTCCAGTATAAGCTTTCATGAGTCAGATTAAAAGGAGATTCTGAGAAGGACCAGTGGGTGAACTTTTTAATCCCCCTCGACATACTTTTGCAGATCTGCTGGTCACTGCTTGACCAAAGAAACAAATAAAAAGAGATCTACAATGGAAAAGTGCTGAATTAGAACGCAAGAAATTATGCCCTTTTTGACATTTGGTCTTAAACCAAGACTTGAGCTTCCTTACTCATTATTTGCTGGTGCTGCCATCAAGCGACAGCTGATTTATGGTGACCCCGTTGGGTTATCAAGGCAAGAGACGTTCAAAGGTTTGTCATTGCCTGCCCCCCATCCCATATCATGACTTTGGTATCCCGTGGAGGTCTCCCTTCCAAATACTAGCCAGGGCTGACCCTGCTTAGTTTCTGAGATCATTACAATTTCTAATAACCTAACATGTTGAAGCATCCTGTGTAGACTGTTCTTAATGTGTTTTATCATAACGTGTCCCCTTACTGACAGTGGTTAATTCTTTCATGCTTCAAACTGCCTCTTCCTTAATTTGTTTGTTTTTAACTTACTTCCCCACCCGCATACACTTTTGTTCATTTTCACTGTATGAGCACATGGCCAGAACCTCTAAACTCTCACATAATCTGTTACGCATTTCAGTTGTTGTTGATAATGGTGGTGGCCCCTAGTTGAAGGTCTGGTGGAAGAGCTCCGTCTTACAGGCCCTGTGGCAGTGTTCCCTCTAAGCTGAGTTAGTGTGAGCTAGCTCACAGTTTTTTAGCCTCTGGTTCACACATTTTCACTGTATGAGCACATGGCCAGAACCTCTGAACTCTCGCATAATCTGTTACACATTTCAGTTGTTGTTGATAATGGTGGCGGCTCCTAGTTGAAGGTCTGGTGGAAGAGCTCCATCTTACAGGCCCTGCGGCAGTGTTCCCTCTAAGCTGAGTTAGTGTGAGCTAGCTCACAGTTTTTTAGCCTCTGGCTCACACATTTTTGTCTTAGCTCAGGAAGAATGGCTCCAGAGCAAACTAATTTATGCAGTAGCCAAATGGCTCGCTCAGAAGTAGCTCTGCCAGTAGCTCACAAAGTAGAACTTTTGCTCAGAGGACTCCACAGCTTAGAGGGAGCATTGCCCTGCAGAACTGTAAAAGGTCCCGCAGGGACTTGATCTCCTCCAGGAGCTCATTCCACCAGTATGGAGCCACCACCGAAAAAGCCCTGGCCCTGGTTGCAGCCAGGCTGGCATCCTTGGGGCCCGGGAGGGCCAGTCAGTTTTGTGACCCTGATTGTAGTGCTCTCTGGGGTATATATGGGGAAAGGCAGTCCCTCAGGTATGTTGGACCCTGGCCATAAAGGGCTTTAAAGGTGAGTACCAGCACCTCGAAGTGAATTTGGTATGCTATCGGCAGCCAGTGCAGCATCTTCAGGACAGGCTGGATGTGCTCCCTCATGGGGAGACCCATCAGAAGCCTGGCTGCAGCATTTTGCACTAGCTGCAGCTTCTGGATTTGTGACAAAGGCAGCCCCATGTAGAGAGTGTTACAGTAGTCCAGTCTCAAGGTGACTGTCATGCCCCGCCTGCTCCCCCGGGGCCCCGCCCCCGGTGGCCGTGACTCGAGAGGGTCCTGGGCGGTCTGGAGCCGAAGGAGGGTGGTCGTCAAGGGGTTATCAGGCCTCAGATTTGGCCAAAGGTGGGGGTTAGTCGCACCCTTTCCCCACACTCTGCCTCCGTTGGGGAGTTAAGGGCTTGCCTGCTTTCTCTCTGTCTGCCAGGCTCCCTGCACACTCCTCCGCTGGCTCATCCTCCCCGGCCGTCATCTTCCCCCCCCCCTTTATTACTCCCTGCTCCTTCCCGTCCAGCTCCCGAGGATCCTCCCTCTCCCTCCATGCCTGGCCCCGCCCCCTTCTTCAGCTCCAACGCCCAGCAGCTGCGAGGGCGCCAGCTGGCCATGTGCAGGCTCACTGCCGCCAGTCGCTGCGCCCCGCCCTCCTGGCCGCGGAGACGTCGGGTGGAAGGCAGCCCACCCTCCTGCTTCCCTTCCTGGCCGCGGGGACCTGGGGTTGTGCGGGGCCCGATGCTGCTGACTGTCTTCCTCCCCGCTGCCTCCCTCGCCGGCTGCTGCTGGCCCCGGCAAAGCAGGGGCCGCCCTGGCAAGCGCCGTGTCTCTGCTGGCCTCTTCAGGGTCACGCCCGGCCCTCTTCACGCCCCTCCGTGCCCGGTCGCCTCCCAGCCTCTCGGTTCCCTCGTCCCAGGTGAGTACTTCGGGGAGTGTTCCCCGGGGGGGTGGGCTAGGTCCCGGACTGCCCTGGACGGGACAGTGACCGTCCCATGGATCACTGTTGCCAAGTCGTTGCGTTCAGGGAAGGGAACCAACTGCCTGATCAGCTGAAGATGGTAAAAGGCAGACCTGGCAGTGGCTGCTACCTGGGCCTCCATCCTTAAAGAGGCATCCAAGAGCACTCCCAGACTCCTACCCTCTGGCACTGACCAACGGCGCCCCTTCGAAGGCCAGGAGTGGGATCCCTACCCCTGGACCAGCACAGCTCAGGCACAGGACCTCTGTCTTCATCGGATGCAATTTCAGTCAGCTCTGCCTAAGCCAACCAGCCACGGCTTGTAACGCCCAGTTCAGATCTTCCAGTCTGGAGCCAGACTGACCGCCCAACATCAGACCTGAGGAAGGGAGTCTGACTCACAAAAGCTCAGACCGGAATAAAAGTTTTTTTAGTCTTTAAGGTTCCTTCAAGGAACTTCAGTTTTGTTTGGTGTAGTGTAGAGAGCCAGTTTGGTGTGGTGGTTAAGTGCGCGGACTCTAATCTGGGAGAACCGGGTTTGATTCCCCAGTCCTCCACTTGCACCTGGCTGGATGACCTTGGGCAAGCCATAGCTCTGGACCAGCTGTTCCCTCAAGGACAGCTTGGGAAAGAGCTCTCTCAGCCCCACCTACCTCACAGGGTGTCTGCTGTGGGGAGGGGAAGGGAAAAGGAGTTTGTAAGCTGCTCTGAGACTCCCTTGGGGAGTGGAGGGCGGGGTATAAATCCAGTCTCTTCTTCTTCTTCTTCTTTTGTTATGATAGATCAACATGGGTAGCCCTCTGGAATCATTTATACTATGGCTGCCTTTGCTTGGCAACGAAGAAGAAAGGGACAATCACTCAGTAAGGTGATCCAAGCATTTGTGATGTCTCTTGAATCTAATGATGAACATTTATCTCGGTTGATACGAACATGATGTTACTCCGACCCTTGGGGTTCTACACAGCACTTGTGTCCATAGATTTTTGGCCGGCACACCATATGCTCCGTGAAGAAATTCCAGCATGACAGATAATTGCAAGGCTCTAATAGACAAGGGAAGACAATGAATACATGAAGCTGCCTTATGATGAGTCCAGCCATTCATTTATCAAAGTCAGCATTGTCTACTCTGACTGGCAGGGGCTCTCCAGGGTCTCAGGCAGAGGTCTCTCACATCACCTACTCCCTGATCCTTTTAGCCAGAGATGCCGGGGATTGAACCTGGGACCTTCTGCATACCGTGCAGATGTTCCACCACTGAGCCAGGGTCCTTCTCCATGACATGTTGAACAGTACCAAATATCTTTGTTTCCAGCTTGCTCTTTAGTGCTTTGCCTTACCTTATAATTGCTTTATATATTTCACCCAGCATGCTTTCTATTGTTCTCTTTGTTCGCTCCAGAAATCAATTACCGTCAACTTGAAGAATTTTCTTCTGAAATCCCCCGGTGCCTGGCCTTTCCGCGGTGTCAGTCGGTGCCCTTCTCTCTTCAAGCACTCTCCGTTTTTGGCCTTCTTTTCTTTCTGTATTGAGATCGTGGCTCTTTGACCCTTTCCCTTTATTTAGCAGATAAAAAAGGAAGCAAACCATGAGATTTTTTAAAAATCTAAATTCAGCGGAACTGGGTCAAGGGCGGGAAGGTCTCGTCTTCTTCTAGGACTCCGTTTCACCCCTTATGTCTCCATTTTCTCCATCAGTTTTAAATCAATACCCTCTCCTCCAAGTCTTTTCCAAAGGCCCCTGCTTTAATGAAACCTTTCCCGGTCCATTTTGACCTTTCTTGATACCGCAGGGCCAACAGGTTCTCTCCTAACCCAACCCATGATATGAATTGTTAGGAAACAAAAACTAAAAACCAAAAACACAATCCAAGTAATACTTCATTAGAAGAAGAAGAAGAAGAGATTGGATTTATACCCCGCTCTCCACTCCCCAAGGGAGTCTCAGAGCGGCTTACAAACTCCTTTTCCCTTCCCCTCCCCACAACAGACACCCTGTGAGGTAGGTGGGGCTGAGAGAGCTCTTTCCCAAGCTGTCCTTGAGGGAACAGCTGGTACAGAGCTATGGCTTGCCCAAGGTCATCCAGCCAGGTGCCAGTGGAGGAGTGGGGAATCAAACCCAGCTCTCCCAGATTAGAGTCCGCACACTTAACCACTACACCAAACTGAAGAGAATAGTGGATACAGTGGTTGTTTGAGCATCCCTAATGGACCCATGAACTGATCTAGTATACAGCAGCTTCATGTACAGATTAGTTAATGGAGTACAACGTAAGCACACCTCAGCTGTTTAGAACCACCAGTATCTTGCTTGTTTTTGAATAATGCATAAATGTATGAAGCCGCTTATACTGAATCAGCCCCTTGGGCCATCAAGGTCAGTATTGGTGAAGACTAGCAGTGCTTCTCCAGGGTCTCAGGTGGAGATCCTTCCCATCACCTACTTTGTTGTTGTTGTTCAGTTGCACAGAGTCCGACTCTCTGCGACGCCACGGATCACATCACCCCAGGCCCTCCTGTCTTCTGTCGTCCTCCGGAGTTTGCTTAATTTCATGTTTGTTACATCGATGACACTGTCAAACCATCTCATCCTTTGCTGTCCCCTTCTTCTTTGACCTTCAGTCTTTCCCAGCATCAGGGTCTTCTCCAGGGAGTGCTCCCTTCTCATTTGGTGGCCAAAGTATTTGAGTTTCAGCTTCAGGATCTGGCCTTCCAGGGAACAGTCAGGGTTGATTTCTTTGAGGATTGATTTGATCTCCTTGCAGTCCAAGGGACTCTCAAGAGTCTTCTCCAGCACCATAAGTCAAAAGAATCTATTCTTCGGCACTCAGCCGTCCTTATAGTCCAACATTAGGCATTAAGTATGGGACCATTAACCTGTGTATACTGGAGTCAGAATTCTCAAGAACCCAGGAAGACTGAATAGCTAAAATAATGATTTCTTTACTAAATATTCTCAAGTGTACAAACAATAATCAAGCATTCACACACACGGTACAGAACGAAGAAAACAGAGGTTACTGATAGCTAATGGAGGGGTCAGTTATGGGATGATACTATTTATTTATTTATTTATTTATTATATTTATATCCCGCCTTGCCAGCGAACCGGCTCAAGGCGGCTAACACACATAAAATACCCTCGCAGGTTTACAATATAAAACACACAGTTAAAACAATTAACATATCCTACACATAATCTCTAAAAGATGGCGACTTCAATTTTACAGAGTTCTCCTGATGAGCAAGGCAATAGGGGGTGCGGCCAAGGCGATGTTAACAGACCATCCCCCCCCCCCCAGTGGCGGCCCCTAGTTGAAAGCCTGGTGGAAGAGCTCCGTCTTGCAGGCCCTGCGGAACTGCAACAAGTCCTGCAGGGCCCTGATGTCCTCCGGGAGCTCATTCCACCAGTAAGGAGCCGCCACCGAGAAAGCCCTGGCCCTGGTACAGGCCAACCGAGCGTCTTTCAGACCGGGGACAGTCAGGCGATGTTGGGTGCCTGACCTCAGTACCCTCTGGGGCCTATATGGGGAAAGGCGGTCCCTCAAGTAGGCAGGCCCCTGACCATATAGGGCTTTAAAGGTTAATACGAGCACTTTGAACTGGATCCGGTATGCTATGGGCAGCCAGTGCAGCGACTGCAGCACAGGCCGGATGTGGTCCTGCAGAGAGAGACCTATCAGCAGCCTGGCCGCAGCATTCTGCACCAGCTGCAGCTTCCGGATCTGAGACAAGGGCAGCCCCATGTACTACCTGTCCAGATGTGCAGAGCTTCATGAAGAAGGGATTTATGGCCCAAACCCAAAGGTTTGGGGGTGGATTGCTAGTTAGCATCAGAGCAGAAGCACACAGTCTGAGGCCATGTGCCTGGACAGATACAGACATTGGGAAACAATGCAGACCAATGGGAGGTCTTGAGGGGCTTGTCTCAGGTGAAGACAAAAGATTACCTGGGCCAATGCTGAGTCCCAGGGGTGCATGGCATCAAGATGGGAAAGGCCTAGATGTGACCAATGAGATCTCAGAGGGGGCAGATTCTGGATTAACTATAGAAGCCAGGTGTTGGATGGCTGTACTGGGGCTAGCTGAATGGATTTTATCTCCGTTGATGGTTCTGCCAAGGCAGTCAAATATGTTCCCAGATACAGCCAAAATATGGGAGATGGGTCACTGATTAGCATCAGGAAGGATCATTAATAATTTGAATGTTTGATTGGTTTAACCCGATGTCTTGAGGGATAGAGCAAGGAAGGGCAAGTATTGAGACAAAGAATTCACACATAGACATGGGAATCACACAAAGGGACTGGATGAAGTTCTGGAGACAGGAGGGCTGTCCGCCAGGTGGCCTCTGAATAGCCTTTAGAAATGCAGATACCTACCTGGTGGAACCCATTGTTTCATATGCATACTTCTTCTGGGTGGAGGGGGAGGTTGGATATGGCCTTGGAGGCCTGCCTTGTGTGAAACCTGAGGATGAAATCCCTTTTTGCAGAGTGCTTGCAGGCTGACTCTGTGGCTCAAGCTGAGAGTGCTTGACTTTTGGGGACTTTGGTTCAAGTTAGAAAGTGAGGTGCCCCTGCTATTGGGGCTACCTGAGAGTAAAGGCAGCGCCTCTGGGCAACACAACCCATTGGCATGGGCAGGGGTCCTTTCGTAGAAAAAGAGGTGCAGGAGCTCATTAGCATCAATCATTTGCTCAACTCGTTTGCATATGCCACCCCCTCTAACATACAGGAAGTGTGTCAGAAGGCAACGCCCACCCCTCAGGCTCCACTCCACAGGGGAGTGAAACTGACCTGCTCTTCCTCCCTTCCCTTCCCCATCCAATACTTTGTGCAATAAAAACAAGCATAAAGAACACACCCTCATTCTCTTCCTGCTCCCTTGAAACCACCAGGTTTCAAGTAGACTTGAGATACCCAGGACATGTGCACCACCCATCCCTTTCCCTTCCCCTCCCCACAACAAGACACCCTGTGAGGTAGGTGGGGCTGAGAGAGGTCTTTTGAGAGCTGCTCATAAGAGAACAGCTCTGAGAGAACTTGTGACTGGCCCAAGGTCACACCAGCAGCTGCATGTGGAGGAGTGGGGAATCCAACCCGGTTCTCCCAGATTAGAGTCCAACTCCTGACCACTACACCAAACTGATCGGGTGGAAGCTGCTGAAGGGTTGGTGAAATTTCTCCAGTACTTATGTACCATGTGCCCAGATAAAAAATGGTATACTTAGAAAATTTATATGCCACCTTGAGCAAGTCTCTGGAAAAGCAGCACACAGTCATAAAAGGAACAATGATAAAATTATCAATATTAAAACAAAACATTAAAAGCAACAAAGACCCTAGCAGGGCTTTCCCCGGGGTGCTGCACCTCTGCACTGCTCAGGGAAGCCGAGGAGGGGGCGGGGCTTGGTCATGTGCCCGCCCCCTGGGCTCCTCACTCCCGGAGCTGCGCTCCTGTGCGCTCCCGCTCCAACGGACCCCTGGGCATGTGTCTATGCACAAGTTCTTGAGTTCGTCAGAACTCTTCATCAGGCTAGCTTTTACCCCCCCTCCCAAAATTAAAAGGGGGCAAGCACGTATTTAGCAGATTTTTCAGGTTATAATGTTAAGAAGACCTCTTTATGCGAGCATATGGTGGATTTGTTGACAAGCAAAGAATATGGATATGAGAGCAAGACATAATAAAAACAGTGCTGTCATCCCTGTTTATAAATGTGTGCTTGTGTGTGTAAAGAGCCATCAAGTCTCAGCCAACATGGCAACTCCAGCAAGGGGCTTTCAAGGCAAGTGAGAAGCAGAGGAGGTAAATGAGGTTCAATGTGGGCAAGGGCCAAGTAATGCATATTGGAGCCCGAAATCCTAATGATAAATATATGTCGATGAGGTCCAAACTGGCAGTAACTGACCAGGAGAGAGATCTGGGAGTCGTGGTAGATAACTCACTGAAAATGTTCACTCAGTGTACAACTGCAATAAAATAGGCAAATGCTCTGCTGGGGATTATTGGGAAGAGGATTCAAAACAAAGCAGCCAGTATCATAAGGCCCCTGAATAAATCTATGCTGGAATATCATTTGCATTTCTGGTCATCGCACCTCAAAAAGGGTATTAGTTTTGGAAAAGATGCAGAAAAAGGCAACTAAAATGATTAAGGGGATGGAACACCTTCCCTGTGAAGAAAGGTGAAAGAGTTTAGGTTCTCTTTATCCTGGTGAAACGATGTTCGAGGGGTGAAATGATAGAGGTTCACAAAGTTATGCATGGGATAGAGAAGGTAGGATGTTGGACTGGATGGGCCATTGGCCTGATCCAACATGGCTTCTCTTATGTTTTTATGAGGTGATTTTCCATTGCCCCCTTCTGCCAAACCTTCCTTGATGGTCTCCCATCCAAGTAACCACCTTGCTTGGCTTCTGAGATTGGGCTATACAACCCTGCCTTATATATACAAGCACTGTCAAATTTCAGCCAACTTATGGCAACAATACAAGAACTCATGGTCACTCCATGAAATTGCTGAGCAGCCAGGTTAGAACAGATAAAAGGAAGTCCTTCTTCACCCAAAGAGAGATTAACACATGGGATTCACTGCCACAGGAGGTGGTGGCAGCTATGAGCATGGATGGCTTCAAGACAGAATTGGAGAAACATATGGAGTAGAGCTCCATCAGTGGCTATTGGCCACAAGGTATGGATAGGAACTCTCAGTCTGGGGCAAGTGATGCTCTGTATTCTTGGTGCTTGTGGGGGGGAGAGAGTGGGAGGGCTTCTAGGGTCCTGGCCCCACTGCTGGACCTCCTGATGGCATCTGGTGTTTTCAGCCACTGTGTGACAGAGTGTTGGACTGGGTGGGCCATTGGCCTGATCCAACATTGGCTTCTCTTATGTTCTTATGTTCAACCTCAGCAAGGCAGGTCAGAAGCAGATGTTGGTTGCTGTTGCCTTCCTTTGCAGTATCTTCCTTGGTGGTCTCCCATCCAAGTACCAACCCTGCTTAGCTTCTGAGATCTTCTGGGAACAAGATAGACCATGTTGCCCTGGTAATTCTCCTTCTCCCCAAACTCTGCCTTTTCCCAGACCAACCCTGAGATCTCCAGGAATTTCCCAATCTGGACTTGGCAACCCAAGAACAGGTCATTTGTGTGTGTGCATAGATTTCCCATAGAGCAGAAGCAATGGTTCTGAAGAAAAAGCAAGGCCACCTTCTTTGTTCTTAGAGGCAGTGAAGCAAACAACATCTGCCAAGAGGCCCAAGAAAGAAATTCCTTGCCAGCCGGCACTCGACTCGCTACGCTGCAGCTGCCTGGTTCTCAGAGTCACTGCCAAACTGGCTGCAGGAATAAAGAACATGCAAAAATAGTTACAGCGAATCTGCTTCTCTTTTTAGGGCCGCCTGCTGAGCGAGAGTTCCCTCCGCCCGTGTAAAGCCTCCGCCAACAACAGATGGTGGCCTGATAAATAAATAATAAATCGCTATCACCTTCGCAATTTTTCATCCCCAACATCTGCTGGTGAGAGCGTCTCCTCCCCCACCCTTCTTCACAGATCACAAAGTGCTCTTCTTTTAGAAGAAAGGGGAAGCTGTAACTTGGCACAGACGATTGCGCAGCAGAAGTAAAGTAAAAAACCCCTCATCCTCGGTGATCCAGATCCGGTGCAAGGGAAGATATCTCAGCTGAGCATGTTGGCCTCTTTCTTGAGTTTGGCATAGTTCAATCTGTAATTTTTTACTTCTCTGTATCATCTATTCTTCCTCAGATATGAATGGGAAAGGGCAGACAGCTACAGAACTCTGCCTCCAATGGCTCCGTTAATGCACGACAAAGTTCTCTTGTTTGTTGGGGAACAACACAAGGACTTTGCATTGCCTATGAGATGGGAGTGTTATGCCTACCAGAAGCACACCAGTTTTGTGCCTTCTCAAAGCACACTGGCTCTTTTCTATTTACGACTAAAGCATGCAGTTTTCTGCCTACCAGAAGTACACTGACTCTTTTCTGTTTGTGACTAAAGCATGCAGTTTTCTGCCTACCAGAAGTACACTTGCTCTTTTCTGTTTGTGACTAAAACATGCAGTTTTTTGCCTACCATAAGCACACTGGCTCTTTTCTGTTTGTGACTAAAGCATGCAGTTTTGTGCCTACCGGAAGCACACTGGCTCTTTTCTGTTTGTGACTAAAGCATGCAGTTTTGTGCCTTCTCAAAGCACACTGGCTCTTTTCTATTTGTGACTAAAGCATGCAGTTTTCTGCCTACCAGAAGCACACTGGCTCTTTTCTATTTGTGACTAAAGCATGCAGTTTTCTGCCTACCAGAAGCACACTGGCTCTTTTCTATTTGTGACTAAAGCATGCAGTTTTCTGCCTACCAGAAGTACACTGACTTTTCTGTTTGTGACTAAAGCGTGCAGTTTTCTGCCTACCAGAAGCACACTGGCTCTTTTCTATTTGTGACTAAAGCATGCAGTTTTCTGCCTATCAGAAGTACACTGGCTCTTTTCTATTTGTGACTAAAGCATGCCGTTTTCTGCCAACCAGAAGCACACTGGCTCTTTTCTGTTTGTGACTAAAGCATGCAGTTTTGTGCCTACCAGAAGCACACTGGCTCTTTTCTGTTTGTGACTAAAGCATGCAGTTTTGTGCCGACCAGAAGTACACTGGCTCTTTTCTGTTTGTGCATAAAGCATGCAGTTTGGTGCCTATGAGAAGAACATTGGCTCTTTTCTGTTTGTGACTAGAGCATGCAGCTTTGTGAGGAGGAGGAGGAGAAAGAAGAGGAGGAGGAGGAAGAAGAAGAGGAGGAAGAAGAGGAGGAGGAGAAAAAAGAAGAGGAGGAGGAGGAGGAGAAGGAAGAAGAGGAGGAGGAGAAAGAGGAGGAGGAGAAAGAAGAAGAAGAGGAGCAGGAGGAGATTGGAGTTATAGCCCACCCTTCACTACATGGAGGAGTCTCAGATAGGCTTACAATCTCCTTTCCCATCCCATCCCTGCAGCAGACACCCTGTGAGGTAGGTCTGTTTTGAGAACTGCCCGTGAGAGAATGGCTCTGAAATAACTTGTAACTGTCCCAAGGTCACACCAGCAGCTGCATGTGGAGGAAATGTGACCACGTTGCATGCAGATCACTGACCAGGACAAGGCGGACAGAGCAGGGATTTGAAGTAACTCCCCTATGTGGGAAAAGACCACTGGAACTGTTGCTGGCAATAAAGCTGTTGGAAATAATGGCTGGAGCCATGTGCCTTGTTTGGGGGCGCATGGAGAACCGACATCTCTCCAGCCTTCTTTGACATTCCTCTTCCCTGCCCCAGCCCAGGGGCGGATCCCTTGATTACAGTGTGGCTGTGATCTGAAGGGTCTTCAGGCTTGCCTTATAAGTGATCCCTCGTGTCAAAAGCGACTCGCTTTCCTGCCAAACACTTTTGCCCCAAAGCTCTCATCATACCTAGTCACAATCAATGTTCCCTCTAAGCTGAGTTAGTGTGAGCTAGCTCACAGTTTTTTAGCCTCCGGCTCACACATTTTTGTCTTAGCTCAGGAAGGATGGCTCCAGAGCAAACTAGTTTATGCAGTAGCCAAATCGATTGCTCACAACTTTAATGCCAGTTGCTCACAAAGTAGAATTTTTGCTCACAAGACTCCACGGCTTAGAGGGAGCATTGGTCACAATGCAGCAGATGGGGCTGACCCTTTGCCTTCCTGCAGCAAACAAGTTCCCGCCATCAGCCCCAACCCCAAGAAACTAAGAAGACCGAGGGGGGAAATGGCCAGAAAATTGCCTCCATAGTGATGCTCTGGGAATTTCCCGATGTCTCTGTGGTCTCTCTTTCTGTTTTGGCATCAAGTGGCAGCTGACTGATGGCGACCCCATGGGGTTTTCAAGGTAAGAGTCAGTCAGAGGTGGTTTGCTGTTGCCTGCCTCTGCAGTATGAGCCTGGTATTCCTTAGTGGTCTTCCATTCAAATACTGATGACAGCCAACCCAGCTTAGCTTCCAAGATCTGACATAGGGATGCTAGACTCCAGGTGGGACTTGGGGATCCCCCAGAATTTCAACTCATCTCCAGACAATGGAGAAAATGGATTCCGTGGGGGGTGGACTCTATGGCATTGTACCCCACTGAGGTCCCTGGTCTTCCCAGGTTTTATTCCCAAATCCCCAGGAGTTTCCCGAGCTGGAGCCAGAAACCCTACCAGCCATCCCCTGTCAGTCACTGAGCAGGGTGGGGGGACCTGGTAACCCTAATATTACAAGATCAAGACCTATGTTCTCTACCCACAGAGATTAAGGGAAATTCCTACAGCATCACTTAGAAGTGATGTCAAATCTATATACTAATAGCCAAGCATCCCCTGTGCGTGTGGATATCTAAATCTGCACATCGGGGGCACTTGGGGGGGCAGAGAGATTTTCCTGCACACTTGGGGGACTCCCCAGGTGTGCAGAAAAATCCAAAAACTTAAAAAAAAAACTATACGGGGGATATTTAAATTCCCCCCAAAAGTAAAAGAGTGTTCCCTGCACATGTGCAGAGAATGCTCTGGGAACTCGGTGATGGGCCTGGAGGTTGGGAGGCATCCAGGCCTCACCACCGGAGCCCAAGGGGGAGATTGGTGGAGGGCCCGGTAGCTGGGAAGCATCCAGGCCTCGCAGCTGCAGCCCGGGGGGGAGAGATTGGCAGCTGAGAGGCATCCAAACTTGCCGCCAGTGCCCGGGGGGGGGGGGGAAGCTTACCTGTGGCCACTTCCTCCTCAACCATGAGGTCCTCCCCCCATGTGAGTATCACAGGTCCCTCTGCTTGTTATCCCTAAACTCCACACATTCCAGACATTGCCTTCCATGTCCCCAAGCTTCAATTCCCCAAGACCCAGGCCCTGAGAGAGCACCGCCACTTTGCCTTATGGACACCGCACAATTGCTTGTGGCAGAGAAAATCCTTTGTATATTTAAGGCTCAAAGGTAATTATAGAAATTACAGTCCCAAAGCAAGAACCAGGGTTCTCCCATAAATAAGTTTCTTCTTTTTTTAAAAAAAACCTGTGGCATTTGAACAAATGGGCTCTCCCCAGAAGCAAAATAGATGTGGCATACTCAATAAATTGCCAGGAGTGTACGGCCTCGTAAAAACCCAAATTCCAAAGTTGTGAATTATAATCATCATTAAGGGGAATGACAAAAAGCATGAATCATGGCCAGTGGCGCCGCGGTGCACAGTGGTAAGTCTAAGGAGATGGAAGTTTGTACTAATTACCAAAACGAAAAGATCTCCCATAATCAAGGCTGTGCGGCATTTCCTAGGCATGTATATATTTTTGGAGATGTATCCCCGCTAAGCGAAAGCATAAATTTACTTCAAGCATTCGCAAGTTTATTCTAGAGAAAGTCTTTGGGAATTTTGCCGGCTTGTAAGTCCAAGAAAGGGAACATCTTTATTACTGATACACAGGGGTCATTTCATAGAAAAAGAGGTGCAGGAGCTCACTAGCATAACTCATTAGCATTCACCAGAAGTATGTCATAAGAAAATAAAGAGAGAGCGAGAGAGAGAGAGAGAGAGAGGGCTGGCAGAGAGGGGACAGCTACTAACCCAGGCCTCAGAAATACCACTATTCTGGGAGGATAGCTGCAGTGGTGGCTGAAGCCTTCAGAAGGCTGGTTGGAGGAACAAGGACCTTTCCAGGGAAGGGGTCATTTTGCTGCAGCCACGACACAAGCAGGCACTCCCCCACTGGGGGGGGGGCTGGCACCAACTCCCAGAGCTGCGCTCCCCCGAGTTCCTGCTCAAAATGACCCCTGCTGATAACAAGCCATGCACCCATTTTAGCCTCTTTCTCCCCCTCCGGTCTGGTTTGCTTAAAGAAGCAGAAAATGGCAAGATACTTCGGTGGCAAAAATACATATGATATCTAAGTTCTCATCAGAGATATTTTTCCCCCCAATTGCTCATCTCTGCTGTTTTGACATGAAAATCACAGTTTCAGTTTCTCTGTTCTCCTTTCTGCAAGCTGAACCTGCGATTTTAAAACTCTTCCGCTTTCTCTCCGGTTGAACCAGACTGTTCCCATAAAATGGATGCATTTTTTTAAAAAAATTATTCTGCATTGATAAATCTACATTCTAAATTATGCATATTGTATGTATCAATGACACAGTGTCTACAAATCTGAATTCCATGTAGAACTGTATAATGCACATACGTAGTAGGAAGCCAACAGGAGAAAGTCAAGAACCAAAATTATCGTCCTGGTGAAGAAATGCATTTTGTCCAGGGAGGTCTGAAAGGAGCCGGACCTCCACTTAGTGTTTTAACATTCCCCTCCTCTGGGCAGAGACCAGGTGTGTGTGTGTGTGTGGGAGAAGTCAATTCAATTGCTTCCCAAAGGTACCTCACCCAACCTACATACAAATCCTAATAGGTCTAGCAGGAGAGATAATGGGTAGATCAAGCTCTTCTACTTATCCTGGAAGGGAAAATAGATTTGGATAAATGGAATGCTAGAAGGACTCCAGGAAGGAAATGTCCTGCAGGTCTCCAGGAGGAGTCTCTTTGACTTGGTGTGACCTGGTCAGGGGGTGGGGTATAGGGAGAGGTGATATAAACTCCTTGCAACAGGAAGGGGGTCTCTTTTCCTTGGGCTCTGAGGCCATAAGAAGAAGCTATATAGAGATCTGTAACTTCTGAATGCTACAGAGCCTGTCCTATATTTTAACATCTGATATGGAATTTTTACAGAGTGGGACAGAGGATTTCCATTTTACCCATTTCTTTGGGAATCCCTTGCTCAACCTGGTGCTGTGCTAAAAGTATGCTTATGAACATTTTGTTTTTAATAAATACTTTATACATTTCTGAAGCTGGTAGTGGTTCTCTGTACCATGTAGACCTCCACCATCTCAGACAGGCTATTTTAAAAGAAGCACCAGGGGGAAGGCAGGCAGTTGGCAAGTGGCTATTCCTCCAGAGGTGCACAAGGCAGTAATCTTATCTCCTCGGAGACCAGAAGCTGGACAGTGGGAGACACAGCAGCAAGGTTTAAGAACTTGGAAGGGAAGCTGGGAGTCCTGTCCCTCCCAGTGGGCAACTCCATACAAAGGTCAGGTGGTGGAGGTGAACTACCCGAGAGTAGAAGAAAAGCCTCTCCAGGTATTGAGAAAAACCTAGGAGGGTAGGACAGAATAGGGCCAGCAGGCCAGAGCATGAATGTTCCACTACAGCTCCATAATACTAAATTGTAACAAAACAGAGAACAGCTAGATTCCAGGAAGATCTTAGAGACCAACAAGATTTTCAGACTTGAGAGTCCAAGCTCAAATCTAAGTTTTCTGCTGCTACTACTGGACTTGAATCTGACTATTCTACTGTAGACCAACATGGCTTCCCTCTGAAACAAAAAATAAATAAATACAGAACATGCTCTTATTAGTGCTCCTTCTGCTGCTTGTAATGCTATCCTGTGGCTTCAAGAGAAGAGAGAGGCACCTTTTCATAACTATGGTTTGCTAATGAGCACAAATGGTCCAGTGATTATCCTGGAAACAGCTCAGATTGCTTTTCCAATAGCTTTTGATGGACATACTATTTCTAGGGGGTGTGGCATATGCAAATGAGTTATGCAAATGAGTTATGCAAATGAGCTCCTGCCCCTCTTTTCCTATGAAATGACCCCTGTCTGGAACATCCAAACTATGGACACCTACAAGATGGAGCAGGCCTGCTAATAGTCACATTAAACCTTAAGGGAAATACGGGTGCATTGCCTCATACTTTCCTCACAGGGAAGGTTCTCCAGCCCCTCCCCCAACACGCATCGAGACATTAGTGGGATACTGAGCCATTGGTGAGCTCCAGCAACCATTTGCAGCTGGACTGCTTTATCCACAAAGGAGAATCCAGTTCTTAATGTGTGTGCATTAAGTGACCTCTTATGGTGACCCTATGAAGTAACATCCTCCGGAAACAGTCCTGGAAGGGACTTCAGGGGTCATCTAGTCTGACCCCCTGCACAATGTGGGAAATTCACAACTATCTCTCCCTCTCTGCGTGTGACCCGTAGGCCCAGAGGAAGGCAAAAAACCTTCAGGGTCTCAGGGCCAATTTGGCCTGGAGGAAAACTCCTTCTTTACCAAACAGTCGCATTACCCTGAGCATGTGAGGAGGGGCCAGGAGAGCTGAGAACTGACTCATCCTTCATGCCCTCCCTCCATCTGCCTAAATTCACACAATCAGCATTGCTGTCCGACAGCCATCTAGCCTCAGCTTAAAAACCTTCAAAACAGAAGAGCCCACCACCTCCCAAGGAAACCTGTTCTACTGAGGAGACTTTCCAACTGTCAGGAAGTTCCTCCTAATGTTTAGACAAAAAACTCTTTTGATTTAATTTCAGTCCATTAGTTCTAATCTGAACTTCTGGGACCACAGGAAACAACTCTACTCCACCCTCTATATACTAGTCCTTCAAATACTTGAGGATGGCTATCATATCACCGCTCAGTTGTCTCCTCTCCAGGTTAAATATACCCAACTCCTTCAGCCTTTCCTCATAGGACTTGGACTCTAGACCCCTTTGGTGTAGTGATTAAGTGCATAGACTCTAATCTGTGAGAAGTGGATTTAATTCCTCACTCCTTCACTTGCACCTGCTGGGTGACAGCTATTCTTGAAAAAGAACTGTTTCTGTCAGAGCTCTCTCAGCCTCACCCACTGTCTGTTGAGAGAAGGGGAAGGGAAAGGAGTTTATAAGCCACTCTGAGACTCCCTTGGGTAGTGAAGCATGGGGTATAACTCCAATCTCTTCTTCTTTTTCTTTTTCTTCTTCTTCTATCTTTGTTTCCCTCTTCTGGACACATTCCAAACAAATGCAAATGTTCAGCAATTGCCCATGAGGAAACCTGTTATCATGTAAATTGGCCACCTAACATAGACCAAAGAGAAAGAGGCTGAAACAGGGGATAGTCGCAGAAACAATTCTTTAAATAGTAGTACCGATTTCAAAACGGAGCAGAAGAAAGGTTCGTGGCAAAAGCACTTCGGGAAGTGTGGGGCAACAGGGGGCTGGAAGCGTTCTAAGTGCTGATCCCTCTAAAATAAATGCAGAACCAGGAAGAAGCCCCGACATAGAGGCAGTGACAGCAGGAGGGGATGTAGAACGGAAGACTGAGATGTCGTCAGAAACAGAGGAAAAAACCAGGTGCAGAAAAGGCCTCAGTTTTGCCTTTGAGAATAGTATAAGACTCCTCGATTGATGACGATCGGCTCTAGAGCAATAATCGTGTGATACCCAACAACACACGAAAGCAGTTTATGATCTGTACCGAATACACAGGGACTATGTTCGAATGTGCAGGTTTTCCCACTGTGCACAAAACCTTATCACCTAGCATTTCATTTAGAACCCCATCTTTATTAAAACGTCAAGAGGATGAACCACAGCACTGTACAAGTGATGCGGGGGGGGGGGGGGGAGAGCCCATTTCAAAATTACAGTTGAGCAATTGTCCAAAAGGCACACAACAATTTGGCACATGTGGGGCTGTAGCTCCATGGTAGAGCATCTGCTTTATGTGTGGAAGGTCCCAGGTTAAACCTCTGGCATTGCCAATTAAAAGTATAAAGCAGTCGGGGAATATGAAAGACCTCGACCTGAGACCCTGGAGAGTCAATTCCAATCAGAGTAGACAGCGCTGACCTGAATAGGCCAAGGCTCTGCCTTGGAATAAGGCAGTTTGAGATGTTCATTATGACTGAAGGCCAAACGCCTCTGTTTTCAATGATGAACATAAATGTATTAATTCTCCGCTGCGAGCATAACTCCATCTGCGATATTAGCAGACCCTCCCTCAAACCAATGGGGATGGGAAATGTGGGAAGAACAAAGTATCGACTCTTACATTGATTTATGGAAATCTATCTAGGCCACCCAAGGTTTCGTGTAGAGCCCTCCAGACCTTTAGTAGCTCAGTCATCACTAATTACCCCTTCTGGGACTGGAACACGATACAGAGACATCCATTCGACTGAATAAGATATAGGGTTTGAGGTCAAGGGCATTGCCTCCATGCCGGGCAACTTGTATGCCGAGGACTATCCCAGAGCCATTTCAGTAAACACCGCTGGCTAAATATGTCTTGATGATTAAGAAACCAAGTATTAGATTCTGGAGCAAATGGTTCCTCGCCGTGCAGAAAAGTGGAAGATAGATGCTGGGTTGGTGAGAGAATCCGAGCAATGATTCTCGGCATGAAAAGAGCTGAGTCTTCTTTGTAAATGTGGCTTTGTGGTTTTGTAGCGTGCACACACAAAAACACACATATATCCAGGGGCTATTTCGTAAAAAAAAAAAGAGGTGCAGGAGCTCATTGGCATAACTCATTAGCTAAACTTATTTGCATATGCCACACCCCCTGACATCACCGGAAGTCAAGAAAGAAAGAAGAGAGAGAGAGAGAGGGAGGGAGGGAGGGAGAGAGAGAGAGAGAGAGAGCTGGCAGAGAGGGGACAGCTACTAATCCAAGCCTCAGAAATACCACTGTTCTGGGAGGATAGCTTCAGTGGTGGCTGAAGCCTTCAGGAGGCTGGTCGGAAGAACAAGGACCTTTCCAGGGGACAGGGTCATTTTGCTGCAGCCATGACACAAGCAGGCATTCCCCCGTGGGGGGCGGGGGGCTGGCACCAACTGAGCTCTCCCAAGCTCCTGCTCGAAATGACCCCTGCATGTATCCCACATTTCATTTTTGATATCAAAGAAAACAGTAGGTATGTTTCCACAGAATTTAAAAACTTCATATTCCTGTGTTCAGTATTTTTTTTAAAAAAAACAACCAAACAGTTAATTACAAATCTCTTTGTCTGTCTTTTCCTTTACTTCTCTTTTGTAGTAAGTGCCCCAGTCCTGATCCTTTAAGACAGGGTTCCCCAACATGGTGCGCAGCAGTGCTATGGAGACCTCCAACACCTTTCCTAGTTCCCGCCTAGCGTACTTAGAAAGTGGACAGGGCCAAGCTGTATGGGGCTTTTACCATTGGAGCTTTGATTGGCTGTACAGATTGTCTTAAAACAAACAAATATTGCTTTGGCAGCAGCTGCCACCATAGCAGAAGGATATTCCCTGTGTGACTGAAGGTAAGCTGTGGCAGCCATTTTGTAGCTGGCTCTGTCACCTGTGGCAACCATTCTGCAGTGGCCATTTTGTGTCTGTGCCCATCATACTATGTCAGAATTCCAAACGTACTCAGAGGCTCAAAAAGGTTGAGGATCCTGTCTGTAGCCCTGTCCATATGTCAGTGAATACATGTACATTCTGCATGTACTTGCGTAACTTTGTTTGTAAGAAAGAGCTAACAGGCATTCACTTTTACAAATTATATAGGGTTGCCAATCTCCAGGAGGGACTTACAATCTCCTTTCCCTTCCCCACAACAGACACCCAGTGAGGTGGGTGGGGCTGAGAGAGCTCTGACAGAGCCAGTTTGGTGTAGTGGATAAGTGTACAGACTCTAATCTGGGAGAACCGGGTTTGATTCCCCACTCTGCCACTTGCACCTGCTGGATGACTTTGGGCAAGCCATAGTTTTGGCACAGCTGTTCTTGAAAAAAACAGGGAAAGGATTGAAGGATCTGAGACTCCTTCAGGTAGTGAAGGGTGGGGTATAAATCCAATCTCTTCTCTTCTTCTTCTTCTTAACCACTACACCAAACTGGCTCTCTTTATATATATTTACAATATTCACCCCCCCCCCCCCCAAGATAAATCTGGGGTTTCAAACAGAAGTTCAGCTGCGTGTGCATTGAATGTAACATGAGAATTATTCAATGTGCATTTAAAGAAAAAACAGTTGTGCACTGTACATGGATTGTATGTGCATTCACTGCAACTTGTGTGCAAGTCTTATGCCTTCAGAACTTGAGCAGCTCTCCCATCAATGCTCCCTCTAAGCTGTGGTCTTGTGAGCAAAAACTCTACTTTGTGAGCTGCTGGCATTAAAGTTGTGAGCGAGGGATGTGGCTACTGAAGAAATTAGTTTTGCTCTGGAGCCTTCCTTCCTGAGCTAGGACAAAAATGTGTGAGCTGGAAGCTAGAAAACTGTGAGCTAACTCACACTAACTCAGCTTAGAGGGAACACTGCCCATCACCCCTCCATTTGCCGCCGGGAACAGGGTAGCCACGGTTAGCTTTACCAGAAGAGCGTTATAAGCAAGTTAAACCGGAGCCAGGGGGGAGAGATAAATATATAACTCCTGGAGTGCAAAATATGTTTGGAGTGTTAAAATGATTCATACCCACTTGAAAAGGGTTCCCCCCCCCCCATTTCATATATCAAATCAGCACAGCTCTAGTCTTTTGTGACCAAACGTGGGCCCTGCGATAAGAATATAAAAACCGAGGGAGTGTGTCCGTTACCATTAAAATTAAAATTAGATTCTTTCCTTTCTGATGATTCAGACTGAATCGTTAAGTTGCAGGGCCACCCGATCTGGCTGGAAGAAAACATCCTAAGAGGAAGGGGGGGTGGGAATCTTGGCTGGGTTGTTTTTTACACACAGAAATCAAGAAAGTAGGGGATTTCTGTGTCTCAGCAGAGAACCAACTAAAGGTCTGGGGGGCAGGAATATAAATGGGGTGGTAGGGCTGTTGTGCTATATTGGTCCAGTGTTCCCTCTAAGCTGAGTTAGTACGAGCGAGCTCACAGGGTTTTTAGCCTGCAGCTCACAGTTTTTTGTCTTCGCTCAGAAAGGATGGCTCCAGAGCCAACTAATTTATGCAGTAGCCAAACTGCTCACTCACAACTTAAATGCCAGTAGCTCACAAAGTAGAAGTTGTGCTCACAAGACTCCACAGCTTGGGGGGGGGGGGGGCAACCGTGGGAGGGCTTCTAATGTCCTGGCCCCATCGGTGGACCTCCTGGTGGCACCTGGTATTTTTGGCCACTGTGTGACACAGAGTGTTGGACTGGATGGGCCACTGGCCTAATCTCCAACATTGGCTTCTCTTATGTTCTTATGTTCTTAGGAAGCTTTACATTCTCAAGTATACTTCCAAGAGTCAGAAAACACTTTTCTTTTGAGTTTGACTTGAATGTTATATCCCCCACCAGTACTCATAATTTCCAGCAAATGTATTGAAAATAATTAGAGTTAGCTGTGTTTTACTGAAATAATTTGAGGCTGTTGGATGTTATTTTAGGCTTTTTTGTGCCGACCACACGACCATGGAAACGTCTTTGGACAGCACTGGCTCTTTGGCTTGGAAACAGAGATGAGCACCACATCCCTTGAGTTGTATTTGACTGGCTTTCGAGCAAGGGAAACCTTTACCTTTACCTCTTTTTTAAAATGGCTTGTTTTAATCCTGATAAACATTACATTGTTGTTTGCACTGGGATATTTGGTTAATACAGCAGATTTTGGCCCCGTCAAAGAAGTGTGGTACTGAGTGCAGGAAATAAATCTCTCAAGAAGTGTATTGCCAGAAAAGAAGAAAGAAGTAAACTGACATATATTTACGTAGATCCAGTTCACGTGCAGGTTGCAGTCTGCAGGTTGTCTGGCATCATGAGTGTGTGTGAGAGAGGGCATTGTCTCTACAGGAGAGACCTACAGGGACATGTGTCTCCACGGAAGGCCATGTAGAGGGAGGGAGAGGACAGAGGGAGGGAGAGAGGAGGGGTCAGAAGGCAGCTCCCAGAGTAAGACAAAGTAGGGTTACCTTTTGTTGGCAGGGGACTCCAACATCATCATCATGCTAGGCACTCTGTGTGTGTGTGTGTGTGTGTGTGTGTGTGTGTGTGTGTGTGTGGAGGGGGACGCTCTAGGACTTGGACAAAAAAAAACTCTATGATGACCATAGAGGTTTTTTTGCCAAATGCTAGAGCATCCCCCCTCCGCAATGTGCCCAGCACGATGACAGCACCTCCAGGTGATGTCATCGTGCCAGGCACATCAAACACAGGAGGGCTCTTTGGGGGGCAGGGCTCCCCCAGTGACCAATTGCCTGGTGGAGGATTTTGGCCCCCAAAATGGGGGGGTGGGGTGGCAACCAGTGTTCCCTCTGAGTTAGTGTGAGCTAGCTCACAGTTTTTCAGCCTCCAGCTCACACATTTTTGTCTCGGCTCAGGAAGGAAAGCTCCAGAGCAAACTCATTGATGCAGGAGCCGAATTGCTGGCTCACAAATTGAATGCCAGTCACTCACAAAGTCAAATGTTTGCTCACAAGACTCCACAGCTTCGAGGGAGCATTGGTTGGCAACCCTAAGACAAAGAGAGGAATCCTATTTAAGGAGTTCACCTATACACACTTAGCGCCCTCCAGTGTCCAGGTACGCTGTGGCACTCACTCCAACACTATTAGGTAATATTAGGTACATTTGGGAGAAGCTTCAGCTGTGGAATGGTGATATGTCATGGCAGCACTCTACACATGATTCCTTTGTGCATTGTGCATCAGAGTTCAATCTCCGACACAGTACCTTGCATTTATCCCTGGTTATATCAGCATCCGTTTAGCCCGGGTCAAGTGTGGGGTGAAACTGGGGTGACCTCAATGTAATGTGGAAACAAAAAATACCCTGAAATAATTACAGTGGTGAACTCGAGTGTAGCGTGGAATGTAAAATACCCCAAGATAATTACAGGGGTAAACTTGTGTGTAGTGAAGAATGTAAAAATACCCCGAGATAACTACAGGCAAGGGTGTAGACTTTCCAATTTCCCGGGGGGGGGGGGCTGGGCCAGAGACATTACAGGCCATTGTCTCCAGGGGAGGCTCTGCATGTCCTGGAAAAGTTCAGGGGAGGGGCTCCAGCTCCCCAGCCCCCCTGAAGTTGACGCCTATGATTACAGGAGTTAACTCGAGCATAGTGTAGAATGTAAAAGTACCCCGAGATAATTACAGGGGTTAACTCGAGCATAGTGTAGAATGTAAAAATACCCTGAGATAATTACCGGGGTGAAGAAGAAGATGAAGAAGAGATTGGATTTATACCCCGCCCTCCACTCCCCAAGGGAGTCTCAGAGCGGCTTACAAACTCCTTTTCCCTTCCCCTCCCCACAACAGACAACCTGTGAGGTAGGTGGGGCTGAGAGAGCTCTTTCCCAAGCTGTCCTTGAGGGAACAGCTGGTACAGAGCTATGGCTTACCCGAGGTCATCCAGCCAGGTGCAAGTGGAGGAGTGGGGAATCAAACCCGGTTCTCTCAGATTAGAGTCCGCACACTTAACCACTACACCAAACTAGCACTACACATGTAGTGTAGAATGTAAAAATACCCCGAGATAATTACAGGGGTGAGCTTGTGCGTAGTGTAGAATGTAAAAATACCCCGAGATAATTACAGGGGTGAACTCGTGTGTAGTGTAGAATGTAAAAATACCCCAAGATAATTACAGGGGTGAGCTCGTGCGTAGTGTAGAATGTAAAAATACCCCGAGATAATTACAGGGGTGAACTTGTGTGTAGTGTAGAATGTAAAAATACCCCGAGATAATTACTGGGGTGAACACACATGTAGTGTAGAATATAAGTTCGGGGACAGGGTTGAACCAGGATTTAAGGTCTAGTGGGGAAAGGACCATTGTGTTGCAAGTTGAACTCTGATAAAACCAAGGATGAGATCCAAGTGCAGAAAGGACCTTTGAGAGCAAGTGATGGGTAGGTGTACAGGAAAGCCATGTCAATGTCATTGTATAGATGACCACTCTTCCACATGTGGCATTTTCTGATAAGCACATGTTCTGTTCCTAGGGTTGCCAACCTCCATGTGGCATCTGGAGATTTCCCACTATTACAGCTGATCTCCAGGTGACCAAGATCATCTCCCCTGGAGAACATGGTCACCTTGGAAGGTGGTATCTATGGTATTATACCCTGCTGAGGTCCCTCCCCTCCCCAAAACTTGCCATCCCCAGGCTCCATCCCCCAAATCTCCAGGTATTTCCCAACCCAGAGCTGGCAACTCTTACTGTTGCCCATAGATGGAAAACGTAAAAGAAAAACCTTGGTATGAATGTGTGTTCACACTGAGATTGCTTTCTTAAAGTGTTTGTGTGTGTGTGTGTTTAGTATAAACACAAATGTACGTTCACAGTGAGATTGAAAAGGTTGGGAGAGACAAGAAGCAACTGCACTCAAAGTTGCAGTAAAGAAGAAGAAGAGGAGGAGGAGGAGGAGGAGGAGACTGGATTTATACCCTGCCCCTCACTACCCAAGGGAGTCTCGGAGTGGCTTACAAACTCCTTCCCCTTCCCCTCCTCACAACAGACACCCTGGGAGGTAGGTGGGGCTGAGAGAGCTCTGACAGAAATGGCTCTTTTTTCAAGAACAGCTGTGCCAGAACTACGGCTTGCCCAAGGTCATCCCACAGGTGCAAGTGGAGGAGTGGGGAATCAAACCCAGTTCTCCCAGATTAGAGTTCATGCACTTAACCACTACACCAAACTGGACATGCACAGTCCTCTAGACTATATCCAGGAATTTGTAACAATGCAAATTACCTAATGGAACCTGAATTCCTGGCAATCTGAGAAAGGGTCTTCTTGGTTGTGGCCCCGGACCTTAGGGACACCCTCCCAAATTTCCAAAAATTCCCTATGCGTTTCATCAACAGGCTTCGTCGAGGGAATCTGTTTGTCTTGCAGTAGTTCTTCAAAAAGAGTAAAAGATCAGTAGCTAATTGTCACTGGAAGAGCTTTATTATATTCTGGCATCTGGCGGATGTCTTTTACTCTCTTTGAAGAACTACTGCAAGATGAATAGATCCCCCTGACAAAGCCAAGTGGTAAAACGCATAGGGGATTTTTTGAAATTTAACTGAGTAATAAGATATATTTTACCTGATTTTACACCATTGGCCTTGACCCTCATTTTTTATCTCCTGGTGACTGGTGCAGCTCTTTATTTTCTAGAGACCTCTGTCAGGGGGCCTGACAAAAGATTGCATTGTCTACTTAGATCAAATGAAATGTTGCAAGTCTGTTACTATGTCTGCTTTCCCCTACCCTTTCACAGCCTTGAAATGCATTGCCTTATGAGTCCTGTACAATGTAACCGTTCCTGTCGGGAGAGTGGCGACCTCACATTTTTACACGTCACTGTTAAACAAATGGCTTTTCCTCCCATGCATTCCCTCCTCCCATTTCCTGGGACAGAGACATCCTTATCTTGTTGTGAGAGCCTTGAAGGTCAGTTATTGCCCACAGAGTCATTTTGTTATGCATGGATTTCACACATCTGGGTCGGCCAGTTCAAGAAGGGAATTTTTACAACTTTAGCACTTCACCTTTCCTGTGGGAATTCAAATGGCCCGATCCCATCTCCCGCGTTTTCTATTCCCAAATGTGATTGGTTTCATTGTGGGTTCAAACAAGCAGGAGGGTATATTAACTTTGACTGTTTTCCACCTGGCATCTCTAACAAACATTCGAGAACCTGTCAAGCAGTATTAAGACTAATAAAGAACCTTGTTTCATCAACAAAGGTCTGATCTTTTACTGTTAGCACAGAAGCTTCACACCTCTGGAAACCAGCACTAGGTAAAGGTAAAGGTTTTCCTTGCTCGAAAGCCAGTCAAATTGGACTCTAGGGGGTGGTGCTCATCTCAGTTTCCAAGCTGAAGAGCCAGCGCTGTCCGAAGAGGTCTCCATGGTCATGTGGCCAACATGACTAAATGCCAAGATGCGTGGAACGTTGTTATCTTCCCACCAAAGCGGTGCCTGTTTATCTACTTGCAGTTTCTTGCTTTTGAATGGATAGGTTGGCAGGAGCTGGGGCCAGAGACGGGAGCTCACTCTGTCATGCGGCACTTGGGTCTCGAACCGCTGAACTACTGACCCTCTGGTCTGCAGCTCAGCCTCTTAACCCCTGAGCTTCCGCAGCCCTGAAACCAGCACTGGATGCAGCCAATTAAATAAAAGTTTGTTGCTCAAGAGAAGATCTTCTGTGCATCTTCTGTGCTGGCTAGGCGGGATATAAATCCAAGTAAATAAATACATAAATAAATGTGCAAGTCATAAGATGCACATGTGCAAAATCCCTGCAATTATGTACCATCCTTGACAGTGGAATAAGACTGCCACACTTGCCTTTGGAAACAGAGAAGCCCCTCGCCGTGCCAGTTACCAGCAACACGGCTTCTCTTGCACCCCCACGTCCCCGCTAACATATGCAAACAGAAGCATGGTCTCTTTTTATGAGTCCATCTTGGCTGTCCCTTAATAAATTATGCATTTCCAAAATGTTCTGCAATATCTTCTCTTATTAATAATTCTGGTACGCTTCCTATTGCTGAAGCCGAGCGTACGTTTTTACGACTTCCTGGAATGTCCCATTATTCCAGGCTGAAATACGTTTAACAATTAGAGAGCCCATGGATACATAAGTGGTATTTACAAGCGTCTTTAAGGGATAAGATGTACACACATGCCCAAGCTCATGGTAGGAATAGCCTACGGTGGGTTAAGGCTACAGGCACGATTTAGGGAGTGAAATGGTAGCATCCTTTACCTGGAGCGCTTATATTTCTGGCCGTTCTAGATACCATTTGTCCTCTACAAGCAGGCAAACCCTCAACAGCGCTCTCCATTCCCCACTGGTCCTAATTGGAGTACTGGCAGGGAAAATGGGGGGACAATGTCACATGTTGTAGTCAGGGGTCATTTCGTAGAAAAAAAGGTGCAGGAGCTCATTAGCATAACTCATTTGCATAACTCATTTGCATATGCCACACCCCCTAACATACCGGAAGCGTGTCAGAAGGCAACACCCACCCCTCAGGCTCCACTCCACAGGTGAGTGAAACTGACCTGCTCTTCCTCCATTCCCTTCCCCATCCAATACTTTGTGCAATAAAAATAAGCATAAAGAACACACCCTCAGTCTCTTCCTGCTCCCTTGAAACCACGAGGTTTCAAGTAGACTTGAGATACCCAGGACATGTGCACCACCCATCCCTTCCCCTTCCCCTCCCCACAACAAGATACCCTGTGAGGTAGGTGGGGCTGAGAGAGGTCTTTTGAGAACTGCTCATGAGAGAACAGCTCTGAGAGAACTTGTGACTGACCCAAGGTCACACCAGCAGCTGCATGTGGAGGAGTGGGGAAATCAAACCTGGTTCTCCCAGATTAGAGTCCAACTCCTGACCACTACACCAAATTGATGGGGTGGAAGCTGCTGAACCGCTGGTGAAATTTCTCCAGTACTTATGTGCCATGTGCCCAGATAAAAAATGGTATACTTAGAAAATTTATATGCCGCCTTGAGCAAGTCTCTGGAAAAGCAGCACACAGTCATAAAAGGAACAATGATAAAATTATCAATATTAAAACAAAACATTAAAAACAATAGAGACCCTAGCAGGGCTTTCCCCGGGGCGCTGCGCCTCTGCACTGCTGGGGGAAGCCGAGGAGGGGGCGGGGCTTGGTCATGTGCCCGCCCCCTGGGCTTCTCACTCCCAGAGCTGCGCTCCTGTGCGCTCCCCCTCCAACGGACCCCTGATTGTAGTGATGTAACTTCCAGCAAAAAACCTGGAAGTGATGTCATCATGTTACATGATGATGTAGGGATTTTCCCAATCTTTATGGCTTTTACCTTCAGGTGGGGTATCAAATCCAATTCTCCTTCGTCATCCTTGGAGGTCGCCCATCTAAATACTAGCCAGGGCCGACCCTGCTTAGCTTCTGAGATCAGGCTAGCCTGGGCTATTCAGGCCAGGGACGGTGAAACTGTACTAAAGACAAAAGTGCTGGCATTCATGATCATCTGACATCCAAACTGCAAGATGTTATAACAGCCGAATCGCAAGATGTCATAGTCTCGCTGTACTTTGCACTGGTCAGGCCGCACCTGGGGTCTTGTGTGCAGTTCTGGAGGCCTCACGTTCTAAAAGGATGTGAACAGAATGGAGCGGGTGCAGAGGAGAGCGACGAGGATTACCGGGGGCCTGAAGACCAAGCCCTGTGAGGAAAGGCTGTGGGACTTCTTGGGAATGTTCCATCTGGAGACGCGGAAGTGGAGGAGGGACAGGATTGCTCTCTTGAAGGGCTGTCACTTAGAGGAGGGCAGGGAGAAGGAGAAGAGATTGGATTTATACCCCGCCCTCCACTCCCCAAGGGAGTCTCAGAGCGGCTTACAAACTCCTTTTCCCTTCCCCTCCCCACAACAGACACCCTGTGAGGTAGGTGGGGCTGAGAGAGCTTTTTCCCAAGCTGTCCTTGAGGGAACAGCTGGTGCAGAGCTATGGCTTGCCCAAGGTCATCCAGCCGGGTGCCAGTGGAGGAGTGGGGAATCAAACCCGGTTCTCCCAGATTAGAGTCCGCGCACTTAACCACGACACCAAACTGGCTCTGTTCATGTTGGCAGCAGAGGAGAGGATTCCCAATCATGGGTTGAAATTAAGGGCGGGAAGGCACCGGCTGGATCTTAGGGAAAACTTTTTGACAGTCAGAGTTCTCGGTCACATGAGCGAGATAATCCGGGGGGAAGTGAGGCTATTTGCTCCGGAGTAATTTGACCCGCAGTTGCACGATCACACAGTTCTTCATGATCAGATGCAATCGCGGGTTAGTTGTTTTTTTTTTTTTTTTGCCGTTTCCCCCCGTGCACTTAAACGGGGGATCGATGAGTTGCATCTCCACCCTGAGGGCTTCCTATGGCAGTATGTGATGATGTGCATACTGAGAAGGGGGGAAACAATAATGGCATGGCATCGGGATGGCCTGATCAGACTATCCCCGACACCATGAGTGCGTGCCGGAGCGATCACACAGGGAAGGTCGGTCTGTGGCCCGTAGCCATCCTGTTTGATACCGGGCTTTCCCTAGGATCTTTTAACTCCACCTCTTTGGCGGAGAGAAACGGGTACCGACGGGTGTGGGACGCTTGCCAGATGTTCTGGTGTGATCGCGCCCTTAAAATCCGCATGGCATTCATGCCTATCATGTGGCGAATTCTGCATGTGATCGGGGCCAGAGTTGTGCAACAGTGGAATTGGCTGCCTTGGGAGGTGGTGAGCGCCCCCTCATTGGCAGTCTTGAAGCAGCGGCTGGACAGACACTCGTCAGGGGTGCTCTGGGCTGATCCTGCATTGAGCAGGGGGTTGGACTAGATGTCCGGTACGGCCCTTTCCAGATCTGTGATTCTACCAAAATCACAGGATCGCTGGTGGGAATTATAGCCTTCAAGGCCCTCTGATTTCATGTGGGAGGCTACGCAAAGTGTTGTGCCCATAAAGTCCTTCTGAGTTCCAGTCCATTTCTGCTTTAACCCGTGCCCTCTCCCACCCGCACCCATCCCCCAGGGCCAGCAATGTCACAAATTAGCGGCATGTTTCCATGATATCCATGATCCTTCCTGCTCACAAATGGAACGGAAAGATCATGAGATTCGACCCATTTACCTTGCAAGTACGAATGCCTCATTCATTCACAGCATTGTTTGCACGGCTTGAGAGGCACATCTCTAACAAACATAGGCTGTTCTGAGCATCTGAACCAGTCCAGAATCCAAAGCACTTGACCATGTAAATGCATGCACTTCGCTCGGCGTTGGATCGTCGCCAGGGTCTCAGAGGTGCCAAGTATCTTTGCGCAGTCCTCAGTAGCTATGGCCTAATCCCTTTGGATCCGGTGCACTGACACCTCTTTACATGTCGGCTATGCAAATGCTTTACAGTTTAGGGGATTACATGGGGATTTGCAATTTGGGTTTAGTGTTTTTGTGTTTGCCTTCCTTGTGTGAGTGCCACCCACTGAACGGTATTAGCGAATTCTGCAGATGGAAGGGGATCTCCGTAACAGAGGAAAGGTGCTCTGCTAAACAATCAGGGGTGCCATTCTCCAGGTGGGAAAGGCCGAGGGGCTTGGGAAGGTTCAGTCTGGCATACAGGAGGTTGAGGGGGACAGGTGTGAGAGTCCTACAGAGTCAGTCAGCCACAAGTGCCCTTAACCAGGAATGCTTTATTGAGAAAGGTCTGCTATGGTCATCTTCACTTCTTGTGTTAGTAATGGCTGACACAGCCACAAGCAGGGCAATTATACAGAATTCAAAATGGGGTCTGTTAGTATATCATAACCAATCATCTGGGCAGAGAAAAGGCACTTAAAATACTGGTTCCTTGTTCCCAAGGAAAAGGCCGGAAGCAAAAGAAGCAGACAAAAAGAAAGATACATTGGCAGGCACTACCAGGCATCCAAGGTCGGAGCCTCTACAGAGCAGCGATAAGCTCGCCATGAGAAGTATAACATAGCGTTCCATAGTGCTGACGTCAAGGGTACACTCAACCCATCTCCCGGGCAGGATATGGCAGCATTAGCTGACGATAGGATTGCTCTCTTGAAGAAGGGCTGTCACTCAGAGGAGGGCAGGAAGCTGTTCCTTCTGGGAGCGGAGAATGGGACTTGCCATAATGGGTTTAAATTACAGGTGGAAAGGTACCGGCAGCATATACAGGAAATGACCAAACGGGGGGACAACACTTTTTTGCAAATACAACAAATACAGCAGTTGCAGGCATACAACTGGTGGGAAGGGTAAAAGAAAATGCTCAGTTAAAAAAATGCACAGCTAAGGACACAGTTTCAGATGTGTGTGTGTGTGTGTAAAGAATTTGTTGCGGGGACAAGACTGAACGCTGCCCCAAGACTGAACGCTGCCCCATAGCTGTGCAAGAATTGCTCCATTGTAAGGCTATACAGCACTGAGCTGGATTGCCCAGGCTGGCCCAATCTTGTCAGATCCTGGAAGCTAAGTAGGGTCAGTCCTGGCTAACATTTCGATGGGAGACCTCCTAAGGAATACCAGGGTCATGATGCAGAGGCAGGCAATGGCCAACCACCTCTGAAGGTCTCTTGCCTTGAAAACCTTACAGGGTTGCCATAAATCAGCTATGACTTGACGGCACTTTCCATCCCCACGAAGGCTGTAGAGATCATTGGGCTTGCAATGGAGTAACTTGCACAGGATAGTACTGTCAGCGAAGGGAGGTGCGCCTTCATCAGGACAAAAGAACAAAGCAATGTAGAATAATGGATGTGAAAGCGCTGCTGAAAAGCAAGAGACTGGGGAGAAATCAGGCTCTCTTCGGTAGCTGGAATTGAAAGGAATGCAAAAGCAGACAGGTAGAGAGCTTTTGATCTGCGCTCACGTGTCGGTTCCGCGGCGTTCGCTGAGCCTTGCGCAAGAGAAACGGCAGGGCACGGTTTGAGTAATTAGTTACACATTTTTCTTTGATCAGCATTCCCGTTCTATATTTCAGTTTATTTGCCGATGCTAAGAAAGGGGAAGGGGAAATTGATTTGCCAAGACGGCTGGAAAAGGCGAATGTAATTAGGGTGCTCAAAAATTACCGCTGTACGTCTTTTGTGCTTCCCGAAAGAACATTGTTCGTGGAACGGGCGGAACATTTGCAACTAACCCTGCTAAATTTTGGAGGTACTTTTTTCATTTCTGTGCATTTGTTGGGATGTTTCAGCCAAGCACGGTCCACCCATGTTCCCCTAGAAATATCATATGAAAAATTCATAAGCAACTGTAGTGACAAGTCAAGTGTTTATAGGAATATATTTAACTTTTGCCTTTAAATGCTTTTATGATGTATTTTAATAATGTTCTGCATTTAACTGTGAGCCCTGATTGGGCTTGAAGGAGGGATATAAATTCTGCAAACGAACAAATAAACATGGTCCAGTGCAGTGACTGGCAAAAGACAAACGACATTATAGGGTTGCTTTGGCTGTCAGTCCTCAGGAGCATTGGAGGGTGGAGACTTCTAAGATATCACTTCCTGTTTGGGAACAGGAAGTGGCATCATGACCCTCTAGGAATTTCAAACATCTTTATGGCTTTACCGGGGAGATTTTCAAATTCCTAGAATGTCATGGCATCGTTTCCTGTTCCGAAACAGAACATGTTCAGGCATTGATCAAACCACCTCCCCCCAATCTTTCACTGCTGTTCCACTGAGCAAGGGCAGGGATCAGTGAGTTTTTGCAGAATGTAAGTGGCAAGCATTATCTACTGCCATGGGTACAGGATGACTCCTTGGCGGTGATGCATTATGGCTACTTTCCCATGGGTGAATTTGTACAGAGACGGAAATATTAGAATAACTAGGGTTGCCATTCCCCCCCCTCCCCCAGCCACCAGCGAGGTATGGGGGGATAGGGTTTCTGGATCCAGGTTGGGAAACTCCTGGAGATTTGGAGATGGACCTTGGGAAAGACAGGGACCTCAGTGGGGTATAATACCATAGATCCCACCCTCCAAAGCACCCATTTTCTCCAGGGGAAATCATATATGTGGTCTGGAGGTGACCTGTAATTCTGAGGGATCCCCAGGTCCCACCTGGAAGTTGGCATTCCTAAGAATAACACTCAAGCGCTGTTTTCCCATTTCGTTGTCATTTTCTTTGATGGAGTCAGGTCTTCTCCAAGCAGTTACAGCCGCCAAAAAACGGTGCGTATCTACAGTCGGTTTTGAAAATGGTGGGTGGCAGTCGATGCTCCCTCTAAGCTGTGGACTCTTGTGAGCAAAAAAATCTGCTTTATGAGCTACTGGCAATAAAGCTGCGAGTGAGCAATTTGGCTACTGCATAAATTAGTTTGCTCTGGAGCCATCCTCCCTGAGCTAAGATAAAAATGTGTGAGCCGGAGGCTAAAAAACTGTGAGGTAGCTCACACTAACTCAGCTTAGAGGGAACACTGGGCAGCCATGGTTGGCAATGCATGCCAGCTTGACAGTGCAAAAACATTGCCATGCACAATTGCTGCTACTCCTGTGCCCATTAATCCCTTGCCTCTGTGCTATTTATCCCATCTTAAATGATAATACGTTCCAAAATGCAGAGCCAGTTTCATGTAGGGTTTAAGAGATGCAGACTCTAATCTGGAGAACCAGGTTCGATTCCCCCCTCCTCCACATACAGCCAGCTGGGTGTCCTTGGGTCAGCCACAAGTTCTCTCAGAGCTGTTCTCTCAAGAGCAGTTCTCTCAGAGCTCTCTCAGCCCCAACTACCTCACAGGGTGTCTGTTTGTGAGGAGAGGAGGGGAAAGAGATTGTAAGCCACTCTGAGACTCCGAGTGAAGGGTATAAATCCAACCCCTCCTCCTCCACCACTGTGGAATCGGCTGCCTAGGGAGGTGGTGGTGAGCTCCCCCTCAGTACTGGCAGTCTTCAAGCAGCGGCTGGACAAAGCCTTGTCAGGGAGGCTCTAGGCTGATCCTGCCTTGAGCAGGGGGTTGAACTAGATGGCCAGTATGGCCCCTTCCAACTCTGTGAATCTATGATTTCTATGATTTGCTACCTTAAAGACAAACAAAGTCTTTAAGATGCTACTGGAATCTTGCTCTTTTCCAAATCTCCAGGAGTTTCCCAACCTGGATCTGCCAACCCTTATGCCCTGCATCCACTGTTGGCCAGGGGTGACGGGGGAAGGGGACTGGGCAACCCTAATTCCAGGGGTCATTTCGTAGAAAAAGAGGTGCAGGAGCTCATTAGCATAACTCATTGGCATAACTCATTTGCATATGCCACACCCCTTAACATCCCGGAAGTGTGTCAGAAGGCAACACCCACCCCTCAGGCTCCACTCCACAGGTGAGTGAAACTGACCTGCTCTTCCTCCATTCCCTTCCCCATCCAAGACTTTGTGCAATAAAAATCAGCGTAAAGAACACACCCTCATTCTCTTCCTGCTCCCTTGAAACCACCAGGTTGCAAGTAGACTTGAGATACCCAGGACATGTGCACCACCCATCCCTTCCCCTTCCCCTCCCCACAACAAGACACCCTGTGAGGTAGGTGGGGCTGAGAGAGGTCTTTTGAGAACTGCTCATGAGAGAACAGCTCTGAGAGAACTTGTGACTGGCCCAAGGTCACACCAGCAGCTGCATGTGGAGGAGTGGGGAATCAAACCTGGTTCTCCCAGATTAGAGTCCAGCTCCTGACCACTACACCAAACTGATGGGGTGGAAGCTGCTGAAGGGTTGCTGAAATTTCTCCAGTACTTATGTGCCATGTGCCCAGATAAAAAATGGTATACTTAGAACATTTATATGCCACCTTGAGCAAGTCTCTGGAAAAGCAGCACACAGTCATAAAAGGAACAATGATAAAATTATCAATATTAAAACAAAACATTAAAAACAATAAAGACCCTAGCCGGGCTTTCCCCGGGGCGCTGCGCCTCTGCACTGCTCGGGGAAGCCGAGGAGGGGGCGGGGCTTGGTCATGTGCCCGCCCTCTGGGCTCCTCACTCCCAGAGCTGCGCTCCTGTGCACTCCCACTCCAACGGACCCCTGCCTAATTCCAACTTGGATGCAATTCGATGTGTGTTTGCCTGTATTTTTAACTCTGAGACCCTATCCCTGGTTCTCACCGGCAATCTTTCGGATATACATTTTGAAAATGGATTAGGTAGTCATCTCAGACACCTGCCTGCAATGCTCTGCCCATGCAATCCATTTTCTCTCCATCATAGCTCCCAGGACATCTGTCTGGATGCTTCCCACCCCTGATACAACTAATGAGCTTCCAGGACACATTAGAGAACCATAGGTCACTCGCTACTAGCCTTATGACATGTGTTGGTTCCATATAAATTACGTCGTAGGCACATTTTGTAAAATCTTTCATTACTTGTGCGTGGCAGTTCCAATAGTGGGGAGACAGGACACATCTCCCATTAGTAGTACTCAATATATTTTCTTGTCAGTTAATCTTGAAAGCTGGCTAGAGTTTCTCGAAAGGCTGGAACTTTCATTTCCTTCCAATAAATCCTTGGCGCTAACTATGCTATTGTCAGGGATGTGCAGGCAATTGAACACTTTCCTACCTGTTTCTACCTTATCCTGAAAGATAATATTTTGCTGCAAGTAGGGGAAAGGGAGAGGGCAATCGCTCAGTGGTTAGAAG
Source organism: Lepidodactylus listeri (assembly GCA_029233225.1). Lineage (NCBI taxonomy): Eukaryota > Metazoa > Chordata > Lepidosauria > Squamata > Gekkonidae > Lepidodactylus > Lepidodactylus listeri. The sequence continues at coordinate 9,948,525 of JARCFY010000004.1, forward strand.
GATGGGTTTGACCTGCAGATGGTTCTGGGTTCAGTCACCAGGAGCTACTGTTAGTAGGATCTTGGGTACGAGGCCTGGGAAACGTCATGGCTGGCAAATGCTCTCTACACTAAACTGAGCCCAGACTCTATAAAGACTGTTCTAGTTATGATACAGAATTACTCCTGAGGAAGACTGCTGTTGAAATGAGTTTATAACCGGGTGCTCATTGAGAATGTTGGACTTTTTGGCCAGTTCGTGGTTCACAAAGCAATATTTGCAAACCGAAGTACCGCCACGAACATCCACAAATTTTGGTGCAGTTCATGGAGATCCATGAAAAGCAGACTTTTCCGCTCATCGCAAAAAACAGCTGAGCTCAGGAGCCATTTAAACCATTAAATGACTTGGCACCATTTAAACCAAACCGCTAAGCAGTAATCCCGCCGCACAGCTGTTTGGAAACCCCTGCTTTCTGCTCCCTGCAACAAGCCATGGGGAGCAGAAAGCTGGTGTTTAAATGGCTCACAAACTGATATGAACCAGGGTGGTTTGTGAACCAACCTCCCGGTTCATATGGGTTTGCACCCATCCCCACCCTCTACCTATACGCCATGGTTGGTGACTTCTGTTACAATGTATCTGAAGAAGTGTGCATGCACACAAAAGTATATACCCAGAATAAAACTTTGTTGGTTTTTGCCACCCCAGCAGAAATAACGAGACAGACAACAGTTTGGAATTAAACAAGGGCCACTTTATTAACTATTTAAACAGAACATGCAGCAATGGGCAAACTAAGCAAACTCTGGAACAGGCATCATTCCCAGACACAACCTCCTTGCCCTTGTAATGGGCGGGTAACCTAGCCCCAGTCTTGAGCCAGTCAGATTCTGTCTCGTAACCGACGGTCCGGCATACTGGCGACCCCTCCCAAGGGTGCCTACCCCTGAGGCTGCACAGACCTTCAGGGAGGAGCCTAGTCTGAGAGGGTCCCATAGGCGATCACCATTCACCTCCCCAGACCGCAAGGCCCTAGGGTGGTTCCTGATGACCTCCTGTTCCCAATCGGGATATGCCGTGAGGCACTCACCGGTTCCATTTTCTTGCTTGCACAAACCTGCAAAGTGACCAATCTACTTAATCCCGACCACCACCTATGCCCTTAACCCCCGGCTGCAGTGTAAGGTAGGCAAAAAACACCCCGTCCCCAAGCCAAACAAGAAAGAGGTGCAAAAATTCCTACCTGGCCCCAACTGGCAACCAGCAAAAGCCTACACTGCAAGCAGGGCGGGCGGGTGGGCGAGCACGCCAGCGGACTGAAGAGAGCGGGAGCAGGGCAATGTCTGTCAAAGAGCAAGCCCCGCCCCCTGCTCCCTGAAGAACACATGCAGCATTCACCGTTGCTGCCTCGCGATCTACGAGGCGGCAAACCGGCTCCCTGCGCCACGGTGCTGCTGGGCGAAGGGGAGCCCATAAAGGTGCCACCAGACTCAAACTTTGTTCTGGATGAATAGGTCATGGATCCTCTTACCACTCTACAACAATGGTTCTTGATGACTTTTCCCAGGCCTCGTACCCAAGATCCTACTAATAGTGGATACTGGTGACTGAACCCAGAACCATCTGTGTGTCAAACCCATCGTCTAATCAGCGAGGGATTGCCCTCTCCCTTTCCCCTACTTGCAGCAAAAATATTATCTTTCAGGATAAGATAGAAACAGGGAGGAAAGTTCATCAGCCAGTTTGTGCCCATCCCTAATGGGGAGGGTGTTGTCAGGAAGGGCTAATTAGAGTCAAGATGCATAAGTAACTGAGCAATAAATACAGCTAAGATAGGATTAAGGCAATTGTTAAGACCTGCGAATAGCAGCAAATTAGCATACAGCATAACTATCCAGGGTAAGGGATGATTGGACTAGGGCAGGGGTGGGCAAACTTGCTCAGCGTAAGAGCCACCTAGAACAGGGGTGGCCAAACTTGCTTAACGTAAGAGCCGCATAGAATAAACATCAGATGTTTGAGAGCCACAAGACATGAACAAATATTACCTGCTTTTATTGGAAAATAAGCAGATTTGCTTTTTATTAACGTTAAATGAGACTGCCAGAAATAATAACAAAAGGGGTAAAAGCAGATATTGATAATGATATTAATTTGTCCAAGGATATTTGTCTGCTAATGATATTTAGCTTCCCCAGCCGCCCTGCCGGGAGCCACGTAATATATGTGAAAGAGCCGCCTGCGGCTCCCGAGCCACGGTTTGCCCACCCCTGGCCTAGGTAATTAAATAGCTGCCATGACTTGGATGGCTCAGGCTACCATGATTTCATCAGGTCTCAGAAGCTAAGCAGGGTCAGTCCTGGTTAGTACTTGGATGGGAGACCAGCGAGGAAGTCCAGGGTTTCTGCGCTGAGACAGGCAATGTCAAATCATCTCTTGGCTTGAAAATTTGGCAGTCACACTCTTTTGATTCGGAATGCTTTCTTTTTTTCCCCCCCTTTCAAGTTTTTATTCATTTTTCATTTACAACATAAAGTATCCATATACAGAGTAGGCATATTCCTAGATTTTTATCTGAAGGCTGATACATTCTACTTTTATACATTCCATCCATTTTGTGGTTTTGCTTTCTTGGTTTTATCATAAGTGCAGAGTGTTTAATACAACAGGTATTTAGAAGTTAGATATTCAATAATGGGTGACCAGATATTTGTAATGTCATTACGTTTACCTTCGGGGGGGGGGGTGTTTCTGAGATTTTTTTCCATTATGTAATTGTTCCAGATTTTCTTATACCAGAGATTTATTGTTAATTTGAGAGAGCCAGTTTGGTGTAGTGGTTAAGTGCACGGACTCTAATCTAGGAGAACCGGGTTTGATTCCCCACTCCTCCACTTGCACCTGGCTGGATGACCTTGGGCAAGCCATAGTTCTGTGCCAGCTGTTCTCTCAAGGACAGTTGTCTCAGAGCTCTCTCAGCCCCACCTACCTCACAGGGTGTCTGTTGTGGAGAGGGGAAGGGAAAGGAGTTTGTAAGCCACTCGGAGACTCCAAGTGAGTGAAGGGCGGGATATAAATCCAATCTCTTCTTCTTCTTCTTCTTAATTTGTTCTTAGATTTCCATGTAGCTGCTATTGCTTTCTTTTGGTTTGACATTTCCCTTGTGTGAATCCGATGGGCGAGCCTTTCCTTTTTGCCCCAACGTCTGTTTTCATACACCAAACCATTGCCTGCTGGATGCATGCAATTGTCGTATCATTTGGCTATAAATGGCATAAGATCAGTTGGCTATAAATGGCATCCCTTGGCTATAGATGGCATAAGAGAGTGTCAAACCAACAAGCTGGGAGCGTCAGCAGTGCACACAGGCAACAGGGAAGGCTCATGATGGCAAACAGAAAGGCATACTGTTTTGAACACTGTGAGAGTGTCACAAACACTAAATATTATTCTTAAACATGCATAGGCATTCATCGGTTTTGGCTCATGTCCATTGCAAACTGCTCATTGGCTCATGTCAAAGAAATGGTATTCCCAGTAGTGATGTATGGCTGCGGCAGTTGGACTATAAGGAAGGCCAAATGACAAAGAATAGATGCTTTTCCCCTCTCATACTCAGCAAGTTCAGACCCCATTAGCCTATACTTGATGTCAGGGATGCCAATCCTCAGGTGGGGGTGAGAGACCCCTGATCTCGGGGGCTCCTGCCTCCCAATGGTCAGCTGGCCAGCAGAGGGAAGCCCCGTTTTCAAGCCCCACCCCCAACAGTAGCACCCACAGCCACCCGTCTCCCTCCCCTCCTGCCAGATTTAAAGGGGTCTCCAGCTGATCCAAGATGATGGAGGTCTATGTGGTACAGAGAACCACGGCCTGCATCCAAAAATATAAAGCATTTATTAAAAAGAAAATGTTTACAGCCATACTTTTAGCACAGCACCAGACTGAGCAAGGAATTCAAAGAAATTGGAGAAATGCAAATCCTCTGTCCCTCACTCTATGCATGCCCTATCAGAGGTTAAAATAGGACAGGGACCCCTTAGCTTAGGTAGGTAATTTTTTTACAAAGTTTCCCTTACCTTGAGGATCGCCTCAGCTTTGGTGGCGAGCACATGGTCAATGGCTGCCTGCTCAGAGAAGAGATCTGCTTGCTCCTCTCCTGGATGCAGCACCCAAAGAAAAAGAGAGCTTCTTCTTCCTGTAAGGAGTTTTTATCAAATCTCTGTCTCCACCCACTGACCCGTCAGGCCAGGTCAAAGAAGCACTTCCTGCAGTTTCCAGAATTTCCCTTCCTGAAAACCTATCTAGTATAAAGTCCTCCAAACCTCTATTCTCTGCTTGGAGAAGGGGGGAGAAAGGAGGAATCCTGACTATCCCATTGTTTCTCCTATTAGATCCATTAGCATCTCTGTAGAGCCAGTTGTGGTGATTCTGGGAATCCATGGGTTATTCCCCCCCCCCCATCTGTTTTCTGCTCAGAGGGGGGGGGGGAAACTGTTAAAACACACATTGGAGATCTTGCTCGTTGCCAGCCTCCCAGGAGACAATGCATTTATCCACACTTACCAGTATTGAACTTCATTTGTCACATTGTTGCCCACTCATCTAGTTTGTGGAGGTCCTCTTGGAGCTCTTCATGGTCAGCCTTGGTTTTCACCATCCTGAATAATTTTGGGTCTTCTGCAAACCTAGCCACTACACTACTCACCCCTAGTTCCAGAATAAATTAAAGATTACCATCTCCAGTACCTATCCTTGTGGGACCCCACTGTTTATTTCCCTCAACTGGGAGAACTGTCCATTGATTCCTACTCTTTGCTTCCTGCCATTTAACCAGTTTTTAATCCATAACAGAATCTGTCCTCTTGTCCCATGACTGCTAAGTTTACTCTGGAGTCTTTGGTGAGGTACCTTGGCAAACCGTTTTGAAAATCCAGGTATATCATGTCTACAGGGTCACCATTGTCTACATGGTTGTTCACTTTCTCAAATAACTCCAAAAGGTTGGTGAGGCAGGACTTCCTTTTGCAGAAGCCATGCTGATTTTCCCTCAGCAGGCTTATCCCTGCTGGAGGTCATTAATTTATAGTAGGGTTTCCAAGTGTTTGCTTACCTTTAGTGGGGGGAGTCCTCGCTGCTCCAGGAGTGACGTCATCACGTTGGGCACATCGGGGGCAGGACCTCAGTAATTTGAGGGAAAACCATAGAGTTTTCCCTCAAATTACAGAGCATCCCCCGCGAAACGTGCCCGATGTGATGATGTCACCTATGGGTGATGTCATTGCACCAGGCACGTCACCTCAGCCTGGCAATTTGGGGGTGGGGTTCCCCCCGGCGGACCAATCCCAGCCAGCAGGCAACGGGCCCCTGGAGCGGGGTTTTCCCCACCCCCTGGGGGGACTTGGCAACCCTAATTTATAGGGTCACCATGAGCTGGAAGCAACTTGATGACAACACTCAAATATACTTCTGGGTTCTTTTTACTGGAGTTGCTAGGGATTGAGCCCAGAACCTTCTGCATGAGGTCACTGACCCTCCCCAACTGAAGCAAGGGGGACTTTTCCAGTCGCTCGTCAGCATTGTTTCTTTTCCAGCCCTTCTAAATCCTATCCAAGACTATTGTCACCACTGGTTATGATACTTTAAAAAGGAGATCTGATTTTGGCAGCTCAGAGACAGAAATCAATATGACCCACTGCCTGCTCCGGTCAGTCTAAGTCTGATTTTTCATGTACAAAGCCCCTTTCTCTCAATTAGTTCTGATTCCCACAGAGAAGACCTTTTGATGTCTCCTCCCATGGATCTTCTTCTTCCGAGCACGATCACCAGCCTGTTCTCACAGTTTTCACTTCCCACCCTCACTGCGAGAAGTTTATCAGACCTGTTCCAATTCAGACACCTGTTGGATCAAATCAACCTTTTCCTTGAAAAAAGAAAAGGAAAGTTGTTTTTTGAAAGCCACTCCGGCTTTTGCATTCTCTCTGTGTGTGATAACAGAAGCTGTGTCGGTAGCTGGGAGAAAAAAAATTATCCGTGCTGAGACCATAGAGAGCAATTCATCATGTCAGTGCTGCAGAGCTCGAGCGCAAAATGAGCGAGAGGCAGAGAGACAGAAAGAGAGATGAGAATTAACACATGGAATGCACATGGAATGCACATGACGAACGTCACTGCAAAATTGGGAAGCATCACCCTACATTTGATAACACCAATTACAAAAGGCGCTGCCTTAATTTTTATTTCTGTCCGACTCAAAAACCGAGGATTTACGTATAACCTTAGTAGCCTAGAAATGAAATGATTAATACCAAAAAAGTATGTGTGTGTGTGTGGGGGGGATTATTGCCTCAATTCCACTTGAGGTTATTCACCATCATCTCCTTGGGGACTCCGAATTATATTTATTGGTCATGCAGAAATGGCTGTGTTCCCTCTTTGTTTGCTGGCATTTCGTTGATGGATGGCGACTTGGAATCAGCCAGTTATTTAATATGGGTACAAATAAACTCACAAACCAGAATATAAAATGTTCCATAGCCTTTTTTGAATATACTGAGCGGTTGGTGGGGGAGGGGCGTCCTGTAAACTTTCATTAGTCGTATTCACTGGACAAACACTTGTCAGGGATGCTCTAGGCCAGGGGTGGGCAAATGGCGGCCCGAGGGCCACATGCGGCCCGCCACAGAGTTTTTTGCGGCCCGCCAAGACATGAAGATAAACAAGAGTAAATATAGATGCTCTTTGACAGACATTAACTTGCAGGCTGTGATGAGAATCTCAACAAGCAATCTCACTCCTGATTTCAAAAAAATTGTAGAAAAGTGTGATAGGGTACATTTGTCTCATTAAATTGATTCTAAAATTAAATGTGCTTGCAACTATAGATAATATGAAATTAGCACAATAAATAAATTGAAGAAGAAGAAGAAGAAGAAGAAGAAGAGATTGGATTTATATCCCGCCCTTCACTCAAGAGTCTCAGAGTGGCTTACAAACTCCTTTCCCTTCCCCTCTCCACAACAGACACCCTATGAGGTAGGTGGGGCTGAGAGAGCTCTTTCCCAAGCTGTCCTTGAGGGAACAGCTGGTACAGAGCTATGGCTTGCCCAAGGTCATCCAGCCAGGTGCAAGTGGAGGAGTGGGGAATCAAACCTGGTGGGGAATCAAACCGGTTCTCCCAGATTAGAGTCCGCGCACTTAACCACTACACCAAATAAAACTACCACTATTTTATTTAATTTATATTTATTGATTTTTATGATACAATTTATATTTTTTCTGAAATGCAAAGTTAAGTAATGAATGCAATCATTTAAAAAGGTGCGGCCCTCTGCTAACCTCCACTCCCACAAAGTGGCCCCCGAGCCAAAACAATTGCCCACCCCTGCTCTAGGCCGATCCTGCACTGAGCAGGGGTTGAGAAAAGAAGGTCTGTATGGCCCCTTCCAACTCTATGATTCTGTGATTCTATCACTTTTAGTCTTCATCGATGTTCTGTATGTCCTTCAGAGTTTCCTAAATTTCTCACCTCAGCAAAACTCTTCAAACTTGCTTCACATTTTGCTTTAGGAAAAACTGGTGACAGTCAAAACCACTTCCCCCGCTAAGCTGTGGGGTCTTGTGAGCAAAAATTCTACTTTGTGAGCTGCTAGCATTAAAGTTGTGAGTGAGCGAGCCTACATTACTTTGCTTTGGAACCATCCTTCCTGAGCTAAGACAAAAAGGTTTGAGCTGGAGGCTAAAAACTGTGAACTATCTCACACTGACTCAGCTTAGAGGAAATACTGGTCAAGACATGTTCAATACCACCCCTGCACAAACACACAGCTCGATATCTTTTAATACCTTGGTTTCCGCAAAAATCCATCACCGGTTTCACCTGAGGAGAAGCAGTCAAATTAACATAAAGGCCTACCCTGGCCAAAGCATCAGTGACAGCTTTGAATGGTATGGTTAATTCTAACCCCTGGCAGTAAATAATTATCTGAGTGACGATATATTTCTCATTCCAATGTATAAAGATCTTGTTTTGAGCCAATGTCTTCTCTTAGGAGCTGGACCTGGCTAAGTTGTGATGCTGGGAAAAATAGAAAGAATCCAGTAGCACAGTTTTGGTCGCTACACCTCAAAAAGGATATTATAGCATTGGAAAAAGTGCAGAAAAGGGCAACTAGAATGATTAAAGGGTTGAGACACTTTCCCTATGAAGAAAGGTTGAAGCATTTGGGGCTCTTTAGCTTGGAGAAATGATGCCGAGGAGTGACATGATCAAGGTTTATAAGACTGTGCATGGGATAGAGCATGTACAGAAAGAGGTACTTTCTCCCTTTCTCACAGTGCAAGAACTCGTGGGCACTCCATGAAATTGCTGAGCAGTCAGGTTAGAACAGATAAAAGGAAGGACTTTTTCGCCCAAAGAGTGATTTACTCGTGGAATTCACTGCCACAGGAGGTGGTGGCAGCTACAAGCATGGACAGCTTCAAGAGGGAACTGGATAAACATATGGAGCAGAGGTCCACCAGTGGCTATTAGCCACAACATATAGATAGGAACTCTGGGGCAAGTGATGCTCTGTATTCTTGGTGCTGGGGGGGGAGGGGGGGCAACAGTGGGAAAACCTTTAGTGCTCTGGTGGACTTTCTGATGGCACCTGCTATTTTTGGCCACTGCGTGACTGAGTGTTGGACTGGATGGGCCATTGGCCTGATCCAACATTGGCTTCTCTTATGTTCTTATGTAGCACCTTATAGACTAACGAAATTTGTGGTATGGTATGAGCTTTTGTGAGTCACTGCTCACTTCTTCAGATAGTATGTTGAAATCATGTTGTTCCATATTTTTTTTTTGTTATTGTCAGGACATCTCAGAAACAAATGTTTGGGGTTATGATGTTATCAATTACGTTGTCACCTTTTTCGGGTGGGTAGCCATGTTGGTCTGAAGCAACCGAACAGAATTTGAATCCGGTGCCCCCTCTAAGACCAACAAAGTTTAATTCTGGGAATAAGCTTTCGTGATGATGTGTGCATGAGCACAAAAGCTTATTCCCAGAATTAAACTTTGTTGGTCTTAAGGGTGCCACTGGACTCAGACTTTATTCTGTGGTCAAGCGTTGACAGTTGACTGGTTTATTGACTCCCTGCTATTTGACTGTGGTTGTGTATTGCCAAACAATCCATGTATTCAGGACTGAATGAATGGTACTGCAGCAATCAGGGTCATGGTGGCTCAGAGGTTAAGATACTGAGCTGCAGACCATAAGGTCAGTAGCTCGGCAGTTTGAGACCTGAGTGCTGCATGATGGAATGAGCTCCCGTCTCTGGCCCCAGCTCCTGCCAACCTAGCAGATCAAAAGCAAGAAATTGCCGTTAGCCAAATTGCTTTAATTTAAGATTAACAATTGGCAGAATACCGGGTTCTCGCCAGCTATACCAAAGTCCTGCCCCTTCCGGGAGTTCCAGAATGAGGCTGAGTGGTTTCTTTGAATGACGTTTACTGTAAAAATGTTGTTCAAGCATACAAAAACTGAACCATACACACGTACACACAAGATCTAGGAAACTTAGATAGAAAATAGCACTGTTGCATGAGCAGGAGTTTCGTTGAGGGTAATACTTTACCTATCCTGGAGATGGGTGATCCTTTTTCCAAAAGAAGATTTGAGGGATAGAAGGGAAAGATGGGGATCATGATCTGAACCAGCAGAAACACGCAGAGCAGGGACATAGACTTTGTAAATCCCTGGGGGGGGGCAGGGGCTCTTTCATGCGTGTGCGCATGGGACCATGTCCCCACCACTTCTCCCCCCCCGGCCCCAGGGAGGCAGGAGGGCAGGCCGGGGGTGGAGGGGAAGGAGAGGTGGTGACGGCAGCCAGCTGGCCGGCTGACTGGCCACTGGCGGGCGCTCCATTTTGCCGGGGGAGGCTCGAGCCCCCCCGTAGTTGACGCCTATGACGTAGAGGGTTAAGAGCTTGAGTTTGAATAGTGTGTAAGAACTTTTAAAAGGTGGTATTGGGGTGGGCTGTGCTGACCACATCCCATTGACGCACCTACTAGTTGGTTCGTCCCCACTAACCCTAGCATTGGCCAGTATAATAAGGAGGAGGAGATAGGAAGGAGAGGTCAATATTGCAAATCTGGATGCTAAGCAGGAACTGACACCTGGGCAATCTGCTAGGATTCATGGCGCCAATCCTTTGTCTCGTGATGGCTCTGGCCAGGTCACGCGATGGTCGACGATTAGTTGCCAGGTAACGTCACCTAACATAATCTCTTGCAGGAACTTTGGGGGAAGGTGTGAATGGACCAGCGTGAAGGAGACAGAAGGACTCTTTGAAATGGAGTCCTGGTCTCCATGTTAGTGTGAACTGTGGAGGAAGTTTCCTGCTGTGGGCTGGAGCCTCTCACCGCAATAAAGAGTGCATTTCGCCCTCTGCAGAATAACAATCCAAAGTTCAAACGTATGATTTTAACAGTTCATAAGAGCATATACTATGCCTTGCTGGCTTACATTGCAAGTAGATAAATAGGTACCACTTCAGTGGGAAGGTAACAGTGTTCCAGGCCCCTTGGCATTTAGTCATGCTGGCCACATGACCACGGAAAAAGTATTCGGACAGCGCTGGCTCTTCGGCTTGGAAACAGAGATGAGCACTGCCCCCTAGAGTCAGATTCAACTTGCTTTCGAGCAAGGGAAACCTTTACTTTTACTGCAGCAATCGTTCCTAAATCAAGGACGCCAGCTTCCATATGGGACCAGAAGTTCCCCAGGAATTACAGAGTATCTCCAGACTACAAAAATCAGTTCCCCTGGAGAAAATGCATGTTTTTGGATGGTGGCCTCTATGGCATTGTACCTCACTGAGGTCCCGATCTTCCCCAGGCTCCATCCCCATACCCCATACCCCAGGCTCCATCCCCATACCCCATAGGAGCCAGTTTGGTGTAGTGGTTAAGTGCGTGGACTCTAATCTGGGAGAACCAGGTTTGATTCCCCACTCCTCCACTTGCACCTGGCTGGATGACCTTGGGCAAGCCATAGCTCTGCACCTGCTATTCCCTCAAGGACAGCTTGGGAAAGAGCTCTCTCAGCCCCACCCACCTCCCAGGGTGTCTGTTGTGGGGAGGGGCAGGGAAAGGAGTTTGTAAGCCGCTCTGAGACTCCCTTGGGGAGTGGAGGGTGGGGTATAAATCCAATCTCTTCTTCTCTTCTTCTTCTTCTTCTTCATATCTCCAGAAATTTCCCAGTCTGGATCTGGCAACCCATTTGTATGCACACTCATACAAATCCAAGTGATTGTCAGATCCAAGTGGATGATAGGTGGTGAACAATCCTCACCTTCAGAAAGAAGAAGAAAACTTGTTTTCCTTTGGAGAGGGATTTCATGACTCCGGAAAGTAGAATCAGCTTAGCCAGTATTTTGTTTGGCTTTTTAATTAGGGTTCGGGGTCAGCTTAGAGAAGAAAGCTTATTTTAGCGTAGCAAATAAGCATCTTGTGAAGTGCCCATCATTCCTAACTGGTGTGTGTCGGTTCTGCGGAAAGGGCCTCTGTGTGGAAAAAGAGCACATTCGAACCTGCTGAGGTAGCTTGTCCAGAGAATCAAATCTCCCTTCAGGGTTTATTTCCTTTACTTGAGAGCCAGTTTAACTACATATACTGAAGTCATCCACACATAATGTTTACCTTAGTTACTTTATTTTCTGTTAAATCTTTGTTGTTCATCTCCATCTGTGTCTTGTCTGTCAAGTAAAATAACTTTAAAAAGTATTCTCTATTTACCTCGCGTATAAGTAGGGCCTTGGTCTAGCAGGTTTCCAAAAAAAGAGACCTTTAGGGAATGCGCAGTTTACATGCTGCCAATATTTTATTCAAAGTTTGTGTTCGCCCTTTTTATTTGATTGGGGGTGATTGGGGGTTAAAGAATCCGAGGGAAGGGTGGGGTATATATCCAATTTCCTCCTTCTCCTCTTCCTCCTCTTCAGAGGCCAGAAAGTGGGGGGAGGGGGTATTCTTCAGTCCAGAAAGCAGTTGCCTCACATCTAGGGATAGACATGAACTGGGAAAATATATAGGGATAGGGTTCATGGTGTGCTTGGTTCACCAACCACAAACTGTCATAGACTTTTAGCCACCAAATGAACTGGTTCAGTTCATGATATTTGTGATGTGGTAGGACCCCCCTCCCCATACTAGAAACACCAAAGTCATCGGGGATCTCCAGCTGACTTTCCTCTACCTGCCCTACAGGTTTGGTGAGTGAGAAGTATTGGAGTCGGGAGTCCATGGAACAGTGAAACAGCTAGATCTTTATTGCTGGTCTGGATGAAGCATACAACCCAGGGCTCGAAGCCCTCCTTTTATGCTGGTCAGGGATAATCCCCTGACTTTGCCCAACTGGCCTGATAGGCTATTATCAGTCTATTTACATCTCATAGGTTCCCTGGGAGAAACCTAGGTACATGATTGGTGGCCGGTTCGAATCCACTTGGCCTTTGTTCTACCCGGCTGAAGCTCAGGTAGTTTCTTGGCCACGTGCTCTGGCCACATGGCGGTCGCCATTACTGGAGCACATGGCGACTGCATGGTCAATACATAACAGTGAGGATTAGATTTATGGAGTCTGAGTTATGCCTCCCACCAATTAAGTGCCCCCAGGAAAGTGCTTTCTGGGGAAATGACAGATGCTGGTTTAGCAGGTTCAGGCGTCTATAGAACAGACTCTGTCCAGGCTAGATAGATCAAACTCACAGGGCTTTTCTGGCTGACTTTTCTCTACCTGCTCTCCAAATTTGGTGAGGGTTAGATTTTTACAGTCTGAGTTACAGTTTCCCAAAGAAGGTGCCCCCAGGAAAGTGCTTTCTGGAGAAACAACAGGTACAGGTTCAGGAGGTTCAGGAGTGTATAGAACGGATCCTGTGCGAGCTAGAGGCATCAAAATCACAGGGGACCTCCCCTGGATGCTCCTCTATATGCCAAATTCTATTCTGTTCCCTTTGTTGTTTTGAAGTTTGGTAAACATTTAGACTGAATGGAGACAGTACTAATAAATGCAGCTTCAACCTTTTTGTCATTGCTCAGGGAAGACAGGAAGCTGAAGCTACGTCTATAAGTATTTGGAAAATTCTTCTTAAGAATTGCAATGTAGACATGGATTCCGAACTGTGAAGCAGTTACACTGAGAAGTTACATTGTGGCTTTGAGGAAGAACTGCCGAAACACACTGTAATTTTGGAAGGCACATCGCTGGATTCTCACTACTGGATTCGAGGAAGTAGCCAGTTCCTCTCCTTGAGAATTTACATGGACGCTGTGTGTTTGTGAGTGTTTATACGCCTCTTGATTGTTATATAATATTTGAGGTTTAGTTGGTCACGGGCCTTTTTCCCCCCATATGATATATGGTCAGTGGATTTTTCCATAATACAGAACAACTTGTAATTTATGTGTATTGTTAATTATACAAAAACATTCTAATCTGTCTGTCTGTCTGTCTGTCTGTCTGTCTATCTATCTATCTATCTATCTATCTATCTATCTATCTATCTATCTCTGACAGTTTTAATATTATTGTTTACTCAGTGTTTGGTATCTTGTTTGTGGTTGCGGTCACACACGCAAGATAAAGCATGGGGGGGAAGCAAGTCTATTTCCTCCAGCCATAGGCATAGAGTACGGGGGGCTCAAGAGCTTGAGCCACCCCCAAAATTTCCGGGGGGGGCTCAGCCGCCCCCGGGAAAATGGAGTGCCTGCCGCCACGCCTCCCCGGGTCCTTCTGAGACCCAGCCGCCACTGCTGGAGAGGGAGAAGGAAGGGGTGGCGGGCAGGGGGGGGAGAGAGGCACCGGCAGCAGCGGCTGGTGGGCCTCGGAAAGGCCCGGGGAGGCAGGGCGGTTTCCCGGGGGGGGAAACATCGCTCCAACAAGCGAGCGCGCACGCTAAGGAGCCCCCCTGGAATTTCCAAAAGTCTATGCCCCTGCCTCCAGCAGAAGTTGACCTGCTGTTGCCCGATCACATGGGTTTTTTGTAGATGAGCGCACAGCCCGCCACTGCGTGATCAGACGCAACCACCAGTGAGTCAGGGGTTTTTTACCATTTGTTCCCGATGTGCTTACATGAGGGATTGATGATTTGCACCTCTCCCTATGTGGGGGAGTGTGCTGATGCGCATACTGCGACAGGGAAAAAAAACAATGCCACAGAGTTGGGATAGCCTGATCAGGCTATCCTGACGCCATGGGAGCACGCTGGCATGATCAGATGCAGGAAAGTCCGTCTGTTGTCCGTAGCAACCCATTTGCTGCTGGACTTTCTGAGTTGTTTTTTTTTTTTTTACTCCGCATGTGCGGTGGAGCAAAACGGGTTGCCGACGGCTGCAGGGGGCTTCCCAGACGTTGGCATCTGATCACACTCTGTCGGGGTGAACTGTGCATGTGATCATGCTCTGTGATAGTTTTGCTTATACCAATGGTAGGAATCGTGCTTCTTGCTTTTTATGTCATGCAGGAGTCGGGATCACATATACAGAGGCAGATAAACACACCCTTCATTCAAGAGGCGGCATCTTTCCCTTTTAACTCTCTCATTCTGCCAAGTCCCCTTCCAATTACTTATTTATGTATTTGTTTCATCTAAATTATTTCTTAGCCACTCTTTGGGAGAATGGCCCGAGGCAGCTTCCAGCAGCCCCAACAGATTTGAAACAACATGTGACAATAAAAAAAAAAATTCAACACTTTAAGAATAACCAGACAGCAGCTTTCAATCATAAAACAACCCCAAACCAGCCCAACGAAAGAAAAACAAAACAAAAGGACAACACAGAAGCTGAAGAACAGAACAAAGAGCTGACGTGGCGTGGTGGTTTAGCGAGTCGGACGCGAGACAGGGGGTTGGCAAAGAATCACTTTTTGTCATGCTCTGCTTATGCTTTGTTCCAGATACCTGCTGTAGAATTTTATTTATTTATTTATTTATTTAATTCGGCTTTTAGGCCGCTCTCCCCGCACAGCAGGCTCAGAGCGGCTTACATCATTAGGTGAACCTCGTTCACAATAAAACAGTTAAAAACAGTTAAAACATTATAAGTCATTATTGACATTATTACACAATACAAATATTAAAGTCCTCAGTGCTATCTGATGGGGTATCAACTGATGTTACATACAATCTGATGTTGGGAGCACACAGGGTCCTCAGCGACTAGATGGTAGTAATTGTGTTGCGCGTTGGTAGTCACTGGGTGGCAAGGGGGGGACAAAAAGGACGGCGGCGGCCCCTGTTCAAATGCCTGGTGGAAGAGCTCCGTCTTACAGGCCCTGCGGAACTGCATCAGGTCCCGCAGGGCCCTGATCTCCTCCAGGAGCTCGTTCCACCAGCCAGGGGCCGCCACTGAAAAAGCCCTCCCCCTGGTGGCAGATAGAAAAGATGGGAAAAGCGATCCACTTCCAAGGGAGATGTCTGAAGTATTACAGGCGCTTCGGTAGCAGCATGAAATTGTGCTTTTATTTTTACTTTGTTATTTGCATTTTAATTTTTTTTAATTTTTTTTAAATCACCTCTTACACTTTCCCATTAGTTTCTTGTGTCTGGGTAAAATAACTCTTTTATTTTTCAACTTCTTCTTTGATTCTCAGGAACTGTCTGGATTATTTATTTCCCCTCATAAACCTGCTGTTTAGGGTTGCTAACCTCCCTGTGGCACCTGGAGATCTCCCGCTATTACGATTGATCCTCAGATGACCAAGATCAGTTCCCTTGAAGAAGATGAAGAAGAACAGATTGGATTTATATCCCACCCTTCACTTAGAGTCTCATAGCAGCTTACAAACTCCTTTCCCTTCCCCTCCCCACAACAGACACCCTGTGAGGTAGGTGGGGCTGAGAGAGCTCTGACAGAAACTGCCCTTTTTCAAGAACAGCTCTGACAGAACTATGGCTTGCCCAAGGTCATCCAGCAGGTGCAAGTGGAGGAGTGGGGAATCAAACCCAGCTCTCCCAGATTAGAGTCCACGCACTTAACCACTACACCAAACTTTTCTCCCTGGAGAAAATGGCTGCTTTGGAGGGTGGACTCTACGGCTGCAGTCACATAGACTAAATAATCCCCTTTCAATCCACTTTCAGTGCCCTTTCCAATTGGATTATACTGTGTGAACTGGTAAAATCCAGTTGGAAAGCAGACTGGATTATTTTGCCTGTGTGACCATAGCCTAAGGCCCTTTCTGCACTCTCCTTTTCAACCAAGTTCACCGCGGTGTCCTCCAAGCAATTATTCCCTAAAATCAAATTCAAACCTTCTTTTTAATCCACTTTTTCTTTCCCCCATTATGTATTATATTACCTCACTTCAGTGGTCAGCCCGGTTTCAGCCGGGTGTAGTGGTTAAGAGTGCAGACTCTAATCTGGGAGACCCGGGTTTGATTCCCCACTCCTCCACTTGCACTTCTGGATGTCCTTGGGCAAGCCATAGTTCTGTCTGAGCTGTTCTCTCAAGGACAGTTCTTGAAAGAGCTCTCTCAGCCCCACCTACCTCCCAGGGTGTCTGTTGTGGGGAGGGGAAGGGAAAGGAGTTTGTAAGTTGCTCTGAGACTCCTTCAGGTAGTGAAGGGCAGGGTATAAATCCAATCTCCTCCTCCTCCTCCTCTTCCTCTTCTTCTTCTTCTTCTTCTTTTTCTTCTTCTTCTTCTGTTGTCCCAGGTTATTTGGATGCTGTTTTGCCAAGGACTAAAATTGCCTTGACTCAAACACTGAGAAAATCCGGAGTGGCAGGCAAATGTGGAAGGAACCTAAGGCATTATAACCTGCTGAGGTACTTCCCCTCCCCAGGCTCCACTTCCCCCCACAGTCTCCAGGTATTTCAGTTAGAGCTGTTAACCCTACCAGTGCTAAAAATGCTGTTGCGCTGCAGCCGACTTATGGTGACCCCCATAGGGTTATCAAGGCAATAAACATTTGGAGGTGGTTTGCCATTGCCTGCCTCTGCGTAGCACCCGTGGACTTCCCTGGTGGTGTCTCATCTACATACTAACCAGGGCTGACCCTGCTTAGCTTCTGAGATCTGAGAAAATCAAGCTATCCTGGGCTATCCAGGTCAAAACAAGAGATGGAAAGAGATGGTTTGCCATTGCCTGCCTCTATATAGCAACCCAGGATTTGGGGCTCTTTAGCTTGGAGAAACGACGGCTGGGGGGTGACATGATCGAGGTTTATAAGATTACAAGGGGGGACCGCAATATTCACGGGGGGGGGGAGAAGCTGACAGCTGCTCCTCCTTCCTCCTCCCCCCCTTCCCCCCGCGTTTCAGCCTGCCTGAGGTGAGGCCCCTCTGGCGCAGAGCCGCGGGCCTCGCCATCTCTTCTCCACCTCCCGCCCTGGCTTGGCCCAGCGAGGCCCGCGGCTTTGTGCCAGAGGAGCCTCACCATTCCTTTCCTCCCCCCTCGCGTTCCCCTCCTGCCCGTTCTCCTTTGCTGCGGCTTGAGTGGCTTAATGCCACTCAGGCCCAGCATTTCCCTCCTCCCCCGGCACCATCCCCTCCCTCCCTCCCCCACCGTGCTCATCCTCCCGCCCACCAGCTCACTCTTCTTTGCTGGGGCCTGAGTGGCTTAACGCCACTCAGGCCCAGCGTCTCCCTCCCCCCCGGCACCATCCCTTCCTGCCCCCCCGGCCGCGCTCATCCACCACCAGCACCGCCAGCACTCCCGCAAGTCCGTTCCCTGTGTGTGCACAGGGAACCGCTGCCACGCCGCCAGCAACAACCACATGACAGGTAAGTTCGTTCCCTGCGCATGCGCAGGGAACGCTTTTTTACTTTTTGGGGGATTTCAGTATCCCCCAAAAACTTTTTAAAACTTTTTTGATTTTTCTGCAAACGGGGGGATTAC
The DNA here is from genome assembly GCA_029233225.1 of Lepidodactylus listeri. NCBI lineage: Eukaryota > Metazoa > Chordata > Lepidosauria > Squamata > Gekkonidae > Lepidodactylus > Lepidodactylus listeri. The sequence continues at coordinate 9,966,386 of JARCFY010000004.1, forward strand.
CCCCCATCTGCAGAACCCCCTCCCCACCCCCCAAGTGCCCCCCCATGCGGATTTAAGTATCTGCACGCGGGGGGGGGGCACTTGGGAATTAGATATATAGATGCATGGGACAGAGCAGGTAGAGAAATAAATACTTTTCTCTCATTCTCTTTTACAACCTTAGCAAAAAAAGAAAAAGAAAGAAAAAGACCAATAATGTTCTGGCAAAACAAACTCTAACCTTTGGTTTGGGTTTGCCCCTCCACTGGGTTCAATTTCCTGCTATAGGGCAATCTCAATTAAAAGCCTACCAAGCGGAGGGGGATATGAAGTCGCTGCCAGGTCCTGCAAGATGAATGTTTCCTGCTTTCTCCCGCTAACTGCTGATACAAACTTGGCGGTTTGAAAGGGAAAGATTTTTATAGAGATACAGCGGCTTCTTTTATCGAAGTTGTCAGCACTCGGCCCGCGATAACGTCTCACTGAGCGAGCCGCCATCCCTTCCCGCCCCCCTTTTGCTGGAGCCCATAATAGATATTGTTAGCAGGCAGATAAATCTCTCTTTATGTTAGGCCTGGCCACAAAGAAGGATTAGGTGGTGTTTTTCTAAAACACACCGGGCTACATCTGTTACAGCCATCAACCCAAATTGCCTTAAGTTCTGGAGGTGCTTTAGTGAGCCATAAAGGGGAGCTGCATTATGTTGACCTACGCAGAGAATGTGGGATTCTGGAAGGTTGTAAAGATGGACTGAAGTTCTGGGTGAATGTAGAGAAATGGGGACAGAGGGAGGGTTAAGGTTACCAGGTTTCCCTTGGCCACCGGTGGGAGATGGAAGAGGTAAGGTTGACAAATGCAGGTTGGGAAACTCCTAGAGGTTTGAGGACGGGTTTGAGGATGGCGCCTGGAGAGGACAGGGGCCTCAGTGGGGTATAATGCCATAGATTCCATCCTCCAAAGCATCCATTTTCTCCAGGGGAACTGGTCTCTGTAGCCTGGAGATGAGTTGTAATTCTGGGGGATCCCCAGATCCCACCTGGAGGGTGGCGTCCTTACAAGAGGAGGATGAATTTCAGATCTGGACAAAACTGGGATGCCGAGCCAATCACCATATGTTTCAGTTCAGTTCAAGTATCTAACCCCTCTGGAACGTAGTAGACAGGGTGCTGGCCAGTAGTGGTTAGGAGTATGGACTCTAATCTGGGAGAATCATGTTTGATTCCCCACTCCTCCACATGCAGCTGCTGGCATGACCTTGGGTCAGTCACGAGTTCTCACAGAGCTCTTGTTTCAAGAGCTGTTCTCAAAGAGCTCTCTCAGCCGTACCTACCACACAGGAAAAAGAGATTGTAAACCACTCTGAGACTACTTTGGGTAGCGAAGGGCGGGGTATAAATCCAATATCTTCTTCTCTTCTGGTTGCAAACTGATAGAGAGCAGCTAACTAGCGTCATGCAGATCATTTGGAGTCCTTGCAAGCCATCACTAGAAATCAGGACTAGGGATGCTCATAGGTTTGCAAGACATGCGATTGGCAGTTGACGAACCTTGTCTACTTTCAAGATGAAGCACTCGCTGGAGATCCTCAGAGTTTTGTTCAAAATTTGAATCTGGCACCACGTCAAACAGCTGAGCACCCTCCTTTGGTAGGTGTCCACGTAGCTGCTTCAGTGTACTTTCTTCCTAAATGTCTTCATTTGAGCACATGAACACATGAAGCTGCCTTATGCTGGATCAGAGTCTTGGTCCATCACGATTAGTACTCTCTGCTCAGATGGGCAGCAACTCTCCAGAGTCCTAAGAAGAAGTCTTTTATGTCATCTATGGCCAGATTCTTTTTCAATTGGAGATGCCGGGGATTGAACCCGGGACCTTCTGCATGCCAAGCAGATGCTCTTCCACTGAGCCACAGCCCTTCCCCTATTTGCTAGAGGATCATGGGAAAGTCGACCCTTGATAATTTCTTTTAAAATTATTTACTTAAGAACACAAGAACATAAGAGAAGCCAGTGTTGGATCAGGCCAGTGGCCCACCCAGTCCAACACTCTGTCACACAGTGGCCAAAAACACCAGGGGCCCTCAGAAGGTCCTTCTGGTTCTGAAGTTCTGGTCCTGCTACTTCATTTATACCTTGCCTTTATCTCCAGTGGGGACTCAAGCAGCTTTTATCATTAACCCATGGAATTCACTGCCACAGGAAGTGGTGGCAGCTACAAGCATGGACAGTTTCAAGAGGGGATTGGAGAAACATATGGAGCAGAGGTCCATCAGTGGCTATGAGCCACAAGGGATAGATAGGAACTCTCAGTCTGGGGCAAGTGATGCTCTGTATTCCTGGTGCTTGGGGGGACAGTGGGTGGGCTCCTGGAGTTTTGGCCCCATTGGTGGGCCTCCTGATGTCACCTGGTTGTGTCTTTTTGGCCACTGTGTGACAAAGAGTGTTGTACTGGATGGGCCATTGGCCTGATCTAACATGGTTTGTTTTATATTCTTTTGTCTGGGGCAGTGATGTTCTATTTTCTTGGTGCTTGGGGGGGGGGGCAAGAGTGGGAGGGCTTCTGGAGTTCTGGCCCCTCCAGTGGACCTCCTGATGGCACCTGGGTTTGGGCCACTGTGTGACACAGAATGTTAGACTGTGAAGCACACTGCTCATTAGGGGGGACTGAACACTTTTGAGTGTTTGCGACTTTGTGAGCCATATACAGGATTTATGTTAAATCATTTATGCCCTGATTATGAATTGTGTATTGTACGAATAGTTTTGCTTAGGATTTGGAAACTGTGTACACAGCTTGTGTACATGGTTTATTTATTTGTCTATAAATGAATTATCTGTTAATTATTATTATCGATTGATTTTTGAAATTGGTATTGACGCCACACACAGTTAATTTCTTTGTGTTCACTGAGAATTTTTACTAGCCCCCAGATCTCTAATAAGATATTCATTTTGGTGAAAGACAAATATACTTCTTGCGAGATTTATTTCCTACATTCAGTATCACTCTTCTATGACTGGGCAAATACTCTGCTATATGAACCAACTATCCCCACTTCTCCCAATGTACAAAACTGTCAAAGAATTGTTCCTGTCTCCTGGCACAATTTTTGGATTCAAGATGATGCTGAGACAAGGCAAAGGTGACACTGAGTGATGCGGGGATGTAGTTTTTTCCAGGAATGCATTTCTTTTGAAATTCTATTTTTTTTCCCAGGGTCCGTGTGAGGCCTCCAGCTATTTATAATACACAAGCCCCGCCACCAAAGGAATGAAATCCGTGACCCTTTAGTGACATCCGTTGTCCTGCTACTTGTTGTGTTGGTTTCCAACTCTAACCAACCAAATCTCCGTTGTTTCAGGGACATGACCTTATCACGGCAGACAGATGGTGGAAGCACTTTCAAGCCACATTAAACCTCTTTCCTTGGCAGTTTTTCCCCCTCCCTCTTTCTTCTGTCCTGAACACATTTATCTTTGACACCATATTTCAGTCTTCAAATGAAGAGGACCACTCGCCAGCAGATAGTTCAAACACTTTGATCTCCTCTCTCTTCACCTTCCAGTGAGCTCCAGCGGCTATCCACTGCAGGGACAGAAACAATTCCCATCATTCAGGAAATACCCTAAATACATTGTCAGCAAAGCACCAAACACCCATTTTTATTTTTATTTTATTTTATTTTTTGCAATAGATGTTAAGCAGACAGCAGAAGGGCTGCTTTTTGCTACCTTTAGACTCTAAGTTCCCACTGCCAAGGGAAGAGTTTATAAATAGAGCCAGAGTTGTGTGGTACTTAGAGTGTTGGACTCGGATCTGGGAGACCATGTCAAAGAAAGTCAGAAGAAGAAGAGGAGGAGGAGGAGGAGGAGATTGGATTTATACCCCACCCTCCACTTGGAGTCTCAGAGCGGCTTACAAACTCCTTTCCCTTCCCCTCCCCACAACAGACACCCTGTGAGGTAGGTGGGGTTGAGAGAGCTCTTTTTAGAACTTGTCCTTGAGAGAACAGCTGGTACAGAGCTATGGCTTGCCCAAGGTCATCCAGCAGGTGCAAGGGGAGGAGTGGGGAATCAAACCCGGTTCTCCCGGATTAGAGTCCACATACTTAACCACTACACCAGGCTGGGACACTTTCTTCACTAAGAGGCTGGCTAGCTAGTATAACAAAAGTGTTAAAGGCACCTGTATACTTTTAACTTGGGGAGGCTACCACCAGTCTTTCTCTGTCCCTTTAGTCAGGAGCCAAAGGACAAACTCCTGACTTTACCGGAAGTCCTCCCTGTCTTAGGAATCAGTTTGTCTGGAGCAGCAGCTCCAAGACCCCGGAAAGTCAAATAAGACTTTGTTAAAAGAAGCGGAAAGAAAGAAGAGAACATTTATTGTTATTCTGAAAGTTTGTTTCTTTTTTTGATGTCGTATTCACTTGTCTTAAATACACCTACTTGTGTTATTGTTTAGGGTGGATAGTTAGAATAAGCTAAGGATGCCTTGATATAGTAATTATTTTCATGAAATTTTTTGAAGAAATTGTAGTTTTTATATGGTAACAACCTGGTCTCTGTATACCTTGGGGTAGTTTAGGAATTTTAGTTTAGTGTTTGTTGTAGTTTGTAGAAAATAAAATTTAAAAATTCTAAAATAAAAAAGGAACCATATTGTCTGTTTGCAGCAGTAACGACAAAAATCAGGGTTTGTTGAATAATATATACATACATTATTAGGTGCAAAGAATATTATTTTTGAAAGGTGCAAAATTACATAAAAGGTTACTGTGAGGGGGAAAAAACAATAAAACAAGATATTAAGAAACTAGCTAAGCCCTTTTAAAACCTTCGTTCTCAAAAGGCAAGATGTTACCCATTCAATGAATCATAAAATCATAGAGTTGGAAGGTACCTCCAGGGTCATCTAGTCCAACCCCCAGCACAATGCAGGAAATTCACAAATACCTCTCCCTGCACATCTGCAGTGACTGCTGTTCCACACCCAGAAGATGACACAAAACCTCCAGGATCCCTGGCCAAACTGGCCTGGAGAAAAATGGCTTCCTGACCCCAAAGTGGCGATCAGCATTTCCCTGGGTGTGTAAGAAAGGGCCACGAGAACTAAGCACTGAGGCAACCCTTCCTGCCCTCCCTCTCATGATCTGCCTAAGTTCACAGAATCTGCATTGCCGTCCGATGGCCATCTAGCCTCTGTTTGAATAGCATACTCCTGTCTCCAGAGTCCCAAATGCCGGACTGGTTGGCTTCAGCAGCAATAGCCTTGAGGAGTGTTCGCTCTAAGCTGGCTGGCTGGGGAAGGGAAGGGAAGGGTAGGCATAGAAGCATGCCTCCTCCTCCTCCTTTCCCTACCTGAGCTTCTCCGCTACTGTGGAGAAACTCGGATAGAGGAGGGAAAGTGGCAGGGGGAGGGGATGTTTCAAAGAAACAAAGAGGGAAAGAAAGCCCTTTAAAACATGCCTGCCCTCTATCAGGGGGTGTGGCATATGCAAATAAGTTATGTTAATGTTATGCTAATGAGCTCCTGCACCTCTTTTTCTACGAAATGACCCCTGCTGATAACTCTTTTTAAAAAATGCCTTCTTAAATAATCCTGTCTTGCCTGAATGCCCTCTTTCCTCTCAAGGAGGTTGTATTGAAGTTTGGGGGCTCCGGTGGGGAGAGGGAAAGCCCAGGAATGGGCAAGAAACGTGCACACCTTTGCATAGTGTTATGTCCGCTGACCGCCACAGGGCACCAGGGACACATAGCCTGAACTTGACTTCGGGAAACAATAGGAGTCAAGGATCCTAGGCCACTACTAGCCCTCCAATGAGAACTCTGGCGGGAAATTCAAACCTGCCAATAGGACTTGTGGGTGTGTCCTAGAGACTGTATATAGTTGGCCATCTCAGCCCATACTGCATGCTTAGTTGTGTACCTAATAAAGGCTGAGGACAGACTGGCAATCTGCCCCGGGACAGTTCCGCTTGGGAAGTGGGGGAAGGGAGCCCGTTCAGACATGCGCAGCTGTCTCTCGGCTCCCTTCCGCACTTACTCGCTTTGAAGCCGGATTTCTTGCGCTTTAGAAGGACACCGGGAGAAACCGGTGTCCGGAGGCCGTCTTGCGCTTGCCTCCCGCTTCCAGGCAATGTGAACCGGATGAAGGCGGGAGGCAAGCGGAGGCAGCAGTGCGAACGTGGCGTTTTGCCAGTTTGCGCATGAGCGCTCATGCGCACATGCACACATAAGCGCATGCGCACATGCGCAAATTGCCGAAACAGCCCTATCATGAGCTGCGGAGGCCGGCCCACCTGGGGCCACTCCGCAGCAGTCTGAACGCTCCGTAACGGCATCCTTGCGCAATACACTGGCCAGTGTGAACGGCCAGCCCTGGGGAGTTTTTCCCCCGCAGCAGTTGCCTCCGCATTCATCTCGCTCCAGATTGCCAGTCTGTCCTCAGCCAAAGAATGCTGATTGTTATGTCATAGTCCGAGTCTTCAATGCAACGAACCCAGTACACAGTGCATAGGAAGGAACAGAGAAGACCCTTTAAACTAAATGAGGCTTACTTACAAGCAAACACGGCATTGTGCTGCAAACAGTGTAATGACATCGTGATTTAAAAGGAAAACAACCACAACACCTATTGTGCTTGGTATCCAAAGTGATTTTGGGGTTGGAGCACTTTCCCAGTGAGGAAAGGCTGAAGAGTCTGGGACTTTTTAGTTTAGAAAAGAAACGACTAAGCGGAGACACGATAAAGGTTTATAGGATTATACACGAGGTGGAGAGAGCAGACAAAGTGAACTTTTTCTCCCTCTCCCGAAAGACTAGAACTTGAGGGCATCCAATGGAAGCTGATGGGCAGTAGGTTCTGGACGGAGAAAAGGAAATACTACTCTACACCGAGAGTGATTGAAATGTGGAATTTGCTGCCAGGGGATGTAGTGATGGCCACAGGCATAGCAAGCATTACAAGGGAGACAGATTCATGGAGGATATCTGTGACTACTAGTAGTGGTGACTAAAGGGAACCTCCACATTCAGAAACAGTCAGCTTCTGAATCCCAGAGCCAGGAGGCAGCCTCAGGGAAAGGCCTCGGCCTCTCTGCCCTGTTGTTGGCCTACCAGAGGAACTGGTTGGCCACTGTTTGAGACAGGATGCTGGACTAGATGGATCACTGGTCTAATCCAGCAGGGCTCTTCTGAGGTTCTTATGAAGGCCTCGGCCTGTATGCCCTGTTGTTGGCCCTCCAGAGGAACTGGTTGAGGCCACTGTGTGAGACAGGATGCTGGACTAGATGGACCACTGGTCTGATCCATCAGGGCTCTTCTGATGTTCTTATGGAGGCCTCAGCCTCTATGACCTGTTGCTGGCTGTCCTGAAGAACTGGTCGGCCACTGGGTGAGACAGGATGCTGGACTAGATGGACCACTGGTCTGATCCATCAGGGCTCTTCTGATGTTCTTATGGAGGCCTCAGCCTCTATGACCTGTTGCTGGCTGTCCTGAAGAACTGGTCGGCCACTGGGTGAGACAGGATGCTGGACTAGATGGACCACTGGTCTGATCCATCAGGGCTCTTCTGATGTTCTTATGGAGGCCTCAGCCTCTATGACCTGTTGCTGGCTGTCCTGAAGAACTGGTCGGCCACTGGGTGAGACAGGATGCTGGACTAGATGGACCACTGGTCTGATCCATCAGGGCTCTTCTGATGTTCTTATGGAGGCCTCAGCCTCTATGACCTGTTGCTGGCTGTCCTGAAGAACTGGTCGGCCACTGGGTGAGACAGGATGCTGGACTAGATGGACCACTGGTCTGATCCATCAGGGCTCTTCTGATGTTCTTATGGAGGCCTCAGCCTCTATGACCTGTTGCTGGCTGGCCTGAAGAACTGGTCGGCCACTGGGTGAGACAGGATGCTGGACTAGATGGACCACTGGTCAGATCCATCAGGGCTCTTCTGATGTTCTTATGGAGGCCTCGGCCTGTATGCCCTGTTGTTGGCCCTCCAGAGGAAGTGGTTGAGGCCACTGTGTGAGACAGGATGCTGGACTAGATGGACCACTGATCTGATCCATCAGGGCTCTTCTGATGTTCTTATGGAGGCCTCAGCCTCTATGACCTGTTGCTGGCTGTCCTGAAGAACTGGTCGGCCACTGGGTGAGACAGGATGCTGGACTAGATGGACCACTGGTCTGATCCATCAGGGCTCTTCTGATGTTCTTATGGAGGCCTCAGCCTCTATGACCTGTTGCTGGCTGGCCTGAAGAACTGGTCGGCTACTGGGTGAGACAGGATGCTGGACTAGATGGACCACCGGCCTTATCCAGTAGGGCTCTTCTGATGTTCTTCTGTAACAGCCTTGATTGTGCAGTAGTTTGGCCACACAGGTCTTCCCAGTTTTATCAACTTCCATTTCCTCAAATCTTGTTGCTTGTTTGGGATGAAACCGAACTTGCCTTGGGTCACACTTCTTTGGGAGAGAGCCAGGCTTGTAAAAACTGGACATACGTAAATATGCTCTGCTAGAACTGGCTTTCACAATGCAGTCTTCAGTCACTGCTGTGCATCATCGATATGCTATGATTTGTTTTACTATGCATTTACTTTCTTTTTTTCCAGGTCAAGGGAGAATATAAAACTTGCTGCCTACTGGAAGAAGTCTTCTGCAACAAATATTGTTGTCCCCCTCATGATGTGGGCTATATGAGGTTTATTAAGCTAGGATCTGAATAGGATTAAGCATTTACTTTTTGTGTGGGTAATGCTTCCAGGCAGTCCTACTGGCTGCCAGTGTTCCTGGGCAACACGGCACTGGCTCCGAATGCTGTTGGCATTGCGTTCTGCTTGGCTTCTCCTAGTCTGTGCAGAAAGGTGTGCCAAGAAGTACCCAGCCTTATCCCCTCACACACATATACATTGCTATAAAGCAATTAAGAGTTGACTAATGCTATTCAGCACCACAGGAGTCATAAGAGCATCAGAAGAGCCCTGCTGGATCAGACCAGTGGTCCATCTAGTCCAGTATCCCTCCTCACACAGTGGCCAACCAGTTCCTCTGGATGGCCAGCAACAGGGCATAGAGGCTGAGGCCTTCGTAAGAATATAAGAAGAGCCCTGCTGGATCAGACCAGTGGTGCATCTAGTCCGGCATCTTGTCTCACACAGTGGCCAACCAGTTCCTCTGGAGAGCCAACAACAAGGCATAGAGGCTGGGGCCTTCACAAGAACATCAGAAGAGCTCTGCTGGATCAGACTGGTGGTCCATCTAGTCCAGCATCCTGTCTCACACTGTGGCCAACCAGTTCCTCTTGAAAGCCAACAACAGGGCATAGAGGCTGAGGCCTTTGTAAGAATATAAGAAGAGCCCTGCTGGGTCAGACCAGTGGTCCATCTAGTCCGACATCTTGTCTCACACAATGGCCAACCAGTTCCTCTGGAGGGCGAACAGTAGGGCTAGTAGCCACTGATAGACCTATCTTCCACTGTCTTGTTGCATTGTTCACTGGTTGTCCTATCTGTCCAACCACACAGTTTTATATCCTGCAATCTCAAGTCTCAGTGAGAGAAGTGGACTATCAGTGACGTAAATTCACAGGGGAAGCCGATCCTGGGAGGGAGCTGCGCTGTCAGGGGTGGGGCCTAATATGCTGATAAGTTTCTGCTGTTGGGTGTGGCCTATAATGCTAATGAGTTCCTGCTGGGCTTTTTCTACCAAAAAAAAAAGTGCCCTGGGTTGCACTTTTCTATTTACACATTTTTTTTTCAATTGCATTTCTCCAAGTCCCTTTCAGTGCTCACTGCGGAGAAAAGCAGGGTCAAGTTGTGCCAAAATGAATAAATAAATACTGACAGCATCTTTCGTGGGACAGATTAGCATAGGTGGAGTGGTGCAGATACACACTTCTGGACCGGACGGACTGTGTGCACGGTGCGGAAAGGTTGTTCTTACATCCCTGCAGATGTGCAGATCAGTCACTCTGACACGCTAGCCCTGAATGAGACATCTCCGTTTATCCTTCTGTGCCTTTCTTGTGTTCCCCCCCTTTCAGTGCAAGTCTGGGGATTTGAAGTGGTAGATATTAGCTAGGAATCTTTGACAGACACCTGCATGACGGAATGCTAAGCAGCGGGCCTGGCAAAGGAAGAGCGACGCTGCTGAACCATAACTGAAAAGGGGAAAGGACCCGGCAAGAGAAGTGGAAGGATCAAACATGCCTGGATGGAATCCACAACGAACTTGGCTCCGCTATCTGACATAATGGCAGCAAGCGAGAACTGATCAAAAGCCAGGCGTTCAGGCCCTGAATGGGGAAAGCTGTTGTGAAGCGAGGGTTGCCAACTCCAGGTTGGGAAATTCCTAGAATCATAGAATCAGAGAGGTGGAAGGGACCTCCAGGGTCATCTAGTCCAACCCCCTGCACAAAGCAGGAAATTCACAAATAACTCCCCCACACACACACCCAGTGACCCCTGTTCCATACCCAGAAGATGACAGAAAACCTCCAGGATCCCCGGCCAAACTGGCTTGGAGAAAAATTGCTTCCTGACCCCAAAGTGGTGATCGGCATTTCCCTGGGCATGTGAGAAAGGGCCGCGAGAACTAAGCACTGAGGCAACCCTTCCTGCCCTCCCTCTCATCACCTTCCTGAGTTCACAGAATCAGCATAGCTGTCAGATGGCCATCTAGCCTCTGATTGAAAACCTCCAAAGGTTGAGCGCCCACCACCTCCCGAGGAAGCCTGTTCCACTGAGGAACTGCTCTGTCAGGAAGTTCTTCCTCATGTTCAGCCGAAAACGCTTCTGATTTAATTTCAATCTGTTAAATAGAGAAGAGGAGAGAAGAGAAGAAGAAGAGATTGGATTTATACCCCATCCTTCACTTGGCATCTCAGGGCAGCTTTCAATCTGCTTTCTCGTCCCCTCCCCACAACAGACACCCTGTGAGGTCGGTGGGGCTGAGAGAGCTCTTACGAGGCCTGCTCTTGAGAGAACAGCTCCAAGAGAACTTGTGACTGAACCGAGGTCACACCAGCAGCTGCATGTGGAGGAATGGGGAATCAAACCCAGTTCTCCCCGATTAGAGCCTGTGCTCCTAACCACTACGCCAAACTGGCTGTCCGGATTTGATTTGAGGGGTAGGGCCCGGGGAGGGCACGGTTGGGTAGTTGTGTATAATGTCCACCCTGCAAAGCAGCCAGTTTCTTCAGGGGAACTGGTCTCTGTCTCCTGGAGATCAGTTGTGATTCCAGGAGATCTCCAGGTCCCCCCTGGCAGTTGGCAGCCCTATGTGAAGAAGCTGCCGAAAGCCATAGCTTGGTGTAAGCAAATGCACTTAGTTCTAGTCATTCCCCCCCACCCACCCAGTCTTGTGCTTTAGTGACAGTGTTACCAACCTCCAGGTGAGGCATGGTGTTTTCCTGGAATTCCAGTTGATCTCTAGATGACAGACATCCATTCCCCTGGAAAAAAATGGCTGCTTTGGAGGGTGGACTGTGGGGAATTATAAACAGTAAAGGTGCTTGCTCTGAGAGAACTGCCCTTGAGAGAACAGCTCTGACAGAACTATGGCTTGCCCAAGGTCATCCAGCAGCTGCAAGTGGATGCTCCTTGACATTTTCAGGCAGAGGCTGGACACCCATCTTTCGGGTGTGTTGTAGGGCTATCTTTCGGCTATGCTCCTGCAGAGTGCAGGGGGTACGACTAGATGACCTGCAAGGTCCCTTCCAACTCTAACATTCTATGATTCTACGATCCTATGATCCTATGATCCAGAGGCTATCATTGTAGATTGTAGTAGAAAGAGAGCCAGTGTGGTGTAGTGGTTAAGTGCGCGGACTCTAATCTGGGAGAACCGGGTTTGATTCCCCACTCCTCCACTTGCACCTGGCTGGATGACCTCGGGCAAGCCATAGCTCTGTACCAGCTGTTCTCTCAAGGACAGTTGTCTCAGAGCTCTCTCAGCCCCACCTACCTCACAGGGTGTCTGTTGTGGGGAGGGGAAGGGAAAGGAGTTTGTAAGCCGCTCTGAGACTTCAAGTGAAGGGTGGGGTATAAATCCAGTCCTCTTCTCTTCTCTTCTTCTTCCGTATATAGGCTAAACAAAGAGTGGGGAAAAATACTTTATTTTTGTTTGTCCAGTCTTCTTTGTTTTGAGGCTGATGACTTTGTTCATCTTCAGCTTTGGACAAGAGGGGGAGAGAAGCAGCACATCTTTCCATCCCCCCAAAAAACCCATATACCAACTGGGGAGTTTTCTATGACTATTATAACTAATCTCTTTAGTTATATATCTGAAAGATTTAATAGAAATCGATAACACTATAAGACAGGTTGAATATGAAATGAAAAGAGTAGTACGTGCTGTTTATTATAACAAGCTGTTGTGTGAAATCTTATAAAATTTCTGTGATGTTATATATTTTATACTATACTATATAATAGATAAGATCAATAAGATAAGATAAAAATGAAAATAGAGTATGAGAAATTGGTCGAATGAGTAGGTCATTATACAGATTTTTTTAAGTTAATAGGTCATATATATTTTAAACTATATTCTTACGCCATCACACCATATATAGCTTGTTAAACATTTGTTAAGCTATTATAGCACATACTTTTTACATATACATATATATTTTGAAAAAGGAATGGTCTTAATTTCTGCAAAATTGCCCTTACACTATTTTTTTTGGTAATTTTATTTCCTTTCTGTTTTTTCCTATTCTGTCTTCTTTTTCGGTCCCCCTTGTAATATTTTTTTTTAAAAACCCTACAAAGTCGACCCTATCCGATGAACTAAAGCCCTGAAAAGACCTCATACAAGAGCTACTGTCAATCACATTTCAAGATGGTATCCATACCATGTTGACATTTCGATGCTTTCTCTACATGTTGTTCAATCCATGGTCAGCCATTTGAGACGGGCCGCTTTCCAGCCGGGGAAATGATAGAAGCATTTCTCCCCTCCTTGACTAAACACAAGGAAATTATGCTCCCACTCAGAGAACAACTAGGAGGCATTTGTTCCGCCGCTGTCTTCCTACTAATAGAACCTCGAGCAAGATGTAGCATAAGCGCATTAATCAACGTAAGTTATTGCCTTGTATTCTTGTTTCTTGCCAACGAAGCGCAGTTCTACAAATCACCGGGATCCCAATCATGGCGATAAATGTGATTAAAAAAATTATGGATGCAATTATTTGAGCATTTATTCAGATTTCAGCATTATTTACAAAGGACCTGGCATTGATTACAGCCACCAGGAATTATGTTGACGACAGTTCAGAACTCTTTTGTGAAGCTATCAGAAGAGACAGGTCAAGAGAGATCGAAACAAAGATGCAACGCCATAGAAAGCCACATCAGGACATGGCTTATGGACACTAGGAAGTGAAGTTGTCAATGCTACAGTAGACCTGCCCGTGGTATGACCCAGAAATCTGGACCCAATCCCCTTGCAATGCATACTGGACCGCGAGACCTTGAAAAACATCCTGATTTGATTACCTGCCTGGGATTGCAAATATCAAGGATGAGCACTGAAAAAAAAATTAAGAACATAAGAATTTAAGAAGAGCCCTGTTGGATTAGACCAATAGTCCAGCGACTTTGACATCCTGTCTCACACAGGGGCCAATCAGCTCCTCTGGGGGGCCAACAACAGGGCATAGAGGCTGAGGCCTTCATGAGAACATAAGAAGAGCCTTGCTGGATCAGACCAGTGGTCCATCTAGGCCAGCATCTTGTCTCACACAGGGGCCAATCAGCTCCTCTGGGGGGCCAACAACAGGGCATAGAGGCTGAGGCCTTCATGAGAACATAAGAAGAGCCTTGCTGGATCAGACCAGTGGTCCATCTAGTCCAGCATCCAGTCTCACACAGTGGCCAGCCAGTTCTTCTGGACAGCCAACAATAGGAAATAGAGGTTGAGGCCTTTAAAAACCTATATGGCCAGGGGCCAGCATACCTTTGAGACCGCCTCTCCCCATATGAGCCCTGTAGGGCACTGAGGTCCACAAATCAACATCCCTTGGTGGTCCCTGGCCCCAGGGATTTCCGATCAGCTCTGGCCCCCCACCTGGTGGAATAAGCTCCCATACAAGATCAGGGCCCTGTGGGACTTATTGCAGTTCTGCAGGGCCTGTAAGACGCAGCTCTTCCACCGGACATTTGGTTGAGTTGGTGGATGCCCCCTCCCTTCCCCAGCTTTTGGCCAATCATCCACAAGTGGCCTGGATCCGATTAGTTATCTGATTTGACACCTGGATTTGATTTGACACCTGATCTCTCCATTTTTACACAGTATTTTATTATTTTGTTCTGTGTAAACTGTCATTTTAACATTGTTTTAATTGTATTATATTAATTGATGTAAACCACCCAGAGCCCATTTACGGGGAGGGCGGTATACAAATCAAATGAATGAATGAATGAATGAATGAATGAATGTTGCCTCCTGGCTCTGGGGCTCAGAGGATTAGTGCCTCTGAATGTGGAGTTTCCCCTCAGTCACCATGGCTAGTAGCCACTGATAGACTTATCCACCATGAATCTATCTAATCCCCTTTCCCACATTGATCCCTGTGGCCATCACTACATCCTCTGACAGCGAATTCCACATTGTAATCACTCTCTGTGTAAAGGACTATTTCCTGTTTTCCGTTCTGAACCTACTGCCCATCAGTTTCATTGGATGCCCTCAAGTTCTGGTATTTTGGGAAGAGCAATGACAAAAATATCTTTGTCAACTCTCTCCATCCCATGCATAATTTTATAAACCTCTCTTTCATGCCCCCCCCCCAGTCATCTCTCTTCTAAACTGAAAAGTCCCAGACTGAGGGAAGGTGTTCCAACCCCCGAATCATAATTCTGTATCATAATTTAAGAAAGGGAAGGCGCATAAGGGTCAACAGAACCATAACATCCAAGTCACAATACGTCATCGTTTCACTGTACACCACGTTGGTTAGGCCGCACTTGAAGGACTGTGTGCAGTTCTGGAGGCCTCACTTCAAAATAGATGTGGACAGAATGAAGCGGGTGCAGAGGAGAACAACGAGGATGACCAGGGGCCTGGAGACCAAGCCCTGTGAGGAAAGGCTGTTCGGTCTGGAGAACAGGAGGTTGAGGGGTAGGGTTGCCAAGTCGTACCTTTTGTTTAGTGGGGAGGAGTCCTTGGTGTCCCAGGAGTCTTCTGGCACGTACACTTCACCTGCATGCCGTGATGACGTCCCCCGGAAGTGATGTCATTGCGTCAGGCACGTTGGGGCGGGACCTCTGTAATTCAAGGGGAAACCATAGAGTTTTCCCTCGAATTATAGAGCACCCCCCAAAAAACGTGCCCAACGCAATGAGGTCACCTCCATGTCATCGCACCAGGCACATCGCCACAGCCCAGCAATTTGGGGGTGGGGTTCCCCCCAGCGGATTGAGCGGGGATTTCCCAACCCCCCAGGGGGGCTTGGCAACCCTATTGAGGGGGGACACGATTGCTCTCTTGAAGTGTTTGAAAGGCTGTCAGTTAGAGGAGGGCAGGGAGCCTACAGGCACTCCAGTATGGAAGCTGTCACTGCCAGCTTTTGGAGGAGTTCAAGTGAATACCTCAAACATAGTTTACATAATAAAGTTTGATTAGAATAACACTGAAGACCCTGAGATGAATATAATAATATTTTAATGCATATCAGTTTGTTTACAGTTTTGACAGTTTGTTCTCGGCATACTTTTTCTTTCTTGGCTCAACCACCTGGAGGTTGGCAGTGGTAGGTAGTGGGTGATGTAAAAGAAGAAGAAGAGATTGGATTTATACCCTGCCCTCCAGTACCTGACCCTGCCCTCCAGTACCCGAAGGAGTCCCAGAGCGGCTTACAAACTCCTTTCCCTTCCTCTCCCCACAACAGACACCCTGTGAGGTAGGTGGGACCGAGAGAGCTCTCTTGAGGACTGCCCACGAGAGAAGAGCTCTGAAAGAACTTATGACTGACCCAAGGTCACAAGAACCTAAAGAGATAAGTCAGAATAGAGGGCCAACAATTAAAACTTAATGCATATAATATAAAATACATGTATTTATTAGTAAAGAATTTTTTTAAAAAACGTTTAAGGGTCCAATTTTTGTTGTTTTTCAGTTGCACAGTTGAGTCTGACTCTTTGTGACCCCCTGGACCACATCACGCTACATCCTGTCTACCGTCCTGCTCTGGAGTTTGCTTAATTTCATATTTGTTGTATCAATAACACTGTCCAACCATCTCATCCTTTGCTGTCCCCTTCTTCTGTTACCTTCAATCTTTCCCAGCATCAGGGTCTTCTCCAGGGAGTGCCCCCTTCTCATTTGGTGGCCAAAGTATTTCAGCTTCAGCTTCAGGATCTGGCCTTCCAGGGAACAGTCAGGGTTGGTTTCCTTTAGGATTGACTGATTCGATCTCCTTGCAGTCCAAGGGACTCTCAAGAGTCTTCTCCAGCACCATAATTCAAAAGCATCTATTCTTTGGCGCTCAGCGTTCCTTATGGTCCAACTCTCGCAGCCATACAATCACACCTCCTATAAAAATTCCAAAATTGTACACACAGTGGGCTTGCTCATGGTCACTCCAGCATGTGGAGGAGTGGGGAATCAAACCCGGTTCTCTCAGATCAGAGTCCATGCTCCTAACCAATACACGGACCTCTACCTGAGATGCTGGACAGCTCCTGAACGTTCGAGTACACCAGACTCTATTGGGTACATCAGTGTTCTGACTTGGTATGATGCATAGATATTTCGGGGGTTGGAGTACCTTCCCTATGGGGAAAGGCTGAAGTGTTACCCAAAGGCTGAGGACAGACTGTTGTTCTGCCGCGCCTCCGCGGTGCAGCAGAACAATGCGAAAAGAATTGCCCCCGCCGCGCGGCGTTCACACGCCTCCACAAAGAAGCCGCCCACAGTGTCCAGATTGCGGGCGGCTTCTGGCGGCAGCATGTGAACGCTGTGCGGCTCCCCCGGCTGGCGTGCGTTCACACCCACCGGAAGCGGGTGGAACGTGCGCACAGCAGCCGGGAACCACTTTTAAGTGGTGCTCGGCTGCTGTGGGAGGAGCGCGGCGCTGGACACATTGCGTCCAGCCCGCCTCCTCCAGGCAGATGTGGCAGCCTGGACTGCCGCTCTGCCTCTGCTTTTAAAGCGAAGGCAGAGAGGGCCAGATTGCCAGTCTGTCCTCAGCCAAAGAGTCTGTCTTCTAATTAGTTGAGGGGAATTAACTTTAAGGAGACAGTGTGAGAAGGGGTAACTGGGATTCTCCACCAATGTATACCAGGATATTTCCCTTAAGAGAGCTCTCAAACAAACCAGGCAGATGTTCAACCAGAAAGTTTTTTTATTAATAGGAAAATAGAAATGGACAGAAATGCAGGCAGGCAAGCACACACACACAACACACACAAAAAAATATGCTCACAAAGAAAAGTGTGAGACTTTTTAGTTTTGAAAAGAGACAAGTAAGGGTGGGACATGATAGAGGTTTATAAAATTATGCACAGGGTGGAGAGAGTTAACAAAGAGAACTCCCCCCCCCCTCCCTAAGTACTAGAACTCAAGGGCATCTAGTGAAGCAGTAGATTCAGAACAGACAAAAGGAAATAGTTCTTTACACAGCAAGTGATTAAAATGCGGGAATTTCCTGTTGGAGGATGGCCACAGGCGTAGACAGCTTTACAAGGAGATTAGAGAGATTCATGGAGGATGCATCTATCAGTGGCTACTAGCACTGGTAATTAAAGAAAACCTCCATGTTTAGAGGTAGTAAACCTCTGCATACCAGTGCCAGGAGTCAACATTGGAGGAAGGCCTCAGCTTCTATGCCCTGTTGCTGGCCCTCCAGAGGAACTGGTTGAGGCCACTGTGTGAGACAGGATGCTGAACTAGATGGACCCTCACTGGTCTGATCCAGCAGGGCTCTTCTGATGCTCTTCTCAGGTGAAGGCCTCGGCCTCTCTGCCCTGTTGCTGGCCCTCCAGAGGAACTGGTTGAGGCCACTGTGTGAGACAGGATGCTGGACTGGATGGACCCTCACTGGTCTGATCCAGCAGGGCTCTTCTGGTGTTCTTCTCAGGTGAAGGCCTCAGCCTCTATGTCCTGTTGTTGGCCCTCCAGAGGAACTGGTTGGCCAGTGTGTGAGACAAAATACTGGACTAAATGGACCACTGGTCTGGTCCAGCAGGGCTCTTCTGATGTTCTTACAAAGGCCTCAGACTCTCTGCCCTGTTGTTGGCCCTCCAGAGGAACTGTTTGGTCACTGTGGGAGACAGGATGCTGGACAAGAAGAAGAAGAGAAGAGAAGAGATTGGATTTATACCCCACCCTCCACTCCCCAAGGGAGTCTCAGAGAGGCTTACAAACTCCTTTCCCCTCCCCTCCCCACAACAGACACCCTGTGAGGTAGGTGGGGCTAAGAGAGCTCTTTCCCAAGCTGTCCTTGAGGGAACAGCTGGTCCAGAGCTATGGCTTGCCCAAGGTCATCCAGCCAGGTGCAAGTGGAGGAGTGGGGAATCAAACCCGGTTCTCCCAGATTAGAGTCCGCGCACTTAACCACTACACCAAACTGGCTCTCATGGACCATTGTAGATGGACCATTGGTGTGAGCCAGCGGGGATCTTCTGATGTTCTTATGTTGCTACACGGCAGCTTCATATGTGCTCAGGGACCGATGGTTAGACTCTTCATATCAAAGTCTGACATTTCACAGACATGCTGAGAGGCTGCAGCAGGCAAGTCAACAACCTACTCTGTGAGAACATGGTTTTTTGAGCCCCCACACCCCATGACAACAACAGATGAGAAAGTGAGGCGGCATCAGAATGGAAGAAGTAAGAGTTTCATCCTATCTGGAGAGGAGTTATCGGAAAATGCAACAGAAGCGAATTTTCGTGACACTCCTATTTGGAAACTGTGCTCTCTGCCCAACTGGATCCGCAGGGTCCTGTAACTCAGGGCATGCAAACATGTTCCTACCACTTTGGAGGTCACTCTTTTGATGTTCAGAAGTGAAGGGCCCATAAAATTCTGGAGCTGTTCTTTGGCCATTGTCCGTGTGGCTTGTAATTTCACTCTGTTGGAGGATTAGAATGGTTTTTATTCTTCCTGTGCTTAGTTCGGGGACCAGTTACTGGGCTTGGAGCAGATGTCCACCATTTCCTTCGCAAAATTCAGACAGATGACATCGCCTGCTCTTTTTATGGTTTTGGACCCTCGCCCTTGCCAGCTCGAAGGCTGAGGGGAGGATTTCAGGACCTTCATTGCCTGGTTTGTATCTGATCCCACCCAGTAGAGTCATTGAGCGAGCTCCTGCCATTTGTTCTGGGAAAGGCACATGTCTTGTGGCATTTGGCGACTGACTTAATGGGGCTGTTTCCCTAAGAATGACAGGTGTATGAAATATTCATGACTTTTGCAAATGGTTTTTCACAGGGAAGCGCTAGAGAAACTGTTCCAGCCCCTCTTTGTCAGCTGGCATCAAGCCCAGCCCAATACAGAAGGAGGCTAACAATGAAGCAAGACCCAAAGACGGAAGTGATGACTTCATCAACTCGCCAACACATTTGCTATGTTGGTTCAAATCCACATCCCTTCTGGATAGCGTGAATTGTAACTGTAATGCATTGGTTTTATTATGCGCTAATGTAAGTTCGTTGTTATACTTCGACGATTGTGAAGTGGCAACCTGCCCTGACCCGTGCAGTGCAAGGAAGGGTGGGACAGGAAATCGAAAGTAATAAACAAACAAACAAACAAACAATTTGGTAGATTCTATCCCCCAGACTTTGGGGGAAGAAGAAGAAGAAGAAGAGGAGGAGGAGGAGGAGGAGGAGGAGGAGATTGGATTTATACCCCACCCTTCACTACCTGAAGGAATCTCAGAGCGGCTTACAATCTCTTTTCCCTTCCCTTCCCCACAACAGACACCCTGTGAGGCAGGTGGGGCTGAGAGAGCCCTTTCGAGGACTGCTTGTGAGAGAACAGCTTTGAAAGAACTGACCCAAGGTGGCACTAGCAGCTGCATGTGGAGGAGTGGGGAATCAAACCCGGTTCTCCCAGATTAGAGTCCACACTCTTAACCACTACACCAAACTGGTTCTCAAGGCACAGTCCACGAAGCTGTCTTATACTGAACCATACCCTTGATCCATCAAGGTCAGTATTGTCTCCTTAGACTGGCAGCAGCTTTTCAGGGTCTCCGGCTGAGGTCTCTCACAATGAGTATTGCCTGATTCTTCAGCAGAAATGCCGGGATTTAACCTGCGACAAGCCACAGCCAATCTCCTGCCTAGTTTCCATAATCTGACAATATTGGGCCACCCAGGTCAGATCCAAACTGCTGCACACGTAAATCCAAATGCTCACTTGAATTGGAAACCATAGATGGTGTTCCCCAAGCCTGCCTGAAGAGGTGAGGCAGGAGACCCATAGAGTATTTTCAGTGGTGGCACCTCAGCTTTGGAATGCTCTTCTGCTTGAAACTTACCTGAGACACACACGTGAACACACAGGAAGCCGATTTCTACTGAATCAGACCACTGGTCCATCAAAGTCCATGTTATCTGTGCCCCTGTATAAATCGATGGTGCAACCTCATTTGGAGTACTGTGTACAGTTCTGGTCACCACACCTCAGAAGGGATATTATAGCACTGGGAAAAGTGCAGAAAAGGGCAACTAGAATGATAAAAGAGTTGGAACAGTTTCCCTATGAAGAGAGGTTGAAGCACTTGGGGCTCTTTAGCTTGGAGAAACAATGGTTGAGGGGTGACACGATTGAGGTTTATAAGATTATGCATGGGGCAGAGCAGGTAGAGAAAGAAGTGCTTTTTTTCCCTTTCTCATAATACAAGAACTCGTGGGCACTCCATGAAATTGCTGAGCAGTCGGGTTAGAATGGATAAAAGGAAGTCCTTCTTCACCCAAAGAGTGATTAACACGTGGAATTCACTGCCACAGGAGGTGGCGGTGGCTACAAGCATGGACGGCTTCAAGAAAGAATTGGATAAATATATGAAGCAGAGGTCCATCAGTGGCTATTAGCCACAAGGTATAGATAGGAACTCTCAGTCTGGGGGAAGGGATGCTCTGTATTCTTGGTGCTTGATTGGGGGGCGAGGCAAGAGTGGGAGGGCTTCTAGTGTCCTGGCCCCACTGGTGGACCTCCTGAGGGCACCTGGTGTTTTTGGCCACTGTGTGACAGAGAGTTGGACTGGATGAGCCACTGGCCTGATCCAATATTGGCTTCTGTTATGTTCTCATGTACTGGCAGAGTCACTGGCAGAGTAGCATGAGTTTCCCCTAGAATATCTCTTCCTGGGAGATCTAGTCTAGCCTTTATGTATTTTAATCCTTTTTTCTCTGTGCATAGGGTTGCCAGACTGAGACTGGGAAGGGGGGAGGGACTGGTGGGCTGGTGGGCTGGTGATGATGGGTAGTTCTAGGAATCACCAGAAACTCTATGGTACCACAGACTTTTCACCAGTTCCTTGACTTATCCACTGTCACGTTTAGGTTTTCCCCAGAAGTGTCATCATCACACCAGTGACACTGCCTTAAAAAAAAAAATTCATTCACCACTGCTTGGAAAGGTGGTGAGCAGTGGGAGATCGGGTTGGGTTAGGGCTTGGCAGGGCTTGGCAGCAATATCTGTGCTGCTTAGATGCTAGGGTTGCCAGCTCCAGGTTGGGAAATTCCTGGAGGTTTGGTGGTGATGGGAGAGCGAGATTGGCGGAGGGGATGGGCCTCAGAGAGAGACAACGCCACAAAGGTCAAATCTACATCTGACTTTCCCGCTGGAATCATTCTAGTTTCAAAAAAACCCTGTCTATACCTTTTTCTAGTTTCAAACCATACTTGTTCTAGTTTAAAAAATTACTGTTTATATTCATTAATCGCCCTCCTGTGGTCAAGCTGGCATTATACTGCTTTAAACGGATCCTGTTGCTTAGTATTCTTCAGACCCAGGGAGTGAAACTTGAAACCAGCGTGAAATGAGCATAGGAAAAGACAGCAGTCAAACTACTTCAGAGGGGAGGTGTCAATTGGGCCTACGTCGACTTTCCAAACCAGCCATTTTCTCCAGAGGAATTGATCTCTGTCTCCTGGAGATCAGTTATAAGTGCGGGAGATCTCCAGGTTGCACTGGGATGTTGGCAACCCTACTGAATACCCTCTTTGCTTCTCCACTGATAGGTTCCTTTTCGGCGCTCTTGTCTTCTCCATGTTCTGTTTTTAAGACAGAACAAGACTTGGTAATTTGCTTTGGGGTTGGAGTAGCACGGGATATTTTTCATTACTCAGAAGTAGCTCTCCTTGAAGAGAAGTTTAGGCAGCCCCCCCAAAAAAGCTGGTATGGGGAACATATGTTTTAATAGACCCCACCTTACTTGATGTAGTGGTCAAATGCACGGACTCTAGTCTGGGAGAACCAGGTTTGATTTCCCACTCCTCCACTTGCAGCTGCTGGGTGACCTTGGGCAAGCCATAGTTCTGTCAGAGCCATTCTTGAAAAAGAGCAGTTTTGACAGAGCTCTCTCAGCCCCACCTACCTCACAGGGGCCGAGGACAGACTGGTAGTTTGGCCCAATATAGGTCTTCTTTTCAAGTGGATGAAGAGAGACCATTCAGACAGCCGCAGCTGTTCGGTGTTGCTGTGCCACACTCACCCAGTTCTGAAGTGCTTTCATTGCACTTCAGAAAGGTACCTGGGAAAACCAGTGTCAAGCCGTTTGGGTGCACGTTCATCCCACTTCCTGGAAGCATGGACGCAAATAAGCTGCCCATCAAGCGGTGCCGGTAACGTGAACCCACTGATCTGGCTGCTGTGCCCATGCGCCTATGTGCATGTCGGCAATATGGACCAAAGCTGTGAGCCACCATGGCACCGCCACCAGGGGCCGCCCCACAGTGTGAATGCTCCGTTCCACCTCCTCCCCGGTATGGTCCCACATCAGTCTGCGCAGTGCGAATGGAAAGCCCCGTGACAACTCGGCCCAGGTCTTTTTGCCCCGCTTCCCTTGCGCTTCATTTTGCCAGTCTGTCCTCAGCCAGGGTGTCTGTTGTGGAGAGGGGAAGGGAAAGGAGTTTGTAAGGTGCTCTGAGACTCCTTTGGGTAGTGAAGGGCGGGGTATAAATCCAATCTTCTTCTTCTTTTCGGAAGAAATCTCCAGAAATTGCAACCTCACCAGCCTTGCCGACATTGCCCTGTTAAATTCCCCAGTGGGACAATTTTGTCGTGTAACTATCCAAATATTTTAAAAAGAAATAGCCCAGCATTAGTTACAAATAGATTTACCTTGATACAAATTTACAGTGTTTACTTTGAAATTTACGGCAGCGGATGGCTTTTACAAATGAACACAAAATATACAGAACACTTAATATTTCAAGGAAGAAATGAGGAGGTTTGGTTTAATATTTGTGGGACTCTGGGTTTATGAATAAGCATTTCCAGTCTAATGGAAAATAATTGTCTTTCCTTCCGATAGAAGATCCCCCCCCCCACATAGCACAAGTCGTGCATGAGTTACCGTGCCCTGATGCACGATTGGCAGATCTCTCTCTCTCTCTCTCTGCCTTCTACTCAACCAGGCCCTTGGTCCTTCAGGGTCAGTAACATCTACTCAGACTGGTAGTGACTCTCCAGGGTCACAGGGTGAGGTCTTTCCCATCACCTACAGCCTAGTCCTTTTTTCAGTGGAGATGCTGGGGATTGAACCTGGGACCTCCTGCATGCCCAGCAGATGCTCTACCAATGAGTCAATGAGGTTTTTCCCATCACCTACTGCCTGGTCCTTTTTAGCTGGAGATGCCAGGGATTGGACTTAGAACCTTCTACATGCCAAGCAGATGCTCTGTCAATGAGCCACTGAGGACTTTCCCATCACCTATTGCCTGATCCTAGAACCCGGGGATGGAACCTAGGACCTTCTACATGCCAAGCAGATGCTCTACCAATGAGCCACTGAGGACTTTCCCATCACCTACTGCCTGGTCCTTTTTAGCTGGAGATGCTGGGGATTGAACCTGGGACCTCCTGCACGCCAAGCAGAGGCTCTCTGTGATGTAATGTCCCTTTAACAGCAGCCGTGTCCCAGTACAGGTGTAAAGTATTTATTACCCTAATGTTTTCTTGGCAGCCAGCTGTCTGTTCGTCCTTGATTTTGTGTGTTGCCTTCTTCGTGGAGGCCTCTTGAGATTTTAATAAATTAAACTGTTTGTTGCATTGGATGCCTGAATATCACATGAGTATTTTCTATACCCTCATTGGATACAAGGCATTACATGGTGTCAGAAGTTATGGATATGAATTTTTTTTTTCAACCTCTACCTCCGCTTCTGTTGCAAGGCAATTTGGCTGAAAAGTGGAAGCACTGGAATCAGGCTTTTCGACTATATCTTACAGCAGCAGGAGCTGATAATGTATCTAAAAAATGGCTAGTAGCTATTTCGTTGAATTCTGTGGGAGAGGAAGCCTTGTCAGTTTATAACACTTTTGTTTTTCCTGATGGAGAGCAAAAGATACTGGAGAAGTCCTTGAAAAGTTTAAGAGATACTGTACTCCTTGAAAGAATGTGATCTTCCTGCTTTCTGTTCTGTCCACAATCCACCATGAACCACCACAAATTGCTTTAAAAGTCTGTGGAAGTTCAGGATGGTGGACCTATCATGAACTTCGATTCATGAACCATGAACAGGACAAAATTCATGACGAATTTTGCTTTGGGTTTGGTTCATTCTCATCCTTACTTGGGAGGGTGGAGCTTTGGGGAACGGTTATGATGCCAGAGGGTTAAGATACCAGAGAGTCGTCCTTCTTAAGCTGCCACTTTCTCTAGGGTTGAAGAGTGGGACTTTTCAGTTTAGAAAAGAGATGGCTAAGGGGAGGACATAATAGAGGTTTTAACAGGGGTCATTTTGTAGAAAAAGAGGTGCAGGAGCACATTAGCATAAGAAGAAGAGGAAGAGATTGGATTTATATCCCGTCCTTCACTCACTTGGAGTCTCAGAGCGGCTTACAAACTCCTTTCCATTCCTCTTCCCACAACAGACACCCTGTGGGGTAGGTGGGGCTGAGAGAGCTCTTTCCCAAGCTGTCCTTGAGAGAACAGCTGGCCCAGAGCTATGGCTTGCCCAAGGTCATCCAGCCAGGTGCCAGTGGAGGAGTGGGGAATCAAACCCGGTTCTCCCAGATTAGAGTCCGTGCACTTAACCACTACACCAAACTGGCACCATAACTCATTAGCATAACTTATTTGCATATGCTACACCACCTGACATCACCGGAAGTATGTCAGAAGGAAGGAAGGAAGGAAGGAAGGAAGGAAGGAAGGAAGGAAGGAAGGAAGGAAGAAAGAAAGAAAGAAAGAAAGAAAGAAAGAAAGAAAGAAAGAAAGAAAGAAAGAAAGAAAGAGCTGGCAGAGAGGGGACAGCTACTGATCCAAGCCTCAGAAATACCACTATTCTGGGAGGATAGCTTCAGTGGTGGCTGAATCCTTCAGAAGGCTGGTCGGAGGAACAAGGACCTTTCCAGGGGACGGGGTCATTTTGCTGCAGCCATGATACAATCAGGCATTCCCCCGCGGTGTGTGGGGGGGGGGGAGCTGAAACCAACTCCCGGAGCTGAGTTCCCCCGAGCTCCTGCTCGAAATGACCCCTGGAGGTTTATAAAATTATGCATGGGGTGGAAAGAGTTGACACAGAGAACTGTTTCTCCCTCTCCCAAAAGTCTAGAACTTGAGGGCATCCAATGAAGCTGATGGGCAGTAGGTTCAGGATGGACAAAAGGAAATACTACTTTACACAGAGAGTGATTACAATGTGGAACTTGCTGCCAAAGGATGTAGTGACGACCACGGAAATGAACAGCTTTAAAAGGGGATTAGATAGATTTGTGGAGGATATGTCGATCAGTGGCTACCAGCCGTGGTGATTGAGGGGAACCTCCACATTCAGAGGCACTAATCCTCTGAATGCCAGAGCCAGGTTGCAACATCAGGGTAAGGCCTCAGCCTCTATGTCCTGTGGTTGGCCCTCCAGATGAATTGACTGGCCATTGTGTGAAACAGGATGCTGGACTGGATGGACTATTGGACCAATACAGCAGGGCTCTTCTTAAGTTCTTATGATCTCTTTAGAAATAAATTCTAGTTCCAGTAAGAACATAAGAACATAAGAGAAGCCAATGTTGGATGAGGCCAATGGCCCATCCAGTCCAACACTCTGTGTCACACAGTAGCCAAAACCCAGGTACATAACAACATAAGAACATAGGAGAAGCCAATGTTGGATCAGACCAATGGCCCATCCAGTCCAACACTCTATCACATAGTGGCCAAAAAACACCAGGTGCCCTCAGGAGGTCCACCAGTGGGGCCAGGACACTAGAAGCTCCTCCCACTTTTTTTGACCTCTGCCTCCACTTCTGTTGCAAGGCAATTTGGCTGAAAAGTGGAAGCACTGGGATGATGCTTTTCGACTATATCTTACAGCAGTTGGAGCTGATAGTGTATCTAAAAATCGGCAAGTAGCTATTGTGTTGAACTGTATGGTGGTCCTTAATCCAACAAACTAGCTAAGGCGAAGGAGGACTACAAAGCACAAGCTGACAGGTCCCGAGCCCCATGTTTGAATCATGTATAATTTTGGAACTGGCACCATCCGGGTAAGTTCTGACACAAGATGGCCTTAGCTTGACATTTGCTGATCTCTCAATAAACAAATCACTGCCAAGAGAGTGTTGTTGAGAGTACTGCAGTTCAAGAGTCTGATACAGAGATCAGTCCCCCTGGAGAAAATGGCTGCTTTGGCGGATAGACTCAATAGCATTATACCCTGCTGAGGTCTCTCTCCTCGCCAACCCCCACCCTCCACAGGCTCCACTCCCAAGTCTCCAGGAATTTCCCATCCTGGAGTTGTCAGTGCTAAGCACTGCCCTGCTTCCCCTGCATGGTCACAAAGAGCTGGACTCAGTGACTTCTGCTCTAGCAAGATTTTTCACATCACCAACCGTGGCCAACGGACCCAACCTATAACATTCAACACAGAAAATCTAGGTCTGTGGGTTGTAATAAGAGTCATCACCAGTGCTTTAGATGGACCACTGGTGTAACTCAGCAGGGCTGACCCTGTTGTTTAGGCAGCGATATTACAGTCTGTGCAATTATTTGACCCTTCTCTATGATATGGAACATTTTACCATGGTCACACACACAAGATAAAGAGGAGGGGGAAGCGAGGCTATTTCCTCCAACATAATTTGACCTGCAGTTGCGTGATCACAGTCTTTCGAAGCCGCAGGCACAGATCAGATGCAACAGCAGGTGAGTCCCCCCCCCCCGGATGCACTTATTTATTTATTTATTTCATGTGATTTATATCCCGCCCTCCCCGCCATAAGGCGGGCTCAGGGCAGCTAACAACATATCCACACATACATAATTTAAAACATTTAAAACATTAAAACATATAAACCAACATAATACCATACAGATGGCGTATCATCAAATTCAGCGCAGCACCCGAATACCACCTTAAAACAGCTACAAACTGGCGGGTGGAATCGGTCCAGGGCCAGATGTAGATCTCAATACTGGGCGGCCTCTACCCAAAAGCCTGGTGGAAGAGCTCCATCTTGCAGGCCCTGCGGAACTGTAAATAGTCCCGCAGGGCCCTGATATCATCTGGGAGCTCATTCCACCAGGACAGAGCAGCCACAGAGAAGGCACTGGACCTTGTACCCGCCAGCCGGGCCTCCTTTGGCCCTGGGAGGGTCAGGCGATTTTGGGAACCAGACCGTAAACAAGGAATCGCACCTCCACACAGAGGACTCCCTATGGGGCTTGCGATGATGCGCATACTGCAAGGGGGGGGGGAAATGGCGTAGTCGGGATGGCCTGATCAGACCATCCCGATGCCATGAGAGCGCGCTGGAGTGATCAGATAGGGGAAAGTCCACCCATGGCCCATCGCAACCTTTGACTACCAGTTTTCCCCTGGTGTTTTTTAACTCTGCTTCTGGGGCAAAGCAAAACGGTTGGCGAAGGCTGCGGGGCACTTCCCGGATGTTGTTGTCTGATCGCTCCCATTAAATCCACCCGGCATTCGCGCCTATGTCGGGTCTAATTGTGCGTATGATTACTGTTAGGACTTTTGTCCAATGATCAAGAAAATTCAGGGTAATGGATCTTGCTTTTCTGGAAAGAAGAGATTGCTTCTTTTAGTTTAAAAAGAACTTTATTACTAAAGGAAAAAGGGAAATGGGATTAGCTACAAATAAACAAAACATGCTTCCTAAGCAGCATTGCTACTAGAGAGTGAGAGAGAGATTGCAATGGAGGATCTCTCCTTCTTCTTGACCCCTGAAAGGAAACACCTGATATCAGTAACCAATTAGCGCAATAGTAAAGCTCTAGGTTTCCGGGCTTAGAATTAATTGGTCAGCCACCAGGTATCACTTCCAGGCTAACAAAGGTAAACAAACAAGTTGCATACGTTAACCCTATAATGAATGAATTTCTCAGGCCTTGTGTTACATACTCATTTTTCCAACAATTACAACCTTAAATTTCATTTTTGCTGTGTCCATGTACCACTCACATAAGATGTATGGAGGTGACTTGTAGTAGTCCCAGGTTGGTATTCATGGGATGTTTAAAATTCTGTTGTTTGCTGGGTTCATAAAGGCAATGTTTGCCCATTCATGCCATACCCCCTCCGATGTGAACCGCCAAAAAGGGGGGGGGGACTATTTGGAGCCATGTAATTAGAGGGTATATACTCTCCATCTTGTTCCTGTAATTAAAAGGAAACTTTTATTTCCCGTTGGCTTTCCCAGAGGTAATTTAGAAGGAGCATAATTAGAAAACTATATTACTCCTTTTGAAACCAACACTTTTGTCCCTTCGCAGCTCCGGAGTGGAAACAAGAGCAGACCCGCGGTGGCACAATAGCTCTTTCAAAAACATCTCTCCCCCCCAAAAAAATTATGATCCCCCCGCACTGTAAATGAAGAGTAAATTCATCTACGGGAACAGCTTTCCTGAAGTGGAAGAGGATGGTGAATCCGTGCCTGCAATTGTTTTGGTTCAGCAAATAAATTGCTTCGTTGCAAAGACACTGGGTGGAAAAATAGGAGAAAAGGAGGGGGGGGGATGCCTTAAATACAGAGGTGGCTCCGGGCACATTAATCAACATACATCTGCAGTGTTGTAAACTTACACATACAGCTTGTGTTATAATTACTTGTGGGAGCTGCTAGAGACAGGAAAAGACCGGGGTTCCTTAGTGACCCGAATTATTCTTTTCCTTTCTGTCTCCGGAGCTAAAGAAATGGAATCCAGTCATGGGTTCCCGGCAGCCTTTGCCAGAATCAGTTTCTTTACAAGCAGGAGGTTCTTCAGAAAGCAGCAAGACCTGGGCCGTCTAACAGTTAGGGTTGCCAGATCGGGTCAGGAAAAACCTGGAGCTTTGGGGAGTGGATGTGTGGGGGAGGGGGAGGAGGAGGAGGAGGAGGTTGGATTTCTACCCCGCCCTTCACTACCTGAGGGAGTCTTGAAGCAGCTTACAATCTCCTTTCCCTTCCCCTCCCCACAACAGACACCCTGTGAAGTAAGTGGGGCTGAGAGAGCTCTTTCAAGAACTGCTCATGAGAGAACAGCTCTGAAAGTTGTTGTGATGGACCCAAGGTCACACCGGCAGCTGCAAGTGGAGGAGTGGGGAATCAAACCTGGTTCTCTCAGATTAGAGTCTGCGCTCCTGACCACTACACTAAACTGGCTCCCAATGAGCATGTAAACATTGGCTGAATCTGTAATTAGGATTGCCAGCTCTGGTTTGGGAAATACCTGGAGATTTTGGGGTTTGGGGAGGGGAGGGGCCTCAGCAGGGTATAGTGCCATAGAGGCCACTTTCCAAAGAAGCCATTTTTTCCCCAGGAGAAATGATCTTGGTCACCTGGGGATCAGTTGTAATAGCGGGAAGTCTCCTGGTGTCACCTGGAAGTTGGTGACCCTAGAAGAAGAAGAGATTGGAATTTTTCGAGGTAAGAGATGAGCAGAGGTGGTCTGCCACTGCCTTCCTCTGCATAGCAACCCAGTCTTCTTTGGTGGTCTTCCATCCAAGTATTAAGAAGAAGATTGGATTTATACCCCGCCCTTCACTCTGTGTCTTGGAAGCTTACAGTATCCTTCCCTTCCCTTCCCACAACAGACACCCGGTGAGGTAGGTGGGGCTGAGAGAGCTCTGAGAGAACTACTGTTGAGAGAACAGCTCTGAGAGAATTTTGACTGATCCAAGGTCCCGCCAGCAGCTGCATGTGGAGGAGTGGGGAATCAAACCTGGTTCTCCCAGATTAGAATCTGCACACTCAACCACTACACCAAACTGGCTCTCACACCAAACTCGCCCTACTTGGAGGGGATCTCCCATCTGTTTGGATAACTATAAAGACACAACAAACAAAGGAAGAATCACAAAAACATCTGTGCCAAATAGTAATAAACCATGCCTTACTACTCACCAATACTTACAAATACATTTTATATTTTATATATTTAGATGAGTAGTGCAATACATATTGAGAGCCAGTTTGGTGTAGTGGTTAAGGACACGGACTCTGATCTGGGAGAACTGGGTTTGATTCCCCACTCTTCCACTTGCAGCTGCTGGATGACCTTGGGCAAGCCATAGTTCTGTCAGAGCTGTTCTCTCAAGGACAGATCTGAAAAGAGTTCTCTCAGCCCCACCTACTTCACAGGGTGTGTGTTGTGGGGAGGGGAAGGGAAGGGAAAGGAGTCTGTAAGCCGCTCTGAGACTCCGATTGAAGGGTGGGGTATAAATCCAATCTCTTAAGAACATAAGAACATAAGAGAAGCCAATGTTGGGTCAGGCCAATGGCCCATCAAGTCCAACACTCTGTGTCACACAGTAGCCAAAAATACCAGGTGCCATCAGGAGATACAGCAGTGGGGGCAGGACACTAGAAGCCCTCCCAGTGTTGCTCCCCCCAAGCACTCTTCTTCTTCTTCATCTTCTATAACATGTGAAAATTATAAAAAATGTCATAGAAAAATACAATCTTTGTTTTCAGAACCTTAGGAACATTTGTCAGTAGGAACAAAGTCCTTATACAGAAAGTTCATCAAATGGGAAGCGTCCTCTTAAGCAGAAGAAGACACATTTCACACTTCATTAGTGTATCCTGATTGGAAGAACGTCAAGTCCTGTTGACCATCAAGTTCTGAACACCAAGTCCTGCTGACACGGTGGCCAGCTTAAAGCCATGCTTCAAAGATTTTTTTTTTCAAAGCAGGAAAAGTTCAGGAAACAACATATTTTGCAAATTAAGAGCAGCAAATTAAACGTGAGGACTTTCACTGACCCTGCACCCTTCCCAGGAGCAACTGTTGGATGCTTGAAATTAGATCCGGAGTGTGAATTGGGGCCAACCACAGCTGTGCCACTGGAGAATGGGTGGGAAGGAAAGGGTTAAAATCTATGTGTCCCCTCCCCTGCTTTGAGTTTGGAGTTCATTTTCTCCCTCCTTCTCACACAGCTGCTATTAATAGCAGTTATGAACATTAACAGCTCAGGAAATAGCAGTGCATTCCTCAGCATAATTATACCCTTTTGTGCCCGGTGGATTTAGAAGGGCCTAACTATGTTTAGGATTAAATTAGGAGTCCATATTTATTTATTTATTTGGATTAAATTAGGAGTGCATATTCATTTATTTATTCTTTTGGATTAAATTAGGAGTGCATATTTATTTATTTGGATTAAATGAGGAGTTCATATTTATTTATTTATTTGGATTAAATTAGGGGTGCGTGTTTATTTATTTATTTAAACTGAATTAGGAGTGCATATTTATTTATTTGGATTAATTTAGGGGTGTGTATTTATTTATTTATTTGGATTAAATTAGGGGTGTGTATTTATTTATTTGGATTAAATTAGGAGTACATGTTTATTTATTTATTTGGATTAAATTAGGGGTGCGTGTTTATTTATTTATTTGGATTGAATTAGGAGTGCATATTTATTTATTTATTCTTTTGGATTAAATTAGGAGTGCATATTTATTTATTTATTTATTTGGATTAAATTAGGAGTCTGTATTTATTTATTTATTTGGATTAAATTAGGGGTGTGTATTTATTTATTTGGATTAAATTAGGAGTACGTGTTTATTTATTTATTTGGATTAAATTAGGGGTGCATATTTATTTATTTATTTGGATTAAATTAGGGGTGCGTGTTTATTTATTTATTTGGATTAAATTAGGGGTGCATGTTTATTTATTTATTTGGATTAATTTAGGGGTGCGTGTTT
Source organism: Lepidodactylus listeri (assembly GCA_029233225.1). Lineage (NCBI taxonomy): Eukaryota > Metazoa > Chordata > Lepidosauria > Squamata > Gekkonidae > Lepidodactylus > Lepidodactylus listeri. Next base: position 9,998,708 of record JARCFY010000004.1, read on the forward strand.
ATTTATTTATTCTTTTGGATTAAATTAGGAGTGCATATTTATTTATTTGGATTAAATTAGGACTGCGTATTTATTTATTTATTTGGATTAAATTAGGGGTGTGTATTTATTTATTTGGATTAAATTAGGAGTACATGTTTATTTATTTATTTGGATTAAATTAGGGGTGCGTGTTTATTTATTTATTTGGATTGAATTAGGAGTGCATATTTATTTATTTATTCTTTTGGATTAAATTAGGAGTGCATATTTATTTATTTATTTATTTGGATTAAATTAGGAGTCTGTATTTATTTATTTATTTGGATTAAATTAGGGGTGTGTATTTATTTATTTGGATTAAATTAGGAGTACATGTTTATTTATTTATTTGGATTAAATTAGGGGTGTGTGTTTATTTATTTATTTGGATTGAATTAGGAGTGCATATTTATTTATTTATTTATTTGGATTAAATTAGGAGTACATGTTTGTTTATTTATTTGGATTAAATTAGGGGTTCATGTTTATTTATTTATTTGGATTAAATTAGGGGTGCGTGTTTATTTATTTAGATTAAATTAGGGGTGTGTGTTTATTTATTTATTTGGATTAAATTAGGAGTGCGTATTTATTTATTTATTTGGATTAAATTAGGGGTGCGTGTTTGTTTGTTTATTTGTTTATTTATTTTGATTTATTTTCCGCCTTGCCAGACAAACTGGCTCAAGGCGGCTTACAAGCATAAAAGTGATAAAGCAGTAAATACAATAAAATTAACATGCACATCATGCAGTACTAATAAAAATGATACAAATGATGATGACATTCAGTATGCAATGTAACAGTGGAAGACACCATCCAGCTGTGTATCATAGGAGCCAAGCGATGCCCCAGTGGCACAATTCACTAGTGGCGGCTCCTAATCAAAAGCCTGGTGGAAGAGCTCCATTTTACAGGCCCTGCAGAACTGCAAAAAGTCCCGCAGGGCCCTGATGTCCTCCAGGAGCTCATTCCGCCAGTATGGAGCTGCCACTGAAAAGGCCCTGGCTCTGGTGATAACCAACCTGCCATCCTTTGAGCCAGGGAGAGTCAGGTGGGTTTTTGTCTCAGCTTGAAACAGCATCCGTTGGCTCTAAAATTCTGACCTGGTAAAGGCCAGTTGTCGGTGGTCAGTAGACAGGTGACAGATGGGTGACAGCAACCTCAGGGAGGCCAGATATGGGCCAGATATGGGTGCCCACTGCCTCAACCCAAGGCCTGGCAGAACAGCTCCATCTTGCAGGCCCTGCAGAATTGGAGAAGATCCCACAGGACACTGGTCTCAATAGGGAGCATGCTCCACCAGGACAGATAAAGCCCTGGCCCTGGTAGAGGTGAGATGGGTGTCTTTCGGGCCAGGGACCACCAGGAGGTGTTGAGCTTTCGAGCATAACGCTCTTTGAGGTGTATATGGGAAGTGGTGGTCCCTTAGATATGTTGGTCCCAGGCCGTATCAGGTTATGAAGGTCAAAACCAGCACCTTGAAGCGAATCCAGTACTCAACTGGTAACCAATGCAGTTGGCAGAGCACGTGACTAACGTGAGCCGCACCGGCATTGACATCAGCAGGTGCGCCACCGCATTCTGCACCAGTTGTCATTTTCCTGCTGCCTTCCACTTTTTCTCACACAATTGTCTTTTCTGGTGACCCTTGTCTTCTCAGAATGTGTCCAAAGTATGATGGCCTCCGTTGAGTCATTTTAGCTTCGAGGAAGAGTTCACACTTGATTTGGTCTACGATCCACTTATTTGTCTTTTTGGCAGTCCACGGTAACTGTAAAACTCTTCTCCGACACCACGTTGCAAATGAGCCAACTTTCTTCCTGGAAGCTTTCTTCGTTGTCCAACTTTCACACCCATACGTCGTAATAGGGAATACTATGGTATGAATTTCCTTGATCTTGTTCACCAGCGACCTGTCCTTCCACTTAAGAATCTTTTCTAGCTCCTTCATACCTGCCCTTCCCAGTCTCAATCTCCTTCTGATTTCTTGGTTACAGTCTCTCTTTCAGTTCATGAAAGAGCCAAGGAACAGAAAGTCTTTAACAAGACAGTTGCTAGATAAGCAAGGCTTTTTTTTGTAGAAAAAGCCCAGCAGGAGCTCATTAGCATAATAGGCCACACCCAACAGCAGAAACTCATTAGCATATTAGGCCACACCCCTGACAGCACAGCTCCCTCCCAGGATCGGCTTTCCCAGGTGTCCCGCAGCTTGCAGGGCGCATGGGGAACCCAAGGGAAGGAAGGCAGTTTCTGGATCAGCTTCCCCTGGGAAACCTGAGGAGGGGGAAGGCAGTTAAAACGGCCTTCCCTTCCTGGATCAGCTTGGCTTTCCCAGGTGCCCCACAGCTTGCGAGGCACCTGGGGAACCCAAGGAGGGGGAGGCTGTAGGCATGGCCAACTCAGAAGCCAGCTGGAACTCCGTTCCTGTGCGTTCCTGCCCCAAAATAGCCCTGTAGATAAGTATCTACCGTCTTTCCCTTTACCTACCTTTCTATCCCTCCTCCCAGCACATCTAATGTGCACAAATATTTCTTTTTCTTCCCCTCCTCTGACATGTTGTCCTTGCAAATTGGGGAGGGGCTACGACTCAGTGGTAGAACATCTGCTTGGCATAGAGGTGGTTCCAGTTTCAATCCCCTGCATCTCCAGTTAAAAGGACCGTGTGGAAGACCTCTGTCTGAGACCCTGGAGAGCTGCTGTCAGTCTGAGTTGACAATACTGACCTTGATGGACCAATGACTTGATTCAGTATAAGGCAGCTAGATGTGTCGACTTGGGGGGGGGACTGGGACGGGCCATGGGTCAGTGGTAAAACATCTGCTGGGAATGCAGAAGGTCCCAGGTTCAATCTCTGGCGTCTTCAGTTAAAAGGACCAGGCAGTAGGTGATGGGAAAGTTCTCTGCCTGAGAACCTGGAGAGTTGTCACCATGCTGAGGAGACAGTTCTGCCTTTGTTGGCCAAAAGATCTTCTTCGATATAAGGCAGCTCCCTGTTGTCAAATGGTTTCGATCTGCCTATTTTCATTGCTGGCAGACATGAAACTAACTCAGACCCTGAAGAGCTGCTGCTAGTCTGAATAGATAACGCGGACTTTGATGGACCAGCGGTCCGGTTCAGTAGAAATTTGCTTCATATGTGTTCACAGGTGTGTCTCAGGTAAGCCTCAAGCAGGAGAGCATTCTGAAGCTGAGGTGCCACCACTGAAAATACCCTGTCTCCAGTTGTCTCCTGCCTCACCTCTGCAGACAGGCTTGGAGAACACCATTTATGGTTTCCAATTCAAGCGGGCATTTGGAATTACAAGAGCAGCAGTTTGGACCTGACCTGGGTGGCCCAGTATTGTCAGATTTTGGAAGTTAAGCAGGGGAGGGGCTGTGGCTGGTCCAGTTTGGTGTAGCAGTTAAGTGTGCAGACTCTAATCTGGGAGAACTGGGTTTGATTCTCCACTCCTCCACTTGCACCTGGCTGGATGACCTTGGGCAAGCCATAGCTCTGGACCAGCTGTTCTCTCAAGGACAGCTTGGGAAAGAGCTCTCTCAGCCCCACCTACCTCACAGGGTGTCTGTTGTGGGGAGGGGAAGGGAAAGGAGTTTGTAAGCCGCTCTGAGACTCCATGTGAGTGAAGGGCGGGGTATAAATCCAATCTCTTCTTCTTCTTCCTGGCATCTGCACTGAAGAATCAGGCAGTAGTCATTGTGAGAGACCTCAGCATGAGACCTTGAAGAGCTGCTGCCAGTCTGAGGAGACAATACTGACACTGATGGAATGAGGGTCTGATTCAGTATAAGACAGCTTCATGGACTGTGCTTTGAGAACCAGTTTGGTGTAGTGGTTAGGAGCGCGGGCTCTAATCTGGGAGAACCGGGTTTGATTCCCCACTCCTCCACATACAGCTTGTGGGGTGACCTTGGGTCAGTCACAAGTTCTTTCAAAGCTATCAGGAGCAGTTCTCAAAAGACCTCTCTTAGCCCCACCCAGGGCTATTTTTGGCCAGGAATGCACAGGAACGGAGTTCCAGCTGGCTCCTGATTTGGCCACACCCAGCAGGAACTTATTAGGATTGGCTACATTAGGGGTATTTGGCCTAACTTGCAAATTAATTCCTGATACAAAAAAAAGCCCAGGGTTTTGACAAGAAACAAGGTAAACAGAATAATAAGAAAAAGGTGGGTGTGGCTGAATGACTACTCTTCTGGTAACATGGGGGTGTGGCCTAATATGCTAATAAGCTGTGCCATCAGTGGTGTGGCCTAATATGCTGATGAGTTTCTACTGTTGGGTGTGGCCTATTATACTAATGAGTTCCTGCTGGGCTTTTTCTACAAAAAAACCCCTGTCCCCACCTACCTCACAGGGTGTTTGTTGTGGGGGGAGGAAGGGAAAAGAGAGTATAAGCCATTCTGAGACTCCTTCAGGTAGTGAAGGGTGGGGCATAAATCCAATCTCCTCCTTCTCCTCCTCTTCTTCTTCTTCATCAGGTAAGAACATAAGAGAAGCCAATGTTGGATCAGGCCAGTGGCCCATCCACTCCAACACTCTGTCACACAGTGGCCAAAAATACCAGGTGCCCTCAGGAGGTCCAGCAGTGGGGCCAGAACTCCAGAAGCCCTCCCACTGTTGCCCCCCCCCTAGCACCAAGAATACAGAGCATCACTTGCCCCAGATTGAGAGTTCCTATCTATACCTGGTGGCTAATAGCCACTGATGGACCTCTGCTCCATATGTTTATCCAGTTCCCTCTTGAAGCCCTCCATGCTTGTAGCCGCCACCACCTCCTGTGGCAGTGAATTCCACGTGTTCATCACTCTTTGGTAGCCACAATGAACAGAGAGTCAACCTCAAATCTGTAAGTTACTGTGAATGCATATTTATTTTTTTCCTTTAAGAATGTGATGAACTGCAGGCAAGTGGGGAACAGCGGCTGTGGCCGGGGACAGAAACATATCGGAAATCAGTACAATATTGTGCATGGGCAATCAGCTCCTTTTAGCACAAGCAAGCCTGTTGAAACACTGTCGAATAGCTCGGCGGACCATGCCTGATTGTAACTGGTGAACTAAACATGAGCTGAGCGGGAGGGTGATGGAGCCAAACCCAGACTGAATCTGCTCCATTCTTCAACCTCTTGAATACAAGTACTCCAATCACGAAACGTAACGGCAGTCAGGACTCTCCACAGAAATCTTTGGAAACGGTGATTATTATTCTGGGGCTCTGCCGCATGCTTTTAACGGTTGTGCGTGCCAAGGGCGGCCGGGGGAGACAGCATCGCAGCCAATAATCTGTCTCACAATCTTCCAAATCAGAAGAGTCAGCAGATGTTCCTCCTGAAGAGGAGCATCCCCGGAGTGATTCCGATGCATGGCATTTCCATCGCCTGCCAGTCGTTGCGCTAAGGGCTCTCCTGGATCCTGTAAGACATCAGCCAGAGACGGAGTTCCTTTGCTTGCTTTCCTGTTATCTGCCTTCACACACGAGCACACGTGAAACTGAATCTGACCCTTGGTCCATCAAGGTCAGAATTGTCTACTCAGATTGGCAGCTGCTCTCCAGGGTCTCAGGCAGAGGTCTTCCACATCACCTCCTGCCTGGTCCTTTTAACTGGAGATGCCAGGGGATTATAAAATCCTAGAATCAAAGTTGGGAGGGGCCCTACAGACCATCTAGTCCAGGGGTCCTCAAACTATGGCCCGGGGGCCACATGCGGCTCGCCGAGGGCATTTTTCTGGCCCGCCAGGTGTGCCGCTGCCTGTCCTCCAATTCCCAGCAGCACACAAAGCAGCGGAAAAATTGCAGCCGACTCGTCCCGGGCCACATGACAAAGCCCCGCCCCCCTGCTTCGAGTCAGCCAGGAGGAGGCAAAAGGAAGACTGGAAGAGGGTAAGTGTGGGGTGGCAGGCGCTCCGGCTGGCCCCAAGTCTCCTAGGCGGCTGAGAGGCCTCTCAGCCGGCTAGGAGACCTGCACCAGTCCCAAGAGCCGGGCGGGGGTCTTTTTCGAGGCTTTTTGTGCTGCTGGGAATTGGAGGGGGAGAGAGAGAGAGAGAGGTTTCTCTTTCCCATCATGATGCCTGCAGTAGTGGAGTTTCAGGGAGAAGCAGCTGGGGGCTTGCTGCCTTAAAAAGTTTGTGAGGATGCCGAGTTCTTTGTTTCTTCGGAGAGGGAAAGAAAACAGCCCCGTCAAGGGTGCCTTGCTTGCGCGTGCACCCCCCCCCCCATGCGCCTTCCCTACCCGCAAAATAACATCTGAAATCTCCAACCAGATCTAGACTAACTGCTGCACACTTGCATCACTTGTGACGACGAGCAGTGACAAATACGGAACCGGACATTGACTATCTCATTAGCCAAAAGCAGGCCCATAGCTCCCATTGAAATACTGGTAAGTTTGTTGATTTAACTTTACTTGTTCTTCATTTTAAATATTGTATTTGTTCCCATTTTGTTTTTTTTTACTTCAAAATAAGAAATGTGCAGTGTGCATAGGAATTTGTTCATAGTTTTTTTAAAAAAAACTATAGTCCAGCCCTCCAATGGTCTGAGGGACAGTGAACTGGCCCCCTGTTTCAAAAGTTTGAGGACCCCTGATCTAGTCCAACCTCTGCTCGATGCAGGATCAGTCTAGAGCATCCCTGACAAGTGTTTGTCCAGGTGCTGCTCAAAGGCTCCCAAGAAAAAGAGGCGAGTTGATTCCCCACTCCTCCACTTGCACCTGCTGGATGACCTTGGGCAAGCCATAGTTCTGGCACAGCTGTTCTTGAAAAAGAGCAGTTTCTATCAGAGCTCTCTCGGCCCCACCTACCTCCCAGGGTGTCTGTTGTGGGGAGGGAAGGGAAAGGAGTTTGTAAGCTGCTCTGAGACTCCCTTGGGTTGTGAAGGGTGGGGTATAAATCCAATCTCTTCCTTCTCCTCCTCCTCCTCTTCTTCTATTGGTGACAATGCCCTTTGGTCCTCTAAACAGGACAAAGAGGACAGACCCTACTCCAGAGAAGGAATGGACAAAATCTGACATCAGGAATCACAAGACTGAGAAACCTGTAGGAGAAGACTTCAGCCTTCCAGGACATTCAGTGGGTGACCTCAAAGTAGCTTTTTTATTATAAAGGAACTTTGGGAACAGAATGGAAAGGGAAATTGCTGAATTACAAGTTTTTGCAATATTTGGGGGGGGGAACCTCCAGGACACAACAGAAATATTGGTTTCTTATCTCATTACATATGCTAACTCATTCAGTCCTCACATTTATATTCTCAGCAAGAAGGACTATACATCCTCTGTATTTTATTGCATTTCTTTCTTTTTTTTTCAGAATAGTATATTAGAATACGGAATGTCATGCAAGGAATATTGGGATGCTTTGCTGCATCCACCTCAAAAAAGAAAAGAAAAATACTGTTAAGTGACCTCTATGCCTGAGAGGAGACAATGGAGAGTTATCAGTTTACTTCTGACAATGAGAAAATATACCTTTACACATTTAGCTGCTATTCTGACGTATTTATTGCTTTACAACTGTTGCCCTTATAACCTTAGCTTGTTATTTAGTTTGTTTTTGTACATCTTCATCATGTCACATGTTAATTTGCTATTCAGCCCCTGTCTAAAGGTTTGAAACTTATCTACCATTCCAATGTATTTGAAAAAGTGTGCATGCACATGAAAGCTCATACCTAGAATAAAACTTTGTTGGTCTTAGAGGTGCCACTGGACTCTTAAGTTTGCCTTCTATTATGTGAGTAAGAATCTTAAATTTCTCTAAAATGGGAACATATCTAGCTGAAATTTGGGAGAATCCCAAAGGTGAGGGTTTCATTCCACTATTTGGGAGGGGAAAATGATAGACATTTATTTCCCATTGAAAGCAAACAATCCAAACTGAATATAATAACCCAAACAGGTGTAATCTGAACTGATTAAATGTTATAATACCAAAATAATCTGAATATGAATGAAATAAAATATGTAAACTCATCTGTCCTTAGGACATGCTTTGCTGTTACCCAGGGGTAATTATGTAGAAAAAGAGTTTACATAACTCATTAGCATAACTTAATAGATATGCCACACACCCTGACATTGTCAGGAGTGTGTCAGAAGGCAACACCCACCACTCAGGCTCCACCCCAAAAATCTCCAGGTATTTCCCAGCTCAGAGCTGGCGAGCCAGCTTTACACTTTGACTAAGGAGACTTTAGGTTTCCTCTTGCAGGGAAGCTACCCTACAACAAGCATGAAAATACAGATTAAGTTAGTCTGCTTTTGCTTTTTTCCACAGTGCATCACCACAGGTGCCCGCTCCTGGGCTTGTTACCCCCAGAACGGCGCTCCTGTACGCTCCTGCTTGAAATGACCCCTGCTGTTACCAGTGGAAAAATAGGGGGGATTTTGCAATTATTATAAGGCTGTTTGCCTGATAATGAAAAGGTACAGATACAAGAGAGTTCATTCACCATTTCCCCAATTTATGGCTAATTGCAAGAGTGGTTGACTCTAATAAATGCTGCCATTTATTTCCCCCCCTCTCCAACAGATGCCAGTTTCTTGCAATGAATTAGTCCGAAAAAAATATGCACAACTGCAGTGGGGAGCAAAATGATAAAACTCCTTTCCGGTTGGCATTTTTACATCTGCGGCTTGTGACCGTTAGAGCTGCGCTTTCCTCTTTTCCCAGAGTCTGACAACACACAAGGGCAGCGTTAATAGCCGATATTAAACACCAAAGACCTGCCTGCTGTAAGGCCGTGCCGATCGTTTGTTCGAAGCTGCTTTCGAGACAAGCTTCTCGACATCTGTTGTTTGTGATTTTCCCCATGCGGGCAGGAAGCATGGAATAAATGCTAAACTCGGTTGCATTGGATCGCGCGACCAGGCTGGGGCCTTGAAAAACTAGATTTTCTTGAAGAGAGGGGGAAAAAAAAATACTTAGAGGAGAATCAAAAAGCCTGTTCACTCTGTTGAGGGCCTTGAAGTAATCCCTCCTTTGTTCTTCTGTGGTGCTGAGGTCACAAGAAAAAGGACATGGTGTGAACAAGAGCTCATTACTTATGTCATAGTGGCATCGGCAGGGCTTTTTTTTGTAGAAAAAGCTAAGCAGGAGCTCATTAGCATAATAGGCCACACCCAACAACAGAAACTCATTAGCATATTAGGCCACACCCCTGACCGCACAGCTTCCACCCGGGATCGGCTTCCCTAGGTGCCCTGCCCAGGCACTCCACAGCCGAGGGGGGAGGAGGCTGTAGGCGTGGCTAACTCGGAAGCCAGCCGGAACTCCGTTCCTGTGCGTTCCTGCCAAAAAATAGCCCTGGGCATTGGTGAAGGGTTGCCAGCAGGGGATGGAGAGGTAGAGATGCCAGATTTGGGTCTGGGGTGGACAGAAGAAGAAGAGGAGGAGGAGGAGGAGGAGATTGGATTTATACCCTGCCCTTCACTCAGAGTCTCAGAGCAGCTTACAAACAAGAAGAAAGGTATTGGCCTGGTATTAGGAAAAACGTTTTCACGGTCAGAGTGGTTCAAAGGTGGAATCAGCTGCCTAGGGAGGTGGTTAGCTTCCCTTCACTGGCAGCTTTCCAGAAGAGGCTGGACCAGGCCACCAGATCTCAAAATTCAAAAGAGGCACCCCATTCAAGGAGATAACACCCATCCGCCCTTGGAGGGATGTAGCGCCCCCTAACGTCCAGCATGCTGAGTCGCTCGCTGCAACAAGGATCACTGGCCGTTTTCCCAGATTGACTTGAGTAGTATCCAGTAGCACTCGATGGAACGCTCGTAACCCGAAACTACGTGCCAGTTTTCATAAGCAGGCTACCAGTCGCTTAATGAAAAGCTTGCGCTGCATCCAGAGATAGGCAACCGTCCAGGAATTCTCATCTTCGGTTGGTATAAAACCCCACACATATGGTGTTTCTTTCTGCCTGCGATTGTCATGTTAATGAAAAGCTCCGTTTCCCAGCGGAGAAAGACGTGATGACTTGCCTCGGATTCCAACTTCAAGACTGCACAGTCTTTTCTCTCCTTCTCCCCCTCTCTCTCTCCCACCCCATCTCTCTCTGGCTTCAAGGCATTGTTTGGAATATTCTCAGTAAGGGGGGGGGGGGCCCAGTTTTATTGGCAATATCTTTCCTACAGCTTCAACAAAAGGACATTATTGTTTTGCTTATTTATTCAGTTGTCTGAAGCCAACTTTCCCCTAGGAGTTCCAAGTGAGGTATACCAGGATGCCAGGTGGCACCACATCAAGGGCAGATTGGGCCTTGAACATTCCAGGAAAGAGCCTGGTGAGCCAATCCCCCCCCCCCCAAGCATCTAGTAACAAACAAAACAAAGCAACTCTAGGAACACCACAGACATTCTTCAGCTGGCGGTGACTACGACAGGCAGGGGTCCTTTGGGGCCGGAGCGAGGTGGAGCAAAGCTCCGCCAGCTCAGGAGTGGCCACTAGGGCAGCCACGGGTCGAATCAGATTCTCTGATCTGATTCGGCCGCCGCCGAATTGCCACCGAAATTTGACGGCAATTTTAAAAGCGGCTGGAGGAGAGGGGATTTGAGGGAGAGGCTCCAAACTTGCAGAGTAGCCGCTGGGGCCTCTCCTCGAAATACCCACCAAGTTTCAAGAAGATTGGACCACGGGGTCCAATTCTACGGGCCCCCAAACAGGTTGCCCCCATTCCCTCCATTGTTCTCTATGGTAGGAAAAAAGTAACATTGTTTCCCACCATAGAGACCAATGGAGGGAATGGGGGTAACCTGTTTGGGGGCCTGTAGAATTGGACCCCGTGGTCCAATCTTCTTGAAACTTTGTGAGTATTTCGAGGAGAGGCCCCAGCAGCTACCCTGCAAGTTTGGAACCTCTCCCTCAGACCCCCTTTCCTCCAGCCCCTCATATACCCTATGAGTTTTTGCCATTGATTTCAATGGCCCATAGGGTATAATGGGGCTGAAACTGACATTCCCTTTCTGACACACTTCTGGTGATGTCAGGGAATGTGGCATATGCCAATGAGTTGTGCTAATGAGTTATGCTAATGAGCTCCTGCTCCTCTTTTTCTACGAAAGGACCCCTGACGACAGGTATAGGTTCACCCACTGCATCACAGAATGCTGCCTTATACTGAATTATTGGTCCACCAGGGTCATTATTGTCTACTCTGACTGTCAGCGGCTCTCCAGGGTCTCAGGCAGAGGGCTTTCCCTTCACCTACTGCATGGTCCTTCCAGCTGGAGATGCCAGAAGTTGAATCTACAACCTTCTGCATGCCACACAGATGATCTACCACTGAGCTACAGCCTCTTCATGCTACACTATTGCCATCATTCTAAACTGAGCGGCCCCTGTGGCACCAAACTTCAAGGTCCTTTTGGCTCTGACCTGGCTGGCTGGTTGCTATGTGAGGGGAAGGCAAGCCAACATCCATTGGTGTCCCTTCTGGAAAGAGTCCCCTTGGCTCATCTTGCTCCTGGGCGATTTTAACTTCCCAATAAATTCCTGTTTCCTGTCCAGGCACTCGGTATGCCAGGTTTCTGCTGGGGATGGGGGATTTCCTCTTTCAGCTCCTGCTGATTGCTGCTACACCAGCGGCCAGCAGAAGAAAAACAAATTAAGAATTTCAGTCAGCAAGACGGCACTGTATCAGTTCTGGGGAACACCTGGAAGTGATGTCATGCCACTCTAGGAATAAGTAGAAACTCTATGGTTTTGCTGTGGAGTTCCGGGCAATTCATAGAGAAGTGCAATGTTACTTCCGGGTTGGATGGGAGAACACTGTGCAGATGGTGGCCCCATGACCCCCACTTCCCCAGACCCTACCAGGAACTGATCTGACCGAACTATGTTCTGCTTCAGAAAAGATTGCTGTTCTGTGCACTGTGAGTCAAATCCTCACTGTTCCTCCCGATACCGAAGAGTAGGGTTGTCAACTTCTAGGTTGGTGGCTGGAAATCTCCTGGGATTAGAAATTATCTCCAGGAAACAGCTGTTCCCTTGGAGAAAATGGCCTTGTTGGAAGCTGGACTCCAGGGCATTACACCACATTGAAATCCCCCCTCCAAACCCCACCTGCCTCAGGCTCCAGCTCCCAAATTTTCAGGTATTCCCAACCAGGAGCTGGTAACCTTATCTGGTAGGAGGTTAGAGGACAGGAGAATTTAATTGACACAAACTAGGGTTGCCAGGTTTTACCTGGCTTCCAGCGGGGGGCTCCCAGGTCCGTTCCCGAATCTTCTAGTGTGCGCGCTGTGGTGGTTTCACCCAGAAGTGATATCATCACTTTGACCATGTTGGGGGAGGGACACTCTGGTTTTTGAGCAAAACTCTATGGTTTGAGGCCAATTTTACCATAGAGTTTTGTTCAGAAACTAGAGCTTCGCTCCCGATGTCAGTGACGTGATGGCGTCACTTCCAGGTGATGGCATTACATTGTGTTGTGTTGTGCTGGCCAGCAGTGAAAAGGGGCCCACAAAAATGGGGGCACACCCACCCAGATTGGGGCCCCGGCAACCCTCACACAAACACAAATTAGATTCAAGTCCAGTCGCACCCAACAAGATTTCCAAATAATAAGCTTTGGAGCATCAAAGTTCTTGTAAGCTCATTCCCTCCAAATCTTATTGGTCCCTAAGGTTTCCCTGGACTTGAATCTAGCTGTACTACTGCAGACCAGCTCAGCTACACTCTGAAATCAAATTACATACCACTGGACTAATGAAACTTATTTATTTATTCATTTACTTCACTGTTAGTCCCAGTACTTTTTTTTGTAGAAAAAGCCCAGCAGGAACTCATTAGTGTAATAGGCCACACCCAACAGCAGAAACTCATCAGCATATTAGACCACACCCCTGACAGTGCAGCTTCCTCCCAGGATTGGCTTCCCCGGGTGCCCTGCAGCTTGCAGGGCGCATGGGGGAACCCGAGGAAAGGAAGGCAGTTTCTGGATCAGCTTCCCCAGGCGCCCCACAGCTGCGAGGTGCCTGGGGATCCCCGGGGGGGGGGGGCTGTAGGTGTGGCCAGCTAAGAAGCCAGCTGGAACTCCGTTCCTGTGCATTCCTGCCCCAAAATAGCCCTGGATAGTCCACTTTTCTCACTGAGACTTGAGATGATTACAGGATATAAAACTGTGTGGTCGGACAGATAGGACAACCAGTGAACAATGTAATAGGACAGTGGAAGATAGATCTATCAGTGGCTACTAGCCACAGTGACTGAGGGGAACCTCCACATTCAGAGGCACTAAGCCTCTGAATCCCAGATACAGGAGGCAACGTAAGGGGAAGGTCTTGGTCTTGATGGTCTGTTGACTGTCATCCTGATGGTCTAGTCCAGGATGTTGGACTAGATAGACTATTGGTCTGATCCAGCAGGGTTCTTCTTATGTTCTTATGAAGGCCTCACCTTCTATGCCCTGTTGGTGGCTGTCCAGAGGAACTGGTTGGCCACTGTGTGAGACAGGATGCTGGATAAGATGGACCACTGGTCTGATCCAGCAGGGCTCTTCTTATGTCCTTATGGAGGCCTCGGCCTCTATGTCCTGCTGTTGGCTGTCCAGAGGAACTGGTTGGCCACTGTGCGGGACAGGATGCTGGACTAGATGGACCACTGGTCTGATCCAGCAGAGCTCTTCTTCTGTCCTTATTACTAGGAATACAGAACTAGAAAATAATGTGATCAAACTAAGGCAAGGTATATTATAAACAGTACAGAAAGTGGACTACAAGGTATCAGACAATGCAGACAAAAGCAGGCAATACCCACAGTAATCATGTTTATTAAGATAGTTTCCAAATATTCAAGTCAATAGAGCCAGTGAGACGTTCAGAAGATTTCTCCAGTGGCAATGCTCCTTCTAAGCTCTGGAGTCTTATGAGTAGAAATTCTACTTTGTGAGCTACTGGCATTAAAGTTGTGAGTGAGCGATTTGGCTACTGCATAAATTAGTCTGCTCTGGAGCCGTCCTTCCTGAGCTAAGACAGAAATGTGTGAGCTGGAGGCTAAAAAACTGTGAGCTAGCTCACACTAACTCAGCTTAGAGGGAACACTGTCCAGTGGCTCCCCCAAAATGGTGGTAAATCTTCATGAGTCTCATGGTGCCTTCAAAGACAGCAAAGTTCTGCTGTCTCAACCATTTATAAGGAAATAGGGTCTCCAGCCCCCTCCAGGTATTTCTCCTCCTCAGCAATTAATGAATCGTATTTGGAAGAAAAGGGTTAATCGTCCGATAACCTTTTGGAGCGGGTTGGCAAAGAGAAAGCTTCTGGAATTAATCTCCCCTTTGTTACCACGACCTTGGTCCTTATCAATTAATTGGAGCCAAGTCTGCTATCCAGACAGCATCTAATTATTCCAAGCAATTAGTTGGAACACCTGAAAAAAAAAAAAAGGCAGTCACAAAATCTCTGAAAGAAAACACACACAAGGAGATGGATTTCCTTCACGTGATTACTCTTTTTGAAGTTGTATGGCTTGGAGGGGCTGTGGCTCAGTGGTGGAGCGTCTTCTTGGCATGCAGAAGGTCCCAGGTTCAATCCCCAGCATCTCCACTTAAAATGGTCAGATGATGGGTGGTGTGGGAGACCTCTGTTGGAGACTCTGGAAAGACAATACTGCCCTTGATGGGATCGGTGATCTAATTCAGTAGAAGGCTGATCCACATGTTCTTGTTGATGAGGTCTGCAGTAGATCCTTCAAACTTATTTTTTTGGGAAGCGCAAGTAGTCCTTTTGTTGTTTTATCACTTCTTCTTCTCCTCCTCCTCCTCCTCTAGCCCATGCATAATTTTGTAAAACTCTATCATGTCACCCCATTAATTGTCATTTCTCTAAGCTAAAGAGCCCTAACCCCTTTAACCTTTCCTCCCCCTCTCATCCTCCTCCTTCTATGTTATATGATGCCACAAGATAACTGGGATGTGGAAGAAACAAATGGAGTGCTTTGAAATATGAGTGAACTAATCACGGGGTATTTTATGGATCACTTCTCTGGTGTTCCCCAGAATTTCTTCCCTCCGTGTACCCACTCTAGGAAACCTTTGGTTCCTCTTTTAAAAAAATAAATAAATCATAATTAATTTCTGTAATGGACAATAATACACATTATCTATATATCTAATTCCCAAGTGTCCCCCCCGCGTGCGGATACTTAAATCCGCGTGGGGGGGCACTTGGAGGGAAGAGGGGGGGTTCTGCAGGTGGGGGGTAACCCCCCCGCTTGCAGAAAAATCAAAAAAGTTAAAAAAAAGTTTTCGGGGGATACTGAAATCCCCCGAAAAGTAAAAAAGCATTCCCTGTGCATGCGCAGGGAATGGACTTACCTGAGTGGCGGCGGCAACGGACAAGCGGCCGGGCGGTGGTGGTGGGGGGTCTGCGGCCAAGCCACTGGCTCAGAAACGGGGGAGGGGGGAGGCAGCGCAGCGGGCCTCAGGTCTAGCTGCGCCACCGACTCTGGAAGGGGGGAGGGGGCGGGGAGGCGGTGAATGGGGGGGGAGAAGCGGTGGCCCGAGTAGTGCTTGCCCACTCAGGCCTGGGAGCCGGGGGTGAGTGGGCCGGGGGAGGGGGCAGGAGGAAGGGAAACGCTAGAGCAATACATACATCAACATAATAACTTACATTGGACATTCTTCCATTGACTATTTACTATTACACATTTCCAGTTTGGTGTAGTGGTTAAATGCACGGACTCTAATCTGGGAGAAGCCAGTTTGATTCCCCACTCCTCGACTTGCAGCTGCTAGGGAGACCTTGGGCAAGCCATAGTTCTAACAAGAGCAGTCCTTGAAAGGGTCGTTTCTCTCAGAGCTCTCTCAGCCCCACCTACCTCGCAGGGTGTTTGTTGTGGGGAGGGGAAGGGAAAGGAGATTGGAAGCCGCTCTGAGACTCCTTCGGATAGTGAAGGGCAGGATATAAATCCAATCTCTTCTCTTCTCCTCTTCTCCCAGTTGAATCCCTTCTTCAGAAAAACCAACTTCACCTAAAAAAGAAAACCCAAATGGGGCTGCATCTCATTCCTAAGGGCCGAGAAAACTTGAGGGGAAGGAACTCAGCCTTCCCTCCTTCTGTGAGAGGCCTTACCCACGGGGTGGGGGGTTACACCTCCTCTCTCCTCAGTACACCCACTGTTTAAGGTTAGATTTAATTAATTGCCTTCAAACCCCTCTTTTTACTACACTCACTACATGATGTCCCCTTGGGGACAGAAGTGGGGCATTGAGTCTGTTCAAACGAGGGATGCCAGGTCCCCTCGGCCACTGGTGGGGGATGGGGGATAGGGTTGAGAGACCTAGGTTGGAAAACTCCTGGAGATTTGGGGATGGAGCCTGGGGAAGGCAGGGACCTCCACGGGGTACAGTGTCATAAAGTCCACCTTCCAAAGCATTCCTGTTCCCCAGACGTCCCTAATTCAAACAATGAGCTACAGAAATATATACAACTGGCAAGTTTATTGTAGACATTCTCATTCATTAATTATTTCCATCCTTCTCCCATTCCTTTGGACCCTTTCCCCCCTGGCAAAAGTGTAGTTTATGAATGTCTTTGGGGACAAATCCCAGGCTCTTTCTCTGAAGAAGATAAGAAGAAGAAGAAGAAGAAGAAGAGATTGGATTTATACCCCGCCCTTCACTACTCAACAGAGTCTCAGAGTGGCTTACAAACTCCTTTCCCTTCCCCTCCCCACAACAGACACCCTGTGAGGTAGGTGGGGCTGAGAGAGCTCTGAGCAGGGCCGGTGCTACCATTAAGCCAAGTTAGGCAACCGCCTAGGGTGCAGACCTGAGAGGAGCGCAGAACAGACAATCAGCACTGGTTAGCAGTGGGGGGGGGAGGGCACAAGTAATATTTGTAATATTTAGGCCATGGAAGCCGCACTGAGCCTGTTCGCGGGGAGGGCGGGATATTAATTCAATTAATTAATTAATTAATCAATCAATCATTTAATTAATTAATTAATTAATAAGTAAGTAGTTAGCCTTGCCTAGGGCGCAAAAAAGCCTGGCACCGGCCCTGGCTCTGAGACAACTGTCCTTGAGAGAACAGCTAGTTCAGAGCTACAGCTTGCCCATGGTCATCCAGCAGGTGCAAGTGGAGGAGTGGGGAATCAAACCCGGATCTCCCTGATTAGAGTCCGTGCACTTAACCACTACACCAAACTGGCTCCTTCCACGACACCAAACTGGCACGCACTTAACCGCTACACCAAACTGACACCTTCCTTACATCCTATTCTATCTGCTGTGCATTCCATTAAATCCAGGAGTTAGTTTGTGCCAATTTTTCCACTGGGAGGTATTAATGCACATCTGGATGCACCAACCCTTATGCAAGCTAGATGGGGGGGGGGAAACGGAATGGGTTTCAGAACATTCGTGGGGGTGCAGCTGTCAGTCAGTGCTGCATTGCTCTCCGTGGAGTGTCGCCACATGTTGCATTTCAATGAGACTCCAACGCACCGGACTTTGGAGATCAGTTCCAGTGTTAATGACCGGTTGCTGTTAGTAAAGTTTTAAGATTTATGACGAGTTGTATTTGATAGGAAATATCCCAGAGGTCAGGGAGAGCCTATAAATCCATCTACGTTTCTCACGTTTCTCACTTGAAGTCTCTTCTGTGGAAGAAGTCTCTCCATCTTCAGTAGAAGTCCTTTTCTGAAGAAGAATACGAGACGAAGAGCAGAATAGAGCCTTCGTCGTGTTTGTGTTTTAAATCTTTTGTGAATTTTGTACATGCTCAGAGACGGTTTTGTTTGCCTTTTGAAACTTTGTGAATCCCCGTTGCTATTAAGGGCATACTGATTATAGTATGTTTAAAGTTCCAACGTGCGTATAAACTTGGTGTTTAGTACATTTGGTATCTGTGTCATTTTCAGTGCTTTGCCTTGGACTATTGTGTGTACTGTGGTGTTGCCACACGTTGCATTTCAGTGAGATTCCAATGCACGCCGTCACCCACAACTGGTGCCACCAGGAACATCATGTTCCTGCTTCTTGCTGTGGTATGCCCCTGCTATTGCAGGGCTGGGTGGGGAAGGGTGACAGGTACAGCCCAGGGAAAGCGATAACAACAATTCACAGGAACAAAATATTTGCAGTACAGTTTTGTTGGGGGAAGAGCTTATTAATGGAAGAAGAGGAGGAGGAGGAAGAAGAAGAAGAGGAAGAGGAGGAGGAGGAAGAGGAAGAAGAAGAGGAGGAGGAGGAGGAGGAGATTGGATTTATACCCCACCCTTCATTTGGAATCTCAGAGCGGCTTACAATCTCCATCTGCTTCCCCTCCCCATCCCTGTGAGGGAGGTGGGGCTGAGAGAGCTCTTTCGAGGACTGCTCATGAGAGAACAGCTCTGAGAGAACTTATGACTGACCCAAGGTCACACCAGCAGCTGCATGTGGTGGAGTGAGGAATCAAACCCGGTTCTCCCAGATTTGAGTCTGTTCCCTTAACCACAACACCAAATAGTGTATTGATTAAATGTCAGGCTAGTATCTGGAATAGTGTCGGACTAGTATGTGAAAGACCTGGGTTCAAATCCCTACTAGTCCTATGGAATCCCCACAAGTGTGGTGGAGGCTCCCTGGGTGGCTTTGGTCCAGTCCCACTCTCTCAGGCTAACCTACCATCCAGGGTTGTTGTGAGCAGGGGTCCGTTGGAGCAGGAGCGCACAGGAGTGCAGCTCCGGGAGTGAGGAGCCCAGGGGGCGGGCACATGACCAAGCCCCACCCCCTCCTCGGCTTCCCGGAGCAGTGCAGAGGCACAGCGCCCCGGGGAAAGCCCTGCTAGGGTCTTTATTGTTTTTAATGTTTTGTTTTAATATTGATAATTTTATCATTGTTCCTTTTATGGCTGTGTGCTGCTTTTCCAGAGACTTGCTCAAGGTGGCATATACATTTTCTAAGTATACCATTTTTTATCTGAGCACATGGCACATAAGTACTGGAGAAATTTCACCAACCCTTCAGCAGCTTCCACCCCATCAGTTTGGTGTAGTGGTCAGGAGTTGTACTCTAATCTGGGAGAACCAGGTTTGATTCCCCACTCCTCCACATGCAGCTGCTGGTGTGACCTTGGGCCTGTCACAAGTTGTCTCAGAGCTGTTCTCTCATGAGCGTTCTCAAAAGACCTCTCTCAGCCCCACCTACCTCACAGGGTGTCTTGTTGTGGGGAGGGGAAGGGAAAGGGATAGGTGGTGCACATGTCCTGGGTATCTCAAGTCTACTTGAAACCTGGTGGTTTCAAGGGAGCAGGAAGAGAATGAGGGTGTGTTCTTTACACTTATTTTTATTGCACAAAGTATTGGATGGGGAAAGGAATGGAGGAAGAGCAAGTCAGTTTCACTCACCTGTGGAGTGGAGCCTGAGGGGTGGGTGTTGCCTTCTGACACACTTCCGGTATGTTAGGGGGTGTGGCATACGCAAATGAGTTATGCAAATGAGTTATGCTAATGAGCTCCTGCACCACTTTTTCTACGAAATGACCCCTGGTTGTGAGGATAAAATAAGAACACAACATAGCATAAGAGAAGCCAGTGTGGGATCAGGCCAGTGGCCCATCCAGTCCAACACTCTGTCACCCAGTGGCCAAAAACACCAGGTGCCCTCAGGAGGTCCAGCAGTGGGGGTAGGGCACTAGAAGCACTGGAGAAGCCCTAAATGGAGGAGAGGAGAATGCTGTAAGCTGCTTTGGGTCACAATTAGGGTTGCCAGCCTCCAGGTGGTGGGTGGAGGTCTCCTGCTCTTAAAACCAATCTCCAGGCGAGAGAGACCAGTTCCCCTAGAGAAAATGACTGCTTTGGAAGGTGGACTTAATGGCACTTTACCCCATTAAAGTCCTTCCTCTCCCCAACCGCCCTTTCTCAGGCTCTATCCACCAAATCTCCAGGTTTTCAACCGGAGGCTAGACGGCCATCGGACAGCAATGCTGATTCTGTGAACTTAGGCAGATCACAAGAAGGGAGGGCAGGAAGAGTTGCCTCAGTGCTGAGTTCTAGTGACCCTTTCTTACACACCCAGGGAAATGCTGATTGCCACTCTGGGGTCAAGAATCAATTTTTCTCCGGGCCAGTTTGCCTGGGGATCCTGGAGGTTTGGTGTGTTTTTTTTGCCCTCTTCTGGCATAAAGCAGTGGTCACTGGGGATGTGGAGGGGGAGGTATTTGTGAATTTCCTGTGTTGCGCAGGGAGTTGGACTAGATGACCCTGGAGGTCCCTTCCAACTCTATGAATCGAGGATTCTGTTTCCTAACCCAGAGCAGGCAACCCTAGTTAGCACTGATGATAAAAATGGGGTGGAAATGAAATGAAATGGATGAATGAGTACATAATTATATGTAAAGAGAGCCAGTTTGGTGTAGTGGTTAAGTGCGCGGACTCTAATCTGGGAGGACCGGGTTTGATTCCCCACTCCTCCCCTTGCAGCTGCTGGATGACCTTGGGCAAGCCATAGGTCTGTCACAGCTGTTCTTGAAAGAGCAGTTCTCTCAGAGCTCTCTCAGCCCCACCTACCCCACAGGGTGTCTGTTGTGGGGAGGGGAGGGGGAAGGAGATTGCAAACTGGTCTGAGACGCCGAGTGAAGGGCGGGGTATAAATCCAATATCCTCCTCTTCTTCTAATAGGTGAACATTTTTTTCCAAGACTGTGTGTTTTTTTGTGTGTGTGTGCACTGGAGGGTTGGGGTGGGGAGCGCTGCTAGCAATTTCTGATCAAACTTCAAATCAGGCCGGGGAGTATTCACCCAGCCGTGGCAGATAGAACACAAACATTTGGTCGGAAGATACTGCTTTCCATCAGAGGCTTTTTGAGGACTCGGTATCCCGTGCGGGGAAAAAAATTCTGCTAGAAAAATATCTCTCTTGCCCAGACGGTTGGTGTATTTCCTTCCCCAAACCTTTCATCCTAATTAAACAGCTGGTTCCTTCTCAGCAAAGATAAATTCAGTTTACTAAATGGGATTGCAGAGGTCCGTGGTAAGGCCTCATTGGCTTAGACTTCTTGCGGATAACATCTGGAGAGTCAATTACTGCCTCTGTCAAGATGCAGCGCACAGAACATCTCAAAGACTCCATAAGATTAACATGGGAAGGCTGCTGGACTATAAAGAAATTGGCTCGAGTGATTATCCAACTGTCTGGGCAAATACATTTCCTTAACGTTTTGGATGAGGGAGTGGCTACTAAAGGCCAGAGCTTGGTTGCAAACCGGACCCTCATAACCCTCAATCCAACTTTTTGAGTGATTCAGACCACCCCCTAGTGTTCTTGGTCACTGGCTGGAAACTGGCAGGGTCTGGGGGACCGCCTTTGGGACCGCCGCTCCCCATGTGAGCCTGCCTCTCCCCAGTTTGGTGTAGTGGTTAAGTGCGCAGACTCTAATCTGGGAGAACCGGGTTCGATTCCCCACTCCTCCACTTGCACCTGCTGGATGACCTTGGGCAAGCCATAGCTCTGTACCAGCTGTTCTTGAAAAAGAGCAGTTTCTGTCAGAGCTCTCTCAGTCCCGCCTACCTCCCAGGGTGTCTGTTGTGGGGAGGGGAAGGGAAAGGAGTTTGTAAGCTGCTCTGAGACTCCTTTGGGGAGCAAAGGGCTGGGTAGAAATACAATCTCTTTTTCTTCTTCCCCGCAGGAATCTATTAATCAACTCCTCATTGCAGTTCCCCGCCCAAGAAACATCCGATTTGCCTCAACGAGGGGCAGGGCCTTTTCAGCTCTGGCCCCATCCTGGTGGAATGAGCTCCCATTAGAAATCAGGGCCCTGCGGGACTTTTTACAGTTCCACAGGGCCTGCAAGATGGAGCTCTTCCACCAGGCAGAGGCAGCGGGCGCCCACCTGCTATCGGCCTCCCCTCCAGTGACCTCCGATCCAAATGGCCACCTGGGAACAAACTGTGTCTTGTTGAAATCTGTCGAGGCACCGGTGTCTTACTGATTACTGTTTTTCGATAGGTCTTTAGCTATATTCTAACTGTGGATTTGTTGCACTGTGGATTTCATGACAGAACCCACCCTGAGCCTGCTTGTGGGAAGGGTGGGATAAAAAATAAATAAATAAATATGGGGAGCAGCATTGGTGTGATGACATTACACAAGTTCTCCCCAGAAGTGGTGTCAGTCCACTCTAGGTACGGCCAGGAACAATATGGTTTCACCATAGAGTTTCAGGCAATTCCTACAGCGGACTGATATTGCTTGCGGGATTTCCCCAAAAGTGATGTAATGCTTTCACGCCAATAGTGATTCCCCCCCCCCATTTTTTCTGCCCCCAGCCACCCAAGCAACAGTGGGGAACAGGAGCTGTGGTGCGAAACCTATGCCACACAAAGCTGCCAGGTGCCCCCAGCCACGAGAGAGGGTTAGGAGGGTAGGGTTGCCAGCTCCAGGATAGGAAACTCCTGGAAATTTGTGAGGGGAGGAACCTGGGGAGTACAGTGATCTCAGCAGGGTACAATGCCATACAGACCACCCTCCAAAACAGCCATTTTCTCCAGGGGAACTGACCTCTGTTGTCTGGAGGAAAGCTGTAACTCCAGGGGATCCCCTGGTCCCCCATGGAGGCTGGTATCCCTAAGCCCAAAAACCAAAGCTAGATCTAAGTCCAGGGAAGGCCTACAGCAGGAGCTAGGGTTGCCAAGTCTTAGGAACTCACCGGTGGGGGGGTGTCCTTCTCCGGCCGGGAGCTTTGCGCGCGCGTGCCCAGCGACGTCACCAGAAGTGACGTTGGCACGTTGGGGCGTTGCCAGGGTGACGCTCTGGCAATCGCCCCAAAACTATGGTAATCATAGAGTTTTGGGGTGATTGCCAGAGTGTCGCCCTGGCCACGCCCCCAATGTGCTGACGTCACTTCCGGTGACATCATTACATCGTCCTCACTGGACGACTTCGGGGGTGGGGTTCCCCCCGCCGGCCAAATGCTGGCCAGCGGATCGGGAACCCCTTTAGCGGGGGATCCCCCACCCCCCAGGCTGACTTTGCAGCCCTAGCAGGAGCCTCCCCCCCCCACCACACACAGTGCCCACTGACACCTTCCCTGGGACCCGCCAAATATTCTCAGAAAGTGGATGGAACCAAGGGGACCTCTTGCCTCTTGTTGATCCGATAGGATTTATAATTGAAAATAATGTAAGTTGCCCTGACCTGAATAGTTCAGGCAAACCTGATCTCATCAGATCTTGGAAGTTCAGCAGGGTCGGTTCTGGCAAGTACTTGGATGGGAGACCTCCACAAAATACCAGCCGTCAGGAGGACAGGGGGCAGGCTTTCTTTGGCCACCGCTCTGAGGATCCTCCAGGCCCCCAGTAGAGGTCAGTCACTGGAGGTCGCCATGGTTTCCAGGCGCACACATACTCACGTACACACACATTGTTGTTGTCGTTCAGTCGCACAGTCGAGTCCGACTCTTCGTGACCCCATGGACCTCATCTCGCCAGGCCCTCCTGTCTTCCGCCGTGCTCCGGAGTTTATTTAATTTCATGTTTGTTGTATCGATGACACTGTCCAACCATCTCATCCTTTGCCACCCCCTTCTTCTTTGACCTTCAATCTTTCCCAGCATCAGGGTCTTCTCCTAGTGTATTTTTTTAATACCCCCTTTCTCCCCTGCACTCGGTCTTTGACTGGATGTGTTTATGGCTCCTCCTTCTGTGGCAACCATTTTGTGGTTGCACCCACCACCCATTGTCAGAATGAAAAAGGTCAGAATTCAAACAACAACAACAACTGGGGACCCCTAGCCAAGGTTGTGAGGGTGTGACCTCATTTGGAGTACTGTGTACAGTTCTGGTCGCCGCACCTCAAAAAAGATATTATAGCACTAAAAAAAGCGCAGAAAAGGGCAACTAGGATGATAAAAGGGTTGGAACACTTTCCCTATGAAGAAAGGTTGAAGCACTTGGGGTTCTTTAGCTTGGAGAAACGACGGCTGGAGGTGACATGATCGAGGTTTATAAGACTATGCATGGGATAGAGCAGGTAGAGAAAGAAGTCCTTTTCTCCCTTTCTCACAAGACAAGAACTCGTGGGCATGCCATGAAATTGCTGAGCAGTCAGGTTAGAATGGATAAAAGGAAGTCCTTCTTCACCCAAAGAGTGATTAACACGTGGAATTCACTGCCATAGGAGATGGTGGCGGCTACAAGCATGGACGGCTTCAAGAGGGAATTAGATAAACATCTGGAGCAGAGGTCCATCTGTGGCTATTAGCCACAAAGTATAGATAGGGACTCTCAGTCTGGGGCAAGTGATGCTCTGTATTCTTGGTGTTGGGGGGTGGGGCAAAAGTGGGAGGGCTTCTAGTGTCCTGGCCCCACTGCTGGACCTCCTGAGGGCACCTGGTGTTTTTGGCCACTGTGTGATGGGCCATTGCATTGGCTTCTCTTATGTTCTTAAGGTTATAATCAGAATCAAGGAAATGGAAACTGGGATTTGGGGTTGAAAAACAGCCAGGATGGGTAATGTAAACCACTTTCTCCTTTCAGTACACTAAAACACAACTGTATTGAAGGATTAATAGTCCTGCCGTCTAAACGAGGCCATCATGCCGTAAGCTGACAAACGGTTCACAATGTGTTTTTTTAGTTAAGCGGCGATGCACAGGGGGATCTTGGAGGAATTTGTCAGGCTGAATTAATGGATTTTTGGTAGGCAGGCTAGCATTTACATCTGAGTCAAATTGCCGGTGATTTCTGCTATATCGAGCCGTCTCCCCTCTCTCATTTAGGCTCCCGGATGGCAAATCGTACAGCGGCACCATGCCACAAATACCTCCCCTCCTGCTTTCCAATCTGCCATGCTCTACCAAGTGAAGAAAACAACAAAGTTGTGGGATGAAGGCAACCTCCAAGTGTTCCCTTTAACAATACGGGGATGCCTCGGGATAATTTTTTTAAAAAATGACGGATCCGCCATTTATCCAAATTGTTGAATGAGAAGTTGGACTTCCTGTTCCTGGAGGAGCTTGAGCTTTTGTGTGCTCGGCTACAGTGTGTGCCTGTGTGTGTTTCGTTGGGCTCTTTATGCCAGGGCTCTCCGGGGTGTAACTGGGTTCCCTCCCCCTTTTCACTGTATTCATGACCTCATGATCCAGTCTTTCTCAGAAAGAAAGCAATGTGAACTATTTTAGAGGAGGATTAACAACAAGCCAGTGAGGTAGATTAGACTGAGAGTGTGTGTCTAGTCCATACATGTATGCAGAATGCAAGAGGAAAGGTTCGTGGAGTCCATCTATATTTTGGGACTCAGATAGGGTTCCCAGTTCTGGTTCGGGAAATTCCTGGAGATATAGGGGTGGAGCCTGGGGAGGGTGGGGTTTGGATGAGAGACGGGACCTCAGCAGGGCAAAATGCCATAGAGTCTGCCCTCTGAAGCTTCCATTTGCTCCAGGGGAACTAATCGGGTTGCCAACTTTCAGGTGGCACCTGGAGACCTCCCGCTATCACAACTGGTCTCCAGACAAACAAGATCAGCTCCCCTGGAGAAAACAGCTGCTTTGGAGGGTGGACAATATGGCATTGTACCCAGCTGAGGCCCCTCCCCTCCTCAAATCCCACCCTCCCCAGACTGCACTCCCCAAATCCCCAGGTATTTCCCAACCCACAGCTGGAGTGGCAACCCTAGGAACTGATCTCTGCCATTTAGAGATCAAATCAAGATGGGTAGCCACGTTAGCCTGTCCGTAGCAGTAGAAAAAAGCCAGAGTCCAGTAGCACCTTAAAGACTAACAAATTATGTGGCAGGGGGTGAGCTTTTGTGAGGCATTGCTCACTTCTTCAGATATCTGAAGCAGTGAGCAGTGACTCACGAAAGCTCCTACCCTGCCACATGTGTTGTTAGTCTTTAAGGCGCTCTTCGATTCCTGCTCTTTTCAGAAGTGAGCAGTGACTCAGGAAAGCTCCTACTCTGCCACATGGGCTGCAAGTTTGATGACCTGTTACCCTTGCCTGAGCAGAAAGCTTTCTATTTACTTAAACAAAGGGCCTTTTCTCACTAGCTTTCCCCCGCGGTTTACACCGGAGCTAGCACCGGAGCTTCTGGTCAGTTTCCCACCATTTGCTCCGTGCTCACAATTTCCTCCAGAGTATCACTGCACTGCTCCGGAGCTTCCCTGGAGCAAGAAAATCCTGCTGGAACAGGATGTAAACCGCGGGGGAAAGCTAGTGAGAAAACGCCCAAAGACTTCTGGAGATAGAGGGGCAAGAGCTGAGAAGGCTGGCGCATAGACATTGTTCCCCTTTGAGTCCTTTAGTCACATCTCTACAGGTTACCTGACTACCTTGTTTCAGCCCCACCTCCGTAGGGCTTTCATGCTAGCTCGGTTTGACGTCTTGCCCTCAGCTGTACTTTTGGGAAGATTAAAAAAAAATCCCCTACAGAGAGAGATTTTGCCCATGGGGGATGGGGGAAATCGAACCTATTGGTCATGTGCTTTTACACTGTAGTTCTCATAACGATATTCGTCTCGCTTATATTGAAGCGGTGATCGCCCCCCTCCGGGATCAATCCGAGGAGTTCATTATCGATACCTTGTTGTCATCTCAGAGGGCTGAGATTCTTGAGACTGTAGCAAGTTTTTTATGTGAGGTCTCTAGGAGGAGAGCCTTGCATTAGGTTGGACTGGAAATCTTGCTTTACCTGGCTATTTTGGGGTATATCGCCGGGTGCATTGGATCATTTTTATGCCAATAAAGGTGTTGTTGTTGTTGTTGTTGTTACTCTGCCACATGTTTTGTTAGTCTTTAAGGTGCTGCTGGACTCTGGCTCTTTTCTACATCTAGAGATCAGTTATAATTCTGGGAGACCTCCAGGCCCCGCCTAGACATTGGGATTCGTGGGCACAGGTAAACCGGGTCCTATCCTAAGAAGTCATGGGGATGCATCCTAAAACAATTGTTAAATACAGAAAAGACTCCGAAAGAAATTAACTGGGGTTCAGCTGGGGTTGCCAGGTCCTGGGAACCAGCAGGAGATAGAGAAGGCCCTACTGTCATGGGCCAGCCAGGACCAATGCTCCCTTTTAAGCTGCCGAGTCTTGTGAGCCAAAATTCTGCATTGTGAGCTGCTGGCATTCAAGTTGTGAGCGAGCGATTTGGCTGCTGCATCAATTCATTTGCTCTGGAGCCATCCTTCCAGAGCAAAGAGGAAAAAGTGTGAGCCGGAGGCTAAAAAATGGTGTGCTAGCTCACACTAACTCAGCTTAGAGGGAACACTGGCCAGGCACTCAATGAAACAATACAAGAACTCGTGGGCACTCAATGAAACAATACATGAACTCATGGGCACTTAGTGAAACAATACAAGAACTCGTGGGCACTCGATGAAATTGCTGAGCAGTCAGGTTAGAACAGATAAAGGAAATACTTCTTCGCCCAAAGAGTGATTAACACATGGAATTCACTGCCACAGGGGGTGGTGGTGGCTGCAAATGAAATCCAGGGGGAGAGCTTTTTTGGTGGCGGCTCCTTCCTGGTGTATTGAGCTCCCAGAAGAGATCAGGGCCCTGCAAGACCTGATGCAGTTCCACAGGGCCTATAAGACGGAGCTCTTCCGCCAGGCTTTCGAATAGGGGCTGCCGCCCCCCTTTCCCCCTGGAAAGTATTGGAGTCAGGAGGCAAGTGGTAGTGATTTCATAGTAAAGCTCTTTATTGTGGGTCAGATGGAACATGGGAAACCCCGGGCTCAGAGCCCTCTTTTATGCCGGCCAGAGACAATGCCCCGACCTCGCCCACAGGTCCTGATAGGACCTTAAGTCCGTGGTTGTAGTTCATAGGTCCCCCAGCGGGAGACCTAGGCTCGTAATTGGTTGTCACTCAGGATCCAACTGGCTATTGTTCTACCTGGCCGAAGCTCAGGTAGATTCTGACCATGTGCGCTGACCATGTGGCGGTCGCCATTACGGGAGACCAGGCGATCATGGTCTTAGTACACAACACCCCCCCCCCCCCATTATTACCAGCTATAAGGGGCCTCAGTGAATACCATCTGGCTCCTTGGCACTGCTATTGCCACTGGGGCCTTGAAAGGCTGGGGCAGACAATTGCCATTTAACTTGACTGAGTGTTACTTGAATACTGTTTGTGATGTTTTATAATGTCTTAACCTGTTTAAAACTTACTGTATTTGAATCTTGGCATGTCCAAGTTGTGTAAGCCGCTCTGGGCTTTGAGACGGTATTTGGTCCAGTAGGTGACGGCTGCGGAACAGGAGGCAGCTGTGGCTGTCTGAACGCGCACATTTGAGCCGGCTCCAAGCATTTCGAGAAGGCTCAGATATGCATGTCTGAACGCACCCAGAGTGTTGGACTGGATGGGCCATTGGCCTGACCCAACATTGGCTTCTCTTATGTTCTTAAGAGATTGGATTTATACCCCGCCCTTCACTTTGAGTCTCAGACCAGCTGACAATCTCCTTTCCCCTCCCCTCCCCACAACAGGTTTTATCCATAGGGGTCTGAAAAGAGCAGATTATAATTGCAGATTGAAAGACACAGGCGGTGGTGGCAGCTACAGGCATGGACGGCTTCAAGAGGGAATTAGATAAACATAAGGAGCTGAGGTCCATCGGTGGCTGTTAGCCACAAGGTATAGATAGGAACTCTCAGTCTGGGGCAAGTGATGCACTGTATTCTTGGTGTTTTTTGGGGGGGGCAACAGTGGGAGGGCTTCTAGTGTCCTGGCCCCACTGCTGGACCTCCTGATGGCACCTGGTATTTTTGGCCACTGTGTGACAGAGTGTTGGACTGGATGGGCCACTGGCCTGATCCAGTATTGGCTTCTCTTATGTTCTTAACTCTGAACCAGCAGAAACCAGTAAACAAGAAGATGAGTTGCAGGCTTGTCAGAGCTCACACAGCCGACAGCTGATGCAGAGCCACCTCGAAGTGTGTAAAGCCCAGACCTGGATGTCCCGGGCTAGCCAGATTTCACTAGATCTCAGAAGCTAAGCAGGGTCAGCCTGGTTAGTATTTGGATGGGAGAGCTCTACAGAGTCCAGGGCTGCTATGCAGAGGCAGGCCATGGCCAACCACCACCTCTGAGCATCTCTTGCCTTGAAAACCCTACAAGGTCACCATAAGTCAGAGGTGACTTGATAGGACTTTCCACCACTACCACCAAGGATGTCAAAAGAAGAGATTGGATTTATACCCCGCCCTTCACTCACTTGGAGTCTCAGAGCATCTTACAAACTCCTTTTCCCTTCCCCTCCCCACAACAGACACCCGGTGCAGTAGGCGGGGCTGAGAGAGCTCTTTCCCAAGCTGTCCTTGAGAGAACAGCTGGTCCAGAGGTATGGCTTGCCCAAGGTCATCCAGCCAGGTGCAAGTGGAGGAGTGGGGAATCAAACCCAGTTCTCCCAGATTAGAGTCCACGCACTTAACCACTACACCAAACTGTCTGCCAGGAGAGGCAGACAAACATAATTTTTTCTTATTGAAGAAGAAGAGGGGGGGGAACCCCTCTTGGTTTCCCCCTCCCCCCTATTTTTTAAAAAAGCGTTTTTAAAAAGTTCCTGGGATGGGTTGGACTTTATCGTTTCTTCTCTTCCATCTTAACAGGCTGGAAAGAATCACACGGAACAGATTATCCTGTTTTGCGAGAGCAATTAACCCCCCTCCCCTCACAGAAGCTGGCATTTCCCCACGGAACCCAATCAATTTCTGCGTGGGCTGAAGAACTCTTCAGGCTCCTTCCCCGCACATCTGCCGCCCTTCGCGAAATCCCTTCTGTACTCTCTTGCGTATTTGGGCCTCTTCCAAATATACCTGCTTAAGCTTTGGAAAGAACTCAGGAAGCACCTGATTAGCAAAACAGAGGGAAGGCAGAAACCCGCCTATTGCATTTTACGGGAACATCTGGTCCGTGAATGTTGGGTAGCGGCCCAGCAAGAAGGAAGGGCTGGGTTTGCATTGCTTTCCCCCTCTCTCTCTCTCTTTTTAAAATGCAGGTATGAAATGCTGTTAGAAATGCTCATTTGCTCAAGTGGTTGCCAGCCTCCAGGTGGGACCGGGAGACCTCCCAGAATGACGACTGATCTTCAGACTACAAAGATCAGTTCTCCTAGAAAAAATGGCTCCCTTGGATGGTGGACTCTGTGTCATTATATCCTACGGAAGGGTCCTGCTTCTACAAACCCTGCCCTCTCTAGGCTCCACCCCCCAAGTCTCCACAAGTTTTCCAGCCCAGAGTTGACAACCCTAACAGGACACCATCATGGCAATTTTTTTTTTTTTATCAGCTTGGGAGCTTAGGAAACATGGGTTCAGAATCAAACTACCGTAGACCAGGGCATTCCATTGTAGATGCCCCCTCCCGTTGAAGGTCCGCTGTGATGTGCTGTGAGCGATACATGATGCTTCTCGGTTAACGTGGCCAGCTCCAGGTTGGGAAATTCCTGGAAATCTGAGGGCGGAACCTCAGGAGGACACAGACCTCAGTGGGGTGTAATGTGGCAGAGTTCATCCTCCAAAGCGGCAGGGGTCCGTTGGAGCGGGAGCGCACAGGAACGCAGCTCCGGGAGTGAGGAGCCCAGGGGGCGGGCAGATGACCAAGCCCCGCCCCCTCCTCAGCTTCCCCGAGCAGTGCAGAGGCGCAGCGCCCCGGGTCTTTATTGTTTTTAATGTTTTGTTTTAATATTGATAATTTTATCATTGTTCCTTTCATGACTGTGTGCTGCTTTTCCAGAGACTTGCTCAAGGGGGCATATACATTTTCTAAGTATACCATTTTTTATCTGGGCACATGGCATATAAGTACTGGAGAAATTTCACCAACCCTTCAGCAGCTTCCACCCCATCAGTTTGGTGTAGGGGTCAGGAGTTGGACTCTAATCTGGGAGAACCGGGTTGGATTCCCCACTCCTCCACATGCAGCTGCTGGTGTGACCTTGGGCCAGTCCCAAGTTCTCTCAGAGCTGTTCTCTCATGAGCAGTTCTCAAAAGACCTCTCTCAGCCCCACCTGCCTCACAGGGTGTCTTGTTGTGGGGAGGGGAAGGGAAAGGGATGGGTGGTGCACATGTCCTGGGTATCTCAAGTCTACTTGAAACCTGGTGGTTTCAAGGGAGCAGGAAGAGAATGAGGGTGTGTTCTTGACGCTTATTTTTATTGCACCAAGTATTGGATGGGGAAGGGAAGGGAGGAAGAGCAGCTCAGTTTCACTCCCCTGTGGAGTGGAGCCTGAGGGGTGGGTGTGGCCTTCTGACACACTTCCAGCATGTTAGGGGGTGCGGCATATGCAAATGAGTTATGCAAATGAGTTATGCTAATGAGCCCCTGCACCTCTTTTTCTACGGAATGACCGCTGCAAAGCGGTAATTCTGGGGGAATCCCACATCCCCCCCTGGAACCTGGCATCTCTATTTGTTTTATATTAACGCAAGGAGGGTAGATGGAATTTGATCAGAGCATCAATAGAAGGAAGGGTTGTTGTTGTTTAATCGCACGGCTGAGTCTGACTCTTCGCGACCCCATGGACCGCAGCATGCCATGCCCCCTGTCCTCTACCGCCCTCCGGAGCTTGCTCAACTGCATGCCCATAGCACTGATAACAGTGTCTAACCATCTGCAATGAAAAAGACCAATGCTATGATGGGGGTTATTAGGAAAGGAATTGGAAACATATCAGCCAGTATCATAATGCCCCTGTATAAATCGATGGTGCGACCTCATTTGGAGTACTGTGTACAGTTCTGGACACCAGACCTCAAAAAAGACATTATAGCGTTGGAAAAAGGGCAGAAAAGGGCAGCTAGGATGATAAAAGGGTTGGAACACTTTCCCTATGTAGAAAGGTTAAAACGCTCGGGGCTCTTTAGCTTGGAGAAATGACGGCTGAAGGGTGACATGATCGAGGTTTACAAGATTATGCATGGGATAGAGCAGGCAGAGAAAGAAGTCCTTTTCTCCCTTTCTCACAAGACAAGACCTCGTGGGCACTCCATGAAATTGCTGAGCAGTCGGGTTAGAACGGATAAAAGGAAGTCTTTCTTCACCCAAAGAGTGATTAACACATGGAATTCACTGCCACGGGAGGTGGTGGCGGCTACAAGCATGGATGCCTTCAAGACGAAATTAGATAAACATATGGAGCAGAGGTCCATCTGTGGCTATTAGCCACAAGGTATAGATAGGAACTCTCAGTCTGGGGCAAGTGATGCTCTGTGTTCTTGGTGCTGGGGGGGGGGGGGCAACAGTGGGAGGGCTTCTAGTGTCCTGGCCCCACTGGTGGACCTCCTGAAGGCACCTGGTGTTTTTGGCCACTGTGTGACACAGAGTGTTGGACTGGATGGGTCATTGGCCTGATCCAACATTGGCTTCTCTTGTGTTCTTATGTCATGAAAATGTTCAGGGGGAAAGGCAACCTGACCATGGAGAAGACTGTTTCTCTTGAGGAGTGGAGGAACCGGAACTATGACTGGAAATTTTGAACCGGAGCCTCCACCGGCTGAGTCACCCCTGCTTAATGACATCCACATCAAGTTGCGCCACAAACACGGTGGGGTCAGTCCACACATCCTCCTACAAAGGCATCTAGAGATCTGAACTATGTACACATGAATCAGCCCTTAATGAATACATGGCCAATGCCTTGGGAAACGGTATTATTTGAGCGACTGTAATTAAGGATGGCTGAACAGACCATTTTGGCCAGCTTCCCTTCTCACAGTAGATCCCCTGCCCCATGCCATTTTGTCCCCATCGCTCCTTCAAACCACCGGGGGGATCCTGTGGTCTGCCCTGAGGAGGGGGAGGTGAGAAACATCTGTTACTGAAAGTGCCTCCCCCTCGTGATTCATAGGTTCCAGTCCAGCCTTGTTTCATTCATCGAATCACAGAATCGTAGAGTTGGAAGGTGCCTCCAGGGTCATCTAGTCCAACCCCCTGTACAATGTAGGAAATTCACAAATACCACCCCCACAGTGGCCACTGTTCCATGCCCAGAAGACGACAAAATCCCCAGCCAAAGTGGCCTGGAGAAAAATGGGTTCCTGACCCCAAAGTGGTGATCGGCATTTTCCTGGGCATGTCAGAAAGGGCCACAAGAACTCAGCACTGAGGCAACCCTTCCTGCCCTCCCTCTCATGAACTGCCCAAGTTCACACAATCAGCATTGCTGTTAGATGGCCATCTAGCCTCTGTTGGAAAACCCCCAAAGAAGGAGAGCCCACCACCTCCCGAGGAAGCCTGTTCCACTGTGGAACCACTCCGTCAGGAAGTTCTTCCTCGTGTTTAGCCGAAAACTCTTGTGATTTAATTTCAAGCCTGTTGGCTCTGGTTGGACCATCTGAGGCAACAGAAAACAACTCCATACCACGGATGCCTTCCCAAGCTGCGTAAGTGTGGAACTGAATCCCAGCTGCATGCTGCATCAGAATTTTGTGCAACAGGGGTGTTGTCAGAAAGCACACAAATTATCCCTGGCGGCTTTCTCTTTGAGACACCTGTCTTCCGTGGTGGTGGTGGTGGATTGAAGTACCGTCAACTCACAGCTGATCTATGGTGACCCCATCAGGTTTTCAAGGCAAGAGGTGAACAGAGCCGGTTGCCATTACCTGACTCTGCATTACAACCCTGGACCTGGGGAGAAGTGAGGCTATTTGTTCCAGAGCAGTTGCGCGATCGCAGAGGTCTGTGAAGCTGTGGGCGCGGCCCACCACTGAATGATCAGTTGCAACCACGGGTGAGTCGGGGGGGGTTGCCCTTTTCCCCCGATGCGCTTAAACGGGGGATCAATGAATCGCATCTCCGCCCTGACGGCTTCCTATGGCAGTATGCGACGATGAACATACTGAGAAGGGGAAAAAACAATGGCATGGCGTAGAATCAGACTATCCCCGGTGCCATCTGTGCGCGCTGGAGCAATCACACGGGGAAAGTCTGTCTTTGGCCCGTAGCAAACCGGTTTGCTACCAGACTTTTCCCAGTACTGTTTAACTCCGCTTCCTCAGATATTGCACACAACAAGGACTCTTACTTTAGTTAAAGTTTGGTGACAGCTTTGCTAAACTCCACTTTCAGGGTTCCAAAGCATGTATTTTGGACACTTCGTGTTGTCGGTGCCTACTTAAAGCTCTGTATGTTTTCCCCCAGCTGGGGGGAGGGGCTGTGGCTCAGTGGAAGACCATCTGCCTGGTATGCAGAAGGTCCCAGGTTCAATCCCTGGCATCTCCAGTTTAAACGACCAAGCAGTAGGTGATGTGAAAGACCTCAGCCTAAGACACTGGAGATAAGAAGAAGAAGAAGAAGAAGAGATTGGATTTATATCCCGCCCTTCACTCACTTGGAGTCTCAGAGCGGCTTGCAAACTCCTTTCCCTTCCCCTCCCCACAACAGACACCCTGTGTAGCAGGTGGGGCTGAGAAGGCTCTAAGACAACTGTCCTTGAGAGAACTATGGCTATGGCTTGCCCAGGGTCATCCAGCAGGTGCAAGTGGAGGAGTGGGGAATCAAACCCGGTTCTCCCAGATTAGAGTCCGCGCACTTAACCACTACACCAAACTGACTCTCTGTGGCCATGTCTCAGTGGAAGGACATCTGCTTGGCTTGCAGAAGTTCCCAGGTTCAATCCCTGGCATCGCCAGTTAAAATGACCAGGTAGGAGGTGATACGAAAGGTTGTCTTCCAGTCTCGGTAGTTTATCACGACCATGAGGAACCAAGGGCCTGATTCAGTACAAGGCAGCTTCAAGTGTGTTCAAGTGAAATTCAAATCCACCCTCCCTTTCTTGGTTCCTGGGCATCTTTTCCTGCAGAGGTGATGATCAATAACACTCGTTCCAGCTTGGTCTTACAAGTTGTCGAAACAGTCGCAAGGCTCCGAGCCCTACTGAGAGGGGGGAAAAGAAATATTGACGTGTGACAAAGTGCCGGTCTGGGAAATTTTCATTGTCACATTAATTGTCTAATGACAGGAGACATACAGTTGGCAAGACAGCTGCTTTGGGAGGCGCTGATCTTTATTGCCTATAGAGGGAGGGATTCAAATAGCTGCGGGAGGCCGATGCTCTTGAGTGGACAGTCGGCCCGATGGTGGAAAACAACCTCATAAGTCAGAAGGGTTGTGGCAATATTGGATCACTGGAACAAGGGAGGAAGGCTCAGATTCAGCCATGCAGGGGAGGCTATAAATCAAGCAGGAGGGCTGAGAGAGAGCCTCTGGGGTGACTTTCACCGCAGTTATGAGACAATACCCATCTCTGATGCAAATCATTGTGCCAGGCAGATATCACATAGGGCCCCGGGGAGATTTTCTTTTTCCAACTGAAAAGAATCTGAAAGGGGAGGACAGTGGAGATGGGCGAAGCTGCCCAAGGGTGAAAGAAATAAGCAAGAATAATGCAAGAATATAACTCAAGCACTGTGCAACACATAATGTAAGAACATAAGAGAAGCCAATGTTGGATCAGGCCAATGGCCCATCCAGTCCAACACTCTGTGTCACACTGTGGCCAAAAACACCAGGTGCCCTCAGGAGGTCCAGCAGTGGGGCCAGTACACTAGAAGCCCTCCCACTGTTGCCCCCCCCCCCAGCACCAAGAATACAGAGCATCACTTGCCCCAGACCAAGAGTTCCTATCTATACTTTGTGGCTAATAGCCACTGAGGGACCTCTGCTCCGTACGTTTATCCAGTTCCCTCTTGAAGTCGTCCATGCTTGTAGCCGGTATGCCCTACTGGATGTTAAAATATAGGGAAGGCTCTTTAGATTAAGAGTTCTAGCTCTCAGCACGGTTCCCATCACCTTGAAGCTTGCTCCAGCTCTTCAGGTGAGCACATGTAGTGCTTTTAGGGAAGTGTAGAAGGCAGCTTCGTGTGTTGGGGTGTGTTTGAGATCAGCTATAATTCTGGGAGATTATCAGGCGTCACCTGGAGATTGGCAAGCCTATTTGTGAGTGAGCTTATCCTCAGAGCTGGGCATGTTGAGAAGAGCAGCTGGGGACTCCAAGCGGCATCCAGTCTTGACATTTTATGAATGGCAACAGAGGAAAGCAGCCAAAGAATCTTTTGGGGCGAGAGCCAACTTCAGCCCACCACGAGAGCTTCACTTCTGAACCGAGTTCCATTGGATAATAGTTTAATTTGCTCTAATTGGATTTGCATTAATGTAATCTGAAATTCATTACATTCACCTCAATTTGCTTAATTTATTGCAGGCATTTACCTCTGCCAAAGCAAAAGGGAAGCCGACATCTCTTGTCAACTTAGCAGCATCGCCTGCTATTGAGAAAAACACACTTGCTCATCCAGTCAAGTAATATCAAAATGGCACATGGACATTATTGCCCTGTTTATATTTTGGCACTTCTTAGCCAATGGGGAAGCCAAAGAACAGGGGCAATATTAGGGTTGCCAAGTGTGTAATACTCACCGGCGGGGGGGGAGTCCCCCGTCCGCCAGGAGCTCCCTTGGTGCGCGTGCTTTGCGCGCGTGCCCGGCGACATCACCGGAAGTGATGTCAGCACGTTGGGGGCATTGCCAGGGTGACGCTCTGGCAATCGCCCCAAAACTCTATGGTATCATAGAGTTTTGGGGCGATTGCCAGAGCGTCGCCCTGGCAACGCCCCCAACGTGACGACATCACTTCTGGGTGACGTCATTATGTTTGAGAAGTCGTCCTGGCTGGACGACTTTGGGGGCAGGGTTCCCTCCGCCGGCCGAATGCTGACCGGCGGATCAGGAACCCCTGTAGCGGGGGATCCCCCGCCCCCTGGGCTGACTTGGCATCCCTAGGCAATATTGAGGACTAAAATTTAAAAACACACACATGCAGAACCAGTGTTCCCTCTAAGCTAAATTAGTGTGAGGTAGCTCACAGTCTTTTAGCCTCTGGCTCACACATTTTTTGTCCCCGCTCAGGAAGGATGGCTCCAGAGCAAACTAATGTATGCAGTAGACAAATCACTTGCTCACAGCTTTAATGCCAGTGGCTCACAAAGTAGAATTTTGCTCACAAAACTCCACAGCTTAGCGGGAGCATTGCTCAGAATCGAGTTAAGCCAGTAGTGAGTAGTGGTTAAGAGCAGCAGACTCTAATGTGGAGAACCGAGTTTGATTTCCCACCCCTCCACATGAAGCCAGCTGGGTGACCTTGGGTCAGCAACAGTTCTCATAGAACTCTCTCAACCCCACCTGCCTCACAAGTTGCCTGTTGCGGGGAGAGGAAGGGAAGGCGATGGTCAGCCACTCTGAGACACCTCAAGTTAGAGAAAAGTGGGGCATAAAAACCAACTCTTCTTCTTCTTCTTACAGGGGCGGGGGAGATTACAGGGGCAGCCATTGACAAGCAAGTGAATTTAAAAAGAACATAAGCTGCATTACAAAATGTAAGAAAAGGGACTTGCTAAAATACTAAGTCCTGGCCTTGCTAGCCCAGGCTACCCTGATCTTTTTTCAGATATCATGAAGCTAAGTAGGGTCAACCGTGGCTAGTATTTGGATGGGAGACTGTGTGAAGAAATGCATTTTTTCCTTGGGAGATTTGAGCTAAGCAAAATCTCAACTGTGCGTTCTAAAAGTTTTTTTTTTCGCCCTCTGGGCAGAGAACGGGTGGGGGGAAGTCCAATTTTTTTTCCTCAGGTACCACTGTTCACCTTCATACAAATGCTAATAGAGCTAGCAGGAGAGGTAATGAGTGGGTCCAGATCTCCTGATTCCTCCTAGCAGGGAACAGAGATTTGAAGGACTTTAGACTAGAATGGATCCAGGAATAATTTCCAGGAAGAAGCCCCAGGAAGCAGTTCTCTGACCTGGCCTGATCTGGACAGTGAGAGGAGAAACAGATATGATTAAAAATTCCTTGCCACGTGAAGAAGGTCTCTTTTCTTTGGGTGCTGAGTCCATGAGAGGATACTGACCTCTCCACTGAGAAGGCAGCCATTGACCATGTGCTCACCTGAAGTGCTGGAGCAAGCTTCAATGTAATGGTAACTGTTGAGAGCTAGAAGTCCTAAGCTAAAGAGTCTTTCCTATATTTTAACATCCAATAGGATATGTGTAGTGAGAGGGACAGGATTTGCATTTTACCCATTTCTTTTGGACCCCTTGCTCAAACTGGTGCTGTGCTAAAAGTATGCATTGGGACATTTTCTTTTTAATAAATACTTTGTAACTTTTGATGCTGTTAGTGATTCTCTGTACCACACAGACCTCCACAATGCCAGGGGGAAGGCAGGCAGTTGGCAAGGGGCTATTCCTCCAGAGCATTAAACTGTCCCCATGGTGACCAGGTGCTGGGCAGCAGGAGACAGAGAGGCAAGGCCTCAGAACTTGGAAGGGAAGCTGGGCATTCTGACCCTCCAGTGGGCAATTCCTTACAAAGGCCAGGTGGTGGTGGTGGGATGAGTGGGAGAAAAACCTCTCCAGGTGTTGAGAAAAACCTAGGAGGGGAAGGTGGAATAGGGTCTGCAGGCTACAGCAAGCCCGTTCTGCAACAGACCGCCAAGGAAGTCCAGGGCATGATGCAGAGGCAAGCAACGGCAAACCATCTCTGAATGTCTCTTGCTTTGAAAACCCTACAGGGTCACCATAAGCTGGCTGTGACTTGAACACACTTTCCACCACCACAAGAACCAAGTGGTACTTCAAAGCCCAAACAAATGGGAGTTGCTGAAAATACAGAGCTGGTGTGATACCAAGAACTCAAAACAACAACGATCTAAATAAAGCAGATCCGAGAGAGAACCAGGACAAAACCTCACATCCTTGGAGAGTTGGATGAGATGGAGGGTGGGAGGAGCCTGGCAAAATCAGAAGGATTTTGTGTCTTCCAAGATCGGCTACAAGATTGAATACCATTTAATGAACAAATAATTAAAATTCTGGCTGATAAGCATGGATAAGGATAAACGTTTTCAGGTCTGATTTTGATTCTGATTGCGTTTGCATAATGTAGGAGATGATGATGATGATGATAGATAGATAGATAGATAGATAAATAGATAGATAGATAGATAGATGAGAGAGAGAGAGAGAGAGAGAGAGAGAGAGAGAGAGCCAGTTTGGTGTAGTGGTTAAGTACGCTGACTCTAATCTGGCAGAAACGGGTTTGATTTCCCTACCCCTCCACTTGCAGCTGCTGGATGACCTTGGGCAAGTCATAGTTCTCTCAGAGCTGTTCTCTAAAGAGCAGCTCTGGAAAGGGCTCTCTCAGCCCCACCTACCTCACAGGGTATCTGTTGTGGGGAGGGGAAGGGGAAGGAATTTGTAAGCCACTCTGAGACACCGAGTGAAGGGCAGGGTATAAATCCAATCTCCTCCTCCTCCTCCTCTTCTTCTATAGATGATGGATGGATGGACGGATGGACAGACAGACAGATAGATAGAATTTTATTTATTTTAAACATTTATTAATCTTCTTTCTACCTTATAGGTTCTCAAGGCAGCTTAATAATGTAAATAATATGCAATAAAATATGTTAAAAACACAAGTTAAAATCAATAACTTAAAACTGCCAGTAGGCAGAAGAACTAATGAAAAGCCATGATGAATAAAACTGTGTTTAGCTGCCTTCTAAAGACTGAGAGTAAGGGGGCCAGACATACCTCCCTGGGGAAGTTGTTCCATAATTGTGGGGCTGCCACAGAAAAGGCTCTCTCTTGTGTACCCACCACCAGACAAGTTGGCAGATCATTGGGGGGGGGGGGCAGGAAGGGTTGCTTCAGTGCTTAGTTCTCATGGCCCTTTTCTTACACGCCCCAGGAAATGCTGATCACCACTTTGGAGTCAGAAAGCAATGTTTTCTCCAGGCCAGTTGGGCAGGGGAGCCTGAGGTTTTTTGTCATCTTCTGGGCATGGAACAGGGATCACTGGGGGTGTGTGGGGGGGAGGTATTTGTGAAATTCCTGCCTTGTGCAGGGGGTTGGACTAGACGACCCCGGAGGTCCCTTCCAACTCTGTGATTCCATGATTCTGTGAGGACCTCTCCCTTAGTGATCTTAGTTCTCAGGTAGGAACCTCTGGGAGAAGACTTCCCTTCCGATACAATGCAATTTATGCCAGCCTGTAAACAAACATCTACAAAAATGTCAGGTTGTCGTCGCCTTCCCAGCTTGTGAATCACCAGCACATTTAACAACAGACCACGTATCAGTTTTATTTGTACATTTTCAACAAGAATACAGGACATTCCATCTCCACCCCCAATCCCCTTTTGCTACAGTAGCCACACCCATGCACCGTTTCGTTAAACTTTTTTAAAGAAACTGAATGAAACACCAAACGTGAGACAAAAAACAATCGCGCCACAGCCAGGGATAAGGAGCATTTCTACTTTCAGGTCCATTCGCCGCAAAACCTCCTGGACCCTGATTTAATTAGAAGAACTGAACATCGTGTTGGAAGCATGACCAGCTCACAAAGCGTTCACTCCCTTCAGGTGACTGGCAAACGTTCCCCTTTATGTTACCAACACACACTTCTGTGTCTTGATAAAACATTACACACATGCACATCTTGGTGTGATTACACATAGGGATGCAGCATCCAGATTATTTTTGTGCGGTGTTTTACTGGTTAGGCACAGGCAGCGTATCTCAGAGAGCCCTGTGAAATGTAGCCATCAGAGGACCTGACATCTAAAAGGCATAGAAGAAATAGTAGAATGTTGTTTTTTTCCCCTCAGTGTCTGTAGGGTTGCTAGGCCCTCACTGAACACTGGCAGGGGATGGGGGGGCGGGTAGGGCTGTGAGATCCAGGTTGAGAAACTCCAGGACTGATTTCCCACAGCTGCTGCTCTGCCCCGGCTCTTCCCTTCGCCCCGGTCGGAAGTGTCAATTTCCCACTATTTGCTGTGCAGCTGCATTTTGTCCCGCAGCTTCGCCCGATTTCCCCCCGCGTCTACTCGATCCTGTTTTTTGAGGATTGAATAGATGCAGGAGAGATTGGGTGAAACTGTGGAGCAAAATGCGGCCACGCAGCAAACAGAAGAAGAAGAGAGAAGAAGAGATTGGATTTATACCCCGCCCTTCACTCCCTAAGGGAGTCTCAGAGCAGCTTACAAACTCCTTCCCCTTCCCCTCCCCACAACAGACACCCTGTGAGGTAGGTGGGGCTGAGAGAGCTCTGAGACATCTGTCCTTGAGGGAACAGCTGGTACAGAGCTATGGCTTGCCCAAGGTCATCCAGCCAGGTGCAAGTGGAGGAGTGGGGAATCAAACCCGGTTCTCCCAGATTAGAGTCTGCGCACTTAACCACTACACCAGACTGGCTCTCCAGTTAACCACTACACCAAACAGTGGGAAATTGACATGACTGGGGCAAAGGGAAGAGCGGGGGCGGAGCAATGGCGGTGGGAAATTGGTCCTGGAGGTTTGGGGATCATGCCTGGAGAGGTCAGGAAGCTCAGTGGGGTACAATGCCACAAAGTCCACCCTCGAAAGCAGGGGTATCGAACGTATGGCCCATGGACTTGACGTGGCCCGTCCAGATGATAGAGGCTGCGCATTATGTCCATTTACTGTCTCAGTTTTAATGCGTAATGGCCTGTGGAAGTGGGAGGGTGGGCATCAGAGAAATACTATAAGAGTATTATTATTTAAAGCACATTTGCACTTTGAGTAAAAATAACATTGTTAATTGGGTTTGCCTGTTTAGTGCAGTGGTTAAACCAGTTCGGTGTAGTGGTTAAGAGTGGTGGACTCTAATCTGGAGAACTGGGCTTGATCCCCCCCCCTCCTTCACATACAGCCAGCTGGGTGATCTGGGGTCAGTCACAGTTCTCTCAGAGCTGTTCTCTTAAGAGCAGTTATCTCAGAGCTCTCTCAGCCCCAGCTCCCTCACAGGGTGCTTGTTGTGGGGACAGGAAGGGAAGCAGATTGTAAGCCACTCTAGAGACTCCGAATGAAAGGCGGGGTATAATTCAACTCTTCTTCTTTTTCCCTTCTGCAGATACTCATCAGGTGTTTGATAAAGGGAGCTGTGACTCTCAAAAGCAAATACCCTGAAAATCTTCTTGGTCTGGTCTCCAAGGCGCTACAGGGCTCAAATCTAGAAATTACATTGTTCTGAGACTCAGAGTGAAGGGCAGGATATAAATCCTCCTCCTCTTCCTCTTCTTCCTCTTCTTCCTCCCCCTCCTATAAATAAATTCATATGTACCTGCCTTCTACCTAGGGTTGCCAACTCCAGGTGGGAAAATTCTTGGAGATTTAGGCTGATTCTACATGTGCATTTTTGTAACAGCTTCATTCCAGCGCTCCCTGCACCGGTAACACATTGGTGTCAAAGCTGTTGTAGGGGAATGCCCACATCTGATTGAACTGGAGTGAAAGGGGTCATTCTTTTGAAGCGCTGTTAAGAACAGGATTTGTTTACAGAGGTGTGAAGCCAGCTTGAGAGCTAGAGGGCAATTAGCAGATATGGACAGTTGCGAAGGAATGCAGATTCACACTTGAAAGAGATGTGGGCGAGTTTTTTTGGAAGTAGAATGATTCCAGCAGGAAAGGCAGATGTAAAACCAGCCTTAGGAGTGGAATCAAGAACCACAAGGGTAAAAAAGAAGTCTAATATAGGGCCGATATTAAAAACCTCGTTAAAACTTATACCAAAATACATGCATTTATTAGAAAGGTAGTTGAAAACAAATAAGGGCCCAATGAAAGCCTTGTAGAAAAGTTCAAGCGGCCTGAACACAAAGGCCCATACAAATGACCTGACGCATTTCTGCCCAATCGGGGGCCTTCTTCAGAGGCCAAACAGTCTGAGGTACACTTGTTCCGATATTACATGTTACAACAAGATAACCAATACATTAATACAGGACCAAGAAAAGGTAAGTTAAGCGGCAAGAGCAACAGACACAAGACAAAGATGTGTGTGAGGCCTCTAAAGATGCGAAGGCACGTCCCTGGTGCCAAATGCGCAGCTGCTGAATTAGAACGTCTTCGTTTTGGTCCAAAAAGCACCTGTGTGGCTATCTTAGTCAAAGCTAAAGTGTCCTCAAGCAAACAGCAGATTTAGGAGTGGAGCCAGGAGAAGGTGGAGTTTGGGGAGGGAAGAGACCTCAGCAGGGTACAACGCCATACAATCCACTCTCCAAAGCAGCCATTTTCTCAAGGGGAACTGATCTCTTTTGTCTGAAGATCAGTTGCAATTCCTGGAGATCTCCAGACTCCAACTGGAGGTTGGCAAGAAGAAGAAGAAGAGATTGGATTTATACCCCACCCTTCACTCACTTAAGAGTCTCAGAGCGGCTTACAAACTCCTTTCCCTTCCCCTCCCCACAACAGACACCCTGGGAGGTAGGTGGGGCTGAGAGAGCTCTGAGACAACTGTCCTTGAGGGAACAGCTGGTACAGAGCTATGGCTTGCCCAAGGTCATCCAGCCAGGTGCAAGTGGAGGAGTGGGGAATCAAACCCGGTTCTCCCAGATTAGAGTCTGCGCACTTAACCACTACACCAAACTGGCAACCCTACCTCCACCCTCCATGTTTGCACCAACAGTTCCAATGGAGTGCAATTTACAACTTACCTCCCCGTGTCCCAAAGTACACCATCCCTATGTCTTCACGTTCTCCGCCAGTCAGAATAATAAACCAAACAGAGGTATTTTGTATTTATCTCCGCGCTTTCATCCAGCCTTTCTCCCAACAGGATCCGAGCGCAGCCCTCACTTCTCGAACACCTCTTCCGTTCAGCTTCAGTGGATGAGATTAACAAGACTTTCAAGCGTCCTGACACTGCGATAATAGGGGTAATATAAATATCATGGCTAGATTTAAAGGAATGCCTTAATTGGGCATATATCCCATCCTGTTTTATGACTGCCTTCTGAGATAATGATTTCATAGTGAGATAATAATCAAATCTGCCAGGGCTAGAGAAGAAGGTTACCCTTGCTCATATATTAAACATTTATACCAGACACGGCGGATCCATTTGAAGTGGAATATATAGCCAATTGTCTGTGTGTGCGGTTGCATGGGCGCTCTACTCTTAAACCGATTAATTCCGCAGCGGATGCAGATTTCGGCGTGATTGACAGCAAAGCGAATTATAGGTCTCATCTCTGAGAGACCATGACAGTAATAGAACAATCTGCTCCTGTCTTGAAGTTTGATTATTGGAGGGGAGAGCCACTGAAATACACACATAGAGAAGGGGAGAGAGATGTTGGTTTCTATTATCCTGAACGATACGTAGACTTCCCCTTTCCTGCACGGTGGAGACATCTTGGTTCGTTAGGCCGCAATGACAGGAAGAGTTCTTCAGCTTCGTTATGACTTCAGACAGACATGCTGTCTATAATCTCTGTCTGCTTTGCCCCAATTAGCTAGGGTTGAGAGTTATGGATTATTTAGGTGAGTCTCAATTGAGACCTGGATGCCTGCAAAGCCTGGCAAGGATTAAGACATGGGAATGGCATCTGGTCTTCTGTGGTAGAATGATGGCTGAACTGGAGCCCCTATGAAGACCTGGAGATCCTCTGGGATTATAACTGGTGTCCAGTCTACACAGGTCAATTCCCCTGGAGAAAAAAAAAATGGCTGCTTTGGAGGGTGGAATCTGTGGCCTGCTGAAGTCCCTTCTGAAATCCTGCCTTCCCCAGGCTTTAACCCCAAAATCCCCCAGGAATTTCTTCCCAAGGATTTGGCACTCTTAGGCT
Organism: Lepidodactylus listeri; assembly: GCA_029233225.1. Lineage (NCBI taxonomy): Eukaryota > Metazoa > Chordata > Lepidosauria > Squamata > Gekkonidae > Lepidodactylus > Lepidodactylus listeri. The sequence continues at coordinate 10,043,291 of JARCFY010000004.1, forward strand.
ATGATCACACATGCCAGAAAAAAATGGGGGGGAGAGTGAGGCTATTTCCTCCGGAGGAATTTGACCTGCAGTTGCATGATCACACCTCCCTTTGAAGCTGTCCATCAGTGTGTGATCAGACACAACTGTGGCTGAGTCGGGGTTTTTTGTCTCGTTTTCTTCCCCATGCGCTTAAACAAGGGATCGATGAATCGTACCTCCACACTGAGGGCTCCCGATGGAGTTTGTGATGGTGTGCATACTGCGAAGGAGGAAAAAAACAACAGCACGAAGTCAGGATGGCCTGATCAGACCATCCCGATGCCATGAGAGAGTGCTGGAGCAACCAGACACGGAAAAGTCCGTCTGTGGCCCATCACAACCTGTTTACTATGGATTTTCTTTTAACTCAGCTTCTGTGGTGGAGCAAAACAGGTTGCCGATGGCTCCGGGGCGCTTCCCAGACGTTGTTGTCTGATCACTCCCTTTAAATCCGCCTGGCATTCACGCCTATGCTGGGTCTAATTGTGCATATGATCGCAGCCCTATAAACACCAATGGTCTCTCCTGTGGCCATGCATTCCATGTGTTAATCACTCTTTGGGTGAAGAAGGACCTCCTTTTATCCGTTCTAACCTGACTGCTCAGCAATTTCATGGAGTGCCCACGAATTCCTGTACTGTGAGAAAGGGAGAAGAGTACCTCTTTCTCTACCTGCTCTATCCCAGGCATAATCTTATAAACCTCAATCATGTCACCCCTCAGCTGTCATTTCTCCAAGCTAAAGAGCCCCAAGCGCTTCAACATTTCTTCACAGGGAAAGTTTTGCTGTTTTGCTGTGGGCTTTCCCTCAGTCTGGAGTGGGCCCGGTGCAGATTTAAGTGTAGAATTTTTAAACTCGGTTTTAACTTTCCCCGCCCCTTTCCTGCCATACCTAGGACAAACACCCTTGTTTGCAGTACAGAATGTATAACTTGGGACAGGCAACCAAATTGGAGTGGGACCAGGGCTTTTTTTGTAGAAAAAGCCCAGCAGGAACTCATTGGCATAATAGGGCCACACCCAACAGCAGAAACTCATTAGCATATTAGGCCACACCACTGACAGCACAGCTTATTAGCATATTAGGCCACTCCCCCATGTTACCAGCAGAGTGGTCATCCAGCCACACCCACCTTTTGCTTCTTATTATGTTTACCTTGTTTGTTGTCAAAACCCAGGGCTTCTTTTGTAGCAGGAATTAATATGCATGTCAGGCCACATACCCCTAATGTAGCCAGTCCTGATGAGTTTCTGCTGTTGGGTGTGGCCTATTATGCTAATGAGTTCCTGCTGGGTGTGGCCAACTCAGGAGCCAGCTGGAACTCCGTTCCTGTGCGTTCCTGCCCCAAAATAGCCCTGAGCGGGACAAAATTAGTGCAGAAAACAGCAGATAACCAGAGACAATAGCATGGTAAATGGCTGCAAGTCAAACACAGAGAAAACCCAGAACGAGGCCCAAGTGCGGAAAGGGCCAAAGACTAACAACATTTGTGGCAGGGTATGAGCTTTTGTGAATCACTGCTCGCTTCATCAGAGCAGTGACTCATGAAAGCTCATCCCCTGCCACAGATTTTGTTAGACTTTAAGGTGCTGCAGGACTCTTGTTCTACTGATAAAATAATAATAACACCAATAATGTTATCGCACGTACAGCTATATCAAGATTGTTGTCGTGGGGTGTTTTTGCAGTGCGTGTAGGTGAGGCAGAAAAACACCACACACAAACACACACACACAACGATCTCAAAGCTATTCAATGCACAAATCACACCAAGCCTGCTTTTTCCTATTTTCTTCCTGCACTTAGCCACATCAGAAAGGAGGAAGTATGCCAACGAACACCAGGAAATGAAAGCTGCAACTAACCACACACGGTCTGATCCTGGAATCAATTTTAGAAACACTCCCAGTCAAATCAACATTCCAGAGCAGTAGAGCAGGGGGCAGAGCGGACGCATCAAGTAAATTAAATGGAGAAAATTATCTTATCCCTGTGGAGTTTTCACATCACAGCACATAAAGCACAAACGTTTGGAGCCAAAGAACTGTAGACGGAGTTCTATGCCTACATTCCAAAGATTCATCTCTCTTCCTGCTATAGTATTCACATCCCATGAAAAGCCATTCCTTAGAGTCCACAACAATTGAGTACAATGCAGTGCTTAGGTACAAGTCAGCCCGGGGGGCGGGGGATTGCCCGCTATAGGGGTTCCCGATCCGCCGGCCAGCATTCGGCCAGCGGGGGGAACCCCACCCCCGAAGTCGTTCAGCCTGGACGACTTCTCCAGCATAGTGATGTCACCTGGAAGTGACGTCACCACGTTGGAGACGTTGCCAGGGCAACGCCCCCAATGTGGTGACGTCACTTCCGGGTAACATCACTGGGCGCACACGCTTCGCACGCGCGCCAGGGAGGATCCAGGGCGGCTCCCGGGCGGCGAAGGACTCCCCCCCGCCAAATCATAAGTTCGACTTGGCACCCCTAGTCAAAATTGCTGATTCCTCCCACCAACATGAGTAAAAAAAAATTGTCTTACTCCCATACTTAGGACTCTTTGGATCCAAGCCAATATTTTTTTCCCCAAAGGATAGGAGGTTCACATATATAGCTAAGCAGCCTCAAATGATGTCTTATCAAAAATGCATACATAGCGATGAAACAAATATATCTGCTGTCAGAGCAATCTCCTTGTGCTTTTTGAGGAAATGTTTTTTTTAAAAATGAATTTTGACTCTTTTTCATGCCACTCTTTATGAGCTTTGAAAATCATCGTCCGTCAAATAAAATGCATTCAAGTACCGTTTTTTTAAAAAAAGCAATATGTTACATACATTTCCAACTCATTTTTAGTCCTAAACCAGAAAAGGGTGCATTTCCCACCTCGTGCATAGCTCTCCTGAATTTGGCCAGAGTGGAAGAGGTCCCCAAAAAATAAGAACGGAGAAGATGATGCCTTTTGGAATCGTTTCAGAGAATGGGCTCTGAGCGGTTTCCAAGCAACGCAGTTAAACCAGATTGAAAGATCTATCAGGAAGGGTTTTCCTTTTTCTTCCTCAAAGTCCCTTTCAGTTTCTGCCAGAGGCTGTCCTTGCTTTTCAGCTTCCCTTCTGCTAGAGACAGGGACATCTCCCTCTTCCGGATTTCCCTCACAAGTCTGTAAAAGACGTCGTCGATGTAGAAATGAAAGGCCGCAGAGGTCTCAAAGAAGGGGCAGCCATATTGTCGGGCCAGGTTCATACCTTCTTCTCTGGACACCTATCCCAAAAAGAAGGAAAATGTTTAGCAGTAGTGAAATGAAAGGCTGCTGAGGTCTCAAAGAAGGGGCAGCCATATTGTCAGGCCAAGTTCATACCTTCTTCTCTGGACACCTATCCCCAGGGGTCATTTCGTAGAAAAAGAGGTGCAGGAGCTCATTAGCATAACTCATTTGCATAACTCATTTGCATATGCCACACCCCCTAACATACCAGAAGTGTGTCAGAAGGCAACACCCACCCCTCAGGCTCCACTCCACAGGTGAGTGAAACTAACCTGCTCTTCCTCCATTCCCTTCCCCATCCAATACTTTGTGCAATAAAAATAAGCGTAAAGAACACACCCTCAGTCTCTTCCTGCTCCCTTGAAACCACCAGGTTTCAAGTAGACTTGAGATACCCAGGACATGTGCACCGCCCATCCCTTCCCCTTCCCCTCCCCACAACAAGACACCCTGTGAGGTAGGTGGGGCTGAGAGAGCTCTTTTGAGAACTGCTCATGAGAGAATAGCTCTGAGAGAACTTGTGACTGGCCCAAGGTCACACCAGCAGCTGCATGTGGAGGAGTGGGGAATCAAACCCGGTTCTCCCAGATTAGAGTCCAACTCCTGACCACTACACCAAACTGATGGGGTGGAAGCTGCTGAAGGGTTGGTAAAATTTCTCCAGTACTTGTGTGCCATGTGCCCAGATAAAAAATGGTATACTTAGAAAATGTATATGCCACCTTGAGCAAGTCTCTGGAAAAGCAGCACACAGTCATAAAAGGAACAATGATAAAATTATCAATATTAAAACAAAACATTAAAAACAATAAAGACCCTAGCAGGGCTTTCCCCGGGGCGCTGCTCGGGGAAGCCGAGGAGGGGCGGGGCTTGGTCATGTGCCCGCCCCCTGGGCTCCTCACTCCCGAAGCTGTGCTCCTGTGCGCTCCCACTCCAACGGACCCCTGCCTATCCCAAAAAGTAGGAAAATGTTTAGCAGTAGTGAAATGAAAGGCCGCTGAGGTCTCAAAGAAGGGGCAGCCATATCGTCAGGCCAAGTTCATACCTTCTTCTCTGGACACCTATCCCAAAAAGAAGGAAAATGTTTAACAGTAGTGAAAAGGCGAGATCCCAAAGAAATGCTTTTCAAATATAACCGAGTGATGTGATTGGCTTATCGAAGCCAGTACAGTCTACCCTGACGGGCCGACACACCTTTGACACTGCCTGCTATCTTTAACTGGGGATGCTACAGACTGAATCCAGGACTTTCCGCATGCAAAGCAGACGCTCTGCCAATAAGCCTCAGATCTTCTTCCATGGCCTGCCTTCTTCCAAGGTAGGGTTGCCAAGTCGATTCTACTCACCGGTGGCGGGGAGTCCTCCTTTACCTGGTGACCACGTTGGGGGCGTTGCCAGGGCGACGCTCTGGCAATCGCCCCAAAACTCTATGGTACCAGAGAGTTTTGGGGCGATTGTCAGAGTGTCACCCTGGCAACGCCCCCAGTGTGATGACATCACTTCCGGGTGACGTCATTATGTTGGGGAAGTTGTCCTGGCTGGACGACTTCGGGGGTGGGGTTTCCCCCACCGGCCGAATGCTGGCTGGTGGATCAGGAAACCCTGTAGCGGGGGATCCCCCACCCCCCAGGCTGACTTGGCAGCCCTGTTCCAAGGAGTCCTAAAATCATTCCCCTATGTTGTCCTTCCCACAGCTCTATGGGATAGGCTAGGCTCGGAGTTAGTAAATGGCCTCTAGTTACCCAGTAAGACTCACAGATAAGTGGGGATTTAAATTTGAGTCACTTTGGTCCTCACCCAACCATCTAACCAAAGCTCCATACCAGCTTTTGACCAAACATTCTCTCACTGACCATTATGATACCTTACAAAGATGGTTCAGCATTAGGGCCGAACCAAATGAGATATTACGAGTCTCACATACAGAGCAACGCATGTTTGTACAAAATAGGAGAACTCAGTTTGGATCAGGATCCGGGTCTGGGTTTCCACAGACTATAGAAAACTGAATTATTCAGGAAGCCTTTTTTAACAGGTTATAGGATGTGGCGGAACAGGCCTGTTTGTACTTACAGATCCTGTTCTGCCAGCCCCCTCCTTGGCTTAAGCCAATTCCTGGAGGGTGCTAATCCACTTCTTCCCACTAGGGCACCGCTGCCACCACTACTGTCCTTTTGAGGTCTTCCTGCCGGAAGGGGCAGACTCCTGACTCCCCTTCTCAAACTGAGGCTCTGCCTCTGGTCTCCTGCGACCCAGCTCCTGCTTAACACAGGCCCAAATTCCTTCTTTGGGGGGCCCTGGGAGGGTTGGCAATGGGTGCCTTGACTGCTTGCCTCCCCCCCCCTTCCTGGGACTCCCCCATTACAGTAGCATGGTTTAAGGCGGTTGGGGTACTATGTGGTCCAGAGAACACTACCAGCCTCTAAAAGTAAAATGTTTATTAAAAAGAGGAAAAGGTTACAAGCATACTTTTAGCACAGCACCGGATTCAGCAACCAGAAGGACAAAGAAAAGTTGGTCATAATCGCATCCTTCTTCCCCTGATTCTAAACTTACTGAAGAGTACTGGACTCGGGAGACCAGGAATGGTGAAATCGTGAAGCCTTTATTGAGTGATTCAGCATGCCCAGTAGATGGTCAGAACAAACATGCTTCCAGGGCTCCAGGGCCCTCATTATATGCTGGCCGGAGCCACACCTCCGGCCGCACCCAAAAGACCTGATAGGGGCTTAACATATGCACATGTTTGTCATAGGTTCCCTGGAGGAGCCTTTGGCCGCATTGGCTCCCCAGGGAGAACCTAGGTCCCACATTGGTGGAGGCTTTCAATCCGGACGTCTATTGTTCCTCCAGATTCAAGCTCCCCTCTCTGCCTGACCATGTGCTCTGGCCATGCGGCGGGCGCCATTACCTGGGAGCACATGGCAGGCCAGTTGTTACACAGAACATACTACATTACACTTACTCTACTAGATGTTGAAACAGAGTAGGCAGTCTCAAGCTTAGAGAGTGACAAAAGGTTCTAAAGATGTTTCGTTACCTAAGGTTCTCTGCAGCCAGCAGGCAGGGTCACATGGCTGATGGCTCCGGGCCTGTAGATCAGAGCTCAGCCGTCTGCCCTCTTCCAAAGATCAGCACCAACAGCCCAGAGCCAAGAGCCTCTCCCTCCTGGGAGCAAGCACTTTTATTAAACCTCTGACCCACCCATTCTACATCACCCCCTCCACCCCCTTTGACCTGGTCCCCAAGGTGCTACTGGCCTCGAATCTAGCTATTTCACTGCAGAACAGCATGGCTGCCCTCTGAATCTAGGTAACTTTTGTGACATTTGATATCTCATGTTTAAATGCTTATGCTTTGTTTCGGCTCTATTTAGGACTTCTGTTTTCCAGATTTCGGCCATCTATAGGGCTGCCAGCTTCCAGGTGGGGCCTGGGGATCTCCCACTTTTACAATTGATCTCCAGCTGACAGAGATCAGCTCCCCTGGAGAAAATGGCTGCTTTGGAGGGTGGACTCTATGGCATTGTACCCTGTGGAGGCCCCTTCCCTCCCCAAACCCCGCCCTCTCCTGGCTCCACCCCCAAAGTCTCCAGGTATTTTCCAACTCAGACTTGGCAACCCTAGCCATCTAAACCCCATTGCAGAACCCCATTGCAGAACCCCACTGTTGGATGTCCTGTCTTGTGGGTCGTATTAGGACCTGCACTGTAATCCACACTGAGTCTCAGTGAGAACAGTAGACGATAAATAAAGTACAGAAATAAAATAATAATAAATACATAAATACATTTGTGTTTGACACCACATTTGATTTTTCTGTAGTATGGAGAGCATATGAGACAACTATCTGGCTGAAGCTAAGTTCATATGGATCTGGTCATTGTCCAGATAGGAGAAGTCCTTTCTAAACCAACTTGCATTCCATAATGGAAGAAGATGGGATATAAATGTATTTGAATTAATACTTTAAAATTAATTTGATTTTTCAAATATAAATGCTGGCATGTATGCTTATATGTAGATGATCAAATAACTTCAATCAATCAAATAAAATAGAATAGAATAAAATAGAATGGGGATTTGAACCCAGATCTTTCAAAAGTGGCATTTAAAAATTTTATATATATTTTAAATTTTATCGTATGGCATAATTACACGCAGGAAGCATATAATAATATAAAATATGTAACTATAAAGTACTCAGTCCAGAGATGCCTTCAAGTGAAATCAGCTCATGGTTTATTAGGAGGTTCAGGAACACATGTCTGAGCTGGGCTCGGGGGTCTGCTTATATGCACACCTAAACCGTGCCCCCAGCCTCGCCCACACACTCAGATAGGATTACAATTAATACAGTTAAGTCTCCCCAGGTCATTGGCCCCTATTTGCATCCTGGTTGACCGATAGGTCTAAATTACAATCTGGCCAGTCTATTGTGTTCTGGAGCGAAGCTCTGACTGCGTCTGGCCATGTGCTTGCCCCTGACCACATGGCGGTCGCCATTAAAACACAACAGTAACCAAGTTGATACAACGGGTATGAAGACTGACTGGGCAATCCCCCTAAATACTAATATATAAATTTTGCAATCCACTCCGTTGCAGCTGGGGAGAGTTCAAATAATTCTGTCACATCTCCCTGGAAAGCATGATGCTCACATTCCTGTGAAAGATGGAAAATAGTTAGGCAGGCTGCACCACAATCACATTTGAGTCCTGGTACTGTGCTCCATTTAAACAACAGGTCCGCACAACTGCCAACACATATTAGTTCCTCACAACTTTCCATGTGGTGGTGGTGGGAGAATGCACTGCTAAGTCGCAGCTGACTTACGGCAACCCCCATTAGGTCTTCAAGGCAAGAGAAATTCAGAAGTCGTTTGCAAGTGCCTGCTTCTGCATCCTGATCCTAAGCTTCCTTGGTGGTCTCCCATCGAAATACCAACCAAAGCCAACACTACTAAAGCTTCCGAGATTTGATGAGATCTTTCCATGTGAGTTGACACAATCATGGAGCTAGGTGCCCTCTCATTACTGGCTCATAATATTTTCCTTATGATCCCACTTATTTGGATCCACCACCGCTGCAATTGGCTGGACTATCTATCACTTACCAGGTTAAACGGTGGCCACTCGGCCGCTATCAATAAACGGCACACGTGCATTCAAAATACATCTGCAAAGGTTTATTCGGAATTCAAAGCCAGCGATGATTTATTACATCTCTGGACATAAATTGAAATGAAAGTGCAAAACGAGAATTCTATTGATGAGACGTACAAAGGCGGCAGGGGATGGTGAGATGGGGGCAGGTCTCTCTGTTTTTCATTTAAAGGCCGGTCGCGGTTACCGTCTTCCGGGCCCAGTGGTAACATTACGGATTGATTCTCATGCGTATAGTGGGGTCTGCCCTTGAAAGCTGTTCTGACGCTCCAGCTGTTGCAGACTGCGCCAACCCAGCCAGCTGTTACGGGTTGTAAGGCTACAGCTAACATATCCCATTGGTGATGGTTCATTTGCAATTGCTGCCAATTAGCTTTTCTGGTGATAATTTAAGGTGCTAATGCTGGTTTTCTTTCCCCCCTCCTCCCAACCAAAATATATATTTAAAAGCTGGGGTCTGTACAATGTGGGGGGGGGGGGGTAGCGCACGAGACTCTGCAGTATTGTTATGCGGTTCATTTCAGTCAAGTGATTATTATTATCAATTTTAAAGGATGGGGCTGCGTCTCAAACGCTATCTGGTTGGCATATTCCCCATTTCATTTCTCCCGCCTGAGACACAAACCCAGTCGTTTTCACGCTAGGTGCTTTTCCTGCATGATGGTCTGTTCCCTCCCCCCTTAAAGTCGGCACATTTGTTAACGTTCCTTCCCTGCCGCTTGCGTGCCAATGAGCTGTGAAACGGTGTTAAGGGAAAGAAACAAAACGCATCAGTGCTAGTAATAGTGACACACCGAAACCAACCACAACGCCAATAGATGTAATAGTAACGCACCGAAACCAACCGCAACGCCTATAGATAGCTGTAAAAAAAGAAAATTAAAAGGGGTATATTGGCTCCTTTCCCATTATTTTATACCACTGAAAGAAGAACCATGCTGAACGTTCGCTCATTTTGGACTTGGTCTGAAAGTTATGTTTCGGGGAGGCTTAAATGTTTCCCCTACACCCCACCCACCGGCGTAAACTACAGGGGGGCTCGAGGGCTCGGGCCCCCTCCAAAATTTCCTGGGGGGGACTGAGCCCCCCCGGGAAAACGTTGTGCCTGCCGCCGCGCCTCCCGGGCCCTTCTGAGGCTCACCAGCTGGTGCCTCTCCCCCCCCACCGGCCTGGCCATTCCTCCCTCCTTATCTCTCCCTCTTCCTCTTTTAGGGGTGAGGGAGGGAGTGGCCAGGGTGGAGGGGGAGGGAAAGGCACCAGCAGCACCGGCTGGTGAGCCTCGGAAGGGCCGGGGAGGCACGGCGGCTGGCGGTAGGTTTTCCGGGGGGGCGGAGACATTGGCCCAGCGAGCGCGCGCGCAAAGCGCACGCGCTAAAGAACCCCCGCCCCCCGGACTTCAGAAAAGTCTACACCCCTGACCCCACCCCCCCATCTTTGCTGATGTTAACCTTTCTTCTGCCAGTTTGGTGTAGTGGTTAAGGGCACAGACTCTGATCTGGGAGAACCGGGTTTGATTCCCCACTCCTCTGCTTGCACCTGCTGGATGACCTTGGGCAAGCCATAGCTCTGTACCAGCTGTTCTCTCAAGGACAGCTTGGGAAAGAGCTCTCTCGGCCCCACCTACCTCACAGGGTGTCTGTTGTGGGGAGGGGAAGGGAAAGGAGTTTGTAAGCCGCTCTGAGACTCCAAGTGAGTGAAGGGCGGGGTATAAATCCAATCTCTTCTTCCTCTCTTCTTCTTCTTCTTGTTTGTTTGCGGTCCCAATCCACAGTTGGTTGGCCATCATATATTTTCTGTCTGTTTCTCCTAGAGTGAACAGGATGGCATTTTGGCTCTATGCAGTAGCTGCCTAAGTTCAAATGTGACATTCTCCTGGAGGGGAATATGGGAGTGGAGGGTCTTCACTGGGGTAGAATACCACAGAGTTCACCTTCTAAAATGGCCCTTTTCTCCAGGGGATCTGATCTGATCACTGTTGCCTGGAGATCAGTTGTAATTAGGGATGCCAGCCTCCAGGTGGGACCTGGAGACCCCCCCGGAATTACAGCTCATCTCCAGACTACAGAGATTGGTTGCTGTAGAGAAAAGGGATGCTTTGGAGGGTGGACTCTAGGGCAGGGGTGTCGACCTCATTTGTTATGAAGAAGAAGAGAAGAAAAGAAGAAGAGATTGGATTTACACCCCGCCCTTCAGTTGTAGTCTCAGAGCGGCTTACAAACTCCTTTCCCTTCCCCTCCCCACAACAGACACCCTGTGAGGTAGGTGGGGCTGAGAGAGCTCTTTCCCAAGCTGTCCTTGAGGGAACAGCTTGTACAGAGCTATGGCTTGCCCAAGGTCATCCAGCCAGGTGCAAGTGGAGGAGTGGGGAACCAAACCCGGTTCTCCCAGATTAGAGTCCACGCACTTAACCACTACACCAAACTGGCTTTCTATGAGGGCCAGATCTGATATAAATGAGACCTTGTTGGGCCAGGCCCTGCGTGTCATAAAATGTAATGCCCGATAGCGGAGATATAAACTTTACAAAGGACACAAACACAAAGATTTTTTTTTTTTACTTAAAACAAAAACATGCTTAAAACATTAGCACTCTTGCAATATTTTGTTTATTTAACAGTACCTGATAACTGACAACTCTTGTTCTGAATTATTGCATCAAAATGTCTGCGCTGTTGCAATCTCGAGGATGCTGTTCAGGTGTGTCTCTGTAAGCTGCAAACCTATTTTTGATTTGTTGACATTCACCACAGAAATCTCATGCTCAGAGTTCTGAGTCTAGGACACAGGGGAAAACATTAAATGGCTGAGCGACTGAGAGAGTCTGGCGAAGCAAGCTATGATGCAGCAGCAGCAGCAACAGAACTGGAAGCAGGAGATGTCCAGTTCCAGTGCAGGCCTGATAGAAACCCTCCGGGGGCCTGATCCGGCCCCCGGGCCACATGTTTGACACCCCTGGTCTATGGCATTGAGGTCCCTGTCCAGGCTCCACCTTCAAATCTCCAGGAGCTAGGGTTGCCAGCCGCCAGGTGAGACCTGGAGATCTCCTGGAATTACAATTGATTTCCAGACGACAGAGACCAGTTCCCCTTGGAAAAATGGCTGCTTTGGAGGGTGGATTCTATGTAAATATACCCTGCTGATGCTCCTCCCCCTCCAAACCCTGCCCTCTCCAGGCTCCACTCCCAAATTTCCAGGTATTTCCACATCTGGAATCGGTACTGACAACCCTACCAGGTAGTTCCCAACCGGGATCCAGCGTTGCCAACATCCAGGTGGTGGCTGGAGATCTCCTGGAATTCTGACTGATCCCCAGGCTATAGAGATCAGTTTCCTTGACAAAATGGCTGTTTGGAAGGTGAATTCTATGGCATTATACCAGGGGTGGCCAAACTGTGGCTCGGGAGCCACATGCGGCTCTTTCACACATATTGTGCAGCTCCCGGCAGAGCAGCTGGGGAAGCAATGGGGAGGCATGTCTCCCCAATCGGTCTTCCCTTTTTCAGCTAGTGTGTAATATTTGGTCATGTCATTCAGCTCTCAAACATCTGATGTTTATTCTATGTGGCTCTTATGTTAAGCAAGTTTGGCCAGCCCTGCATTATACCCTGCTGAGGACTCTCCCCTCCTCTAAACTCCAACCCCCAAATCTCCAGAAATTTCCCAACCTGGAGCTGTCAATTCTACCCCCATCCACCCCTCACCAGTGACCAGAGAGGAGCTGGCAAATGGAGTTGTAATTCCAGGAGATCTTCAGCCGCCCCCTGGTGTTGGCAACCCTACACCTTGTTGGAAGAAAAAAACACGACTCATCTTCATGTAGGGCCCAGATATACTCAGATCTTAGCTCAAAATGTCTGCCATTTTCCCCTTTCCACTGCTCTCTTTGGAGAGAGGTGTTTTCGATACTCCCCGATAACACCTCTCTCCAGGGGTCATTTCATTGAAAAAGAGATGCAGGAGCTCATTAGCATAGCTCATTAGCATAACTCATTAGCATATGCCACACCCCCTGACATCACCGGAAGTGTGTCAGAAGGCAACACCTACTGCTCAGGCTCCACCCCCAAAAATCTCCAGGACTGATTTCCCACGAGGCGCTGCTCCGGCATTGTTCTTCCCTTTGCCCCAATTGTGTGCTTGAATTTCCCACTATTTGCCCCATGCCGCATTTTGACCTGCGGCTTCACCCAAATTCCCCCCGCGTCTTCAGTGATCCTCAAAAAAAAAGGATCACTAAAGCTGTGGGGGAATTTGGGCAAAGCCATGGATCAAAATGCGGCACGAGGCAAATAGTGGGAAATTCAAGCACGCAATCGGGGCAAAGGGAAGAACGACGCCGGAGCAGCGCCTCGTGGGAAATCGGTCCAGTTATTTCCCAACTCAGAGCTGGAGAGCCAGTTTTACACTTTGATTAAAGACACTTCAGGTTTCCTTTGCTCTTCCAGGGAAGCTACCCTACAACAAGCATGAAAATACAGATCAAGTTCATATGCTTTTGCTTTTTTCCAGCGTGCATCGCAATATGTGCCCGCTCCTGGGCTTGTTACTCCCGGAATGGTGTTCCTGCGCATTCCTGCTCTTAATGACCCCTGCCTCTCTCCAAAGAGAACAAAAACTTGCTTTATAGGGAGGGGACTAACTTACAGTTACTAAAGTTAACTTACCGTAAGAGAGATTCAGGTGGGTAGCCATGTTGGTCTGAAAGCAACCGAACAAAAGTTGAGTCCAGTGGCAACTTTAAGACCTACAAAGTTTAATCCTAGGTATAATTCTGGGTGTACATGGGTTACACTTGCACACGCATGCTTATACTCCGGATCAAAAAAAATGCTGGGGACTCTGGGTCTAGAGGTTAATACAAGAAAGCTTCATACATTTGCTCATCCAACAGAATGTGAATTGGGCATAACTAGACACGGGTTTGGGAGGTTAGAATCATAGAGTTGGAAGGGACCTCCAGGGTCATCTAGTCCAACCCCCCACACAAGGCAGGGAATTCACAAATACCTCCCCCTCCACACCCGCAGTGACCGCTGTTCCATGCCCAGAAGATGGCAAAAAAACCCCTCCAGGATCCCCGGCCAAACCAGCCTGGAGAAAAATTACTTCCTGACGCCAAAGTGGTGATCGGCATTTCCCTGGGTGTGTAAGAAAGGGCCGCGAGAACTAAGCACTGAGGCAATCCTTCCTGCCCTCCCTTCTCATGACCTGCCTAAGTTTTTTTTTTTTTTAAACGTTTATTTATAACCAAGTACATATGAAAGAACATTGGTAACCAGATAGAAACAGAGTCTAACAAGGTAAGTATAGCTAAATGGTAGAGTGAAAAGGTATGCAGCCTCTTTTAGGTTCAGACTACTACAGAAAAGAGAGGTAACAATATGTCAGCATGATATCAGTTCAAACATTAAGTTAGAAATATAACAGATTTTGGTAGTATTTGTTTGATGGTAAAAAACTGTCAGATGATAAGTATATGACCTGCCTAAGTTCACACAACCAGCATTGCTGTCAGATGGCCATCTAGCCTCTGTTTGAATACCTCCAAAGAAGAAGAAGAAGAAGAAGAAGAAGAAGAGAAGATTAGATTTATACCCCGCCCTTCACTCACTTGGAGTCTCAGAGCGGCTTACAAACTCCTTTTCCCTTCCCCTCCCCACAACAGATACCCTGTGAGGTAGGTGGGGCTGAGAGAGCTTTTTCCCAAGCTGTCCTTGAGGGAACAGCTGGTACAGAGCTATGGCTTGCCCAAGGTCATCCAGCCAGGTGCCAGTGGAGGAGTGGGGAATCAAACCCGGTTCTCCCAGATTAGAGTCCGCGCACTTAACCACTACACCAAACTGGACTGCCCGCCACCTCCCGATCTGAGGAACCACCCTAACTGTCAGGAAGTTCTTCCTAATGTTTAGCCGAAAACAATTTTGATTTAATTTCAACCCGTTGGTTCTGGTCTGACCTTCTGGGGCAACCGACAGCAACTCTTTACCATCCTCTATATGACAGCCCTTCAAGGACTTGAAGACGGTCACCCAAGGGCCCCACTGCCTCCCAGGCTGGTTTCCTACTTCTAATGTATTTGAAGAAAGTTTTATTGTTGGTCTTTATATTTTTTTGCTGTATGCTCCTCATATTCCCTTTTTGCCTGCCTGATCACAGACTTGCATTTTATTTGCAAGATGGGTAAAAGGGGTTAGAACACTTTCCCTACGAAGAAAGGTTGAAGCCCCTGGGGCTCTTTAGCTTGGAGAAACAACAGTTGAGGGGTGACATGATCAAGGTTTATAAGATTATGCCTGGAACAGAGCAGGTAGAGGAAGAGGTCCTTTTCTCCCTTTCTCACGATACAAGAACTAGTGGGCACTCAATGCAATTGCTGAAGAGTCAGGTTAGAACGGATCAAAGGAAGTACTTCTTCACCCAAAGAGTGATTAACACATGGAATTCACTGCCACAGGAGGCTACAAGCATGGACAGCTTCAAGAGGGAATTAGATAAACACATGGAGCAGAGGTCCATCAGTGGCTATTAGCCGCAAAGTATAGATAGGAACTCTCAGTCTGGGGCAAGTGATGCTCTGTATTCTTGGTGCTTGATGGGGGGGGGGCGACAGTGGGAGGGCTTCTAGTGTCCTGGCCCCACTGCTGGACCTCCTGAGGGCACCTGGTGTTTTTGGCCACTGTGTGGCACAGAGTGTTGGACCGGATGGGCCATTGGCCTGATCCAACATTGGCTTCTCTTATGTTCTTATGTTCTTTATAGTTATCATATCATAATGGTGGTTTCCATTAGCAGTTCTGAGCTTGATGCAGCAATGCACAAGGCCGTTTCACGTGCCCGTCTTGAAACTGCCTCCTCAGTGGTCATGTTTCTTCCAAGGCCCTCTTTGCCCTCGCCACTAACCAACGGCTGGCAGAATACCGAGGCGATCATTGCTTTATAGAGCAATGGCGCTATAAAAAAGAGACCGAGTTTTTCAAAAACTCGCGGAGACGTTTCCGCTAACAGGGACTCAGGCAGCCCCGTGACCTCATAAAGCAAAGAAATATTTATCGGCTCCCGGGCAGCCTTTTCCCCCCACACCATTAAAATTCCGGTCGTGGCTTTTGCCAGCCTCCCCTCGGAAAATTACAAGTGAGATTAAATGGAACGCTGACAGCGTGCCCAGGCGGTGATGGATGGCCTGCCATCTTTAAAGACAGCTAGCGCCACACTAAGGTCAGCTGCCGCACGCCAAAAGGACAAGGCGGAGAGGGAGGGGATTGCCAAAACTCGGGTTCAGTCGAGCAGGCGTGGCCAGTCTCTGGGCCCCATGTGGCAGGGATTTTCGTTTTTCGACATCACTGTGGGAGGAAGCAAGCTGGGCAACAAATCAATAGCCCAACGATGCCTTTGGGATATTATGACAAAGAAAACCTTTCCCCATCTTGGATTGCCCCCCTGACCGTATTTAAACTTCAAACTTTGTCAGTACAGCGTCAGACTCACATCTTAAGTGTGTGTTTTTGCTCGGAGAGTTATCATTAACTAAAGCAGCTGAATCGGTCTGGCCGATACGGGGTGGGTCTCCCAGGCAGGCAGGCGGTGGCAATCAGCCCTCTCTCGGCCTGAGACGGCCTGCCAGTCATTAGAGGCAGAGGGTTGCCATGGCAAAAACGAGTGGGCCGCAGGTGGAACGATAATTGGGACAGAACTTCTCTTCGAGGTATGCTTCCAGCCTGGCTGGCCTTCGTTTGTTGTCAAAACCAGGCTGGTTAACTCGCTTTCATTTGTTCTGGACATCTATATCAGGCCGTGTCCTCAATCAGAGAAAGGAGGCAAAGTTCGGTAGGGTCAAGATTAGGAAAACCGATGGGTGGTAGGCAGATGGCAGGAAAGAGACTGGGGATTCAGGGAGGAGAATGAGGAGAAGAAGAAAAGGAGGAGGAGGAGATTGGATTTATACCCCACCCTTCACTACCCAAAGGAGTCTCAGAGTGGCTTACAAATGCCTTTCCCGTCCCCTCCCCACAACAGACACCCTGGGAGGGAGGTGGGGCTGAGAGAGCTCTTTCAAGGACTGCTCCTGAGAGAACAGCTCTGACAGAACCATGGCTTGCCCAAGGTCATCCAGCAGCTGCACGTGGAGGAGTGGGGAATCAAACCCAGTTCTCCCAGATTAGAGTCTGCACACTTAACTACTACACCAAATGGGGGGCTGGAGCAGGGGCGTAGACTTTTTAAATCCCGGGGGGGGGGGCGGGGGCTCTCTCGTGGACATCCCTGGAACCCAGTCGAATGCCTCGTAAAAGTGCAGCCTTGTCCTCCGCCTCCCGCTTCCTCCATGGCACGCACCGCTACACCTATTGCAGTCACAGCGACCCGAACCCAGATTCCCCGCCTCCCTCCCGGCTATTCCTTCCCTCGAACACAACTACCCACAAAGAAGCTCCTGCCGTTTATTGCACCTCCTCGCAAAAGCTTTTCTTGGAGCGGGGGGGGGGTCATTCCGAAAAAGCCTAAGTGCTGCCCACGATGCCAAGGCGCCTCATTTGCATACTGCTACCCAGGCAGCCAATCGTCTTCCTCCCCGGTTTTCCTGCGCGCCTGCTCCGGGGCTCTTCCCGGCAACATGCCACTCAAGCGTGCCTCTCGGTCCGGGCGCCGTGGCTGCACGGGAGGGAGCTCAGGGAGTCCCCCATAGCTGGGCGGGGCCTTTCCTCCTCCTCCTCCGCGGACGGACGCCCAGAAGGAGGCGCAGCTACAGCAGCGGGCCGCGGGCTTCCTTACGGCTGGCCAAGCGGGGTTCCGAAGGCTCCTCCCCTCAAGAAAGGCAGCAAAGTTATGCCGTGCAGGGGAGCTTACTCTCGAGGAAGTGCAGAGAGGACCGGGGCTTTGCAACTTGGGGGGGGCAACTTGGGGGGGGGGTTACCACATGCAGTGTTCCCTCTAAGCTGACCATGTCCCCGCCGCTCTCTCCCCCCCACCCCAGGGAGCCGCCGCCGCTGCTTCCCTCCCTCGGGCTGTGCCCGCCCGCCGCACTCCCCGCCCCCCTCCCTCCCTCTCCCTGCTCACCTCGGGTGCCGGCGGATTGCAGCTGCTGCTGCCTGCAGCCGGGGGCTGGCGCATCGCCCTTGTGGGCCCCCGGCTCCCGCTCCGCCTCGCGCGCCGAAATTTCCTGGGGGGGCTCAGTCACCCCCGGCAAAATGGAGCACCTGCCGGTGGCCAGTCAGCTGGCCGTCGCCGCCTCTCTCCCCCCCCGCCCCAGGGAGGCAGGAGGGCAGGCCGGGGGTGGGAGGGAAGGAGAGGCGGCGACGGCCGGCTGACTGGCCACCGGCGGGTGCTCCATTTTGCCGGGGGTGGCTGAGCACCCCCCGGGAAATTTCGGGGGGGGCTCGAGCCCTCAAGCCCCCCCGTAGTTGACGCCCATGGGGTGGAGGAGGAGGAGATTGGATTTATACCCTGCCCTTCACTAACTGAAGGAGTCTCAGAGGGGCTTACAATCTCCTTTCTCTTCCCCTCCCCACAACAGACACCCTGCGAGGTAGGCGGGCTGAGAGAGCTCTTTCCGGAACTGCTCTTTCAAGGACAGCTCTGACAGAACTATGCTTGCCCAAGGTCATCCAGCAGGTGCAAGTGGAGGAGTGGGGAATCAAACCCAGTTCTCCCGGATTAGAGTCCACGCACTTAACCACTACACCAAACTGGTGGTGGTGGAGGAGGAGGAGGAGATTGGATTTATACCCCGCCCTTCACTAACCGAAGGAGTCTCAGAGGGGCTTACAATCTGCTTTCCCTCCCCCTCCCCACAACAGACACCCTGTGAGGCAGGCGGGGCTGAGAGAGCTCTTTTGAGAACTGATTGTGAGAGAACGGCTCTCTGAGAGAACTGTGACTGACCCAAGGTCACACCAGCAGCTGCATATGATGGAGTGGAGAATCAAAGCCGGTACTCCCAGGTTAGAGTCCGTGCTCCTAACCGCTACACTACAAGAACTAAGCACTGAGGCAACGCTTCCTGTCCTCCCTCTCATGGTCTACCTAAGTTCACAGAATCAGCATTGCTGTCTGATGGCCGTCTAGCAAGACGATATGTTCCCGGGAGCCAGTGCCACTCAGCAGTACTGTGAGCCAGCTGAAATTTCCAAGCCGCCTTCCAAGACAGCCTCCGTTGGGCCAAAGGCTAAGTCTGCAACCTTCATGTCATGCTTGCTGCTGGCCGGAGGAATCTGTCAGACTGCCATAGGAAACAGAACACTGGACTAGCTGAACCTTTTGCTTGTAAGCATCAAAGCAATTCTTGTCAGGGACAGAGAAATGATTTGTGAGACTGTAAAACATTATAACAGCATCAAAGGGAAATAAGCCTCTGTACCAAGCTACAGTCCGGCTACGGAATAAAAACTCTGCACCAGAATGGATGGGTGAACTTCTGGAACAGGGATGTTCTGTCTTCTTGGTGCTTGGGGGGCAACAGTGGGAGGGCTTCTGGAGTTCTTGCCCCACCAGAAGACCTCCTGATGGCACCTGGGTTTTGGCCACTGTGTGACAAAGAGTGTTGGACTGGACAGGCTGTTGGCCTGATCCAACATTGGCTTCTGTTATGTTCTTAAGAGCAGAGGTCCATCAGGGGCTATTAGCCACAAGCTACAGATGGGACACTCTGTCTGGGGCAGTGATGCTCTGTGTTCTTTTTGCTTGGGGGGCCACAGTGGGAGGGCTTCTGGAGTTCTGGTCCCACTGATGGACCTCCTGATGGCCCCTGGGTTTTGGCCACTGTGTGACACAGATTGTTGGACCGGATGGGCCATTGGCCTGATCCAACAAGGCTTCTCTTATGTTCTTAAGAGCAGAGGTCCATCAGGGGCTATTAGCCACAAGGTATAGATGAAACACTTTGTCAGGGGCAGGGATGCTCTATATTCTTGGTGCTTGGGGGCGGGCAACAGTGGGAGGGCTTCTGGAGTTCTGGTCCCACTGGTGGACCTCCTGGTGACAGAGTGTTGGACTGTATGGGCCATTGGCCTGACCCAACATGGCTTCTCATATGCTCTCTCATGTTCTTATGCTGCCAGCATTCTCACTGTTATCTGGGGACAGGACCTTTACCACCCCTGACTGGTAGCAACTATAGCTGGAGGAGGTAATGGACAGAGGGACAGAAGGATTCTTTGATCCACCACCATAAGAGCAGAGTGGTGAGATATGGGATGGCTGGTTAGGCGTGAAGAGTCTGGTAAGGTCATGGCAACAGCTGGGATGGCTCCCATCCACATGAGAGAGAAGAAGAACAGCGTTCGAGTTGAGTAGCATCTTAAATTCCAGCAAGATATAAGCTCTTGAGAACTAACACTCTGACAAAAGTGTTCAACCAAGGAAGCGTTGACTCTCGAAAGCTTATCCCTTGGAAATCTTGATGCCAAATGTTTGCGGAAAGTGGCTGGGGCAAGGCTTCTGATTGGCCACTGGAAATTTGATTGGCTGTGCAGAATTCTTTTAGATGTCCTTTTCGGTGACAGCAGCCAACTTAGCACAAGGCTCTTCACTGTGTGATGGAAAGTCACTTGTGACAACCCCTAGATGGAGGGATCCATATCCCATGGCCACCATTTTGCGGCAACCCGTGTCTACCACACTGTGTTAGATTCAGTCCCGTAGCCAGGATTTTGTTGCTTGTGGGGCAAAAAAATTCTGATGGGCCTGGTGGGGCTGCTGTTATTTTGTGGGGCTGGCCCTTTAAGGAAGGGGGCGGTGCCCCTCAGAGCCCCACTGTAGCTACGGGCCAGGTTAAATTTCCAAAAGTGTCTGCAGGCTCAAAGAACACTGGGGATCCCAGGCTGAGTTTATAATCTGCATTTCTCACAAAATGCATTACAATATATAGAGAGGGGCTCATTTACACAAAGGTTCCAAACCACATAAGTCCATAGACCATTCAGTCACTTGTAGACATAAGTAGTCTTGTAAGGGAGGGGAGGCAGCAAACAGCTGGAAAGGGATGAGTTCCTCATCTCAGTTTCCACACAAAGACAGCTTCATCCAATGCTCCCTCCAGGGGCGCCGACTTTTTAAATCCTGGGGGGGCTAGCATATGCATGTGTGAAGCGCATGTGCCGGGACGATGTCCCCGCCACTGCCAGATCCTCCCCCCCACCCAGCTCTCGGCTCCCTGAATCCACTCGCTCTCTCCCTCCCTCCCGGAGCTATCCAGGTGATTGCCAGGGTGACACTCTGCCAATTGCCCCGAAACTCTATGGTGCCATAGAGTTTCAGGGTGAATGCTAGAGCATTGCCCCAGCAGTCATCCATATGGCTTCGGGAGGGAGGGAGGGAGGGAGCGAGTGGGTTCAGGGGAGCCAGGTAGGAGGGGAGCTGGGGGGGCGATGGGCCTAGGCATGGTGGCAGGTGGGTGCCCCATTTCACCGGGGGGGGCTCAGTTCCCCCTGGGAAATTTTAGGGGTGGCCTGAGCCCCTGAGCCCCCCCCCCAGTTGACGCCTATGGCTCCCTCTGTACTGTGGAGTCTTGTGGGCAAAAATTCTACTTTGTGAGCTACTGGCATTAAAGTTGTGAGTGAGTGATTTGGCTTCTGCATGGGTTAGTTTGCTCTGGAGCCCTCCTTCCTGAGCTAAGGCAAAACATGTGTGAGCTGGAAGCTAAAAACCTGTGAGCT
The DNA here is from genome assembly GCA_029233225.1 of Lepidodactylus listeri. Lineage (NCBI taxonomy): Eukaryota > Metazoa > Chordata > Lepidosauria > Squamata > Gekkonidae > Lepidodactylus > Lepidodactylus listeri. The sequence continues at coordinate 10,064,383 of JARCFY010000004.1, forward strand.
ACCTCACGCTAATTCAGCTTAGAGGGAACACTGGCTTCATCCCATCCATAGATCATTCAGACTCTTCATTCTTAACTTCTTGGTCTTTCTCTGAAGGGGATCAGACCCTCATAACAACTGAACCCTCCCGGCTCCGACGAGAGAGTCCCTTCTACTAAAAGAGGCTAACAGTGGTCTCATAAAAAAGATGACAATCCATAAACCACTAGGTCTGGTGTGTGAACGTCTCCTTTTATCGGCAAGCCCAGGAAACTGTCTCCCTTTGAAAATCAGTTGCACGGAGTGACGGTCACGGACTTAACACTCTTTATACTGATTAGGTGCAGAAACCACTAAATCAATCTGCAATTTAACAGAGCCGAGATTAGAGAAACAGGGACAGGTCGGTCTGCTGAATCAGCTCAGAAGTGACACTCCGGTCCTTTGCGTTGCATCCCTCAAAGCTTCCTCTTGTCACAGACAGGATGGATGGGGGAGCCAAAGAGAGAGAGAGAGAGTTTCAAGAACGATGGCCGCGGGGCCTGATCGCATCAGACCCTCTGATCGCCTTGCGGCATCTTTGGGTAACTCTGTGTCTAACTTCAGCGGTGAAGATTTTGGCATCAATCACCCAGGAGAGCGATCAAAGGTCGATTTTTTTCCCAACGCATGTTGGTGTGTTTTCAAAATTATCTGTAATCGATAAAGCTGTGCTGATTGCACTGGCTTTGCGGCCATTGCTGATGAGCGCGAGAGAGATGGGGAAATATTATTATTTGTTAAATAAACCAAATTTCTGCATGCATATCTTTGGGAATGTCCAGGGGTCCGTTGGGGCTGGAGCGAGGCGGAGCAAAGCTCCGCCAGCTCAGGAGTGGCCACTAGGGCAGCCACGGGCCGAATCAGATTCTCTAATCTGATTCAGCCCGCTGTCGAATTGCCGCCGAAATTCGGCAGCAACTTTAAAAGCAACTGGAGGGGAGAGGATTTGAGGGAGAGGCTCCAAACTTGCCGGGTAGCTGCTGGGGCCTCTTCTCGAAATACCCACCAAGTTTCAAGAAGATTGGACCAGGGGGTCCAATTTTACGGGCCCCAAAACAGGTTGCCCCCATTCCCTCCATTGTTCTCTATGGGAGGAAAAAAAGTTAAACTGACATTCCCTTTCTGACACACTTCCAGTGATGTCAAGGGATGGGGCATATGCTAATGAGTTATGCTAATGAGCTCCTGCAGCTCTTTTTCTACGAAAGGGCCCCTGGTTAAATAAACCAAATTTCTGCATGCATGCCTGTGGGAATGTCAATGACAGTATAAAGTACTGGGTCCCGAAATGTGTTGCAGTAAATCAGCTCATAAGTTTATTAGTGGTACAATTCCAGGTGACCGAACAGGGGTCTGCTTAAATATATGTCAAAACCGCACCCCCGGCCTTGCCCAAACTCCCTGATTGCCCTGATAAGATTACGCCCAAACTCCCTGATAGGATTAGTCATGAGTTACCTTAAACCAGAGGTCCCCTGGTGGAACCTGGGTGGCCGCTTGGTCTAATCTGCAATCTGGCCGGGCAACTGTCTCCCGAAGTGGAGCTCCGGTAGCCGGCCTGGCCACCTGCGTTTCTCTGACCACATGCACGGTTGCCATTAGGAAATAACACAATCCCTTTATTTTCACCTTCCCATATGCTGAGGTCGTATGTAACAGACACGAACAGACAAACAAACAAAAGGCGGCAGAGGGAACCCACACATCTCAGAGTATCACCGCCCCCAGCCCCTTCAGCCAACTAGACTAAGGCACCACGCCTCTAAACCTTTCCGGATCGAAACAAGAAACCAACCCTGTAAGGTTGTACACTCCTAAGGTAAGTCCCCAAAACAAGTTACTTTGGTAGCTGTAACCACCTTGGGTCAAAGTACTGGATACAGTTTGAAGCCCCCTTTGAATTAAAGAACACGCCGGATATAATGAAATTAATTTATTGAAAGGTTGTGTGTGTACATCAAGAGAGCAAAAAACAGAGGAGAAGGAGAAGAGGAGGAGGAGGAGGAGGAGGTTGGATTTATACCCCACCCTTCACTACCTGAAGGGGTCTCAGAGTGGCTTACACTCTCCCAGGGGTCCGTTGGAGCGGGAGCGCACAGGAGCGCAGCTCCAGGAGTGAGGAGCCCAGGGGGTGGGCACATGACCAAGCCACACCCCCTCCTCGGCTTCCCCGAGCAGTGCAGAGGCGCAGCGCCCTGGGGAAAGCCCGGCTAGGGTCTTTATTGATTTTAATGTTTTGTTTTAATATTGATAATTTTATCATTGTTCCTTTTATGACTGTGTGCTGCTTTTCCAGAGACTTGCTCAAGGTGGCATATAAATTTTCTAAGTATACCATTTTTTATCTGAGCACATGGCACATAAGTACTGGAGAAATTTCACCAACCCTTCAGCAGCTTCCACCCCATCAGTTTGGTGTAGTGGTCAGGAGTTGGACTCTAATCTGGGAGAACTGGATTTGATTCCCCACTCCTCCACATGCAGCTGCTGGTGTGACCTTGGGCCAGTCACAAGTTCTCTCAGAGCTGTTCTCTCATGAGCAGTTCTCAAAAGACCTCTCTCAGCCCCACCTACCTCACAGGGTGTCTTGTTGTGGGGAGGGGAAGGGGAAGGGATGGGTAGTGCACATGTCCTGGGTATCTCAAGTCTACTTGAAACCTGGTGGTTTCAAGGGAGCAGGAAGAGAATTAGGGTGTGTTCTTTATGCTTATTTTTATTGCACAAAGTATTGGATGGGGAAGGGAATGGAGGAAGAGCAATTTAGTTTCACTCACCTGTGGAGTGTAGCCTGAGGGGTGGGTGTTGCCTTCTGACACACTTCTGGTATGTTAGGGGGTGTGGCAAATGCAAATGGGTTATGCAAATGAGTTATGCTAATGAGCTCCTGCACCTCTTTTTCTACGAAATGACCCCTGCACTCTCCTTTCCCTTCCCTTTCCCGCAACAGACACCCTGTGAGGTAAGTGAGGCTGGGAGGGCTCATTCGAGAACTGCCTTTGAGAGAACAGCTCTGAGAGGACTTGTGACTGACCCAAGGTCACACCAGCAGCTGCATGTAGAGGAGTGGGGAATCAAACCCTGTTCTCCCAGATTAGAGTCTGCATTCTTCACCACTACACCATACTGGCTCTCAAGCCCAAGTGCAGGGGAGAAGAGGGGAAGCTGGTGGGATCAAATGACTAAGCTAAATAACTAACATAGATTCGTTGTTGTTGTTGTTAGCCATTCAGTCGTGTCCAACTCTTGGTGATTCTACAGGCCAGCTCCAATCTTGTACTCTTTCTTTAGGGGCTGCAGTGGCTCAAGTGGTTAAGATGCTGAATTGCAGACCGGAAGGTCGGTAGTTCAGCAGTTCGAGACCCAAGTGCTGCATGACGGAGTGAGCTCCCGTCTCCGGTCCCAGCTCCTGCCAGCCTAGCAGTTCGAAAGGAAGAAATTGCAAGTAGATAAACAGGTGCCGCTTCGGTGGGAAGGTAACAACATCCTGTATGCCTCGGTGTCTAGTCATGCCAGCCACATGATCATGGAAACGTCTTTGGACAGCGCTGGCTCTTCGGCTCGGAAACGGAGATGAGCACTGCATCCCTAGAGTCGTATTTGACTGGCTTTTGAGCAAGGGAAACCTTTACCTTTACTTTTACTCTTTCTTTAAGTTGTTCCATGCTCAGGCTGGTGTTGACTTTTATGGTGTCTGGCCACTGTGTTCTTTGGAGGCCCGGTTTCCTTTTGTCCCTAACCAATCCAAGCATAATTGCTTTTTCTAGTGAGTTCTTCTGCATAGATGCTTACAAACAATGGTTCTCTAATCCAGAGGTTACTTAGCAAGGCAGAGTAATGTGATGCAGTGGCTAAGAGTGTCAGACGAATATCTGAGAGACCCAGGTCTGAATCCCCGCTCTGCCATGGAAGCTTGCTGCATGAACTGGGGCTAGTCACACGCTCTCAGCCTAACCTACCTCACAGGGTTGTTGTGACAATAAAATGGGGAGTGATGTAAACCACTTTGGGTCCTCACTGGGAAGGCAGAGTGTACATATATCAAATAACTGAATGAATTAAATAAATACCTGCTAAAGCAGACATACGATTTTGTAGTGTAGCTCCTCTGATGAAAAGGGGGTGGGGTTCTCCCCACAGTGAGGGAACAATACATGTCCCTGTGTCAAAACCTTGTGTTTGTGCTGTTTGTGTTTTTTCAGCAGAGCTGTTTGTGTTTTTTCAGCAGTTCAGGAGTTTCCAACCTTTTTGAGCCTGTGGGCATCTTTGGATTTGGAATCCTGTGTCAGAACAACAAAATGGGTGCCGCGTGAGGTAGAGCCAACCACAAAATGGCTGCCATAGAAGGTGGAGCCAGCCACAAAATGGCTGCAACAGGAGGTGGAGCCAGCCACAATATGGCTGTTACAGAAGGTGGAGCCAACCAGAAAATGGCTGCCATGGGAGGTGAAGCTAACCAGAAAATGGCTGCCACAGAAGGTGGAGCCAACCACAAAATGGCTGCCACAGGAGGTGGAGCCAACCACAAAATGGCTGCTGAAAGAGATGGAGCCAATCACAATATGGGCACCGCAGAAGATGGAACCAGACACCCAGAGGAAACCCAGATGCGGGGGAGAAGAGGGGAAGCTGATAGGCAGTAGGGCAGACCAAAAAGGAAATACTTCCTTTACATAATAAGTGAATATAATGTGGAATTCAGTTTTAGAGGATGTGGTGGCCACAGGCATAGATGGTTTTAAAAGGGGATTAGACAGATTCTTGGAGGCTAGGTCTATCAGAGGCTGAAATGAACCTCCATGTTCAGAGGCAGTTAACCTCTGAATCCCAGAGCCAGGAGACAACACAAGGGGAAGGCCTCAGGCTCTCTGCCCTGTTGTTGGCCCTCCAGAGGAACTGGTTGTCCACTGTGTGAGACAGGATGCTGGACTGGATGGGCCACTGGTCTGACCCAGCAGGGGTCTTCTGATGTTCTTATGTCCCTAACCTCGCCAACCATGTGGTAAGGTGTTTAATATATGTTACATCACTGAATAACTCTCAATAAAATTAGTTTTAGCACCCTAACATTTTATCTACAAACATAGGCAACCCGAACAGACCTCTATCTTAGGGGTATCAAACATATTTTCCATCTTTTGGTATATATTTTCATTTCATTTCATTTATTACGGGTCTATACGACCGCAGTCTTGACCAAAAGAAAAAGGAAATTATCGGAAGGTATATATTACTCAAAGTAAATCTGAAAGAATTATGCAATGGGGGGAAAGGTGGGAAGTGATTTAAGAAGGATGATTTTTGAAAAATACAATACGTATTTTAGTTTTTACTTGGAGGGGGGTTAATGCCAGAACTTATCAAGAAGGTTGGCCCATCTCATTAAGTATGACACTTGAGTAGTATCTTCATTAAACTAATGTCATTGATTTCCCCCATGACGGTACTAGTTAAGGCAGAATGTCACACGTCAGCAAGATAAGAATTGACAGAGAAAGATGAATGAGGGAGTTCATTGAGGTTATCCTTCTCAGAATCCTTTACTGCAGGGTAGAAAGATTCAGGTGGGGTAGCTTGTGTTGGCCTGAAGCAGCGGAACAGAGTTCGAGTCCAGTGGCACCTTTAAGACCAACAAAGTTTTATTCAAGGGGTCAGAAGAAAATCTATCACAGAGAGGCAAGGCCACAGCCTGACTACCTGACATAATGTTCCATTGGACGTAAAGTTGTGATGTGTGCTCAAAGACAAATGTGTTTTCGTTTCACTGGATGCTCTAAAGGATGTCCCAAGGCAGATCCCAGTAAAAAAAGACCATCACAGGGATCAGGGTTGCCAACCTCCAGGTGGTGGCTGGAGATCTCCTGAGATTACAACTGGCCTTCAGATGACAGAGACCAGTTCACCTGGAGAAAATGACCACTTTGGAAGGTGGGCTCTGTGGCATTATCTAACAAATTGTACTTTCCCCTCTCTATACCCTGCCATCTTCAGGGTCCACCCCATAAATCTCCAAGTACCAGAGTTGGCAACCAATGCTCCCTCTAAGCCAGTTTGGTGTAGTGGTTAAGTGCATGGACTCTAATCTGGGAGAATTGGGTTTGATTCCCCAGTCCTCCACTTGCACCTGCTAGATGACCTTGGGCAAGCCATAGTTCTGTCCCAGCTGTCCTCTCAAGGACAGCTCTGAAAAGAGCTCTCTCAGCCCCACCTACCTCACAGGGTGTCTGTTGTGGGGAGGGGATGGGAAAGGAGTTTGTAAGCCGCTCTGAGACTCCTTCAGGTAGTGAAGGGCAGGGTATAAATCCAATCTCTTCTTCTTCTTCTAAGCTGTGGAGTCTTGTGAGCAAAAATTCTACTTTGGGAGCTACTGGCATTAAAGTAGTGAGTGAGCGATTTAGCTAGTATATAAAGTAGTTTGCTCTGGAGCCATTCTTCCTGAGCTAAGACAAAAATGTGTGAGCCGAAGGCTAAAAAACTGTGAGCTGGCTCACACTAACTCAACTTAGAGGGAACACTGCCTCCAATCCTAACAGGGACCCTTCTTTTATTTAAAGTTGCAAGCCTCCAGGGGCAGCCTGGAGATCTCCCACTTTTATAACTGATGTCCTGACAAAAGAGTTCAGTCCCCCTGGAGAAAATGGCTGCTTCAGAAGGTGGATTTTATGGCATTATACCCTGCTGATGTCTTGTCGTAAGTCAGTCTGTGCTCAGTGCCAGCATGGCTTCCTCAGATGAAGAACTGCCTGCAGTCAGCCCTCAGCCAGTAATTGAACAACCAGCTGCAGCTGGCTCTGAGCCAGGAGGAGAGCAACAAGAGATCAGGTGATCAGGTTCAGAAGTCACAGCCTACAGATGAAACTGAGCCAGCAACTTGTAGCTCTGAAGCAGTAAACAAGGCATCAGAAGCCACTCCCAGCCCTCTTAGCTCACCCACACCCCTGCAGCACTGATGCTGTCAGAAGCAAGCTGAGTTGCAGAAAAGGAGGAAAGTGCAAGACTTTTGGCCTGTCATCAGCTGTCAACTGATGAGATGGATGAGTAGTTTCAGGATGATTTCCAAGGAATTAGCTGGGAGTGGAGCTCGTTTAGACTTGGCTATAAAATCAATTGGGAGAAGCAGCAGTTTTGTGGATGCAATAAGCTGTCACTGAAACCTTGACCTAACTATTAGCTTTTCTGGAACCCCTGACCCTGGATTGGACTTCCTACCTGGATTTCTAGACTGGACTTGGCATGCCTGCTCTCTGGAACCCCTGACTTTTTGGCTGGATCCTGGTTACTCTTTGCAACTTTGACTGTAACCTGCCCTGCTGAACCCCAGCCCTTGTCTCCCAGGAGGACTGCACCAGTATAGGTCTCTTCCCTCCCCAAACCCTTCCCTCCTCAGGCTCCACCCCCCCAAATTTCCAAGTTCTTTCCCAACCCAGAGTTGGCAATCCTACTTTCATTTCCAAAGCAGAGCATAATGAGGGCATTTTCCCACACACAGTGAATAACTTACCTTCAGTCCACTTCCAATGCACTTGAGTTATGGTTTGCAAGTGGATTTTGCTGTTTGGCCTGGGAAAATCCAGTTGTAAAGTGCACTGGAAGTGGGTTGAAAGTGCATTATTCTGAGTGTGCAAAAGCACCCCCCGTTTTTCCATTGCTTTGTTCTTACTTGCCCTCATAATTGCTGAAGTGATGGTGGAAAGTGCTGTCAAGTCATAGCCAACTTATGGTGACCCCTCATGGGGAGGTTCAAGGCCATAAACATGCCTCTGCATAGCAATTTAGGGCTTTCTCGATGGTCTCCCATCCACATACTAACCACAGCTGACCCTGATTAGCTTCTGAGATCTGACAAGGTCGGGCTAGCTTGGGCAATCTAGGTCAGGGTAGAAATTTCATCCTGAAACACTTTAATCCTTTGAAATATCTCAGGTATGTCACAAGAACATAAGAAGAATCTTGCTGGATCAGACCAATAGTCCATCTAGTCCAGCATCCTGTCTCACACAGTGGCCAGCCAGTTCCTCTGGAGGTCCAGCAACAGGGCACAGAGACCGAGGCCTTCATAAGAACATCAGAAGAGCCCTGCTGGATCAGACCAGTGGTCCATCTAGTCCAGCATCCTGTCTCATACAGTGGCCAACCAGTTCCTCTGGAGGGCCAACAACAGGGCATAGGGGCCGAGGCCTTCATAAGAACATCAGAAGAGCCCTGCTGGATCAGACAAGTGGTCCATCTAGTCCAGCATCCTGTCTCACACAGTGGCCAACCAGTTCCTCTAATAACAGGGCATAGAGGCCGAGGCCTTCCGCTGATTTTGCCTCCTGGTTCTGGGATTCAAAGGATTAGTGCCTTTGAATGTGGAGGTTCATCTAAGGAGAAGCTGACAAATTTACATGTGGGTTTTGTTTGTTTGTTTCGCCTTAATTAAAGGTAGGTGAATCTTCAGTCTAATTCAGATTTTGAATATTAGCCCAACATTCCTTTTGAAATTGTGGAGTGTGGAAGGCAGGGTCATCCTTTCAAACCAGGGTGATGGGAAATCACTTGATCTAACTGTTGCAGGGAAAAATGCAACTTTAACACAAGGGATCCAAGGAGATGGGCGAAAAGCCGTGAATGACAAGGTTTTCGTTTTGTTCGTTTCAAGTCACCGTCCGCCAGACTCCCGAGCTTCTCATCTCTTCTGCACCAGCCGCCACAGCCTCGGTTGGGGAGATCACAGAGCTGCTCGGGGCAATCTGTCAAAAGCCAGGTTGTGGCATTTTCCAGCATTGATGCTCTCATCCCCCCCTCCGCAGAGATACACCAAGCATTTTAACATGGCCATGCTGTCAATATGTGAGAGCTCCGTGTCTCACATGATTCCACTATGGAAAATATATTATGTATGGTTACCAGTTCTGGATTGGAAAATTCCTGGAGATTGGGGGGGGGGGGGGAAGCCTACGTAAGGCAAGGTTTGGGGCAGAAAGGAATCTTAGCAGGGTATAATCCCATATACCCTAGGACAGGGGTGGGCAAACTGTGGCTCAGGAGCCGCATGCGGCTCTTTCACATATATGATGTGGCTCCTGGCAGGGCGACTGGGGAAGCTAAATATCATTAGCAAACAAATATCCTTGGACAAATTAATATCATCATCAATATCTGCTTTTACCCCTTCTGTTATTATTTTGGCAGTCTCATTTAATGTTACTAAAAAGCAAATCTGCTTATTTTCCAATAAAAGCAGGTAATATTTGTTCATGTCTTGTGGCTCTCAAACATCTGATGTTTATTCTATGTGGCTCTTACATTAAGCAAGTTTGCCCACCCCTGCCCTAGGACCATTAGGGGCCTAGATGCTTCAGGACCTACCATAGGTGCTTCAGGACCCACACCAGTTTGGTGCGTGGACTCTAATGTGGGAAAACTGGGTCTGATTCCTCACTCCTCTACACGCAGCTGCTGGTGTGACCTTGGGTCAGTCACAAGTTCTCTCAGTGCTGTTCTCTCAAGGGCAGTCCTTGAAAGAGCTCTCTCAGCCCCACCTACCTCACAGGGTGGGGAGAGGAAGGGAACGGAGATTGTAAGCCGCTCTGAGACACGTTTCGGTAATGAAGGGTGGGGTATAAATCCAGTCTCTTCTCTGTATTCTATGGGCTTGAGGGGCAACAGTTGGAGGGCTTCTGGAGTTCTGGCCTCGCTGGTGGACCTCCTGATGGCACCTGGGTTTTGGCCACTGTGTGTCACAGAGTGCTGGACTGGATGGGCCACTGGCCTGATCCAACATGGCCTCTCTTACGTTCTTAACCATTTCAATCGGCATCTGGATAAGACTTAAAAATGAGACAGTTCGCTCACTTACTTACAGTCCTGGCTGTCATCTGTTTAACCTCTGTAGCACAGAGATTCCTGGGGAACTGAAGTCTGAAATATTCATTCACCCAGAATGCAATCTCCCTGTTCACGTGTGCTGTGTGAAAAATCCCGTAACTAATTAGAAAGCTTGATCATCATGTGTCTTTTATCCAAAAAAGCGTTTCATCGTTACCACCACCTCCCGAGCCCTTTGCGTCCTCTCCATAACGTGCTCCACAGCTGCCGGCTTTGATGCCTCTTTACCTTTCAATATGCTGAAAAACACAGAGCCCAAGGAGGACTTGGGGAAAAAATAAAATCAATGGGAGGAAAAGATGTGTCTCTCACTGGTACATCAGTTCTTGAAATAGCAAAATCTCCTAGCACCCAGCCAGGGCTGGTGCCCGGCGTTTTTGTGCCCTAGGCAAGGCTACACGAGAGCCTGCAGCCAGTTGGAGGGGCGCTGATTGTCTGCTCTGTGCTCCTCAGGTCTGTGCCCTAGGCGGTTGTCTAACTTGATCTAATGATAGCACCGGCCCTGCACCCGACCATAACATCCAGCGTTTCCTGTTGTACACCATTGCATTTATCAGATAGAAAACACATCAAACAGGTCTTCTGTGAATTCTTTGAGTTTTTCTCCGGCAGGTAACTTCTTTGTACCTGCTTCCCCCAAAGGGAATCCTGTATCATCCATTTTTAAACTTGGGACTTGATTGGGCCAACTGGCTGCTAAACTTCTGATGCAGGGTTGCCACTCACCTAGTTTCAGCTGGTATTCTCCCGCATTTTACTGTGGCACTCCGGTTGCTTTCCTCGGGGCCGCGAAAGGGAAATGGGAATACAGGGTTGGCGTGCATCACAACATCACTTCATGCAAGAACCCAGAAGTGATGTCATGCCATCTTTTACCACACAGATTTGAGGTACTCCCGGAGTATCACAACGTACTCAGCACTGTTTTTCAAGAAATTCCCCCAGCCCCAAATGCTTCCGCCATTTGCAGGAGCTGGGCTGACAACCAGCATTCTGTCAGATTCTACTCTGTATGCACAATGATTTTTCTTATTACTGAATGTTTCTTTCTCTCTTTGAATCTGACAAAGATATATGTTGCTGAAGGCTGCTCTGGTTTTTACTTTCGTTTTCTTTGTAGTTGTTATCTACCATATGTTTTATTGCCTCCTTTATGTCAATGGCCTGTCTGCTTAATGTTACTTCTTTAGGCGGGAGGTGGGTTCCTGCATTCCAACACGTCATATAAACACTAGCTATCTTGTTCCTGTTCCCTCCCCCTTTTCACTCCAGGCTCCCAGGACACTATCTAAAGGTTTCTAGCCTTGAAGGTTATTTTATTGTCGTGGTTTGAATGTTTTGCCTAGGACTTAGCACATCTGGGTCCCACAGGCCAAAAGGGGAATGTTTATCCTTTCGCACCTACGGTGGGAACAAAAGGGTCCTCTGTCTTTCCGTATTTTTTCTTGTATGCTGATTGGTGGTAAATGTTTAAGCATTCATGTTTGTAGGTATATTAACCCCAAGCCTTCTTTATATGGAATCTCTAACAAACATCGAGACCTGTTCCAGTATTTGAATAAAGGACTATGTTTTAACCAACAAAGGCCTGATCATTTGCTGATAGCACAGAAGCCTCACACATTCCCTCTAAGCTGAGTTAGTGTGAGCTAGCTCACCCTTTTTTTAGCCTCCAGCTCACACGTTTTTGTCTTAGCTCAGGAAGGAGGGCTCTGGAGCAAAACTAATATATGCAGCAGCCAAACTGCTCACTCACAACGTTAATGCCAGTAGCTCACAAAGTAGAACTTTTGCTCACGATACTCCATAACGTAGAGGGAACATTGCTGATAACCCTATTGATATCCTTGGAGCCCTGAGCTATTCTTGCGTCCAAGTGGCAGTGGTGGAAAGGGCCGGCAAGTCCCAGCTGACTTATGGTGACCTCACAGGGTTTTCAAGGCAAAGGACTAACAAAGGTGGTTTACCATTGCCTTCCCCTGTTTAGCAACTCTGGACTTCCATTAACTGCCTTGCATAGCAACTCTGGATTTCCTTGATGATCTCCCATCCAAATACTAAGCAGGGCAGACCCTGCTTAGCTTCCAAAATCTGACGAAACTGGGCTAGCCCGGGCCATCTAGCTCAGGGCTTTCTCCATGTTTTTTTTTTCCTCTACAAGTAAAGGGCAGGGTATAAATCCAATCTCTTCTTCTCCTTCTTCTGTGTAGAAGAGAAGAAGAGAAGAGATTGGATTTATACCCCGCCCTTCACTATCCAAAGGAGTCTCAGAGTGGCTTACACTCTCCTTTCCCTTCCCCTCCCCTCCCCACAACAGACACCCTGAGAGGTCAGTGGGGTTGAGGGAGCTCTGACAGAAACTGCTCTTTTTCAAGAACAGCTGTGCCAGAACTATGGCTCGCCCAAAGTACATTCGGCAGGTGCAAGTGGAGGAGTGGGGAATCAAACTTGGTTCTCCCAGATTAGAGTCCGCGCACTTAACCACTACACCAAACTGTGAACCCAGATATGAGCAGAACTGCCAGGGGACACTGACAAGGGGATTTGTGGGGTGTTCTGGGATGTCCCCGGCGCAATGACATCACCCAGAACTGACATCATCACATCAGCGATGCTGGGCAGAGACGCTCTGGTTTGAGGGCAAAACTCTGGTTTTAGACCAAATTTACCATAGTGTTTCGCCCTCAGACCAGAGTATCCCCGTGCAATGTCCCCAACGTGATGACATCACTTCCGGGTGATGTCATCATATCGGAGATGTTGCAAAGGAACGTGGCTGTTTGGGGGCAGGGTTTCCCCCACAGGTCAGCTGGCCAGCAGTGGACAGAAGCCCTGAAAGCTGGGGAAACCCCACCGGGACCTGGGGACTGGCAGCCCTAGATCTGAGGCCCTGGATGAACTGGTTGTATAACAGCAGTATTGAAGTCCATATGACTGTAACATATTTCCCTTTGTGCCAAACATGAAATAGTCAGTGTTTCGGGTTGCAAGAGGCCTGCCGCACTATTTCAGTGGATACGTTCGCCTTTCCAAAAAAGTGGCATTGCACATTCTAGATATTTCTCTGCCATGTGAAAAAAAATGCAGCTTTCACAATGGCGGGGTCATCTGACTTTGTAATTCTCCCATATTTGAATGTTAGGTGCAGATTTGAACTCGGGTAGTGGCATAGGCGTAGACTATGGGGGGGCTTGAGCCTCCCCCGAAATTTCCCGGGAAGGGACTGAGCCCCCCCCGGGAAAATGTAGCGCCTGCTGCTGTGCCTCCCGGGACCCTTCCGAGGCCGGCAGCTGCTGCTGCCACTGCCTCTCCCCCCCCCACCTGGCCACTCTTCCATCCTTCCCTCTCCCTCCCTCTTTTCCCAGCGAAGGGAGAGGGAAGGCATGGGGGGGGGGGAAGAGAGGCACCGGCAGCAGCGGCTGGCGGGCCTCAGAAGGGCCCGGGGAGGTTTCCCGGTGGGGGGGCATCACCCCAGCGAGCGCATGCACGAAGCGCACGTGCTAAAGAGCCCCCGCCGCTGCCCCCGGAATTTACAAAACTCTACACCCCTGGGTAGTGGTGATGGCCCAAAACAGACATGATAAAATGGATTCCCATCCAACTGTAAAAGGTAAATTGGATTAAGGGGCTTGCAGGGAGGAGAGACTGCTGCTTTTTTCCTGATCTCTTCTTTTTTATGTGCAGTTGTTGTTGTTGTTTTTAATAGAGGCACATTCAGTCTTGTGAGTCCCCACCTGCATTCATAGGTGGTGCAGTCCAAGCACAGACTGACCATCTGCATGGTCTGTCTGGGACTGAACCAGGATGGTGTGGTGGTTAAAAGACTCTAATCTGGAGAACCGGGTTTGATTCCCCACTCCACACAAAGCCTGCTGGGTGATCATGGGCCAGTCCTGGTTCTCTCTGAATGCTCTCAGCCCCACCTGCCTCACAAGGTGCCTGTTGCGGGGACAATGAGCTGCAGACCAGAAGGTCGGTAGTTCAGCAGTTCGAGACCCGAGTGCCACATGACGGAGTGAGCTCCCGTCTCTGGCCCCATCTCCTGCCAACCTAGCAGTTCGAAAGCAAAAATCTGCAAGTAGATAAATAGGTACCGCTTTGGTGGGAAGGTAATAGTATTCTGTGCACCTCAGTGTCTAGTCACGCCGGCCACGTGACCACAGAGAAGTCTTTGGACAGCACTGGCTCTTCAGCTTGGAAACAGAGATGAGCACTGCCCTCTAGAGTCAGATTCGACGGGCCTTTGAGCAAGGGAAACTTTTACCTTTACCTTTAAGAGAAGGCTGCTTTGTGACTCCTTTTGATAGAGAAAAAATGGGGTATAAAAACTTACTGTTGAGAGCAAGCAGGGTGTCGTGGTTAATAGCAGCAGATTCTAATCTGGAGAATTGGGTTTGATTCCCCACTTCTCCATCTAAAGCCTGCTGGCTGACTTTGGGCCAGTACCAGTTCACTCAGAACTAGGGGTGTGCACTTGGGATATACCGAGCTAAATAAATACCCCCAAAATAACTTATCGGTATTTTGGGGGTATTTATTCAGCCAAATACATATCAAAGATCTGTATTTGGCTACCAAAGTAGTTGCCCCCAAATTAAAGGTGATATTACTCAGCTTTTGAGGGGGCTCAGATACTCACAGAGTCCTGTGGCCCCTGCTGCATGATTCCCCAGTCAAGGGAAGTTATTTAAGCTTTAAATACCTTCTCTTCCCTTCTCTCCTGGGTTTAGGCCCCTTTTGTGGTGTGACTCCCCAGTGACAGAAAGGTAATTTAAATTACTTTCCTTTGCTGGGGAGTCACACTGTGGAGGCAGCATGAGCCCGAGAGGGAAAGGGGAGGAATTTAAAGTTAAAATACCTTCCTTCCACCTGCCGAGTCATGTCGCACAGTGTGGTGTGGTGAGTGAAATTCTCTATTATACTATATGGGGATGGTCCCCATATGGTATAATGGATCTGAGTATATTCGGGTTCTCGAATATTAACCCGAATACCAGTGGAATACTGATAGTGGTATTTAGGCATATTCAGGTGTATTTTTCAGGTACAACAGACCTGAATCCAAAATAACCCCCTTCCCTCCCTACACACCTCTACTCATAGCTCTCTCAGTCCTACCTGCCTATTGTGGGGAGGGGAAGGGAAAGGAGAGTATAAGCCTCTTTGAGACTCCTTACGGTTGAGGAAAGTTGGGTATAAAAACCTACCCTTAAGGCTGATTTTACATCTGACTTTCCTGCTGGAATCATTCTAGTTACAAAAAAACCTGCCCACACCTCTGTGCGGTGTGAAACCATGCTGCTACTGAAATGTCCATATCTACTAATTGCCCTCCTGTGGTCAAGCTAGTATAATACCACTTTATTCTGCTTTAAACAATTGTGGTTTCTTAGTGCACTTAGACCCCCTGGAGTGAAATTTCACACCACTGTGAAATCAGCACAGGAAAAGACAGCAGTCAAACTACTTTAGAGGGGAGGTGTAAAATCAGCCTAAAGTCTTCTTCACCTCCTGTACTATTTGTGAGACCTAGACAGCCATCTTGACCAGACTTTATACTTTTATCCCCAAGGGTCTTGATACGCTGCTCTAGTAGTATTCTTCCCTTGACATGATTTGTTGAAGGAAATAACTGACACACCGTCTCTTTTGTGTCCAACACAGGATAGGGGATTTGGGATTTGTAGTTTACGGCATCACTGATTTCCAGCATTACCGAGAAAGATCCACGGTCGCATATCAATGCGAACAACTCCGGTTACAACTGAAATCCAATAAAGCATCTGGCATTATTATTTGTTACCCTTTTATTAAGGAAAAGCATTTCAGAGCATGCAATATAACCTGATTTATATCCTGTCGTTTGTCAAGAAAACATCTTGCTATTATACCTTGTTAACCGACAAAGAGACCCTTCTTTCAACATTATGAGAAGTAAGGCTGGATAAATAATAACGGGGGGTGGGGGGGATAATTGTCACATCACATACAAAAGGTACATTATGAAAATATGATACCTTGATGGTTTCTGCCGGAAGACATCTGCACAGTAGTAATTCCCATTTCTGGATGACATTTTGCTTACTATATTTTATAAGGGGCGGCGGGGGGGGGGGATAGTTTGGAATGTCTACCTATGTTATTCTAAATTGTTTCATAGTTTATTGAACTGGGGTATAATTTTGTGGCGCCCCTTATTTCTAAGGAAGTGTGAGATTCCTGTTGTTCAAAGGGCTGGACTGTTTTCACTTGGAGGAGGGCTTTGGAGTGGCTATTTCTCCTTCCCTCTGCAGGCCATTTCCCAAATTACCCAGCCTAGTCTCCTATTAGATTAAGGTGTGGTTACCTGGTGAATAGGAGCCAAACATAATTTTTTTGGGGGAAGGGAATTCCTTGGAATTACAAGGGGAAAGGGCTTTTCACTGTCTCCACATTGTTCTTGGGTTAGGGGACAGATCTAATTCAACCTGATCTTGGGCCCATTATAACTAGGAATGGCAGGAATAATGTGAGAATTGAGAACATAAGAAGAACAACATTTCCCTGGGCGTGTAAGAAAGGGCCACAGGAACTAAGCACTGAGGCAACCCTTCCTGCCCTCCCTTCTCATGATCTGCCCGAGTTCACAGAATCAGCATGGCTGTCAGATGGCCATCTAGCCTCTGTCTGAAACCCTCCAAAGAAGGAGAGCCCACCACCTCCTGAGGAAGCCTGTTCCACTGAGGAACCGCTCTGACTGTAAGGTAGTTCTTCCTCATGTCTAGCCGAAAACTCTTCTGATTTAATTTCAACCTTTTGGTTATCGTCCAACCTTTTGGGCAACAGAAAACAACTCTGCACCATCCTCTATATGACAGCCCTTCAAGTATTTGAAGATGGTTACCTGTCAGAAGTTTTCTTGCCTCAGAGGAGGCAAGCCCCAACCCTCACCAAGCATAGCGATGGTGAGGGGGGGCCGATTTGCCCCCTGGGGGCAAGAGGAGGCGCCGGCGCTGTGCTTTACACAGCGCCGGGGGGGGGGAGAAGCTGGCTAATAAAAGCCGGCTCCTCCCTCTTCCCAGCCAGTGCTTCAGCGTGCTTGGAGGGCTTCAGCATGCTCGGGAGAGCATGTGGGTCGGGAACTCCTGCCTGAGAAGCAACGTGGGACGCGGCGGCGGTTCAGGACTCGGCGGCGGCGGACGGCAATGCGGCGGACGGCGACGCGGGATTCAGCAGCGGCGAGATTCAGCAGCGGACGGCGACGCAGGATTCAGCAGCAGCGGCGGACGGCGACGTGGGAATCAGCAGCGGCGGCAGCAGACAGTTTTTGGCGGGGAATAGGGGCCTTTTGGGGGTTCTGGGCCTGAGGGAGGGGGGGAAATCAGCGGCGGCAGCGAGCGGCAGTTGTTTCGCCGGGGAGCAGGGGTGGAAAGGGGAGGTGATCCTACGCGGCCCTGACGGTGGCAGCGGAGAGCTTTGGCAGTTGAGGGGAAAGGGGGGTTGGGACGGGCAGACCAACACCGGCGGTTCCGCGGCCCTGCCCGGAGGCAGTAGGATAGGGAGCGGGCGCTTCTGACCACGCTCCACGTGCGGGCAGAGGGCGGGAACCAAGGCTCCAGCGGCTCGGGCCACAGGGCAGGAGGAAGCCCCAGGCTTGCAGCGCCGTGCGTGTGCTCGGGCGGTGGCTGGGGAATTGGCGGTCCAACAGCAGCGGCTACTGCGGCCCTGTGAGGGGGGGGAGCCAAGGCGACAGCTGTTCCGGCCACAGGGCAGGACAAGGCCCGGGCTCGTTGCTCCGTTTGCGGGGGGGATTGGGCTGAGTCTTCTTAGGCCACGGGGGAAGCGGAGGCCCGAGGTCGCTGCGCCACACGTGTGCGGGAAGGGAAACCAAGGCCCCAGCTCCGTGGGTTGCGGGGGGGGAAGAGACCCGGGCCCAAGCGCGCTCGCCACGCTGCGCCTGCGTGCGGGTGGAAGCCACGTGCGTGCGGGTAGGGAAAGCAAGGCTCCAGCTCTCTAGGCGCCTTATTTCAGGGCCGGGCTGCCACGTGAGTTTTGTTTTGTTCTTTAATTTTCTTTTATTTTAAGGAGTCCCTTTGGTTTGTTATTTCGATTGGTTTCTTACACCATGGGTTCGCAGAGAAGGAAGGGTGCAAGTGGGGGGGGGCGATCCCAAGCGGGCAAGGCGGCCAGCTGGGGGGGGGAAGCCGCCTCCACCGAAAAAGCTGGCAGGGCCTCGCAAGCCCCCAAGAGCCCCACCTTGCCCCCAGCCCTCTCCACCGCAGCATACTCCAGTGCTGCCGGAGGGGCCTCAGGAGACAAATCCAGTGCCTGCTCCCATTCCGCCTGGGGGTGTTTTGCCTGCGGGTCCGGCTCTCCCTGTGGTGCCAGGGCAAGTGGGTGTCCACGGGGGGCCACAGGCATATATGTGTCAGGCTCCTTTTGCAGCTCTGGCACACGGGTTCCTGCCGCCGGCACAATTCATTCCCGCGGCTTCCAATCTCCTACCAGCTCCTGGGCATGGGGGTAGCAGCAGTGTGGCAGCACCTGTGTATGGTGGCTTGGATGATCGGGTTACCAAGGCTATTTTGGACAGGCTGTCTGCAATTGAACAGCGCCTTGGTGGCCTTGCTGGTGCTCCGCCGGGGGCAGCATTGGTTTCTCAGGTACCCGCTGCTGTTTCTCAAACTCAAGTGTTGACAATGCTTTCCACCATAGACGGCAGCGGCAGTGGGTCAAGCTGGTTCTGGGACAGCTGTGGACGGGGACACCGCAGGGCAGCAGTTTCCAGATGAACAGATTGCGCCGGTACCCACGGAATCTCCTGCAGGTACGTTGTCAGCCACACAGGACGCGCAGGTCACTGGGGTCCAGTGGCCATGGGACTCAGTGGGGGGGAATGAGGCAGCCCTAAACACGGTGATGGGGCGGCACACTGCCATGCCATTGCAAGGACAGCAGGATGGGGGTGACGCCCCTGCATCGCCACCACACCAGGAGGGGGACGGAGCTCTGGGAACTCAGGCCACAGCCCATGCCCAGCAGGGCGAGGGGGCCGCGGTAGCCAGAACATATGAGATGGTCCCTGCAAAGGAGTTGCCTGAAGGGGACGTGGCAATGCCCTTGGGCGAACACCTCACCACTGCCACACGGGAAAAGATTATCAGGGGGGACTTTGTTGATGTTTTTTTCTCTCCTGTACCGGGAGTTGGACAAAAAGGACAAGGAGGACTTGGACGAGGGGGAGAAGGAGAGGTTGAAACGGAGGACAGTGGACAGGATATATGCCAACTGGTACCCGGGGTTTTTGATTTATGCAGGGGTGATCATTAGGGCACGCCCAGAGCGTGCACTACCTTTGCTACAATACATGGACATAATTTATAAGGCATATTCTGATTTTGCGGGGTCTGCTTGGGTGGAATATGATAGGCGCTTCCGGATGAAGGCGGCAATGTACCCCTCCATCCGCTGGGACCAGATCCATCCACATCTTTGGATGCAAGTCGTGTCCTCAGCTGAGCCTATTATGGGAGACCATACGGACAGTGGTCACATAGCAAAGCGAGCAGGAAATAGCTACGCAGCTACACATGGCAACTCAGGGACTACCCGGCTCCAGGCCGGGCAGTATGTTCAAAAACGCCCACTGTGCTGGGGATTTTCAGGGCAGGGGTTTTGCAATCGGAGGATGTGCAACTTCAGACACGAGTGCCCGGTCTGCGCTGGCCCCCATTCCTTTCCGGCTTGCTCAAAGACAAGGGGCCGAGGTGGCAGGAAGCAGGGTGGAGGAGAGGGTCAGGCTCCACCTGACAAAGGGGCCAAGCCCAATTAGGGTCCCTGTTTTGGAACGCTGGCTGCGCCTATACCCTCGGCGGGAGGATGGGCAATATTTGTTGGATGGTTTTCGCATGGGTTTTAGGATTCCATTTGTGGGTGACAAACAAGCTTTTTTTGCTCCCAATTTGCCATCGGTGAGAGGGTTGGAGCATGTAGTTAGGTCAAAAATCAATAAGGAATGTGCAGAGGGTAGAGTGGTTGGCCCCTTTCCTTCACCCCCGGTGCCTAACCTTCGTGTATCACCTTTGGGTGTGGTTCCGAAGAGGGCGCCGGGGGAGTATCACCTCATTCACCATCTATCCTACCCTAGGGGCAGTTCGGTGAATGATGGGATACCAGAAGGGCTGTGCTCAGTGAGATATACTTCTTTTGATGAGGCGGTCTGCATGGTCAGGAAATGTGGGCGGGGGGCCAAGATGGCAAAATGTGATATTAAGTCGGCCTTCCGCCTCCTCCCGGTGCACCCTGAGGACTTTGTTCTCCTCGGGTTTTCTTTCGAGGGGCAATACTATCTGGATAGGGCGCTACCTATGGGATGCTCGGTATCCTGTGCGGCATTTGAACGATTTAGCACCTTTCTGGAATGGGCATTGCGCACACACACAGGTTTCCATTCGACCGCTCATTATTTGGATGATTTTTTATTGGCAGGGCCATCTGGGTCAGGGGAGTGCATGCACCTTCTCCAGACATTTAAACGTTTGGCAGGGGAGTTGGGGGTCCCCTTAGCCGAGGAAAAGACCAAAGGGCCCAGCGTGGTTTTGAATTTTTTAGGCATAGAGTTGGACACTGTTCAGGAGGTTTCCCGGCTACCCCAGGATAAGATTGCGATTTTATTAGGTTTGCTGGACGGGCTAGAGGGAAAGTATAAGGTTACACTTCAAGAATTGCAACATCTGATTGGGCATCTCAACTTTGCATGCCGGGTCGTAGCACCCGGGCGCGCCTTTCTGCGCCGGTTGTGCGATTCGACAAAGGGCTTGAGGAGGCCTTATCACCGGACTAGAATTACTCAGGGTATGCAGGAGGATTTGGCAGTTTGGAGGAGTTTTCTGTCCGCTTACAACGGGGTTTCCTTTTGGAGAAATGACCTGCGCTTGGAGGCAGAGCTCCAGGTCACCTCTGATGCAGCGGGTTCTTCCAGCTTCAGTAACTACTTCCGGGGACATTGGTGCGCAGAGGAGTGGCCAGCTCAGTGGATTGATGCAGGCTGGGTGCGGGATCTGACCTTTCTCGAGTTCTTTCCCATTGTAGTAGCAGTGCACATCTGGGCAGAGACACTGGCTAACCACACAGTCCACTTCTGGTGTGATAACATGGCTGCAGTTCAGGTCATCAACTCACTAACATCTAAGTCAGCTAGGGTGATGGCCCTTGTTAGAGCATTTACCTTACAATGCATGAGGTTTAATATCTTGTTCAAGGCTAGGCATGTGCCGGGGGTTAATAATGGAATCGTGGACGCTCTATCTCGGAAACAGATGGAGAGATTCCGTCAGTTGGCCCCGGATGCGGACCCGTTTCCGGTAAAGATGCCAGAGTACCTATGGGAAATTGGAGGGCTGAAGCTGACAGGGCAATGGGTTTAGCCCTGGCACCTAGCACTCGTCGTTCCTATATGAGGGCAGGACGGGAGTTTGTGGAGTTTAGAAACCAGGTGGGCCTCCAACACCACTGGCCCATCCCGGTGTCTGACCTTCGTCAGTTCTGTGTGTTCCTGAAAGGTAAGGGGCTGTCTGTCCGTTCCATTCGGGGGAAGCTATCGGCCTTGGCTTTCGCGAGCAAAGCCGGGGGTTTCAGGGATGATTCCAATGATTTCAGGGTTAAGAAAATGCTAGAAGGCTGGGCACGGGAGAAAGGCACCCCACAGGATGACAGGGCGCCATTCACCCCTATAATTCTGAAGGGTCTGAGGCTTCAGTGGGTATCTTTATGCACGGATGCTTTTGAGGTGGCCTTGTTTCATGCGGCCGCGTTGGTAGCCTTCTTTGGGGCTCTCAGGATAAGCGAGTTGGTGGCTTGATCTCGGAATGACAGATCTGAGTTTGCACTCCACCGCCGGGACATCCAGGTTGACCAGGAGACACTACACATCACAGTCAGGCGGTCAAAGACGGACCAGGGCCGGCGGGGGATGAGGGTGTCCTTGGGTAGGTGTGACGAGCGCGACCTGTGCCCACTCACGGCAGTACAAGCCTATTTGACGTTGCGGGGAGAGGCACAGGGGTTTCTCTTTATACATAGGGATGGGTCCCCGTTAACGAAATATCAATTCTGGACTGTGACCAAACGGGCTTTAAATGCACTGGGCCTGGGTGCCTACAAGTTTGGTACCCACTCTTTCAGGATCGGCGCGGCATCTACAGCCGCGGCCTTGGGGTATCAACCGCTGGCCATTAAGAGATTGGGTCGGTGGAGGTCCGCACGATATAAGTCATATGTTCGCCCTTGCACTGTTTAGTTGGTTCACGCTCCGTCTGTGCGGGCGGGCGCTTGGCGACAAAGTTACATGGTTTTTGCCTCTACACTATATCGGTAGCTCTGCGTTACGTCTCTGTGGGCGGGCGCATGGTTGCCCTACTCTAATGTTCTCTGTGTGATCCTCTGTTTGTTCCAGGTGTGGCGAGCGGCCACAGGCGAAGGAGACGAGTGCTTGTGTGTGGACACAGCATGGTGTTCTGGGCTGCCCATTGAGCCAGGAGGACACCAGTCGGGTCCCAGTTGGGTTGCAGTGAAGGGGCGGAAGTCGAATGGCTGGGCCGGAGAGGCATGTGCTGGCCGGCACTGCTGCCGCTTTTGTTTGGGGAATGGCGTGGCCCTCCCCCTGAGGTGTTGGTGATCCACCTTGGTGGAAACGACTTGGGACTCATGAAGGGGGTCGCCTTGGTCCTGCAGGCGAAGACTGACTTGGCAGTGATTGCGGAGCGCTGGCCTGGGGTGTTAATTGTTCTGTCGGCCATGCTGCCTAGAAGAGTTTGGCAGGGTCTGGGGGACCCTAGGTGTTTGGATAGGGCCCGGCGGAAGGCTAATAGGCAGTTGTGCTTGGCCATGGAAAGCGGCTTGGGCCTCTTCCTTCTGCACCCCAATATACGGGCAGACCTGCCGGACCTGTATAGGGATGACGGGGTGCACCTTTCGGACAAGGGCAACGATATCTTTTTATCAGATTTAAGGCGAGGGGTGAGGTTGGCTCTGGATCGCTTAGTGGGGGCGAAGGCCTAAGCAGAGGCGTGGCCTTTGCTATGGCGGGGTAGAGCGACCAGAAAGTGGAAAACGGTGAGCACCTAGGCATTGTTATGATAATTAAGCGGGCATCCAAGAACGGCTCTCGGGCTTTGAGGCTCAGGGACGGGAAAGGAGGTCCTGCGTGGGAACAGCCTGACCCGGCTACCCTAGCAGGCTTTGGGGCCTCGGGGTGGTTGGCCAGGCTTCCTGCTATAGTTGCCAAGCTGCTGGTCAAGAGTTTTGTTAGAAACCTCGAGACCAGGGCGGGTGCTTCGCCCAATAAGGCATGAAGGTGGGCTGGAGATGGACACCTGTCATGAGCCTCCGTACAACCCCTCGCCATGTTGTGTGCAATAAATTAGTTAATAAAGTGGCCCTTGTTTGAACCCAACAACTTGTGTCTGCCTCTTTCTTGCCAAGTCAGGGGGCAAAGCCTCCGCTGTTAACACAATGGAACTTTTAGATCAACCCACTATCTGATGGGATGCGGTATGGTATAGTGTAGCCTGACCTCGTCAGATCTCGGAAGCTAAGCAGGGCTGTAACTGGATGGCGGACTACCAAAGAAGACTCTGTAGAGGAAGGCGAGGGCAAACCACCTCCATTTCCCCCTTGCCTTGAAAGCCTCTTGCTGGGATCACCGTAAGCCAGTTGTGACTCGATGGTACTTACAGACATAAGTATTATCTGATGGTTGCACAAAGCCTCCAAGTATGCCACACTTGGAAATGGAATACCAGATTGTGGGCCTAGGTGTGATCCTGCAAGGCAGTTCTAATATACCAGAGGAACTGGTTGGCCACTGCATGAGACAGGGTGCAGGACTTGATGGGTCACTGGTCTGATCCAGCAGCGCTCTTCTGATGTTCTTATATATCTGTTTGTGTGTGTGTGTGTGTGTGTGTGTTTTGTTTTGTTGTTTTTTTTAAAAAAAATATTCTGAACTCTTCAGTTTGTTTGGGATGATTTTAAATTTGTCTTTCCTGCTGTTTTCATAGAATCATAGTCAGAAGGGATCTTCAGGGTCATCTAGTCCAACCCCTTGCACAATGCAGGGAATTCTCAAATAACTCCCCTTCGCACCCAGTGACCCCTGCTCTGTGCCCAGAAGAGGGCACCCTGCCCTCCAGGATCCCTGGCCAAACTGGCCTGGGAGAAAATAGCTTTCTGACTCAAAGTGGGGATCAGCATTTCCCTGGGCATGTAAGAAAGGGCCACATGAACGAAGCAGTGATGCCACGCTTTCTGCCCTCCCTTCTCATGATCTGCCTAAGTTTTGACCCACACGACCCCCAACTAGTGGTTGGCCACTGTGTGAGACAGGATGCTGGACTTGATGGACTATTGGTCTGATCCAGCAGGGCTCTTCTAATGCTCTGTCCCCTGTTGTGGGCCCTCTAGAGGAACTGGTTGGCCACTGTGTGAAACAGGATGTTGGGCTAGATGGACCCCTGGTCTGATCCAGCAGGGCTCTTCTGATGTTCTTATGAACGCCTCAGCCTATATGCCTTGTTGCTGACCTCCAGAGGAACTGGTTGGCCACTATGTGAGATGGGATGATGGACTAGATGGACCCTCACTGGTCTGATCCAGCAGGGCTCTTCTGATGTTCTTATGGAGGCCTCGGCCTCTATGCCCTGTTGTTGGCCCTCCAGAGGAACTGGTTGGCCACTGTGTGAGGTGGGATGCTGGACTAGATGGACCCCTGGTCTGATCCAGCAGGGCTCTTCTTAAAAAATCTGTGTTTTGGTTTAGTTTCTTCCTTCTGCAAATTTATCCAGGGAGACTTCAATATCATGCCATTATCCAGTTCCTCATTTCCCTGTAGAAATCTATACATCATTTGAAAACATTTAGGCATTATTAAATCAACATTATAGAAATATTATAAACATTGATGATGTACATTCTGCTTTAAATACCATCAAAATCAGGTATAAAAGCACATCAATATGCATCTACCATAAAAAGGAACACAGCAGGGAAAAATCAAAGAATCAAACAGAGTGAGAAAAAGATTTTTTTTATAAAAACAACAACAACAATATGGCCCAGCACTGGTGCACACTGAGTTCGGATCTGCTACATCAAAAAGTGAATGTCACCAGTTCAAACTGGGGTGGGGGGATTAGGGGTCATAGTGGATAGTTCAATGAAAATGTCAACCCAGTGTGCTGCAGCAGTGGAAAAGGCAAACTCTGTGCTGGGGATTATTAGGAAAGGTATTATAGATAAGATGGCCAATAGTGTAATGCCCTGTATAGATCTATGGTACTCCTAATTTGAGCAGTTCTGGTCATCGTATCTCAAAAAGGACATTGCAGAGCTGGAAAAAAATACAGAAGAGGGCAACTGAGATTATTAGAGGGCTGAAGCACCTTCCCTATGAGCGAAGACTGAAGATTCTGGGACTACTCAGTCTGAAAAGAAATGACTGAGGGGGGACATGGTAGAGGTTTATAAAATTATGCATGGGGTGGAGAGAGTTGATAAAGAGAACTTGTTTTCTCCCTTTCCCAAAATACTAGAAATTAATGACATCCAGTGATGGGCGGTAGATCCAGGTCAGATAAAAGGAAATACTTCCTTACACGTTATGTTGAGTGGTTAAAATGTAGGATTCATGGTCAGAGGATGTTGTAATGGCCATAGGAACAGATGACTTTAAAACGAGGTTAGACAGATTCATGGAGCAGAGGTCTATCAGTGCTGCTAGCCGTGGCGAGTAAAGGGAACCTCCACATTCAGAGGCAGTCAACCTCTGAATACCAGTGCCAGGGGGCAGATTCAGGGGACCTCCAGAGGAACAAGCTGATCACTGTGTGAGATGGAATGCTGGACTAGATGGACCACTGGTCTGATCCAGCAGAGCTCTTCTTATGTTTGCATACCAAGGTACAATGTGAAAACCTTCAGTATATATCTGTGTTTTTTTGGAGAGATGGTGTGATATAAAAATGTACTAGCTAGGGATGGCTATGAACTGATTAATGAACTAAAGTTCATAATGAATTTTAGCTGGTTCGTGGTTCGTGAACTGAAATTCGTAGCGGGTCAACCAGCATGAACATTCCCCGAACTTTCAAACAGTTCATGGTGGTTTGTGAATGGATACGTTTCCAGATACATTGCAAGCCATAGCTCTGTACCAGCTGTTCTCTCAAGGACAGTTGTCTCAGAGCTCTCTCAGCCCCACCTACCTCACAGGGTGTCTGTTGTGGGGAGGGGAACGGAAAGGAGTTTGTAAGCCACTCTGAGACTCCAAGTGAAAGGTGGGGTATAAATGCATTCTCTTCTTCTTCTTCTCTTCAGACAGACAGTCTCCACTCAAACAAAATGTATCCAAACTTTGAAGCAATAAAGCAACTTCAAAGCAACGGGGGGGTGGAATTCTCCAGCCATGGCAACACCAGTAGGTTCCCTGTTCATTTGATGTGCGTAGCCTCCACTTCTGAACCTGCAGCTGATATTTCCCACAAAGGCACTTTCTTGGGGCCATCTTCTTTGGAAGGCCTTAAGTAGGACCCCCTAAGTCCAACCCTAAGTGGTTGTGTCAGTCTTTTTGGGCAACTCACTATTTATACAAATGTTGAACTCAATAACATTATGGTCACTGTCCCCAAGTGGAGAGATGTTAAAGTGATTGCACCGCTTGGGAACAGTGACCATAATGTTATTGAGTTCAACATTTGTATAAATAGGGAGTTGCCCAAAAAGACTGACACAACCACTTTTAACTTTAAAAGGGGTAACTTCTCTGATATGAGGGGATGTGTGAGGAGAAAACTGAAAGGAAAAGTAGAAAGGGTCAAAACCATTGGGGAAGCTTGGAGACTATTTAAAATTACAATCCTAGAGGCTCAGAGAAAATATATACCGTGGGTTAGGAAAGGCACAAATAGGTATAGAAAAAAGCCTGCATGGTTAACAAACAAAGTAATGGAAGCTGTAAAAGGTAAGAAGGATTCCTTTAAGCGGTGGAAAGCTAGTCTCAGTGAGGCTGATAAAAGGGAACACAGGCTGTGGCAAATAAAATGCAAGTCTGTGATCAGGCAGGCAAAAAGGGAATATGAGGAGCATATCGCAAAAAACATAAAGACCAACAATAAAACTTTCTTCAAATACATTAGAAGTAGAAAACCAGCCAGGGAAGCAGTGGGGCCTTTGGATGACCATGGGGTAAAAGGTGTAGTGAAGGATGATAGGGAAATGGCTGAGAAGCTGAATGCATTTTTTGTCTCTGTCTTTACTGTGGAAGATGAGAAGTGCTTGCCCACTCCATGACCACTGATTTCGGGAGGAGTGTTGAAAGACCTGAGTCAGATTCAGGTGATGAGAGAGGAGGTCCTATGACTGATAGACAACTTAAAAACAAATAAATTACCGGGCTCGGATGGCATACATCCAAGAGTTCTGAGAGAACTCAAATGTGAACTTGTGGTCTTCTGACAAAAATATGTAATCTTTCCTTAAAATCTGCCTCCATTCCTGAGGACTGGAAGGTAGCGAATGTCACTCCTATCTTTAAAAAGGGTTCCAGAAGAGATCCAGGAAATTACAGGCCAGTCAGTCTGATGTCAATACTGGGTAAGTTGGTGGAAATGGTTATTAAGGAAAAAATTAGTAGGCACATTGATGAACAAAATGTATTGAGGAAGACTCAGCATGGGTTCTGTAAGGGAAGATCTTGTCTCACTAACCTGTTAGTGTTCTTTGAGGGAGTAAACAAATATGTGGACAAGAGGGACCCAATAGATGTTGTTTACCTTGACTTCCAGAAAGCTTTTGATAAAGTTCCTCATCAAGGGCTCCTAAGTAAGCTCAATAGTCATGGGATAAAAGGGCAAATCCTTTTGTGGATCAAAAACTGGCTAATTAAAAGGAAACCGAGGGTGAGTATAAATGGGCAATTTTCTGAGTGGAGGGAGATAAGCAGTGGGGTACCACAGGGATCAGTACTCAGTCCGATGCTTTTTAACTTGTTTATTAATGATTTGGAGTTGGGAGTAAGCACTGAAGTGGCTAAATTTGCAGATGACACGAAGTTGTTCAGGGTGGTGAGAACCAGGTAGGATTGTGAGGCACTCCAAAGGGATCTGTCAAGGATGGGCGAGTGGGCATCAACGTGGCAAATGGGGTTTAGTGTGGCCAAGTGCAAAGTGATGCACATTGGAGCCAAAAATACTAACTATAAATACACGTTGATGGGGTCTTAACTGGCGGAGACTGACCAAGAGAGAGATCTTGGAGTCGTAGGAGATAACTCAATGAAAATGTCAAGACAGTGTGCGACTGCAATGAAAAAGGCCAACGCTATGCTGGGAGTTATTAGGAAGGGAATTGAAAATAAATCAGCCAGTATCATAATGCCCCTGTATAAATCAATGGTGTGATCTCATTTGGAGTACTGTGTACAGTTTTGGTTGCCACACCTAAAAAAAATATTATAGCATTGGAAAAAGTGCAGAAAAGGGCAACTAGAATGATAAAAGGGTTAGAACACTTTCCCTATGAAGAAAGGTTGAAGCGCTTGGGGCTCTTTAGCTTGGAGAAACGACGGCTGAGGGGTGACATGATCGAGGTTTACAAGATTATGCATGGGATAGAGCAGGCTGAGAAATAAGTCCTTTTCTCCGTTTCTCACAATACAAGAACTCGTGGGCACTCCATGAAATTGCCGAGTAGTTGGGTTAGAACAGATAAAAGGAAGTACTTCTTCACCCAAAGAGTGATTAACACGTGGAATTCACTGCCACAGGAGGTGGTGGTGGCTACAAGTACGGATGACTTCAAGAGGGAATTGGATAAACCTATGGAGCAGAGGTCCATCAGTGGCTATGAGCCACAAGGAATAGATAGGGACTCTCAGTCTGGGGCAAGTGATGCTCTGTATTCTTGGTGCTTGGGGAGGGGGTGACAGTGGGAAAGCTTCTAGTGTCCTGGCCCCACTGGTGGACCTTCTGAGGGCACCTGGTGTTTTTGGCCACTGTGTGACACAGAGTGTTGGACTGGATGGGCCACTGGCCTGATCCAACATTGGCTTCTCTTATGTTCTTAACCGGCATATGACTTGGGGGGCATATAAAGGAGGATCAGGGGGAGGTCCCCTGTGAGTTCGATGTCTCTAGTTTGCACAGGGTCTATCCTATACACTCCTGAAGCTGCAACTGTCAAAATGGCTGCCTGCCATTTCCCCAGAAAGCACTTTCCTGGGAACACCTTCTTTGGGGGGGGCTGTAGCTTGGGGGGGGCCGTAACTTTGGGGGGGCAGTTTGGTGTAGTGGTTAAGTGTGTGTACTCTAATCTGGAAGAACCAGGTTTGATTCCCCACTCCTCCACTCACAGCTGCTGGATGACCTCGGGCAACCCACAGTTCTGTCAGAGCTGTTCTCTCCAGGACAGTCCTCTAAAGAGCTCTCTCAGCCCCACCTACCTCACAGGGTGTCTGTTGTGGGGAGCGGACGGGAAAGGAGATTGTAAGCCGCTCTGAGACTCTTTTGGGTAGTGAAGAGCGGGGTATAAATCCAATCCCTTCTCTTCTC
This sequence comes from Lepidodactylus listeri, assembly GCA_029233225.1. Taxonomy (NCBI): domain Eukaryota; kingdom Metazoa; phylum Chordata; class Lepidosauria; order Squamata; family Gekkonidae; genus Lepidodactylus; species Lepidodactylus listeri. The sequence continues at coordinate 10,093,854 of JARCFY010000004.1, forward strand.
TTCTTCTAACTCAGACCCTGTAAATCCAGTCTTCACCAACCTTGGAGGGCAGGTGAAGAAGAGGCAGCTGGAGAGTTCCTGTGAGTTTGGTGTCTCTAACAAACCAGGGTGCCATTTTCCCACATCACAAATCTCATTTGGCAGCTAAAAGTTCATGATGGTTCATGGTTCACTAATCAGACACGCCAGAAACCATTAACTGAACCACATTTTCCTGGTTTGCGCCCATCCCTAGTACCAGCTAACTAGCCCCCAAGTTAGCTAACTCAATAACTAACTAGCTAATGATCTAAAAGACCAGTTCAGAAAAGATTCATAACAGAATTTTAATTTTTTAAAATTCTTCCCAGTTTTTCTTTGCAGGAAAATCCATGTGGATTTTCAGTTGCAATGTACTGTTTCCCCCCAGAAATGGCATCTGATCTGAGACGAGACCCTCCAAATGGGAGGCAAAATGTGTCCTAACAAAGGACCGTTTGCTTTCTTTTACACTAGCCCCCAAATTAGCAATCCGAGGCCGCCTGTGTCTCCTTGCAAATTGGGAGGGCTGGTCCCGCTTTCCACAGTGAAACCGAAGCAGAGAAATATTGATTTCAATTCTTTGCACTGGAGCTAGTAATTAAAGAAGCACTCGCCAATAAGCAAAACCAAGAAGCATTGCAGAAACATAGAATGTTGCACGGTAAGATCATGAATCATCATCATCTAGGCATTTCCTTTTGCTTGCATTCCTCCACGCAACGTATACTAGGTGTCAGAAATTCCTGGAGCCTCAGGAGGTGGAGCTTGGGGAGGTCTTGGGTTTGGAGAGGGGGAGGAGCCTCAGTGGGGTATAATGCCATCAAAGTCCACCCTCCAAAGCAGCCATTTTCTCCAGGCGAACTGATTTCTGTAGTCTGGAGATCAGTTGTAATTACAGCAGATCTGCAGGTCCCATCTAGAGGCTGGCAGCACTGTCAGATCACGGCTGACTTATGATGACCCCATAGGGTTTTCAAGGTGTCAGGAGTGCCTCTGAGGACCTGCCTTCTGCGGACCTAAGTGTGGTGGAGGATCAGTCCCCAGCTCCAGAGGAGCTTCCACCTGAAGCTGACGAGGCTCAAGCAAGCACCTCTCAGGACATTACCCCAGCACCAGCAGCAGCTGAGCCACAGCCAAGCTCAAGCCCACCCGATTCACCTCCTCGGATGGATCGGCTAAGGTCACGATCCAGGCAAGACTTGGCTGCTAGAAGAAAAGAGGCATGCATGCGTGGTCGCAGATCACTCAGCACTGAGTTTTAGGAGGAGCCGGGACCTCGCTGCCAGCTGCTAACAAGCATAGGAAGTGGCTGGGTATTTAGGCACAGCACAGAGACCACCAACTCATGCTAGCAACAAGTCATTCTGGCTAAGCTCTGCACCCGCTCGGCTCGCATCAGCTAAACCTGATTCCGGACCTTCTGGCTCGTGGCTCCGGCTCTGTCTGACTTCGGCTTGATTCTGGACCCTCTGGCTCGTGACTCTGGCTCTGTCTGGACTTCAGCTCTGTTTGACTTCAGCTTTTGGTTGACTCCTTGGACGGGTTTGCTCACAAGTTTCCCTCTCTGACCTCGGCTTGGACTGATTCTGCTTCCGGCTTGTGTTTTGGACTTGGTCATTCGTTCCTAGTTTGGCTTGACCTTGGACTGTCTCGGACTTCGACTCGGCTCCTGACCTACTGGCACCCAGCCCGTGAGACAAGGTATGAGATGTTCAGAGGTGGTTTGTGTAGTGACTCTGGATTCCCTTGGTGGACTCCCATCCATTTACTAGCCAGGGCCGACCCTGCTTGGCTTCCGAGGTCTCAAGCGGCTCGGCTAGCCTACTCCCCTGGCGATGCTCTGCTTTGAGTTCTCCAGAAGATACCGGCTTGTATCCTACAACGCCATACAAATACAATTGTAGCCTACTTCTACACCAAAGAGACTTACTGCTTTGGAAGAGGCTCAAAGAAAAAAAGGCCCCTTGGGTCAGAGGAAGGTTTCAGATGTAGTTGTATATTGTGGTAGACAGAAGCTACTGTTTCCATGCCATGGGACACTGAATGCCTCTTGTTCCAAGGATAAGAACATAAGAATGTAAGAGAAGCCAATGTTGGATCTGGCCAGTGGCCCATCCAGTCCAACCCTCTGTCACACAGTGGCCAAAAACACTAGGTGCCCTCAGGAGGTCCAGCCGTGGGGCCAGGACACTAGAAGCCCTCCCACTGTTGCCCCCCCCTTGAGCACCAAGAATAGAGAGCATCACTTGCCCCAGACCGAGAGCTCCTATTTATACCTTGTGGCTAATAGCCACTGATGGACTTCTGCCCCATAAGTTTATCTAATTCCCTCTTGAAGCCGTCCATGCTTGTAGCCACCACCACCTCCTGTGGCAGTGAATTCCACATGTTAATCACTCTTTGGGTGAAGAAGGACTTCCTTTTATCTGTTCTGGATTTGGAGAGGGTTGTCAATTGTCCTGAAGTGAGTAGCCTTCCGCTCTTAATGTTATAGAATCTGGAGGTCAAAAGGAGTGAGCAGTGAGCTCCATACATTCCCTAGGACACCACCATGATTTCAGGGAGGAGATGCGGGTCAGTGGTAGAACATCTGCTTAGAATGCAGAAGGTCTCAGGTGAAATCCTTGAAATCTCTACTTAAAGGATCTGGCAGTAGGAGACATGAAAGACCTCTGCCTGAGACCCGGGAGAGCCGCTGCCTGTCTGAGTAGACAACATTGACTTTGAGGGACCAAAGGTCTGATTTGGTATAAGGCAGTGTCACGTGTGTTCATGTGTTCATTTAAAATGTCACTTCCGAAGAGTGATGGATACGGTATACCTGATGCCTGTATTTCCCTGCTGAGGATGTCCGTATTAATAACGGAGCAGAAAATTAATAAAGAAAAAGCGAAACGGAGACTAAATCAAGCACTGACATTTACAAAGATCTAAGGACGGGAGCTATTCTCTTGGTCGTTTGTTATTGTTATTTAGTGCAAAAATCCTAAGCGGCGCTCTGAAAGTTTATTAAATAAGAATCTCCTCTGCATTATTGCTTTCCTCTTAGATAATCCATTTTTATCTGTGCATTGGCTGAGGAACGCGGCAATTTATCCCACTTAGGTCAATTCTGAAACTTGTTTTCCCTTAGATATCGCTTACAGGCGTACCTACTAAATCTCTCTTTGTCTGCTTTACATACATACATTGGCATTTCCAGGCTACATCCCATCTGCCTCCCAACCCCATTCATTAGTTATGTGGCAGGGTCTCCCAATATGTATTGTTGGAGGGAGACGGACAGATAGTAGGGTGTGTGTGGGGAGTGTTTATGTGTCTGTTTTTGTGTTTCATCTCTTTGCCAACAGAAGGTCAGTGGTATTACAGTAGGCACAAATAATGTCTTGGCTCATGGTTTTTGGGGTTTTTTTTGCCAGTAGTTTTGTTGATTTGTTATGTGTGCACATTGTGAAGTATTTATAAGAAATGGATAGTGAAGTAGTGTGGGCTTATGAGACTTGTGGGGGAATCCCATCTTTACCCCCACATTCTCACTGGGACTGGGACAGCTTCCGGACGCCAATGCAGCTGCCTTCAGGTCGCTACAGCGCCCGTGCTCCAGTGGAACCGAGCATCAACCACACGGGGTTCTCTGTGCATGTGCAGAGCATCATCTTTTTATTTGGGGTCACACAGAGAATGACCTTTTTATTCGGGGGGGGATTTAACCTCCCCCATATATGTTTTCTTAAAAGATATCAGATTTTTCTGCAAACCTGGGGGCGTCCCTCAAGTTTGAAGAAAAATCTGTTTAGTGTCAGTATGGCCTTCTCCTATATGAACCTAATTGTCACTCTGGTCACAACACTAAATTCCATTACCTTCTAAAATGATTCAATGAATAAATATCAAATATTAAATTAATACAATAAAACCAGTTAAAAACGGTTAAGAAGAAGAAGAGGAGATTGGATTTATATCCCGCCCTTCACTCACTTGGAGTCTCAGAGCGGCTTACAAACTCCTTTTCCCTTCCCCTCCCCACAACAGGCACCCTGTGAGGTAGGTGGGGCTGAGAGAGCTCTGAGATAACTGTCCTTGAGAGAACAGCTGGTACAGAGCTATGGCTTGCCCAAGGTCATCCAGCCAGGTACAAGTGGAGGAGTGGGGAATCAAACCCGGTTCTCCCAGATTAGAGTCCATGCACTTAACCACTACACCAAACTGGCTCTTTTTTCAGGGGAAAGCGCGAACGCAGTCCCCCACTACCACAAATTATGCAGTCAAGCTTCCCGCATTTGGGGAAATTGCAGGGGTCAGCACACCCGGAGTGCAATGAATGAGCCTCACCCTGGGAAAACCTCCTTCTTGATCAAGGTGTCTCCCCTGCCAGGTAAGTATGGCAGTGCAGCAAATTTCAATTTTAGCTTCTACAGGAGGGGATGAATGGGCCGAAGCCAGGCCATAAAGGTCTCATAAGGGTCCGATCACACGCAGCATTAGCCGTGTGATAGGCACAAATGACGGCCGGATCTTAAGGGCGCGATCTTATGAAATCATCTAGCAAGCTTCCCGCACCTGTCGACAACCCATATCGCCCTGCTGAAGAAGTGGAGTTAAAAGATACCAGCAAAAGGTGGGGCACGGGCGGGTCTCAGATCACGGAAGCACTGGTATCCCATCTCATTTGGTGCCTGTCTCACACTGGATGGTTTTTTTTTTAAGCCTCTGCAGTATGCGCACAAACGCAGACCTGCGCTTGTGCACAAACACAGTACTGCTGAACTCTGTGATGCTTCACCATCACCGTGTGATCGGCGGCCGATGGCTTGCGCACAGAGCCTCTGGAGACTGTCTGCTCGCGATACCGCACTTCATTTTGCTCCAGCGCAAAAAGCCTCGCTTCCCTCCCAGATGATCTTGCTCATGTGACTGGGGTCATTAGTAGTAGCCTACTGCCACAGAAACAGGGAGGCCAGCTGGTAGGACGCCCGCTGCCTCAACCAAAGGCCTGGCGGAAGAGCTCCGTTTCACAGACCCTGCAGAACTGTAACAGGTCCCACAGGGGCCTTGATCTCAGTCGGGAGCATGTTCCACCAGGCTGGAGCCAGGCCCGAAAAAGCCCTGCCCCTGGTCGCGGCTAGGCAAACATCCTTCGGGCTGGCAATAACCAGCAGATGGTTCTCCACAGAGCACAAAGTTCTCCGGGGCACATATGGGGAGAGGCTGTCCCTTAAGAACAACCTTCTCCTATATGAACCTCGTCATTCACTCTGGTCATCTTTGTAGGCCCTGCTTTGGTTGCCCCCCCTCCATCTGATGCTAGACGGGCGGTGACCTAAGAAAGGGCTTTCTCAGCCATTGCACCAAAACTTTGGAACTTCTTCCCCAGATAGATTTGTCTGCCTCCCTCTGAAGGTGCCTTCTGCCAGAAGGTGAAGACTTTTTTTGTTTCATTTGGTATACCCCCAGTAAACAGGGTTGCCGCTCTGGGTGGGGAAATACCTGGAGATTCGGGGGGGGGAGCAAGGAGAGGGCAGGGTTTGGAGAGGGGAGGGACCTCAACGGGGGACGATGCCATGGAGTCTACCCTCCAAAACAGCCATTTTCTCCAGGAGAACTTTTCTCTGTTGCCTGGAAATCAATTGTAACAGTGGGTTCTCTCTAGGATCTTAGCAAGTCTACCAGTAACAGTTATTGGTCCTTCTCCCAGGTTCTGGTCTCGTATGAATAATTTTATAATTTTAAACGTTGTTTTTAATCGTTCAAATGGTATCATGTTTGCCAGCATAAGACAAAGGACCGAAAAGCTGAAAACATGTGCTAAAGCAATCTTTATATATAAACAAGCTGTGAAATACTGTAACAATACACCAAGCACCTAAGAAGCCCGCCTTCTTTCCAGCGGTTTTGAAAATGTATCCTAAATACTTGTCTTTATTTATGAAAGAATTGGTTCTTCACAGGGGTCATTTCGTAGAAAAAGAGGTGCAGGAGCGTATTAGCATAACTCATTTGCATATGCCACACCCCCTAACATGCCGGACGTGTGTCAGAAGGCAACACCCACCCCTCAGGCTCCACTCCACAGGTGAGTGAAACTGACCTGCTCTTCCTCCATTCCCTTCCCCATCCAATACTTTGTACAATAAAAATAAGCATAAAGAACACACCCTCATTATCTTCCTGCTCCCTTGAAACCATCAGGTTTCAAATAGACTTGAGATACCCAGGACATGTGCACCGCCCATCCCTTCCCCTCCCCACAACAAGACACCCTGTGAGGTAGGTGGGGCTGAGAGAGGTGTTTTGAGAACTGCTCACGAGAGAACAGCTCTGAGAGAACTTGTGACTGGCCCAACGTCACACCAGCAGCTGCATGTGGAGGAGTGGGGAATCAAACCCGCTTCTCCCAGATTAGAGTCCAACTCCTGACCACTACACCAAACTGATGGGGTGGAAGCTGCTGAAGGGTTGGTGAAATTTCTCCAGTACTTATGTGCCATGTGCCCAGATAAAAAATGGTATACTTAGAAAATTTATATGCCACCTTGAGCCAGTCTCTGGAAAAGCAGCACACAGTCATAAAAGGAACAATGATAAAATTATCAATATTAAAACAAAACATTAAAAACAATAAAGACCCTAGCAGGGCTTTCCCCGGGCCGCTGCGCCTCTGCACTGCTCGGGGAAGCCGAGGAGGGGGCGGGGCTTGGTCATGTGCCCACCCCCTGGGCTCCTCACTCCCGGAGCTGTGCTCCTGTGCGCTCCCGCTCCAACGGACCCCTGGTTCTTCAACTTTGAACCGAGAGAGAAGACCCCATATGCGCTTAATGGTCCCGTTTGGATGAAGTTTCTCGAAACAACTTTGTCAATCCAGAGAATTTCGGCGACTGCAACCTTCTTTGGACCTCCTGTATTTTGTTAATGTTTGGTATATTGTGATAATATTTCACAGTTTGTTTATATACAAAGATTGCTTTAGCACATGTTTTCAGCTTTTCTGTCCTTTGTCTTTTTGTTTTGAGCTGTGCTTCTCTAATAGGTAATGTTTGCTGGCATAAGAATGATCTACATTAATTAATTAATTAATTAAATTCAGTTTATTAAAAGAGAAGAGAGAGAAAGAGAAGAGATTGGATTTATACCCTGCCCTTCCCTCAGAGTGGCTTGCAATCTCCTTTCCCTTTCCCTCCCCACAACGGACACTCTGGGAGGGAAGTAGTGCTGAGAGAGCTACTTGTGAGAGAACAGCTCTGAGAGAACTTGTGACTGACCCAAGGTCACACCAGCAGGTGCATGTGGAGGAGTGGATAATCAAACCCGGTTCTCCCAGATTAAGAGTCTGTGCTCTTAACCACTACACCAAACTGGCCCCGCAAGCAGAGCTCAGGGCAGCTTACATCAGAAGCCAAATACAGTAAATAATGAAAATTAAGAACAACCTTAAAATACTTAAAAATATCAACAACATACCAACAGATTATCCAAGACAGCAGAAAATATTTCAGGTCCCACCAGCCCCCTGTGTGGAGAGGATGTAGAGGGGTGATGGGAAAGTGGGGATATCAGAATACCAGACCATTACCATCCTCAGTCAAATGCCTATATACATTAATATATTCAAATGTGTCCCGTCTCCCCAGAAATTCAGGAACATACTAGTCAAAAATAGGTGAAAGGGAACACTGTATACTTCCACAAACAATTCAGAGCAACATATTCCATGAGGACTGGGGAGAAATTGAGAAACGATTCCTACCACTCTCCCAGGTCCACCAAAGACAACGCAACCGTCATAGCCCATCGATAGCTTCCTTATTTATAACAGCAGTTCATCAGAGCTCGCCCGATACGCCTGACAGATCATTCCTTCCTTTCTTTTTTGAAAAATTGAATTGTCTCAAATGAAATTTTAAAACAAACGTCTTCATTCGAGAGCCAGCCATGCAGATCACGGCATGGTTTATGGCTCTGCTAATAGCTGGCACCTCCGGCGGTGGGGAAGCCAGAAGACGGCACGGTCTGGCCCACATTAATTGTCCTGTAAACCATCCTTTGTTTTGTCTGGCTGCTGGAAATTAAGAGGTCGTTGCTACGGAAACCCTGGAATTACCGCCCTGCCGCACTGGTTTCAGTAGCACTAAATTCTGGGCCACAGTTACAGAAATGCCAATGGGTACCAGGCTAGGTGTAAAATGTGTATGTACGTGATGTGCAAACCACTCAGATATGTGCATGCTATCTGCTTCTGGACACACATGAATCTGCCTTATAATGAATCGGAGCATTGGTCCCTCAAGGTCAGTATTGTCTACTCAGACTGGCAGTGGCTCTCCGGGGTCTCAGGTGGAGGTCTTTCACATCACCCACTGTCTGGTCCTTTTAATTGGAGATTCCAGGGATTGAACCTGGGACTTAGATGTCCTGCCAGGGATTGAACCTGGGACTTAGATGTCCTGCCACTGAGCTATGGTCCCTCCCAAAGCTCCAACCAGGAGTCTGCCTTATACTGAATCAGAGCATTGGTCCCTCAGGGTCAGTATTCTCTGCTCAGACTGGCAGCGGATCCCCAGGGTCTCAGGCTGAGGTCTTTCCCATCACCTCCTACCTGGTCCTTTTAATTGGAGATGCCGGGGATGGAACCTGGGACCTTCCGCATGCCAGGCAGAGGCTCTTCTACTGAACCATGGTTTGTTTCCCAACAGTTAGCATTTCAGTAAGGGAAGGGAGGGAGGGAGGGAAAGGAGAGGAGAGGGGAGGGAGGGAGGGAGGGAGGAAGGAAGGAAGGAAGGAAGGAAGGAAGGAAGGAAGATAGGGTAAGGGCCACGGTGGCTCAGAGGTTAAAATGCTGAGCTGCAGACCGGAAGGTCAGTAGCTCGACAGTTCAAGATCCGAGTGCCGCATGATGGAGTGAGCTCCCATCTCTGCCCCCAGCTCCTGCCAACCTAGCAGTTTGAAAGCAAGAAATTGCAAGTAGATAAACAGGTATTGCTTCAGTGGGAAGGTAACAGTGTTCCGTGCACCTCGGCATTTAGTCTTGTCAGCCACATGGCCATGGAAAGGTCTTTGGATAGCGCTTGCTCTTCGGCTTGGAAACCGGGATGAGCACTGCCCCTTAGGGTTGGATTTGACTGGCTTTCGAGCAAGGGAAACCTTTACCTTTGCCTTTAGGGAGTGAGGGATGGGAAAGGAGAGAGAGCGAGAAAGAAAGAGAGAGAGGCGGAAAGAAAGAGAATAAAGGGGGAGGAGGGAGGGAGGAAAGGAGAGGTGGAAAGAAAGGAACTTTAATTTTAAATGCGTTCTCCTAAACTCCCCCCATGCCAGCTGTCTTGGCTAGGAGAAAGGATTTAAAGAGACAAATGCCTTCTCCAGGGTGGTGGACTGGGTCATGAGGTGAAAGCTTGGAGAACACCATTAACTTTAAATTTGTTCTCCAAGCCCTCTGCCCCCGTTGCCATGCCAGTTTGGCTTGGAGAAGGGATTTAAAGAGACAAATGGCTCCTCTGAGCCAAGCCAGCTGGCCGGTGTGGCCATTGGGTGAGTCCTGGAGAACACATTTAACTTTAGAAGGGAAGGGAGGGGAGAAAGAGAGAGAGAGAGAAAAAAGCAGAAAGAAAGCCAATGAGAGAGGGGTTTTGTAAATGCAATTAAAGTTAAAGTTGCTTTCTTTAGCCAGTTTGGTGTAGTGGTTAAGTGCGTGGACTCTCATCTGGGAGAACCAGGTTTGATTCCCCACTCCTCCACTTCCACCTGCTGGATGACCTTGGGCAAGCCATAGCTCTGTACCAGCTGTTCCCTCAAGGACAGCTTGGGAAAGAGCTCTCTCAGCCCCACCCACCTCACAGGGTGTCTGTTGTGGGGAGGGGAAGGGAAAGGAGTTTGTAAGCCGCTCTCAGACTCCAAGTGAGTGAAGGGTGGGGTATAAATTCATTCTCCTCTTCTTCTTCTTTCTCTGCTCCCCTCCAAACACACCTCAAGCCTACCCAGGGATGTGAAAATTGGCTGGGGAAAGGAAGACTGACTGGGGAGGCGTGCCTCCTTTTTGCTTCCCCTGCCACCTTGCCGGGAGCCACACAATATGTGTGGAAGCAGGGGTCTGCTGGGGCCGGAGCGAGGCGGAGCAAAGCTCTGCCAGCTTAGGAGTGGCCACTAGGGCAGCCACCGGCCGAATCAGATTCTCTGATCTGATTCAGCCCGCTGCCGAATTTCGGCAAATTTCGGCGGCAAATTTAAAAGCGACTGGAGGGGAGGGGGTTTGAGGGAGAGGCTCCAAACTTGCAGGGTAGCTGCTGGGGCTTCTTCTCGAAATACCCACCAAGTTTCAAGAAGATTGGACCAGGGCCTCGAATTCTATGGGCCTCCAAACAGGTTGCCCCCATTCCCTCCATTGTTCTCTATGGCAGGAAAAAAGTAACACTTTTTCCCACCATAGAGAACAAAGGAGGGGATGGGACAACCTGTTTGGGGGCCCGTAGAATTGGACCCCCTGGTCCAATCTTCTTGAAACTTGATGGGTATTTCGAGGAGAGGCCCCAGCAGCTACCCTGCAAGTTTGGAGCCTCTCCCTCAAACCCCCTCCCCTCCAGCCCCTCATATACCCTATGAGTTTTTCCCACTGATTTCAATGGCCCATAGGGTATAATGGGGCTGAAACTGACATTCCCTTTCTGACACACTTCTGGTGATGTCAGGGGACGTGGCATATGCTAATGAGTTATGCTAATGAGTTATGCTAATGAGCTCCTGCACCTCTTTTTCTACGAAAGGACCCCAGTGTGGAAGAGCTGCATGTGGCTCCCAAACTGCAGTTTGGCCACCCCTGAGTTAGATAGTCTAGAGCAGGGGTTTCCAAAGTGGAAGAAAGGAAGGGAAAGGAAAGGAAACGAATACCATACAGGACAGCCATTTGCGACCCTTGAATCAGTCAAATTTGCATGTAGAAAGGAATGAAGTGCCCGAAGAACAGTGTCTGTCGGACCCCCAAGTCATGCTACCTCTTTAAACGCCGTGGAACAGTTTTGAAGAGGGAGAGTTGCTTGAAAGGGGGGAAGGGCTATGGCTCAGTGACTAGTCATGCAGAAGGACTCAGATTCAATCTTTCTAAGCCCCTGGAGAGCCACTGCCAGTTTGAGTAGACCATACTGACCCTGATGGGCCAAGAGTCTGATTCAGTGTAAGACAGCTTCATGTGTACATTCGTGTGTGTTCAAATGTGCACATGACAACTGAACACACACAAATATGGGCCTGGATCCTACATGTAAGATTTAAACACAGTGTACTTCTCCTGATGCCCTTCCCTGATTCTATAGGAGTCTCTTACATCAGAAGAAGGCACCAGGAGGCAACATCAGGGGAACACCTCAGCCTCTACGCCCTGTTGTTGGTCCTCCAGAGGAACTGGCTGGCCACTGTGTGAGACAGGATGCTGGACTAGATGGACCACTGGTCTGATCCAGCAGGGCTCTTCTGATGTTCTTATGAAGGTCTCGGCCTCTATGCGCTGTTGTTGGCTGTCCAGAGGAACTGGTCGGCCACTGTGTGAGACAGGATGTTGGACTAGATGGACCACTGGTCTGATCCAGCAGGGCTCTTCTTATATTCTTATGAAAGTCTCGGCCTCTCTGCCCTGTTGTTGGCCCTCCAAAGGAACTGGTTGGCCACTGTGTGAGACAGGATGCTGGACTAGATGGACCACTGGTCTGATCCAGCAGGGCTCTTCTTATGTTCTTATGAAGGTCTCGGCCTCTATGCCCTTTTGTTGGTCCTCCAGAGGAACCGGTTGGCCACTGTGTGAGACAGGATGCTGGACTAGATGGACCACTGGTCTGATACAACAGGGCTCTTCTTATGTTCTTATGAAGGTCTCGGCCTCTATACCGTGTTGTTGGTCCTTCAGAGGAATTGGTTGGCCACTGTGTGAGACAGGATGCTGGATAGATGGACCACTGGTCTGATACAGCAGGGCTCTTCTTATGTTCTTATGAAGGTCTCGGCCTCTATGCCCTGTTGTTGGCCCTCCAGAGGAACTGGCTGGCCACTGTGTGAGACAGGATGCTGGACTAGATGGACCACTGGTCTGATACAGCAGGGCTCTTCTTATGTTCTTATGAAGGTCTTGGCCTCTATGCCCTGTTACTGGCCTTCCAGAGGAACTGATTGGTCACTGGACTAGACGTTGGACTAGATGAAACACTGGTTCAATCCAGCAGGGCTCTTCTTATGCTATTATGTGAGGCCTCGGCCTCTGTGCCCTGTTGTTAGCGCTCCAGAGGAACTCGTTGGCCACTGTGTGAGACAGGATGCCGGACTAGATAGACCACTGGTCTGATCCAACAGGGCTCTTCTGATGTTCTTATGTTCCTTGTGCCGAGTTAAAGTGCTGCTGTTAGCAGAATGTCTCAATGAGATCCAACCATGACATGGAATTCTATTTGCTAAGTGGAATAATTTGCCATGGTGACTAAATATTCTCTGGTTCTTAATTAACATTTATGGATAGGTCATGAAACAATCTCGTCACAGATTTCCCATGTGGGGAAATCCAGTACTAACAATGAATGTGAAATCTAGCTGGAAAAGTTTGAGTCCTGTTTGGCACCTTTAAGACCCACAAAGTTTTATTCAAGGTATACATCTTCATTATGCAGGAGTGGTAATTTCCATTTCATTGTATCTGAAGAAGTGTGTGTGCACAGAAGCTCATACCTTGAATAAAACTTTGTTGGTCTTAAATGCGCCACTGGACTTAAACTTTGTTCGGCTGCTTCAGACCAATGCGGCTACCGATCTGAATCTACATAGTTGAAAAAGACATTTAAAAAAACACAAAACTTTCCCCCATTAAAATGCTGTTAATATCACGGGAAACCGTATTTTGATTAGCAACACTGAGTGTGGTTTGAAGGGTTAAATCCCTTCTGCTGTTCCCACAAGTCTCCCATTGAAATCTTGGCTATGCACAAAACTTCTCTCTCTTTTTTTGTTCTTATCAGCTTCAAGAGGGAATTGGATAAACATATGGAACTGAGGTCCATCAGTGGCTATAGGAACTCTCAGTCTGGGGCAAGTGATGCTCTGTATTCTTGGTGCTTGGGGAGAGGGGGCAACAGTGGGAGGGCTTCTAGTGTCCTGCCCCCACTTGTGGACCTCCTGAGGGCACCTGTTATGTTTAGCCACTGTGTGACACAGAATGTTGGACTGGATGGTCCATTGGTCTGATTCAACATTGGCTTCTCTTATGTTCTCTTATGTTCTTACCTAGAGACCTCTGAACATAAGTTACATCTGTTTTGACATTCAGCCATGATGCTTTCAGGAAGACTTTGGGCTGATCAGATCACCTAACCTGCTGGCTTGTTGTGAAATCAGAGGGGACCATCCTGAGATCCTTGGAGGAAGACAGGGGTGACAGGTTGGATCCAACTAGTTTCTCCTACCAGTAAAAAAAGATAACATTGACCGCCCAAAATGGCTATGATGGGTATCATGGGACCTACATGGATATAAGCCATGTGGAATGGGGGCTGCTGTAAGCAGGAGAATTAGGAAGATGGAACAAAAAGCTGAATAGATCTAACACAATAAGTAAAACTCTGTGGTTTTACCATAGAGTTTCCAGTGATTCCTAGAGTTCTGGGGTAGCTCTAGAAATATTTTAAGTGAATGTTAATAAAAATAGTGATTAAAAATGGGAACAGCATTATCGTGTTCTGTGCTAGAGGGGAACGTACCGAACCGGGAGAGGGGGTGTTCATTTCCCACCTGGTTCATAATTCTGCCATCCCCGGGGGGTGGGGGGGATAAAACATGTTTTCTGACCCGGTTCTGAGGAATTAATCCTTGTGCTGTTAGAGGTTCATCTGATCTCGCTTATCAATGCCGTGTGCAATCCAGGAGCAGCATTAATGTCTCTTACTTGGCCGAGAAATCGCTGTTAATCACAGATGCCCAAATCCCTGGAAAAAGCCGGTTTTGGCAAACGATGGAAATATTCAGAAAACCTAGCACACTGATACAGTGTCTTTGATTCATCTGTTCACATATTGTCAATGACAAGACCAAGTCGATGTGCAAAAAACGCGGCCTGGTTAGAACTGTGCAGTTTTTTGAACACGCTCATGCGGCCATAAGACAGCATTTCCAGACGACCACATTTCCATGCGGGTTGCTCGGGTGCTTCCACTATCAGGGATGGCTGATCTATAACATTTTTAACCCACTCCCTTTTCTCTGAGGAGTTCAGGCAACCTGTACAGTTCTGCTGTGTTTTGGCCCGCAGCACCCCCCTCCCCCACCCGATTTTCCCCGCATCTTCACGATCTCAGAAAGCAAGGATCGCAAAGACACGGGGGAAACCGGGGGATGCTGCAGGTCAAAACGCGGCCATGCAGCAAGTAGTGGGAAACTGATTAATGCCATTGGGGGAAAGAAAAGAGCTGGCCCGGAGCAGCTGCTTGTGGGAAATCGGTTGTGACTTTTTTTTTATTGATTTGCGCCACCCTGGGCCCTATTCCACGAGGGAGGGCAGTTTAAAAATCTAATTTAATAAATAAAATAAAAATGTATTTATAGCCCGGCTTTCTCACTGGGGCTCAAAGCCGCTTACACAGAGCAAGTAAATAAAATCACCAGGATGGGACGTTTGATAAACAGTGAAACAGGACTGAGGTTGTAGAACCAAGCAGAAAAGCTACAAAACAGAACTGGAGCAAAGTGCAAGGCATCAGACGAAGCAAAATTACATTGCAGGATCCAGCTTACAGCAAACTGTGCACATGGGTGTAGATCACAGTCCATAACTGTTCGTCCAAGTCGCTTTGTGAATCATTATGTACGGTGCTACCCTACTGCCTGAGTAGAGAAGCCCTCTTGAATAATTCTGTTTTGCATAGTTTGTGAAAAGCTAAGAGAGGGGGAACCTTCCTGACCTCCTCAGGTGCACCATTCCACAAGGTGGGGGCCACAACAGAGAAGGAACTGTGTACAGGCAGTTGCTGATTTTGCCCATTTGTGGGTTGGCATCTAGAATCCTAGAGTTGGGAGGGACCTTCAGGGTCATCGAGTCCAACCCCCTGCACAAGGCAGGAAATTCACAAATACCTCCCCCCCCCGCACCCCCAGTGACCCCTGTTCCTCACCCAGAAGATGACAAAAAAAAACCCTCCAGGATCTCCAGCCAAACTGGCCTGGAGAAAAAATGCCCCTGACCCCCAAAGTGGCGATCATCATTTCCCTGGGCATCTAAGAAGAAGAAGAACTAAGCATGGATGCAAGAACTACCACAAGAACTAAGCATGGATGCAACCCTTCCTGCCCTCCCTCTAATG
The DNA here is from genome assembly GCA_029233225.1 of Lepidodactylus listeri. NCBI lineage: Eukaryota > Metazoa > Chordata > Lepidosauria > Squamata > Gekkonidae > Lepidodactylus > Lepidodactylus listeri. The sequence continues at coordinate 10,109,189 of JARCFY010000004.1, forward strand.
ATCTGCTTGAGTTCACAGCATTGCTGTCCGATGGCCATCTAGCCTCTGTTTGAAAACCCCCAAAGAAGGAGAGCCCACCACCTCCTAAGGAGGCCCATTCCACTGAGGAACCACTCTAACTGTCGGGACGTTCTGATTTAATTTCAACCCGTTGGTTCTGGACCGACCTTCTGGGGTGATAGAAAACAGAAAACAAAGAGCCTGCATAAGGCTCTTTTCACATGAGCAAAGCTGTCGTGGCAGAGCGTTGGGAGAGAGCCGGTCTCGCAGACATGAGGGTCCGAGGCCACAAAAGGCTTTGTTATGTGAGCCGAGTGAGAATTGCTGGATCAAGTAGGGCTGCAAGCCCTTGGTTGGGCTGGGGAATCCACGTCCCAGAGCTTCCCTTGCCCACCACTACTCCAAGTCATGTCACAGGATTTGTTTTGGGGAAAAAAACCCCAACCAACAGCATAGCTGGCATGATGACATCACTTCCTGAGAGAAGTGATGGTGGTGGCAGCTATGTTGCCATGGAGAATGTGGGAGAGGGTTTGCTACGTTCTGGTACTCTAAGTTTCGAATCTCCTGCACATTTTATCTCCTGCTCTGACAAGGGGCTTGGGAGACGTTCCCCGCTTTCCCACTGGGAACTGAAAGCTGTTAGTTTGAGCGCAAATGTAACCTATTGCTTATTGGCTCGTACCCATCAGAAGACCCTTGTGTGAACCTAGTATATCTACCCCTTCCCGCCCTTGTGAAGTGTTTAGAGCAATACAGTATACTGAATCAATAAACTGATCCTGTTTAAGGAACGTTGTTGGTTTCTGATAACTGGGGACTCTGACAGATAACTAGGGGCCCCCAGCATAGCTGACAGATGGGTAACTGTAGGAATCACCAGAAATTCTAGGGTTTTACCATAGAGTTTCCAGGAGTCCCTAGAGCTACCTGCCACCTTTTCTGGGTTTCCCCCAGAAGTGACTTCATGCATATCAGAAAGGCTCCGCCAAGTCCCCATAGGGTTGCCAGCCTCCAGGTGGGGCCTGGGGATCTCCCGCTTTTACAACTGATTCCCAGCTGACAGAGACCAGCTCCCCTGGAGAAAATGGCTGCTTCGAAGGGTGGACTCTATGGCATGGTACCATGCTGAGGCCCCTCCCCTCCCCAAACCACGCCCTCTCCTGGATCCACCCCCAAAGTCCCCAGGTATTTCCCAACCTGGACTTGGCAACCCTAAGTCCCCACCCTCACCCCTCCCACCAGTTTCCAGGCCACCGTAGGCCCAAGGCCACCAGAATGGTGATTTAAATGCAATTCTCCCTAGTCCTGCTTCGAAACCACAACTACTTGCAAGTGAAGTTTAAAAAAAAGGAAGTTAGCTGATGAAGCAATGTCTGCCCCAAAAGATTCGAGATCGAATTTATTCCTGAAAGGACAGCCCCACAATCTCTCCGTGACCAGACGCAGTCGTGACCTACAGCTCCGGCTTATGAATGTCAGAGAGTTTCTGGGGTGAAATACGGCAAGGACTATGCAAAGAGATTCCTCTCTCTCCCCCCGCGCCCCCCATTCATTTTTCATGAATGTCACCGGGACGAGAGCAAAGTTATATTTTTTGAGAGGCTGTTAAAATTAATAAAGTTGCCAATTTAATTTTATTGATACGGGCAGCCTATTTAATAAAAGAGAAGACTGCATGGAATAAAAAGGAGTGCTCGCAAATCACGATGGTCTAAAAAAAGAGAGGATGTATTGTTGCTGCTAAATTTAGCTGGCATTCGGCAAGTGGCAATACCTGTTTCTCTGTGGTACCGGTTTCTAGTTTCCATTGCAGAGATCTGTTTCATTTGCCTAAGCATGAGGTGTATCCCATTGGGTGCAGAAGAGTACAAAGGTGTATCCCCAACATGGTGGAACAGAGAGCCAGTTTGGTGTCGTGATTAGGAAAGCGGACTCTAATCTGGGAGAACGGGGTTTGATTCCCCACTCCTCCACATGCAGATGCTGGTGTGACCTTGGATCAGTTGCAAGATCTTTCAGAGCTGTTCTCTCAAGAGCAGTCCTCAAGACAGCTCTCTCACCCCACCTACCTCACAGGGTGTCTGTTGTGGAGAGGAAAAGGGAAAAGAGATTGTAAGCTGCTCTGAGACTCCTTTGGGTAGTGAAGGGTGGGGCATAAATCCAATCTCTTCTTCTAGTGCTATAAGGGGTGTCAAGTTCTGAATTGTTGAGAAGAAGAAGAGGAGGAGGAGGAGGAGGAGGAGACATCACTACCTCCTCTTCCAAAGAATTGTATGTGTGTGTTTAAAAATGCCGCCACATCATAGCCAATCCCATAGGGCTTTCAAGGCAAGTGGTTAAACAGAGGTGGTTCCCCACTGGCTTTCTCCACAAAGTCTTCCTTGTTGGTGTCCCATCCAAGTACCAACTCCACTTAGCATCCAAGAGAGGACAAGACTGGACTTCAGCTATACTGTACCACATCCCTCTCCAAATAATTACATGCCATTAAGTCTTCGGAACACCCCATGTTCTTTGAAGTTCTTTGAAGTTTCTCATGAAATTTTGAAATTAACCCAGGGAGTGGGCAAATACCTGTCAGGCATCAATGTGTAATCTTCCATCAGTAAGAATACTCCAACATTTTCTGTATACAGTCTGCTGTCACTCTCAAGAGCCCATACCAGTAGGTGGTATTACACTGCAGTTCTGGTGTCACATACCCTTTCAAGACTCAAATGCACAGAGAAACAATGGAATCTATATGGATGTTTTCTCCACTTTTGCATCCAAAGTGGAACACTACTTTGCAGTATCTACCTGATGTCCTTCTCTTACTGTTCACTTCCCTGGTTTTCCCCATCCTCCATAAGTTCTTTCTGAAACTTGCTTTATTACTGTCAAAGTAGAGAGGGAAACAGGAAGAACTCACCCCAAGCGTGTTAGACTTAGGGATGACTTGTTCAATGCTCATGATCGGACCATGAACTGATCAGTGATACCTTCAGATTGCATCGTTAACTCAAAACCAGCCAAATAAGTTTGCAGTTGACTGCTGATTAGAAGCCAGCCCAGAGATTTTTTGGGGGGGGGGGCGGATTTTGTCAGCTAGGAGTGGAGTTCTTATTTATTTATTTATTTTGTTAATCTCCTAGTTCCTGCTAATGCAGGGCTCTGGGCGATGTACAACATTCATAAAAAGCATATCAAGATAAAACAATTAAATCATTAATAACACACTGATGACCCCACTGATAAACCTCCTGAGGGCACCTGGTATTTTTGGCCACTGTGTGACACAGAGTGTTGGACTGGATGGGCCACTGGCCTGATCCAACATTGGCTTCTCTTAAGTTCTAATGTTCTAAAATTGGATGGTGTGTACTAATCGATCCAATTTCAGGACTGTTGGCTGCTTCACAGGCAGGGGAGAGGAGGGCAAGGCAGATATAAGAAGCAGCAGGAGCGGGAAAGGGTGCCAGATAGGATGGAAACTGTCGCTGTCCTCAACTAAAAGCCTGGCAGAACATCTCAGCTTTACAGGCCCTGTGGAACTGCATAAGGTCGCGCAGGGCCCTGATAGTATTCGGCAGAGAGTTCCACCAGCTTGGGGCCACGACTGAAAAGGCCCTGGCCAATGCTCCCTCTAAACTGTGGAGTCTTGTGAGCAAAAATTCTGCTTTGTGGGCTACTGGCATTAAAGTTGTGAGCAAGAGATTTGGTTACTGCATAAATCAGTTTGCTCTGGAGCCATTCTTCCCAAGCTAAGACAAAAAATGTGTGAACTTGTGGCTGAAAAACTATGAGCTAGCTCACACTAACTCAGCTTAGAGGGAACACTCGGCCCTAGCCGAGGACAGCCTGATAGCTTTAGGGCCAGGGACCGCTTGCAAGTTGTTATCTGAAGAGTGTAACACTCTTACCCATCTGAACACCTCAGCAAAATAGCTATACGAAATCGGGAGCTGTTCTCTCCTGTCCAGACTGGACAGGAACAAACCCAGTGCTATCAGTCTCTGCACTGCAAACAGGAGATAGAGCCTTTTTCCTCTTTTTTTCTCTCCCATCCAAGCTGGGTGGAGACAAAAACAATGCTTTCAATGACCGCGTGGCAAAAAAAACAGGAGGGTAGAAAGAGCTCTTCCAGCAGGCTGGGCAGGGACAGATGCAATGCTTCTGACCTCTGCACTTCAAATAGAAGAGAAGAAAGAGCGCATTCATCTCTTTTTCTCTGCAGCCCAAGCCTAGTTCTTGATGTGGGGGGAGGAGAAAGTAGATCAGCTGGTCTCTCAAACAGTTCTGAAACAGTCCCTTCTGCTTCAGGAACATACTTGACGGATACTGAGACTGCCCTAATTGGCTTTATGGTGATGTATGAAATATTTGCAAACAATTATTCGGTGGCGGCGAGCCAACTGATGCCAATGGGCTTGTCTTCTCAAACGGTTATTTGACCACGTCTAGCAGTCGCCCCATAAAGACTTCGAGCAGACACAAAGGAAGAGCCAAATGAAAGCAGGGTACTGAATCTGTGCCAGAACTGAAGGGAGCCATCTGCTCGCCTCGCCCGCGGGAATGTGGAAACCGGCAGCTTCGGCTTTATGAGGGGAATTACGGTTTTATCTGCTTCGAGGGAGGGTGGGGTGGGGAATAGGGTCATAGTAACGTTGTCTTCTGGAAAGTCTCAACTGGTTTAACACCAAAGCTGTATGGATAGCGAAAACACCATGCAGGTAGGGGTGCCATCTCTGGAATGAGAAACAGGCCCATAGCCAGTGAAAGGCGGGGTATAAATCCAACTTCCTCCTCCTCCTCCTCCTCTTCTTCTGAGAGCCAGTTTGGTGTAGTGGTTAAGTGCATGGACTCTAATCTGGGAGGACTGGGTTTGATTCCCCACTCCTCCGCTTGCACCTGCTGGATGACCTCAGGCAAGCCATAGCTCTGTCCCAGCTGTTCTCTCAAGGACAGTTGTCTCGGAGCTCTCTCAGCCCCACCTACCTCCCAGGGTGTTTGTTGTGGCGAAGGGAAGGGAAAGGAGTTTGTAACCCATTCTGAGACTACAAGTGAAAGGCAGGGTATAAATCCAACCTCCTCCTCCTCCTCCTCCTCCTCTTCTGAGAGCCAGTTTGGTGTAGTGGTTGAGTGTGCGGACTCTAATCTGGGAGAACCGGGTTTGATTCCCCACTCCTCCACTTGCACTTGCTGGATGACCTTGGGCAAGCCATAGCTCTGTCCCAGCTGTTCTCTCAAGGACAGTTGTCTCAGAGCTCTCTCAGCCCCACCTACCTCCCAGGGTGTCTGTTGTGGGGAGGGGGAGGGAAAGGAGTTTGTAAGCCACTCTGAGACTCCAAGTGAGTGAAGGGTGGGATATAAATCCAATCTCTTCTTCTTTTTCTTCTTCTCCTTCTTCTTCTTCTTCCATGTCTTAATTAGGAACCTGTGAACCCCTGATTTTTCCTTAGCAAATTTATGGTCTTTCAGTAGCTAGGAAAACTACCTGGAACCATGTACAGAGGCCTTATACATACTGCAAGATAAACAGTGGCGTGTAAAAACAGGAGAAGGTCTTCACTGTCATGACCTTCTCATGAACATCTCAGAAGCATCTTCTCACCCCTTTGGGACTAGAAGAACCTCTGGTCTGATCTAGCAAGATTCCCCCACCCACCCATCACTCCACATTGCAGTACTGTTTCTCTCTTGTCCGTAATCCTGATCCTACAAACTTGGCAGCCCAATGTCTGATATGAAAGTCCATGTGATGTAGTGGTTATAGCGTTGGATTTGGGACACCTGGGTTTAAATTGCCAATCAACTATGAAACTTACTGGGTAAACTCTAATCTATTACTCTCAGCCCAGCCTACCTCATGGGAAGGAAAAAAGGAACATATCCGGAGCACTTGGGGGGGGGGGAGCAACTTATAAATGTAACACAGAGGTAGATAGTAAATGAAATAATTGGTTGGAATGCTGTGTACTCAAGAGCAAAGCTCCCGCTAAGCTGTGGAGTCCTGTGAGCAAAAATGCTTTTTTGTGAGCTACTGGCATTAAAGTTGTGAGCGAGTGATTTGGCTGCTGCATAAATTAGTCTGCTCTGGAGTCATCCTTCCTGAGCTAAGACAAACAATGTGTGAGCTGGAGACTGAAAAACTGTGAGCTAGCTCACACTAACTGAGCTTAGAGGGGACACTGCTCAAGAGTAGGCCCCCATGTTCTAGACTCTGCTCTCACTCAGTGGAGGAGGAGCAAGAATGGGGTGCTGCAATTCCTCTGATATCTGTGCTTTTTACCATAGAGAAGGGGGGCATTCCTAGAGTGTCTCTGATGCCATGATGTAGCTTTTGGGCGAGTTGTGTGCTGTCACGACATCAGAGAGCCAGTCTGATGTAGTAGTTAAGAGCGCGGACTTTAATCTGGGAGAACCGGGTTTGATTCCCCCACCCCTCCTCATTCAGCAGCTGGTGTAATCTTGGGTCAGTCATAAATTCCCTTAGAGCTGTTCTCTCAAGGGCGGTTCTCGAGAGAGCTCTCTCAGCCTCACCTACCTCACAGGGTATCTATTGTGGGGAGGGGAAGGGAAAGGAGATTGTAAGCCACTCAGGTAGTGAATGGTTGGGTATAAATACAATCTCCTCCTCCTCCTCTTCTTCATCATAGTACCACATGTTGTTATTCATCCCATTCACCCACCCGCCCCCGAAAAACGCCTCCAGCTGGCAACCCTGTCTGAGACGAAAAAGGCAGAAGTTCCTAGCTCTAGGCAGTAAATCATATTCCTAGCAAGAGGATGCCGCAGAGTGAAGGTTATGATGTGAGACACAGGGCAGAGGAGAGGTAAGAACGCTGGAAACAGAGCACTGAAGCAGCTAGCACGGATCGCACAGCCACAGAGAAAATAGCTCTCGCATATTGTCCTGTGAAAAGGAGTAGGCGGAGCTGATCAACAAAGTAACATGTTGGTTGGGGCGGGGGAAGAAGTGTGTTCGTATTTTGAAACCAGCCCAAAGAAATTGCCTTTGCAAGAGACGAGACTCTGTTCTTTGCGCCAGGTACTAAGAACTCTGTGGTGAGAAATGACCGAGCTCAGGTTGTCTCTGGAGCCCCAGCAGATAAACACAATCGCTCAGGAAAGTAGTGATGGGAAAGCACCAAGAAAAGAAAGTGTCGGTTTCTCTGCAGACTGTAGCCGCAGGGTCCCTCCCACACAAATGTCTCTCTTTCTTTCTCAGATTCAGATCCCCATCTGTAGGGTCCAAAACAGGCCCTCCCTTCCTTTATCCTATCCTATGGGTATACTAACTTTGGGTGGCCAGCTCCAGTTTGGGGGAAACCTGGAGATTTGGAGGGTGCAGCCTGAAGAGTGCAGCCTTTTCGGGTAGTGGTTATGTGCATGGACTCTAATCTGGGAGAACCGGGTTTGAGTCCCCACTCCTCCACTTGTAGCTGCTGGATGACCTTGGGCAAGCCATAGTTCTGTGAGGCTGCGGTCACACGGCTGTGGTCACACAGGGCTCCCGGATTTAAAGGGGCCACATTTTTCTACCGCGGGTTGGGATGTCTATACATTCCAACCCCTGTGGCTGCAGAAGCGGCGGCGGCGGGAACAGCGGCGGGAACCCGGCAGTGGCCGCTAAAGAGGCGGCCATGGCAGAAACGGCGGTGGCTGCTAAAGAGGCGGCGGTGGGAACGGTGGCGGCGGCCACAGAAGAGGTGGCGGCGGTGGCGGCAGAAGCGGCGGTGGCGGCCAAGGACCCAACAGCTGCCTGGTGAGTTTGGGTTTTTTTCCCCCCTTTTACACTTGGGTGCTTGAATGGCCAAGCGCCCAAGTGTAAAAGCGGGGGGGGGGGGGGGAAATGGCTGGTGGGACTATCTGGACAGCCCTGCTCTCGCAATGATTGCAAGAGAGGGCTGTCCAGATACCTCAAATGCGGGTTCCTCCCGCAACACCCGGGAAAACACTTGATTTTCCCGGGGTCGGAAAATGTGGGAGGAACCCACATTTGAGCCCGCTTCAGCGTGGGACTTGGGGCGGGCCGTGTGGTCGGCCCCTTTAAATGCGGGAGGAAATAGCCCTTCCTCCCGCATTTAAGGGCCGTGTGACCACAGCCTCAGAGCTGTTCTTGAAAGAGCAGTCCTCAAAAGAGCTCCCTCAGACTCCCAGGGTGTCTGTTGTGGGGAGAGGAAGGGAAAGGAGACTGTAAGCCGCTCTGAGCAAGTGAAGGGCGGGGTATCAATCCAATCTCCTCCTCCTCTACTTCTTCTTCTTCTTCTTCTTCTTCTTCTTCTATCAGAATTCGCCCTGACCTGGATGCCCCAGATTGCAGAAGCTAAGCAGGTTGTTATGTGGATGGGAGACCACCAAGAAAGTCCACAGTTGCCACAATGACAAGCTATCTCTGTGTGTCTCTAGCCCTAAGAGGGAGAACCTGGAGTTGTAGCTAGACAAAACTGGGGTCCAGTAACACGGGGACATACAAGTAGCCCCCTGGAAATTAATAAGAGTATCTTTTAAGTACTGAGCGGGAGGCGATGAATTCAAACAACAGGCTTTTATTCAGTGATATTGCTCAGCTCAGAAGACAGCTCTATGAAAGCGGCACCTTAATTTATACTGTTCCAACACATAACTTTCAACGAAGTAACTATATACAAGCAATACTATTGGACCCAAGTGATTGGATATCTAGATTCGCTTTAGGACCAATGGGAGTCTTTATTCATCAGCCAATAGGACGTGGACCTTGAGGATACCAGAGCCCTTTCAAGCTATTGCTGCTTCAATGATCCAAAACACAAACACAACAGTATCCAATCTCTGAGCTGGGAAATTCCTGGAGATTTGGGGGTAGAGCCTGGGAAGGACAGGTTTGGAGAGGGGAGGGACCTCAGCTGGGGAGAATGCCATAGTGTCTAACCTCCACAGCTCTTCAAAAGGAACTAATCTAATCTAAAGGAAGAGGAGACTTAATTTATACCCCTCCCTACACTACCTGAAGGAGTTTCCAAGCAGCTTACAATCCCTTTCCCTCCCCTTCCCCACAACAGACACCCTGTGAGAGAACAGCTCTGAAAGAACTTATGACTTACCCAAGGTCACACCAGCAGCTGCGTGTGGAGGAGTCGAATCAAACCCAATTCTCCCAGATTAGAGTCCCTGCTCCTAACCACCACACCGAACTGCACACTAAAGACTCCAACTCCAGTCTTAAAAATGACATGGATACCCTTAAGGCACGTACAACTGAATATCACAGTCATCGGTAGCTGATGGACAACTTCATGCGTCCAACAGTGATGGAGAACTTTGACGTCTTACGGAATTGTTGGGGAACTGGGTCACCAGCGTACACAACAGTCATATGGGGGGAGGGGGAATTGTATTGGTTGACCATCATGTCTTGCATGTGATCTACTCTGTAGCAGAGTGCTGTAAATTTTTCCTCTTCTTCCCAGCCGCCAAGCTCTATGAACCAAGAAATGACTTTTCTAAATGAAGGTATTTGGCATGCCAATTATCAAAGCTGTGATATCTTACTTGGGCCCACGAACAGGAACTCCACGGCTATTACCCCATCCAGGCGGAGGCCCTTCTAATTCTTACGTTTGCTAAAAAAGATCCTCATTCGTGATACTTTTGATTCTCTTCTAGAAGATGCATAAAAATATACGACAAATCCGAGGCATTTGAGCAGAGGGAGATAATAACTGACATTTCAATCGACTAATATAGAATGATAAATCAAGTCATTTTATACCTCGGCAGATCTGCTCATCTGGAAAACCCACTGGAAGCAGTAGGATTTTAATAATGATGTTCACATTAAATTACTTTTCAGGGCTAACTTCCAGCGAAAGCTATTTTTAAGTTGTACGTTTTCTTTTTCATTAGAGGGAGAGAGACGGAGAAAAATCAAATGAAGAAAAAAGTAATGCATGCCAATTTTTTTTTGAGTACTTCTTACTGGGGGGGAAGCCAGGAATGTAGATTATGATGAACAGAAGAAGAGCTCTACCGAATCAGACTAGTGGTCCATCTAGTCCTCCAACCTACCTTTATTGGCATCACAACAAAACATACACCATCAAGGGATACAACTTTCATTGTTAGAGTTGAAACATCACTTGCCTCGTAATGGCACAACACAGAAATTTAGCCACCAAATCAGTGATCTCAGGAAGATAGTAGAAAAACCATCTGGCTGAGACATCGGTCATCCCATTGATCACTAGGGTTGATTTGGCTGATCTGGCTGGCTAGGCGGGTGTCCCCTACCTCCTTCACTGCTCCATGTGCATCCCTTCTGAAACTATGTGCTCAGTCAAAGAGGACAAACATCCCAGATAGAAGGAGTATACCGTTTTTTCCCCTGCTAGAACCTCCAAACAAGCTCAGGGTCTATGTAGTCCAGCATCCTGTGTCCAGACAGTGGGTAATCAGTTGCCCTGGAGGGCCAGCAAGTATATTATAGAGGCCAAGACCTTCCTAAGACCCTCAGAAGACCCGTGCTGGGCACAGAGGATGAGGTCTTCCTCTGATATTTTCCTGGCACTGGGATTCAGAGGCTGACTGCCTCAGAACATGGAAGTTCCCTTCAGTCACCATGGCTAGTAGTATTCTCCATGAATCTTGCTAACCCCCTTTTAATAAGAACATGTTTGTAAACACTGACCAATTTCTTCTCGCACGAGCTTTGATGAAGTACAGTTTAATTGATCAGATGTATGAAGTGTATCCTCATCTGACCATTATATAACATGTATATTGCACTGGTATTCCAAGGTTGACTGTCACTGGTATTCCAAGGTTGACTGTTGAGAGCCAGTTTGGTGTAGTGGTTAAGTGCGCGGACTCTAATCTGGGAGAACCGGGTTTGATTCTCCACTCCTCCACTTGCACCTGGCTGGATGACCTTGGGCAAGCCGTAGCTCTGTACCAGCTGTTCCCTCAAGGACAGCTTGGGAAAGAGCTCTCTCAGCCCCACCTACCTCACAGGGTGTCTGTTGTGGGGAGGGGAGGAGAAAGGAGTTTGTAAGCCGCTCTGAGACTCTCTTGGGGAGTGGAGGGCGGGATATAAATCCAATCTCTTCTTCTTCTTCTTCTTCTTCTTCTCCTCTATGGAGGTTCTCATAGAGTCTGACCATCCTGGAAGCAAACGTGTGTTCACGCCCTGGAATTAAGATCCCAAGGAGAGACCCTCCTGATTGTCCCATCCATCGAAGAAGCTCCTTTGGTGGGTATGTGAAAGAGGGCCTTTTCAGTGGCAGCTCCACAATTATGGAACAACCTCCTGATAAAGGTATGCCTGGTCCCCCCTTTCAGTCTTTAGGAGGCAGTTGGAGACTGCTTTACTTAAGACAGCTTTTGTTTAATTCTGAGTTGTGATTTCAAATTTCATTTCTTTTAGTTTTTAATGTGTTTTATTTTATATATATATTATTTATGTTGCAAGCTGCTTTGGCTTGGCTAGCCTAGGCTAGCCCAGTCTTGTCAGATCTTGGAAGCTAAGTATGGTCAGCTCTGGTTAGTATTTGGATGGAAGACCACCACGGAATTTCAAGGTTGCTATGTAGAGGCAGGCAATGGCAAATCACCTCTGAAAATTTCTTGCCTTGAAAACCCTATGCACTTACCATAAGTGGACTGTGACTTGGCAACACAAAACAAACAAACAAACAAACAATGCTCCCTAGTGGAACAAAGGCAACTGTAATGCACTGCACTTTTTAAAAGCTTAGAAGGGCTGTACAAAAAGCTGAAGGACTATGAAGGGTTAATTCTTCACAGAAACAGAGAGCTTTGAATGACAGGCTGCTTCAAGAGATCTGATTGTTTAGCATCAGCTGAGCAGAGACAGACTTGAGAGCTGCATGCTGAGGAGATAGTCAGTCAGATTTCTGCCTTGACTGAAATGAGTCTGATTTCAGCCCTAGCTGAGAAGAGTCGAGTACTGACAGTTTTGGAATTCAGCCCTGACTGAGAGCAGTTTTAACACAGACAGGAAAATTGGGGGAAAGTTGGCAAGGAAGTTTGGGAAGTAGGCAAGATTCCATTTGAACCAAGAAAAGGGGATAGAGCTTTGAGAGAGAGAAGAACATTCCCTACTCAGTCAAACAGGGAGAGTTATCTCTGAGGAGTACAGACACCCCTGTTCTGGTGTGGTTAGAAGCTGCCTTTAGAGACCTTAAGAGTCAGTTAAAAACTCAAGACAACTACTTCTGTTTCAAGAGAAGGGGCCTGGGTACTGGGAAGAGTGTACCAGCCTTCTGGAAACCGAAAGAGTCAGAAAATGCTCAAAGAAAGTGTACTAAAGTGTTTATGAAAAACACTGGAACAAAAGCCTCTCATCTTAAATATAATTAATTATTTATTATTACATTCTATTTGTGGATCACCTAATCCCCATGAATGTAGGGCTGTAGGCGATGTACAGATTTAAAACCATAAAACCACATCCAGCATATTATACAATAGTTAAAAACAACTAGCACTATTTTTGTGGTTCCCTCCCATGTTTGGTCTGTGGGTGCAGTGTGAGCATGAGGGAGGGAGTAGGCACCACAAGGGATGAGGGGTCCAGGTAAGGTGCAAACTGCTGCTGTCCTCAACCAAACATCTCTGCCCTATAAGCCCTGCAGAATTGCATAAGATCCCTCAGGGCCCTGATATTATTTGGCAGAGAGTTCCACCAGGTTGGACCCAGGGCTGAGAAAACCCTGGCTTTGGTTGAGGACAGCTGGATGTCTCTGGGGCTGGTGACCACCAGTAAGTTGTTCTGTGGAGAGCGTAATGCTCTCCCAAGGGTATAACAGAGGAGGCGGTTCTGCAGATAGATCCTAAGTCACCGGGAAAAGTTTAAGAAACTCTCATTTGCCTGAAACGTAAGAACTAAAATCTGTGCATGTACTGGTTTTACCGCAGAAATTTTCAATCCCTGATTTCACCTGAACTTTCCCCTCTATGTTAAATAAAATATGTTGTTATTTTTTGAATTTCAAAATGTCTCGACTCTTGAGTGCGGTTTAAGTTGTTCAAGTTAAAGGGGGCTTCCAGTCCTTCCCTCAGGGTCCTGGGCTGAGCCAACAGCCAAAATATTATACTTTGACAGGGTGGGACAGCCAGGAAAGAAAGAAAACACATTACTAGGGCAGCTCAGTCAGTGAAGGGAAAGAAAAACAAAGGCAAAAAAAATCTTGCCTCTGAGGGACAGAAGTAGACGGGGCCGTCGTGGCAGCTAATAAATGCTTTAAATAAATACATAAACTTGACTTAAAAGATTCTCATGGCTAGGGAACCGCCACATCTCAAACTTCAGAATCCCTTATGCTAGAAGACAAGCTTTTTCTTGGGTTACAGCCCCCCAAGGTATTTATTTTAATGCCAAAAGGCTGGGCAAAGCCATGAACGGATAACGGGAAGAACAAAACGCTGAGGGCTGTAAAGAGAGATTTCCTAGAGTAGGCATAATTCCTAAAGCCCCTGTATTTCATTCTGATCGCTCAGTGGATCTTTCTAAGTGGTGCTTGCCGTGATGCATCCCTTTGTCCAGTTCAAGATGTCCCTGCACATCAAAGTGGAAGGGGGCCTGCTGACGCTGTAGCAAACGCTCAGAATCCGGAGAGAAAGCACTTGTGACATGCCCGACATAAATTAGTCATCTAAAAGGCATCATCGCTAAACTGTCTGAACATAAAACAAAGTTCACTTAATATTGCTGAATGAGCTGGCCTGATAAGAGTCCTCTAGTTGTCCTTTTCCCATCAGCAAGTGAAAGCAGGAGAAGAATTTATGATGGGGAGCCGAAGCACAGAGCATTACGCCTCTCGGCCAAGCGGAACCTGGCGGTCCAAACCAAGGGCCCCATCCTTCATCCGCTGAAGTTCCTTGAAGTCCAGTGGCCTTTGTGGGGTAATGAAAGTTGTTGGTTGCATCACGCTTTGTTGTTGGGCTGCACCACAGCTTCCATTACAAGTTGGTCCGTTGCCAGGATGATGGAAAAGGGGATGAGGAGAGTCATATACGGTCAGAGCTAAATTTGACAAAGCTCGCCGAATCCCTATTCCTCAACATGAAGCCAGCTGGGGGAACTTGGGTTCTCTCAGAGCTGTTCTCTTGAGAGCAGTTATCGAGAGAGCTCTCTCAACCCCACCTATCTCACAGGGTGTCTGTTGTGGGGAGGGGAGGGGAAGGGAAAGGAGATTGTAAGCCGCTCTGAGACTCCGAGTGAAAGGTGGGGTATAAAAACTATAAATCCAACTCTTCATCACCTTGTTCTTTTTGGGTAAACTTTGGGCCTTGAGATAGTTTATACAAAACCACCTGACATAAAAAAAAAAACAGGACTACAATACAGATTAAGCAAGATTCAAATCCAGTAGTACCTTAAAGACTGACAAGATTTCCAGTCATCTAACAAAGGGAGCCTTAACTCTCGAAAACTTACATCCTGGAAATCTTGTTGGTCTTTAAATTGGGCTTTTAGCGTCTTTCCAAACTCGTCCACAGTGTTGGGCTGATTCAGATGCAATTGCAGTGGCAGTACAGTTTGTAACACCACTAACCAAAGACAGAATCACTTAATCCAATGGTACAGCACATAGTAGCCACAGGACAAGATACCACCCAAGGAAATTGTGCGGTCGGTGATGCTTGTAAACAACTTTAATATTCCACAGCCTATCAAAGAGACCTCTGCTAAAACAAACAAGCAAACAAACAACTCCAAAACTGAAAATGAGAAAAACAAAAATCCCAATAAACCAAATTAAGAAAAATCAAGAAGGGCAAGGCCATCCTATTGACCTTAGCTGACCCCTATTAGAGGGTAATTACCAGACGATCGATAAGCCTTATGAATAACTATGGACACAAGCAATCAATGGAAAGTGATAAAAGGAAAATAGCAATCAATAAACATTAGAGTCTAAAAGGAAAAGCAAGACGAAAAAGGTCTCCGTGTTGGATCCAAACCATCAGGGCAGGCATGCTGGTGGGACGGGACTTCTTGGCCATTCCTCTCCCGGTGAAGCCCCCTCAGCTGTCCTCCTAAGCAAGCCCCCACTCTCCTTAGCGTAGAGCCAGTTTGGTGTAGTGGTTGAGAGCATGGACTGTAATGTGCGAGAACCGGGTTTGATCCCCCACTACTCCACATGCAGCTGCTGGTGTGACCTTAGGTCAGTCATAAGTTCTTCCAGAGCTGTTCTCTCAAGGGCTCTCTCGGCCCTGCCTACCTCACAGGGTGTCTGTTGTGGGAAGGGATTATAAGCCACCCTGAGATTCCTTCAGGTAGAAGAAGAAGGAGGAGGAGGAGGAGATTGAGATTGAGATTGGATTTATACCCTTCCCTTCACTACCTGAAGGCATCTCAGAGCGGCTTACAATACAAGCGAGGTATAAATCCCACCTCCTTCTCCTCTTCTTCAGGTTCAGCCTTCAAGGGTCTTTCTCCCAGTCATTTCTACCAGCACTTCTTCATAGAGTTGTGTACCTCCAAATTGTGCTTGAAGATCTCCTGGAACTACAATTTATATCCAGGTATCAGTTCCCTTGGAAAAAAATGGTAGCTTTGGAGGGTGGATTCTATGGCACTGTACCCTACCGAGGTCCTTCTCCTTCCCAGGCTCCTGGGACCAACACAACAAGCTTTCTCCCTCATGAACCTATTCATTCACTCCTGAGAGCCAGTTTGGTGTAGTGGTTAAGTGCGCGGACTCTAATCTGGGAGAACCGGGTTTGATTCCCCACTCCTCCACTTGCACCTGGCTGGATGACCTTGGGCAAGCCATAGCTCTGTACCAGCTGTTCTCTCAAGGACAGTTGTCTCAGAGCTCTCTCAGCCCCACCCACCTCACAGGGTGTCTGTTGTGGGGAGGGGAAGGGAAAGGAGTTTGTAAGCCGCTCTGAGACTCCCTTGGGTAGTGAAGGGCAGGGTATAAATCCAATCTCTTCTCTTCTTTTCCTTCTTCTTCTAATACTCAGAGGTCATTCTTTGGTTGCCTCCACCATCTGAGGCTAAAAGGGTGGTTCCCTCTAAGCTGAGTTAGTGTGAGCTAGCTC
Organism: Lepidodactylus listeri; assembly: GCA_029233225.1. NCBI lineage: Eukaryota > Metazoa > Chordata > Lepidosauria > Squamata > Gekkonidae > Lepidodactylus > Lepidodactylus listeri. Next base: position 10,125,227 of record JARCFY010000004.1, read on the forward strand.
ACAGTTTTTTTTAGCCTCCAGCTCGCACATTTTTGCCTTAGCTCAGGGAGGCTGGCTCCAGAGCAAACTAATTTAGGCACTAGCCAAATCGCTCGCTCACAGCTTTAATGCCAGTAGCTCTCAGAGCAGAATTTTTGCTCACAAGACTCCACAGCTTAGAGGGAGCATTGGTGGTGACCCAAGAAAGGGCTTTCTCAGACGTGGCACCAAACTTTGGAACTCCCTTCCCAGGGAGATTTGTCTGTCTTCCTCTACAGCCTACTTATGGTGACCCCATAGGGTTTTCGAGGCAAGAGACATTCAGAAGTGGTTTGCCATTGCCCTCCTTTGCACGGCAACCCTGGACTTCCTTGGTGGTCTCCCATCCAAATATTCACCAGGACTGACCCAGCTTAGCTTCCAGGATCTGATTAGATCAGGCTAGGGTTGTCGTAACGCACCATTATCAGGAGGAAGAGTCTGAACAGCTTACGTTATTGCCAGAAGAACTTTTTGACTTTAATAAGAGCCGAAAGCAACTTTGCAGAAGGAAAGAATGTGTTGGCGAAAGCTTTCCTTTTGAAGCAGGAGACTTGTGAATTCTTAAATCCTCCTTTGGGAGTGTTTAAATTTTGAAGACTGTGTTCTATGTTATTAGAGTTCTGGTGTTTGAGTTGGTAAGAAATCAGGGGTGGTCTTAATAGGGTTACCAGGTCTCCACCTGGCAGCTGGCGGGGGGGGGGGAGAAGCTCCATCTCTGGGAGTCTTGCAGGCACATGTAGCACGGATGCTGCGATGACATCACCCGGAAGTGATGTCATTTTGCCAGGTACGTCGTTGAGGGATGCTCCAGCGTTCAGTCTTAAAACATTACTATGCCGGGCATGTCGGCCTAATTCAGGGACTTTGGGGGCGGAGTTCCCCTTGGTGACTGGATCCAGGCTGACGGGTTGGGGGACCCTAGAGCGGGCAACCCCCCGCGCCCCCTCGGAGGACCTGGCAGCCCTATTTCTTAAAATACCAGTGTCTTCTGGATGTACAACACGGCTTTCTATATCTAATTTCATCACAGTATTTGAATTGCATGGGACTGCATCCTTTATATTATATTTTGATACATTTGTCTAAGATTTGAGCTGTTGTTTTTTGCTGAGCACAGTTTATGGTTCTTTGGCATATGTTCCCGTCCTGAGCAGAGCTATGCTCTTTTAAGCTCATTGAGAGCGCGAGTCTGCTTGGGCTGCTACAGTCAGTGAGTCATCTCCCTCTGCCCATCTCCAGACAGAAGGTGTGGATGAAAATGTCAACAGGTGTTAATCAAAAATCACAACCGGCCCACTCAAACGGAGCCATTGTCTGTGTCACGCAGCAGGCCCCCAATTATGCCTGGCGCACTGTTACAAACAAATGGCGCATGAAGGCCATTATCACATCTATTAGGGAGTGGGAAGCCCTGCAACCAGATTTATGTCTAGTCAAAGCATTATTTCTTACAATATTATCCATTAGTTGTGCACCAACATGTTCAGGCAATTTAGATAATGTAGGTGATGGTGGGACAGAGTGATACGAATACCCGGGGGCCAAATTATCCAGAAATGGGTGCCATTCTGCTCCCCATGTCCAGATGCAAACTGACGGGTTGCAATAACAAATTAATCACTTGAAAAGCTTTAAACAGACGGGAACGGAAGAGACTGAAATTGTTGTTGTATTGAAGAGTCTGCGTTGTCGAGCGGAAGGGGAGGGGAGGGGATATTACACATGGAACTAGAGACCTTTACTGAGCTTCTCATGAACCAGCCCTAATGGGTGGCCTTGGACAAGTGACTATTTCTCATTCTCAGTCCCCCATCTATAGAATATGGAGGAGCTTTGACTCAGGGGAAGAACCTCTCCTTTGCATGCAGAAGGTCCCAGGTTCAATCCTTGGCCTCTCCAGTGAGAAGGACCAGGCAGGAGATGGCATGAAACATCTCAGTAGCATATTGGTAGAACATCACCTGGTCTTGTAAAAGGTCCCAGATTCAATTCCTGGCCTCTCCAGTAAATTTGACAATAGGTGATGTGAAAGACCTCCACGTGAGACCCTGGAGAGCCACTGCCAGTCTGAGTAGACCGTACTGACCTGGATGGATCATGGTTTCATCTGTGCATGTGTATTTTGAAGTTGAATATGATGTATATCACAAGTTGGACTTGTCACTGGATATGTTTTGTTCGCATCTAGTGAACGGGTATACTTGGGGTGTACAGATCAACTGAACTGAGACTCAGTCACAAGCCCTGGTCACTGTCTCCAGGAAAGGGAAATGGGTGCTTCTCCTCAGAGGAATGTCAGGAAACCATTGAAAGGACATTTGCCAAGCACTTCCCGGGAAATACAGAAGAAGAACAGGAGGGATATGTAAGTGTTGGTTGTTGGACAGATAATTCCTAGCCTGGGACTGGTAGGAACCTTCTAGAAGAAGGTAGGGGGTTGAGGGATGGAGCAGCTGAGGGAGAAGAAGGTAACTAGAAGCCAGACTGAAGACAAGGAATATTGTGAGAGAGAGTTCTTGTAGGAGGTTGAAGGTTAGGGTGGCCGACTCCTAAACACATAAACATACAGCACCAGAACCAGGGAGGAGGCTAATAACGGTTCTTGTGGGGTATGCCAAATAAAGCAAAGAAGTCTTTTATCTGCTGATAGAAGACACTGTATATAACCACAACAGCTTGGGTAGTAGCACAACAAAAGTAAAATAAGGGGGAGTTTGCCACCCCAGATATTATTTTCTATTATAAAACTGCAAGATTAAATTGGTCATCAACTTGGTCAGTTGGAGCCACCAAGTTAAACGTGGTTATATTAAAACAGTGTTTCTTGTCAACACCTCCAAGAAGCTGGTTTCTTCTAACAAGATCCGAGATGGAGAGAGTTTATGATAAGGACAACCAGGGGTCCGTTGGAGTGGGAGCGCACAGGAGCGCAGCTCCGGGAGTGAGGAGCCCAGGGGGCGGGCACATGACCAAGCCCCACCCCCTCCTCGGCTTCCCCGAGCAGTGCAGAGGCGCAGCGCCCTGGGGAAAGCCCTGCTAGGGTCTTTATTGTTTTTAATGTTTTGTTTTAATATTGATAATTTTATCATTGTTCCTTTTATGACTGTGTGCTGCTTTTCCAGAGACTTGCTCAAGGTGGCATATAAATTTTCTAAGTATACCATTTTTTATCTGGGCACATGGCACATAAGTACTGGAGAAATTTCACCAACCCTTCAGCAGCTTCCACCCCATTAGTTTGGTGTAGTGGTCAGGAGTTGGACTCTAATCTGGGAGAACCGGGTTTGATTCCCCACTCCTCCACATGCAGCTGCTGGTGTGACCTTGGGCCAGTCACAAGTTCTCTCAGAGCTATTCTCTCATGAGCAATTCTCAAAAGACCTCTCTCAGCCCCACCTACCTCACAGGGTGTCTTGTTGTGGGGAGGGGAAGGGGATGGGTGGTGCACATGTCTTGGGTATCTCAAGTCTACTTGAAACCTGGTGGTTTCAAGGGAGCAGGAAGAGAATGAGGGTGTGTTCTTTACGCTTATTTTTATTGCCCAAAGTATTGGATGGGGAAGGGAATGCAGGAAGAGCAGGTCAGTTTCACTCACCTGTGGAGTGGAGCCTGAGGGGTGGGTGTTGCCTTCTGACACCCTTCCGGCATGTTAGGGGCGTGTGGCATATGCAAATGAGTTATGCAAATAAGTTATGCAAATGAGTTATGCTAATGAGCTCCTGCACCTCTTTTTCTACGAAATGACCCCTGAGGACAACTGTTTTATAAAGTGTTATCTTGGAGGTATGGAATAGTAAATTAGTTCCCCAGTAAGAAAACTGACTAATAAGAGCTGGTGGGGGTGAAAGTTTACATTGGGAGACTGTTGGCTTGGATCACTACAGAGATCTCATTAAAATGGGAGAGGCATACTTTTTTCGTTGTTAGAAAAAACTTGATTTTATGGAGTATAGAGGTAAGAGAAAGGAAGGGAAATAAATTATGACTCTTACGAAGCCAAGAAAGAATACAATGCACTTGGGGAGAGGTATTTTTTTGCATTGTGTGTGTATCTGTGTGTTGTGTCTGTGCCTAGAAGTCATGACGACCCCTGGTGACTCCTACTGGGGCATGGAGGACAACCAGAGAAGTGGCTTGATAGCTTGCTTCTGCCTCCCGGCCCTGGTATCCTTTGGAGGTCTCCCATCCGAGCACTTGCCTGGGTTGGCCCTGCTTAGCTTCCAAGATCTGGTGATATCAGGCTTGCCTGGGCTATCCAGGTCAGGGTAAGAATAAAGTGCACTTGATCTGAACACATGAAGCCTCCTTTTACTGAATCAGACCATTAGACTATCACGGTTAGCAGGGGTCATTTCGTAGAAAAAGAGGTGCAGGAGCTCATTAGCATAACTCATTTGCATAACTCATTTGCATATGCCACACCCCCTAACATGCCGGAAGTGTGTCAGAAGGCAACACCCACCCCTCAGGCTCCACCCCACAGGGGAGTGAAATTGTCCTGCTCTTCTTCCATTCCCTTCCCCATCCAATCCTTTTTGCCATAAAAATAAGCATAAAGAACACACCTTCATTCTCTTCCTGCTCCCTTGAAACCACCAGGTTTCAAGTAGACTTGAGATACCCAGGACATCTGCACCACCCATCCCTTCCCCTTCCCCTCCCCACAACAAGACACCCTGTGAGGTAGGTGGGGCTGAGAGAGGTCTTTTGAGAACTGTTCATGAGAGAACAGCTCTGAGAGAACTTGTGACTGGCCCAAGGTCACACCAGCAGCTGCATGTGGAGGAGTGGGGAATCAAACCCGGTTCTCCCAGATTAGAGTCCAACTCCTGACCACTACACCAAACTGATGGGGTGGAAGCTGCTGAAGGGCTGGTGAAATTTCTCCAGTACTTATGTGCCATGTGCCCAGATAAAAAATGGTATACTTAGAAAATTTATATGCCACCTTGAGCAAGTCTCTGGAAAAGCAGCACACAGTCATAAAAGGAACAATGATAAAATTATCAATATTAAAACAAAACATTAAAAACAATAAAGACCCTAGCAGGGCTTTCCCCAGGGCGCTGCGCCTCTGCACTGCTCGGGGAAGCCGAGGAGGGTGCGGGGCTTGGTCATGTGCCTGCCCCCTGGGATTCTCACTTCCGGAGCTGCGCTCTTGTGCGCTCCCGCTCCAATGGACCCCTGACGGTTAGTCTTGTTTACTCTGACTTGCAGCAGCTGTTACATAGAGGTCTTTCCCACCACCGGAAACTACCCGTTCCTTTAAACGGGAGATGTCGGGGATTGAACTTGGAACTTCCTGTATGCCAAGCAGAGGCTTTACCACTGAGCCCCCACTTGTCTCCAGTCTGGATCCAGATGACTTGGCAGCCATTAACTGGCAGCAAATTGCTCTGTCGTAATAAGACTTGCAGAGATATAAAAGCAGTAAGTCTCAACTTAAAATGTCATTTTTGTTAAAAAAAAAAAAGGTTAACAATACACTTTTTTAAGTAGGAGGCAGTGCTGGACACAACTAATGTGGCAGCAGCAACGGCAAGAAAGCAACAGGACACGTTTGAGATACTCAGATGCGAATCAGCATCCCTTTGGACTTCCCACAATAGTACACACAAGGAGGAGGAGAAGGAGGAGGAAAAGGAGAAGAAGAAGAAGAAGAAGAAAAAGAGGAGGAGGAGGAGGAGGAGATTGGATTTATACCCTGCCCTTTACTACCCAAACGAGTCTCAGACTGGCTAACAATTTCCTTTCCCTTCCCCTCCCCACAACAGACACTCTGTGAGGTAGGTAGGGCTGAGAGGTCCCTTGAAAACTGCTCATGAGAGAACAGCTCTGAAAGAACTTATGACTGACCCAAGGTCGCAACTCCAGCTGCAAGTAGAGGAGCGGGGAGGAAATCAAATCCGGTTCTCCCAGACTGAAGTCCATGCTCCTAACCACTACACCAAACTGAAGGACGAAAAGAGACCGTGATCAGCCAGTAATTCTTCCTAAACCTCCTTCCTGACCATTTTTTTCATGTTTCATATTTATTTTAACTTTGCTTTATAACTGGAGTTTTTTTTTTTTTAATTGTGTGCTTGGGAGAGGGTTGAGCCTGATGGTTTTACAGTGAGATCTTATCACGCATGTTTTAAATAATTAGTTGCCTGGGTATCCCTTGTAAGGGCGGAAAGGTGGCGTACTGTTTTTGTCAATAAATAAATAAATAAACGGGTAAATAAATTCCACAACCCTATTTTGTGTGTGTGTGTGTGTGTGTTGCATTCACCTTGCGGACAAGCGTCCTGGGTCCAGAATCTGTAACCATGGCAAATCGCTAATCCCAGCTATGGACTCTGCGGCGACCTTCCCATCCCGCCAAGAAGCAATCCTGAGACAATCAAGGGGATATCAAAACCGTCCTCCCAAAGATGTCCCACCTCTGTTCTGGGAGACGGCAGGCGGTGCTGATGTGAAATATGCCTGAAGGGCCGTTGTGGTGATAAGCAAATCTTCTAATCTCCTCTCCTGCTCGCCTTTCCACTAAGCCTCGGCAAAGCTTACAAGTACGAAAGGTCACCTAATCAATCTCCTGGGCTCTGGCTGACCTGTATCCACCAGAGGCGGAAAATCTTAAAAATGTGCTATATCCAGCGGATCCTGCCACTCAGCGTGGTTCAGGTAGTGCCCTGAGAGATCAATTGTTTCACTGATTGTGAGAGGGATTTGTTGACATGCTTCTCCTCGCCATCCGACCGAGGCCTCCGAGTTGCTACCTGCGGTGAAGGACTTCCGCATCTGGAGCTTCCCTTATGAAAATGTGCATAGAAGTTGTACGGTGCTGGTGTTTAAGAGGGAGGGGGGATATAGTAGAGTGACTTCTCTTATCCAGGTCAGACAAAATGCCAAAAAAAGCTTTTGTGTTCTGCAGGATTCTTGAGTGGGCTAGTTGGGGAAATGGGGGGGGGGAGGTGAAAAGCTATTGTTGGTGAAGCAGAGAAGCTTTTTGACAGTAAGAGTTGTGCGACAGTGGAATCAGCTGCTTAGGGAAACGGTGAGTTCCATCTCCCTGGCAGTCTTGAAGCAGCGGCTGGACAAACCCTTGTCAGGGATGCTCTAGGCCAGGGGTGGGCAATTGTTTTGGCTCGGGGGCCACTTTGTGGGAGCGGAGGTTAGCGGAGGGCCGCACCTTTTAAAATGATTGCATTCATTAGTTAACTTTGCATTTCAGGAAAGGTATAAATTGTATCATAAAAATCAATAAATATAAATTAAATAAAATAGTGGTAGTTTTATTCAATTTATTTATTGTGCTAATTTTATATCATCTATAGCTGCAAGCACATTTAATTTGAGAATCAGTTTAATGGGACAAATGTACCCTATCACACTTTTCTACAATTTTTTTTTGAAATCAGGAGTGAGATTGCTTGTTGAGATTCTCATCACAGCCTGCAAGTTAATGTCTGTCAAAGAGCATCTATATTTACTCTTGTTGATCTTCATGCAAGAAAAACTTTGCTCACAAATATATGTAGACCCAAATATAGAGAACATTTTCCCAGCAATTTTTTTCAGCAGACAAAGATTTGTAAAAGTCAACTAATGTCACAGCATTAAACATTTCTTTCACAGTGTGATCTGACTGCATGTCAATAAGTTCAAGCTGCAGCTCCTCAGGTGTTGTATCAATATCAGCAGTGATGGGATAAGAGGGCAAATTGAATTTAGGCTCAATTTTCTGGAAGTCCTAAAATCTTCTTGGTGGGCTGCAAAAAACTCTGTGGCGGGCCGCATGTGGCCCCCGGGCCGCAATTTGCCCACCCCTGCTCTAGGCTGATCTTACACTGAGCAGGGAGCTGGAACTAGATGGTCTGGATGGCCCCTTCCAACCCTGTGCAGTTCTACGATTCTATAACCTGAGGGGTTATAGGGACCCTGTTATATGGGGCCCTGTTGTTGACCCCATAGAGGGACTGGTTGGCCACTGTGGGAGACAGGATGCTGGACTAGATGGACCACTGTTCAGATCCAGTAAGGCTCTTATATGTTATAAATACAAGATCTGAGGAAGAGAGGGTTTTTATGTTGTTGGAGTCTGCACTCTACACACCAGGTATTCCATGCCTTCGGCTTCCATGTCTTTTTGAGCAGTTCCCCCTCTCTGTCTTCGGCATTTCACTCCCAAACATCTATTTTACTTTGCATGGTTTAATACTTTTAAGTGGAATCCGGAATCCTGCAGCCCATCTCAGAAATTCTGGTTCCCATCAACCACTTGTGGTCAGTCTACTGTGGACTGGACTAGGCTGAAGTCCGTTGTGGTTTGGAGTAGATGCCGCTCTTTCCAGAACATACCCATGTGACCTAGGTCACAGAGTTGGTGTTCCAAATTAAAATGTCATTGTATGTAATATCAAACCCTGTCCATCTCCAGCAGAACTTCAGTAAGCTAACCTTTCTGTGCAATTTGGAAAGATTGTTAGCTATGAATTAAAGTCTGAGGCAATAATTTTACCTTGTTAAGTCTTAAATACACAAGGGTGGGAAGGGGAGGAATAAAGGTTAAAATGGAAAGTCAAGAAAATCCCATCATGGCAAATAAGAACTGGAATGTCCTTGCTGCTCTCATAATTCAGCACATATATCAGGCGATAAAATCCCACGATAATTCACTTCTGATGACAAAACCTATAATGAGAACAGAAAATTGGGCAAATTCATTTATTCACCTGACATGGATTGTATCTCGTAAGATGGCAGAGGAGCAAAAGGGAAGAGGTACAGCCCGGAATTAACCTGCTCATTCAATAATCACGTGGAAGAGCTGTGGATTCAGCACTAGGGGTTTGGATTGGGATATACGGCAGCCACAATTGTACCCGGAATTAGCTGTTTCAGGTTGGTTTGGGGACATTGAAAATGACACAGAACCGTTCAGAAATTTTGGGAGTAACAAAAATGCATCTTGTGAAATTTCCGGAGTGTTTCGGGATGTTCAGGAATCAGGAGGGGTAGGGATGAAGCTTGCCAGTAATGGGAAGGGACAATGTCAGCATGGTGTCTTCGGAGACAGTTTAGTCCTTTCCTTTTTAAAGGCCCATGGATGGAGGCCAGAATATGGTATATAAGCTGGTGGGTTCTGCTGGACTACTCCAAGAGCAGAGGAGGAAGAGGAAGAGGAGGAGGAGGAGGAAGGAGGAGGAGGACGACGAGATTGGATTTATATCCTGCCCTTCACTTGGAGGAAGCGGTAAGGGGTGTCTTCCACTACTTTTTGTGGCTGCACTCAAAAGTAGCCCAGATGGAGGAGACCTGGGCTGGAAGCTGAGAGCCACTTCTCTGGGAACCAGCTGGTGGAAAGAGAACTGCTAAGCTTCCACATCCTTTTTGAAGTGAGGCCTCCAGAACCGCACACAATATTTCAGTTTCTTCAGGTCCAATGAAGGGAGTTTCAACTCTCAAAAGCTGATGCCCTGAAAATCTTGGTCTCTAAATTGCTACTGGACTCAAATCTCTTTTATAATATTTTGGTTGGTCATCACAAAAAGCTATTCCGTGTTTCCTGCTTTTGGGATACTCTTTGTTGCCTCCCCCAGACGAAGCCCAGACTACTGCGTGGAAAGCGCTGGATTTGTTGGCTATAGCATCTTCAGAACGATCGGTGAGAAAACTCTGGGGAGAAAACAAAATGTGCCTGGGAGCTGCGGAACGACCTTTGCCACCAGATGCCACGTTGCATCAAATTGGCTATCGCTGTTCCGCGTGCTGACAGCACATTATGTGATGAGAGTTGACATAATTTGGAGGGAAATATGGAGAGGAAACGTAACCTCCCCTGACACGTATTACATTAAAGCATCAACAGCATGAAGAAATGATAGCACTTCCATTTTCTTGGGGAATTAGACTCCCAAGGAGGACTCTTAGGGAGTGGGTGGATATAGATGCCAGGTGAAAGGTGGCCCTTGGAGTAGTAAGGCCGAGAATCCATTTATTTCCAAGGATGCTGCCTGTATCCCTCTTTCGGCAGCGCTTTTCACCACACAAATATCCTGCCAGCTTCACGCTACTGCGAACAGCTGGTTTTGCACCTGAATTTTGCACAAGATTCAGGCTCTGCGGAAAATCCATTTGATTAATATTTCTCCTGACATTCAGGTTCCCAGATTCCACAAACAAACGTGGAAAGACTGGTGGGAGTGTTGGACTGGGGCCTGGGGAACCTGAGTTCAAGTACATGGCCAGGATTGTTGTGAGGATAAAATGGAGGACGGGAGAACCACGAACCCTGAGCTCTTTGGAGAAAGGGAGTGGGAGGGGCTGTAGCTCAGTGGTAGACAGGGGTCCTTTTGTAGAAAAAGAGGTGCAGGAGCTCATTAGCATAACTCATTAGCATAACTCATTAGCATATGCCACATCCCCTGACATCACCAAAAGTGTGTCAGAAAGGGAATGTCAATTTCAGCCCCATTATACCCTATGGGCCATTGAAATCAACGGCAAAAATTCATTCATTCATTCATTCATTCATTCATTTATTCATTCATTCATTCATTCATTCATTCATTCGATGTATACCCCGCCCTCCCCGCGAACGGGGTATATGAGGGGTTGGAGGAAAGGGGGTTTGAGGGAGAGGCTCCAAACTTGCAGGGTAGCTGCTGGGACCTCTTCTCGAAATACCCACCAAGTTTCAAGAAGAATTGGGGGTCCAATTCTGTGGGCCCCCAAACAGGTTGTCCCATCCCCTCCATTGTTCTCTATGGTGGGAAAGGGTTACTTTTTTCCTACCATAGAGAACAATGGAGGTCGTACTATTGATTTATACAGGGGCATTACTGGCTGATTTGTTTTCAATTCCCTTCCCAATGACCCCCAGCATGGTGTTGGCCTTTTTCGTTGCAGTCGCACACTGTCTCGACGTTTTCGGTGAGTTATCTACTACAACTCCAAGATCTCTCTCTTGGTCAGTCTCCGCCAGTTCAGACCCCATCAACGTGTATTTATAGTTAGGATTTTTGGCTCCAATGTGCATCACTTTGCACTTGGCCACACTGAACCCCATTTGCCGTGATAATGCCCACTTGCCCATCCTCGACAGATCCTTTTGGAGTGCCTCGCAATCCTCCCTGGTTCCCAACACCCTGAAAAACTTCATGTCATTTGCAAATTTAGCCACTTCACTGCTTACTCCCAATTCCAAATCATTAATGAACAGGTTAAAAAGCATCGGACCAAGTACCAATCCCTGTGGTACCCCACTGCTTACCTCCCTCCACTGAGAAAATTGCCCATTTATACTCACTCTCTTTTTCCTTTAATTAGCCAGTTTTTGATCAGCAAAAGGACTTGTCCTTTTATCCCGTGACTACTGAGCTTACTTAGGAGCCCTTGATGAGGAACTTTATCAAAAGCTTTCTGGAAGTCAAGGTAAACAACAGTTATGGGTCCCCCTTATCCACATGTTTGTTCACTCCCTCAAAGAACACTAACAGGTTAGTGAGACAAGATCTTCCCTTACCGAACCCATGCTGAGTCTTCCTCAATAGATTTTGTTCATCAGTGTGCCTACTAATTTTTTCCTTAATAACAGTTTCCACCAACTTACCCAGTATTGACATCAGACTGACTGGCCTGTCATTTCCCAGATTGCCTCTGGAACCTGTCAGAGCTGTCTCAGGCCCACCTACCCCACAGGGTGTTTGTTGTGGGGAGGGGAAGGGAAAAGAGTTTGTAAGCCACTCTGAGACTCCCTTGGGTAGTGAAGGGTGGGGTATAAATCCAATCTCTGCCTCCTCCTCCTCCTCCTTTTCTTCTTCTTCTTCTTCTTCTTCTTCTTCTTCTTCTATTTCACTGGCTTTCATACTTTATTCGAACTAACTTTGGCTGATTCTGTGCATTACTGCCATTTATTTCCCGTGAGCAGATGCCCTTGACATGTCCGACAATGTGCTAATTTTGGCCAGGAGAGAATGCGCCCAAGTGTTGCCCAATGATAGGCCTGGGTTACAGCTCCAAATTATGATGCAGAGAGAGATTGTGCACAGCCTTAAACCACCCACACTCCCCCCATGTGGGTTCTAATTAATATTATAACCAAAGGGGACACGGAACTCATAAAACTTATTCATCCAAGTTCTCATTGCCTCCGAGGTGAACAAATAAATGTGTCTCAGACTCCATCATCGGGACACTTCAGGGTTTTTCAGCCGCATGTGTTGGCCATGAAAAAAGAAGAGGCATTTATTTCGTCCTGTTTCAGAGGCAGTGCTGTCGGAGGTTGGATGCTCTGAGGACTGGATATCTTGGGCAGCTAAACAGGTTGCTAGCCAGGCCAGATCCTGAAGCTGAAACTCAAATACTTTGGCCACCAAAAAGAGAAGGGAGCACTCCCTGGAGAAGACCCTGATGCTGGGAAAGGTTGAAGGTCAAAGAAGAAGGGGACGGCAAAGGATGAGAGGGTTGGACAGTGTCATCGATGCAACAAACATGAAGTTGAGCCAACTCCGGAGCACGACGGAAGACAGGAGAGCCTGGCGTGATGTGGTCCATGGGGTCACAAACAGTCGGACTCAACCGTGCGACTGAACAACAACAACCAAAGTTCCGTTGCATGAAACAACTTCCTAAGTAAGTCAACAACATCTCTAGGAGAACCACCTTCCATAGAGCCTATTCTCCAATCTGTAGTTCCCTCTAAACTGACTTTAGTGTGAGCTAGCTCATCGATTTTTAGCCTCTGGCTCACACATTTTTTTTATCTTAGCTCAGGAAGGAGGGCTCCAGAGCAAACAAAGTTATGCAGTAGCCAAATTGCTCACTCGCAACTTTAATGTCAGTAGCTCACAAAGTAGAAGTTTGGCTCACAAGACTCCAAAGCTTAGAGGGAGCACTGCCTCCAAACCTGTCGTATTCTCCAAGGAGACCAGTCTCTGTAGTCTGGATATCAGTTGTAATTCTGAGAGATCTCCAGGACCCACCAAGGTGTCTGAAATTTCCACTGAGGTCTGCTTTTAGCATATGAATATGTGTGTGTTAAGTGTCTTCAACTTACTCCCAACTTATGGTCATCCTATGAATTCATGACCTCCCAAATGCCAGTTTGGTGTAGTGGTTAAGTGTGCGGACTCTAATCTGGGAGAACCGGGTTTGATTCCCCACTCCTCCACTTGCACCTGCTGGATGACCTTGGGCAAACCGTAGTTCTAGCACAGCTGTTCTTGAAAAAGGGCAGTTTCTGTCAGAGCTCTCTCAGTGTGAGACTTCTGAATCTAAGCAATAAGCCAGACCTTTGATGAAGCAAAGTTCCTTTATTCTTAATGATGGTTCAGGTACTTCATGTTTGTTAGAGATACTTGGTTACATACAGCAAGGATTAATATACCCCCCACATTTAGGTACAAGCAGGCAGAGGGCCAATAGAAATGGTTACAAAAAAGCGTGAAATTCTTAGAGCCGTTTGGTTCTCACCAAAAGGGCGCGAAGGCACTAAAACTTCCCCCCATGTTCCCCAGTGACCTCTAAGTATAGATTGCAGGCCAGACACCTGGTTAGAATAACAATTCCACAGTTCTCCAAGGTTACAACAGCAGATAAAACATGGAGAGGGAAAAGGGAGGTGACAATACAAGATAGCTGGGCTGGTTTATGACATGATGGAATGCAGCAAGCCACCCTCCCGGGGAGAGAAAGATACATTAAGCGAGACAGACCAGAGACTTCAAGGCAAACTATTAATTACAGATGTAGACTCCAGATAACAACAACAAATGGCAGAGGCTGAATGAAACAGGCTCTGACACTCAGCCTCGCCTTCCTCACAGGGTGTCTGTTGTGGGGAGGTGAAGGGAAAGGAGTTTGTAAGCCGCTCTGAGACTCCCTTGGGTAGTGAAGGGCAAGATATAAATCCGATCTCCTCCTCCTATTGTTAACAGCCTTGCTCAGGTCTTGCAAGCTGAGGGCTGTGGCTTCTTTAATTGAGTCAATCCATCTTTCATTGAGTCAGTCCATTGAGAGCCAGTAGGGTGTAGTGGTTAGGACCACGGACTCTAATCTGGGAGAACCAGTTTTGATTTCCCATGACTCCACATGCAGCTCCTGGCGTGACCTTGGGTCAGTCGCAAGTTCTTTCAGAGCTGTTCTCTCACAAGCAGTGTTCAAAAGAGCTCTCTCAGCCCCACCTCCCTCACAGGGTGTCTGTTGTGGGGAGGGGAAGGGAAAGGTGATTGTAAGCTTCTCTGAGACTCTTTCATGTAGTGAAGGGTGGGGTATAACTCCAATTCTTCTTCTCCTACTTCTACTCCTCCTACTACTTTTTCCTCTTCTTCTTTCCCCCTGATGTTGCCTCATGGCACTGGGATTCACAGGTTAACTGCTTCTGAATATGGAGGTTCCCCTCAGCCACCATGGCTCGTGGCCACTGACAGACCTCTCCTCCATGAATCTGTCTAATCCCTCTTTAAACCTGTTTAGTCCTGTGGCCATCACTACATCCCCTGGCAGCAAATTTCACATTAGAGTCACTTGCCGCATATAGAACTATTTCCTTTTGTCCATCCTGGGCAGTGTTCCCTCCATGCTGCAGAGCGTTGTGAGCAAAAATTCCACTTCGTGAGCGAGCCTATGAGCCAGCATTAAAGTTGTGAGCGGGCCCGCAAGGAAGGAGTCAGCAGAGATGATGGAGCTGATGGACATCAGCCGTGCCAAGTGCCTCCTCCAGCACTGTAGGCCCCGTCAGCGCCATGGATGCCCTCAAGTTTCTCATCTTTAGGGCTAGTCTAGACTTGGTAGGGATGCCGGCCGCCAGGTGGGACCTGGGGATCCCCCAGAATTGCAGCTGATCTCCGGACTACAGAGATCAGCTCCCCTGGAGAAAATGGAGGCTTTGGAGGGTGGGCTCTGTGGCATTTCACCCCGCTGGGGTCCCTCTCCTCTCCAGGCTCCTCCCTCAAATCTCCAGGAGAGTCCCAACTTGGAGCATCCTGGCCTTCAGGGGTTATTTGCTTGAATGACTATAAAGCTACCAACAAGGGACAGTTTGGCCATGGATCCTGGAGGTTTTTTGTCATCTTAATGGTTTTTTTGTCAATTTAATCTTTTGTCATCCGGGCTGCCCATAGCATACCGGATCCGGTTCAAGGTGCTGGTGTTAACCTTTAAAGCTCTATATAGTCAGGGGCCTGCCTACTTGAGGGACCGCCTTTCCCCATATAGGCCCCAGAGGGCACTGAGGTCAGGCACACAACATCGGCTGACTCTCCCCGGTCCGAAAGACGCTCGGTTGGCCTGTACCAGGGCCAGGGCTTTCTCGGTGGTGGCTCCTTACTGGTGGAACGAGCTCCCGGAGGACATCAGGGCCCTGCGGGACTTGTTGCAGTTCTGCAGGGCCTGCAAGACGGAGCTCTTCCGCCAGGCTTTCAACTAGGGGCCGCCACGGGGGGGGGGGGGCGGGATGGTTTGGTAACATCGCCCTGGTCCTGTTAGCCGCACCCCCTCACTACCTTTCTTCGCCAGGAGGACTCTGTATAACTGAAGTCGCCATCTTTTAGAGTTTTTGTGTAGGACTGTGTTTTAATGTGTGTTTTTATATTGTAAACCTTTGAGGGTATTTTATGTGTGTTAGCCGCCTTGAGCCGGTTCGCTGGCAAGGCGGGATACAAATATAATAAATAAATAAATCTTCGGGGATGGAACAGGGGTCACTGGGTGTGTGTGTGGGGTGGTATTTGTGCATTTCCTGTATTGTGCAGGAGGTGGGACTCGATGGCCCTGGAAGCCCATTACAGCTCTATGATTCTATGATTCGTTTCAGCAGTGAAGCTCAGTTAAGCATTACTTTGTTTCCCCTGGAACAGTGCTGGGTGAGATGGAACTTTAAACCCTTTCCTCCCATGCCATTTACAGGCTTGCCAACTCCCGGATTAGAAATACCTGGAGATTAGAGGGTGGAGCCCGGTAGAGTGGGGTTTAGAGAGGGCATGGGCCTCAGAGGGGTTTACTGCCATTTAGTCCATCTTCCAAAGCAGCCATTTTCTCCGGGAAAAGTGGAAGAAATGTTTTAATCAATGCCCTTGCTAGCCTGTGCTGAAGTAAAAACAGAACGTTTCGAAAATAGAGTTATTTGGCTTGAACAGTCGCAGAGGGAAGGAAAGGTTTCCTGAAACCTCACCGCGCTCTGAATGAAAACATTACCGAATGTTTTCTTTCAAGTGCATTACCAAAGCTCAAGGCATCAGGCAGCAAAACAGACTGATTCACAAAAAGCATGAGCTCCCACTGCTCCTGACACAGTGTGTTCAGGCGCAGCAACCGATGAGAAGGTTTGCCTGCAAAGTATGTGAAAACAGGCATTGCCTGGAACATCTGAAAGGCTGTCAACTGGATACAAAGGCAGGGGGAGACCCTGAAGGGAGTGTTTTGTTAACAAAACAAAAGAACCTGCTGGGGGAGAAATGAAATTTCAAGTGAAGAGCCGAAGAGCCAGTGTGGTGTGTTGGTTAAGAGTGTGGACTCTAATTTGGGAGAACCAGGTTTAATTCCCCACTCAACATGCAGCTGCTGGTGCGACTTTGGGTCAGTCACAAGTTCTCTCAGAGCTGTTCTCTCAAGAGCAGTCCTCAAAAGAGCTCTCTCAGCCCCACCTACCTCACAAGGTGACTGTTGTGGGGAGGGAAAGGAAAAGGAGATTGTAAGCCGCTCTGAGACTCCGAGTGAAGGGCAGGGTATAAATTCAATCTCCTCCTCCTCCTCCTCCGCCTCTTTTTTTCCTTCTTCTTCTTCTTCTTCAAAAAACACTTTTACTCTCAATTAGCTTGGCATGCTGAGGTCTGTTGCAGCACCCTGCAGGCTTGTGCCTTTCCTCTGGAAGCTTAGCAGTTCTCTTTCCACCAGCTGGTTCCCAGAGAAGTGGCTCTCAGCTTCCAGCCTCCATCTGGGCTACTTTTGAGGGCAGCTGCAGAACGTAGTGGAAGACATCCCTTGCCGCTGCCTCCCCTGGCATGGGGCATTTTCCTATCCTCCTTTGCAAAATATCTCTGGGTGTTGAAAGAAAAAACAACAACCAGAAGGAGTGCTAAGGGCAGAACTTCCCAACAAAGGCAAAAGTTGTCCTGCTGCTTAAGCAGGCAAGGAGAATGAGCAGCTGGTGGGGGGGGGAGTAGAGGGGCTGATGGGCACCCAGTGAGAAAGTTGGGCTTGGGCAGAGCTGCAGCTGCCAGTGCTACAGAACTCTGACTTTGCTCTCTCTCGCTTTTTCCCTCCCCCTGCCTCCCTTCCTCCCCAAAGGAGGAAAAGGGGGAAGGATACCTCAGCAAATGGAGGGAAGGGAGGCTTGGCTTTGTCTCTCCCATAGTTGAGACAGCTGAGTAAAAGCAAGCTGCAGTGCAGCAGCAGCCTAGAAAAGGAAGCAGAGTTTCCTCGCCCTGAGATCAGGGCACTATGGACTAAAAAGCTGTGTGCCAAGGGTTAAAAAATTGTGTACCAGCGCACGGTAGCACACTTTAGCGGGAACACTGGACTGCTGCCTCTCATTTTAATTGGATGCCCTTACTTGATGTTAGCTCCTAGAACTGGGTTTCAGTGGTTTACTGCCTCTGAATATGGAAGTTCCCTTTACTCGCCATGGCTAGTAGCCATTTATAGACCTATCCTCCATGAATCTATCCATCAGTACATATTCTGGCAGTGAACGCCATTGTTTATCACTCACTGAGTAAAGAGATATTTCTTTTTGTCTGATATCTTTCCCCCCGTTTTCTTGAAGGTTTGCAATGGTGTAACACTCGCATTATTCATTTGCCGTGAACTTGGGGGTTTGTTTTTGTGGGAATGGTGGTGGTGGTTAGTGCTGTTAAATTGCAGGTGACATATGGCAACTCCATAGGCAAGAGAGATGGTTTGCCATTGCCTTATTCTGCGTAGCAACCCTGCACTTCCTTGTTGGTTTCCTTCCCAAATACTAACCAGGGCCGACCCTGCATAGCATCTGAAATCTGACAAGATTGGGGTAGCCTGGGCTAGCCTGGTGTTTTAGGACGTAGTAGTAGTTGAAGAAGAAGAAGAATTTAAGCAAACTCCGGAGTATGACAGAAAACAGGAGGGCCTGGAGTGATGTGGTCCATGGGGTTGTGAAGAGTCAGACTTGACTGTGCGACTGAACAACAACAACAAAGTAGTAGTAGTAGTAGAAGAAGAAGAAGAAGAAGGAGAAGGAGAAGGAGAAAAAATTAAGCAAACTCCGGAGTATGACAGAAAACAGGAGGGCCCGGCATGATGTGGTCCATGGGGTCGTGAAGAGTCGGACTTGACTGTGCAACTGAACAACAACGAAGTAGTAGTAGTAGTAGTAGTAGAAGAAGAAGAAGGAGAAGAAGGAGAAGGAGAAGGAGAAGAATTTAAGTAAATTCTGGAGTACAACAGAAAACAGGAGGGCCCGGTGTGATGTGGTCCATGGGCTTGTGAAGAGTCGGACTTGACTGTGCAACTGAACAACAATGAAGTAGTAGTAGTAGAAGAAGAAGAAGAAGAAGGAGAAGGAGAAGAATTTAAGCAAACTCCAGAGTACGACAGAAAACAGGAGGGCCTGGTGTGATGTGGTCCATGGGGTCGTGAAGAGTCGGACTTGACTGTGCAACTGAACAACAACAAAGTAGTAGTAGTGGTAGTAGTAGGAGAAGGAGAAGGAGAAGAAGAAGTATTTAAGCAAACTCCGGAGTACAACAGAAAACAGGAGGGCCTGGTGTGATGTGGTCCATGGAGTCGTGAAGAGTCGGACTTGACTGTGCAACTGAACAACAACAAAGTAGTAGTAGTAGTAGCAGTAGTAGTAGAAGAAGAAGAAGAAGAATTTAAGCAAACTCCGGAGTACAACAGAAAACAGGAGGGCCCGGCGTGATGTGGTCCATGGGGTCGTGAAGAGTCGGACTTGACTGTGCAACTGAACAACAACAAAGTAGTAATAGTAGTAGTAGTAGTAGTAGTAATAGTAGATGATGATGATAACAACAACAACAACAATCATTACCATCATCATCATCTGCATTCCAGTAATCCAGAACTTGTGTTCTGTCACTTTGTTCTGCAACCTGTACACATTTGCGCCAAGATGTCCAACTTTTCAAGTGGATGGTCCCTAATTGGCAAAAGCTTCCAGAACATGCCTGGCATATTACTACTATTGATTACTGATTTAGTATTGGCCGTGCACGTGGTGTTTACAGAATGCAAGGGCAGTGTTGGGGAAATGAGTGTTGCTAGAGAAAAGACAGCGAGAACAGGAGAGTGGTGCAGAGAGAAGAACCAAGGTCACGGACGGGGCTGCATTGCAACATGCAACCAGAGAGATAAGAGGGGGGGGGCGATAAGAGCTCTGACGGCATGTATACAAAATCCATTCAAGCATGCCCTCGGAAAATGCGATTTCCATGTATTTCTCATTATCAACCTTAGTGTCTCTATTAGAATATTATTTGCTCATCAGATTAATACTCCAGGCAGCATTTACTTCCCTCCCTCTCTCCCTCTGTCTCTCTCTCTCTCTGCCCCCATTTGACAGACCAAAAAATACTGTCAGTTTGTTCTCTTATTACCATAAAGATGGAGGTGCATTAAATATTAGAGGCCCATCTCTTAGTATTTTGTTGCATGTCCGCCTACCCCCATATTAGGAAGAATTGACTCAAAGATAGTTAAAAAATATTGACTTTATGAGTTATAGTAAAGGTTTCCCTTGCCCGAAAGCCAGTCGAATCTGACTTTAGGGGGCGGTGCTCGTCTCCATTTCCAAGCCGAAGAGCCAGCATTTGTCCAAGGACTTCTCCGTGATCATGTGGCCGACATGACTAAACCGCAAGGCGCACGGAACGCTGTTACCTCCCCACCGAAGCGGCACCTATTTATCTACTTGCAATTTCTTGCTTTCAAACTGCTAGGTTGGCAGGAGCTGGGCCAGAGATGGGAGCTCACTCCATCATGCGGCACTCGGGTCTCAAACTGCTGAGTTACTGTTGTATTCTTATTATTTTGCCCCCACAGCTTGCAGAGACTTTGGGATGCGAAAGGCCCTTTCTGATTGGCTAACAAATAAAGACTCTCATTGGTCCTTAAGCCACTCTAGGTGACCAATTGCTGAGCCTCGCTTAGGTCCAATAGGATTGTTTGTACATAGTTACATTGTTTGAAGTTATGAGTTGGAAACAGTATAAATTAAGGCGCCACTCTCATAGAGCTGTCTTTGAGCTGAAGCAATGGTTTGAATAAAAGCCTGTTTGTTTGATTCATCGCCTCCCGCTCAGTACTTAAAAGTTACTGACCTTCCAGTCTGCAACTCAGCATCTTTACCTCTGAGCCACCGTGGCCCCTTTATGAGTTATGCAACGGCATAATACCAGAAGTCACTTGGCAGTAAGTGGGGGAAAAAAACCAATAGGCCGATGACTTGCTCAAGAAATAGCACTGCATCAAGGGTAAAGGAGTGGTCTGCTAGGGAAGGAATGGGGGCTGATGTCATTTCTGGTGAAACCCAGAAGTGACATCACAGACGATCTAGGATTTTCAAAAACTCTATGGCTTCATCATAAAGTTTTTGTGACTCCTACAGTGTCCCATGTTGTCACTTCTGGGTTTTACCAGAATTGACATGCCAAGCTCCACCCCCTTTTGGAAGCCACCAACGGTGGCTTGAGAAGGCAATACCTGACTCTAGTTCGGGAGTTTGTGTTCTCCAGTAGGGTCCCTGGACCCAGAACTGAGCCATAGCAAAAGCAAACAAAGAGCTATCGTTTTCTTAACTAGGCAAAGGCAGATGTTTAAGTTCCGGGCTGGCCAATCCAGAGACTTCACACTGGGATGATACAAACTGGCAGGGCTACTTTATACTGAACCAGACCATTGGACCATCTAGTTTCATAGAGACTACTAGGAAGAGAAATGTTTATATAAATAAATACATAAATAATGGTGATCCTATGAATTCATGACCTCCCAAATGCCAGTTTGGTGTCGTGGTTAAGTGTGCAGACTCTGATCCAGTGGGACTATAGCAGTCTCTGGTGCGTGACCCACATCGCCAGGGGCCGGGAGCCCCAACTGACCTGAGGGCAGCCAGGGCCCAGACTCACCCATGAGAGGAAGGCCAGGAGACGGAAGTGGCTTGGACCCAGGCAGACCACTGTGACACAGCTGAGTTTAAGGCAGGGAGCTGAGCAGGAGCAGGGAGGGGTGTGGTCAGAAGGCGAGGCTGAGCTTCAAAGTGGGGAAACCCAGAATAAGAGAGACTAAGAGGCCACACTGAGCAGACGGGGGAAGGATCAGAGTAGGAAGGCAGGCAACAGTGGGAATAGGACTGCCAAGTCGAACTCACCTACTGGCAGGGGGGAGTCCTTCTTCGCCCGGGAGCCTCCCTGGTGCGCGTGCTTTGCGCATTGCGCGCGCACCCGGTGACATCACCTGGAAGTGACATCACCCTGGGGCAGCCCAGCAACGCCGTGCACGTTTAACCCTTGCCTGCCTGCAAAAACAGGGAGCGCCACCCAGCCTGGACGCAGAAGCCAGGAGAGACGGCCATCGTTTGGCTTGGGGAGCTCTCCCCGGCTCTCGATGTTATTGTTCAGGCACCCACCTTGCCCTCTTCATTCTCTGGTGCTGTTTTATTCGCAACGGCTTCTTCACAGCGTACGTTTTTAGGCACGCACCTAAGTCCTGTGCATCTTTCCGGAGTAAATCGGTGTTCAGGGTGCATGTGCAGTGAGCGGCAGGCTGGCAGCCCGCTCCTATACCGTTGAAGTTTGCAAATTGATGTTTGGAAGCATCAGAGACACCACGCACGTTATCTGCAGGGAAGCCCTCTTCACGCAACCGGGGGGGGGGGGAAGGAGAGAGAGAGGAATGACGGTGGCAAGCACCGGCCCAGATGCTTGACACAGGGCTTATTCGCATGCAGTGTTTGGGAACTGTGCGTTTCCAGAATTCCTGATCGCCTGCCTGTACACGTACGAGTTGTACAGAGTACAGCAACCAATCTAAGGGATGTGTGCAGGTCAGGGACAGAATGGGGCGATTGCCAGAGCGTCGCCCTGGCAACGTCTCCAACGTGGTGACGTCACTTCCAGGTGACGTCACTACGCTGGGGAAGTCGTCCACGCTGGACGACTTCGGGGGTGGGGTTCCCCCCACCGGCCGAATGTCGGCCGGTAGATCGGGAACCCCTATAGCGGGGGATCCCCCGCCCCACGGGCTGACTTGGCAGCCCTAAGTGGGAAAAAGAGGAGGAGGAGGAAAGTCTCAGAGCGGCTTACAAACTCCTTTCCCTTCTCTTCCCCTCCCCACAACACACACCCTGGCGAGGGCAGGGCTATTTTGGGGCAGGAACGCACAGGAACGGAGCTCCGGCTGGCTCCTGAGTTGGCCACACCCAACAGCAGAAACTCATTAGGATTGGCTATATTAGGGGTGTGTGGCCTAACATGCAAATTAATTCCTGCTACAAAAAAGCCCTGGGTTTTGACAACAAACAAGGTAAACAGAATAAGAAGCAAAAGGTGGGTGTGGCTGGATGACCACTCTTCTGGTAACATGGGGGTGAGGCCTAATATGCTAATAAGCTGTGCTGCCAGTGGTGTGGCCTTGTATGCTAATGAGTTTCTGCTGTTGGGTGTGGCCTATTATGCTAATGAGTTCCTGCTGGGCTTTTTCTACAAAAAAAGCCCTGGGTGAGGGTATAGGGTTGCCAGCCTCCAGGTGGGGCCTGGGGATCTCCTGCTTTTACAACTGATCTCCGGCTGACAGAGATCCGCCCCCCTGGAGAAAATGGCTGCTTTGAAGGGTGGACTCTGTGGCATTGTACCATGCTGAGGCCCCTCCCCTCCCCAAACCCCACCTTCTCCCGGCTCCACCCCCAAAGTCCCCAGGTATTTTCCAACCCGGACTTCGCAACCCTAGGAGGGTGGGGTACAAATGCAACACTAAATAAACACATACATTTGACCCACAGTAAAATACTGATGATAAGACACAGTATCTTTCCCCACTAGCCAGTATGTGATTTCTATCCAAATGTTATTTTTTTTTTCACATAGAAAATAGTTTTGATTGCCTGTGGCCTTTGGCTCTTGTAAGATCGTTTTTTTTTTTGGTTCATATGGGGGGGAGACTCTCCCCCTTCTAATTGGCTAACCACCTCCCCCCCCCCCTTTCCTGAAATATAATCACTGATCACTCAGTGAGCGCAAAAGAAATTCCAATTACGGCATTGACGATAACGCCGGTGGAAAGCTTTGAATAATTCACTGATTACCGTAGACCGGGGATTCATTGGGATTGGTAATTTGCAAAACTTTTTCAATTATTGAACCACATAATATGGGGGTGGGGGGAGAAGGTGCGGCTGAAAAGCAAATTGAAAATCCCTTTAGCTTGCCCCATTTTTGTTGGATGTGCTGGCTTTACAACCTTTTGTATCTAAAAGTACTAAAAAAAAACAAGACAAAGAAAGCACTGGAAGATGAAACATCTTCAGGGGAGAGATGCAAGATAAATACAGCTGGCTGGAAGAACTGCCTTTCTGCTTTGTATGGATATGTAGTAGGGGAAGGGCTGTGGTTCAATGGTAGAGCATCTGCTTGGCATGCAGAAGGTCCCAGGTTCAGTCCCCGGCATCTCCAGTTAAAAGGACCAAGCAGTAGGTGATGTGAAAGACCTCAGTGGCTCAGTGGTGGAGCATCTGCTTGGCATGCAGAAGGTCCCAGGTTCAGTCCCCGGCATCTCCAGTTAAAAGGACCAGGCAGGAAGTGATGTGAAAGACCTCAGTGGCTCAGTGGTAGAGCCTCTGCTTGGCATGCAGAAGGTCCCAGGTTCAGTCCCCGGAATCTCCAGTTAAAAGGACCAGGCAGGAGGTGATGGGAAAGACCCAAGACCCCAGAGATCAGTTTCTGTCAGAGAGCCAGTTTGGGGTAGTGGTTAAGTGCGCGGACTCTAATCGGGGAGAACCGGGTTTGATTCCCCACTCCTCCACTTGCACCTGGCTGGATGACCTTGGGCAAGCCATAGCTCTGTACCAGCTGTTCCCTCAAGGACAGCTTGGGAAAGAGCTCTCTCAGCCTCACCTACCTCCCAGGGTGTCTGTTGTGGGGAGGGGAAGGGAAAAGGAGTTTGTAAGCCGCTCTGAGACTCCCTTGGGGAGTGGAGGGCGGGGTATAAATCCAATCTCTTCTCTCTTCTTCTAGAAGATGATGACCCTACTAGTAAGACCTGTTCAGATGTTACTTCCTCCCAGGTTAGGGAGAATTTATGTTTAGTTTTGTCTTTCCTTGCCTTCTATTTGAAAGCAGCAACCTGCTTGTTTTGTGTCCTGCCTCAGGCATGTTCCTGCCAGGTGTAGTGGTTAGGAGCGTGGACTCTAGTCTGGGAGTACCGGGTTTCATTCCCCACTCCTCCACATGCAGCTGCTGGATGATCTTGGACAAGCCATAGTTCTGTCAGAGCTGTTCTTGAAAAAGAGCAGTTTCTGTCAGAGCTCTCTCAGCCCCACCTACCTCATAGGATGTCTGTAGTGGGGAGGGGAAGGGAAAAGGAGTTTGTAAACTGTGCTGAGCCTCCTAGTGAAGGGTGGGGTATAAACCCAATCTCTTCCTCCTCCTCCTTTTTTGGGGGGGATGAAATATATTATTTATTTATTTTTATTTATATCCCACCTTTCACCCCAAAGCGGACTCAAAGCAGCCTCTCCTCCATTCCCCCCCCCCCCACATTAACCTTGTAAGGTAGGTTTAGGGATGGGCACGAACCAAACGGTGAAGCAAAATTCATCATGAATTTTGTCCTGTTCATGGTTCATTAGCCGAAGTTCATGACAGGTCTACCGCCACGAAGTTCCACAAACTTTTAAAGCAGTTTGTGGTGGTTCATGGATAGTCCAGAATGCAGGGGTTTAAAGAGACTCTGCAAAAGCTTCAAAAACAGTGGCGCGGCAGGGAAAAGTGTGCTCCCCACTGCTCAGCTGTTTCAGATTGTCTTGTGCAGTCCCTTTGCTGGGCCACAAACCATGGACCACAAAACAGGCCACAAACTACGGACTGGTGCAGTTCACGAATGAACCTCCTGGTTTGTTTTGGTTCAGTGTTCAGTTTGTGGTTCAGCCACAAACCAACACAAACCACATTTTTTCTGGTCCATGCCCATAGATTAGGCTGAGGTCACCCAGTGAGCTAGAGATTCAGAGCTTGATTTCTCGGATTCTAGTCTGATCATGCTGGAGAGGAGAGGAGAGGGAAAGAGAGAAAGAAAGAGAGAGGGAAAGAGAGAGAGAGCGATTTCTCATGAGGTGCTGCTCTGGCATGGTTCTTCCCTTTGCCCTGATTGTGTGCTTGAATTTCCCACTATTTGCCTCACGCCACATTTTGACCTGCAGCTTCACCCGAATCCCCCCCTGGCTTCAATGATTCTGTTTTTTGAGGATCACTGAAGCCGCGGGGGGAATTCGGGCGAAGCTGCGGTTCAAAATGCGGCACGGGGCAAATAGTGGGAAATTCAAGCATGCAATCGGGGCAAAGGGAAGAACGATGCTGGAGAAGGAAGGAAGGAAGGAAGGAAGGAAGGAAGGAAGGAAGGAAGGAAGGAAGGAAGGAAGACCAAATTAGCCAGTTACTTCCTTGGAAGAAGCAAATGTACTTACCAGAGAGAGAAACTGAAAGGTGTGAACAACCTGCTACCTTACCACACAACATGAAACAAAGGCCAGATGGGGGAAGCTGCAATGTAACTGGAAAAGAAGCACACAGAGAAAAAAACCCAAAGATTGGGAGGATATCTCCTCCCCACCCCCACCCCCCTGAAAAATAATACATGGGGGAATATAAGCCGCCTGACCTTTGCTGAACTGATGCCATTTCCTCCCTGACAGTCATCAAACTGAATCTGGGGAGAGAGCTTGCCTTCAAATAAAGAGTGAGAAATAAGGCCTGAGCTGGTAATGGGGCTCTCTTCCCTCGGCCAAAAGGGGACAGATGGTTAACAAATTATAAATCAACATAACCTCCCCCCCACCCCTGCCTCTAAATTATTGAGAGGCAAACTAAAACCTCGGAGAGGCTTAAGCAATCTATCAGCCGCTAAGCTTGTGTTGGGAAATTAGCTCGCAGTACGTAATCATCTTTCCTATACGTTTTAATTCCTTTTAACTGTTTAAATAGAATTTGAGTAATAGCTTCTTAATGTTCGCCACAGAAGGTAACTAAATCTTTAATGGGCCCGGGTTGCAGCCAACTTCACCTCATAATTTAATTGGCGGTTGCACCCTGTACAAACGAATGGAACTGACGCCCCTGCCACCTTTCTTGCTTTAATGTTTAGGTTTACTGAGTCAACCAAAGGGTCCTCCCCTCAGACGAGGATTCATTACCACAAATAACACTGATTTGTACATTTATCTGGTGGCTTTGTGGAAAAGGGCGATTCTTCCTTTTGAGTGCCCTGTTGAAGAACTTCATAAAGGTGTTGTTAAATAAGGTAATAAATAGAGAATGGGAGGGTGATTTAGCAGATCTGTATTCAAACGGCCATTCAGCCAAATCTGGTCTCCTGTTCTACCTCCCAGGATTTTTTTTTTTTGCTTTTTGTGTGTGTATGTGCGCATATGTGTGTGTGTGTATGCTGTGCCTGGAAGTTGTGGTGACCCGTGTTCCCTCTAAGCTGAGTTAGTGTGAGCTAGTTCACAGTTTTTTTAGAAGAAGAAGAAGAAGAGAAGAGATTGGATTTATACCCCGCCCTTCACAACCCAAAGGAGTCTCAGAGCGGCTTACAAACTCCTTTCCCTCCCCTTCCCCACAACAGACACCCTGTGAGGGAGGTGGGGCCAAGAGAGCTCTGACAGGAACTGCTCTTTTTCAAGAACAGCTGTGCCAGAACTATGGCTTGCCCAAGGTCATCCAGCCAGATGCAAGTAGAGGTGTGGGGAATCAAACCCGGATCTCCCAGATTAGAGTCCGTGCACTTAACCACTACACCAAACTGTCAGCCACATCTCATCAGGATACCTGACAAGATTGACCCAGCCTCATCTCCGTAGGGCTTTTATGTTAGCCCGATTTGATGTTCTTCCCTCAGCAGTTCTATCAGGAAGGTTTAAGAAAATCCCCTTTAAAGATAGACTCTGCACATGTGGGTTGAATGAAATTGAATCTATTAGGCATGTGCTTTTGTACTGCAAATTTCACAATGATATTCGTGCTGCTCACATTGAATCCGTGACCGATCCCTGTGGAGACCAATCTGATGAGGACAGAATTATCTTTCTGTTGTCTTCTCAGAACACAGAAATTCTAGAACCGGTATCAAAGTTCTTTTATGAGGTATCTAGGAGAAGAGCCCCTTCCTAAGTCAGTCTGAAATATGTTAAGGGCCCCATCTTAAGACTGTTTGATTATGTTACCTCCCTCTCGATTATTTTGAGGTTTTATGCTGCATGCTGTACTGTATCTTTTATGCCAATAAAGGTATTGTAATTGTAATTGTACACCAAACTGGCTCTCTTTTTAGCCTCCAGCTCACAAATGTTTGTCTTCGCTCAGGAAGGATGGCTCCAGAGCAAACTGATTTATACAGCAGCCCAATCGCTCGCTCACAGCTTTAATGCCAGGAGCTCACAAAGTAGAATTTTTGCTCACGAGACTCCACAGCTTAGAGGGAGCATTGGTAGTGACCTCAGGCAACTCCGACTGGGACATGGAGGACATTCAGAGAAGTGGCTTGATAGCCTGCCTCTGCATCCTGACCCTGGTATTGTTTGGAGGTCTCCCGTCTAAATACTTGCCTGGATCAGTCCTGCTTAGCTTCTGAGATCTGACATGATCAGGCTTGCCTGGTCTATCCAGGTCAGGGCAACCTCTCAGGATTGTTGCGACAGAAAAAAACAAAGGCGTGACAACCTTGGGTGGCTAACTCCTGGTCGGGAAATTCGTGGAGTTTTGGGGGCGGAGCCTGCGAAGGCAGGGATTTGGGGAAGGGAAGAACCTCACAGGGCTATAACGCCACAGAGTCCACCCTCCAAAGCAGCCATTTTGCTTCAGGGAAATGATCTCTGTTGTCCGGAGATGATCCTGGGAGATCTCCAGACATTGCCTAGATCATAGCAACCCTAGAAACTGTTTCTCTGAGGTGTTCAGAGGAACAGAACACTAACAATATGATTCTTCATTATCAATTGCAATTCAGCAGTCTCACAGTTCTGTTAGTGTACCCAGGGGTCATTTCGTAGAAAAAGAGGTGCAGGAGCTCATTAGCATAACACATTTGCATATGCCACAGCCCCTAACATACCGGAAGTATGTCAGAAGGCAACACCCACCCCTCAGGCTCCACTCCACAGGTGAGTGAAACTGAGCTGCTCTTCCTCCATTCCCTTCCCCATCCAATACTTTGTGCAATAAAAATAAGTGTAAAGAACACACCCTCATTCTCTTCCTGCTCCCTTGAAACCACCAGGTTTCAAGTAGACTTGAGATACCCAGGACATGTGCACCACCCATCCCTTCCCCTTCCCCTCCCCACAACAAGACACCCTGTGAGGTAGGTGGGGCTGAGAGAGCTCTTTTGAGAACTGCTCATGAGAGAACAGCTCTGAGAGAGCTTGTGACTGGCCTAAGGTCACACCAGCAGCTGCATGTGGAGGAGTGGGGAATCAAACCCGGTTCTCCCAGATTAGAATCCAACTCCTGACCACTACACCAAACTGATGGGGTGGAAGCTGCTGAAGGGTTGGTGAAATTTCTCCAGTATTTATATGCCATGTGCCCAGATAAAAAATGGTATACTTAGAAAATTTATATGCCACCTTGAGCAAGTCTCTGGAAAAGCAGCACACAGTCATAAAAGGAACAATGATAAAATTATCAATATTAAAACAAAACATTAAAAACAATAAAGATCCTAGCAGGGCTTTCC
This sequence comes from Lepidodactylus listeri, assembly GCA_029233225.1. Classification (NCBI taxonomy): domain Eukaryota; kingdom Metazoa; phylum Chordata; class Lepidosauria; order Squamata; family Gekkonidae; genus Lepidodactylus; species Lepidodactylus listeri. The sequence continues at coordinate 10,154,168 of JARCFY010000004.1, forward strand.
CCGGGGCGCTGCGCCTCTGCACTGCTCGGGGAAGCCGAGGAGGGGGCGGGGCTTGGTCATGTGCCCGCCCCCTGGGCTCCTCACTCCCGGAGCTGCGCTCCTGTGCGCTCCCGCTCCAATGGACCCCTGAGTGTACCCAATAACATTTTGGGGGGGTCAAGTCCCAGCCAACTTATGGTGACCCCGTAGGGTTTTCAAGTCAAGACATATTTGGCGGTGGTTTCCTATTGCCTGCCTCTGTGTCACAACCCTGGTTTTCCTTGGAAGTCTCCCATCTAAATACTAGCCAGGTATTAGCTGCCGAGATCTGAGGAGACATCCTAGTTTACATTAAACAAGTCAAAAAGAGCCACTGTTTCCCTTCCCCACCCGCCATTTCACCCTTTTCTTCCCAACCCATACCTTAATTACACCTCTCCGACCTTTGTTTAACCTCTCCTGAATGTAACACCTCAGCTGACTGTAAGAGACAGAAAATTATGAACCAACAAACTGCGAAGTAATGAAGTGAAAAATGTGAGTAGGGGGAACTAATGGATTGGAAACTAACCAACTGTGAGCTAGGTCAATTGCACATCACAAGCTATCCTTTGGACATCGCTAATGTGATGTGAATTGCCGACGTGAATTCGCCCCTGGGAATGGGCAAAATATGTCAAACCGTCACGTCGCTCCCAGGATTTGCCTCTGTAAGGCTGAATACAAAGGAAAGGGAGGGACATTTTGGAAGATACCTGTGGTTTGTAGAGTGCTACGTTGTTCTCTCAAATGGGTCTTTGGTAAAGGTCAAGGTTTCCCTTGCTCGAAAGCCAGTTGACTACAACTCTAGGGATGCGGTGCTCATCTCCGTTTCCAAGCCAAAGAGCCAGCGCTGTCTGAAGACGTTTTTGTGGTCATGTGGCTGGCATGGCTGGGTGCCGAGGCACACGGAACGCTGTTCCCTTCCCACCGAAGCGGTACCTATTTCTCTACTTGCAATTTCTTGCTTTCGAACTGCTAGGTCAGCAGGAGCTGGGGACAGAGACGGGCGCTCACTCCGTCACGCAGCGCTCGGGTCTCAAACTGCCGAACGACCCATCTTCCCGTCTCCAGTTCAGTGTCTTAACCACTGAGCCACTGGGGCCCTTGTTTGAATATTACTTATATACAAATACTTTATACTTTACCAGGGCCGCAGACCCCCGATGTAGCCAATCCTCCAAGAGCTTACAGTAGCCCCTGTAAGAAGAGCTCTGTAAGCTCTTGGAGGATTGGCTACATTAGGAGGGTGTGGCCTAATATGCAAAGGAGCTCCTGCTACGAAATGAGCCCTGTTGACACTGTGCTATTTTTGTTGGTGTGCACCCTCCTGGAGGTTGGCAACCCCAAGGAGTGGTGGTCTGCCATGGCCTTCTTCGGCAGAGTTGTCCTCCGTGGCTTCCCCATCCAACCACTGACCCTGCTTAGCTTCTGAGATCTTACAAGGTCAAGCTACACCAAACTGCCTTCCCTCCCTTCTGTTTTCTACCAGGCTGCCTCCACAAGATTTCCGAAAGACTTCTTACTTATATGTCGCCAAAGACTTATTATTTATGTTTTGCCGACAGCCAGATCAGCTGCTAGACCTTTCTATAATCCGTGTGACATTTAATTTTAAATCTTTTCACTCTGTCGGAGCAAACACCTTCCCTTCTTCCTTGCTGGGGATCATCTTTCCTCGAAATTAGCCTTCGGGTTCCAGCTTATTGCTTGCTATTGTAGGCAAAGGGGGTCGTATCATTCCTCTGCCTGCCATTTGATTAGTCCAAACTATTTGCAGCCATTCCAGTTTATGGCCCTGCCGTAAAAGGATGGCTTAATGGGCCGCTGGTCCAGAATGAGAAATTATCCCCGGCCATTGAAGCAACAAAGGAAATCAAATGAGGAGAAGGTTGGTTCTCGTCACTTGACCCCTGACTGCGAGGGATCACAGGCCAAGGTGGCACCAAAACTTTAGAAGTGTCTCCCCAGGTAGCTCCTTCTGTCTCCTTCTATTAGTGCCTTCTGTCAGGAGTGAGCTCCCGTCTCTGGCCCCAGCTCCTGCCAACCTAGCAGTCCGAAAGCAAGAAATTGCGAGTAGATAAATAGGTACCGCTTCGGCGGGACGGTAACAGCGTTCCGTGTGCCTCAGCGTCTAGTCATGCCGGCCACATGACCATGGGAACATCTTCGGACAGTGCTGGCTCTTCGGCTCGGAAACGGAGATGAGCACCGCATCCCTAGAGTCGTATTCGACTGGCTTTCGAGCAAGGGAAGCCTTTAGCTTTTCCTTTAGAGACTCTTTGTTTCGTCTGGCATACCCCAATAACAGTTGCCGGCCCTCCTTCTAGTGTTCTCTGTTTTCATACGGTTTTAATTGATTTTTTTAAATCCTTTGAACTGTATTTTAAGTGCTCAACTGTTTTATCCCCCCCCCGCCCAAAGTTCAGAGCCTTGTGGACCCTGATCAGATGGAAAGACGGCATAAAAATGTTTTAATTAAACAGGAAAAGTCACTTTTACCACACAATCTGACCCAGATGGCATAGGATGATCCCTTTTAGAAAAATATGGGTCAAAAGTGAAATGATTCTATACCAAACTCTGGGAACTGTCCCCAACTTCCACAGTATGTCTTTCCTTCCTTCCTTCCTTCCTTCCTTCCTTCCTTCCTTCCTTCCTTCCTTCCTTCCTTCCTTCCTTCCTTCCTTCCTTCCTCCTTTTCTTCTCCCTCCCTCCCTTCTTCCTTCCTCCCTTCCCTCCCTCCCTCCTACTGTTCCCCCTCCCCTTCTTCTCTTCTCTTTTCATCTCTCTCTCCTTCCTCCCTTCCCTGCCTCCCTCCTGCCCTTATCCCTCCCTCCTTCTTCCCTCCCTCCTTCTCTTCTCTTCTCTTCTCTTCTCTTCTCTTCTCTTCTCTTCTCTTCTCTTCTCTTCTCTTCTCTTCTCTTCTCTTCTCTTCTCTTCTCTTCTCCCTCCCTCTCTCCTTCCTGTATGGCTACTTTCACTGAGATATTTAATGCCAAATCACTGCTGCATCATGCACTTCCAAGCTTATGAGGTGGACATCCCCTTTGTGGCAATGTGGGCAGGGGGAACAAACATGCCACGACCTCCACAGTCAACCTCAAATGGGGCCCTCCAAGATCCCCGCTCAGTCTAGCTACTCCCACAATGCCGTTTTAAATGGATGGGTGGGTGGCTGAATGTCCCAGCCAACGTCAGCTTGATGGACACTCTTGGGTCTCTCTGTATTGGCTGCCATTCACAAAGTGGCCAGCCAGCCTCCGCCCCTTGTTGGCCTTTTCTCCGTTCTGTGCCAGCTGGACAGGAAAAAAAAAATATATGCTGTTATTTTTATTACCCTGACCTGAATGGCCCAGGCTAGGCTGACCTTGTCAGGTTTCAGAAGCTAAGCAGGGTCAGCTCTGCTTAGTACTTAGAAGGGAGACCACGAAGGAAATCCAGGGACTCTATGCATAGAAAGGCAGTGGCAAATTACCTCTACTCATCTTTTGATGGCACTTTACACACACATCACCATACATTATTATTATCATCACCATCATTACTACTACTACTACTACTATCAACAACCACAGTCACAGATATTCTAGATGGTGTTCTTTAATTCAAGATCTAGCCAAGTTCTTGGGAATTGCAGAGGTATCTTTGCAGGATTCTTGCTGCTCCAAGCAATCTTCCGGACCTGAGCTGGTGTTATTTGCTCAGTGCCCAGAATGTCCAGGTGCTTCTTGAGACTTCCAGGTACTGCTCCAAGTGCTCCAATGACAACTGGCACGATAGTAACCTTCTTCTTCTAGAGGCTCTCTAACTCTATTAATAGGTCTTGGTTTTTCATGATCTTCTCCTGTTCTTCCTTTTCCATTCTGCTGTCTCCTGGGACTGCAATGTCAATGATCTAAGCTCTATTTCCCATCCCCCACCCCCTACAATTGTGGTATCAGGGCTATTGCGATCCAGGTGTTTATCTGTTTGCAGTCGGAAGTCCCAAAGAATCTTTGTTTCATTGCCCTCCATGATCTTGTCTGGTTTGTTCTTCCATGAATTTCCAGCTGATGGTAAGCCACACTTCTTGCAAAGATTCCAGTGCAACATAGCTGCAATTCTATTGTGATGTTCTTTATAGTCAGTTTGAACTATTTTACTGCAGGGACTGACCATGTGGTCAACTGTTCCATTCTTCTTCTTCTTCCATTGCTTCTTCTTTGGTGTAGTGGTTAAGTGTGTGGATTCTAATCTGGGAGAACTGGGTTTGATTCCCCACTCCTCCACTTGTACCTGCTGGATGACCTTGGGCAAGCCATAGTTCTGTCAGAGCTGTTCTTAAAAAAGAGCAGTCTCTGTCAGAGCTCTCTCAGCTCCACCCACCTCACAGGGTGTCTGTTGTGGGGATGGGAAGGGAAAAGAGATTGTAAGCCACTCTGAGACTCCTTTGGGTAGTGAAGGGCGGGGTATAAATCCAATTTCCTCCTCCGCCTCCTCCTCTGATTCCGTGAGAGCTCAGACAATTATGTGTGGTTCTCTCTTCCTCATTTTATCCTCAGAAGAATCTTGTGAGGTAGGATAGGCTGAGGGGGAAGGAGAGGCCTGAGGTCCGAATGAGTCTCATGGCTGAAGTGGGGATTTGAACACAGGTCTTCTCAGTACTGCGGCAGAATTCTAACCTCTACACCATCTGCTCTAGGGTGATTCGGGGTAACTTTGTTTCTTTCCAGTTTTTGGCCAATTCTTGTTTCTCTTTGGAGGCGCTCAGAATGTACATGGTAACAGCAGCGGACTCTAATCTGGGAGAACCGGGTTTGATTCCCCACTCCTCCACATGCAGCCAGCTGGGTGACCTTGGGCAAGACATAGTTCTGTCAGAGCTGTTCTCTCAAGGACAGTTGTCTCAGAGCTCTCTCAGCCCCACCTACCTCACAGGGTTTCTGTTGTGGGGAGAGGAAAGGAAAGGAGTTTGTAAGACGCTCTGAGACTCCTTCAGGTAGAGAAGGGCAGGGTATAAATCCAGTCTCCTCCTCCACCTCCTCCTCCTCCTCCTCCTCTTCTTCTTCTCCAATATATTCTAGAACTTATTAGAGAAATGGGTGGTGGTAGTATTCAACATAAAGCCAGAGTGTAGTCTTACAGGGATATTTAAACGATGCAATCACAAGTGATGGTCCTGAGCTAATCGCTTCTCTTCTAGCAGCTGTTCAAATAAGTCTAGCTGTGCTTTGGGAGAGATGCATCTGCACCAAATTGAACAGACTGGGGTATAAAAAATGGACAGAGGTATTTTTGGTGAAGTTGATGCATCGCTGGGAAACAAAGACAGATTTGTGAACAGTGTGTTTTATTTATACCGTACTGGAAGGAATCATAAGTGTGATGGTAATGTGTCCCGTTATTTTAAGTTCTGTCTCTTAAAGAATATGACACATTGATGCATGTACTGAAAATCTGATAATGAAGGGGAAGTATGTGCATATAAACACTCCACTTCCCTACACTGCCTAGAAACTAGGAGGAGGAAGAGGAAGAGGAAAAAGAAGAAGAAGAGAAGGAGGAGGAGATTGGATTTATTCCCGGCCCTTCACTACCCAAGGGAGTCTCAGAGTGGCTTACAAACTCCTTTCCCTTCCCCTCCCCACAACAGACACCCCGTGAAGTAGGTGGGGCTGAGAGAGCTCTGACAGAACTATGGCTTGCCCAAGGTCAAGTGGGGAGGAGTGGGGAATCAAACCCGGTTCTCCCAGATTAGAGTCCGCACACTTAACCACTATACCAAAGTGAGCAATGCCTCACGAAAGCTCCTACCCTGCCACATATTTTGTTAGTCTTTAGAGAGCCAGTTTGGGGTAGTGGTTAAGAGCGTGGACTCTAATCTGGGAGAACCAGGTTTGATTCCCCGCTCCTCCACATGCAGCTGCTGGTGTGACCTTGGGTCAGTCATAACTTCTTTCAGAGCTCTTCTCTCAAGGACAGTTCTCGAAAGAGCTCTCTCAGACCCACCTACCTCATGGGGTGTCTGTTGTGGGGAGTGGAGAGGAAAGGGATTGTAAACCACTCTGAGACTCCTTTGGGTAGTGAAGGATGGGGTATAAATCCAATCTCCACCTCTTCCTCTCCCCTTCTTCCTCCTCCTTTTCATTTTCCTTCTCCTCCTTCTCCTTGTCTTTAAGGTGCTACTGGACTCTTGCTCTTCAGGCTGTGGCCACACGACAATCTTACCATAATTTATTCCTGCTGTAGATTTGATTGGGGATATATATATATATATTTGTGTGTTGGGCTGATCACACATCCACTTGCATTGTGTGATGACTTTTCTTTTCATTGGGTTTTCTGGGGATTCATCAAGACGGGTGGCCATGTTAGTCTGTCTGTAGCAGTAGAAAAGGGCAAGAGTCCAGTAGAACTTTAGAAGAAGAAGAAGAAGAACCTTAAACAGAACCTTAACAGAACTTTAAAGACTTTAAAGACTAACAGAACTTTAAAGACTAACAGAATTGGTGGCAGGGTAGGAGCTTTCGTGAATCACTGCTCACTTCTTCAGATACCCCTGCAAGTTTCTTCTCGAGGTTGATGGATTTCCAGTCTGTACTGCTAAATGTGGTGGCGCCGTCCAGGAAGATGGATCAAGATGAGTGCCCATGTTAGTCTGCCTGCAGCAGCAGAAAAGAGCCAGAGTCCAGTAGCACCTTAAAGACTAACAACATTTGAGTCAGGGGAGGAGCTTTCGTGAGTCACTGCTCACTTCTTCCATAGAAAAGAGCAAGAGTCCAGGAGCACCTTAAAGACTAACAGAATTTGTGGCAAGGGGTGAGCTTTTGTGAGTCACTGCCCGCTTCTCCTGATCCTGTGGATTCAGAATTTGATTTGCGTCTTCTATTACAAAGTGCAGAAAACAATTCATTAGTGGATTGTGGGAATTAATGAGTTCATTAATCACCGCTTAAAATGTGGGGGTTTTCATCAGGTTTTCATCGCAGTGACCAGCTCTCGATAGAGGGAGGTTTTTTTGTTTCGTTTTTAATTGCAGAGGATCTCTTGGAAAGAATCAATACATACATCTTGATTCAAGCCATGGAGTATTGATAGGTTTTCAAATGATACGTGATTTATCTGTGTTAGATTCCGAAGAGAAATGGGGACTTTCCCAAACAGCCGGAAAATGTCATCCATATTAAGATATTGCATTATTTCCATCAGTTAATTCTGTAATGAGTCGATGAAACCACCAGTTAAATTAATTTTGAAAAATGGAAGGGGTAATCCAGCGTAGTTACTCATGTAAATCTATTCTTGCCATTGCAAATTATATAGATGCAACACCCAATCGGGATCTTTCCTGGTTGTACTAGTTATGTCCGCTGACAGCCGCAAGGCGGCAGCGGCATACAGGCCGCCAATAAGATCTCTGGCGGGAAATTCTGGCCCGCGGATAGGGCCGGGAGAAGTCGAGGCTACTGTATATAGTTGGCCCCTCGTGGCCAGTATGCCATTACTCTTTGTGTACCAATAAACTAGTGATAGCCAGGGGTCCTTTCATAGAAAAAGAGGTGCAGGAGCTCATTAGCATAACTCATTAGCATAACTCATTAGCATATGCCCCGTCCCCTGACATCACCAGAAGTGTGTCAGAAAGGGAATGTCAGTTTCAGCCCCATTATATCCTATGGGCCATTGAAATCAATGGCAAAAACTCATAGGCCGATTTCGCACTAGCGTTTGCCCCAGGTTTGCCCTCATGCTTGCACCGGAGCTTCTGGTTGATTTCACACCAGTTGCTGCAGGCTCACATTTTGCTCTGGAGTATCGCCCTGCTGCACCGGAGTTTCCCTGGAGCAAACAAATCCTGTTTTTAGAGGATTTTCCTGTTTGTTCTGGGGGAGAACCCAAAATGAAAACACGCCCACTCGCCCGCCTTTCATCAGGGCTGCCCATTGTGGGGGTTTCTATTTTTTTTTTTTGAGAAAACCCTTTGTCACGCTATATTGAAAGGGCTGAGGTTCCAAGTGGGAAAATGAAGAAAATACTCCGGAGGAAACTGGGAGGGGATATTCTGGAGAGAACGAGAGGCAACTGGCCAGTGCAAAATCGGCCATAGGGTATATGAGGGGCTGGAGGAAAAGGGGTTTGAGGGAGAGGCTCCAAACTTGCAGGGTAGCTGCTGGGGCCTCTCCTCGAAATACCCACTAAGTTTCAAGAAGATTGGACCACGGGGTCTAATTCTATGGGCCCCAAAACAGATTGTCCCATCCCCTCCATTATTCTCTATGGAGGGAAAAAAATGTTAACATGTGGTGCACATGTCCTGGGTATCTCAAGTCTACTTGAAATCTGGTGGTTTCAAGGGAGCAGGAAGAGAATGAGGGTGTGTTCTTTTCGCTTATTTTTATTGCACAAAGAATTGGATGGGGAAGAGAATGGAGGAAGAGCAGTACAGTTTCACTCACCTGTGGAGTGGAGCCTGAGGGGTGGGTGTTGCCTTCTGACACACTTCCGGTATGTTAGGGAGTGTGGCATATGCAAATGAGTTATGCAAATGAGCTATGCTAATGAGCTCCTGCACCTCTTTTTCTACGAAATGACCCCTGCCCTTAATCATTTTGTAGGGAAACTGCTCCACCCCCTTGATCATGTTTGTGAAGAAATGTGTTTTCTCCTGGGAGGTTTGAGTGTTTTAACAGGTCCCCCCCCCCTGCCCCGGGCAGAGAACAGGCAGGGGAAGGAGAAGTCAGTTCAACAGCTTTCCAGGCTCACCTCAGCTACCTGAAATGCTAATAGGATGAGGTAGAGACAATAGGTGGGTCAAGCTTCCCGAAGCAGGGGGTGGAGAGTTGGAAAAATAGAATGCTAGAAAGTCTTCAGGAAAGAGATTCTTTCAGATCTCCAGGAAAAGCCTCTTTGGCCTGGCATGACCTGGTCAGTGGGAGGACAAACAGATATGATAAAAACTCCTTGCAGGAAGGAGGTCTTTTTCATGCTGGGTCCATCAGAGGAGGCAGATCTCTTACCTGAAGGCTGGGGGAGACTACCATTTTGACCATGTGCTGTCCTAAAGAGCTCCTCAAGGTAATAGCAATTTACTAGGGATCTAGAAGCTAATCTCATAAGCTAAAGAGCCTGCCCTATTTTCTAGCATCTGATAAGGCACATATGGAGTGAAGGACAGAGGGTTTGCACTTTATCCATTTCTTTTGGAATCCCTTGCTCAATCTGGTGCTGTGCTAAAAGTAGATAGATAAGTTTTATTCACGGTCCTTGACCTTTTGTAAATCAATAGTAGCTCGAAAAGAGGAGAATTAAGATCAAGTTTTATTAATTTGAACCATTATGGTTTTTATGGTGCTAAAAGTAGGGTCACCATTCCCCAGAAGGGTTAAAATTCCCCACAACCACCCCAAACAGCGATGTTATGTGTGATGTGTTGACATCACATTGGTGATGTGGGGGTGACACTCTAGTTTTGGGGCAAAACTCTATGATTTGAGGGCAGTTTTACCATAGAGTTCGCCCCCCAAAAAACAGAGTGTTGCCCTGAACATCACTGGCATGCCTACATCACTTCCAGGTGACATATGCACATTTCACAATGTTCCCGCCCACTCCCAGACCGTCTCCCCAATCCTCTCCCTGGCGCGACAATGGGACCTGGCAACACTAGCTAAAAGTATGCTTGTGAACATTTTCTTTTTAATAAATACTTCATAACTTTTGATGCTGTTAGTGGTTCTCTGTACCACATAAACCTCCACCATGCCAGGGGGGAGGCAGGCAGTTAGCAAGTGGCAATTCCTCCAGGGACGTGCAAGGCAGTAATCTGTCCCCATGGTGACCAGGTGCTGGGCAGCGGGTGACACAGAGGCAAGGCCTTGGAACTTGGAAGGGAAGCTGGGAGTCCTGACCCGCCCAGTGGGCAATTCCATACAAAGACCAGGTGGTGGCAGCAGACCACCCGAGAGTGGAAGAAAAGACTCTCCTGGTGTTGAGAAGAACTTGGATGACAGGGCAGAATAAGGCCTGTAGGCCAGAGCAGGCCTGTTATGTGTCAGAGTCTCCTAAAGTCTCTGCCATTAATTGTTGTTATCTGGGATCTCTATTTGTAATTTACGGTTTGCCTTGAGGTTTATTGCTTGTCCTGTTTAATGTATCTTTCCTTCCCCGGGAGAATGGCTTGCTACATTCCATCGCGTCATATAAACAGCCTGGCTATCTTGTCTCGTCACCTCCCTTTTCTCTCTCTGGAGCCTCGAATGTTTTATCTGCTTTTGTAACCTTGGGGAACTGTGGAACTGTTGTTCTAACCAGGTGTCTGGTCTGTGAACTTCAATTAGAGGTCACTAAGGGCCATGGGGGGAATTTTAGTGCTTTTGCGCCTTTTCTGTGAGAACCAATGGCTTAGAGAATTTCGCGCTTTTTAAAATCATCCTGATTGGCCCTCTGCCTGCTCTTACCTGGAGGTGGGGGGTATATTAATCCTTGCTGTCTGTAACCAAGTATCTCTAACAAACATGAAGTACCTGAACCATCATTAAGAATAAAAGAACTCTTTGCTTTATCAAAGGTCTGGCTTATTGATTAGATTCAGAAGTCTCACATTATGCCACAGTCTCACCACTGTGCCCCACCAACTCCATTCATAGCACTTAAAATGATAGCTTGTTCAAACCAGTGATTGGATAGTTTTCTCTTTCCAATTGCCTAGCATTAATTTGCTCTATATGCGCTGGAGTATTTCTCTCGCCAGCAATATCCTCTTCCTACAGATTTCAGATGGGCTTTCAGGGCTTGATGGTTCCCTGGCTGTCGTTCTACGCTTTGATCATCAAATGAGAACGACCACCACTCATTCCAATCCCATTTTCCTTTAGTGGCACACACTTCAGGAAACAAAAGCTCCGGACATCCTATTTATATGGTCACGAAACCTGCTAATTAAATTATGAGAATGAAATAGGTTTTTGCGCAATATTAGGGGGGGGGGGAAACTTAGCACTCTAATTTAAGTGAAAGGCAGGAAATATCAAAGAATACTGTTAGAGGTCTCCCGTTGTCCTCTACATGCACTTATTTTAATAATATCCTTACTGTCAGTTGTTCTATGATAAGCAATTATTTTCTTCCCGCAGATCTTCTACATTAGAAGTCTCCTGCTGTTTGGACAAAAATACCACATGCTTGCCAACCGACAGGATAAAATAAGTTTGAGCTTTTGTACTTAAGACAGAACAAAACTTCAGCTTAGTCTGGAGTTAATGCCTAACTAAGGTTTTGGATTGTTCTATGAAAAGAAGGAGGAGGAGGAGGAGGAGGTGGAGGAGATTGGATTCATACCCCACCCTTCACTACCCCAAGGAGTCTCAGAGTGTCTTACAATCTCCTTTCCCTTCCTCTCCCCACAACAGACACCCTGTGAGGTGGGTGGGGCTGAGAAAGCTCTCTTGAGATTAGCCCTTGAGAGAACAGCTCTGAAAGAACTTATGGCTGACCCAAAGTCACACCAGCGGCTGCATGTAAAGGAGTGGGGAATCAAACCTGGTTCTCCCAGATTAGAGTCTGAGCTCCTAACCAGTAACCAAATGCTGGCATTGGAGGAGAGTTTGATGGATAGTGTGGACCACCATATGTGGGCTCTACATCAACTCAAGCCTGAACTCTCCCTAGGAGATAAAATGACTAAATGGAGGCTATCATACTTTGGTCACATTATGAGCAAAGTATGAGACAAGAGTCACTGGAGAAGACAATCATGCTAGGAAAAGTTGAAGACCCAACAAGAAAAGAGGAAGACCCAACAGGAGATGGACTGACTCCATCAAGGAAGCCACAAACCTCAGTTTTCAAGACCTGAGCAAGGCCTTTGGTGATAGGACATTGTGGAGGATGTTAATGAATAGGGTCATCATGAGTTCGAAGTGACTTGATCACACACACACACACACACACACACACACACACACACACACACACACACATTATGCTGCCAAGATCAAGTCCCCTGGATAGATTATCCTTGACTATCCCTTGTGCCTTGGTTCTGCTTTGTCTATAAATGTGAAAACAGAAATGATGATGAAAGAATGTTTATAGCATCAGACTAGGGTCTAGAAGACCTGAGTTCAGATCCTTACTCTGCCATGAAGCTTGGTGGATGACCATGGGCCAGTCACTCTCTCGCAGTTTAACGGACAAGAAACCTTCCACTCTCCCACTCTGGACTTCATGGAACAGTGGGAGCGGGAACGGGGGTGGGGATGGCGTCGCATAATGCTGAGACATCACTTCTGGTTGTGTACCTGGAAATGATGCCATGGCATTGTCGCAATGCTAGTTTGCAGAGTCTGTGTCCCCTGTCCTCCAATGCCCTTGGTGGTGGCATCCAAAGACTGACAACCCTAAGCTCAACCTACCTGTGGAGAAATGAATTTCTTTAGAAGTTTTGTCGTGTTAAAACCTCCACAATGAGTTTTTAACGTTTTTTGTCTCTCTTAGCTGAAGACATGGAGGAAGGGGAAGTCGATCTCTCCCAAGCCATGCCAAGTACCAATCATCAAACCTTTGGAAATACTAATAGCCTTCCTGGCTGGAAACAATGAAGAAGAAGGAGGAGAAGGAGGAGGAGATTGGATTTATACCCCATCTTTCACTATCCAAAGAAGACTCAGAGCAGCTTACAAATGCCTTTCTGTTCTGAAAGGAGGCTGAGAGACCTCTGACAGAAACTGCTCTTTTTCAAGAACAGTTGTGCCAGAGCTATGGCTTGCCCAAGATCATCCAGCAGGTGCAAGTGGAGGAGTGGGGAATCAAACCCAATTCTCCTAGAGTAGAGTTATCGTAACCACTACACCAAGCTGGTGTAACTCACATCTTAAGTGGGAGTCTGACATCTAGAAGGGGCACAGAGACTTGATGGAGCCAGTGGCTAGATTGTATCTTCCTGAAGATTTCAGGAGAAGGTTCTTTGATCCACAAGGGGTGGGCAAACAGAGATGAAAAAACCCCTTGACAGGAAGAGAAAGGGCTCCCTTTCGCAAGGTCCATTCTGGAGGAAGGAGCTCTCACATCTAAGCTCCATTTGATGGCCTCCATTGCCACACGGAGCTTGCAAAAGGGCTGTCTGCCGGAACAAAGGCTCTTTCACTTCATTCAGACTTAACAGCCCATAATCCATTGCATAGAAAAACATTTAAGAATTTAAAACAACAGCAAAGAAGAAGCAAGCACATCAACCATACAGGGTTTACAAAAGCCACTCAGAAACAATCTCAATTTATGGTCTCAGAAGTGGCTGAATATTTTGACAGTCATTTCATGTGAAATTTGCCCCTGGCAACAATGAGTTTGGAACAGTTAAAGAAAGCATGCAGCAGCGAATCAACAGCTGTCAAGGAGCAATCACAAAAATGTTGTTCTGAAGGAATCCCAGCAAAACACCCCTTGATCTGCGCTGTAGGTAGCGCATTACAGCATGCAAGCCTACATGGCTATCTTAATTTAACGAACTTAATGTAACTATTGTCAGCATATAAAGATAGGATGGGGATTCAAATCAGCTAGGTATTTGGTTCCCACATGAAGTGGGGAACATTTCGGCCTGGCCTCCCCAGTTGCCCACCTATGATGGATTTTTGGGCTGCCATCTGACATATATGCGGATCGTAAACATGTAATATGCTGGTTTTATTGCATATTTAACTGTTGGAAGCCACACTGAGCCCTGCTTGGTGGGGAAAGAAGTGGGATTTATTTATTTATTTATTTATTTCGACTTATATCCCGCCTAGCCAGCAAGCCGGCTCTGGGCGGCTAGCAACATAAAACCATAACATACAAGGTTAAACACATCATATAAAATCATTTAACTCACATTCAAAGGCGGCTTAAGCAATAAAATCACAGATGGCAGCAAATACTAGACCAGCACCAAAACCAGCAACCTGCTTTTTTCCCCGCCAGGAGGCTCCCACCACAGATGTTCTGAGGTAGCTCACCAAGCCCCCTACTAAGGACCATTCCCTCCGGTGGCGGCCCCATAGGCCTGGCGGAAGAGCTCCGCTTTGCAGGCCCTGCGGAACTGCAAAAGATCCCGCAGGGCCCTGATGTTCTCTGGGAGCTCGTTCCACCAGTGGGGGGCCGTCACCAAGAAGGCCCTATTCCTGGTGGTTGCCAGCCTGGCCTCCCTCAGGCCCGGAAGGGTCAGGCGATGTTGAGTGCCTGACCGGAGTGCTCTCTGGGGAGTATATGGGGAAAGGTGGTCCCTTAGGTATATAAGCTGAATGAATGAATGATAGGCTCTAGTGTGAACAAAGACACCAAGGTAATGGGAAGCTTTTCGAATGCTGTGATTAGGCCCTAAAAAACCTGCCTAGAACAGTGGGACGGATAGGGGAGCTAGAGGGCTAGCCATGGCACTCTCACCCTGGCCACTGACAGCAGCAGGAAGCAGGGAGCGTCTCCTCAAAAATAAGGTTTCTGGAGCGGGGCTTTTAATTATGGGGTGGGGCCCCCAAATGCCCCACTGAAGCTACGGGCTTGGTTGTGCCAGGTGGAGACTCAAAAAGCCACTGGCGCCTAGGCACTTCAGAGGGCCTAATGGAATGGTGCTCGCAGGTAAGACTGACATCTTCATACCCTAATGACTTCATTGCATATGAAAAGCCAATCCAGGTAGAGGTCCCCCAGGTACTTTATTGGAGAGGGCAAAGGACAGGTGGGGGGTGCGGGAAAGGGGAAAGCAGAGGAAGGGTTTCCTCCTGTGGATTCACTGGGTGAGTGAGAGGAAGGAAGGAAGGAAGGAAGGAAGGAAGGAAGGAAGGAAGGAAGGAAGGAAGGAAGGAAGGAAGCAGAGATGGAGGGAGGGAAGGAGGGAGGCAGCGAGGAGGGAGGGAGGGAGAGAGGACTAATTGATTACCAGAGTAGCAGTGTGGAAGTCTGGAATGCAGTATGATAAAAGTTGCCATAAAAGTTGAATAGCCCCAACTAGTCTGATCTTAATAGAGCTTGGGAGTTAATCAAAGTTGGTCATGGTTAGTGCTTGGATGGGAGACCACCAGAGAACATAAGAAGCCCATGTTGGATCAGGCGATGGCCCATCCAGTCCAACACTCTGTGTCACATGGGGCCAAAAATACCAGGTGCCCTCAGGAGGTCCACCAGTGGGGCCAGGACGCTAGAAGCCCTCCCACTGTTGCCCCCCTCCCAAGCACCAAGAATACAGAGCATCACTCGCCCCAGACTGAGAGTTCCTAGCCACTGATGGACCTCTGCTCCATATGTTTATCCAGTTCCCTCTTGAAGCTGTCCATGCTTGTAGCCACCCCCAGCCCCTCCTATGGCAGTGAATTCCATGTGTTAATCACTCTTTGGGTGAAGAAATACTTCCTTTGATCAGTTCTAACCTGACTCTTCAGCAATTGCATTGAATGCCCACTAGTTCTTGTATTGTGAGAAAGGGAGAAAAGGACTTCTTTCTCTACCTGCTCTATCCCATGCATAATCTTGTAAACCTTGATCATGTCACCCCTCAGCCGTCATTTCTCCAACCTAAAGAGCCCCAACCGCTTCAACCTTTCTTCCTAGGGAAAGTGTTCCAACCCTTTTATCATTCAAGTTGCCCTTTTCTGCACTTTTTCCAATGCTATAATATCCTTTTTGAGGTGTGGTGACCAGAACTGTACACAGTACTCCAAATGAGGTCGCCCCATCAATTTATACAGGAGCATTATGATACTGGCCAATTTGTTTTCAGTTCCCTTCCTAATAACCCCCAGCATAGTGTTTGCCTTTTTCATTGCAGTCACACACTGTCTCAACATTTTCATTGAGTTATCTACTATCTCTCTCTTGGTCCGTTTCTGCCAGTTCGGACCCCATCAACTTTTAAAAAAAATTCTTATTTTTATTTGTATTGATGTCTTACATTCCATATCCATTCATAATCCTTTTCATCAAGATTGCATACCACACATAAAATACATCAATTCCCCCCTTTATTATTATCTCCCCCCTTACACGTGTAAGGTCGCTCATGTTAGGACCAGCGTTCCCTCTAAGCTGACTTAGTGTGAGCTAGCTCACAGGTTTTTAGCCTCCGGCGCACACATTTTTGTCTCAGCTCAAGAAGGATGGCTCCAGAGCAAACTAATTTATGCAGGAGCCAAATCGCTCGCTCACGACTGTAATGCCAGTAGCTCACAAAGTAGAATTTTTGCTCACAAGACCCCACAGCTTAGAGGGAGCACTGGCTAGGACCCCATCAACGTGTATTTACAGTTAGGATTTTTGACTCCAATGTGCATCACTTTGTACTTGGCCACACTGAACCCTATTTGCCATGTTGGTGCCCACTAGGGGTCGCTGTACAGAAGCAGGCAATAGCAAACCACCTCAGCTCATCTCTTTCATTGGAGACACCATGGTTCTGGGGTCGCCATATGTTGCTGGTGACTTGAGAGCACACAATTATTCGCTGAGGACAGACTGGGAAAATGAAGTGCAATGGAAGCGGGGCAAAAAGCCCCGGGCCAAGTTGTCCCACTGGGCAAAGTGAAGCAGGAGCATTCCCGGGAGAAGGCGGAACGGAGCCTTCACACCAATGCTCCCTCTAAGCTGTGGAGTCTTGTGAGCCACAGTTCTGCTTTGTGAGCTACTGGCATTAAAGTTGTGAGCGAGCGATTTGGCTACCGCATAAATTAGTTGGCTCTGAAGCCATCCTACCTGAGCGGAGACAAAAAATGTGTGAGCCAGAGGCTAAAAACCTGTGGGCTAGCTCACGCTAACTCAGCTTAGCGGGAACACTGGCACACTGCTGCAGAGCAGCCCCTGGTGGGCCGGCTTCCACGGCTCATGGCTTCGAGCCATTTTGCCAAACTGTGCATAGGGACATGTGCGCATAGGTCTCCCCCCCCTTTCCACCTCTGTGCACACTTGTGCGCTCAAGCGCACAGTGCGCATGGGTGGTTATGCGCATCTCTCCCGGATCAGCAGGTTCACATGACTGGTGCCACTTGATTGCTGCTTATTTGTGTCCACACTGCCAGGAAGCGGGATGAATGTGCGCACAGACGGCTTGATACCCTTTTCCCCAGATACCTTTTTGAAGTGCAGTGAAAGCGCTTCAGGACCGGGTGAGTGCGGCACAGCAACGCCAGGCAGCTGCGGCTGTCTGAATGGGCTCTCTTCATCCACTTGAAAAGCGGACCTATTTCGGGCCAAACTGCCAGTCTGTCCTCGGCCATTATTATTAAAGTCGGCGTAGGACAAACCACCTATTTTAATCCTTGCCATTTTCATGGCCTCAGGATGAAAAGCTCTCTCTCTGGGGCTCGGGATCCAAGTCGCCCGTCTCAGTCTGAGTGAGCGAGCGCCTGTTCGAGGGCTCCGAGCGGTTCAGCTAAGTGCCTCGTCTCTATTTTTCATTTTAATGGTCTCCCGTGCATCATTATTTACCTATCGCTACGAGTGTTAATGGTGCCGAACACCAGGCCATTTTTGGCGGACAAATAGCGCTATTCACCATCGAGAGGCACCGCGTGGAAATGATACAGTGCAGCTCTACTCGGAACAGATGCGGAATGGCGCACGGTCAGCCGAGTGCAAATGAGGCATGAGGTGGAAGTTGTTCAAAATGGATTTTTTTTTAAAAAAATGGGTTTCTTTTATTTGCCGGATGAGAACTCTGTGTGTCTGAGCTGAGAGCCGGGTGGGAGTCTATCACCCATGCCTGGGGACAAAGGGTCAATCGCTCGTTTGAGGAGAGGGCAAACAGGCCAGGGGTGGAGGGACAAAGAGTGTTTTTGCTTTTTAATATTGGCAGGATTGATGTACAAAGTTGCACATTTATGAGTCTCCGTAAAACCAGGAATGCATCCACGCGCAAAAGAAAGTCTCTGTATTGTTTGGGATTCTCTCCCCCCCCCCCTTCTGCTACTCTTCTCTTCAACAAGGTTTTCTGTTATGTATTGCGACTGAACAGTGCTTTTTTTTTTGGTAGAAAAAGCCCAGCAGTAACTCATTAGTGTAATAGGCCACACCCAATAGCAGAAATTCATTAGCATAATAGGTCACACCCCCTGACAGCACAGCTCCTTCCCTGGATTGGCTTCCCCAGATGCCCCACAGTTTGTGGGGCGCGTGGGGAACCCGAGGGAAGGAAGGCAGTTTCTGGATCGGCTTCCCCAGGTGCCCCGTAACTGTGGGGCACCTGGGGAACCCAAGGAGGGGAGGCAGTTTAAGCTGCCTTCCCTCTTTGGATTGGCTTGGTTTCCCCAGGTGCCCTGCGGCTTGCGAGGCGCCTGAGGAACCTGAGGGGGGGGGGAGGCTGTAGGCCTGGCCAACTCGAAAGCCAGACGGAACTCTGTTCCTGTGTGTTCCTGCCCCGAAATAACCCTGGGACCGAAACATTGCAGGACTGTGCTCCTAAAGACTGGTTGAGCTTGGAGCCTAAGAACAATATCCCACCAGGACTCTGGCAGTAACCAGTCAAGAAGTAACGTTATGTAAATAGCCTATCGTTGGGAGCTGGGTGTGTTTGGGTGTGGCAACTGCGTGCTATTTAAACAGAGCGGAGGCTCTGGAGTCTTGTCTTGCCCTTGCTGAAATCACTAATAAAGTTGAGCTGGTCACTAGTTGAGCTGGAACCCACTATTGAACAAGTTTTCCAAGCATTTCTAGAAGTAATTTTGGAATTGGCGTTTTCATCTCGTCCTTTTCGCTCACAGCTTTAACCCACCAACAAGCACACACATTAACACCGCATATATGTGCGCTGATAACACCGCAAAAAAAAAAGATGCCTCGATGTGATTGTAGGGATCACTTCGTTGGGGCATGGAACATTCATGAGCACTGGGGAAACATCTCACTTGAACCCATGGAGCTGCCTTATGCCTAGGTTTACCTGATGTCCTCTTTTCAGACATGTCCTTGGATGGGGGGGGAGGTGACGTCCAATGCCTTTGGGACTCTTATTTTAAAAACCTGATGAAAATATTCTCTTTTTGGGTTGGAAGGTTAGGAATATTCCTACTTAGTAGCTATTATAGAATAGAATCATAGAATCACAGAGTTGGAAGGGGCCATATGTCAGCCTGACTGCTCTTTTATGTTATTAATATTTGGGGAATATTAGCTCTTAATTTTTTTTTAACATTAATTTTTATTGGAGTCAAAACTTAACTTACACACATTCCATTGTCACTCTATTACGAAGACCCCTTTTCCCCTTTCTTCTCCCCCTCCCAGTGACTTCCCACCTCACCTACGCCGTTATACGTCCACCAAATATAATATAATTCTATATTATTTTCCTCTTACAGGTCACTCACTTATTTCTAATAGTGTTAGTATATCTGTATCTATATATCAAAAAATTATTATTATTTTCGGACCCTTCATTAATCATGGGAATATTAGCTCTTAATAATTGTCAGAATCTGACAATGCTGTGCCTGTCCTTCTTATGGTATCTCTGTCTTTTTTGCAACTCCTTTGTAACTAATAGTGATTTACCGCTTGCCTTGAAGTATATTATCTGTCCTGCTTAATGTTACTTTCCTCTGGTCGGGAGTGTGGCGTGTCACATTCCAAGACATCACATAAACAACTGGGGCTATCACGTCCCTCCGCCTCCCCCTGGCCTTTGAGGCTCGAAGAATGTTCTTGGGCTGTTACAACCTTGGGAATTGTTTAATTGTTTCTAGCCAAATGTTTAGCCTATCATTCACACAGGAGGGACACCCAGGGCAGGAAGGGAATTTTTATTACTTTCTCACCTTCCCTGTGAGAACCTAACGGTCACCCTATTTTCCCGCTTTTATGTAATGCATCTGATTGGTCCTTTACCTGTACCCTGGTATGGCTGAAGGTATATTAACCCCTGTTGCCTATTGCCATGTATCTCTAACAAACATCGAGAACCTGACTCATTATTGGAATAAAAGAACTTTGCTGCTAACAAAGGTCTGGTCTGATAGTGTCTGCTCAGAAGCCTCACAATAATCAGCAGTAGGCATTAAGGATCTGCACCTTTTTATACAGAGGCGGGGCCTCTCTCAGACCTCCCAAAAAGACACAGAGAGACTCAAATGAAGTTAAAAAGAGTCTATAGTTTACTTAATAATATTAAAGTGAATCATTCAGATGTTGCAAAAATCATACATTCAATCATACAGGTCTAAGAAGTCAGATAGAATTAAAGAGACGGTTGCATGAGCAGGAGATTGTTGGTTTCCTGTAGAAGGCATATTTACCTCTCCAGTAGCTGGTGTAGTCCTGGAAGAATTAATGAATTAGGCTGGGAGAAAGATGCGGGGGGAGCACATGTGCCGAACCAGCAGCACCATGTGAAGGCCCTTGGCTGTGCAGACCAAGAGTCTTGAAGGTAAGGGAGGGCAGGAGATCATCGAAGCAAAAGAGAGAGCTGGCTGCTGGGAGCTATCTTTTATTGGGGGGTGGTCTCTGGGGGCAGGCTTGGCCAGATACCTGTCTTGAGACCACCCCTTGCTGGTCCACCCACCAGCTCTTGTCCAGTAGGAGAAGGGGGGTTGGGCAATGTTAGAGTCTACCTAGCATGGTCAGAGGAATACCTGGGGCCGGAAGCTGACATCATCGGCTAGGAGCACTGTCTTGTAGATGGGATTAACCTCTCTGGGCAGCCAAACCATTTTTTAGCTGGTCAAGTCCATTGTTTCACTGGTCAAGGAATGTTGGGGGGGGGGGTTGCAGCCTGCGATGTGTAGAGAACATGTAATGGAGTTTGTGAGCACATGTCTTTAGCCAGAGACAAGATGGCTATTTTCTGTGTGAGTCTCTTTGTGTGTTAAGAGAAGCCTCCTGGAGTTGGCCACCTTGGAAAACGCTGTCTTAAGCCTCTGCTGGAGCTGTTTGCAGCTGTTTTCTCCTTGGTTATTCTTCCTAATTCCTCTCACACAATTAGCAGGCCTTGCTGGCTTACACATACAGGCCATCTAGTCCAGCCCCCTGCTCTAGGCAGGATCAGCCGAGAGCAGGGGTGGGCAAATTGCGGCCCGGGGGCCACATGCGGCCTGCCACAGAGTTTTTTGCGGCCCGCCAAGAAGATTTCAGGACTTCAAGAAAATTGAGCCTAAATTCAATTTGCTCTCTTATCCCATTGCTGCTGATATTGATACAGCACCTGAGGAGCTGCAGCTTGAACTTATTGACATGCAGTCAGATCACACTGTGAAAGAAATGTTCAATGCTGTGACATTAGCTGACTTTTACAAATCTTTGTCTGCTGAAAAAAATTCCATGTATGAAGAAATTTGCTGGGAAAATGTTCTCTATATTTGGGTCTACATATATTTGTGAGCAAAGTTTTTCTTGCATGAAGATCAACAAGAGTAAATATAGATGCTCTTTAACAGACATTAACTTGCAGGCTGTGATGAGAATCTCAACAAGCAATCTCACTCCTGATTTCAAAAAAAGTGTAGAAAAGTGTGATAGGGTACATTTGTCTCATTAAACTGATTCTAAAATTAAATGTGCTTGCAGCTATAGACGATATGAAATGAGCACAATAAATAAATTGAATAAAACTACCACTATTTTATTTAATTTATATTTATTGATTTTTATGATACAATTTATACCTTTCCTGAAATGCAAAGTTAACTAATGAATGCAATCATTTTAAAAGGTGCGGCCCTCCGTTAACCTCCGCTCCCACAAAGTGGCCCCTGAGCCAAAACAATTGCCCACCCCTGGCCTAGAGCATCCCTGACAAGTGTTGGTCCAGCCGCTGCTTGAAGGTTGCCAGGGAGGGGGAGCTCACCACCTCCCTAGGCAGCCAATCCCACTGTTGCACAACTCTTACTGACAAGAAGTTTCTCCTGATATCCTGCAGGTACTTTCCCACTTTTAATTGAAACCCATTCTTGCGAGTCCTCTCCTCAGCCGCCAACAGGAACAGCTCCCTGCCCTCCTTGAAGGGACGGCCCTTCAGATACTTCAAAAGAGCCATCCTGTCCCCCCTCAACCTCCTCTTCTCCAGACTGAACATTCCCAAGTCCCTCAGCCCCTCCTCACAGGGTTTGGTCTCCAGTTTATCATAGCTTAAACGTTAGTGATCACTTGTTCTAAGTAGTCTGGGCAGTGAAGTCAGAGATAATCCTAAAGCTCAGGCATGTGGGGGGACATTACAAAACGCACTCCCCTCCCACTTGCAGTCTGGACATGGTAAGGACATCAGGAGAGTCCTGCTGGATTGGACCAGTGGTCCATCTAGTCCAGCATCCTGTCTCCCACAGCGAACTGGTTGGCCGACAAAAAGAAGAAGAAGAGATTGGATTTACACCAGTGTTCCCTCTAAGCTGAGTTAGTGTGAGCTAGCTCACAGTTCTTCAGCCTCCTGCTCACACATTTTTGTCCCAGCTCAGGGAAAATGGCTCCAGAGCAAACTAATTTATGCAGTAGCCAAATCGCTCACTCACAACCTTAATGTCAGTAGCTCACAAAGTAGAATTTTTGCTCACAAGACTCCACAGCTTAGAGGGAGCATTGATTTACACCCTGCCCTTCACTCCCCAAGGGAGTCTCAGGGCGGCTTACAAACTCCTTTCCCTTCCCCTCCCCACGACAGACACCCTGTGAGGTAGGTGAGGCTGAGAGAGCTCTGACAGAAACTGCTCTTTTTCAAGGATAGCTCTGACAGAACTATGGCTTGCCCAAGGTCATCCAGCCAGGTGCAAGTGGAGGAGTGGGGAATCAAACCCGGTTCTCCCAGATTAGAGTCCGTGCACTTAACCGCTACACCAAAGGGCACAGAGGCCAAGGGCTTGCATTCTGGTACGCAGAGTTTTAATGCCTCTGAACATGAAGGTTATCTTTAATCAACATGGCTAGTAGCTACTGATAGAACATGAGTCTGTCCAATTCCCCTATTAAAGCTCTTTATTCCTGCGGTCATCACTACATCATCTGGCAGTGATTCCACATTTTAATAACACTCTGTGTAAAGCGGGAGGGCTTCTAGTGTCCTGCCCCCACTGGTGGACCTCCTGAGGGCACCTGGTGTTTTTGGCCACTGTGTGACAGAGTGTTGGACTGGATGGGCCACTGGCCTGATCCAACATTGGCTTCTCTTATGTTCCTATGTTCTTAAGTGGTATTTCCCTTTTGTCTGCCCTGAACCTACTGCCCATCAGCTCCATTGGATGCCCTCGAGTTCTAGTATTATGGGAGAAAAGGGGGGAAAAATTCTCTTTGTCTGCTCTCTCCACCCTGTGCATGATTTTATAAACCTGCAGCATGTCTCCCCCCATAGTTGTCTCTTGTCTAAACTGAAAAGTCCCAGACTTTTTTCAGAGTGAAGGTGCTCCAATGTTACTAGCAAGCCCATGAATGACCTCTTCTTCTAGCCTGTGGTTCTTGCCTCCTCAACAAAACAGAAGATAGAAGAGATTGGATTGATACCCCAGCCTTCACTACCCGAAGGAGTCTCAGAGCGGCTTACAATCTCCTTTCCCTTCCCTTCCCTTCCCTTCCCCACAATAGCCACCCTGTAAGCAACATCCCCTCGAAGTTATGGAGACTTGTGTGCAAAGATTCTACTTTGTGAGCCACTGGCATTAAAGCTGTAAGTCAGCAAGTTGGCTACTGCATAAATTAGTTTGCTCTGGAGCCATCCTGCCTGAGCTAAGGCAAAAATGTGTGAGCTGGAGGTTAACAAACCTGTGAGCTAGTTCACACTGACTCAGCTTAGAAGGAATACTGCTTATGATGTAGGTGGGGCTAAGAGAGCTCTTTCGAGGACTGCTCTTTCCAGAACAGCTCTGAAAGAACCTGTGACTGACCCAAAGCCACACCAGCAGCTGCATGTGGAGGAGGGGGGAATCAAACCTGGTTCTCCCAAATCAGAGTCCATGCTCCTAACCACTACACCAAACTGGTTCTCTCCCAAACCGGCTCTCTCCTTTCCTCCTGCCAAACAAACCTGAATATGGTGCCCCAGAAGGAAATGTTGTCATGACCAGTGTTCCCTCTAAGCTGGGTTAGTGTGAGTTAGCTCACAGTTTTTTAGCTTCCGGCTCACACATTTTTGTCTTAGCTCAGGGAGGATGGCTCCAGAGCCAACTAACTTATGCAGCAGCCAAATCGGTCGCTCACAACTTTAATGCCAGAAGGTCACAAAGAAGGATTTTTGCTCACAAGACTCCACAGCTTAAAGGGAACATTGGTCATGACCATTTCTCCCCAAAAGTTAAATTTTCCAAGTTTCTTTCATCAACATCTTCCTGGCCTGCTCAAACCCTTTTTTTTGTTTGTTTGTTTGGCTGGATGTCGTTTCTCGTGACTGAACTGTTCCCAGAGCGTTTTCTCAAGTCTGCCAAAAGAATGATGTTTCTTTTACTTTCCCCCTAGGAGGCAAGGGTTTTTTTTTAAAGGGTGGCTCTAAATTGTTGTGAAGCTGGTGATAAAAAAAAAAAAAAAAAACCCGCTGCAAATCTTGGCAAGATCAAGCCACATCACTGCTGGCGAGGCCCCAGCTTGCGTCTCGGGCTGCAGAGATGAAGGAAGCGGGAAAGAACAGTCGGAGCACTGAGGCAAACTCTGAGCGGCCCTTTTTAATGACTGCAGCTGCTAATTAAAAACTTTGCCATTGCCTTGGTGAAGACACTGCAAGTGGAAATAATATACCAGAGAGAACAAGATCAAAAACTCTTGTGGAAAAGGTCTTAGCGGAGCCTGGAAAGCCAAACAATCTGTCAGCGTTCTGCAGTTGTTTATCCGCCTCCCTAATCGAGCTCATCATCGAGATATTGTTCTATGTCATTTGATTTTAGGCCTTGCTCTAGATTCCTTGGGGGGTGGGGGTGGCTCAGTGGTTAAGACGCTGAGCTGCAGACTGGATAGGGCTGCCAAGTCCAACTTGGGAAATATCTGAGGACTTCGGGGGTGGAGCCAGGAGAAAGGAAGTGACATCATTTTGTGATGTCACATCCTGTGATGTTGCTTCCACATGCTGACACATGAACTCATGAAGTTTCCTAATACTGAATCAGGCCATTGGTCCTTCAAGGTCAGTATTGACTACTCAGACTGGTAGTGGCTCTCCAGGGTCTCAGGCTGAGATCTTTAATGTCACCTATTACCAGATCCTTTTTTAGCTGAAGAGGCTGATACCTCCTGCATGTCAAGCAGATGCTCTAGCACTGAGCAACGGCCCTACTGAATCCTTCCTCATCTCGGCAGAATATGAAGCACTAAGTGCTACGCAAGTGCTAAATATGATTTTCATATCATAAGAACAGGAAAGAAGCCACAGTGGATCGGGCCAACAGCCCATCCAGTACAGCACTCTGTGTCACACAGTGGCCAAAAACACCAGGTGCCCTCAGGAGGTCCAGCAGCGGGGCCAGAACTCCAGAAGCCCTCCCACTGTTGCCCCCCAAGCACCAAGAATTCAGAGCCTCACTGCCCCAGACAAAGGGTTCCATTTAGACCTTGTGGCTAATAATAGCCACTGATAGACCTCTGCTGGACGGGGACAGAGAGAGAGAGAGAGAAAGACAGACAGAAAAAAGAAAGAAAGAAAGGGGGAGGGGGAGAGAAAGAGAGAAGGAAAAGAGCTGGCAGAGGCACTTACCCCAGCAACCTTGCAAGCCACATGCAAAAGCACGCCCTCCAGTACAAAGAGCCTAGTCCCTCCTTAATCTCTGGGCCGGGGTTTCTCTTATTGGCTCTGCTCTTAAAGGGGAAATGTCTGGTGAGGCTTTTTACTGCAGGCTCTCTGCAGACATTTCCCTTTTAAGACAGTTCAGGCCTGGCAGGGAGAGGGCAGGGCAGGCTCCAACGTTTCCCTGCGTTCCTGCTGGCAGCCATTGCCTCCCCCGGTGGCCAGTTTTGAAAAAGCGGGGGTAAGCATTAAAAATCAGTGTTTCCCCCGCCCTCCTGGGGGGCTTGGCAGCCCTAAGACGGGAAGACTGATAGTTTGGCAGTTCGAGACCCGAGTGCCACATGAGGGAGTGAGTTCCCATATTCTGGTCCCAGCTCCTGCCAACCTAGCAGTTCAAAAGCAAGACATTGCAAGTAGATAAATAGGTACTGCTATGCACTCCCCTATGTTTATCCGCCTTCCTAACCGAGCCCGTGATCGAGATATTTTTCTATGTCATTCGATTTTAGGCCTTGCTATAGATTCCTTAGGAGGCTGCAATGGCTCAGTGGTTAAGACGCTGAGCTGCGGACAGGAAGACCGGTAGTTCGGCAGTTCGAGACCCGAGTGCCGTGTGACGGAGTGAGCTCCCATCTCTGGTCCCAGCTCCTGCCAACCTAGCAGTTCGAACACAAGAAACTGCAAGTAGATAAATCAGTACCACTTCAGTGGGAAGGTAACAGCGTTCGGGGCACCTCGGTGTCTAGTCATGCCGGCCACATGAACAAAGAAACGTCTTTGGACAGCGCTGACTCTTCGGCTTGGAAACGGAGATGAGCACCACCTCCCTGGAGTTGGATTTTACTGGCTTTCGAACAAGGGAAACTTTTACCTTTACCTAATAGATTCCTTATTTTTAAAATGTGGTACCTGAAGGTTGCCAGCTCCAGGTTGGGAAATTCCTGGAAATTTGGGGGGCAGAGCCTGGGGAGGGCAGGGCTTGGTGAGGGGAGAGACCTCAGTGACACATAATGCCATACAGTCCACCCTCCAAACAATGCTCCCTCTCAGCTGTGGAGTCTTGTGAGCAAAAATTCTACTTTGCAGGCTACTGGCATCAAAGTGTGTGAGCGAGCAATTTGGCTGCTGCATGAATTAGTTTGCTCTGGAGCCATCCTTCCCGAGCTAAGACAAAAATCTGGGAGCTGGAGGCTAAAAAAACCTGTGAGCTAGCTCACACTAACTCAGCTTAGAGGGAACACTGCCTCCAAAGCAGCCACCGCCCCCCCCCCCGGGGAACTGGTATCTGTCATCTGCAAAACAGTCATAATCCAACAGCTCTTCAGGCTCCACCTGGAAGATGGCAACCCTAGGTGTTAAGCCTGCAGTTGGATAGTATTTGTATGGGAGACCTCTAAGGAATATCAGGGGTGCGAGGCAGAAACATGCGATGGCAAAACCACCTCTGAAACATCTCTTGCCTTAAAAAAAAACAAGTCGAACTCACCACCTAGTGGTACTGAAGGGGTAAGCTTCCTGAATGAAAATCGCCACTCCCCCCCCCCCCCAGTCCGAGATTGGTGGAGGACCGAGAACCCAGGAGGGGCAAGCTGGGAGAGAGCTACCGTCTCCCCGTCCCGCACCCAGGTCTCTATGTTGTGAGATGCTGTGAGATGTCTCTTATGTTTTATCTATGTTGTGGGATGCCTTTAGCTCCGTGAGGAAGAAAGGTGCATGATAAATATTTTAAATACACAGCCCACGTCGTAGATAAGCCGGACCACAAGGGTGAGATGGGGTATACATGTTTTAATAAATAGAAAAATCAGTATGCTGGACGCAACAGTCTCCCTACACTGGGGAGATTAAGTTTTCTCTGCCCGTCTTCTGATCCTACAGCCTCCTGTGGCAACCTCCCATTTAACAAGTGACCTACTGGCTTGTAGCACCCCAGGGGCTACTCAGCTTGGCTTGCTCCAGGGCTACGGTTGCCAATCTCCAGGTGGCACCTGGACTTCTCCAGCGATTACAACTGATCTCCGGATGACCAAGATTGGTTCTCCTGGAAGAAGAAGAAAAAGGCTGCTTTGGGAGTGGACTTCTATGGCATTAGACCCTGCTGAGAGCCAGTTTGGCTAGGAGCACAGTGTAGTGTAGTTAGGAGCACGCACTCTAATCTCGGAGAACTAGGTTTGATTCCCCACTCCTCCACATGCAGCTGCTGGTGAGACCTTGGGTCAGTCACAAGTCCTTTCAGAGCTGTTCTCCCAGGAGCAGTACTCAAGAGAGCTCTCTCAGCCCTGCCTACCTCACAGGGTGTCTGCTGTGGGGAGAGGGAGGGGAAGGAGATTGTAAACTGCTCTGAGACTCCTTTGGGTAGTGAAGGGCAGGGTATAAATCCAATCTCCTCCTCCTCCTCTTCTGCTTCTGTTTCTTCTCCCTCCCCAAACCTGCCCTCCCAGGCTCCACTCTCCAAATATCCAGATATCTCCCAAACTAGAGCTGGTGACTCTGTCCAGGGCCCCTTCCCAATCTACTCATGCCTGAATTGCAGGTGATGGAGGAGGAGGAGATTGGATTTATACCCCGCTCTTCCCTACCCAAGGGAGTCTCAGAGCAGCTTACAACCTTCTTTCCCTTCTCCCCTCCACAACAGACACCCTGGGAGGGAGGTGGGGCTGAGAGAGCTCTTTCATGAGAGAACAGCCCTGAATGAACTTGTGACTGACCCAAGGTCACACCAGCAGCTGCGTGTGGCGGAGCGGGGAATTAAACCCGGTCCCCTCAGATTAGAGTCCGCACTCCTAACCGCTGCACCAAACTGACTTTCAGAAGAAAAGGCAAATGTTGTAGAACAGGGCTTCCCAACTGTTTTGAGCTTGTGGACACCTTTGGAATTCTGACACAGGGTGGTGGACATTGCCACAAAATGGCAGCCTCAGGAAGTGCAGCTAGGCACAAAATGGCTGCAGTCATTTACCTCCAGTTACACAATGAAGATTCCACATGGAATTCAGTGCCACAGGAGGTGGTGGTGGCTACAAGCATGGATGGCCTCAAGAGGGAATTGGATAAACATATGGCTTCCATCAGTGGCTATTAGCCACAAGGTATAGATAGGAACTCTCAGTCTGGGGCAAGTGATGCTTTGTATTCTTGGTGCTTGAGAGGGGGGCAACAGTGGGAGGGCTTCTAGTGTCCGGGCCCCACTGCTGGACCTCCTGATGGCACCTGGTGTTTTTGGCCACTGTGTGA
Source organism: Lepidodactylus listeri (assembly GCA_029233225.1). NCBI lineage: Eukaryota > Metazoa > Chordata > Lepidosauria > Squamata > Gekkonidae > Lepidodactylus > Lepidodactylus listeri. The sequence goes on from JARCFY010000004.1 coordinate 10,183,044, forward strand.
CAGTGTTGGACTGGATGGGCCATTGGCCTGATCCAACATTGGCTTCTCTTATGTTCTTGTGCTGTGGTGGCTGCCAATCAAATCTCCAATGACCAATCAGAAGCTTTGATGGTCAAAAGCCCTACCTGGCCCAGCCCACTTCCTAAAAACACTTGGCGGGTGCCAGAAAACATCTTGGCGAACCCACATTTTTTCCCATCCACGTTTCCCACAACAGCTCCATTCACGGCAATTAACGGTGCCGATTATTAACGAGAATGTCACAGCACAGAAGAAATAACAACCCTCCTCCATGGTGACGATGGGCTCTTTTATTTGCAAAACAATTCCCTATAACATCTGATTAAACTGTTCCGCTAGACTGATCCGCCGAAAGGAAATGTCAAAAGACATATTGCTCATATCAGTCAAAACTGAAGTCAAATGAGAACCAGATGAATCCAAACAGGAATAATCCTGTACTTGAAAGGAGGTGGATTAAAGTCTAATTAGCATGTGTTATCTCTGACTGGTCCGGGGCCTTGACGTCTGCAAGCGTCGATTGCCTATTACAGCAAAACACCTTTGAATATCAAAGATGGCACGTGCGTCGCGGGGGCGTTGAATGAAACGCAATAATGAATAGGTTGGCACTGCCCTACAGACCCCTACAAATATTATGAGGGAAGGCGATGAACTTTGCTTCTTCCAGCATTCAGCTCTTACTAAGTATGTAATCAAATACCGTGGCTATTCAGATTTGGTTTAAAAATAAAAGGGAAAAAAAAAACCGGAGTTTCTATTACAACCTCTTGGTGGAAAGGGCGAAATGAGACTCAGACAGCAAAATTCAATACACAGTATTGACACTGCAGTGGATACCCTGTTTGGGTATTGAAAAGGCAGGCAAAGATACAAATGAAACAGGGAAGCTGGCAAAGAAGAAGAAGAAGAAGAGATTGGATTTATACCCCGCCCTTCACTCACTTAAGAGTCTCAGAGCGGCTTCCAAACTCCTTTTCCCTTCCCCTCCCCACAACAGACACCCTGTGAGGTAGGTGGGGCTGAGAGAGCTCTTTCCCAAGCTGTCCTTGAGGGAACAGCTGGTCCAGAGCTATGGCTTGCCCAAGGTCATCCAGCCAGGTGCAAGTGGAGGAGTGGGGAACCAAACCCGGTTCTCCCAGATTAGAGTCCGCGCACTTAACCACGACACCAGACTGGCTCCAGACAGAAAGCAGATGGGACGGAAACTGTCAGCTAATGTTGCCATCCCCTCCCCGGGAGGTGGGATGAGTGAACCCTTGACATCAGCACTGTGGAATGTTATGTTATACTTCTCATAGAAATACTTACCACCCTCCCTACTGCTTTGACCTTGAGAGACTGTGAGCTTGAGAGACTGCTTTGACCTTGAGAGACTGTGGGCCATGCATCTTTTCTCCTGTTTGACTATAATGCTTCCTGCTTTTTCCTTGGGAACTCTTAGCCAGTATTTCCAGCGCCTTTTTCCTGACATGATGAATGGTTACAGTGTATTACCAGACCCCTCTTTGAATTCTGTATAATTGTCCCGATTTTGGCGGTGCTTGCCATTACTAACACAAGAAGTGCTGACGACCATAACAGACCTTTCTCAATAAAGCATGACTGTTTAAGGACACTGGTTGGTGACTGACTCTGTAGGACTCTCACAGAAATGCTCGTAATGAATATGTTGGAAAGCAAAGCAGAACGGAAATGGCATCCGTGAACGACCCTGTCTCTGGCTGCCTTCACACAGTCCACTCTTCAATGCCCTTATTTATTATTTTGGAGCCAGTTTGGTGTAGTGGTTAAGTGCGCGGACTCTAATCTGGGAGAACCGGGTTTGATTCCCCACTCCTCCACTTACACCTGTCTGGATGACCTTAGGCAAGCTCTGTACCAGCTGTTCCCTCAAGGACAGTTGCCTCAGAGCTCTCTCAGCCCCACCTACCTCACAGGGTGCCTGCTGTGGGGAGGGGAAGGGAAAGGAGTTTGTAAGCCGCTCTGAGACTCCCTTGGGGAGTGAAGGGCGGGGTATAAATCCAATCTCTTCTTTTCTTCTTCTTCTTCTTTATTTATTAGTTAGTTACATTTCTATCCCCCCTCCCACCCCCAAGCAGGCTCAGCGTGGCTTACGTGGCTTGGCACAATGTACCAAGTTCAAATAAAACACTTAAAACCATTTTAAACCATCAAAACAAACAACAAAGTGCTCACAGTAAGCATTGAATCAAGATGGCGTACTATATAATACAGCACTCAAAGTTCCTGACTCAGTGGACTCCCAACTTCTCAAGAAGGTATGGCTTGATCTCAAACTACAGCTAGCCCTACGCCACAGGTGTCAATAGTGGCCATTGGTGGTGGGCGACTCCTAGTTGAAAGACTGGCGGCTCAAAGTACCTTCCAATGGGAAAAGAGGAAGGGCTCCTTGCGCTCGAGTTTAGGGTCATGCTTTTGCATATGACTAAATGTACACCTGTCTAAATTCATGTAAGCAATCGTTTGGGGAATCTCTCTCTGGAGGGGTTCCTATCTGCAGATAAAGCTTTCAAATCTCCACTCTTGGTTTTGGCTCTGATTATTTATAGATGTTTGGGGGGGGGATCTTTAATTGTCCCTAACAGTTCAAATAAAAACAGAGAGTTGGGAAAATCCTAGACAGTCACTTCTGATTTCAGAACAGGAGGTCATGTCACGACACTCTAAGAATTCCCAGATTTGAAAATCCCAACAGCACTCTGGTGTAACCAGGGGTCATTTCGTAGAAAAAGAGGTGCAGGAGCTCATTAGCATAATTCATTAGCATAACTCATTTGCATATGCCACCCCCCCCCCCCTAACATACCGGAAGTGTGTCAGAAGGCAACACCCACCCCTCAGGCTCCACTCCACAAGTGAGTGAAACTGACCTGCTCTTCCTCCATTCCCTTCCCCATCCAATACTTTGGGCGATAAAAATAAGCGTAAAGAACACACCCTCATTCTCTTCCTGCTCCCTTGAAACCACCAGGTTTCAAGTAGACTTGAGATACCCAGGACATGTGCACCACCCATCCCTTTCCCTTCCCTTCCCCTCCCCACAACAAGACACCCAGTGAGGTAGGTGGGGCTGAGAGAGGTCTTTTGAGAACTGCTCATGAGAGAATGGCTCTGAGAGAACTTGTGACTGGCCCAAGGTCACACCAGCAGCTGCATGTGGAGGAGTGGGGAATTAAAGCTGGTTCTCCCAGATTAGAGTCCAACTCCTGACCACTACACCAAACTGATGGGGTGGAAGCTGCTGAAGGGTTGGTGAAATTTCTCCAGTACTTATGTGCCATGTGTCCAGATAAAAAATGCTATACTTAGAAAATGTATATGCCACCTTGAGCAAGTCTCTGGAAAAGCAGCACACAGTCATAAAAGGAACAATGATAAAATTATCAATATTAAAACAAAACATTAAAAACAATAAGACCCTAGCAGGGCTTTCCCCAGGGTGCTGCGCCTCTGCAGTGCTCGGGGAAGCCGAGGAGGGGGCGGGGCTTGGTCATGTGCCCGCCCCCTAGGCTCCTCACTCCCGGAGCTGCGCTCCTGTGCGCTCCCACTCCAACGGACCCCTAGGTGTAACTTCCTGTTTTGAAACCAGAAGTAGTATCCTGAAGACATTGTTCCCCCCAATACCTCCTCTGCCACTCCTTTAATCAAGGTCAGAGAATGGGGAGTTTTGGCTGGGGGGGGTCTCAGCTGGAACTGGGTAAGTGGCAACGCCTGACTCCTGCAGAGGGTCTTATTTTCATATATCCAAACAACTCCCCTCTGCAGAAGTTAACTGCCAACACATGGAATCCAAAACTTTACGGACAGTCATACTACATTGTTGGCTACACGATCAGGCGGGGAGAAAACTGCTTCTTAGGTCCTGCAGGATTCTGTTTGAAAATAATGCCACAGAATGGAGAGATTTAGGGTATTCAAGAGCAATGATTCACTCGGGGGAAAGCCAGTATCAGGCTCCAGGGGTTGCCCTTTCTCTGCTGGGGTAGAGACGGGTCTGCAGTTTCAGAGATTTCACCACCAGATGTTCGGGGAGCTGAGGTTATCCAGATAATGTCACCGAGGCAGCAAAAATAACTGCTTAAGTTAGCAGAGACTTCAGAGATGAAAAATAATATAATCTTGGAGAGGTGATGCTCCGTGATGTAGGGAGAGCAGAATGCAGGGGAGGGGGAGGAATGATGACTATCCACATCCCTCTCGATGTCAGTTGCTTTCTCAAACATCTGTTTCAGCAAACTGAGGCTTGGGCAGACTACAAAGTGGCATGGAATGGGGGATGGTAAAGCAATAGACCGGCTCGTATTTCTGCAGGGCCTGAGTCAGCCTCGAGGCAAGTCCTTCCATCTCTAGTAGGGGATATTATGAACATTTCACAACTTCCCGAACCGAATCGATAGTAGAGTGTTTCCTTCCTTTTATAATGTATGATTTAAATATGGATGTAATGGCACTCAAAGAACTTGTGTTCCTAATTTAGGACTCATTAAGGATGTCAGAATGCTAAAGTATTTAAAGCCGTAAGGTGATGTCTCATTTGGAAGTCGGCAAGGACTCATTTTCAGTGAGATTCAGTGTTTTCAGCTGTGCAGGAGGAGGCTGGATCTAGGGTTGCGAGCTCTGGTTTGGGAAATACCTGGAGGTTTTGGGGATGGAGCCCAGGGAGAGTTACACTTGAGGAGGGGAAGGACCTCAGCAGGGTATGGTTCCGTAGAATCTACCCTCCAAAGCAGCAATTTTCTCCAGGACAACTGATCTCTGTAGCCTGGAGATCAATTGTAATACCAGGAGATCTCCAGCCCCCCCACCCCCCGGTAGTTGGCAGCCCTAGCTGTGTCCCAAAGTTCTGTTTCATTAATGGTGAAGCAAGGAGGTTTCTTCTAACCGAAGAGGTACTTCTACCAAAAAAAAAGGCTACTTACAATGGTAGAATGCTTCTTTAGAGGAATGAAGCCAACCCACATCAACAGATGAGAGAGAGAGAGAGAGAGAGAGAAAGAGAGAGAGAGAGATGGATGGATGGATGATGATGGATAGATGGATAGCTAGACAGATTCTCAACCCCATCTGTGGTTACCTAAATCCAGAGCTTGCAGACAAGGCAGATAGCTCTATAAACCTGAAAAAAACCCAGATTTGCACAAAAATCTGAAATCTTTTTTAAAAACCCTACATTGGGGGCAGTGTTCCCTCTAATCTGAGTTAGTGTGAGCTAGCTCACAGTTTCTTAGCCACCAGCTCACACATTTTTGTCTTAGCTCAGGAAGCCTGGCTCCAGAGCAAACTAACTGATGCAGTAGCCAAATCGCTTGCTCACAACTTTAATGCCAGTAGCTCACCAAGTAGAATTTTTTGCTCACAAGACTCCACAGCTTAGAGGGAGCATTGATTGGGGGAGAGGGTTAAGCCCCCCAGAACAGAAAAAAATAAATGCTTTCTCAGTGGCAACCACAATATTGACAGCCTTCAAGCCTTGGTTTCTGTCAGTAAAAGGCAGGGAGAAGGGACAGGGCCCTAACCAGGGCTGTTTTTGCCTTTGAGGGGGGCCTCATTGGGGCCAGGACTGGCTGCAACTCCTGCATTGACTTGCTACTACCTGACTTGCTTGACTCATCCAGCAGCCATCCCACAAAAGTTAGAGTTTCAAATTCAAAGAAAGCTCACTGGGTGACTTTGGGCCAATTATACATTCTCAGCCTAACTTACACCACAGTTTTTGTGAGGATAAAATGGAGAAGAGAATAATATAAACCGTTGAAGGCCCTCATTGGGGAGAAATGTAAGGTTTAAATGAGGTAAATAAATAATAAATATAGCTGAAGATGGGAGGCAGGTAAAAGGTAGGCTATTTGGTGAGTGGAAAGGAGAGAAGATATCAAGGAAGGATGATGATATGGAGACTGCCATAAAGAGGGAATACTATGAGGAGGGGTATACAAGGGGACATGAGACACCCCCTGTAAATTCCACCACACAGCTGAGTCCAACACAGCAAAGCAGCTGGAACCATGCAGTCTTCTCAATGAGAGGGCCTACCAGGAGAAGGAGAGGAGGAAAAAAATGAAGACAGGTGGGTAGATAATTTAGGTTGATTGGTGGGTGAGAGAAGGAAGTAGGAAATGAGAAGAGGCTATGGGGGTTTTCAAGGAAGGGAAAGAAGAAAGGGTGTGGAAGGGGGATAATGAGATCCCCCCACATATCTCTGTGGGTCTTCCATTTGTTTGTGTGTGTGTGTGTGTGTGTGTGTGTGTGTGTGTGTCTCAGTAGATCTCAGACGCTAAGCAGGGTTTGGTACTTGGAAGGGTGTCAGCTAATGCTGCCATCTCCTGTCCAGGAGGTGAGATGAGTGAACCCTTGACATCAGCACTGTGGAGTATTATGTTATATTTCTCATGGCATGCTTATTGCTCTCCCTCCTTACTGCTCTGACCTTGAGAGACTGTGAGTGCTGGTCCATGTATCTTTTCTCCTTTCTGACTATTATGCTTCCCGCTTTTTCCTTGGGAACTGTAAACCAGTATTTCGAGTGCCCTTTTCCTGCCATGATGATTGGTTGCAATGTATTACCAGACCCCTCATTGAATTCTGTATAATTGTCCTGATTTCGGCAGTGCCCGCCATTAATAACACAAGAAATGCAGATGACTATAGCAGACCTTTCTCAGTAAAGCATTCCTATTTCAGGACACTTGTTGTTGACTGACTCTGTAGGACTCTCACAAAGGGAAACCACCAAGGAAGACTCTGCAGAGGAAGGCAATGGCAGACCACCTCTCCTTCTCCCTTACCTCGAGGTTCTCTGAGGGACCATCATTCATTGCCACCAAAGGGTATGTACGAGCACTTGTACGAGTATATATGAGTATGTACGAGCACCAAAGGGTATGTACGAGCCCTTTCACTGAACGAGGCAACTACTTCGTTCATCCCAAAACCGAGTGTTCTAACTGGAAGCCACCATCTTCACACCCCTGGCTAGTAAAGATCTTTTAATCTGGTGATGGCAGGACTCAGCCCTGAGACATTTTGCCTTTCAAAGGTTCACTTGCCAACTATGAACTCTCCCCTAGTACATGCCACTTATGCAATAACCACCAGTCGAAGCATGCCATCCAATAATTTATGCATAACAGGTTTCACTCTGCCTTGGTCTACATGCATTCTATAATCCATGCAAATGCTTCTCATTCAATTACTCAAGTTTTCCAGAGGAAGAGCTGTTCCCTCTCTCAACCTTTTAAATCCCAATTTGTCTTAAGAAGGTGAAAAGATAAAGCCCACATTTCCGGGGATAACAACTTGACATACTTAAAATGCGACAAGACATACTTAAGGAAGCGGCGACGATCTTTTTTACAGCGGCTATCAGAACGGCGAAACATTATTTCAAACTAATAAGCTTGCTTGTTGTAGCGAAGTCCCCCCAAACGTGTCATTTTAATTGCAGATTACTCTTGTTCCTGGACTGCCACCGATAGATTCATGAGACAGACGACATACATCATTAATTGCGTTGTGTAGGGGGATTGCATATCAAACAGTGTCTTTGTCTGACCCGACTCCTGCAGCCTGTCTGACTGGTGTGAAATTGTCGTTCAATGGGGAAACAATGCCAAGGAATGCTGGAGCTGACATTACATCCCCCCGCCCTGCCCCAAGACGCTGTAAGTAATATCGCAATATATAGTCTATGCAATCATCTTGCAGTATCATTCACCACTGCAGGATAAAGAGTCAGGAATCAACAAGAACAGATGTGTGAGCTCATGTGCCCTGGCCACATTCCAGTGTGGCTAGTCTAATGTGGGTAACTGCTTATCTTCACTTGAATTTAATTAGATTTTTTCCCCCAAGATCTCTTTTATGGCTAGTTCAACTGCCAGCTCTTGAGGTTTATGAGGTGGTGTAAAAAGTTATTATTTATTATTTATGTTAGTCCATCGACACATGCTGTCCTGTGCAACTTTTGATCCACCGAACCAGATGTTGCCCACAGTTCACATACTGTGGCCCTTTATCAGTGCAATAAAGCATTTATTTTGGGAGGGGCAGTGTGTGAAGCAACAAGAACACTTCCTTCCTTCCTTCCTTCCTTCCTTCCTTCCTTCCTTCCTTCCTTCCTTCCTTCCTTCCTTCCTTCCTTCCTTCCTTCCTTCCTTCCTTCCTCTCTCTCTCTCTCTCTCTTTTTCTCCCTCCCTCCCTCCCTTTCTTTCTTTCCCCATTTTTCTGTCTAACCAGTTGGGACACAAAATGGGGGGTAGGAAGGAAGGAAGAAGAAGAGAAGAGATTGGATTTATACCCCGCCCTTCACTCGTAGTCTCAGAGCGGCTTACAAACTCCTTTCCCTTCCCCTCCCCACAACAGACACCCTGTGAGGGAGGGAGGGGGGAGGGAGGGGGGAGGGAGGGAGGGAGGAAGGATTATATACAAAGATTTTGATTGAACAAAGGAAAAAAAACACTTTTTAGTTGTGCTCGTAACTAAGCCGAAGACACAGCAATGAAATATCAAAGCAACCACTAGAGGGAGCAAAACACACAAGGGAAAGAAAAAAAACACACAATACAGTGCGGAAAAGTCCTATGAGAGATAGGGAAATCCACTTGCAAACTATCACTATCGTGACAAAACCATCACTAAAATGTATTGACAGTGAACTGAAAGTGCATTATTCAATATGTGTGAAAGCACTCTGATGTCTGTACGCCGGCAGCTGGTCCTTCCAACAAGAAGCTCCTGAGTCCTTGGCTGCGGCCACCATTCCCAAAAGTGTATGTTTTACATCTGGTTAGGTACAGCTACATTACAAGACTAGGGAGAAGCTCAAGAGGCAAGCCAGCTTCAATTAAGAGGCAGTAACTTGCTTACCTGCCGAAACTCTTTGAGATCAATTTTGTTGCCCACCAACACCAAGGGGATCTCGTAGGTACGCCGGACACGATAAATGAGCTCCTTGAATTCCGCTGCCTCTTGAAAGGACTGGCGGTCTGTGATGGAATAGCAGATAATAAAGCCCTCTCCGCCTCTCATATATTGGTCTCGCATGGCCGTGAATTCCGCCTGCAGAAGATCAAGAGGCAGGATAATTTAGCGAGGGGAAATGAATGGTCTATAAAGAGCAGAGTTGCCGAGAGAGTGTTTCCAAGGTAACTTCTGGTTTTCTTGAAAAGGGAGTTTGTTTACAGATTTAATGAGCAAAAAACACACACCTTTTCTATGCTTAATATTAACAAGGCATCCCTGGACAATTTGTCACCTACCTTCGCTTTGAACTATTGCCGTTCGGCTTTGTCCTTGGTGTAAATAATGCAGAATTCCTAATTTTTAAAAAAAAGATATTAGGAAATCCTGAAGTTTTTCACATAGTCTACCCATTTCTTTTCTCATTACGGTCACTTCAACAATAGATTCGAGTCCAGTAGCACATTAGTGTGTATGTGTGTGTGTGTGTGTGTGTTAAGTGACATCAAGTCATTTCAGACTTATGGTGACCCTACCAATGAACGACCTTCGAAACGTCCTACTGTTGATAGCCTTGCTCAAGTCTTGGAAAACCGAAGGCCGCGGCTTCCTTGATTGAGTCCATCCATCTCATGCTCGGTTTTCCTCTCTCCCTGCTGCCTTCAACTATGCCAGTTTGGTGTAATGGTGAAGTGCGCGGACTCTAATCTGGGAGAACCGGGTTTGATTCCCCACTCCTCCACTTGCACCTGCTGGATGACCTTGGGCAAACCATAGCTCTGTACCAGCTGTTCTCTCAAGGACAGTTGTCTCAGAGCTCTCTCAGCCCCACCCACCTCACAGGATGTCTGTTGTGGGGCAGGGAAGGGAAAGGAGTTTGTAAGCCGCTCTGAGACTCCAAGTAAAGGGCGGGGTATAAATCCAATCTCTTCTTCTTCTCTTCTTCTCCCAGTGACTCTTGCCTTCTCATACGACTGTCTCAGCTTAGCCATTTTAGCTTCTAGAGAGAGTTCAGGTGTGATTTGTTCTAGAACCCACTTCCTTGTAACACTCTCCTCCAACGCCACATTTCAAAGGAATCAACTTTCTTCCTGTCAGCTTTCTACACTGTCCAATTTTCACATCCATTCTGGGGAATACTGTAGTAGGAATTATCTTGATTGTGGTTGCCAGTCATACATCCTCACACTTAAGAATCTTTTTTCTAGCTCCAGCATTGCTGCCCTTCACACTCTCAATCTCCTTCTGATATCTTGGTACCTTAGAGACTATCAAGATTGTTGGGGGCATAAGCTTTCAAAAGTCAGCGCTCCCTTCCTTAGACTCTCAGAAGTCCATACTTTGAAAATGTTGTTGGTCTCTATGGTGCTTTTGTGTTGTTGTTCTTCAGTCGCACAGTCGAGTCCGACTCTTCATGACCCCGTGGGTCACATCACGCCAGGCCCTCCTGTCTTCTGCCGCCCTCTGGAGTATGCTCAATTTCATGTTTGTTACATCGATGACACTGTCTAACCACCTCATCCTTTGCCGTCCCATTCTTCTTTCACCTTCAATCTTTCCCAGCATCAGGGCCTACTGGCCTCAAATCTAGCTGTTCTTCTGCAAACCAACACAGCTATGTTAGCGAAGTGGGCCTGTTGTCTGGTGTGCTAATGCCCAATAATCAACACGACCAGTGAGATTTCTGGAGCCATCAGAGGGGACCTCAGTAGCAAAACCTGAGAAAGCCATGAGTAAGGCATCAACATTAACTTTTTATACAGCATGACAAATAACTTTTAGACATGCACAGATTTCTTCTGATTACAGAATGCATATTTCCTTTATACCTATATTAAGTACATTTGCTAAGCCTATATGTCTTTTGCCCTTATTTGAAAAACTCATGCTTTTCTGTAAGCCCTGCAAAACAGTTTCCTTATCTCTCGACAACAGCTTTGCTTAATCAGCTATGTTCTGGATACTCTGCCCTCTTACCCACTCACCCATATCCTGCATTGCAGTTACTAAAATTAGCTTAGCTTGCTCAAGTGATTAGACATGGCGTAAGTCCTGCTAGCTTGCCTATCCGCTATCCTTGGAAACTGACTTTGGCAATAGAAGGACAGCATCAGACCACGTGATAATCATGGACTGAAATCCTAAGAACTCTTTCCAGGAAGTAAGCACTGTTGAATAACATGGGACTTACTTTCACATAGACCTGTTCTCATAGCATCTCAGATCTGGAATAGAGTTGGGCATATGTTCCCTATTTTATTTCTGTATATGCTCGTTCAGAGTTCAGTCAATGGTTTTGGTTCTGTCTTATGGCTGTGGTCAGATGCACCAACTGAAGTGGAGGGGAAGAAGTGGAAGAGGAAAATTTCCTCCAGAGGAATTTGCCCCCACTGCCCCCACTGCTGGACCTTCTGAGGGCACCTGGTGTTTTTGGCCACTGTGTGACAGAGTGTTGGACTGGATGGGCCACTGGCCTGATCCAACATGGGCTTCTCTTATGTTCTCTTATGTTTAATTTGACATGCCATTGTGAGATCACACCGCTTTTTGAAGCTGGGAGTACAGCTCGTCACTTTGTGATCAGACACCACTGTGGATGAGTCTTTTGTTATTGTTGTTGTGTGTTTCCCTTGCACGTAAACAAGGAATCGAAGAATTGCACCTCCGCACTGAGGTCCCCCTATGGAGTATGTGAAGATGTGCATACTGCAAAGGGGGGAAAAACACAGCACAGAATCAAGATGGCATGACAGCATGACAGTGTGCTTGAGCTATGCTATGCTATGCTGAAAATTTGATGCCTCTACCTCAAAAAAACAGCCCCTCCAAGCCCCAGATACCCTCAGATTGATCCTTCATTATATGGGGACATGTCTCCATAGGGTATAATGGAGCATCCAGTGGACACCCCCCCCACACACACTTTTTTGCTAACTCTGAAGGGGGGAGGGCCTTCAAACCAGGGATCCCCTGCCCCCAACTGGGAATTGTCAACCCTATAGCCAGTTTGGTGTAGTGGTTAAGTGTGCGGACTCTAATCTGGGAGAACTGGGTTTGATTCCCCACTCCTCCACTTGCACCTGGCTGGATGACCTTGAGCAAGCCATAGCTCTGTACCAGCTGGTCTCTCAAGGACAGCTTGGGAAAGAGCTCTCTCAGCCCCACCTACCTCACAGGGTGTCTGTTGTGGGGAGGGGAAGGGAAAAGGAGTTTGTAAGCCACTCTGAGACTCCCTTGGGGAGTGGAGGGCGGGGTATAAATCCAATCTCTTCTTCTTCTTCTTCTTCTTCTTCTATATAACACTCAGTGGCGTGTTTCTGATCCATATATAATGCTGGAAGTAGTATATATAAATTAAGCTCAAGGGCATTGTGTGGAAAGAGAAAAGAATGGGTTCAGTTCACACAAGGCAGAAGTGAAATAGAAATAGGTTTCTTTCCTGCCTGAAACTACCAAGGTGAGAAATCTGAGATCCTTCCTAATGGACTCTCCCCCCTAATATATATATAAACATATAGGGCTGGATGTGGTAGGAGAAGAGCCATTATGCATAACACAGCTCTGTTTGCGCAAGAGCAACTCAAAACTGAGCACTGATTCTTCATTACCAATCAGTGTTGCAGTGCTCAGCTATCAAATGGCAGAATGCTATTCGGTGTACTTATTACAGTCCAATTTGGAAGTGTGACATAAGCTGATCAAAGGAGGTCAGGCACTGATAGACTAGGAAGTCTTTCTTAGTCATGCATCCCGAGATCCTTTTAACTAGAGATACTGGAGGACCGAAGCCGAGACGGGCGGAATGCAAAGCGTCTTTTCCCACGACTGCTTCGTGGAACCTTACTTGAGTGACCGCCCCTGGACACGACGGGAAATGCCGATTAAAGTGAAAAATTGAATCCAATTTACACTTTCCGTCTTCTCCATCGGTTCTGCTCGTGCCACTTGGAATGCAAAAATCTCTCCATGCTGGGATTACGGTTCGGAAACCCCAGAGCCCGTGCAGAGTGTCGACAAGTTCTTTGTGATGTGCTAGAAGTCACAAAATTCCAAAGAACAAAAGACGCAGGATGTGTTTCAGCTATTAATATATACGTGCGTGTATAGAGTGCTATCAAGTCACAGCTGACTTATGGTGACGGCAACAAGGTGCTTTCAAGGCCAGTGATAAGTGGAGGTGGTTTGCCATTGCCTTTCGCTGCAGAGTCTTCCTTGGTGGTCTCGCTTTCAGGTGCCAGTCATGCTTAGCTTCCAAGATCTGATGAGATCAGACTCTTCGGTGTCACCCTCTCTCCCATTTATGTGTGAAAGTGTGTGTGCGTGTTAGCCTGTATATGGCTGTGGTCACACACATGAGATAAAGCGGGGGGAAGAGAGGCCATTTCGTCCGGCAGAAATTGACCCGCGGTTGCGCAATCACACAGTCTTTTGAAGCTGCGGGCATAGCCCGCCACTGTGTGATCAGACGCAACCGCGGGTGAGTCGGGTTTTTTTTTTTTTTTGCTGTTTGTTTCCAATGCGCTTAAACAAGGGATCGATGATTCGCACCTCAGCCCTGAGGGCGCCCTATGGAGTGTGTGATTATGCAAGTACTGAGAAGGGGGGGAAACAATGACACAGAGTCAGGATGGCTTGATCAGACCATCCTGACGCCATGAGAGAGTGCTGGAGCGATCAGACAGGGGAAAGTCTGCCTGTCACCCGTAGCAATCCGTTTGCTACCAGACTTTCCCCGGTGCTTGTTTACTCTGCTTCTGCGGCAGAGCATAACTGGTTGCTGCCAGCTGCGGGGCACTTCCCAGATGTGCGCATTTGATGGCGCACGTTAAATCCGCCCGGCATTTGCGCCTATGTCAGGGCTAACTGTGCGTGTGATCGCAGCCTAGGTTTATATTTTGTAAATGGTGGGATTTGAGTAAATAAATAATACATATAATTGGGAATAAAACTAGCTGTACTGGTTTTAAGGTGGTTAAAGGACAGGAATGGGATCATTCCCCCCCCTACTCTTTCAAGGTTAAGTCCTAGAGTTCCCAGCCCTATGTTGGGTTGGCCTCTTCAAGCTAAAAAAGGCATGAGGGAGGAGGGCTTTGTTTGTTCCCACCATCTGAAGCTACACGGGCAGCAAGTCAAGAAAGGGCCTTCTTGGTCGTGGCACCAAAACTTTAACTCTTCCTCCCAAGGAATATTTGTCTATCCTCCACTATCAGTGGGTTTGTTTGTTTTTTTGCTTCATCGATCATTCCAGAGTAATGACTACTGGCCCTCCTTCTAGTGTTTATGGGCTTCAGCTTGAACTACCGTATTTTTCGCTCCATAAGACGCACTTTTCCTCCCCCAAAAAGTGTGTGGGGGGGGGAGTGTGTGCATCTTATGGAGCGAATATGGAGCTTTTCTTACCTGTAACAGGGCTCTTTCTTCAGCAGGAACGCAGGGGAACGCCATTCAGGCTGGCATCCCAGCCTTCCCCGCCCCTCCCTGCTGGGCCTGAGCTGTTAAGACTTAAAAGGGAAACGGCAGGAAAAACCCCACCAGGCTAAGTACTCTTTCCCTTTAAGTGCTTTTCCCCTTTAAGACAGCCAGCCGCAGAAAGCCCCGCCCACAGATTAAGCTCCGTGGCTACTTTGCACCGAAAGGCCTGGCTTTGCATGGCATGCCGACGTCTCTCTTCTTTCCTTTCTCTATCTTTCTTCCTTCCTTCCTTCCTTCCTTTCCTTTTTTCTGTCTGTCTGTCTGTTTTTCTGTCTCTCTCTCTGTCCCCACCTTTCTTTCTTCCTTTCTCTTTCTCTCTCCTCCTCCTTTCTTCCTTCCTTTCTCTCTCTCTCTCTTTCTTTCTTTCTGTTTCATTTTTTCCTGTTTTCCTCCTCTAAAAACAAGGTGCGTCTTATGATCAGGTGTGTGTTATGGAGCGAAAAATATGGTATTTTATAATTTCAACTGTGTTTTTAATTGCTCAAATGTTTTATTATTATTTTTTACATTTCCCATGGCATAAAGGTTATGATGATGGTGACGACAGCAATAACAACAATGATGATAATAAATTAAAACTCACTTTGACCACTGGAAGGAAGAACACTTGCATGGGCAATATTTGAAAAACAGAGAGAATTAAGTTGATAATGAAAACACTTGGAAGTGACTCCAAAACAGATACTCCGAAACAGAAAGTAATGGAAGGATTCATTCTAGCAGAACAGGAGCAGGCACTGGACACAAATAATACGAAAGCCAAGATTCAGAAGACCAGTGATGAGGGCAGACATCAACTTTGCAAGACAAAGGATGAAATAGTCAACCACATGGCCAGTGCCTGCAGTAAAATTGCTCAAATTGACTATAAAGAACATCAAGATAGGGTTACAGCTATGTTGCACTGGAATCTTTGCAAGAAGTGTGGCTTACCATCAGTCAGAAATTATGGGATCACAAAATAGGCAAGATCATGGAGAACAACGAAACAAAGATTCTTTGGGACGTCCGATTACAAACAAATAAGCAGCCGGAGCATAACAGTCCCGATAGCACAACTGTACACAAAATGAGAAATAGGGGTTTGGATCATTGGCTGAGTTCAGACTGGCAGTTTGGCCCGATAGAGGCACATTTCGCTAGTGGATTAAGAGGGCCGGTTCACACAGACACAGCTATCTGGCATTGCCGTGCGGTACTCACTCCGTCCTGAAGCATTTTGATCCCACTTTAAAAAGGTACCTGGTGAAACCTGTGGCAAGCCGTTTGGGTGTGCGTTGATCCAGCTTCCTGGAAGTGTGGACGCAAATAAGCTGCAATCAAGCGGTGCTGGTAATGTGAACCCACTGATCTGGCATAACCGCCCATGCATACTGCGCACGTGAGCTTACACATAGTTAAAGCCCCCAGCCATGGGATCCTGCCCCAGTTGCTGCTGTGCCTATGCACCTATGTGCCCATGCGCCTACGCACAGGTTGGCGAAATGGACCAAAGCCATGTGCAACCAGGGCGCTGCCACTAGGGGCCACCCCAAAGTGCGAACGGCCCATTCCGCCTCCTCCCCAGTATGGTTCTGTATCAGTCCACACAGCATGACCGAAAAGTCCCGCGACAACTTGGCCCAGGGTTTTTTTGCCCCACTTCCCTTGCGCTTCATTCTGTCAGTCTGTCCTCTGCCGTTGACACTGCAATCCCAGGAGACAGCGGAACAGAAAAGAAAGAACAGGAGAAGATTACAATAACCAAGACCTATGAATAGAGTTAGAGTGTCTCTGGGAGAAGATGGTTACTATCATGGGAGAAGAAGGTGCCCATCATTCCATTTCCACTGGGGCCCTTGGAGCAGTGCCTAGAAGTCTTTAAAAAACACCTGGACGTTCTGGGCATTGAGCAAATAACACCAGCTCAGCTCCCGGAGATTGCTTGGAACAGCAAGAATCCTGCAAAGATAATCTGCAGTTCCCAAGAACATGGCTAGATCTCAAATTTCAGGATACAATCTACCAGTCAAATATCTGACTCCTCCTCCTCCTCCTCCTCCTCCTCCTCCTCTTCTTCTTCTTCTTTGGAACCAGCAAGTAGCAATGAATATTTACCCCCTTTGCTTGCTCTCTGCAATTATAGGCCAATTAGCCTATTATCCATCATAGGCAAATTATATTCCAAACATCTTTCGGCTAAGCTAAACGCTTGGATGGTACAAGAAAAAATCTTAGGACCTGAACAGCTGGGGTTCTGCAAAGGGAAGTCCACCCTAGATCATTGTATCACCCTATCTCACTTTGTTGATACCCATACTGTACGGAACAATCGGAAACTCTTTGCAGCCTTTCTGGATCTGAAGGGAGCTTTTGATTCAGTGGACAGGGACCTTCTCTGGGCCAAATTGAACCAGCTAAACATGGATAAGAGACTCCTTTTTCTCATTAAACAACTTTATACACTCAATACATGCCAGATTAAATGTTCACCATTAGGCAACTAGACATCTAAGATTGCCACAAATAAGGGTGTTAAACAGGGTTGTATCTTAGCCCCCTTTTTATTCAATATTTTTCTTAACGACCTTGCAGGCCAGCTCTCTGACCCTGACTGCCATAGTCCTAAACTGGGAAAAATACACGTTCCCCTATTACTCTATGCCGATGACACTGTGTTGTTATCTCACACCCAAGTTGGTCTGAGACGGTTGCTGTCCCGTTGTATTGTCTTTTTTACTAACCACAAGCTTCAGCTTAACTATGATAAGTCCAAAATCCTGGTGTTCTCCAAAAAATGGAGATTATACCATTGGTCCATCAATGGTAAAACGATAGAACAAGTTAAAGACTATAAATACCTAGGCATGTATTTTCAATATAACGCTGGGTGGTCTACTCATCGTAAATGTGTGGCGAAGGTTGCTAGTGCTAGTGCATCGGCCATAGCTCAGTTCTTTTACTGCAGGGGCAACCAATTTGTGCCAGCCGCAATTAAAATCTTCAGGTCCAAAGTTAGCTCCCAGCTATTGTATGGTATCCCAATTTGGATTAGAGCCTTCGACCTCACCATTGAACGTGTTCAATCCAATT
Source organism: Lepidodactylus listeri (assembly GCA_029233225.1). Lineage (NCBI taxonomy): Eukaryota > Metazoa > Chordata > Lepidosauria > Squamata > Gekkonidae > Lepidodactylus > Lepidodactylus listeri. The sequence goes on from JARCFY010000004.1 coordinate 10,200,591, forward strand.
TTTTGCGGAAAATTATGGCCCTGCCTAATTGTGAACCGAACGCTGTTATATACTTGGAAACTGGTTCATCTCGGATGGAGACTTTGGCGTGGCTTTTAACTTTCAAATATTGGCTCCGCCTCCATTATAACTTTGAACAGGGGAGCCTTATACACCATATGCTCCCCGAGCTTAACCTTTCTAATTGGTCAGCGTACATTGAAGGGAAAATCAATGAACTGGGTCTCTCCTTGGAAACCCTGTCCATGATGCCTTTTGCTGCCGCATTTCATCAAATTAAAACCAGGCTGTTAGATTCGGAGCGACAAAATTTATACAGCATAGCTAATAGAACTTGCTCCCCTCTGAATTTTGAGATTCCCCTTCCAATAGGGCCGATAGCTTCATACCTAACATCTCTGCAGGTACCTCAGCAACGCAGAGCGTTTACCCTGGCCAGATGCAATGCTATGCCATCAGCCATCTTATATAGCAGATTTGACAAGGTCTCGCACTTGGCCAGTTATTGCCCATGCAGAAAGAGCTGTGGAATCAATTACTCATGTGCTTTTGCACTATGACTTGTATGTAGATCTAAGGAGCACACATTTACATTCTCTGTTAACTAGTATGGGTGCTTGTTCTGATGCACTCAAGGTGCATAGACTTCTAAGAGATTCCAGTCCGGACACCACGGAGAAGGTGGCCAAGTTTCTTTGTCTGGTCTTAAAGTTGCGCCAAAGGTTCTTTTAGAATTTTTATATATGTGTTTATAACGGGTTTTAACATGCAGAAATTGTTTTTCTAATTTATGCCAATAAAGGCTGACTTGACTTGCTTGCTCTCCGATTTTCCCCTTCAAAAACTGCCAGTGTTTCCTCCGTTATTCGTATCACAGACTATGAAAATATGACAAAAGTCCGAATAGCATTTATTCCAAGAAGGAGGAGGAGGAGGTGGAGGAGGTGGAGATTGGATTTATACCCCATCCTTCACTACCCAGAGTCTTAGAGTAGCTTACAATCTCCTTTCCCTTCCCCTCCCTACAACAGACACCCTGTGAGGAAGGTGGGACTGAGAGAGCTCTCGCGAGAACTGCACCTGAGAGAACAGCTCTTAGAGAACTTGTGACTGACCCAAGGTCACACCAGCAGCTGCATGTGGAGGAGTGGGGAATCAAACCCGGTTCTCCCAGATTAGAGACCACGCTCCTAACCACTACCCCTAACCACTGAGTCAGGGCTCCAAAACTCTAACCCAGGGGAGCATTTGCAGTGGAGAACCTGCAGGAAGAGGTAAAAAAGATTTCACACCTCCCTCCCACCCACCCACCAGTTCTCCCTGTAGTTCTCCTTTCCCCTGAATTACTGCTAAGCAGAAACCCTGTTTTAGAGAAATATGGGTTAGCTTCCATAACATGTGTTCCCATTCTCAATACGGAGACTGGGATGTGAGAGTCTAGACTAAATTTAGCCGGCATATGACAGGATGATCTCACGTAAGTGTGAATGACAGCTTCCAGTGGTTAGAAGTAGGACTAATGAATGCTTCTGATTGCATTTCTTTCCAGATGCAGTTTTCCACTTCTCGTTGGTTTTGCATTTGTAAACATGTTGCACTGATGGATAATCCAATTTATACATATATCACAGACCATTTCCCTTCCTCCCCCTTGGACCCCCCTTGTACAGCTACCATGTCTGTTGCTAATATCTTGATGCACAAAGAACATTGCGATGCACATACATTTGATGGGAAATATTCAGTGCTAGGGAAGACAGAATGGAGTGGAGATGTGGAGTTCATTAACATGGGGGCGATGGAGCTTTTCAGCAGACAGAAAGCCGTGGCTCAGTGGTAGAGCGTCTGCTTGGCATGCAGAAGGTCCCAGGTTCAATCCCTGGCATCGCCAGTTAAAAGATCTGGCAGTAGGTGATGTGAAAGACCCAGGGGTCCTTTCGAGCAGGAGCTCGGAGGAGCGCAGCTCTGGGAGTTGGTGCCAGCCCCCCCCCCCCCCCCCGGTTGGGGAATGCCTGCTTGTGTCATGGCTGCAGCAAAATGACCCCGTCCCCTGGAAAGGTCCTTGTTCCTCTGACCAGCCTTCTGAAGGCTTCAGCCACCACTGAAGCTATCCTCCCAGAAGAGTGGTATTTCTGAGGCTTGGATTAGTAGCGGTCCCCTCTCTGCCAGCTCTTTCTTTCTTTCTTTCTTTCTTTCTTTCTTTCTTTCTGTCTGTCTGTCTGTCTGTCTGTCTGTCTGTCTGTCTGTCTGTCTGTCTGTCTGTCTGTCTCTCTTACCTTCTGACATCCTTCTGGTGATGTCAGGGGGTGTGGCATATGCAAATAAGTTATGCTAATGAGTTATGCTAATAAGCTCCTGCACCTCTTTTTCTACGAAATGACCCCTGGAAAGACCTCAGCCTGAGACTTTGGAGAGCCGATGCCAGTCTGAGTAGACAATACTGACTTTGATGGACCAAGGGTGGACCTCCTGAGGGCACCTGGTGTTTTTGGCCACTGCGTGACACAGAAGAGTGTTGGACTGGATGGGCCATTGGCCTGATCCCACACTGGCTTCTCTTATGTCCTTATGTCCTTAAGGGTCTGATTTAGTGTAAGGCAGGTTCATGTGTGTTCATGTGTGATGTGACTTTATTGCCCACCACTCTAAATGCAGTCCCAAAAGACCTGTGGATGCTGCCCTTAGACATTGCAGTGCTGGGGAAAGTACAGAGGAGGGAAACCACTACGTGTTAATGGGTTGGAACAGCTCCCCTATGAGGAAAGGCTGGAGAGTCTGGGACTTTTCAGTTTAGAAAAGAGACGACTAAAGGGAGACATGATAGAGGTTTATAAGATTATACACGAGGTAGAGAGAGCAGACAAAGGGAACTTTTTCTCCCTCTCCCCAAAGACTAGATCATGCACAGAGTGGAGAGAGTTGACAAAGATAATCCTTTCACCCTTTCCCAAAATACCAGAACTTGGGGGCATCCAATGAAGCTGATGGCCAGTAGGTTCAGGGAGGACAAAAGGAAATACTACTTTACACAGAGAGTGGTTAAAATGTGGAATTCACTGCCAGAGGATGTAGTGACGACCAGAGGCATAGACTTTAAAAGGGGATTGGACAGCTTCATGGTCTATCAGTGGCTACTAGCCATGGTGACTGAGGGGAACCTCCACACTCAGAGGCACTAAGCCTCTCAATCCCAGAGCCAGGAGGCAACATCAGGGCCTGGGATGGCCTTGGCCTCTCTGCCCTGTTCTTGGCCTTCCAGAGGAACTGGTTGGCCACTGTGTGAGACAGGATGCTGGAGAGGGGAGAGGGAAAGGGTGGCTCGGGGGGGGGGGGGGGAGAGGCACTGACAGCAGCGGCTGGCAGGCCTCGGAAGGGCCCGGGGAGGTGCAGCGTTTCCCGGGGGGGGGGGGAGAACATCACCCCAGCGAGCCCTAAGGAGCCCCCGCCCCCCTCAGAATTTCCAAACGTCTATGTCCCTGCTCCACGGGAGTGCTTCTGAAACACTCTCTTAGATCCAAGCCACTCATATTTGAATAAGGGAGAGATGGCAATCATATAGGGATGGAGAGACAGAGCTCAGTGATAGAACATTTGACCGCAAATGGGGATTTGGGGATCAAATCATCCCTACTTAGAAGCACTGCAAGTCTTCTCTTGGATTTTGACAACTTTAAGAAGCGTGAGTAAGAGAGCCAGTTTGGTGTAGTGGTTAAGTGCGTGGACTCTAATCTGGGAGAACCGGGTTTGATTCCCCACTCCTCCACTTGCACCTGGCTGGATGACCTTGGGCAAGCCATAGCTCTGAACCAGCTGTTCCCTCAAGGACAGCTTGGGAAAGAGCTCTCTCAGCCCCACCTACCTCACAGGGTGTCTGTTGTGGGGAGGGGAAGGGAAGGGGTTTGTAAGCCGCTCTGAGACTCCCTTGGGGAGTGGAGGGCGGGGTATAAATCCAATCTCTTCTTCTTCTATTCTGTGCTCCCTACATTTTGGATTTTAAAAAATGGATCTTTTTTTCTTTCTGTCTGTCTGTCTGTGTGTGTCTTTCTCTCCTTCCCCCTCCCTCTCTCCCTCCCTCTTTGACAGATGACAGCAAGAAATGATCCCTTTCTAGGGTTGCCAGCCTCCAGGTGGGGCCTGGAGATTTCCCACTTTTACCACTGATCCAGCTGAGATCAGCTCAGAGCGGCTTACAATCTCCTTTCCCTTCCCCACCCCACAACAGACACCCTGTAAGGTAGGTGGGGCTGAGAGGGCTCTCTCGAGGACTGCCCTTAAGAGAACAGCTCTGAGAGAGCTTGTGACTGACCCAAGGTCACACCAGCAGCTGCACGTGGAGGCGTGGGGAATCAAACCCGGTTCTCCCAGCTTAGACTCCACACTCCTAACCACTACACCGAACTGACTCTCCACTGCACCGTGTTGACACTCTGATTGCCTGAACTCAGCTTGGGAGATCTGAAGCCATTCAGAACCCACATCGAAGTTTAGGCCATCAGTTACATTGAAATGCCCTGTGCTACTCAGAAGACGGCAGCGCCCGGATACCGTGTCCAGATGAAAACATAAGATCCGCTTTACTCAACAAGCCAGAAGGTGGTAAAAGGTGGTAAAAAGAATCTGCACTGGCACGTTTACAACCAGACACCATCTGGGAGAAAACGTGGGGTACTGGTGGGTTGCTCGTTGCTAGGGCCAGCCGAGCAGAAACCGCGGACCGCCGCCGCTGATTTTCAACTTTTGTCTTCTGTTCCTTTCTCTTAACAAAGTTTGCAAAGGCAGAGAACAACACCAAAAGGCGGGGGAAAGAAATGAAAAGAGCGGGCAGCAGGTGGCACCCATGGCATGTGCCAGCCCACCCCATCTGTTCTGCAGTTCTAAGAGGGAAGATTTGGACATCAGAAGCTTCAAAGGAAGGCCATCTGGGCACCTGTTCCCCATCCCCCTTGGGAGCGCTTCCAAATTTAAGATCCACTGACTTTATTCCAACTTTGAAAGTCTTCATCTCGGTCAGCCAACTCTATGCATATTTATTCAGGAGGGGAAAAAGAACCCCGTGGATTTCCGTATGTTTTCGTCTCCAGACAGATGTATACAAAATGGAAACCTTAATCCAGATTGATATGAGGACTGGTTCCCATGAATACATGAGGCTGTCTTTACTGCATCAGACCCTCAGCCCATCGAGGTGAGGCCTCTCTCTCTACTTGGACTGGCAGTGGTTCTCCACGGTCTCAGGCTGAGGTCTTTCATATCCCCAGGGGTCTGTTGGAGCCAGAGCGCACAGGAGCGCAGCTCTGGGAGTGAGGAGCCCAGGGGCGGGCACATGACCAAGCCTTGCCCCCTTCTCAGCTTCCCCGAGCAGTGCAGAGGCGCAGCGCCCCGGGGAAACTTGTGACTGACCCAAGGTCACGCCAGCAGCTGCATGTGGAGGAGTGGGGAATCAAACCTGGTTCTCCCAGCTTAGACTCCACACTCCTAACCACTACACCATACTGATTCTTCACTGCACCATGTTGATACTCTGATTGCCTGAACTCAGCTTGGGAGAGCTGAAGCCATTCTCAGAGGAGACTGTAAGCCGCTCTGAGCTAGCGTCTTTATTGTTTTTAATGTTTTGTTTTAATATTGATAATTTTATCATTGTTCCTTTTATGACTGTGTGCTGCTTTTCCAGAGACTTGCTCAAGGTGGCATATAAGTTTTCTAAGTATACCATTTTTTATCTGGGCACATGGCACATAAGTACTGGAGAAATTTCTCCAACCCTTCAGCAGCTTCCACCCCATCAGTTTGGTGTAGTGGTCAGGAGTTGGACTCTAATCTGGGAGAACCGGGTTTGATTCCCCACTCCTCCACATGCAGCTGCTGGTGTGACCTTGGGCCAGTCACAAGTTCTCTCAGAGTCGTTCTCTCATGAGCAGTTCTCAAAAGACCTCTCTCAGCCCCACCTACCTCACAGGGCGTCTTGTTGTGGGGAGGGGAAGGGAAGGGAAAGGGATGGGCGGTGCACATGTCCTGGGTATCTCAAGTCTACTTGAAACCTGGTGGTTTCAAGGGAGCAGGAAGAGAATGAGGGTGTGTTCTTTACGCTTATTTTTATTGCACAAAGTATTGGATGGGGAAGGGGATGGAGGAAGAGCAGGTCAGTTTCACTCACCTGTGGAGTGGAGCCTGAGGGGTGGGTGTTGCCTTCTGACACACTTCCGGTATGGTAGGGGGTGTGTGGCATATGCAAATGAGTTATGCAAATGAGTTATGCTAATGAGCTCCTGCACCTCTTTTTCTACGAAATGACCCCTGCATATCCCCAACTATCTGATACTTTTAGCTGAAGATCTTGGGAGTTGGAACTGTGACCTTCTTCATGCCATGCCGAAGTTCTACTGCTAAGTCATGGCCACTCTTCACAACAGAATATAAGCCAGGGTGCATGAACATACATGAAGCTGCCTGATCCTGAATCAGGCTGTTGGTCCATCAAGGTCAGTATTGCCCACTCTGACTGGCAGTGACTCTCCAAGGTCTCATTTGGGGTTTGTTTCTTTGTTTTCATATCACCTATTATGATACGATAGCCGTCTTCAAGTACCTGAAGGGCTGTCATATGTAGGATGGTGCAAAGTTGTTCTCTGTTGCCCCAGAAGGTCAGACCAGAACCAACAAGCTCAAACTGAATCAAAAGTGTTTTCGGCCAAACATCGGGAAGAACTTCCTGACAGTTAGAGTCTTTCCTCAGTGAAATGGGCTTCCTCGGGAGGTGGTGGGCGCTCCTTCTTTGGAGTTTTGAAGCAGAGGCTAGATGGCCATCTGACTGCAATGCCAATTCTGTGAACTCAGGCAGATCACGAGAAGGGAGGGCAGGGAGGGTTGCCTCAGTGCTTAGTTCTCGAGGGCCTTTCTTACATGCCCAGGGAAATGCTGATCATCACTTTGAACATAAGAAAATAAGAGAAGCCAGTGTTAGATCAGGCCAATAGCCCATCCAGTTCAGCACTCTGTCACGCAGTGGCCAAAAATACCAGGTGCCATCAGGAGGTCCACCAGTGGAGCCAGGACACTGGCTCATAACGGAGCAGGCACATGCTTGATCGCAATGGGACCGTGGCTCTGATCCTGCCCTGAAATTGGCACGGCAGCCGCAACTGCACAACATATTTTTTTTCTGGTTTGTACCCATCTCTAATTAATACTGACGTTTTGCTTCAGTTCTGTTTTTTAGACCTGGTGGGTTCTACAACCCTATTCCTGTTGAATTATTGACTGTCCCATATTGTTTGATCGTACTGACTCGGTCTACGTAATCCACCTTGAATCCCAGTGAGAAAGGCGGACTATGAACCACGTGAATAAAATAAATATTAATAAATTCTGGACTCCAGTTTGGAATTAACCCAACTTTGAAGAAGTCTGACAACCAAAGACTGCATAAAACTTTGCATGAATTCAATGTTGCTCAATCCAAACCTTGTATTCTCCTTTAAAGCGGTAAAACAAGCTGTTCTTTCAACTCCCAGTACAACAGCTGCATGCGCCGACACTCTTCTTGGCAAATTTTGCCTCTCATCTTAATGCGAATGGCTCCCCCTCCCCTTTAGCAGAAACACCTTGATCATTTTCTCTGAGGTGCAGTCACTGAAGCAAAATTCACTGCAAAAATCTCTCTTTTTTAAAAAAAAAAAGAAAACCCCCACCAGCTTCATTTGGTTTATTGCATGCCATAAACCATGAGTCCCTTTCTCATCTGCATGCAAGATCATCTGAAATGGATTTTCACCTTAAATCACAGAAAATGCATCATTAATGGCAAAGGAGAAAAATTAATAGCTGAGTCATTATGTTTTACTAAAGAGCAGAAAGGAGAAAAAGCCCTTGATAATAAGAAAGGATGGTTGCAGTTCCGAAGGAGCTACTCCAAAGGAACTCTCCAAAGGAACCCACAGGGTTAGATCTAGGATTGCCACGCTGAGCCTGCTAAGCAGCCGGAAGGTGGGAGGGCGGGGGTGGGGCAGTGTCTCACACACACACTGATGTCATTTCTGGGAAATACCTGAAAGTGATAGCAGGCCGTCTAGGAATTAATGGAAACTCTGTGGAAAAACTCTATGGTTTTCAGTGATTCCTAGAGTTACTGTTGCTTCCAGGTATTCTCCAAAATCAGCATCATCACACAGGCAATGTTGTTGTTTTTTATTTTTTTATTTAATTTTTAATGCCTCTCTTCCATAAGTGGTGGCAGGAAATGGGAATCCAGGGTGGGGGATCTCCCGCTTCCAGCCACAAGCTTGGCAGCTATAGTCGGATCCGCTGGATCTGTTCAGCTAATGATAGTCTTTTGCACTTGAGAAGGCTCCTTGGGCGAAGGAAACCACCACCACTCGTGGGATGTTTCTGCAGGCTGCAATCCACTATCCTTTCCCTATAGGAACTCTCTTGCTTTCTAGAAAAAGCCTTCTCATAAAAAGTGAAAGATCTGCCCTGATGAAGTGAACAGAAAGGGAGCACAGCTCTCGCAAAGTGTGGCCTGGAAACCAAGTCAGTTGAGCCAGTTTGGTGTAGTGGTTAAGTGTGTGGACTCTAATCTGGGAGAACCAGGTTTGATTCCCCACTCTTCCACTTGCACCTGCTGGATGACCTTGGGCAAGCGGTGGTTCTGTACCAGCTGTTCTCTCAAGGACAGCTTGGGAAAGAGCTCTCTCAGCCCCACGTACCTCACAGGTTGTCTGTTGTGGGAAGGGGAAAGGAAAGGAGCTTGTAAGCCGCTCTGAGACTCTAAGTGAAGGGCGGGATATAAATCCAATCTCTTCTTCTTCTGCTCTTCAAGTCTGTTGCCTACCAAGAAATGGAAGGAGGAGGGGTCTGGGGATCATGCCAGCATTGCACCGGTGTGCTGTTGTCATTTCCAGTTAAACCCAGAAGTGACATCAGAGATGCTCTATGATATTCAAAATGATTCGAGGCGGTTTTACCATAGAGTGTCTGAAAATCCTAGAGCACGCACCGCTGTCACAACTGAACTCCAGACTAGAGAGATCAGTTCCCCTGGAGAAAATGGCTGCTCTGGATGGTAGATTCTACGGCGTTATACCCTGACAAGACCCTTCCCTCCCTCAAGGCTCCATCCCCAAATTTCCAGGAGTCTCCTAACCCAGAGCTGGCAACCCTAGAAGAAGAAGAAGAGATTGGATTTATACCCCGCCCTTCACTCAGAGTCTCAGAGCGGCTTACAGACTCCTTTCCCTTCCCCTCCCCACAACAGGCACCCTGTGAGGTAGGCGGGGCTGAGAGAGCTCTTTCCAGAACTGACCTTGAGAGCACAGCTCTGACAGAACTCTGCACCAAACTGGAAGCCCTATTCGGTAGCAACAGCGAGAGCTAACTGGTGACAGGAAAGACCGACTATGGCCAATCCTTGAGGCCTGGATACTTTGTAGGACTGGGTGAGCATTCTCTCTCTCTCTTTTTCTTTTTAATCTTTATGTCAGCCATTTCAGTTCTCCTTCTTTTGCACATGATAGGTTAATTTGTATTTCATACAGAAGCAGTGTGGTTTTTACGATGCCCTGGCACTGTGTGCAATTTATACATACAACGTAACTTATTAATTGTATAAGATACGCATAATTAGCCAGAGTAATTTACTTTCCTATAAATATCACTGGGAAAAAAATTAGTACAATTTACAGGGGGTAACTGGGGTAAGGAAAGAAAAATAAGTAGAAAAATAACGAACTGCAGGTTTGGAGCATATGAGGGAGCAGGGGAAACAAGGGGGGGTATTTCTGACTTAAAATTACAGAAATGCGGGATTCAAAAACATCCTTAATTAGCGGTTCCGGTCTCACCCTCACTGGCCATTCCCACCACCCCTCAGCTGGGCAGAGGGAGGAAAGTGGAAGGGGAATAGGGGGCAATTAGTGTTGATGGTGACACGTCACTTCCTGCATGACCAGAAGTGATGTAATCATGTTGCCAGCCATGCCTTTGGCCAAAATTCTATGGTGAAGTCATAGAGTTCCGGCTGAACGCTAGAGTGTTCTTTGTTGATGGGATACATAGTCCATTTCAGACAAGAATCATAAAAATCATAGAGCTGGAGGGGGCCATACAGACCATCTAGTGACTAGATTCTAGTTCAACCCCCTGCCCAATGCAGGACCAGCCAGAAGAAGAAGAGGAGGAGGAGGAGGAGGTTGGATTTATATGCCGCCCTTCACTTGGCATCTAAGAGTGGCTTACAAACTCCTTTCCCTTCCCCTCCCTACAACAGACACCTTGTGAGGTAGGTGGGGCTGAGAGAGTTCTTTTGAGGACTGCTCTTGAGAGAACAGCTCCGAGAGAACTGTGGCTTGCCCAAGGTCCCCCAGCTGGCTGCATGTGGAGGAGTGGGGAATCAAACCCGGTTCTACCAAATCAGAGTCCACTCTCCCAGCCACTACACCAAACTTATCATTGTTATGTTGGTTGACAGGAAAATAGGCAGCAGAAAATAGGGGGGGGGGATGTGATTTCTATCTTGATATTTTCTACTAATTGTATACTGAAGAAAGGGAGAGGAAAACAATTCAGTCTCTTTTGAAACAATACAACAAGCAGGGAAACAGGGCCTGGAAATTGTAATTTTCTCCTCAGAAGACCAAGCCTTAAAAGGCCCATTAAAATATAATTACTGCCCAGAATGCATTTCCCTGATAAGCCGCAAAAAGCTCGGTTAGAAATCAGGCTTTGCGTTGACTGTGGATTATAGAAACACACTCTTTTAAAAAAAAAAAACCCAAAAAAACCCCCAGTAAGCTGGAGGATCTTTGATAACAGTCCACTGACTCATCAGAAAGAGGCCGCGCGGCCTGGGAAATGGTTGAGCAATTAAAGGGTTCTTAGCGGCTACGCGGCTCCCACTTCAGTGCCTGAAGGAGATTATAGAAGGTTTTATCCTGGAGTGACAGGATATGTGCATTTTGTACCTCGGTGGACTGTTCAAATCCGCCTACCAAAATATCACCACCGGTATCCAACTGCTTTTGGCTCGCATCAGAATTTGCTCTGCTTGTAGGGAAAACCTCCAAATTCTCTTTAAGTGGAATCCACAGACCCGGAGAAAATGCTGCTGATTGTAGCAGAACACAAATTCTTTTGCCTGAAAACGAATACTGAATTTTGTTTGAGATAAAACAAAGAAGAAGAAGAAGAGGAGGAGAAGGAGATTGGATTTATACTCCGCCCTTCACTACCTTAAAGAGTCTCGGAGGGGCTTACAATCTTCTTTCCCTTCCCCTCCGCACAGCAGACACCCTGCGAGGTAGGTGGGGCTGAGAGAGCTCTTTTGAGGACTGCGCATGAGAGAGCAGCTCTGAGAGAACTTGTGACTGACCCAAGGTCATGCCAGCAGCCACATGTGGGGGAGTGGGGAATCAAGCCCAGTTGTCCCGGATTAGAGTCTGTACTCTTAACCACTACACCGAACTACCCTAAAGGGATATATATGTCACTTAGTCTTACTAACATCCAGCTAGAACACGGAGATATCTTGGAGTAATCGCTGATGTCTAGACAACAGAGATCAGTTCCTCTGGAGAAAATGGCTGCTTTGGAGGGTGGATTCTATAGCAGTTTTATCCCTTCCCTAAACCCCACTCTCCCCAGGCTCCACCCCCAAATCTCTAGGAAAGTTGGCAACCCTCCCTTTCCCAAAGGCCAACAATCAGTTTGCTTCCTCTTATTTTTTCATACTCTCCTGGGGACATTGTAAATTCCAGGCCATTCAAAAATTACACATCTGTTTTCTGCAGTACCCTCTTTCCATTGAATTAATTCCTTCCTTCCTATGAGCTACAGAAGAGAAAACAGCTATTGTTACCATAGTCCAGTTTGGAGATCTCACAGAATTATAACTGACCTCCAGACTACAGAGGTCAGGTCCCCTGGAGAAAATAGCTGCTTTTGAGGGTGGACTCAATGACATTGTAGAAGAAGAAGAAGAAAAGATTGGATTTATACCCCACCTTTCACTACCTGAAGGAGTCTCAGTGCAGTTTACAGACTCCTTTCCCTTCTCCTTCCCATAACAGACACCCTGTGAGGTAGGTGGGGCTGAGAGAGCTCTTTCCAGAACTGCCCTTGAGGGAACAGCTCTGACAGAACTATGGCGTGCCCAAGGTCATCCAGCAGCTGCAAGTGGAGGAGTGGGGAATCAAACCCGGTTCTCCCAGATTAGAGTCTGCACATTGAACTACACCAAACTGGCTCTCTGTAGGCCTCTGAGGTCACTCCCCTCCCCAAACACTGCCCTCCAAAGGCTTCACCCCCAAATATCCAGGAATTTCTGAACCCAGAGTTGGTAACTGTATCATGCATACCAACTCTTAGAAAAGCTTGTAAAGTCGTGCTATTAGCAAAAAACCTTGGACTGAGCATTTTTTTTGTATGACTGATGGAGTTCTTATATTTGGGGATGGAGAACTATTTTGAAGTATTTATCTTTCATTGGATTTATACCCCGCCCTTCACTACCCGAAGGAGTCTCAGAGCAGCTCCTTTCCCTTCCCCTCCCCACAACAGGCACCCTGGGAGGTGGATGGGGATGAGAGAGATCTCTTGAGAACTGCTCATGAGAGAACAGCTCTGAAAGAACTTGTGACTGACCCAAGGTCACACCAGCGGCTGCACATGGAGGAGTGGGGAATCAAACCCACTTCTCCCACATTAGAGTCCATGTTCCTTACCACTACACCAAACTGGACTCTATGGCATTATGCACCACTGAAGTCTCTTCCATCCCCAGCCCCCACCTTCCTCAGATTCTACCCTCCAAATTCTCCAGATATTTCTGAACTGGAGATTGCAACCATAGTGGGTGGGCAGAGCAGAAGGGGCTTAAGAGATCCATGGGGAGACAGCTTGCAGGAGTGGGAGCAGAGGGAAGTGGAAGTAGAGGGGGAGCATGAGTCCATGGAGGTAGAGGAGGGAACCTGAAGCTAGCAGTGAGGGTAGGGCTGCTAGACCGTCCCCCTCAGGTGGAAGCAGGAGTCACCCAGCACCAGGCTCCACCGCCCCACCACCAATCAGCTGGCTGGTGGAGGGAACTTACCCTGAAAAAGAGGGAGACCCAACTGAGGTGCAGCGACATGTCTACCCCACTGCTCACATGACCCAGAAGTGACATCATCACATCGGGGATGTCGAGGCAACACTCTGGTATTTGGGCAAAAACTCTATGGTAGAAGCCAAATTTACCATACAGTTTTAGCCCAAATACCAGAGCGTCACCCCAATGTCCCCCTACGTCATGACATCACTTCCAGATCATGTGGGCAGTGAGGTAGACATCTTACTGCGTGATGGCTGGGCCTCCCTCCTGCTCCTGGTAAGTCCTCCCCCAATCCCCTACTGGTTGCCAGGATGCACCTGGCAACCCTAAGTGTGGGGAAGGGGAGGCATGGGATTTCCCCTTGGGTCCTCCCCATACTCCCCACTGCACTTAATCCACTGAGGCAAGTGTATAAAATAATACTATCATTGTGCATGCTTAATACACATTAGATAATTTTTAAAGACAGATCATCAGTTGCTTCCCTCCAACCCCAAGTCTCGAAAAATCGGGATTCAACAGAACATTAATTAACATTATTAAAGAAGAGGCCCCGGAAATGGCGCAAAACAGATTCAATGCCATGTCGATATCATTGTTTTCTCTCAGGTCCGTTCCGCGCTAGACCTTAAATCCTGGTTCAGCCCTGTCCCCGAACTTTCATTCTACATTACACACGAGTTTACCCCTGTAATTATCTCGGGACATTTTTACATTCTTCACTACACTCGAGTTCGTCCCTGTGTATCTCGGGTATTTTTTTGTTTCCATATTATATTGAGGTCACCCCGGTTTCGCCCCACACTTGTTCCGGGACAAATGGATGCTGTTATAACCAGGGATAAATGCAAGGTATTGTGTCGTGAGTTGGGCTCTCATAAAACCAGGGATGAGATCCAAGTGTGGAAAGGGCCTCGGGGGAAAAGGCTGTTCCAAAGAAACAGTCCTCGTCTGCAGCAGTGCATCGATGCAATCTGTCTTCTGTTTCTATTTCCTCAGCCAATAATACCAAAAGCGAGACATTCTACCTTCTACCAGTGTCATCTATCCTTTTTGACCGAGCAAAACCCACCTGAGAATAGAAAGAAACAGAACCTTTGCCATAGCCTCCCCTTCCCAAACTAAATCTGGATAGACTCCTTGCCTTTCTTCCTGCTTCTTCCTAATTCAAAGTAAACTTGGGAGATGGGCCGTGACTTCCCAGAAGCTGTCTTTACCGTTTTTCCTGTTGCGGTAATCAGGTATGAGTGAACATCCCCTGTTTAATTTGTTTTTTATATCGATTTTAATTATATTGATTAATCTTAATTAATATACTTGGTAGAATAATTAGTTGTAATAATTAAAATTAATTATAACAATTTAAATTCTTTGAGCTGATGTTTCCATGAACAGTTTTACTCATTAATGTAAGATTTTATTGTCGGGTCATGTGCTGTGAGCCGACCTGCGCCCGCTTGCGGGATAGGGCAGAATTCGAGTCTCAAAAATAAATAAATAAATCGGGGGTCCTTGACGTGGAGCCTGTGGGCACTGTGGCCTTGCCAACCCCTTTTCTAGTGCCCACCAAGTGTTTTTGGCTGGGGGAGGTGTAGGGTTGCCAGTGTCAGCTAATGCTGCCATATGTTTCCCAGGCGGGAGTTGCCATCCCTGTCCCCTCTAGTCACTCAGGTGGAATGTTGAGTTTCATTTCTTCTACAGCTGCCTTATAACTCGCCACCTAGCTATGACCTTTGTGTCTGCTACTGCCTCTTCCCTTGGGAATGTAGAACCGTTATTTTAGGCGCTTTGCTACTATTTTGTGATTGGGGGTCTTTGGCGGGTTTTTACCTTGAATTCTGTATAACTGTCCCTCTTTTTTAAAAAAAAAAAATAAGGATCAAGAAGACATGGGGGAAATTGGGGGGAGAGGCGGTTCAAAATGTGGCCACACAGCAAATAGTGTGAAACTGAGCAGCACCATCAGGGAAACGGGAAACCGAGGGCGGAACTGCTTTTGTGGAATCAGTCTAAGTCCTCATAATATTTCTGAGTTCAGTGGGTATGGTGGAGTTTTAATATCACGCTACAAACTAGCTAAGCTTGGCAGCTTTTCTAATGTTCAGTTTCTTTCCTATGGTGGGCAGGACTGAAGAATCCTATCTAAGAAGGTGGTGGAACCTTCTAGAGAAGAAGGAGATTTTCCATCATGTGATATTTTCCCCTTCCCTGGATCTCTCCAGTCTGGTTTTTTTGCTAGTCTTCCAGAAACATCAGAGGCTTCCCTCGAAACGGGTTCAACCATGGACTTCTCTCCCCAGTCAATGGTGAATTTTGTTTTGGACAAAACGTTGGTGGCAACTCAAATTCGTTCACGAAGGAAAAACTACTCACTTGTCCAGCGGTGTCCAAAATGTCCAAGTAAGCAGGTTCGTCATCTATTCGGACTTGGGTTTTATAAGCATCCTCTGCGGAGGAACAAAAGGAAGAAAAAAATGGTATTATAGGCAGGGCACAATATATTCTAAATTGAACCCCCTGTGCCCCCCAAAAATCAACATTCTGTGACAGAAACAATGGAACTATATAATCTGTACTACTGAGGCTTTAAGAAATATGGCCTGTTTGTTCTGATTTTGCATTATTTCTTATGTGATTTATTAAAAACCTGTTTTGTACAATGTCTTACCATTGCTAGGAACACATGAAGATTTCCTCGTTCCCCTCCTTGAAAATCCTCATAGCCTCTCCCTTTTTTCCTGTTTCCTTCTTTTCCCGCCCATCAGCCAACCTAGCATTCTCCCTGCCCGGTATTCAGCTTCCCCTCCTTCCCTCCCCCTGGCAGCCTCTCCCTGGGAAAACTCTTCACGGTTTCAGCCACTGGACTGGGCCAAACCCAGTCACTCAGTAGGGAACCCAAAAGGTCTCACCTACCCTCTATCTTCCTCCCCACACTATTTCCTCTTGTAGACTTCCTGGCAGTCCCCATAACCTCACCTTTCCCTGCTTCCTTTTGCCCTTGCCACCCACCCAACCACCTTTTGTCTGCTGTCCCGTATTCCACTGTATTTATTATTTATTTGCTTCATTTTCACCCTGCCTTTCTCCACAATGGGATCACAAAGCAGCTCACATCATTGTCTTCTTCTCCATTTTATTTTCGCTGCAACCCTGTAAGGTAGGTTAGACTGAGAATGTGGATGGGCCCAAGGTCACCCAATAAGCACCATTTCAGAGTGGGGATTCAAGTCAGGGTCTCCAAGACCCTAGTCTAAAACTCTAACCACTATTCCACACTAGCTTTTGTGTGGTGGCTGAAGTTGAATAGTAGTGCATGTGGTTGGTGCTGGGCCTGGCCCCAATTAGTGCTCCCTCAAAGACCAAAATAGCCCTGGCAAGGGCCTAGTTCCCTCCCCCTTTCTTTTGCTGATCGAAATGAAGACTTGAAGACTGTCAATACTGTTGTGATTGCCTAGCAACAGCCACTGAGGTAGGGTTCCCAGCCTCCAGGTGGGGCCTGGGGATCTCCTGCTTTTACAGCTGATCTCCAGCTGACAGAAATCAGCTCCTTTGGAGAAAATGGCTGCTTTGAAGGGTGGACTTTATGGCATTGTATGATGCTGAGGCCCTCCCCCTCCCCAAACCCTGCCCTCTCCTGGCTCCACCCCCAAAGTCCCCAGGTGTTTCCCAACCTGGGCTCGGCAACCCTTCACTGAGGACATGTAACTCATAAAGCTACAAGTGCGGCTACTATTGCTTTTTTTGGGGGGGGGGATCTTAACTCCTCAGTGTTTGTTCATTTGTTTTTAGATTAATTTATTTTTTCCCTGCAAACCTGGGGTGTTTTTTAAATCAGGTTTGTAGAAAGATATGTCTTTGTTCATCGCTCCAAACTGTGGATTTAAGTATCCACACATTTGGCCATGCAGATCAATGAGTATATTGATGGGCTGCTTTCAGGAGGTTCGGACCCAGACCCTGGTAAGAAGAAGAAGAAGAAGAGATTGGATTTATATCCCGCCCTTCACTCACTTAAGAGTCTCAGAGCGGCTTACAAACTCCTTTCCCCTCCCCTCTCCGCAACAGACACCCTGTGAGGTAAGTGGGGCTGAGAGAACTCTTTCCCAAGCTGTCCTTGAGGGAACAGCTGGTACAGAGCTATGGCTTGCCCAAGGTCATCCAGCCAGGTGCAAGTGGAGGAGTGGGGAATCAAACCCGGTTCTCCCAGATTAGAGTCCGCGCACTTAACCACTACACCAGACTGGCTCTCAGAAGCCATCTGAATGTGAGAATATGAGAATGTGAGAATGTAAGAAGAATGTGAGAATGTAAGAAGCCATCTGAATGTGATCATCATTATTACTAGAAGCACTTTATGTATTTATTTGTAGCTGTTTTATTGTTGTAATTGGGATTTTATAATGTTTTAACCTGTTGTTGTGGTAGGCACTGTGTACCCTTGTAAGCCGCCCTGAGCCCGTTCGTGGGAAGGGCGGGGTAGAAATACGAAATAAATAATAATAATAATAATAATAATAATAATAATAATAGTCCGTTGCTGCAACATTATTTTCTAACTCAGTGGTGAATTAGAAGAAGAAGAGCTTGGATTTATACCCCACCCTTCACTACCTGAATGAGTCTCAGAGTGGCTTACAAACTCCTCTCCCTTCCCCTCCCCACAACAGACACCCTGTGAGGTAGGTGGGGCTGAGAGAGCTCTGACAGAAACTGCTCTTTCAAGAACAGCTTTGACAGAACTATGGCTTGCCCAAAGTTATTCAGCAGCTGCAAGTGGAGGAGTGGGGAATCAAACCCAGTTCTCCCAGATTAGAGTCTGTGCACGTAACCAGTACATCAAACTGGCTCTGAAGAACATGCATTGGTTATTTTAGGTTAAGGTAGTGTGAAGTTTGTCTTGGATCTTCCAGCCTTCCATTTTGTATGAAACAGCAGATTCCACTGATTATTTGTCAAATTATTTGTGCTCTTCTAAAAATACAGTCAATAAGTTGGACTACCTCTTTGATTTTGAAACCATCAGCCTTGGGAAAAATATCCCATATTAAACTTGTTGGCCAACCCCCTCCCCCCAAGTGTTTGCCATGGAACTCCACTGATGTATCTTTCATCCATGGATTTGTCATTTGAAAGCAAGCCATAAAATATGCACTACCAGGGATATTTTTGGGCAGGAATGCACAGGAACGGAGTTCCGGCTGGCTCCTAAGTTGGCCACTCCCACCAGGAACCTATTAGCATAACAGGCCACACCCAACAGCAGGAACTCATTAGGATTGGCTACATTAGGGGTGTGTGGCCTAACATGTAAAGAAGTTCCTGCTACAAGAAAAGCCCTGGGTTTTGACAACAAACAAGGTAAACAGAATAAGAAGCAAAAGGTGGGTGTGGCTGGATGACCACACTTCTGGTAACATGGGGGTGTGGCCTAATATGCTAATGTGCTGTGCTGTCAGGAGTGTGGCCTAATATGCTAATGAATTTCTGCTGTTAGGTGTGGCATATTATGCTAATGAGTTCCTGATGGGCTTTTTCTACAAAAAAAGCCCTGTGCACTACTATACATTTGTTGTTAATTGGTTACATTTTTATGGATTCTCATGGCCTCCTGGAGGGGAATTTGTTTTTGTTTTAATTAAAAGGGAAGCTAAAGGAGAGCCAATTTGGTGTAGTGATTAAGAGCGCAGACTCTAATCTGGGAGAACTGGGTTTGATTCCCCATTCTTCCACATGCAGCTTCTGGTGTGACCTTGGGTCAGTCACAAGTTCTCTCAGAGCTGTTCTCTCAAGGGCAGTCCTTGAAAGAGCTCTCTCAGCCCCACCTACCTCACAGGGTGTCTTTTTGAGGAGGGGAAGGGAAAGGAGATGGTAAGCCGCTCTGAGACTCCTTTGGGTAGTGAAGGGCGGGGTATAAATCCCATCTCTTCCTCTTCTTCTAAAATTGTTTTAAATATATACTGTATGATATAGTTGTAAGGGAACACATGGTTTCATGGAACCCAATTCGCAAGCCACTGGCTGATGTAATTGCTTTGTATCTTCAGTAAATCAAATATTTTAATAAAAATCAAAACTTCTTTTTTTAAAAAAAAGATGGTTGTCTTTTCATTCACAGGGGTAGCATCCTCTTTCCTGAATCCAAGTGGAAAATAAGCACCGGCTAATATTTGTATAGATTATTTGACTTTTGCTGTATATGCAATGCCCTGTCTCATTATTCATATATTTTGTGTTAAGGTTAAATGGAGCCGAAGTGTTGGACAATATTTATACTGCAAGCAGGGCTGGAAATTATCTGTGTTGTTTAATTAAACAACAATGCAAGACAGGCGGCTGTGTTTATGGTGACGGATGGCGTGCCTCGGTTGCGCAGTCAGCTGTGAGGCGAGAAATGGGGCCAAGGGCATCCAACGTGAAGCCCGAGAGAGGCCATTTATCAGCAGAAGCATATGGCCAGCCATGTACTAAGATGTGACCCAGCAAGACCCCTGCGACTCTGAGTCATTACCTGAGGTGGCTAATGCATGCCATCTTGTCGGGAATTTAAAACGTTCACAAAAATTAAAAAAGGAATCTGCCCTCAGAGCTTGTATGAGAGGTGGATATTGGTGGGGACCTGCCAAGGCCCCAGGAAGAAGAAAGAAGAAGAAGAAGAAGAAGAAGAGGAAGAAGAAGTAGCAGTAGTAGCAGCAGCAGCAGTAGTCCAGAAGAGGGCAACCAGTGTGGTGAGAGGGTTGGAATCCAAGTCTTGAGAGCCAGTTTGGTGTAGTGGTTAAGTGCGCGGACTCTAATCTGGGAGAACCGGGTTTGATTCCCCACTCCTCCACTTGCACCTGGCTGGATGACCTTGGGCAAGCCATAGCTCTGTACCAGCTGTTCTCTCAAGGACAGTTGTCTCAGAGCTCTCTCAGCCCCACCTACCTCATAGGGTGTCTGTTGTGGGGAGGGGAAGGGAAAGGAGTTTGTAAGCCGCTCTGAGACTCCAAGTGAAGGGCAGGATATAAATCCAATCTCTTCTCTCTTCTTCTCTTCTTATGAAGAAAGGCTGAAAGAGTTGGGTGTGTTTAGCCCGGGAAAGAGAAGGCTTAGAGGGGACATGATTGCGGTCTTCAAATATCTGAAGGGATGTCATGTAGAAGATGGAGCAGATCTATTCTCTCTTGCTCTGGATTGCAAGACTAGGTCGAATGGGTGGAAGTTACAAGGGAGTCAATACCGGCTAAATATCAGGAGGAACCTCCTAACTGTAAGAGTGGTTGAGCAGTGGAACAGACTGCCTCGGGAGGTGGCGGATGCTCCTTCGTTGGACGTTTTCAAGCCGAGGATGGATGACTATGCTCCTGCAGAATGCAGGGGGTTGGACTAGATGACTTGCAAGGTCCTGTCCAACTCTAACATTTTATGATTCTAAGAGGAGGAGGAGGAGGAGGAGGAGTCTTGGAGCAACTCACATTCCCTTCCCTTCCCTACAACAGACACCTTGTGAGGTAGGTAGGGCTGAAGGAGCTCTTTTGAGAACTGCCCTTGAGAGAATAGCTCTGAGAGAACTTGTGACTGACCCAAAGTCCCACCAGCAGATGCATATGGAGGCGTGGGGAATCAAACCTGTTTCTCACAGATTAGAGTCCGTGCTCCTAAGTACTACACCAAACTGGTTCTCTGGATGGACCCACCACTTTGCAGCAGCAGTGTCCAGGTATTACCTTCTTTAACGTAAGAAAAACCATACTAGATCAGACCAAGACTCATTTCCCCCCCAATATTCTGTGGAGGATCCTATCCCTGTTCTACTGAGAAAAGTGTAAAGCCTTTCTCCAACCTAAGGAGCTTTCCTCCATCTTAAGTGAATCTTCTGTTGGAGTAAGAATCTCTTAAGGTGGAGGAAGTTTCCTTGGAGGGCAGTTTTATCCACTCTTCTATTGCTCACAGTCACTGACGAGACATCCAAGAAGACCACCACGAGGGACCCAAAGCCCCCCCCCCCCGATGCTGCTGTCCTTTCCCAGCAAATGGCATCAAGAGATAATAAGAGTCCTCTGAAACAAGTTGCCAACATCCAGGTTGAACTTGGAGTTCTCCCAGAATTACTGCTGATCTCACCTTTTGGCCCCTGTGTGACAGAGTGTTGGACTGGATGGAACAATGGCCTGATCCAACATTGGCTTCTCTTATGTTAAGAACATAAGAACATAAGAGAAGCCAATCTTAGATCAGGCCAGTGGCCCATCCAGTCCAACACTCTGTGTCACACAAGGGCTGCAAACACCAGGTGCCCTCAGGAGGTCCAGCAGTGGGGCCAGGACACCAGAAGCTCTCCCACTGTTTCCCACCCCCCCCCCCCCACGCATCAAGCACCAAGAATACAGAGCATCACTTGCCCCAGACTGAGAGTTCCTATCTATACTTTGTGGCTAACAGCCACTGATGGACCTCTGTTCCATATGTTAATCTAATTCCCTCTTGAAGCCGTCCATGTTTGTAGCCACCACCACCTCCTGTGGCAGTGAATTCCACATGTTAATCACTCTTTGGGTGAAGAAGTACTTCCTTTTATCTGTTCTAGCCCGACTGCTCAGCAATATCATGGAGTGCCCACAAGTTCTTCTATTGTGAGAAAGGGAGAAAAGTACCTGTTCCTCTACCTGCTCTGTCCCATGCATCATCTTATAAACCTCAATCATTTCACCCCTCAGCCATCGTTTCTCCAAGCTAAAGAGCCCCAAGTGCTTCAACCTTTCTTCATAGGGAAAGTATTCCAACCCTTTTATCGTTCTAGTTGCCCTTTTCTGCACTTTTTCCCAATGCTATCATATCTTTTTTGAGGTGTGGCAACCAGAACTGTACACAGTACTCCAACTGAGGTCGCACCATCAATTTATACAGGGGCATTATGATACTGGCTGATTTGTTTTCAGTTCCCTTCCTAATAACCCCTAGCATAGGGTTGGCCTTTTTCATTGCAGTCATACACCATCTTGACATTTTCATTGAGTTATCTACTACGACTCCAAGATCTCTCTCTCAGTCAGTCTCCGCCAGTCTGGACCCCATCACCGTGTATTTATAGTTAGGATTTTTGGCCCCAATATGCATCACTTTGCACTTGGCCACACTGAATCCCATTTGCCACATCTGATGCCCACTCGCCCATCCTCGACAGATCCCTTTGGAGTTACTTTTTCCCCACCATGGAGAACAATGGAGGGAAGGGGGGCAACCTGTTTGGAGGCCTGTAGAATTGTACCCCCTGGTCCAATCTTCTTGAAACTTGGTGGGTCTCAGGCAGAGGTTTTTTGCCTCACCACCTGCCAGATCTTTTGAACTGGAGATATCAGGTACAGAACCTGGGACCTTCTGCATGATAAAGCAGATGTTGTACCACTGAGCCACAGTCCCTCCGGAGATCAGCCTTTGCAGAGGGGAATAGTCGACTTGTTAAAACCCTGCATTCAGGGCTTTTCCAGACCCATCCGAGTTTAGGGGGACCAGCCTGTGATCATTGCCGACGGCTCTTCCTCTGCATCACAATACGTGCTGACCATTAAACAAATCGTTCCTCATTACAATTTCGGCGACTATATATATGCAAATGAAGCGTGGCACAGGAATAACATCCTCTCCGCCGCCTATCTATATGTGTTTATTTACTTCTGCCGCTCAACAGCTCCGGAGTTAATTCCTTCTGAAAAGCAAATTGTACCACTGGATATTATATTAAAATTAATTAAGTCCTCAGAATTCAGGAGGTACCACGCAGCTGAAGTGCTTAAGTCCCCGATAAGGAAACAATCGACGTGCAAATAAAGAGAACAAACAATCGAGCAGTACCCAGAGTAATCAAAAAAAATAAAATTACCGCGTCTGCTCTAATTGTAAAACTATCTCTCACATTTGAAAAGTCTGGCATTCGTTGCATTCGGATTTGCCTTGGGCATACTCGATTTCAGTAAGCATTGAACAGGGGAAGAAAAAGATCCCGGTGGCGTTTGTCACCCCAGCCAGAAATCACGAGACAGACAACAGTTTGGAATTAACAAGGGCCACTTTATTAACTATTTAAACAGAACATTGCAGCAACGGGCAAAACTCAGCAAGCAACAGGAGCAGGCAAGGCAGGCGTCACTCCCTGACACAACCTCCTTGCCCTTTGATAAGGGCGGGCCACCTAGCTCCGGTCTTGAGCCAGTCAGATCCTGGCTCGTAACACGGCAGCCCAGCATACCGGTTGCCCCGCAGGAGCGCCTACCCCTGAGACCGCACATGCCTTCAGGGGGGAGCCTAGCCGGAGAGGTTCCCAGAGGCGATCACCATTCACCACCCAGAACCACAAAGCCCTAGGGAAGCTCCTGATGACCTCCTGTTCCCAAACAGGATATGCCGTAAGGCAGGGGTGGGCAAATGGCGGCCCGGGGGCCACATGCGGCCCGCCACAGAGTTTTTTGCGGCCCGCCAAGACAGTTGGCCACTGTCAGCACCTGAGGAGCTGCAGCTTGAACTTACTGACATGCAGTCAGATCACACTGTGAAAGAAATGTTTAATGCTGTGACATTAGTTGACTTTTACAAATCTTTGTCTGCTGAAAAGTTTCCATGTATGAAGAAATTTGCTGGGAAAATGTTCTCTATATTTGGGTCTACATGTATTTGTGAGCAAAGTTTTTCTTGCATGAAGATCAACAAGGGTAAATATAGACATTAACAGACATTTGACAGCCATTAACTTGCAGGCTGTGATGAGAATCTCAACAAGCAATCTCACTCCTGATTTCAAAAAAAATTGTAGAAAAGTGTGATAAGGTACATTGGTCTCATTAAACTGATTCTAAAATTAAATGTGCTTGCAGCTATAGATGATATGAAATTAGCACAATAAATAAATTGAATAAAACTACCCCGATTTTATTTAATTTATATTTATTGATTTTTATGATTTTTACAATTTATACCTTTTCTGAAATGCAAAGTTAACTAATGAGTGCAATCAATTTAAAAGGTGCGGCCCTCCGCTAACCTCTGCTCCCACAAAGCGGCCCCCGAGCCAAAACAATTGCCCACCCCTGCCGTAAGGGGCTCACCAGTTCCGTCTTCTTGCTTGCGCAAACCTGTCAAGTGACCAATCTATTTAACGCTCACCCACCGCCTATACCCCTAATCCACTGGATGCTGTATAAGGTAGGTAAAAACACCTCCACCTAACCAGCCAATTTGGTAGAGGCGAAAAATTCCTACCTGGCCCTTTCGGCGACCAGCAAACAGGGTGGGCGGGTAGGCGAGCACGCGGAGCAGAAAGAGGAAGGCGGGAGTGGGGCACAGCCTCTTAAAGGTGCGCCCTGCCCCCAGCCATGCTCCAAATCCCGCGAGAGCACGACCGCTGCTGTGTGCCAACTGGCGTGGCGGCAAAGTCATCCCTGGGGGCCACGGCATTGCTGGGCGCCCGGGAACCCGATTTCCTTCCAAGTTCATCAGGGACATTTGGGGCATAGAAATTCGGCTGGCAGGTTGATGTGGCGTAGAGTGCCATGGATTTGGCTGCCTAGATTCCCATGAATGGATGACCCGTGGGCTTTTAAGTGGCCAGGGATGACCATCTTCCTTGGTAGAAGAAGAAGAAGAAGAAGAAGAGATTGGATTTATACCCCGCCCTTCATTCACTTGGAGTCTCAGAGTGGCTTACAACCTCCTTTCCTTTCCCCTCTCCACAGCAGACACCCTGTGAGGTAGGTGGGGCTGAGAGCGCTCTGAGAGAACTGTCCTTGAGAGAACAGCTGGGACAGAGCTATGGCTTGCCCAAGGTCATCCAGCAGGTGCAAGTGGAGGAGTGGGGAATCAAACCCGGTTCTCCCAGATTAGAGTCCGCAAACTTAACCACTACATCAAACTGGCTGGATGGATTCTCTCACTTTCTCCAGCCCTTCTGAGCCTGGGAAGGTGGGTATGTTCTAGCTAGAGAGGATGTGGTGGGGGGGGGGGCAATGCCCCCTCTAAGCAGTGGAGTCCTGTGAGCAAAAATTCAACTTTCTGAGCTACTGGCATGAAAGTTGTGAGCGAGCGATTTGGCCACTGCATGAATTAGTTTGCTCTGGGGAGCCATCCTTTCTGAGCTGAGACAAAAACGTGTGAGCTGGAGGCGAAAACACTGTGAGCTAGCTCACACTAACTCAGCTGAGAGGGAACATTGGTGGTGGGAAAGATGTTGGATTCTGGCTTGCAGTTTGTTCTGAGCCATGCAGACAGAGGCTGACAGATAGATAAAATAGGGGTGGAGCCTGGCAAGTTTCAAGAGAGCATTCTCTGAAATTATGCTACAGGACAGTACTTGGGCTGCCCGAGTTGAGGTTTCTGCTTGCTTCCGATAGGCTCTACATGTTTATTTCTGTACAGAGAAGGACAACCAAGATGATTAGGAGGTTTGAAGCTAGGGTTGCTGGTCCCCAGGTCCTGGCATGGGTTCCCTCAATTTTAGGGGCTTCTGCTTGCCTCTGGCCAGCTGGCAGGCAGGGGAAACCCAGCCCCCAAACAGCAACCTTGCAACATAATGTCCCCAGTGCGATAACATTAACTGGAAGTGACATCATCAAGTTGAGGACATTGCATGGTGACACTCTGGTTTGAGAGTGAAACTCTATGGTTTGAAGCTGGTTTTTACCATAGAGTTTTGCTCAAAAAGCAGAGTGTTGCTGTGCGATGACCCTGGGTGATATCGTTGCCTCAGGAGCATCTCGGAATGCCCCTCAAATCCCCCCGCCAGCATGACAAAGGGACCTGGCAACCAATGCTCCATCTAAGCTGAGGAGTCTTGTGAGCAAAAGTTCTGCTTTGTGAGCCACCGGCATTAAAGTTGTGAGTGAGTGATTTGGCTGCTGCATAAAGCAGTTTGCTGTGGAGCCATCCTTCCTGAGCTAAGACAAAAAAAATCTGTGAGCTGGAGGCTAAGAAACTGTGAGCTAGCTCACACAAACTCAGCTTAGAGGGAACACTGCTGGCAACTGTATTGGAGCCCCAGCCCTATGGAGAAAGGAGTCTGGGACTTTTCAGGTTAGAAGAGAGACGACTAAGGGTTGCCCCCTCTGGGTTGGGAAGGACCTGGAGATATTTTTTGGGTGGGGATCCTGGGGTGTACAGGGTTTTGGAAGGGGAGGGACCTCATCAGGGTACAGTGCTATAGAGTCCACCCTCTAGTGCTGGAGATCGACTGTAATAGTAGGAGCTCTCCAAGGTCCCACCAGTAGGTTTGCAACCCTGATAATTTGGAAGCCCGGATATTTGCCTTGCAGACCCTTACGGTTGGTCCAGCTTTGGAGGGAAGGAAGAGGATGTCTGGTGCCTTTATTTCCATCGAAGGAGGAAGTTCTTCTAAGCGCGAGGCGGAATCGCGGCTTTAATTGATCTCACCGCAACGATAGTAAGTGAATCATTGTTGCCTTAATCTCCCGCTCAGTCGCAAAATCATAGGGTTGGTGGTGGAATGAAATTGCTACCTGCTATTCTCGCGCACAGGAGGAGCCGGCCGTGATTAACCAAGAGAGCCTCATTCGCGTACACCTTTTGAAGGGAATGACGTGCTCCTGGCTTCGGCGGAAATCTGACTCTGGGAAGATTAATTATTATTATTAAAGTCTGTATGGCAAGTGGGTTCAAACGGTGGATGTGAGAAATGACTCATGCTTTTTGTGCGGAGGGAGAAGAGCAGGAAACGGTGGCATTAATCGTGTTCCTTTTCTTTGCCGTTGTTCTTTTGTGTGTGTGTGTCTCTGAAAACAGAGTAGCCCCTGTGGGCCAGCAACCCACCAATGTATCTGTTCTGTCAACATGAGAAGAATCCCAGAGTATCAGCCAGCTTGACCCAGACAAGAAAGCATAGGCGTAGAGTACGGGGGGGCTCAAGGGCTTGAGCCACCCCTGAAATTTTCTGGGGGGGGGGCTCAGCCACCCCCGGAAAAACGGAGCGCCTGCCGCCGTGCCTCCCCGGGTCCTTCCGAGGCTGGCGGTCACTGCTGGAGAGGGAGAGGGAAGGGGTGGCGGGGGGAGAGAGAGGCATTGGCCGCAGCAGCTGGTGGGCCTCGGAAGGGCCCGGGGAGGCGAGGCGGTTTCCCAGAGGGCGGGGAGAACATCGTCCCAGCGAGCGCGTTCTTCCCCTCCAAAGGACGCCAAGCTTACCAGAACGAGAACCAGGGCTTTTTCGGTGGCGGCTCCCATCTGGTGGAACGAGCTCCCGGAGGAGATCAGGGCCCTGCGGGACCTCATGCAGTTCCGCAGGGCCTGTAAGACGAAGCTCTTCCACCAGGCCTTCGAATAGGAGCCGCCACCGAAGACACCGGTCAGGCTGGTGATTCCACCCATCATATTAATTAGCTGTGATGGAACCTGACTCAGCACAGCCCAAGCAAGATGGCTCGGGGCTCGGACCTGCCATTAGGTCACCAGAGGTTATATTATTAGAAGCTTTATTATGTACTAATTATGTATTCATCTAGGAATGTTTTTAATTGATTTTATGTGTTTTAATGTAATATTTAGGCCCTAGGCCCATGGAAGCTGCCCTGAGCCGTTCGCGGGGAGGGCGGGATATAAATCCGAAAATAAATAAAATAAAAATAAACCTCCAAGTAGACACTAGAATTTGCCCATATTTACAACTGATCTCCAGAGTATCAAGAGCAGTTCCCATGGAGGAAATGGCAGTTTGGTGTAGTGGTTAAGTGCGCGGACTCTAATCTGGGAGAACCGGGTTTGATTCCCCACTCCTCCACTTGCACCTGGCTGGATGACCTTGGGCAAGCCATAGCTCTGTACCAGCTGTTCCCTCAAGGACAGCTTGGGAAAGAGCTCCCTCAGCCCCACCTCCCTCACAGGGTGTCTTTTGTGGGGAGGGGAAGGGAAAGGAGTTTGCAAGCCGCTCTGAGACTCCAAGTGAGTGATGGGCGGGGTATAAATCCAATCTCTTCTTCTTCTTCTTCTTCTGAGATGGGTCTCTGTGGCATCACATAGCCACTGACCTCCCTCTCCTGCCAAAACATGACCTCCCAACTCTCCACGAATTTCCTGAGGTGGAGTTGTAGGGTTACCAATTCTGGGTTGGGACACACCTGGATATCTGGGAGGTGGAGCCTTGGGTGGGTGGAGTATAGAGAGGGGAGGGACAGCAGCACGGTATAATGCCATGGAGTTTACCCTCCGAAGCAGTCATTTTCTTAGAGTCGCCAGGCCCTAGTCAGGGCAGAGGTTCCCCCAATTTTCAAGGTTTCAGCCCACCACCAGCCAACTGGCGGTGGGGGAAGCCCCACCCCTGAAGAGGCATGTTATGCATCAGGGGCATGATGACATCACCCGGAAGTGATGTCATCATGCTGGGGACATTGCACGAGGATGCTGTAGCATTTAAGCCAAAATGATAAAGTTTGGGCCGAAATGCTAGAGCGTCACCGTATAATGTCCCCACCATGACGATGTCACTTCCACACTAGGTTATCGGGCTGGTAATGTCGCAGGTGGCAACATCGCCCCCCCTCCCAGAAGGCTCCCTCCCACCTCCCTCTAGCAGAACAATTGGACTTGGCAACCCTACATTGCCCCCAGGAGAACTGATCTTGGTCATCTGTAGATCAACTGTAATAGTGGGAGATCTCCAAGTGCCACTTGGAGGCTGGCAGACCTTTTTGCCCTTGAACTGTTTGGTGTAGTGGTTAAGTGCGCGGACTCTAAATCTGGGAGAACCGGGTTTGATTCCCCACTCCTCCACTTGCACCTGGCTGGATGACCTTGGGCAAGCCGTAGTTCTGTCAGAGCTGTTCTTTCAAGGACAGTTCTGGAGAGAGAAGAAGAGAAAGGAGATTGGATTTATACCCTGCCCTTCACTATCCGAAGGCGTCTCAGAGCGGCTTACGATCTCCTTTCCCTTCTCCTCCCACAACAGACACCTTGTGAGGTAGGTTGGGCTGAGAGAGCTCTGACAGAAACTGCTCTTTTTTCAAGAACAGCTGTGCCAGAACTACAGCTTGCCCAAGGTCATCCAGCAGGTCATAGGCATCAACTATAGGGGGGCTCAAGGACTCAGGCAACCCCTGAAGTTTCCCAGGGGGGTCTGAGCCCCCCTGGGGAAACGGGGCACCCTCCGCCCCCACTGCACCTCCACTCCTCCTGTGTTAGGCAGGCAGGCCCGCCTGCCCATGCCCGCTGCCCTGCCACTGCAAGAGCTGCCTGCCTGCCCGGCTCCCCTCCCCTGAACTCACTGGCTCCCTCCCTCCCAGTGTGGCACCATAGAGTTTTGGGGCGATTGCCAGACTGTCGCCCCGGCAATGTGCCTGGCGTGATGATGTCACTTCCGGGTGACATCATCACACTGGGGCCCGGGAAGGAGGAGGGGAGCCAGCCGGCCAGGGCCAAGGGAGCCAGCTGGCTGGCCAGGCCGGGGTGGGAGAAGGCAATGGCGGCAGCAGGGACATCATTGCAGCATGCGTGCACATTTTGCATGCGCACACGTGCGAGAGCCCCCGCCCCTCCAGTAAGTACCAAACTCTACGCCCCTGCAGCAGGTGCAAGTGGAGGAATGGGGAATCAATCCCAGTTTTCCCACATTAGAATCTGTGCTTTTAACTACTATACCTAACAGAGCTTTCTCAGCCCCAACTACCGCACAGGGTGTCTGTTGTGGGGAGGAGAAGGGAGTTTGTAAGCCGCTCTGAGGCTCCGAGTGAAGGGCGGGGTATAAATCCAATCTCTTCTTCTTCTGAATTAGGTTAGCACTAATAAGGCAGAGAGGCCTCTGAATAGGAAACCTTTGTCAATTAATCATTCACACACACCCTTCCCTACTTTTTTAAAAGACCTATATACCCCCTTTGTTGAGAGCCAGTTTGGTGTAGTGGTTAAGTGCGTGGACTCTAATCTGGGAGAACCGGGTTTGATTCCCCACTCCTCCACTTGCACCTGGCTGGATGACCTTGGGCAAGCCATAGCTCTGTACCAGCTGTTCCCTCAAGGACAGCTTGGGAAAGAGCTCTCTCAGCCCCACCTACCTCACAGGGTGCCTGTTGTGGGGAGGGGAAGGGAAAAGGAGTTTGTAAGCCGCTCTGAGACTCCCTTGGGGAGTGGAGGGCGGGGTATAAATCCAATCTCTTCTTCTTCTTCTTCTTTGTTTACATGCAGACACCTTTACAATGAATGGAACACAATGCAGGCTAGTGTTTGGACGGGAAAGGTTGAATCAGAAAATTCGGACCCCCAAAAACTGCATTTCACCTTCTGCAGGTAAACGGCTTGCGCATGCAAAATGCCACATTTGAGCAACAAAGATCCCTGAGAACAATCCGCCAGCTTCTTCCCCTTCCACCTTTTGCTCTCCCCTCCTGGTCTCCCAACTCCTGCAGCCGCTTCAAGGTTATGGGTTAATTGGTCCCTTTCCTTGGGGGGCAGGAGCCCGTCCCCCTTGGCTGGGAAACACAATTGCCCCATCAAGGCTGATCACTCGTGCCAGAAGGGCTTAAGGGAAGAGAAAGCTGCTGGAGAAGGAGCGGAGAGACGGACATCGTCAGATGTCATCATTAATCGCACCGATCAAGCTTCTTTCAAGGTATAAAGCTCTTTGTGTCAGTCTGGCCGCACACACCTCCCCTCTAACAGGACTGTAACCGGGAGTTATCCAGCAGCGCTTGTTCTGTTCCTGCGTTTCTTTCTTTCTTTTTATTTTATTTTCTAGATTTTTATCCCGCCCTCCCCGCCTTGCAGCAGGCTCAGGGCGGCTACCAGCACATTTCACACACAATAAAATAAAATTCTATAAAAACACAATATATATAAAAAATACAGCATACATTATGGGCTTTTTCCCACTCACATTGTGCCGGCGTTCTGCCTCCGTTTGTCCCGGCGCTGGGTGTCAATTTCACACCCTTTGCTGCCTTGCGGGGGGCTTCGCGCCATTTTCTCCCCACCTTCGGTAAACCTAAAAAAAAAAGGTTTACCAAAGGCGCGGAGAAAATGACGCGAAGCCCCGTATTAACGCACGCGCCGCAGCAAAGGGTGTGAAATTGAGGCAGAACGCCGGCACAATGTGAGTGGGAAAATTCCAGTGCAAGATGGCGCTTCCTCACCCCCATCTGGGCAGCGTCTACTGGAGTCCCACTTGGTGCCAATGGTCTGGATGGCGATCTTCAATAATCGGGCCAGGGCTATAAGATCGCGGGAGCCCCTACTTGTAAACCTGGCAGAAGAGCTCCGTCTTGCAGGCCCTGTGGAACTGTAAGAGGTCCCGCAGGGCCCTGATGTTCTCCAGGAGATCTTTCCACCAGTGCGGGGCCACCAGCGAAAAAGCCCTGGCCCTCGTTGCCGCCAGTCGGGCCTCTCTGGGCCTTTGGAGGAGGTTCTGGGAACCCGATCAAAGTGCTCACTGGGGTACATACAGGGAGAGACGGTCCCTCAGGTAACCAGGTCCCTGGCCATATCGGGCTTTATAGGTTATTTATCTCTCTACAAAATTTATACTCCGCTTTTTGGCTTCCATGGGGGTCCCTCCTTTGAAATAGGCTTGATAATATCACATTTCAAAAACATTAAGAAGAAGAGGAAGAGAAGAAATTAGATTTATACCCCACCATGCAATAACAAGGCCCTATATGGTTTGGGAGGAGGAATAGGAGGAGATTGGATTTTTACCCTGTCCTTCTCTACCCGAAGGAGTCTTAGAGTGGCTTACAATCTCCTTTCCCTGCCCCTCCCCACAACAGACACCCTGTGAGGTTGGTGGGGCTGAGAGAGCTCTAAAAGAACCACCCTTGAGAGAACTGCTCTTAAAGAACTTGTGACTGACCCAAGGTCACACCAGCAGCTTCATGTGGAGGAGGGGGGAATCAAACCCGGTTCTCCCAGATTAGAGTCCGAGCTCCTAACCGTGAAACCAAACTGACTACCCCAAAATCAAACACCCCCCCCCCAAACACACATCATTAAAACAAAACCTGAGAAAATACGTAAAAAGACATGAAAACAGCAAAATTAAAACAGCGGCCGGAAAGGAGGGATGATTGAGGGAATTCCAGATGAAAGAAAGACACCTTCAAGGACTGGTGGAAGAGAGCAACAGAAGGGGTCAGATGAACCTTTCTGGGGAGTGAGTTCTAGAGCTTCGGTGCCATGACCCTCTCCTGGATGGCCACCCACCTGATTTCAGATGGTGAGAGCACCCGAAGCAGGGCCTCCCAAGATGAACCTAGTGGTCAGGAGGGTTCCTAAGGGAACAGGTGGTCCTTCAAGTATATTAAGAGAGCCAGTTCGGTGTAGTGGTCAGGAGCGCGGACTCTAATCTGGGAGAACCGGCTTTGATTCCCCACTCCTCCACAGGCAGCTGCTGGTGTGACCTTGGGCCAGTCACAAGTTCTTTCAGAGCTGTTCTCTCAAGGGCAGTTCTCGAAAGAGCTCCCTCAGCCCCACCTACCTCACCGGGTGTCTGTTGTGGGGAGGGGAAGGGAAAGGAGATTGCAAGCCACTCTGAGACTCCTTCGGGTAGAGAAGGGTGGGGTAAAAATCCAATCTCCTCCTCCTTTTCCTCTTCCTCCTCCTCCCAAACCCTGTGGGGCTTTGTTACTGCATGCCTGCTCCTCACATCAGACTGTACATTATTTTGCTGGATCCGACCAAAGTCCCATTCAGCGTTTTGTTTCTACCACAGACAGACAGACAGAGAAGGCAAGCAGATGGCTGATTCTCCGTGAGATTACCTGATGAGTCATTCTACTCTTGTGAGCCCTCCCCTTGAACTTCTTCATGCAGTTGTGAAAAGGGGAAGCTAAGGCATCCGAATAACAGTCATTGATGGAGGTTACCAATAGAGACTCTTAGCAATCAGATCTGGGATATGAAACACATTAGGAATTGGAGAGGATGCCATTTGGGTTTTGATTAGATAATGACAGGGGTCATTTCGTAGAAAAAGAGGTGCAGGAGCTCATTAGCATAACTCATTTGCATAATTCATTTGCATATACCACACCCCCTAACATACCGGAAGTGTGTCAGAAGGCAACACCCACCCCTCAGGCTCCACTCCACAGGTGAGTGAAACTGACCTGCTCTTCCTCCATTCCCTTCCCCATCCAATACTTTGTGCAACAAAAATAAGCATAAAGAACACACCCTCATTCTCTTCCTGCTCCCTTGAAACCACCAGGTTTCAAGTAGACTTGAGATACCCAGGACATGTGCACCACCCATCCCTTCCCCTTCCCCTCCCCACAACAAGACACCCTGTGAGGTAGGTGGGGCTGAGAGAGGTCTTTTGAGAACTGCTCATGAGAGAACAGCTCTGAGAGAACTTGTGACTCGCCCAAGATCACACCGGCAGCTGCATGTGGAGGAGTGGGGAATCAAACCCGGTTCTCCCAGATTAAAGTCCAACTCCTGACCACTACACCAAACTGATGGGGTGGAAGCTGCTGAAGGGTTGGTGAAATTTCTCCAGTACTTATGTGCCATGTGCCCAGATAAAAAATGGTATACTTAGAAAACTTATATGCCACCTTGAGCAAGTCTCTGGAAAAGCAGCACACAGTCCTAAAAGGAACAATGATAAAATTATCACTATTAAAACAAAACATTAAAATCAATAAAGACCCTAGCAGGGCTTTCCCTGGGGCGCTGCGCCTCTGCACTGCTCAGGGAAGCGGAGGAGGGGGTGGGGCTTGGTCATGTGCCCCCCCCTGGGCTCCTCACTCCCACAGCTGCGCTCCTGTGCGCTCCTGCTCCAATGGACCCCTGGATAATTACAATATTCAAATGCTCATTCCTAGTTCTAAGTTCCGGACAACAGGCTTATCTAGTTTCCCATTAACAGACCTGGCTGGTTTATCCAGTTCTTCATTCTGATTAAATAGCTGGTCCTTTTCAATGGAAATGAACATACAGCTTGGTTTTCTGGAGCATGTACCCACTCACCCACCCATCCTTCCATCCATTCTGCTTCTCCTTCCCCATCCATGTTTGGTGTAGTGGTTAAGTGCGCGGACTCTAATCGGAGAGAACCGGGTTTGATTCCCCACTCCTCCAGTTGCACCTGGCTGGATGACCTTGGGCAAGCCATAGCTCTGTCCCAGCTGTTCCCTCAAGTACAGCTTGGGAAAGAGCTCTCTCAGCCCCACCTACCTCACAGGGTGTCTTTTGAGGGGAGGGAAAGGGAAAGGAGTCTGGCTGAGGACAGACTGGCAGTCTTGGCCGCTCTGCCTCTGTGTCAAAAGCGGAGGTAGAGCGGTCGTTCAGACGGCCGCATCTGTCCCGAGGAGGCGGCCCGGACGCATCGTGTCCGGCACCGCGCTCCTCCCGCAGCAGCTGAGCACCACTTCAAAGTGGTGCTCGGCTGCTGCAGCATGCATTCCACCCGCCGGAGCGGGTGTGAACGCGTGCTGGGATGGGGAGCCGCGCGGCGTCCGCACGCCGCCGTAGGAAGCCACCCGCAGTCTGAACGCTGCGGGCGGCTTCCTTCCGGTGGCGTGCAAACGCCGCGCCGTGGGGGAAATTCCCCCCGCCCTAGTCTGTCCACAGCCTCTGTAAGCTGCTCTGAGACTCCCAAGTGAGTGAAGGGCGGGGTATAAATCCAATCTCTTCTTCTTCATCATCCATGGATCTGCCATCACTGGGGCATCATTTTCTCCTGTGCAAAGGTGCAGATTTATCTCCACAAATTGGAAAAAAAAAAGAGAGAGAGAGAGACAGAAATGTGTTGTGTTCCTAGAAAAGGTAGGTTTACCAACTTTCAGGTGGAGCCTGGAGATCTCCTAAAATTACAACTGCTCTCCAGATGACAGGGATTCATTCCCCTGGAGAAAGTGGCTGCTTTGGCAGGTGCACCCTATGGCATTCAACCCAGCTGAGGTCTCTTTCCTCCCAAAATCCCACCTTCCTCAGGCTCCACCCCCAAAGATCCAGTGTGATGTAGTGGTTAAGAGTGGTGGACTCTCTTGCTTCCCAAATACTCCAGATTTTCAACATTTCTAAATCAAAATTGGTTCCCTCCAGGACAAGACCAAAAAGCGACTGAAATGTGGAGACTAGCCAAAATAACAAGCTTAAACGATATCTTAACGAAAAAAGGCTTACTACCTAAAATAGAACTGGAACAACAAGTACACAGACCTATCCCTTGGTTTTTTCTACTTGCAACTAAACCACACGATCCACAGTATTGATGCAACAACAAAAACTCTTAATGAACAACTCACCCCCTTTGAAAAATTCATTGACCCTAAAAACTATAAATCAAAGGGGTTAATTACGACCACCTATGACTCTCTGATCAGTCACCTGGGGAAAAAACCGCTGAGGTACCAACAACAATGGGAGCGAGACTGCGAAACTGAAATCACAAACCAGCAATGGTCAAAAATATGGACATCCAAACTAATGTCTTCTCCTGTAATAACAACAAAACTACAAACACACAAGATCGTCTCCAGATGGTATCTCACACCGGAACGAATATCGAAAGCAACTTCTGCGCACGCGCCAACAGGTTGGAAGAACTGTGGCGAAACAGGATCGTATGCCCACTGCTGGTGGAAGTGTAATTACATCAAGACATTTTGGTTAGAAGTACTGTCCCAAATAAAACTAATCACTGGTATTAAAATCCCTCTTGACCCCACACTAATATTTTTAGACATATGGAACATTAAAAACATACAACCTCTTCAAAGAGAACTTATAACCAGCTTACTGGTTGCTGCCAAAACCTCAATAGCATCTAAGTGGAAAGCAGACAAGGCTCCTACCACTACTGACTGGCTCAACAAAGTCTGGGACCATCTGATTTTAGAAAAAAATCACAGACTACATCAAACAAACAGGCATTTATCCAAAACCCTCTAATTTTGTAGGAAAATGGTCTCCATTTCTGGAATATGTATATGCATCAGATATTCAACCATATAAACCTATATATCACCAGGGGTCATTTTGTAGAAAAAGAGGTGCAGGAGCTCATTAGCAGAACTCATTTGCATAACTCATTTGCATATGCCACACCCCCTAACATGCCGGAAGTGTGTCCGAAGGCAACACCCACCCCTCAGGCTCCACTCCACAGGTGAGTGAAACTGACCTGCTCTTCCTCCATTCCCTTCCCCATCCAATACTTTGTGCAACAAAAATAACCGTAAAGAACACACCCTCATTCTCTTCCTGCTCCCTTGAAACCACCAGGTTTCAAGTAGACTTGAGATACCCAGGACATGTGCACCACCCATCCCTTCCCCTTCCCCTCCCCACAACAAGACACCCTGTGAGGTAGGTGGGACTGAGAGAGGTCTTTTGAGAACTGCTCATGAGAGAACAGCTCTGAGAGAACTTGTGACTGGCCCAAGGTCACACCAGCAGCTGCATGTGGAGGAGTGGGGAATCAAACCCGGTTCTCCCAGATCAGAGTCCAACTCCTGACCACTACACCAAACTGATAAGGTGGAAGCTGCTGAAGGGTTGGTGAAATTTCTCCAGTACTTATGTGCCATGTGCCCAGATAAAAAATGGTATACTTAGAAAATTTATATGCCACCTTGAGCAAGTCTCTGGAAAAGCAGCACACAGTCCTAAAAGGAACAATGATAAAATTATCACTATTAAAACAAAACATTAAAAACAATAAAGACCCTAGCAGGGCTTTCTCCGGGGCGCTGCACCTCTGCACTGCTCGGGGAAGCCAGAGGAGGGGGCGGGGCTTGGTCATGTGCCCGCCCCCTGGGCTCCTCACTCCCGGAGCTGCGCTCCTGTGCGCTCCCGCTCCAACGGACCCCTGTATATCACATTCTACTTCAATGAACATTCATGTAATCACCTGAATACACAAACACCCAAACAAACAAACAAACAAAAATATTTATACTTAAACAAAACCAAAACCCTCTGGAAATCACAAGCTCACTCTAAAAAACAATAATTACTACCTTCTACCTCTGTCTTACATCAGTACTATCAGCATTGTTAACTATTAGTTATTGATAAGTATAGCTCATATTTTGGGGTTTTTTGTGACATTTCCCTAACACCGCAATGTTAATAACTTTGTGCAACTTGTTATTTAATCAGTTCTATGTATCTGTATTACTGAAAAACCAATAAAAAGATTTTTTAAAAAAAGGGGTGGACTCTGGGAGAACCAGGTGTGATTCCCCACTCTTCCTCCACATGCAGCCAGCTGGGTGCCCTTGGGTCAGTCACAGTTCTCTCAGAGCTCTCTCAGTCCCGCCTACCTCACAGGGTGTCCGTTTATTATTTATTTATTTATTTATTTATTTATTTAGATGTATATCCCACCTTGCCCGCACAGGCAGGCTCAAGGCAGCGTACAACAGTTAAAACGCCAATAAAAATCCAATAAAAAAACAAATGCACCATAGAGTGCAATAAATTACAATTAAATATATCATACAGATAATATAGAGCGGACTACAATTACAGGCAGAGGGCGTTCGCTATTTGATGGTCCAGTGTCCGGTGTAGCGGTATCCCTTAGCCTGAGGGCCATGATGTTCAGCTATATAAGTACCTCATTCATCAGTGGCAGCTCCTAATCGAAGGCCTGGTAGAAGAGCTCCGTTTTACAGGCCCTGCGGAATTGTAAAAGGTCCTGCAGGGCCCTGATGTCTTCCGGGAGCTCATTCCACC
This sequence comes from Lepidodactylus listeri, assembly GCA_029233225.1. Classification (NCBI taxonomy): domain Eukaryota; kingdom Metazoa; phylum Chordata; class Lepidosauria; order Squamata; family Gekkonidae; genus Lepidodactylus; species Lepidodactylus listeri. The sequence continues at coordinate 10,238,317 of JARCFY010000004.1, forward strand.
GGTATGGAGCCACCACTGAGAAGACCCTGGTTCTGGTAACAGCCAGTTGGGCATCTTTTGGAGAGTCAGGTGATTTTGTGACCCTAACCTCAGTGTTCTCTGGGGAACATTTGGGGAAAGGCGGTCCCTCAGGTAGGCAGGCCCCCAACCATATAGGGCTTTAAAGATCAAAACCATCACCTTGAAGCAAATCCAGTATTTTATAGACAGCCAGTGCAATGCCTTCAGCACAGGCCAGATGTGCTCTCATACAGAGAGACCCATCAACAGCCTGGCTGTCGCATTCTGCACTAGCTGCAGCTTCTGGAACAAGGGCAGCCCCATGTAGAGAGTGTTGTAGTAGTCCAGTCTCGAGGTAACCATAGCATGGATCACCATCACCAGGTCATTGCATTCAAGGAAGGGAACCAACTGCCTGATCAGCCTTGGGTGGTAAAACGCTGCCTTGGCAGCGGCTGCTACCTGGGCCCCCATTGTTAAGGCAGTATCCAAGAGCACTCCCACACTCCTGAAACTCGGTGTGGGCACCAGCCCCATCGAAGGTTGGTGGTGGGATCCCTACCCCCGACCCGCTCCAACCCAGGCACAGGACCTCTGTCTTCATCAGATTCAATTTCAATCCCTCAGCGGGGAGAGGAAGGGAAGGAGATTGTAAGCCACCCTGAGGCCAATTTCGCACTGGCCAGTTGCCTCTCGTTCTCTCCGGAATTTCCCCTCCCAGTTTCCTTTGGAGTATTTTCTTCATTTTCCCACATCATTTTCCCACTTGGAACCTCAGCCCTTTCGAGCGTGACGAAAGGTTTTCTCCAAAAAAATTTAGAAACTCCCACAACGGGGCGGCCCTGACGAAAGGCAGGCGAGTGGGCGTGTTTTCATTTTGGGTTCTCCCCCGGAGCAAACAGGACAATCCTCTAAAAACAGGATTTGTTTGCTCCAGGGAAACTCCGGTGCAGCATGAGGGCAAACCAGGGATACTCCAGAGCAAAACGTGAGCCCGGAGCAACTGGTGTGAAATCGACCAGAAGCTCCGGTGCAAGCATGAGGGCAAACCTGGGGCAAACGCTAGTGCGAAATCGGCCTGAGACTCCGAGTGAAGGGCGGGGTATAAATCCTATCTCCTCCTCCTCCTCCTCCTCCTCTTCTTCTTCTTCTTCTTCTTCATCTTCTTCCCCAACCAAGAGTTGGCAACGGTACTGGAGTGTCTTCCTCGTGCCTTCATTAAACCTTGGATGCGATTTCTCTGTCTGGCAACGTTCCCCTTGCAGGCCTATTAGCAGGAGCAGGTTCGCTATGCCGAGCTGCGTTTTCCGGATGTAAAAATTTTGACAGACGGCTGGGTGTCGAAAGCCCTCAAGTCATTACAAAATAAATTACTGTATTAAAGGCACTGTTTGAGAGCCACCAAGCAAATGTTAGACTTCATTGGAACAGAGAATAAAGCTCTCTTCGGGAAGCGAGGGCATTCTCTGACGCTTTGAGAAAATCACCCCAAAAAGAGAGAGAGATGAAAGGTAGAGCAGCTACCAGGTGTTGGCAAATATGGATCTGGAGAGCAGATTAGTGGAGAAATTTTGAGTGAAGCACACACACACACACACACAACACAGCACAAAGTTTGTACAGGCATCGGGGAATATGGAGTGGAGGGTGACACTAGCATGGATTGGCTGTTTGATTTCCTAGGAAACTTCTTATCCCCTGATAGTTATTCCTAAGAGTTGGAGAAGCAACAGTCTGCAAAGAATCTAGTTAATGTGAATATTGCTAATAGAGTCATTTAGTCCACTTGTACTCTGGGAGGAGCTGTGGTGTATTCCCTAGTGGTCGGAGTTTATTGAATCTTTTCTCTTGCTGCTCGGCATATCTCCTGTTGTTTGTCTCTCTGCTGTGTGTTAGTATGTGCTAATGCTTGGACTCCAAACATCTCTGTGTTGTATCAGGGACCTGCAGTCATTGTCTTTTGCAAGTCCCATTGCAGTAAAAGCCACTAAAAGCAAACTCCAAAGTATGAGATTGGATTATTTCTCAAACCCTGCCAACAATAAGAACATAGGAACATCAGAAGAGCCCTGATGGCTCAGAACTGTGGGCCATCTAGTCCAGCGTCCTGTCTCACACAGTGGTCAACCAATTCCTCTGGAAGGCCAACAAACAGGGCATAGAGGCCGAGGCCTTCATAAGAACATCGGAAGAGCCCTGCTGGATCAGACCAGTGGCTCCATCTAGTCCAGCATCCTGTCTCACACAGTGGCCAACCAGTTCCTCTGGAAGGCCAACAAACAGGGCATAGAGGCCGAGGCCTTCATAAGAACATCGGAAGAGCCCTGCTGGATCAGACCAGTGGTCCATCTAGTCCAGCATCCTGTCTCACACAGTGGCCAGCCAGTTCCTCTGGAGGGCCAACAACAGGGCACAGAGGCCGAGGCCTTCATAAGAACATCGGAAGAGCCCTGCTGGGTCAGACCATTGGCTCCATCTACTCCAGCATCCTGTCTCACACAGTAGTCAACCAGTTCCTCTGGAGGGCCAGCAACAGGGCATGGAGGCTGAGGCCTTCATAAGAACATCAGAAGAGCCCTGCTGGATGAGACCACTGAGGGTCCATCTAGTCCAGCATCCTGTCTCACACAGTGGCCAGCCTGTTCCTCTGGAGGGCCAACAACAGGGCAGAGAGACCAAGGCCTTCCCCTGAGAAGAACATCAGAAGAGCCCTGCTGGATCAGACCACTGAGGGTCCATCTAGTCCAGCATCCTGTCTCACACAGTGGCCAACCAGTTCCTCTGGAGGGCCAGCAACAGGGCATAAAAGAGGCCGAGGCCTTCCCTAGATGCTTCTTCCTGGTACTGGGATTCACAGGTTGACTGCCTATGAACATGGACACAGACAATGTTAGAAGGCAATCCCGGAGAGAAGTACCCAAGTACCAACAAAAGCTAAAAATCATTCAAGTCTTTGACGTTGCTGTGAGCACATGGTCCCACAGGATGGGAGCTAGAATCTTGAGAGATAATCACTTCCACAATCTAATTACTTGTATGTGTATATAGACTCCAATTTCTTTTCAATTTCCAGTGGGATGTGCTGGTTGCTGATCTCCACCCTGCCATCTCTCTTATTTGATCACATATCCTCACAGTGCCCTCTTCCCCTTTGAAAGTAAACAGTCCTTTCAATCTTTCTTCAAGAGGAAAGATTCTCATGCCCTTAATTGTTTCTTGCTCGCTCTCTCTCTCTCTCCCCCCTCCCTCCCTCTTTCTTTTTGTTCTTTTTTTTTTTGCCTCCCTTGTTTGAATTGTCCTCTTGTTCTGCAATTTCCTTCGAGAGATGAAGCGACCTTACGGTTTGCAAGGTTCCACTTAAGGTCCTGAGTGAATCAAACCTGTTCTTCTTTGGAATCGCCGGATCAGGAGAGGCAGAGATAAGGAAATACGGACTTGGAACACGGAGCACCAGATATGCTATAATGTCTTTCCACAGTTTATCAGACATTTCATATTTAAGTGTTCCCAAATGGTCATTTTTAGCAGGGGTCCGTTGGAGCAGGAGCGCACAGGAGCGCAGCTCCGGGAGTGAGGAGCCCAGGGGGCGGGCACATGACCAAGCCCCGCCCCCTCCTCGGCTTCCTTGATCAGTGCAGAGGCGCAGTGCCCCGGGGAAAGCCCTGCTAGGGTCTTTATTGTTCCTTTTATGACTGTGTGCTGCTTTTTCAGAGACTTGCTCAAGGTGGCATTTAAATTTTCTAAGTATACCTTTTTTCATCTGGGCACATGGCACATAAGTGCTGGAGAAATTTCACCAACCCTTCAGCAGCTTCCACCCCATCAGTTTGGTGTAGTGGTCAGGAGTTGTACTCTAATCTGGGAGAACCGGGTTTGATCCCCCACTCCTCCACATGCAGCTGCTGCTGTGACCTTGGGCCTCTCAGAGCTGTTCTCTCATGAGCAGTTTTCAAAAGACCTCTCTCAGCCAGACCTACCTCACAGGGTGTCTTGTTGTGGGGAGGGGAAGGGGAAGGGATGGGTGGTGCACATGTCCTGGGTATCTCAAGTCTACTTGAAACCTGGTGGTTTCAAGGGAGCAGGAAGAGAATGAGGGTGTGTTCTTTACGCTTATTTTTATTGCACAAAGTATTGGATGGGGAAGGGAATGGAGGAAGAGCAGGTCAGTTTCACTCACCTGTGGAGTGGAGCCTGAGGGGTGGGTGTTGCCTTCTGACACACTTCCGGTATGTTAGGGGGTGTGGCATATGCAAATGAGTTAAGCAAATGAGTTATGCTAATGAGCTCCTGCACCGCATTTTCTACAAAATGACCCCTGATTCTTAGGATAACATATTCCCCATCTGTGCCCAGTTACCAGGGCCAGTCATTTTTGAGGTACCTTTCCCTAGCTGATCATCAGTTTGGATCCTGTGTATGAAGACTTCACACTAACAGCAGAGCTCTTCCCCCCCCCCCATCAAGTCACAGCTGACTTATGGTGACCCCTCAGGGTTTTCAAGGCAACAGACATTCAGAAGTAGTTTGTTGGGATGTCCATGAACCAGCTCATGAACTAAAGCGGATGACAAATTTCAGGCAGTTTGTGGTTCATGAAGTCAAGTTCATGGCAGTTCAACCAGCACAAACTTTCCACAAACTTTCAAGTTGTTCGCGGAGGTTCGTGCTGGTTCATAGGCAGATACATTTCCAGACTGACTGTCTCTGCTCATTCTAAATGTTTACCCAGATTCAAAGCAAGAACTTGGGGGACATGTAGAGGAGCCTCCAGGGGTGTTCCCCTGCGACTTTGATGCCTCTAGCTCACACAGGACCCATTCTCTACCCTTCTATACTTTCTGAACCTGCACATGTCAAAATGATCGCCTGCCTTTTTGACAGGTGCCATTTCAAGAGATTCAGGAGTGTATACATTGGATCTGTGCAAGCCAGAGACACCAAATCCACAGGGAATCTCTGGCTCATTCACCTCTACCTGCTGGCCAAGTTTGGTGGGAATTGGATTTATGGGGTCTGAGTTACGAACCCCCAAAGAAGAAGCATGCAAAACAGAGCGAAAATTACACTAAGCTAACACGGCCTGACGAAACTGGTTCCCTAGCTGAATGGCTGACAGTTTTTCAAGATCTTGGGCCATGTCGGCCTGACATGAGCCTATCTTGCAAGTGACTCCTCCACTCGCTCCTGGGGAAATGATCGTACCTCTGCCATCAGGGTTTTATCAATCACACCGCAATCGCACCCCCTTGTGCAGATAGAGGCTTCTTTTACACTCTGGCCAGTGCTAAGTCAATCCGTGGATTCCTTTTGCTGGAGAAACTCAACTGATCTCTTCGGGGCTTTGTGATTTGCTGCCCTGCTCTCTCTCTTACTAGAAAGGCAGCCCAGGGGAATGCCTGATTCGGGAGCTTAATTAAAACGGAATCGTGGGGATCAGGATGCACACCATGACAGGGTACAACTGCGAGTGTCTATTCTATATGTGAAGTATTGGAATGCCTGCGATGAACAAATGACTTGCTGTGCTTCTTAATTAAATCTGTGAAGTTTTCATTTTGGGGGGTAAATTCTGTACGGCAGTATTAAACCTGCTATTAAAGCTATTATTGAGAGTCAGTGTGGTGCATTGATTAGAATGTCAAACTCTGACCAGGGATACCTCAGTTCAAACCCCATGAAATATCCTCATTGACCTTGGGCCGATCATACCTCTTCAGATTAACCTAACCTACTTTACAGGGTTGTTGTGTGGATTATAATAGGAGCATATGCACAGTTCCGGGCTACTTGGAAGTTAGGCAGAATATAAATGTAATGAATTTAAATATATATATATATATATTTGTCCCCTTCATTTTTGTTGCTCTAGGAAGCCAAAAGAGCCAGTTTTGTGTAGTGGTTGACTCTAATCTGGGAGAACCGGGTTTGATTCCCCACTTCTCCTCTTGCAGCTGCTGGCTGACCTTGGGCAAGCCATAGTTCTGACAAGAGCAGCCCTTGAAAGAGCTCTCTCAGCCCCACCTACCTCACAAGGTGTCTGTTGTGGGGAGGGGAAGGGAAAGGAGTTTGTAAGCCAATCTGAGACTCCTAATGAAGGGCAGGGTATAAATCCAGTCTCTTCCTCCTCTTCCTCCTCCTCTTCTTTTTCTTTCTCTACCTCCTCCTCCTCCTCCTCCTCTTCTTCATCCTCCTCTTCTTCTTTCTCCTTATTCTCTTCCTCCTCCTCTTCTTCCTCCTCCTCTTCTTCCTCCTCCTCCTCCTCTTCTTCTTCTTCCTTTTCCTCCTCCTCTTCTTCCTCTGCCTCTTCTTCTTTCTCCTCCTCCTCTTCTTTCTCCTCCTCTTCTTCCTTCTCCTCTTCTTCCTCTTCCTCTTCTTTTTCTTCTTCCTCATCCTCTTCTTCTTTCACTAGTTTATAGACCAATCAACAGAAGCCTTTTTTTTTTCGAGTGCCACCCTTTCTTCAAAGAGCTCAGAGTGGAGCACATGGCCCTTCCCTCCCACTTCATCACCACGACAGCTCCGTGAGGTAGGGCAGGCCCAACGACACTCTGAGTTCCATGACAGAACGGGGATTTGAACTTGTACCACCCAGGTTTCAACCCAGCCCATCTAACCACTGTACCATATGGAAATATGCATGATTTTTGTTCTCCCGGTAGTCCCATGCTGTCCTGCCCATCTCGTGAGATCTCAGAAGCTAAGCAGGGTCAGCCCTGGTTAATACAGGGATAGGAGACCACTAAGGAAGTCCAGGGGTGCTACACAGAGGAAGGCAATAGCAAACCTCCTCTGAACATCTCTTGCCTTGAAAACCCTACTGGATCGCCAGAAGCTGGCTGTAACTTGACGCACCCCGCAAAAAAAAAAAGTCCCATGCTTCCATGCTTCTAGAGATTGGGAAACATCCAGAAGTCCTGATAAACACAGTATTGTTAATATTTTGTTTTGATTCCAAAATGCCTAAAGGTGTCTAGACTCCTGCTGCTTCTTGGTCGGCAAACCTCCCGCTGTGTCATCGCCCCAAACCAGCCGTCTGCTTTTGCTGTCTGCTTTCCATGCTCACACATTCATTTCGAGGTCATCCGTGTGGCTGTCGAGCATCTTGGAGCATCTCCAGTTTGCTGCCTTCTCCCATGTCTCTCCAGCGACGACAATGCCCAACAAGACTGCCAGCCAATTTGCTCTGAGTGATCGCTTGTACCCCATTTGTTCCAGAAGAAGACGCCTTCCGCTGGCGCTTGGAAATTGTTTCCATTACTTGGTGCAATTAAATCCAAGATGTGGAGTGGAAATCATTTCATTTTCTTGAAGGGAGGTCTTCAGAAATATTCTCTACACATGGTTCGGGAAGCAAGACCTTTCATTCTCCCAGACACCCCCCTCCAACTGCGCTTGTGCCAAATTACGTAGCCTAGCTGGAGACTTTTAATGGGAAATGTTGAGAAAATGCCCACTTCCTGGGTATAAGCAATTGTCTGTCTAATAATATTGTTTACTGTAATGATGATAATCATTTTTGAAGAGTAGGCACAAAAGAGTCAGCCCTACTTATTACAATCATAGAAGGCCGTCTTGGTTATTTTTAGAGCTTATCACATAAATACAAACATGAGACATCGTGTCAGAATGCATGGCGCCTTCTTATACTCAATCAGATCCCTGGTCAATTAATTTTACCATTGCGATGCAGAGGGGAATTTCTTTTCCCAAAGTTCACTTAAAAAAAAAAAAAGATATAGCTGCTGATTCCCAGAGTTTAGTCCAGTAGCAGCTTCTAGGGGGCCGTGGTGGCTTAGAGGTTAAGATGCTGAAATGCTGATCGGAAGGTCTGTAGTTTGGCGGTTCGAGACCTGAGTGATGGAGTGAGCTCCCGTCTCTGGCCCCAGCTCTCGCCAACCTAGCAGTTTGAAAGCAATAAATTGCAAGTAGATAAATAGGTATTGCTTTGGCGGGGAGGCAACAGTGTTCCGTGTGCCTCGGTGTTTAGTCATTCCGGCCATATGACCACAGAGAAGTCTTCGGACAACGCTGGCTCTTCGGCTCAGAAATGGAAATGAGCACTGCCGCCTAGAGTCAGATTCAACTGGCTTTCGAGCAAGGGAAACCTCTATCTTTTACCTTTACTAGCACCTTATAGACCAGGGTTGGCCAAACTTGCTTAACGTAAGAGCCACACAGAATAAATATCAGATGTCTGAGAGCCACAAGACATGAACAAATATTGCATACACATTTTTATTGAAAAATATGCAAATTTGCGTTTTATTGACAACCCTACTGTGAAGTAGTGTCCAGCAGCTTAGGACAAGCCTGTGCATGGATGTCGATAAAGAGGAAGAGGTAAGTGTGAAGGCCAGCTCATAAGCTATTTCCATAGTTTACAGATAATAATAATTTTGGCTGAATCTTGGGAGGGGGAGGAGGAGGGGAGAGGGAGAGGGAGGAGGAAACGAAGACAAAGAAGACGATGATGAAGAAGATGATGATGAAGAAGATGACGATGAAGGAGAAGACAAAGAAGAAGATGAAGAGGACAAAGAAGATGAAGACGAAGAACATAAAGAAGAAGACGAAGAAGAAGATGGAGACAACGAAGACAAAGAAGACAACAATGTCGAAGAAGAAGATGATGAAGAAAAAGAAGAATACAATGAGGAGGAGGAGATTGGATTTATAGCCCATCCTTCACTTGGAGTCTCAGAGCAGGTTATGATCTCCTTTCCCTTCTCCTTCCCACAACAGACACCCTGTGAGGTAGGTAGGGCTCAGAGAGCTCTTCTGAGAACTGCTCTTGAGAGAACAACTCTGAGAGAACTTGTGACTGACCCAAGGTCACTCCAGCAGATGCATGTGGGTGGGGAATCAAACCCAGTTCTCCCAGAATAGAGTCTCTGCTCCTAACCACTGCACCAAACTGGAGGGGCCCTGGCTTAGTGGTAGAGCATCTACTTGGCATGTAGAAGGTCCCAGGTTCAATCCCCAACGTCTCCAGTTAAAAGGATTTGGTTGGAGGGCATGTGAAACCACCTAAAACCATGGAGAACTGCTGCTAGTTTGAATAAACAATCCTGGTTTTGATAGACCGATGCCCAGGGAAATGCTAATTGCCACTTTGGGCTCAGGAAGCAATCATTCTCCAGGCCAGTTTGGCCAGGGATCCTGAAGGGGGGGGGGATTGTTGTTGTTGTTCTCTTCTTGGCATAGAGCAGGGGTCACTGGGTGTGTGGAGGAGAGGTATTTGTGACTTTCCTGTATTGTGCAAGGGGTTGGACTAGATGACCCTGGAGGTCCCTTCCAACTCTGTGATTCTATAATTCATACGTGCCCAGGGGTCCGTTGGAGGGGGAGCGCACAGGAGCGCAGCTCCGGGAGTGAGGAGCCCAGGGGGTGGACACATGACCAAGCCCCGCCCCCTCCTCGGCTTCCCCGAGCAGTGCAGAGGCGCAGCGTCCCGGGGAAAGCCCTGCTAGGGTCTTTATTGTTTTTAATGTTTTGTTTTAATATTGATAATTTTATCATTGTTCCTTTTATGACTGTGTGCTGCTTTTCCAGAGACTTGCTCAAGGTGGCATATAAATTTTCTAAGAATACCATTTTTTATCTGGGCAAATGGCACATAAGTACTGGAGAAATTTCACCAACCCTTCAGCAGCTTCCACCCCATCAGTTTGGTGTAGTGGTCAGGAGTTGGACTCTAATCTGGGAGAACCGGGTTTGATTCCCCACTCCTCTACATGCAGTTGCTGGTGTGACCTTGGGCCAGTCTCAAATTCTCTCAGAGCTGTTCTCTCATGAGCAGCTCTCAAAAGACCTCTCTCAGCCCCACCTACCTCACAGGGTGTCTTGTTGTGAGGAGGGGAAGGGAAAGGGATGGGTGGTGCACATGTCCTGGGTATCTCAAGCCTACTTGAAACCTGGTGGTTTCAAAGGAGCAGGAAGAGAATGAGGGTGTGTTCTTTACGCTTATTTTCATTGCCCAAAGTATTGGATGGGGAAGGGAATGGAGGAAGAGCAGGTCAGTTTCACTCACCTGTGGAGTGGAGCCCGAGGAGTGGGTGTTGCCTTCTGACACACTTCCGGTATGTTAGGGGGTGTGGCATATGCAAATGAGTTATGCAAATGAGTTATGCAAATGAGTTATGCAAATGAGCTCCTGCACCTCTTTTTCTACGAAATGACCCCTGTACGTGCCATTCTTTCTCTGCCTACTGGTCCAAAAAACCGAAGCCTAGCCAAGAGTCAGGCTTTTCCCCAGGGCTGATTCACTAGCCCATTTATCTCTAGCTGTTTTTCATGATCCAGAAAGGAAGGGAACAGGGTGACATGGAAACAGTTAACACAGGGGAAAAAATCAGGCGCTACAAAGTGCCGTTTCCAAACTTCTTTCTTTCCTTTCTCTCCCGCCCCTTCCATTAAAGCTATCTCCTTTATAGCCAGATAAATGTTTGCTTTCAGCCATCTGTCAGCACCGAATGCTCGGCAATGTTAATCCCAAGTGATGGATGTGCCCTGTGGATATCCAGAAGGGTACCTCTGGGGTCATTATTCACTGTTCCCTTTTAAAGGTGATGTGGGGAATTTATAACAACCCCCCCCCGCCGCCCGCCTTTCTAGGTTCAAGCGGAAGGGTCTGATGGACAATGCCATTCCCTTTCGATTCAGCGCAATTGTAGTGGTGATTACAACAGTCAGAATGGAGAGGGGTTGAGGGACTCGAGGTTGTGATGTGCATAGGTCTGGGTCCTGTTTGGCACGAGCGGGGCAGCACTCACAGAAGTGGACTCTCTGACCCTCTCGTTGTGACTTCCTGTGCCTCCAAAATCATGCCTCTCCCCCCCCATTGATGGACACTGGGAACGGCATGTGGGTCAAAGTAGGAGAAGATAACCAATTAAGAGCCAAGTCCTTGATTCCTTTATTCTATATTTCATGCTCACAGACCAATGGGTCATAAGCAAACAGGTCTGATAGCCAGGGGTCATTTCGTAGAAAAAGAGGTGCAGGAGCTCATTAGCATAACTCATTCGCATAACTCATTTGCATACGCCACACCCCCTAACATGCCGGAAGTGTGTCAGAAGGCAACACCCACCCCTCAGGCTCCACCCCACAGGTGAGTGAAACTGACCTGCTCTTCCTCCATTCCCTTCCCCAGCCAATACTTTGTGCCATAAAAATAAGCGTAAAGAACACACCCTCATTCTCTTCCTGCTCCCTTGAAACCACCAGGTTTCAAGTAGACTTGAGATACCCAGGACATGTGCACCACCCATCCCTTTCCCTTCCCTTCCCCACAACAAGACACCCTGTGAGGCAGGTGGGGCTGAGAGAGGTCTTTTGAGAGCTGCTCATGAGAGAACAGCTCTGAGAGAACTTGCGACTGGCCCAAGGTCACACCAGCAGCTGCATGTGGAGGAGTGGGGAATCAAACCCAGTTCTCCCAGATTAGAGTCTGACTCCTGACCACTACACCAAACTGATGGGATGGAAGCTGCTGAAGGGTTGGTGAAATTTCTCCAGTACTTATGTGCCATGTGCCCAGATAAAAAATGGTATACTTAGAAAATTTATATGCCACCTTGAGCAAGTCTCTGGAAAAGCAGCACACAGTCATAAAAGGAACAATGGTAAAATTATCAATATTAAAACAAAACATTAAAAACAATAAGGACCCTAGCAGGGCTTTCCCCGGGGCGCTGCGCCTCTGCACTGCTCGGAAAAGCCGAGGAGGGGGAGGGGCTTGGTCATGTGCCCGCCCCCTGGGCTCCTCACTCCTGAAGCTGCGCTCCTGTGCCCTCCCGCTCCAATGGACCCCTGGTCTTTAAGGTGCTACCGGACTCTTGCTCTTTCCAACTGCTACAAACAGACTAACGCAGGGACCCATCTTGATCTATCTCCTGCCAAACAAAAACCCTTCTCCATAATCCAGCTGCCTGAATGCACCTTTTCTTGGCACAGAATTTGACCACTCGAACACTTTAGCCAAGAAAACCATCTGCCTTCAGCCTGGTGGAAGCTCTCCTCCCACCCATCAATAAAACAAACACTCATATTAAATTTTAGAGTATTCCACGATCATTCATTTAAGTATGCATTATAAACTTGATGTTGACCCCTTCCTTATCTCATTTGTGACAATAAATTAATTATTTCTTATTGTCATTTGTTGTACTGATCGGGGAGGGGGGAGTACACATTCTGAAATGTACGGGTATACTTATTTTTGAAGCTATTTTGGTCCCACTAGGTTCCCATACTAATGCAGGAAACTTCATTTCCCTCTTGAGAGTTCCGGCACCTATTTTTCAAAATAAGAAAAAAAAAAACCCACCCTGCTAATAATATTAAAGATACCTTTTCCTTATAGCACTTCGTCCTATAGTCTGCTTCCTTTAATGTCTTAAAAAGCAATTATATTGTGATTTTGATTATATGCAAATATATTAAAAATTAAAATTAAAATTAAATGCTCAGTAAATTTAAATTTAAATTAAATGATCAATTCATCGGTCATTTCCCCCCAGGTATTTCTCTCCTGGAGTGGAAATCTTCAAGCAGAGATAGGGTAGCCATCTGGTAGGAAACCTTAACTTTTTATCTAACGCAGGGGTCCGTCGGAGCGGGAGCGCACAGGAGCGCAGCTCCGGGAGTGAGGAGCCCGGGGGGCGGGCACATGACCAAGCCCCGCCCCCTCCTCGGCTTCCCCGAGCAGTGCAGAGGCACAGCGCCCCGGGGAAAGCCCTACTAGGGTCTTTATTGATTTTAATGTTTTGTTTTAATATTGATAATTTCATCATTGTTCCTTTTATGACTGTGTGCTGCTTTTCCAGAGACTTGCTCAAGGTGGCATATGAATTTTCTAAGTATACCATTTTTTATCTGGGCACATGGCACATAAGTGCTGGAGAAATTTCACCAACCCTTCAGCAGCTTCCACCCCATCAGTTTGGTGTAGTGGTCAGGAGTTGGGCTCTAATCTGGGAGAACCGGGTTTGATTCCCCACTCCTCCACATGCAGCTGCTGGTGTGACCTTGGGCCAGTCACAAGTTCTCTCAGAGCTGTTCTCTCATGAGCAGTTCTCAAAAGACCTCTCTCAGCCCCACCTCCCTCACAGGGTGTGTTGTTGTGGGGAGGGGAAGGGAAAGGGATGGGTGGTGCACCTGTCCTGGGTATCTCAAGTCTACTTGAAACCTGGTGGTTTCAAGGGAGCAGGAAGAGAATGAGGGTGTGTTCTTTACGCTTATTTTTATGGCACAAAGTATTGGATGGGGAAGGGAATGGAGGAAGAGCAGGTCAGTTTCACTCACCTGTGGAGTGGAGCCTGAGGGGTGGGTGTTGCCTTCTGACACACGTTTGGTATGTTAGGGGGTGTGGCATATGCAAATGAGTTATGCTAATGAGCTCCTGCACCTCTTTTTCTACTAAATGACCCCTGATCTAACGTATTGAGAATGGGGTTGAATTGGTGACCTAAAAGCCCAGGATTCTATCTATAAAATTTAATTGATTGGTTATCCTATTTCTATCTAGATACTGGCTGCATAACCCATGAATCAAAATAGACTCAACTTACCAATGGTGGGATCGTGGTAATCAGGGAACCGATGGCTTATGAACTGCATCGTCATGGCTGAAAAGAAATGGGGGGGGGGAACATGAGTCATCAATGGCATCTGCGACATACAGTCAAGCCACAGTCATGGAGCAGGCATTTGCGAACAATGGCAAATCAATGACACCGCACAGGAGAGAATCCCGCTTTATTAGAACTCATGCAGACTTAGTGGGAAAATACCTTCTCAAGACCTCCCAGTTTATTTACAGTGATTTACTTTGCATTGCTTTTGGGCTGCCGAAATCCCTGACCCCCGTTGCCTGAGCTGGGGTGCCCTGGAATGTTCATGAACATTCCAACAACTCAAGAACGCTGCCGTCAACCTATTTTCCATCAAACTCCTGCTGGAAAAAAAGAAAGATTAGTTGTGTCTATGCTGAAAACTTCTGACATGACTTGATAAATGTAGCTGTTGTAGTCAAGAGGAGGCTGGGGGCAGAACCCAGATGGAAGAGAAGCAAGATTTTCTCTCATGCTATAAAAGAGCAATCCAGACATCATCTCAAAACCAGATCACATGATTTGCCCAACTTGATGGGACCCCATGGAAACGATCTCCGCCCTCTGAACTTTAATCCAACTAGACCCACCCCACAACACTCAGAGAAAATGGAATGAGGAAGAAGAAACTGAGCGAAGAATAGAATGATAAGAAACCTGCAGCTCTGAGAAAGAATCAGCAGAGGAGATAGGGAACTGAGGTAGGTGTAGCCATAATAGGAAAGGGAGGGGGTTGAAGAAACCATTACGGTCAGGAGGAGTTATATGTTGTGTGTATCCAGCCTACGTCAGGAGAAAGCTTCTTGTGTTGGAAGGAGGAGTAGTCTCAGAATGTCTTACAATCTCCTCTCCCTTCCTCTACCTACAACCAACACCCTGTGAGGTAGGTGGGGCTGAGAGAGCTCTTCCAGGAACTGCTCTTGAGAGAACAGCTCTGAAAGAACTTGTGACTGCCCCAAGGTCACACCAGCAGCTGCATATGGAGGAGTGGGGAATCAAACCCAATTCTTTCAGATTATAGCCCATACTCTTAACCACTACACCAAGATGGCTCTCCTGGTGGGAAATGGTGAGAACTGCTGACATGATCAAAATGATTCCATGGGATCCAGCTTGAGGAAATGGGGCAAATTTATCCCAGCTTTCTTCCAAGAAGCTGAGATTCTCTCTTCATGTTATCAACACAACAACCCAAAAAGGTAGATTAGGCAGAGACAGTGGCTGATCCAGGAGGCCCAGAGTCATACAGTGAGCTTTGTGGGTAAGCAGAGTAGTACTCTAACCACTACAGCATACTAGTCCACCAGTGGCGTAGAACTGGGGAAATCACAGACAAGAAGAAGAGGAGGAGGAGGAGGAGATTGGATTTATATCCCACCCTTCACTCATCTGGAGTCTCAGAGCGGCTTACAAACTCCTTTCCCTTCCCCTCCCCACAACAGACACCCTGGGAGGTAGGTGGGGCTGAGAGAGCTCTGAGACAACTGTCCTTGAGAGAACAGCTGGTACAGAGCTATGGCTTGCCCCAGGTCATCCAGCAGGTGCAAGTGGAGGAGTGGGGAATCAAACCCGGTTCTCCCAGATTAGAGTCCGCGCACTTAACCACTACACCAAACTGGCTTGAAGGGAGAAGCAGACACAGAGAAAGCAAGATACACGTGGAATTCACTGCCACAGGAGGTGGTGGCGGCTACAAGCATTGACGGTTTCAAGAGGGAAGTAGATAAACATATGGAGCAGAGGTCCATCAGTGGCTATTAGCCACTAGGTGTAGATAGGAATTCTCAGGTCGAGGACAGACTGTTGTTCTGCCGTGCTACTGGAGCGCGGCAGAACACGCAAGTGTGAACTGCCTCACAGCACGGTATTCAGACGCCGCCACAGGGAAGCCACCCACAGCGTCCACACTGCGGGCAGCTTCCGGCAGCGGTAGCAGAACGCCGCACAGCTCCGCCCGCCCGCGCACGTTCACACCTGCTGGAAGTGGGTGGAACGCGCACGCAGCCGCCGGGACACCACTTGGAAGTGGTGCCCAGCTGCTGCGGGAGGAGCACGTAACCGGATGAGGTAAGTCCGGGACGCCTCCACGGGGCAGATGCGACAGTCTGGACACCTGCTCTGCCTCCGCTCAGTCTGGGGCAAGTAATTCTCTGTATTCTTGGTGTTTGGGGGGGGGGCAACAGTGGGAGGGCTTCCTGCCCCCACTCCTGGACCTCCTGAGGGCACCTGGTGTTTTTGGCCACTGTGTGACAGAGTGTTGGACTGGATGGGCCATTGGCCTGATCCAACGTTGGCTTCTCTTATGTTCTCTTAAGACAAGAGCCCAACTGAAAGGAAGGAAATGGATACGCAAGAGATTGGAAGATTGGCCCAGTAAGGGAGCATAGGGGTACGAGGTGTTGAGAGACCCAGTGGAGAGGTTTGTTAAGAGAAGTCTTCCCATTGTGGCTTCTTTGCTCACCATTGCACTAAAACTAGCGTTATCCACCTCCAGGTGGGACCTGAAGTTCACCAGGAATGACAGCTGATCTACAGACTACACAGAGATCAGTTCCCCCGGAGAAAACGGCAGCTATGTAAGGCAGCCTCTACGGTTGCCAGCCTCCAGATGGGGCCAGGAGATCTTCCGCTTTTGCAACTGATCTCCAGCTGACAGAGATCAGCTTCCCTAGAGAAAATGGCTGCTTTGAAGGGTGGACTCTATGGCATTGTACCATGCCGAGGCCCCTCCCCTCCCCATGCCCCGCCCTCTCCTGGCTCCACCCCCAATGTCTCCAGGTATTTTCCAACCCAGTCCTGGCAACTTTAGTAGACTCTACGGCATTGTATTCCCACTGAAATTCCTCCCTTCCCAAATTCCACCCTCCCCCAACACTGCCCTCAAATCTTCAGGAATTTCCCAAGCCTGAGATCCAACATAATAATGGAACAGGGACTGAAATTTCACATCGTTATGCCAGCTGACTAGGGCTTCCAACTGTCCCTTTACTAGCAGTTTAATGAGTGGAAACGGGCCTCTGAAATTAAATGACGTCACCCGATAATTGCTTGTAAACTGATGTTAAAGGGACAGTGAGGGGGACTAATTTCAAAGCTGGCAGCCTTACAGACAACCCAACGTCTATTTACCAGGATTATTTTAGTTACAGTTTCTATCCCGAGCTCTGGGCTGGAGTTCATTCCCTGAAATGTGCAACGAAGTCGTTGCAAGATAATCTCGCGCAGCACGACTGGCAGGCCATGTCCAATTTGAAATTTAATTTCGTGCTAATGTTACCGATTGCGGTCTTCTTTTCTGGATCATCTCATAGTGAGCGGAGGGTTAACCAGATGATCACAGAGGCTACGGATCACCAAGATTAAACATTTATTACCATGTTAATAAATCATTGCACCTGCGGTCTGGGCAAACATAAATGTTAAGGCGCATCATTATAAATTCATAGCTGCTCCACCAGGATTGTGGTTTAAAGAAGCTCATTTACAATATAGGCATTGTGGATTGAGAACGTCTCTTCCCGGGTTTTCAGGGCTCATTTCCATCATATCGGCGCTGAAATTCCTTTTCTTGCCCTGGGCTTCTTGATTGAAATGGACTTTGGCTGGGAACACCTCAGCCTATTTTAGCCAACTTTGATCACCGTTTTTAAAAAGGCAAAAGTAGTAGTTGTTTTTTTGTCATAGTGGCACGACTGAGGTGAGCTGAGAGGTGCTTGAGCCAGTTTGGTGTCGTGGTTAGGAGCGTAAATTCTAATCTGGGAGAAATGGGTTTGATTCCCCACGCGACCACCTGCAGCTGCCGGTGTGACCTTGGGTCAGTCACAAGTTCTCTCAAAGCTGTTCTCTCAAGGGCAGTTCTTGAGAGGGCTCTCTCAGCCCAAAGGAGATTGTAAGCCGCTCTGAGACTCCTTTAGGTAGTGAAGGGTGGGGTATATATCCAGTTTCTTCTTCTTGATCTCACTTAAGTAGAGGGATGGATGAGTACCAGCAAGACCTGAAGTCTGAACCCTTGCTTGGGCAAGAAAGTAAATTTTTTTCTGCCATTAGATGACAGCTGACTTGCAGTGACCCCCAAGGGTCTTCCTTAGTGGTCTCCTATCTAAGTACTAACCAGAGTTGACTCTGCTTATCTTCTAGCCAAATCCGGGCAAGAAAGTTCCCTTGGGGGGAAGGCTATTCTCTCCAAGCCTAGCCTACCTGCTAGGGTAGTTGTGAAGAAGAAACAGGGACGACCTTAAGACCAGGGGTCCATTGGAGCGGGAGAGCACAGAAGCGCAGCTCCGGGAGTGAGGAGCCCAGGGGGCGGGCACATGACCAAGCCCCGCCCCCTCCTCGGCTTCCCCGAGCAGTGCAGAGGCGCAGCGCCCCGGGGAAAGCCCTGCTAGGGTCTTTATTGATTTTAATGTTTTGTTTTAATATTGATAATTTTATCATTGTTCCTTTTATGACTGTGTGCTGCTTTTCCAGAGACTTGCTCAAGGTGGCATATACATTTTCTAAGTATACCATTTTTTATCTGGGCACATGGCACATAAGTACTGGAGAAATTTCACCAACGCTTCAGCAGCGTCCACCCCATCAGTTTGGTGTAGTGGTCAGGAGTTGGACTCTAATCTGGGAGAACCGGGTTTGAGTCCCCACTCCTCCACATGCAGCTGCTGGTGTGACCTTGGGCCAGTCACAAGTTCTCTCAGAGCTGTTCTCTCATGAGCAGTTCTCAAAAGACCTCTCTCAGCCCCACCTACCTCACAGGGTGTCTTGTTGTGGGGAGGGGAAGGGAAATTGATGGGTGGTGCACATGTCCTGGGTATCTCAAGTCTACTTGAAACCTGGTGGTTTCAAGGGAGCAGGAAGAGAATGAGGGTGTGTTCTTGACCCTTATTTTTATTGCACAAAGTATTGGATGGGGAAGGGAATGGAGGAAGAGCAGGTCAGTTTCACTCACCTGTGGAGTGGCGCCTGAGGGGTGGGTGTTGCCTTCTGACACACTTCCGGTATGTTAGGGGGTGTGGCATATGCAAATGAGTTATGCTAATGAGTTATGCTAATGAGCTCCTGCACCTCTTTTTCTACGAAATGACCCCTGCTTAAGACTACCCTAAGTTTCTTGAATGATGTGATGCGAGCTACTGAAACTCCAGTCTTCTACGTGAAAGACACAGCTATGTATTAGGAAGCCATTATGCTTCACCTGTGCCCTGAAATCTGTCCTAAATCCCTAGCTAGGGTAAGATTTAGTGGTAATGCTGTTTAAAAAAACCAAAAAAAACCCCTCCCCTTTTCTCACATAGAATCATAGAGTTGGAAGGGACCTCCAGGGTAATCTAGTCCAACCCCCTGCACAAGGCAGGGAATTCACAAATACCTTCCCACCACCACCCACAGTAACTTCTGTTCCATGCCCAGAAGATGACAAAAAACCTCCAGGATCCCCAGCCAAACTGGTTTGGGGAAAAATTGTTTCCTGACCCTGAAGCGGTGATTGGCATTTATCTGGGCATGTAAGAAATGTCTCCAAGAACTAAGCACTTAGGCAACCCTTCCTGTCCTCCCTCTCATGATCTGCCTAAGTTCACAGAATCAGCATTTCTAGCTCCAACGGGTTTTTTTAAAAAAAATCTTTTACAAACATGGGTGCCTTGGCGTTTAATCATGCCGGCCACATGACCGCAGGAAAAGTCTTCGGACAGTGCTGGCTCTATGGCTTGGAAATGGAGATGAGCACCACCTCCTGGAGTTGGATTCGACTCGCTTCTGAGCAAGGAAAACCTTTACCTCCTACAGCGAAATTCAACCTTGGTTAAGCATCAACTGAGGTTCACAACATGGCAAACGTATGTGGTAGTTTTGAGAGGAGGCTGAGTAGGATGACGCTCTGATAGGGTTGCCACCTCTGCATTGGGAAATACCTGGAGATTTGGGGTGTGAAGCCTGTGGACAGCAAGATTTGGGGTGGGGAGGAACCTTACTAGCCATAGAATCCATCCTCCATTTTCTCCAAGGGACTGCTTTTGGTTGTCTGGGGGAAAGTTGTAATAGCAGGAGATCTCCAGGTACTACCTGGAGGTGGGAACCCTACACTCTTAGGCAGCTAGACTCTAGGTTCAAGGCTTTATTATATTTGGGACTATATTATTTTAATGTCCCTCAGGGTCCTCTGTAGCTGCCTAGAACCTTTCTAAAATGGCGTCTCCTGCACACTAGCCTCTCTTTATCTTTGAATCACCCAATTCATGAGAAAATGCCCAATTCATGAGAAAAGGGTGACACAGTTAATGATGAAGTGTTGGTAATATGTAAACTGCACATCCACACTGGTCTCTTCTTCAGACACTCTTACATATCGGGTGTACTTATGGGGTAAATTTAGTTATGAAATATTCGACTGGACAGACAAGACATGGGTGAAGGCAAAAACCCCCATGATTTACTCGATAGAAAAAAAAATAGGTTCTCAACAGAGTGTTATGTGTGGAAAGTTTCAACTTATATGGGTAAAATGACTCTCAGCCAGTGACCCAGCACTTACAATTGTTCCTCTAAGGGATTTAGTACTTGAAACTGGGCCAATCTACAATAAATAAACACTGAGGAGAGATTTTTCTCCCTTTCCTCAGAACATTTACCTCAGGTTAGGAGCAGTGTCCCCTCTAAGCTGAGTTAGTGTGAGCTAGCTCACAGTTTTTTAGCCTCCGGCTCACCCATTTCTGTCTTAGCTCAGGAAGGATGGCTCCAGAGCAGACTAATTTATGCAGTAGCCAAATCGCTCACTCACAGCTTTAATGCCAGTAGCTCATAAAGTAGACTTTTTGCTCACAAGACTCCGCAGTTTAGAGGGAACATTGGTTAGGAGGTTTACTAGACCTGGTTACCAGACACAAGTTTTCTCAAAGGCGTCGGCTTCCCCTTTCGCCTCCCAGTCCCTGGTTCTCAGAAACCACCCAGGTCGATTTGGCGGTTCTGACTTTTACCAGAATTGTCAGAATTGTAAGCTATCTCCAGCAGGGTCTCTGGAGAGGCGACCTATATATTTTCAAAGTAAATAAGACAAAATGGCAGGAGACCGTAAAGATTTCCTGAGTAAAAACAGGAGATACTGGAATACTGTGCATTTGGAATACTGTGAACCATTTGGAACACTGTGTACAGTTCTGGTCACCGCACCTCAAAAATATATATTGCAGCATTGGAAAAGGTGCAGAAAAGGGCAACTAGAATGAATAATGGGATGGAACACTTTCCCTATTAAGAAAAGTTAAAGGGGTTGGGGATCTTTAGTTTGGAGAAATTATGACTGAAGGGTGACATGATAGAGGTTTACAAAATGATGCAAGGGATAGAGAAAGGAGCCCTTTTCTCCCTTTCTCACAATACAAGAATTCATGGGCACTCAATGAAATTAAGGAACAGGAGGCTTGGAACACATAAAAGGAAGTACTTCTTCACCCGAAAAAGTAGTTAACACATGGAATTCACTGCTGCAGGAAGTGGTGGCAGCTACAGACATAGACAGCTTCAAGAGGGGATTGGATATGCATCTGGAGCCGAGGTCCATCGGTGGCTATTAAAGGTATAGATGGGACACTCTGTCTGGCGAAGTGATGCTCTGTGTTCTTGGTGCTTGAGGGGCAAGAGTGGGAAAGCTTCTAGTGTCCTGGCCCCACTGGTGGACCTCCTGATGGCACCTGGTATTTTTGGCCACTGTGTAGCACAGAGTGTTGGAATGGATGGGGCCATTGGCCTGATCCAACATGGCTTCTCTTATGTTCTTATGTCTGGGGCAAGTGATGCTCTGTATTCTTGGTGCTTGGGGGAGCCACAGTGGGAGGGCTTCTGGAGTTCTGACCCTGCTGGTGGATCTCCTGAGGGCACCTGGTGTTTTTGGCCACTGTGTGACAAAGAGTGTTGGACTGGATGGGCCACTGGCCTGATCCAACATGGCTTCTCTTATGTTCTTATGTCTGGGGCAAGTGATGCTCTGTATTCTTGGTGCTTGGGGGAGCCACAGTGGGAGGGCTTCTGGAGTTCTGACCCTGCTGGTGGATCTCCTGAGGGCACCTGGTGTTTTTGGCCACTGTGTGACAAAGAGTGTTGGACTGGATGGGCCACTGGCCTGATCCAACATGGCTTCTCTTATGTTCTTAAGAGCAGAGGTCCCATCAGTGGCTATTAGCCACAAGGTATAGATAGGAACGCTCAGTCTGGGGCAAGTGATGCTCTGTAATCTTGGGTGCTTGAGGGGCAACAGTGGGAGGGCTTCTGGAGTTCTTGCCCTGTTGGTGGACCTCCTGGTGGCACCTGGGTTTTGGCCACTGTGTGACACAGAGTGTTGGGCTGGATGGGCCATTGGCCTGATCCAACATTGGCTTCTCTTATGTTCCTATAGACCACAGGGAGGAGAATGCCATCGTTGTGCTAAGCTTAAAGTCTTTGAAACAAGGTACTTGACGTGATGGTGGGGCTGTTACTTTGATGTTAAACAAAGGAATTAAATGAAAAACGAGAACATCTTGCAATGAGCATAATACTAAGCTCTCTCTGCAATATGATAATACGGCAACAGAGGAATTGCTTTCTGATGACATGCGTTTTTTCGGACTCCTCAGAATAATAACCCCTAGTTCCAAACTGCGTTTATCGATAAATTAGGGACACTTATCTCTGATTTATGTATGCAGTTGAAAAGGACACTGTATTAAAGAGGCTTTTAAAGTAAAATGAGTCAACGGCGTACCGGCGTCTGGCTGGAATGGAAAGAAATACATGGAGAGGCAGAAGTGGATGACTGTAATAAATGGTGTGTTTATGGTATCAAAGGGGTGGGGCGGAGACAACGCTTCGAGTTAATTGCTGCAGTTATTTCTGAAAACCTGGATCTACAAGTCATCGTATAGATAAGTTCATGAATGTTGGATGAGAACTGGAAGTTCCGCCTATTTACAGGAGGCTTTTTCGCTGATCGCAGGTCTCCCAATCAAAAGTGAGAACGTAAGAGAAGCCAGTGGTGGATCAGGCCGACGGCCCATCCAGTTCAGCACTCGGTCACACAGTGGCCAAAAATACCAAGTACCATCAGAAGGTCTACCAGCAGGGCCAGGACACTAGAAGCCCTCCAACTGTTGTCCCTCCCTCCCCAAGGACCAAGAATACTGTGCATCACTTGCCCCAGACTGAGAGTTCCTATCTAGATCTTGTGGCTAATAGCCACTGATGGACCTCTGCTCCATATCTATATATCTAATTCCCAAGTGCCCCCCCGCGTGCGGATACTTAAATCCGCACGGGGGGGCACTTGGAGGGCAGGGGGGGTTCTGCAGGTGGGGGGTGACCCCCACGCCTGCAGAAAAATCCCAAAACTTTAAAAAACTTCTCGGGGGATACTGAAATCCCCCGAAAAGTAAAAGAGCATCCCCTGCGCATGCGTGGGGAACGCTCTCGGAATGGCAGTGGCCCCGGCAAGAGTCGCCGAGGCCAGCCAGCTGCAAGGGGAGGAAAAGGAGAGCCGCACGCTCGCTCGCTCGGCCGCCGCTGCAGCTGCCGGCTCCGGCCTCACATCGCCAGGCGGAGAAGAAAGCGCTGGAGACTGGAAGGCGGCGGTGCGGCCCAGCCTGTGGCACTGCCTTGCCTCGCCTCGCCTGCCTCCCTCACTCGCTGCTGCTGCTGCTTCTCTCTATCTGCGCTGCCACGCCAAGCAGGCCGCGCCGCCGCCTGGCTGCTTTCCTGAAGCGGCCCCGCGCCGCATCACGCCCAGCCCGGCTTCCCTCGCTTCCGCTGCCACCTCTTCCTCCGTGCCTCCTTTGTCTCCCGGCCACCGCCGCTGCTTAGCCAGACCCCGCCGGCGCAGAGGAAGGAAGGGCGCGCTGTTGAGCCTCTGCCGCCGCCGCTCTTGGGGTCCGCCTCCCCCGCTCTGCTCGTCAGGCTCCGACTCGTGCGCTCCCTTGCTGGCTGCCGGGCCCCGGCGCCGCGCTCAGGCCGGGCGGGAGAGGGGAAGTGGCGATGAGGAGCAGACGACGGCTGGGCCGGGCTTGTGTTTATCTAATTCCCTCATGAAGCCGTCCATGCTTTTAGCCACCACCACCTCCTGTGGCAGTGAATTCCATGTGTTAATCACTCTTTGGGAGAAGAAGTACTTCCTTTCAGCCCTTTTAACCTGACTATTCAGCAATTTCATGGAGTGCCCATGAGTTCTTGTGTTGTGAGAAAAGAGAAAAGTGAAAGAGAATTGTTGCAGGAAAACAATGTTTGAGTCCACTGGGACCTTTAAGACCATCAAAGTTTTATTCTGGGTATGAGCTTTTGTGTGCATACACACTTCTTCAGATGCAGTGACCAACACGGCTACCCACCTGGATCTATGCTGCAGGAAAGTAAAAGCTTTTGAGGGTCAAAGCTCCGCTCGCCAGATAGGAGCATTCAATGTTCTACCCCACTGGTGTAGTGGTTAAAGTGCCAGACCAGGATCTGGGAAACCCACATTCGAATCCTCACTCTGCTGGAGAAGCTTGCTGGGTGACCTTGGTCATACACTGTCCAACTAA
Source organism: Lepidodactylus listeri (assembly GCA_029233225.1). NCBI lineage: Eukaryota > Metazoa > Chordata > Lepidosauria > Squamata > Gekkonidae > Lepidodactylus > Lepidodactylus listeri. The sequence goes on from JARCFY010000004.1 coordinate 10,262,471, forward strand.
CCTACCTCACAGGGTTGTTGTGAGGGTATAACAGAGGAGAGGAGAATTACGTCAGCCGGCTTGGGTCCTCGCTGGGGAAAAAGGTGGAATATTTTCATTTTGCCTGTTTTTATGGCTGGTGTTTCTGGTTTGGTTTTCTTTTACAGCCCTTTTAAATGGCCTTTCAATGTTACATGACATTCTGAGCCCCTCCCTTCCTTTTACAAACTTTGTGTGTAACTTGCACCAAAACCAAACATTAATTTTAGCAGTAATCTTCTGTCAAATGTCATTGGCGTGGCCGGGGGAAAGATGAGGATAATTGAACTCCTCAAGACCCATTGCTGTATTTTGGTGTAGCGGTTAAGTGCGCAGACTCTAATCTGGGAGCACCGGGTTTGATTCCCCACTCCTCCACTTGCACCTGCTGGATGACCTTGGGCAAGCCATAGCTCTGTACCAGCTGTTCTCTCAAGGACAGCTTGGGAAAGAGCTCTCTGAGCCCCACCTGCCTCCCAGGGTGTCTGTTGTGGGGAGGGGAAGGGAAAGGACTTTGTAAGCCGCTCTGAGACTCCAAGTGAGTGAAGGGCGGGGTATAAATCCAATCTCTTCTTCTTCTTCTTCCCGGCATCTGCACTGAAGAATCAGGCAGTAGTCATTGTGAGAAACCTCGAAGAGCTGCTGAGACCTGAGACCTTGAAGAGCTGCTGCCAGTCTGAGGAGACAATACTCACCTTGATGGAATGAGGGTCTGATTCAGTATAAGACAGCTTCATGGACCATGCTTTGAGAGCCAGTTTGGTGTAGGGGTTAGGAGCGCGGATTCCCCACTCCTCCACATGCAGCTGCTGGTGTGACCTTGGGTCAGTCACAAGTTCTTTCAGAGCTGTTCTTGAAAAAGAGCAGTTTCTGTCAGAGCTCTCTCAGCCCCGCCAACCTCACAGGGTGTCTGTTGTGGGAAGGGGAAGGGAAAGGCGTTTATAAGCCGCTCTAAGACTCCCTTGGGTAGTGAAGGGTGGGGTATAAATCCAATCTCTTCTTCTTCTTCTACATGATTTGTTCTGAAAATGCACAGTTAAAATTAGAGCAGGGCTTCTATAGAGGAGAAGGAAGGGAAGATAATACTGTCGGGGATGGGGGATACCTTCCTTGTCCTCCTTTTCTCTTACTCTACTCCTACTCCACCACCAATAACTTCAGAAAGAACTTGATTTGTTTTTCCTCCCAGAGTAGCTGTTCAGGTCCCTTGTCTCGCAGCTGATCTCCCCTGCGAAGAAAGGCATGGTGCTGAAAATGAAATTGAACTAATAATTTCAGAATGCCCTACCTGGGTGGCCCAGACTATCCTGACCTCATCCGATCTTGAGAGCTAAGTAGGGTTCACTGGAAAAGACAATCACACTCAGAAAAGTTGAAGGCCACAGGAAAAGAGGAAGACCCAACACGAGATGGACTCAAGCAAGGAAGTCATGGCCCTCAGATTGCCAGATCCAAGCAAGAAGAAGAAGAGAAGAGATTGGATTTATACCCCGCCCTTCACTCACTTGGAGTCTCAGAGTGGCTTACAAACTCCCTTCCCTCCCCCTCCCCACAACAGACACCCTGTGAGGTAGGCTCCCAGCAAGGCTGTTAATGGGAAGACATTTTGGAGCACCTACCTCACAGGGTGTCTGTTGTGGGGAGGGGAAGGGAAAGGAGTTTGTAAGCCGCTCTGAGACTCTTAAGTGAGTGAAGAGCGGGATATAAATCCAATCTCCTCCTCCTCCAATTCCTAGAGCTACTGCATGTCATATCTCCATTTTACTGTGGTAAAGAAGTAGTAAGTAACCGAGCTTGCCAGCGGGAGGCCTCCTGCCATAACTGGAGGACTGGCGAGCCTATATACACTGCCAGTTTGGTGTAGGGGTTAGGAGCGTGGACTCTAATCTGGGAGAACCAGGTTTGATTCTCCACTTCTTCACATGCAGCCAGCTGGGTGACCTCGGGTCAGTCACAAGTTCTCTCAGGGCTGTTCTGGAAAGAGCAGTTCTCTCAGACTGATTTCCCACAAGCCGCCGCTCTGCCCCCACTCTTCCCTTTGCCCCGATCGTAAGTGTCAATTTCCCACTATTTGCTGCGTGGCTACATCCCCCCCCCCCCCAATTTGCCCAATTTCCCCCACGTCTACTCAATCCTCAAAAAACAGGAAGAATTTACCCTGACCGTGCCACATTTAGAAGGTAAAACTGCTTATGTGTTTCTTCCATTTCCAAAAGCTAAGCAGCATATTTCTCGTTACAGCTGTCTAAAGGAGGCCTTTTTCTGGGTCAGAATGGGTGTGGGGGGGCAGTCTTGTAGAAAAGAGCATTTAATCTATATTGATCTAAAAGTGCTTTATGGTGTTAGAGGTCACCATATTGCGGTTGTCACAGGCTCATCCCTGGAGAAATAAAACAAGGTCATTTTGATCAGCGGAGGCCTTTAAAAATCATAACGGGGCCTCTCAAAGATCAGGAGGTGAAACCGGACAATAGGGACCCCTCCGCCTCACGGTGTTTCCCCAGCAACTGGTCTCGTCTTTCTTTGTTCTCCGTTGCGAAATGGGGATTTGTCACAACCTCTTCACTTTGTGCAAAGAAAAGGGAAGGTTCGTCAAACAAGACCGTGCTTGCTCTGTGGCAGGAATTCATATAGAGAGAGCGCTCGAGATTTCTGCCTCGGTGAATTTTGAGATAAGGGGGGAAAGTTAGAGACTTCTTACAGAGTCCATTCCCCCTCCCGCTGATCTCCACCCTAAACTCCTACTCTTCCTTCCCAGCTGCAGGGGAAGCTAACAGGCAGTTCTGAGTTCATATTAGCAGCAAAGGCATCTGCTGTAGCTTTTTCTTTCCTTTCCAGGCCAGTCGTGCTTTGCTGCTGCTGCTGTTGTTATTCAGTCACTCAGTTGAATTCGAACTTGCTCAACTCCCTGCTCATCACATCGATAACACTGTCTAACCATCTCATCCTTTGCCGTCCCCTTCTTCTTTGACCTTCAGTCTCTCCCAGCATCAGGGTCTTCTCCAGTGGGTGCTCCCTTCTCGTTTGGTGGCCAAAGTATCTGAGCTTCAGCTTCAGGATCTGGCCTTCCAGGGAACAGTCAGGGTTGATTTCCTTTAGGATTGACTGATTTGATCTCCTTGCAGTCCAAGGGACTCTCAAGAGTCTTCTCCAGCACCATAATTCTAAAGCATCTTTTCTTCAGCACTTGGCCTTCCTTATGGTTCAACTCTCGCAGTCATACATTACTACTGGAAATACCATCATGATATGATAACCATCTTCAAGTACTTGAAGGGCTGTCGTATAGAAGATGGGACAGAATTGTTTTCTGTTGCCTCAGAAGGTCAGACCAGAACCAACTGGTTGAAATTAAATTGGAAGAGTTTTTGGCTAAACATTACAAAAGAAGAGAAGAAGAGATTGGATTTATACCCCGCCCTTCACTCACTTGGAGTCTCAGAGCGGCTTGCAAACTCCTTTCCCTTCCCCTCCCCACAACAGACACCCTGTGAGGTAGGTGGGGCTGAGAGAGCTCTTTCCCAAGCTGTCCTTGAGGGAACAGCTGGTCCAGAGCTATGGCTTGCCCAAGGTCATCCAGCCAGGTGCAAGTGGAGGAGTGGGGAATCAAACCCGGTTCTCCCAGATTAGAGTCCGCGCACTTAACCACTACACCAAACTGGTTAAGAAGAACCTCCTGACACTTAGAGTGGTTCCTCAGTGGATCAGGCTTCTTTGGGAGGTGGTGGGTTTTCTTTCTTTGGAGGTTTTCAAACAGAGGCAGATCATGAGAGGGAGGGCTTCGTTCATGTGGCCTTTTCTTACGTGCCCAGGAAAATGCCAATCACCTCTTTGGGGTCAGGAAGCATTTTTTCTCCAGGCCAGTTTGGCCGGGCATCCTGGAGGGTTTTTTTGGCCATCTTTTGGGCATGGGACAGCAGTCACTGGGGTGTGTGGAGGGAGGTATTTGTGAATTTCCTTCATTGTGCAGGGGGTTGGACTAGATGACCCTGGAGGTCCCTACTCTGTGATTCTATGATTCTATGAAGGTATAGAATGTCTTATTAGAAATAGATGGGACTGAGACCTAGGACTGTACTACCTCAGATTGAAGGTGAAGATTCATTTTTAAAAACTCTGATCCCCACCCTCCAAGCAAGAAAGTTAACTCAGCAAGATGAGGTCAGGGCTTGAACTCTTCTACCGGATATGCTCCAACTGCACCGAGCCTTTTTGCAAGGTTGGCTTGCCAGTATCCAGGTGGGACCTGGAGTTCTCCCAGAATTACAAATGATTCTATCAAACACTTGTCAGGGGTGCTGTAGGCTGATCCTGCATTGAGCCCCTAGGGCAGGGGTGGGCAATTGTTTTGGCTCGGGGGCCACTTTGTGGGAGCGGAGGTTAGCGGAGGGCCGCACCTTTCAAAATGATTGCCTTCATTAGTTAACTTTGCATTTCAGAAAAGGTATAAATTGTATCATAAAAATCAATAACTATAAATTAAATAAAATAGTGGTAGTTTTATTCAATTTATTTATTGTGCTAATTTCATATCGTCTATAGCTGCAAGCACATTTAACTTTAGAATCAGTTTAATGAGACAAATGTACCCTATCACACTTTTCTACAATTTTTTCGAAATCAGGAGTGAGATTGCTTGTTGAGATTCTCATCACAGCCTGCAAGTTAATGTCTGTCAAAGAGCATCTATATTTACTCTTGTTGATCTTCGTGCAAAAAAAAACTTTGCTCACAAATATATGTAGACCCAAATATAGAGAACGTTTTCCCAACAAATTTCTTCATACATGGAATTTTTTCAGCAGACAAAGATTTGTAAAAGTCAACTAATGTCACAGCATTAAGCATTTCTTTCACAGTGTGATCTGACTGCACGTCAATAAGTTCAAGCTGCAGCTCCTCAGGTGCTGTATCAATATCAGCAGTGATGGGATAAGAGAGCAAATTGAATTTAAGCTCTATTTTCTTGAAGTCCTGAAATCTTCTTGGCGGGCAGCAAAAAACTCTGTGGCGGGCCGCATGTGGCCCCCGGGCCGCAATTTGCCCACCCCTGCCCTAGGGGGTTGGACTAGATGGCCTGTATGGCCCCTTCCAACTCTGTGATTCTATGATTCTGTCTCCTGACTACAGAGATTTGTGTCCATGGAGAAAACAGCTGCTGTGGTGGGTGGACACTATGGCATTTTATTTGGCTGAGGCCCCTCCCCTCCCCAGACTCCACCCCCAAATCTCCAGGAGTTTCCCAAGCTGGATCTGGCAACCCTAATGAAGGGACGTATTGAAAACGATATCCCTCTCTGACAGTCTGAAATGGTATAGTCTAGGGGTGGGCAAACTCGCTCAGTGTAAGAGCCACCTAGAACAGGGGTGGCCAAACTTGCTTAACGTAAGAGCCGCACAGAATAAACATCAGATGTTTGAGAGCCACAAGACATGAACAAATATTACCTGCTTTTATGGGAAAATAAGCAAATTTGCTTTTTATTAACATTAAATGAGACTGCCAAAAATAATAACAAAAGGGGTAAAAGCAGGTATTGATAATGATATTAATCTGTCCAAGGATATTTGTTTGCTAATGATATTTAGCATCCCCAGCCACCCTGCCGGGAGCCACATAATATATGTGAAAGAGCCGCATGCGGCTCCCGAGCCACAGTTTGCCCACCCCTGGTGTAGTCCTTTCACCACTGCAGGAATCTGTGATTTTGGGTGATTCTGCCTTGGCTTTTCCCTCCATTGTTTTACCAAACCCATGCTGGAGCTGAACTCCCCCTCTGCATTGCATGCTGCTTTCACTTTATTTGATCATCGAGTTTTATGGTAACTTCTGCATAGATTTATGGCCATTCACGGGTGACTTCGCAGTCAGTACGGCATTGCCCTGGGGTATTTATTTTATTATTTATTTCCTGGGATTTTTATCCCGCCCTCCCCGCCAAATGGCAGGATCAGGGCGGCTCACAGCAAGAGTTAAAAATACAATCAATTTAAAATAAACACATATTTCAAACAAGATCGGCAGCATTACAATATACCCACAGGTGGGTCCGAACAGCATTCACATATAATCCCTGTGTGAACATACCCAGGCTGGCAGATCGACTTGCCGGCAGATGGAACTGGGCCAGGGCTAAGATATTCACCCTAGGCGGCCCCTACCTGAAAGCCTGGTGGAAGAGCTCCGTTTTACAGGCCCTGCGGAACTGCATCAGATCACGCAGGGCCCTGATGTTCTCCGGGAGCTCGTTCCACCAGTACGGGGCCACCACTGAAAAAGCCCTGGCCCGTGTTGATGCCAGCCGCGCCTCCTTCAATCCAGGCAGGACCAGTCGGTTTTGGGGTCCAGACCGTAGTGCCCACTGGGGAACATATGGAGAGAGATGGTCCTTCATTTGAATGTGGGTTTGAGCTGCACTTTTGGTAAAACAACGAAAGGAAAAGTCAGTGCAGCATCATAGTTTGTTTTGCTATGTGTGGCGTTTCCACAGCCTCGGATTTCAGGAGAACAAAGGCCTGTGGCTTCACTGACTATGAATATCCAAAGCTGTCTCAGCCGGCTCGCATCATTCAAAGGCGTCTCATCCGTCTTCCTTGCTTCCCCCCCCCCCACACTGCTATCCCTTGTAGCATAAACTGCCCCCTCCCAATCAATAAAAATCCAGGTACCATGGAGAGCTCACAAAGAGAGAATCGCTGTGCCTTTTGGTAACCGTCATTTATTATATATATATGCACATGGTTACTGCACCGAGTCTTTCTGATAGGAAATCAATGAGCAGGAGAAGAAGCATTGTGAACCGCAAAGGAGTCCATCAGAAAGTTGAGGCGTGAACTCCCATCTGGTTAGCGATAAGCACATTCGAAACATTTCTAACACGGGAAGGAGAGCAATTGCATTTTCAACCCGAGGGCTCTTTGTCCTCAGTATCCTTGATTGAGTAAAAGCATCGCACTCTGGGAAATGGAGCCAACAGGAATTCCCAATGGCTACAAAATATTTTAAGCATTTAAGCGCTGGAATGCACCAAAGGATATATGATGCTCCCTCTAAGCTGTGGAGTCTTGTGAGCAAAAATTCTACTTTGTGAGCTACTGGCATTAAAGTTGGGAGCGAGCTATTTGGCTGATGCATTGATTAGTTTGCTCTGGAGCCCTCCTTCCTGAGCGAAGATGAAAACATGTGAGCTGGAGGCTAAGAAAACAGTGAGCTAGCTCACACTAACTCAGTGTAGAAGAAGAAGAAGAAGAAGAGATTGGATTTATATCCCGCCCTTCACTCACTTAAGAATCTCAGAGCGGCTTACAAACTCCTTTCCCTTCCCCTCCCCACAGCAGACACAGATTAGAGTCCGCGCACCAAACTGGCTCTCCAGGAACTCTATGGTTGCCAGGAACTCTAGTTGCCAGGAACTCTATGGTTTTACCATAGAGTTTCCAGCGATTCCTGGAGCTACCCTTAGTCACTGACATCACTCTTTGTCCCAACATCACATGCACCCCCTATGCTCTTTCCTGGCTTAGCATGTCAACCCTTGGATAGAAAATCCTTGTAGCAGAAGAGTGGTGTTATGTGGAGTTACATAGACCTTCTCCATTTGTTTGTTTGTTTTTTTTAAAAAAAACAGGTTTATTTCAGCTTTTTAAAAGAACTCTTTCATTTTCAAGAAGTTGACATGATTTCACATAATAATACCTTGGCATGTTCTGAATGGATTAATCACTGTTTAAGGGCAAGAAACGGTAAATTAGACCTTTGCAAGAGACACAGACTGTTACTTCATCTCCCAGCTGCCGCCCTCCGTGTGAAATTACACCCTTGGTTTTCAAATGGCGAGGAAATGGCAAAGGCACCACTAAATGGGAGCCGTGTCGCTTCTCTGAGAAGATATATGTCAACCTGCACTCTTCGGACTGGAGAGACGACGAGATATGTCAGCTCATCAGAAACCGTATTATTTTCTGTCTGATCTGGCAATGAAATGGAACTTCTGTGTTGTTGTTGTTTTAAAAAAAACCTAACCAACTGTCATCTCCTTTGAACATCATCCAATATCCATCTAAACCGTTACTGACTGGGAGTGCAAAGAAATGTTTAAGAGATCAGACAAGCAGAGGTCAACTAGCAAGACGTTCAGCACTTGATGGAAACAGTCCTGGAAAGACGGCCTTAAGGATAGACTGTAGGTGCATGAGTGGGTGGGGACGAACTCCCCAAATCCCTGTTTAGCCGCTTCTGCCCCATGTTTCTTTCCCTCCCTTTACAATCTGCATCCTGCTTTCCTAAGATTGCCAGGTCCCCTTCTTGCTCCCGCAGGGGGATTTGGGGGGTTTTCCACAGTGGGCAGGGATGCCCATAAGCCCCGCCCCCAAGTGTGACCACCCACCTGGCCACACCTCTCCCTCCCCTCCTGCCAGATTTAAAGGGGTTCCGATGATCAGGGACAAGGGGGGGGGGGAACTTAACCCTAAAACCTGGGAACTGGAACCTAAAGAGGTAAGTCAAACGGAATAGAGGGCCAACAATAAAAGCTTAATATATATAATATAAAAATACATGTATTTATTAGCAAATAATTTTAAAAAAAACATATAAGGGCCCAATCACACCTCATGTAAAAATACCAAAATCATACACACAAGGGCCAACGGACTTGACCTGATGTGAGATTGGATTTATACCCCTCCCTTCACTCACTTGGAGTCTCAGAGCGGCTTACAAACTCCTTTCCCTTCCCCTCCCCACAACAGACACCCTGTGAGGCAGGTGGGGCTGAGAGAGCTCTTTCCCAAGCTGTCCTTGAGAGAACAGCTGGTACAGAGCTCTGGCTTGCCCAAGGTCATCCAGCCAGGTGCAAGTGGAGGAGTGGGGAATCAAACCTGGTTCTCCCAGATTAGAGTCCGTGCACTTAACCGCGACACCAAGAGGAAACAGTGAGGGAGAGGGAAACGAGATGATCCCCGCAAGTCCCTGTGGGTCCCCTGCTTGTTATTGTAGCATGGCAGAGAATGCTATTCAAGAGTTGCAGAGAACGTTATTATAGAAGACAGCATGAAGCATCTTCTTTCCAGGTAAGCTATTTAAATGTATTGCCACAGAGTGATATTGAAAAACAGTTTGATTTGATGTGGGGAACTGGCGTGACGAAGCGAAAGATGGGATGGAAATAAAGACAAGTTTACCCTGCACCAGGGAGAATTGAAACCGCGTTAGGGCTGAGCCTTCAGAATCATTCTTACTTGGTTTGAGGATGGGGACATCCCAAAACACATAAGTATGTTCCTGCTGCATCTGTGAAATGTTGGAGGCTATGCGTTAGCTTATTGTGTTTTATTCTGATAAAGTGCTTGTATTGCATTTATGGTCCGATAAAATAAAGTCGCCATTTATCCTTCCTTCCACCCCATTTTGCTTCGTTTTGCATTACAGATGTATATGGTTCATTTGGATGAAATATTGGCTAAAAAAAACCACCGGTAGGTTATATTCTATGGCGAAAAGTAATGCCCTGAACATGGAGGAGGTGATGTATTGCAGCGTTTACGTGTGGCTGAAAAGATCAAAAACTACCAGTGCTTAAATATGAAAAGTTAGCACAGACAGACTGGTATTTTATTTTTCACAGTGGAATCAACACATCATTAAATTTGGTTCCATTTGTGTTAACTGTAAATGTTAAAGCTTTTTTTTTTTTTTTTTTTTGCGTTGCAGAGGAGATACGTTAAAATTTAAAATATAAAATTATTAGGGCATAATCCGGAGAATGGAAAGCACTTTTCACTCAGGCTGGTTGCAATTAAAACAATTAGAATCTAGGGCTGCCAGTTCCCCTCCTCGCTCCAGTGGAGGGATCTGGGGGGCATTGCAGGAGTGGGAAGGGGTGACCCCATGCTCCACCCCTAAGCCCCGGCCACCCACAACCACCCCTCTCCCTCCCCTCCTGCAGAGATTTAAAGGGCTTCAGCTGAACGGCAGGGAGCACGTGGCCCACCAATCAGCTGGAGGGCCCTTTAAATCTTTCAGCTGGGAGAAAGAGGAGCTGTCTTGGCAGCAGCTCCACTCACAAAAAGACCCTTTTACAATCCCTCTGAGAACTCTGTGGAAAAAGCCTTACAAAGACATTTTGGGTTTTTTTGCTACCCTAAGCCAAATCTCAGTGCATCTCAGGGCACTTCGAGGGCCCACAAACAAAGACCGATTCCCCACAAGCAGCTGTGCTGACCTCGCTCTTCCGCTTCCCCCGGTTGTATTGGTCCATTCCACACTCTTCGCTGTGCAGCCGCATTTTGACCCACATCTCCCCTCGATTTCCCCCGCGTCTTCTCGATCTCAAAAAAACAAGGATCGAGAAGACGCGGGGGGAATTGGGGAGAGCAGCGGGTCAAAATGCGGTCGCGCAGCGAAGAGTGTGAAATTGACCAATGGAACCAGGGGAAACGGAAGAGGGAGGGCGGCACAGCTGCTTGTGGGAAATCGGTCAAAAACTGGTTTTGGTAACAGTAGCCAGTTTATCCCACAACTTCTGGAGTTTCAAACAACCCAAGACACTTCCCTATCTCATGGCCCATGCCTAAAAGCTCACAGGTCTTCCAGGGGCGGGCCTAGCAACCCAACATCCAGGGCAGAAGTTGATATGATATCAGATCTATGGGGCTGGCATGAACAATGGCAAGACTGTCTCAAGGTCTCCGTTGCCTCTTCCTAGGCTGTAGCTATGGGAACATGTGACGTGATGTCCTCATGTTGACCATCTCCCCCTCCCCCGCTGCCTGTTGGTGGTTAATGAGGGAGACACATGCCTTTATAATGCCACTGTATGTTTCCATTACTTGAACAAAGAACTCAATTCAGGGTTGAAATGTTCAGTGACAGCCTCACATCTTCCATAATGTCTGGTAGACAGACCCAGGTGGGCGGCCGTGTTGTTCTGAAGCTTGAATCAACTTTCTGTGCCTTGAATAAACTTTTGTTGGTCTTAAAGGTGCCTCTGGATTCAAAGTCTGGCATGGGGAGAGGTGAGGATCAGACTCGGTCCACAGGCCACCCGTTTGCCAATGAGGATGCCTAGCACACCCCTGAGGAAATTCTCTAGTATTAGAGAAACCTTTTTGTCTCCCTTTAAATCGATAGTACGTTTCTACAAATTTCCTTTGACTTGCTTTGAATTGGGAAGGGGTTTCTTAAAGCTACAGGAATTACTAGGAGAGAGAGGAACGCCCAGGCGATGTGGAGAAGCCACTTCTGGTGCACACAGGAAGTGACCCCATCAAGCTGTGATGTCACAACAATGCTGTGGTATTTGGGCAAAAACCCTATGGTCAAAACGCTCTCCACCATAGAGTTTTTGCCCAAATTTCAGAGTTTCACCCAGACGTTGCTTGTGTGGTGGCGGCGCTGTATTTGCACCCCGGCAATGATGTCACCACGGAATCGTGGATGTGGCTGGGTCCTCCTCTCTCTTCTGGTATGTCCCCCCACTGGCCAGGTGAGGGACTGGTGGGGGGGGACCACCACCTCTGCCTGTTGGTCAGCAATGGGGCCAATCACTCCGGTGTCTCCTGTGCTGGATCTCTTTAAGCAGAAGTTGGATAACCAGGGGTCCGTTGGAGCCGGAGCGCACAGGAGCGCAGCTCCAGTAGTGAGGAGCCCAGGGGGCGGGCACATGACCAAGCCCCGCCCCCTCCTCGGCTTCCCCGAACAGTGCAGAGGCGCAGCGCCCCGGGGAAAGCCCTGCTAGGGTCTTTATTGTTTTTAATGTTTTGTTTTAATATTGATAATTTTATCATTGTTCCTTTTATGACTGTGTGCTGCTTTTCCAGAGACTTGCTCAAGGTGGCATATAAATTTTCTAAGGATACCATTTTTTATCTGGGCACATGGCACATAAGTACTGGAGAAATTTCACCAACCCTTCAGCAGCTTCCACCCCATCAGTTTGGTGTAGTGGTCAGGAGTTGGACTCTAATCTGGGAGAACCGGGTTTGATTCCCCACTCCGCCACATGCAGCTGCTGGTGTGACCTTCGGCCAGTCACAAGTTCTCTCAGAGCTGTTCTCTCATGAGCAGTTCTCAAAAGACCTCTCTCAGCCCCACCTACCTCACAGGGTGTCTTGTTCTGGGGAGGGAAAGGGGAAGGGATGGGTGGTGCACATGTCCTGGGTATCTCAAGTCTACTTGAAACCTGGTGGTTTCAAGGGAGCAGGAAGAGAATGAGGGTGTGTTCTTTACGCTTATTTTTATTGCACCAAGTATTGGATGGGGAAGGGAACGGAGGAAGAGCAGGTCAGTTTCACTCACCTGTGGAGTGGAGCCTGAGGGGTGGGTGTTGCCTTCTGACACACTTCCGGTATGTTAGGGGATGTGGCATATGCAAATGAGTTGTGCTAATGAGCTCCTGCACCTCTTTTTCTACAAAATGACCCCTGTGGATAACTATCTATTCTAGTGCTGGACCTCTTGAATTGAACGCAGGGTTTGACTAGAATCAAAGAGTCGCAAGGTGCCAGACAGGCCACCTAGTCCAACCCTCCACTCAATGCAGGATCAGCCTAGAGCGTCCCTGACAAGTGTTTGTCCAGCCGCTGCTTCAAGACTGCCAGTGAAGGGGCAGCTCACCAGCTCCCTAAGCAGCTGATTTTACTGTGGCACAGCTCTGACTGTCGAAAAGTTCTTCCTAAGATCTTGCCGGTACCTTCCCTCCCTTGATTTAAACCCATTCTTATGAGTCTTCTCCTCTGCTACCAACAGCAACAACTCCCTGCCCTCCTCTAAGTGACAGCCTTTCAAAGAGAATCCTAGAATCACAGAGTTGGGAGGGGCCATACAGGCCATCTAGTCCAACCCCCTGCTCTAGGCAGCGTCAGCCTAGAGCAGGGGTGGGCAAATTGCAGCCCGGGGGCCACATGCGGCCCGTCACAGAGTTTTTTGCGGCCCGCCAAGAAGATTTCAGGACTTCAAGAAAATTGAGCCTATATTCAATTTGCTCTCTTGTCCCATCACTGCTGATATTGATACAGCACCTGAGGAGCTGCAGCTTGAACTTATTGACGTGCAGTCAGATCACACTGTGAAAGAAATGTTTAATGCTGTGACATTAGTTGACTTTTACAAATCTTTGTCTGCTGAAAAAATTCCCATGTATGAAGAAATTTGCTGGGAAAACGTTCTCTATATTTGGCTCTACATATATTTGTGAGCAAAGTTTTGGTTTTTTTTGCACGAAGATCAACAAGAGTAAATATAGATGTTCTTTGACCGACATTAACTTGCAGGCTGGGATGAGAATCTCAACAAGCAATCTCACTCCTGGTTTCAAAAAAAGTGTAGAAAAGTGTGATAGGGTACATTTGTCTCATTAAACTGATTCTAACATTAAATGTGCTTGCAGCTATAGATGATATGAAATTAGCACAATAAATAAATTGAATAAAACCACCACTATTTTATTTAATTTATATTTATTGATTTTTATGATACAATTTATACCTTTTCTGAAATGCAGAGTTAACTAATGAATGCAATCATTTTAAAAGGTGCGGCCCTCCGCTAACCTCCGCTCCCACAAAGTGGCCCCTGAGCCAAAACAATTGCCCACTCCTGGCCTAGAGCATCCTTGACAAGTGTTTCTCTAGCCGCTGCTTCAAGACTGCCAGTGACGGCCTAAATGTCCTAGAAAACTCTGTCCAACCATAAGACCCTACGATCCCCCTCTGCTCCGAAAGACTACTTTGTTTCTGATTGCATGGTGGAGGTGCAACAAACAGGAGATGTGGTTGAAAAAGAGGATGATAAATCACCAGGAAAGGGAGACAGGGTGGAAGGAAAAACAGCCCGAGAAAGCTTTATTATGGGTTTAAAAAGACTTTGAGCACACAGTTTACAGGGAAGCGGTGTAACAAGTGGCAGAACAACCTGGAATGTTTATGCAATCTGGTGCAGCCGGGCTCCCTGCCTCTCCCCCGTTCTGCCTGCCCCCTAATTTACTGTTCTAATCAACAGACTTATTCTCTGCCCTCTCGGAGGCTACCATCCTCCTTATGGGCGGGAGTAAATCACCGGGCGGATCCAGCCCTGTGGCTGCGCCAATATGAAACACTATACATAAAATGAGTTACTGCAAATAAGACGGAGGGGCCAGGGCCGTAAAGCTGTCGCCTTCACCTCCAGGAGTTTCTCTCCTAATAGGCCGACACCCTTCGTTGTTATCACATGCCATATTTTAGGGGGGGGGGTGTCTTTTTTAATATATTTTTTTTCTGAGCTGGCGCAGAGATTGGACAGATGCATAATCATTTAGGGACTGCATAGTTAATGAAAGGCAAGAGAGCCCCGGAGCTGCTGCAGCTCTTCCTAGGATTACCCCTGGACGATGAACAGGCCCCGATATTGGGCTAAGCGCTGGACAAAGTGGTGATAATGGTGGTGGGAAGCAGCATCAGGTCAGGTCTGTAGCTAATACGGGGCCCGCGGGGCCCACCTCTCAGTCGTTGCCTCTCCAGGCTAAACATACCCAGCTCTTTCACCCTTTCCTCATAGGTTTTGGTCTCCAGACCCCTCACCATCTTCGTTGCCCTCTTCTGGCCATTTTCCAGCTTGTCTATATTCTTCTTAAACTGTGGTGCCAGAACTCAACACAATACTCTAGGTGAGGTCAAACCAGAGCAGAATAAAGCGATACCATCACATCGTGTGATCTGGACACTCTACTTCTGTTGATACAGCCCCAAATCGCATTTGCCTTTTTAGCAAGCCCATCACACTGTGGACTCGTGTTCAATGTATGGTCGACTAAGACCCCTAGATCCTTTTTGCCCATACGACTGCCAGGACAAGTCTCCCCCAAGCAATACTCCCTCTACGCTGTGGAGTCTCGTGAGCAAAAATTCTATTTTGCAAGCTACTGGAATTAAAGTTGTGAGTGAGCAATTTGGCTCCTGCATAAATTAGTTTGCTCTGGAGCCCTCCTTCAGCAATGGGGGGCCCCACTGGTGGACCTCCTGAGGGCAACTGGTGTTTTTGGCCAATGTGTGACAGAGTGTTGGACTGGATGGGCCACTGGCCTGATCCAACCTTGGCTTCTCTTATGTTCTTATGTTCCTTCCTAAGTGAAGACAAAAATGTGTGAGCCGGAGGCTAAAAAAATTATGAGCTACCTCACACTAACTCAGCTTAGAGGGAACACTGCCCTCAACCTATAATTATGCATTTGATTTTTCCTACCTAAATGCAGAACTTTGCATTTATCCCCACTGAAATCCATTTTGTTTGTTTTAGCCCAGTTATCCACCCTTTCAAGATCATCTTGTATCCTGACTCTGTCTTCTTCTGTATTTGATAGCCCTCCCAATTTAGTATCATCTGCAAATTTAATAAGCATTCCCTCTATCCCTTCATCCAAATCACTGATAAAGAAGTTGAACAAAACAGGTCCCAGGACAGATCCTTGAGGCACTTCACTTGTCACTCCTCTCCAAGAAGATGAGAAACCATTCACAAGCACTCTTTGGGTATGATCTGTCAACCAGTTACAGAACCACCTAACAGTCATCGGATCCAAACCACATTTTTTTTTCCAATTTGTCAACAAGAATATTATGTGGAACCTTATCAAAAGCCTTACTAAAATCAATATAGACTATGTCTACAGCATTCCCCTGATCCAGCAAGGTAGTAACTTTCTCAAAAAAAGAGATAAGGTTAGTCTGACATGACTTGTTCTTGAGAAACCCATGCTGGCTCTTAGTGATTAAAGTCATCCTTTCTAAATGCTCAAGGACTGTCTGTTTGATTATTTGTTCTAAAACTTTCCCAGGTATAGACGTCAAGCTGGTGGGTCGGTAGTTACCCGGATCCTCCTTTTCCCCTTCTTGAAGATGGGGACAACATTTGCCCTCCTCCAATCTTCTGGCACCTCACCTGTTCTCCAAGAATTCTCAAAAATAATGGACAGAGGCTCAGAAATTATATCTGTGAGTTCTTTTACTACCCTCAGATGCAGATCATCTGACCCCCAAGGACTCAGTTTCATTTAAAGAAACTTGGTGCTTATGTACTACCCCTACGCTGATCCTAGGCTGCAACTCCCTTCCCTCATCGTGTGTTCTGTTTCTGCCATGTTGAGCACCCTCTTCCTTACAAGAGAAGACGGAGGAAAAGTAGGAACTGAGCAGTTCTGCCCTCTCTTCATCACCTTACAATTTCACTTTCCTGTCCCCGCTATGGGCCTACCATGTCCTTGCTCTTTTTCTACTTTGAACATAAGAAAAGAACCCCCTTTTTTGTTGTTTTTAGCATCTCTCGCTAGCCTAAGCTCATATTGAGTTTTAGCTTTCTTAAGTCTCTCTCTCTAACTCTATTTTATTTTTATTAATGTGTACCCTCTAATATGTACTCCTCCTCTTCCTTATTTTATTTATTTATTTCATGTGATTTATATCCCGCCCGCCCCGCCATAAGGCGGGCTCAGGGCGGCTAACAACATATCCACAATATACATAATTTAAAACGTTTAAAACATTAAAACATATAAACCAACATAATATCATACAGATGGCGTATCATCAAATTCAGCGCAGCACCCGAGTGCAACCTTAAAGCAGCTACAAACTGGTGGGTAAAATCGGTCCAGGGCCAGATGTAAATCTCAGTACTAGGCGGCCTCTACCCGAAAGCCTGGTGGAAGAGCTCCATCTTGCAGGCCCTGCGGAACTGTAAATAGTCCCGCAGGGCCCTGATGTCATTCGGGAGCTCATTCCACCAGTACGGGGCCGCCACAGAAAAGGCCCTGGACCTCGTACCCACCAGCTGAGCCTCCTTTGGCCCCGGGAGGGTCAGACGATTCCTCTTCCTCCTCCTCCTCCTCCTCTTCTTCTTCTTCTTCCTGAAGGAAATGACTGCTTTGGAAGCTGGAGTCTATGGTATTCCATCCTGCTGAGGTCCCTTTCTTTTCTGAACCCCACTCTACTCAGGTTCCAACTCCAAAATTCCAGGTATTTCCCAAGTGTACACTGGCAACCCCACTCTGGCTTTCAAGAAGCACCTGGCTGACCTACACAGAAGATGGCCAGTTGGACCAGGTCTTTCCCAAGAAGGCCAGGGTTGCCAGCTCTGGGTTGGGGAATGCCTGGAGGTTTGGGTGGTAGAATCTGGGATGGGCAGGGTTTGGGGAGGGGAGAAACGTGAGTGCTGTGTAATGCCATGGAGCCCACCTTCCAAAATGGCCATTTTCACCAGGGGAACTGATCTCTGTTGCCTGAAGATCAATTCTAACCCCAAGAGATCTCCAGCAACCCCCTGGAGGCTGGCAACCCTAACTTAGAAGACCCTTCTTATCTTTAGAGCAATAAAAGCCTTCTCATAAAAAAAAGCGAGCACTTCTCCAACTGCACTAGGGGATGGAGGCTGAAAACCACCGGAGCTCTGCTTATGATTATCTGCTTGAGAAATCCCTCAGTGTACACCTTGTGGAGTGTAAAATCCAATTTGGTTGCCGCTCTTTCAAACCGCAGGTGCTTTTCTTTGGAGTGAGAGCCGGAAGCCTCCGTCTATTCAGCTGTGATCCGCTTGTTATCTGGGATATTTGCACCCTGGAGCTTTATCAATCACGAAACGAGAACAGAAGCCCAGGCGACACCGAGGCAGTAAAATATATATGGTGGAAAGAATAACCCCGGCAGTGTTTGCAACCAGCACAAAGAAGGAGATGATGACATTGTCAGAGCCGGGGTTCGGGACAAAAGGCTTAAGTCATACTTCTCTCCCACCCAAGAGCACGGACTGATAATGTGGCGGCGCAGACGAAAGGAAAAAAACGGTTAGCACTCTTTTTAGGAGAGAAGTAGTTTATGGACACTGCAAACCGAACTCCATGAGTTCCTCTTGATTCCTGTGGAGTGAGTTCATTTTTTTTTTAAATGCACAAATAGCATACCCTGTTCATCCCCTGCCACAAAGTCTTTAAGGCGGCACTGGAGCCTTTTTCTTTTCTACTCCTACAGACAGACTAACACGGCTACCCATTCTGAGATACAAGCAGCGTATGTTTCTGGCCAGACATTAAACTCATGGAGAGAGGCCCTCCAGACTGTCCCACCAATCAAATAAGCTCATCCGGTAAGCACACGAGAGAGGGCCTTTTTGGTGGCGGTGCCACATTTATGGAACACGCTCTCCAGGGAGGTCCACCTGGCCCCCTCACTTCCCATCTTCTTGAGGTGGTCGAAGATAAGTTTCATTTAGGACTGTGTTTGATTCCTTTAGGTGGTTGTTGTTGTTTTAAATATTGGTGGTCCTCAGGGGTCATTTCGTAGAAAAAGAGCTGCAGGAGCTAATTAGCATAACTCATTAGCATTACTTATTTGCATATGCTACACCACCTGACATCACCAGAAGTATGTCAGAAGGCAAGAAAGAAAGGAGAGACAGAGAGAGAGAGAGAGAAAGAAAAAGAAAGAAAGAACGGACGAATGAACTGGCAGAGAGGGGATAGCTACTAATCCAAGCCTCAGAAATACCACTATTCTGGGAGGATAGCTTCAGTGGTGGCTGAAGCCTTCAGAAGGCTGGTCGGAGGAACCAGGACCTTTCCAGGGGACGGGTCATTTTGCTGCACCCATGACACAAGCAGGCTTGTGTCATGGGTGCAGCAAAATGACCCGTGGGGGGGGGGGGAGCTGGCACCAACTCCCGGAGCTGTGCTCCCCCGAGCTCCTGCTCGAAAGGACCCCTGGTGGTCCTAACTGAGAGCTGAAATTGTGATCTTTACCTAGGTAGAAAGACAGCTGTTTTAATAGATTTTAAAAAAAGTAAATGAGTAAAAGACAGTTCTGATCAGCAGTGTCTGAACAGGTTATTGTATTCAGGCAGAGGAAGGGTATGGTTCAATTCGGGTTGCCAGACTCTTTCCCCCCATGGCCCCACCTCCTGGCAGCCAATCAGCTGGCTGAAGGGGGAAACTTACCCCCGAAAGATGGAGATCCATCTGACATGCAGCGATGTGTCTATGCCACTGCCCAAGTGACCCGGAAGTGACATCGTCACATCCAGGACACATCGAGGTGACACTCTGGTATTTGGGTAAAACTTCATGGTAGAAGCCAAATTTACCATAGAGTTTCCCCCTGAATACCAGAGTGTTGCCCTTGATGGCTCAGATGTGATGCAACTTCCAGGTCACGCAGGCAGTGACATGGACACATTGCTGTATGTCAGATGGGCCTCCCTGCTGCTCCCAGGAAGAAGAGGAGGAGGAGATTGGATTTATACCCCGCCATTCACTCAGAGTTTCAGAGCGGCTTACAAATTCCTTTCTCTTCCCCTCCCCACAACAGATACCCTGTGAGGTAGGTGGGGCTGAGAGAGCTTTGACAGAAACTGCTCATGAGAGAACAGCTCTGACAGAACTACGGCTTGCCCAGGGTCATCCAGCAGCTGCAAGTGGAGGAGTGGGGAGTCAAACCCGGTTCTCCCAGATTAGAGTCCGCGCCCTTAACCACTACACCAAACCGGCTTTCAGTAAGTCCCCCCATCACCTGCTGGTTGCCAGGAGAGATCTGGCAGCTCTAGTTTCAATGACTGAGCACCTGATTTGCGTGCAGAAGATCTGATGTTAAATCTCTGGCATCTCTAGCATTTTCAGGAAAGGCTGTTCTGCCACAGGGTGGGGGACACAGAACAAGCTGGGTCAGTGGCCTGATTCAGTGTAAGCCAGCGGTTTATTACATTCCCCCCCCCCCCGCTCTTCCACTAAGGAAGTCAGGGTGGACTATATGTTCTCCTTTCTTCCATTCAGTACAACAATCCTGTGAAGCGGGTTAGGCAGAGACAGAGAATAACTGGTCCAAAGTCACCCAGTGATTTGGAGGATTTTAACTCGAGTCTTCCTGGCCTTAGCCTGACACTCTGTCCACTATACCCCGTAAGCCCTCATGTCCAGTGTTGGGCCTCTCGAGTAGCTTAATGGTATGCTTTCACCACCACAAATCTCATTTGTATTTTGAAACTCAATACATATGAGCCCTGCACACAGATCTGTTCACCGCTTTGTGTACAATATGGAGACGGGATGATGAGCCTGGGGCTTGTTTCTGAATGGAACCCTGTGTGCAGTCTCCATACAAGGCAACGATGTGAGATGGTCCTGTTAGAACCCCTGAATTAGGACAATGATCATCAACGGAACCTTATGATTAGAACTACCCCTTAGGAGAAGGGCCATCAGCTGAACAACTGACTCAGGACTATCCTGTAGGAGAAGGGTCACAAAATGAACCTCTGTAGCAGGACCATCTATTAGGAGAAGGGCCATAAGAACATCAGAAGAGCTCTGCTGGATCAGACCAGTGGTCCATCTGGTCCACCATCCTGACTCACACAGCGGCCAGCCAGTTCCTCTGGACAGCCCGTAACATGGCTTAAAGGCCGAGGCCTCCATAAGAACATCAGAAGAGCCCTGCTGGATCAGACCAGTGGTCCATCTAGTGCAGCCTCCTGTCTCACACAGTGGCCAACCAATTCCTCTGGATGGCCAGAAACAGAGCACAGAGGTTGACGCCTCCATTAGAACATAAGAGCTCTGCTGGATGAGAACAGTGGTCCATCTAGCCCAGCAGCCTGCCTCACACAGTGACCAACCAGTTCCTTTGGAGGGCCAACAACAGGGCATAGAGGCCGAGGCCTTCCCCTGATGTTGCCTCCTGGCTCTGAGATTCAGAGGACTAGTGCCTCTTAATATGGAGTTTCTCCTCAGCCACCTTGGCTAGCAGCCATTGTTACACTTATCCCCTATGAATCTATCTAACCCCCCTTCACAGCTTTTTATCCGTGTGGTCATCACTACATCCTTTGGCAGCATGTATAATTATACATAGTCCATGTATAATTTTATAACCTGAACCTCTGGATCAGAACCATCCCTTAGGAGAAGGGCCATCAATTAATCCTCAGAATCAGAACATGCAACCCCCTCCTTCTATCACCCATGTGACCTTACAAGAGCCATTGAATGGTTTCATGAGATAATGCCTTTGAAATCCTTCAGCATTCTAAAACACTACAGAGCTACGAGGTACGATGATTACCAACTTCTACAGCCGCTCTTCCTTCGGAAGTCATTCCCGTTTACTCTGCAGGTGCTAAATCACCCATCTCTCTTTCTGTAAGCAATACCAATTTGCTTGGCATAATCTCTGAATTATGTAACAACCTGCAATTTCACAAAGAATGCTCGGTATCATCAAAACACTTAATATGCCTCATCGTGAACCGTTTATAGAAGATAAGCGCCATGAACTGCTGAATGAGTATATTTGCTGTTTTGGGTTCGTTGGCTCTGCCTTTGATTTTGAAATCGCTTTTAGAAGAGGGTGCTCTTCTTCTTCTTCTTCTTCTTCTTCTTCTTCAGAAAACGGTGACTCTGAACATCCATGAATACTGTTTCTTCCCCCCCCCTTTTAAGTAAACACATTCCCTACCAAAGCTATCATCTGCTGTAAAATTTAACATGTTCCATTTATCAACTGTAACTGTTCCAGGGGAATTCCACTCCAAAAAGTTATTATACTGAAGCAGAAGGCTTAATAGTGAGTCTAGAGGGTTTGAACGAGATAGATGAAAATGAGAATGTGGCTTATACCCATCCTACCATTGTCCATCTAGCTCTGTATTGTCAACTCTGGTTGGCTGTGGCTCTTCAAGGTCTCATCATACATCTTTCTTGGCTGGCAACCAGGGATTGAAGAAGAAGAAGAAGAAGAAGAAGAGACTGGATTTATATCCCGCCCTTCACTCACTTAAGAGTCTCAGAGCGGCTTACAAACTCCTTTCCCCTCCCCTCCCCACAACAGACACCCTGTGAGGTAGGTGGGGCTGAGAGAACTCTTTCCCAAGCTGTCCTTGAGGGAACAGCTGGTACAGAGCTATGGCTTGCCCAAGGTCATCCAGCCAGGTGCAAGTGGAGGAGTGGGGAATCAAACCCGGTTCTCCCAGATTAGAGTCCGCGCACTTAACCACTACACCAGACTGGCTCTCTGGATTGAAAGAGTGACATCACACTGCTAATGGTGTGATGTCACTTCCAGTGAAAACCCAGAAATGATGGCACCAGGTTGGTGCAACACTCTCCAAAACTTTATGCAGGATCCTAGGTTGTCTTTTACCATAGAGTTTTGGGAGATCCAAGCATCACACCAGTGTGGTGATGTCACTTCCTGTTTTTCACTGGAAGTGACATTCGGCCATCCACAAGTCAGCTCTCTCCGGACCCTTTCCCCCTGATGCTCTGCCAAGTGGCGGTAGCGACAATGGGTGGATGGTAGGAAGTTTCCCACCACAGTGGGAGATCTGGAACACTCTTTCACAACACTCATTTTCGAAGTGGTCAGCCATGTTGGTCTGAAGCAGTACAACAAATTTAGAATGCAGTGGCACCTTTAAGACCAACAAAGGTTGTTCCATAGCTCTTCATTCCCTGGCTAAAAGTTTGAACCTTGCCTGCCATTCTAACATATTTGATAAAGTGTGCCTTGCGCACCAAAGCTCATACCTTGAATCAACCTTTGTTGGTCTTAAAGGTGCCACTGGATTTGTTGTACTCATTTTCTAAGCTGGGACCATCAACATGTAAAGCCTCATTTGGAATACTGTGTACAGTTCTAGTCACTGCACCTCAAAAACAGATATTATAGCATTGGAGAAGGTGCAGAAAAGGGCAGCTAAAATGGTGAAGGGGATGGAAAACCTTCCCAATGAAGAAAGGTTAAAGAGGTTAAGGCTCTTTAACCTGGAGAAGCATCGACTGAGGGGTGAAATGACGGAAGATTATAAAATTACAAGTGGAGACCTGCAAGAAACTTGCGGGATGGTTATCCCATTCATCACACCTTTGCTTCCTCTCTTCTCCCCCTCAGTAACACTGAGTTACTACTCATCTCCAGACTACAGAGATAACTTTCCATGGAGAAAATGGATGCTTTGGAGGGGGGAGTTTATGGCACTGTACCCCACTGAGGTCCCTGTCCTCCCCAGGCTCCACCCCCAAATATCCAGGAGTTTCCCAGCCTGGATCTGGATCCGCTGCTGGTGGTCGGGGGGGGGGGGTACTTGGCAACCCTAGAAACAGTTGGAACCTCCCCCCCTCCCCCAAACATTCTAATCTCCTCACAGTTGACGCCTGGAGCTGAGTCCATTTCAAAAAGTATTTTGGGGGATTCTACGGTCACGGAAGGTTTTTATTTTAACTTTTCAGATTTTTCTGCACACGGGGGGAGTGCCCCCCATGTGTAGGAAAACCTCCCTGCCCCCCAGGTGCCCCCCCCCCGGGGATTTAGGTATCCGCACGCGGGGGGTGCCTTCAGAATTAGATATATAGATGCATGGGATAGAGAAGGCAGAGACAGAAGTACTTTTCTGCCTTTCTCTCAATACAAGGACTCATGGGCACTCAATGAAATTAAGGAACAGTAGGCTTAGAACAGATGAAAGGAAGTACTTCTTCACTCAAAGAGTAATTCACATGTGGAATTCACTGTCACAGGAAGTGGTGGGAGCTACAAGCATAGACAGCTTCAAGACGGCATTGGATAAACATATAGGGCAGAGGTCCATCAGTGGCTTTTAGCCACAAGATATAGGTGGAATGCCCTGTCTGGGGCAAGTGCAATGTATTCTTGGTGCTGGGGGGGGCAACAGTGGGGCAGTTTCTGGAGTTCTGGCCACACTGGTGGACCTCCTGAGGGCACCTGGTGCTTTTGGCCACAGTGGGAGACAGAGTGTTAGACTGGATGGGCCACTGGCTTGATCTAACATGGCTTCTCTTATGTGTCATGGGTATTGGCCCTCTCAGCTGTGGACCACTTCCTGCTTTTGAGGCCCCTCGCGATAAATAAACATTTTTAAAAAATGGAAACAAGCAGGCACCAAAAAAAGGGTGACGAGATCTGGATCAGTTGATCAGTAACAAAAGAAGACTTTTACCAAATCATATATCTTATTTTCATTAATATGCAGCTCTGCCTAACTATGCTGATAGTGGCACTTTCATACACCCAGAGGAATGCAACTTTCAGTTCACTTTCAATGCACTTTAGTGGCTGTCTGCAAGTGGATTTTGCCATTTCACACAGTAAAATTCAATTGCCTTGTTGAACTTCAGGCCCCGAACAAACGCCATTCACCCACCCACCCCTGCCCGATCTTTTAGTAGACAAGAATTCTAGGGGATATGTAATTGTAATTATAAATGACAAATAACAGCCATGCAGGGCTCTGATAGGACTGCCAGTCTTCCCAACATGGTGGGAAGCCTCCACCTGAGAGCTCTAGTTGTCCACCACGACTCTGAGCAGCAGCAGCAGAACTTTATTAAAGGTGACATCGGCTGCGTTGCTAACTGGATGCTCTACCACTGAGCCATGGACTCTACCCAAAGGATGATTCACAGGGCTCGTTTCGTAGCAGGAGTCCCTTTGCATATTAGGCCACACACCCCTAATGTAGCCAATCCTCCAAGGGCTTACAGAGCTCTTCTTACAGGGGGCTACTGTAAGCTCTTGGAGGATTGGCTACATCAGGGGTGTGTGGCCTAATATGCAAAGGAGCTCCTGCTACAAAACGAGCCCTGATTCAGGATAATTGTCTGGACCTGCGAAACACCAGTACCCACACCGAGAACCAAACCTGGAGGCTTACCAAAAGCTCCTTTCCCCCGGTACCCTGTGACCGCCCCATATTCTTCACCTATTCTTCGCCTTTCCAGTCTGCAGCCTTCGTTAAAGCTCGGATCGCCCCTAGATTCAATCGGTTCAATAATACGGACACAGCAGATGTGACGGGCAGACAAATGATGGATCGTTGGATTTTACTCAGTCAAAGGTTCTGTATGTGTCAATCAATGAAATCCATTTGATTGCCGGAAAAGGAGCCCCATATTTCTTTCAGCTATCGATTGCCAAGTGAAGATGTGGCAGAATAATGATGAAAGATAAAGAGGGACGTTATTGGCATTGTAACTTCTTTTCTGCAACTCGTTTCTTCTCGCAAGGCTCTGTAAACGTTCCCTTTTGCCAAAGGAGAGGCAGAGGCTCCATCTGTCTCCATCCAAAGGACCAAAGATAGTGCTGGGACCATGCTGCTCGCTTTGCTGGGAGTTCGCCTCCCATGGTTCCTGTAGTCGCAAATCATGCATGTTTCGCCATGAGTGTCCAGTCTGCTTCGGCCCACATGGTGGCTCAGCCTGCCTGAGGGGTCGTGGCCAATTTGGGGGCAAGAACCTACGGGGTGGGAGGTGACCCGACAATGGTGGACAGGGCCAGCCTCCTGAAAAAGGGGCCCAGCCCAATTAATATAGACCAGTTGGAACGGTGGTTACGTACTTATCCTATAGTTCAGGACCGCAGTTTCTTGATAGACGGTTTTAAATTTGGGTTCAGGATTCCCTATCAAGGAGTGCGGAAGCCCTTTCAGGCTGCCAATTTGCGTTCTGTTCTTGGGTTTGAACAAGTTGTGCGGGAAAAGATCATGAAGGAGTGTAAAGAGGGAAGAGTGCTGGGACCCTTTTCAGAGCCACCTGTGCAGAGCTTACGGGTGTCGCCTTTGGGTGTGGTTCCCAAAAAAGCACCAGGTGAATACCGCCTTATTCATCATCTTTCTTTCCCTCACGGGGGGTCTGTTAATGACGCCATCCCTGCCGAGCTTTGTTCGGTTCATTTCACCTCATTTGATCAGGCAGTTAAGGTAGTGAGGCAATGTGGGCGGGGTGCACTGTTAGCCAAGTGTGATATAAAATCGGCCTTCCGTTTATTACCGGTTCACCCACTGGATTTTGATCTTTTGGGCTTTGCATTCGAAGGCAGTTTTTATATGGATCGGGCGCTTCCGATGGGCTGTTCTATTTCTTGTTCTACTTTTGAACGTTTTAGTTCCTTTTTAGAGTGGGCTCTCAGAGTCAGGGCTAGATTAGCAACAACTGCACACTACCTTGATGATTTCTTGTTCGTGGGACGGCAGGGTTCGGGTCAGTGTCTGCACCTGCTGCACAGCTTTACCCAGCTCATGGGGGAACTTGGGGTCCCGCTCGCCCATGAAAAGACTGAAGGACCTGCCACCACCCTCACATTTTTAGGCATTGAACTGGATACCATTGGTCAACTTTCTCGGCTTCCGGCTGATAAGTTGGCAAAATTGAGGGACACAATCAACCTAGTGATGAGGAAATGTAAGATTTCATTATTACAGTTACAGCAATTGGTGGGCCACCTAAACTTTGCTTGCAAGGTGGTGGCCCCTGGGCGAGCCTTCCGTCGAAGGCTTTGTGATGCCATGAGGGGAATGCGACGTCCTTATCACAGGATGCGAGTGACCACGGGTATGAGAGGAGACTTACAGGTTTGGGTGGACTTCATCTCAGCTTTCAATAATAATAATGCTGGCCATTATTAGAGGCAGGGAGGGGAAGATGGGGAGGAACGTTGCTGCCAGCTGCAGAGCTTCCTAGCTGAGTGGTTGTTTCCTCTTCCTAATATAGGTAAAAAGCTTGTGGAAGAAGGAGGAGGAGGTTGGATTTCTACCCCGCCCTCCGCTACCCAAAGGAGTCTCAGAGCGGCTCTCAAACTCCTTCCCCTCCCCCTCCCCACAACAGACACCCTGTGAGGTAGGTGGGGCTGAGAGAGCTCTGAGAGAACTGCCCTTGAGAGAACAGCTCTGAGAGAACTATGGCTTTCCCAAGGTCACCCAGCAGCTGCAAGTGGAGGCATGGGGGATCTAACCCAGTTCTCCCAGATTAGAGTCCACGCACTTAACCACTACATGAAACTGGAGGAGGAGGAGGAGGAGGAGATTGGATTTATATCCCACCCTTCACTCAGAGTCTCAGAGTGGCTTACAGTCTCCTTCCCTTTCACTCTCCCCAACAAGCACCCTATGAGATAGTTGGGGCTGAGAGAGCTCTCAGAACTGCTAGAGAGAACAGCTCTGACAGAACTATGGCTAACCCATCGTCATCCAGTAGCTACACATGGAGAAGTGGGGAATCAAACCCAGTTCTCCCAGATCAGAGTCCATGCACTTAACCACTGCACCAGGCTGGCTGCATGAACCTGCTTTATACTGAATCAGACCCTTGGTCCGTTAAACTCAGTGTTGTCTACTCAAGCTGGCAGCAGCTCCGAAGCATCTTGGGTGGAGGTCTTTCACATCACTTACTACCTGATCCCATCATCATCATTATTAACAGTCAGATATTTGACTGGTAGATGGGTGTTCTGCAATTCGAGATCTAGCCAAGTTCTTGGGAACTGGAGATGTCTCTTCACAGGATTACTGCTGTTCCAAGCAACACCGTCTTCTGGTGCTGAGCCGGTGTTATTTGCTCAGTCTCCAGAACGTCCAGGTGTTTCTTGAGATTTCTAAGCACTGCTCCAAGGGCTCCAAGGACAACGGGCATGATCGTCACCTTCTTCTCCCAGGGTAGCTTGAACTCTATTTGTATGTCTTGGTGTTTGTGATCTTCTCCTGTTCTTTCTTTTCTATTCTGCCGTCTCCTGGGATTGCAGGGTCAATAATCCAAACAATATTTCTTCCCCGCCCCCCGCAATTGTGATATCAGGGGTGTTATGCTCCAGGTGAATCTTGGTTCCATCATTCTCCATGATCTTGTCTGCTTTGTGCTCCCACGAATTTCTGGCAGATGGTAAGCCATACCTCTTGCAAAGATTCCAGTGCAACGTAGCTGCAACTCTGTCATGACGATCTTCAGGGGTCTGTTGGGGCCGGAGTGAGGTGGAGCAAAGCTCCGCCGGCTCAGGATTGGCCACTAGGGCAGCCACGGGCTGAATCAGATTCTCTGATCTGATTCAGCCCGCTGCCGAATTGCCGCCGAAATTCGGCAGCAACTTTAAAAGCAACTGGAGAGAACGGAATTTGAGGGAGAGGCTCCAAACTTGCAGGGTAGCTGCTGGGGCCTCTCCTCAAAATACCCACCAAGTTTCAAGAAGATTGGACCAGGGGGTCCAATTCTACGGGCCCCCAAACAGGTTGCCCCCATTCCCTCCATTGTTCTCTATGGGAGGAAAAAAGTTAACATTTTCCCCACCATTGAGCTTCTCCCTCAAACCCCCTTTCCTCCAGCCCCTCATATACCCTATGAGTTTTTGCCATTGATTTCAATGGCCCATAGGGTATAATGGGGCTGAAACTGACATTCCCTTTCTGACACACTTCTGGTGATGTCAGGGGACGTGGCATATGCTAATGAGGTATGCTAATGAGTTATGCTAATGAGGTCCTGCACCTCTTTTTCTACGAAAGGACCCCTGACGATCTTTATAGTCAATCTGAGCAGTTTTACTGCAGGCGCTGATCATCCTTTGCCTTGTGAAGTCGACATCTGCTGTCCTTACTTGTCTCCTGGATCCTGGCTTTCGTTTTGTTTGCTTGTTTGTTTCAAGGGCCTACTCTCATGCAACTAGACTGAGTCCTTCCATTTCTTTCTTTAAGTGTCTATTTTGGAGCCACTTCCAGGTGTTTTCATTATCAACTCTATTCTCTATATATGTTTCAAATATTGCCCAAGCAAGTGCTTTCCCTTCCAGTTGTCAAAGTGAGTTTTGGTTGCGATCTTTTTGTAATCTCCTTTGGTTTGCGTAACCTTAAATAAGTCTGCCGTGTATACTTTAACGAGAAGCTTCTCTTTGCCTTTCTTGGTGTAGTCATTCAGTGCTCGTTTTTTTTCTTCTTTCATTCCTTGCTTAACTTTCAGGAGACGCCTTTCGCCTAATTTTCTCGGGAAGTACAGATGATCAGCATCACTTCTAGCATGTAGTGAGTGAGGCATTGTCCTTTTTCTTGTAAGTTTTGTGACCTGCTGCTTCTAATTCTGCTTGTTTCCAATCGATGATGCCAGCTGGGAGAACTGGGAGTGCCCACGTGTTAATTTCCTTTACTATGTTGCCTCCATTTAATTGTGTTTGCAGTATCATTTACAAGAAAAAGAATACTCAAAATAACAATTTATCATATCATGGCAACCATATTTTCTCTTAATTTTTTCCCCCTGATTTTTTCTTTAAAACTGAATTTGCATTTGTGAACCTATCAAACAGCCAGCAAAACTCTTACCCTCCCTCCCTTCCTCCCTCCCTCCCTTCCTTCTTTCCTTCCTTCCTTCCTTTCCCTCCCTCCCTCCCATTGGAATGCTGTAACGTTATTGACTGCTGGCATGCAACAGAGAAAACAAGCCTTTGAATCAACTGTGCCTTTCTCCTTAATTGCCAATCTGACTATCTTGGCATCATAAACTAAATTTATTGGCAAAGCAGTGACACTGACTAATTCAAAAAGTAGGGGTCTGTGAAACCTAGCCTTTTGTTCATACTAATTTCTCACATCCCCTGTGCAGGGTTTCTTTTTCTCGTCCAAAGATGAACTGAGGTGGCACATTACATGCCTAGTTATCCAAAATTGACTTAATTGTGATAGATCAAGATGGGTAGCCGTGTTAGTCTGTCTGCAGCAGTAGAAAGAGCAAGAGGCCAGTAGCACCTTAAAGACTAACAAAATATGTAGCAGGGGATGAACTTTTGTGAGTCACTGCTCACTTCTTTTGATACAGCTAGAATGGGAGTCCACCTGTCCTATTTATTGGAAAGTGGAGTGATTTCAGATGCCGAATGACATTAGCAGGAAAATGACAATAGCAGGTGAATGGCAACAGCTGGTGTGATTGGATTTAGGTGAGATATGTGGAGGGGTAATAGCCATGGAGAAATCAGCATTGGTAATGAGACAGGAAACCTAGGTCTCAATTCAGTCCAGGTGGATGCATTGTCTTGAGCTTCATTATCAACTGCAATTCAGCAGTCTTTTAATTATGCATTGCATTCAGACCACAAATCTCTTTCTAACTACTGGCTCCTTAGGAATGTGTAATCCTGCACAGGATCAAGCTACTGGCAGCAGAAGACAATCAGAATTATCATTATTTCACACATGCACAATTGCCTTAATTGTGCATCAATTGACTAATTGTGCATCATCTTGCACAATGAAGCTGTGGTCATACGTGCCAGAAGATCCAACATAGGCATGAATGCCCAATGGATCAAAAGGGCACAATCAGACAGCAACATCTGGGAAGTGTCCAGCAGCAGTTGACAACTCACGCTGCTTGACAACTCACGCTGCTTGTGCTGACTCAGCTGGTTGCCATAGAGCCTACACACTAGAAACTGTAAACGTAGTCTGGAATCAGAGTAAACAACAGAGCCAGAGGTCAGATAGCCAGGGAGTCAATCCAAGGTTGCAGGGTTCAGGACCGAGGAGCAGTTGCTACACACACAGAAGCAGGTCTGAGTATGCAGAGTTGCTGCCGCACTGAGGCAGGTGTGTGGAGTGTTTATGAGCAGGTTCTCCCTTCCCTGGGAGTTGAGTCTGCAAAGGCTTGCAGCTCTTTTATTTATATATTTATTTATTTATTTTTCGTATTTATATCCCACCCTCCCCGCAAGCGGGCTCAGGGCGGCTTACATGGGCCAAAGGCCTGTTAGGTACATTGACCTGTAAAATCGATTAAAACATTACAATAAAAACAATAAATAACATACAACAATAAATACTCCTAAAAGCTTCCTTAAAACAGCGTTCGATGGCGACCAAGTGGCAGATCTACCTCCCCCCCTCGGCCACCGCTGAGACCGTGTTGGACCGTGTTGGACCAGGGCACATCGAGATGGTTGCGATGTCAGCTGGTATCCTAGTATCATCGGTGGCGGCTCCTATTCAAAAGCCTGGCGGAAGAGCTCCGTCTTGCAGGCCCTGCGGAACTGCATCAGGTCCCGCAGGGCCCTGATCTCCTCCGGGAGCTCGTTCCACCAGATAGGAGCCGCCACCGAGAAAGCCCTGGTCCTTGTTCTGGCCAGCCTGGCGTCTCTGGGGCCAGGAACACGTAGCCTGTGTTCAGACCCCGACCGTAGTGCTCTCTGGGGTTGGTATGGAGAAAGGCGGTCCCTAAGGTATGTTGGACCCTGGCCATATAGGGCTTTATAGGTAAGAACCAGCACTTTGAAGCAAACTCGGTATGCTATAGGCAGCCAGTGCAGCACCGCCAGCACAGGCCCGATGTGGTCCCGCCTTGCGAGACCCATCAGTAGCCTGGCCGCGGCATTCTGCACCAGCTGCAGCTTCCGGGTTTGCACCAAAGGCAGCCCCATGTAGAGAGCGTTACAGTAGTCTAACCTCGAGGTGACCATTGCATGGATCACTGTGGCGAGGCCATCGCGGTCCAGGTAGGGAACCAGCTGCCTCGCCAGCCGTAGATGATAAAAGGCTGACTTGGCAGTGGCTGCTACCTGGGCCTCCATTGACAAGGAAGGCTCCAGGAGCACTCCCAGACTCCTCGCCCTCGGCGCTGGCACCAACGGCGCCCCGTCGAAGGTCGGGAGCGGGACCCCCCACTCCGGACCGCAGCGACCCAGGCACAGGACCTCTGTCTTCGCCGGGTTCAATTTCAACCTGCTAGATCTGAACCAGTCAGCCACGGCGTGCAGTGCTCGGTCAAGATCGTCCGGGCCGGAGTCCGACCGGCCGCCCAACATCAGATAGAGCTGGGTGTCATCCGCATACTGATGACATCCCAGCCCAAACATCTGGACAATCTGGGCAAGGGGGCGCATATAGATATTAAAGAGCATCGGGGAGAGCACTGCCCCTTGCGGCACACCGCATTCAAGTGGGTGCCTCGAGGACTGCTGCTCCCCTTTGTCCCCGACCCTGGAGAAATGAGACGAGCCATTGTAAGGCCCGCCCCCCGATTCCCACGTCGGCAAGGCGGTGGGACAGCAGCCGATGATCCACTGTGTCGAACGCTGCCGACAAGTCGAGCAACAGCAGTACCGCCCCACCGCCCTGATCCAGATGTCGTCGGAGGTCGTCCGTTAGAGCGACCAGAGCGGTCTCCGTCCCATAACCCGGGCGAAAGCCGGACTGAAAGGGGTCAAGAACCGAAGCGTCATCCAGATACCTCTGTAACTGTAATGCCACCGCCCTCTCTATTAATTTGCCCAAATAGGGCAAATTGGACACCGGCCTATAATTAGCCAATTCTGCCGGGTCCAGATGTAACTTTTTTAGGAGTGGGCGGACCATCGCTTCCTTGAGAGCCCCCGGGAATTTCCCTTCAACAAGGGAGGTGTTAATTATTTCCCGGGCGGTACCTCGCAACCCCTCGTGGCCAGATCTTATAAGCCAGGACGGGCACGGATCAAGGCTGCATGTGGTTGGGCGAACAGTCAAGAGCAGTCTGTCAACTTCCTCAAGATCCAGCTGGTCGAACCCATCTAAGCCCGGAAACGAAGACATGCAAGGGGCCTCGAGTTCACTCACTGTATCATTTGTGGCGGGGAGGTCTCGGCGGAGCAACAGGACTTTCTCCGCAAAATAGCTCGCAAATGCCTCGCAGCCAATTTCCAATTCCCTAGCATTTACTCTGCCATGTGGCAGTACTGTTAGCGACCGAATTGTCCTAAATAATTGGGCTGGGCGTGAGCTCGCGGATGCAATCTCGGCGGCAAAGAAATCCTTCTTTGCTGCCTTAGTTGCCATCTCATAGGCTTTCATAAGCGTCCTATAAGATGCTCTTGTTGCTTCGTCGTGAGTGCGACGCCACCGTCTCTCTAGCCGTCTCAGCTCCCGCTTCGCCTGGCGCAATTCCTGGGTATACCAAGGGGCCAGTCTATTGCGGGGGCGGAGAGGGCGCCTGGGAGCGATCTCGTCGATAGCTGTAGCGAGCCGGTTGTGCCAATCTTCAACCAGCTCATCCAATGAGCCGCCAGGGGGCTTCGGTTCCCGCAGGGCCATCTGGAACCGCTCCGGGTCCATTTGGCTCCGCAGGCGAGCCAAAATCGGCTCACCGCCTCGGGGCTGGGGCAGGAAGTTCAGACGGGCCCCCAGGGCAAAGTGGTCCGACCAAGGCACTACCGAAGTGGTAATTCGGTCCACTGCAACCCCCACAGCAAAGATCAGATCGAGCATGTGTCCTGCCCGGTGTGTAGGGGCCGTTGCCTTTGCAGGAGCTGCAGTCTAGCACTCTTTCCGTTGCCTTTGCAGGAGCTGCAGTCTAGCACTCCTTCTTCACTCCAGCATGGTCAGCCTTTGGTGTGCCCTATGTCTGGGGCACTCAGGAGAGCTAGGTGGGGATTCTGGCCTTGAGGTATTTGCAACTGGGGATGCTGAGCCAGGCTCAGGATCGGTCTCTCCTCGCAGCTGCATCTCCTGTGCAGCTGCTGGCGACTCTTCCTCCTCAAGTACTGTTGAGGGTTTTTCTTCTTCTTCTGGGCTGACTCCCAAGGAGGCTGGGTTGCTCCCTTCCTCTTCCTTATCTGAGGAGTAGTCAGCTTCAGCAGAGCCAGTACCCATGGCACTGCTCCACTGCAGAAGTGGAGTTAAAAGACACTAGGGGAAATCTGGTAGTAAACAGGGTGTAACAGGCCACGGATGGACTTTCCCATCTGATCACACAAGCACACTTCTGAACTGTTGGGATGGTCTGATCATGTCATTCCAGCTTGGTGCCATTCCCGTCCCCTCTTTGCAGTATGAGCATCATCGCATACCCATAGGGGGCCCTTGGTGTGGAGGTGCGATTCCTTGTTTATATGCATGGGAAACAAATGGCAAAGAAGACAACTCACCCACAGTTGCGTCTGATCACACAGTGATGGGCTGGGCCCACAGCAACAAAGGGCTGTGTGATCTCGCAACCACGGGTCTACTTCCTCCGGAGGGAATAGCCTCGTTTCCCCTCCGCTTCAGCTGGTGCTTGGGACCACAACCTGAATCTACCTTTTCTTTAGTACAATTCTTTTCAGCAGCCAACATTTGTCTTTTTTCTTTTACACCGGGAATTGAAAAAAAAAAAATGGTCGGCATTTCAAGAGGTTCTGCAGTAATCCGGTTAACAAGGATGTGGTTGATTGAACAGCGGAATTACTCCTTTGGTGGCAGCACAGAAGGGTTCTAGCAAGCCACCAGCAGGTCTCTACCCCCCAAAAGTCCATAAAATGTATCTCTTTCCCCCCCATAGGGTCTGCTTCAATGAAAGATGGGCAGTGTTACATCTAGAAGGTGATTCTTGATCTTCTCCAGTTTAGAAAACTAGCTTCCCCCCACCCCCCGCAAGGCAGCTAAAGTCTTCCTAGTTCATGTCGACTTACAAGAGAGTTCTTTGCAAGTTACTCTTGGTTTTTTTTCTCAGAGGAGCAAGGGAGCTTTCAGAAGGAGGAATGGGAGAATCACTGGGCTGAAGTCTGGGATGAGACGCAGCATAGCCCTCCCCCTTCATCGACTGAACAAGTGATAAAAGCAGCTCGGAGAGCCCAGATTCTGAAGTTTTTCAGTGCTTGGAATGAAGAATGCCTTCACACTGGGAAAATGGCCATCGGCAGCCTTCTTGCTCAAGACATCGGCTGCTTGGCAGGCTTCCCCTGATGTCATGGGCTTGCATCTGTCTACAGTGGGGGAAAGGGAGCGTTCAAAGGCCCAGTTGGCAGCTTTATTTGTTCTCTTGGCTTCGGGCATTTTTTACCTGTATTTTGGTGTTTTTGAACTGGTAGCTTTTCTTTGGTTCCAACTTAAAACGAGTGTTGTGCAGTGTTTGTGGGGGAGGAACCGGTGGCTTGCTTTATAACAAACATGTTCTCATTGATAATCCTTAGTCTTTTGAGAGCCAGTTTGGTGTAGTAGTGGTTAGGAGCGTGGATTCTAATCTGGGAGAACCGGGCTTGATTCCCCACTCTTTCACATGCAGCTGCTGGTGTGACCTTGGGTCAGTTATAAGTTCTCTCGGAGCTGTTCTCTTCCAAGTAGTCCTTGAGAGAGCTTTCTCATCCCCTCCCACCTCACAGGGTGTCAGTTGTGGGAAGGGGAAGGGAAAGGGATTGTAAGCCGCTCTGAGACTCCTTTGGGTAGTGAAGGTGAAGGTAAAGGTTTCCCTTGCTCAAAAGCCAGTTGAATCCAACTCTAGGGGTCGGTGCTCATCTCCGTTTCCAAGCCGAGGAGCCAGTGCTGTCCGAAGACTTTTCCGTGGTGCACAGAATGCTGTTACTTCCCCACCAAAGCATTACCTATTTATCTACTTGCAATTTCTTGCTTTCGAACTGCTAGGTTGGCAGGAGCTGGGGCCAGAGACGGGAGCTCACTCAGTCACGTGACACTAGGGTCTTGTGAGCCACCAAGGTGGGGTATACATCCAGTCTCTTATCTTTTCCACCTGAGGGTCATGCTAAGAAGGAGCCTCTTAGGCCATTGCCTTGGGCCTCCAGAGGCAAGAGCAGAGCTGCCATTCCTCCTCAGGGGGAGGGGATCCCTGCCCCCCAGCAGCCTGTTCCCCACCCCTACTCAGCTGGCCAGTGGGGAGGGGGATGATGGGAAACAGGATAATGTCAGACTCCTC
Organism: Lepidodactylus listeri; assembly: GCA_029233225.1. NCBI lineage: Eukaryota > Metazoa > Chordata > Lepidosauria > Squamata > Gekkonidae > Lepidodactylus > Lepidodactylus listeri. Next base: position 10,297,927 of record JARCFY010000004.1, read on the forward strand.
CCACCTAAAGGTTGCCAGGTCTCAGCAGGACACCAGTGGGGAGGCAGGGATCACAAACTTTCAAAGTCCCGGTTGAGAAATGCCTGGAGATTTGGGGTGGAGCCTGGAGATGATGAAAAATTGGTTGGCCACTGTGTGATGATCAGTGAGTCCACAAATCAATATAAGAGATCACAAAGCCAAGAACAGTAAGCTGGTCTGATCCAGCAGGGCTCTTCTTACATTCTTATGAAGGCCTTGGCCTCCGTGCCCTGTTGTTGGCCCTCCAGAAGAACTCATTGGCCACTGTGTGAGATGGATCACTAGTCTGATCCAGCAGGGCCTTTCTTATGTTCTTATGGAGACCTCGGCCACTCTGCCCTGTTGTTGGCCCTCCAGAGGAACTGGTTGGCCACTGTATGAGACAGGATAATGGACTAGATGGACCACTGGTCTGATCCAGCACGGCTCTTCTGATGTTCTTATGGAGGCCTCTCTGCCCTGTTGTTGGCCCTTCAGAGAAATTTGCTGACCACTGTGTGACACAGGATGCTGGACTAGATGGACCACTGGTCTAATCCAGCAGGGCTCTTCTGATGTTCTTAGAAAGGCCTCAGCCTCTATGCTTTGTTGTTGGCCCTCCAGGGGAACTGGCTGGCCACTGTGTGAGACAGGATTCTGGACTAGATGGACCACTGGTCTAATCCAGCAGGGCTCTTCTTTGCGTTCTTACGTTCTTATAACCTTCATGGTGAGCAGGGATTTGAACTCCAGGTTTCCAGATGCTAGCCTGTGATATCACACTGGCTCTTAGTTAGAGTAGCCAACCTCCAGGTGAGGCCTAGAGATCTTCTTGAATTACAACTGATCTCCAAGCTACATAGATAGATTCGTTTTGGGGGGGAAATGGCTGTTTTGGAGACTGGGCTAGGGAAGCCAGCTTCCAGGAGGAACCAGGGGATCCCCCAGAATTACAGCTCATCTCCAGACTACAGAGATCAGTTTCCCTGGAGAAAACGGATGCTTTGGAGGGTGGAATCTGTGGCATTGCACCCCACTGACGTCCCTGTCCTCCCCAGACTCCAACTATCTATCAGGATCTGACAATAGCCTGTTTGTTCTAGGGTTGCTCTAATGTTACTTTCTGTTTCTTTGTACCCCACTATCACCAAATGCTTTATTGCTTGCCTTGAAGTAAAACCAACTGTCCTGCTTAGTGTTACCTTTTTCCCCGGGAGGGTGGCCTGACACATTCCTAGACGTCACATAAATAACTGAAGCTATCTCGTCCTGGTCACTCCCCCTCCGCTTTGAGGCTTGGAGTCTGTTATCAAAGTTGTTACAACCTTGAAGGCTAGTTTATTGTCACTGGCCAAATGTTTTGCCTAGGGTTCGCATATCTGTGTCACCCAGGGCAAGAAGGGAATTTTTATAACTTTCCCACCACTTTCCCATTTTCTTCCCACGTTTTTGTATGTACTCTGATTGAATGCTTATGTACCAGCACCTATGCCTGAAGGTATATTAACCCAAGTCAGTTTCTATTATGTATCTCTAACAAACATCGAGTACCTGTTCCAGTATTAGAAATAAAGAGCTTTGCGTTAACCCAAATGTCTGATCTATTGCTGTTAGTGCAGAAGCCTCACACTATCTTAATGAGTTTCCCAACCTGGATTTGAGGGTTGCCAGCTCTGTGTTGGGGAATACCTGGAGGTTTTGGGGGTGGAGCCAGGAGTGGGTGGGGTTTGGGGAGGGGAGGGACCTCAATTGGGTACCATGCCGTAGAGTCCATTCTCCAAAGCAGTCATTTTCTCCAGTGGAACTGATCTTGATCATCTGGAAATCAGGTATAATAGCAGGAGATCCCTGGGTGCCACCTGGAGGTTGGCAATCCTACCCCCATCCCCCTCCTGGGGCCAGGGGAGACCAGAACAGGCAACTCTAGACTGGACTGTATGGCATTATGGTCCTCTGATCCCCCTCCTCTCCTCTCCCCTCCCCAAACTCCACCCCTCAAATCTCCAGGAACTTCCCAGCCCAGAGCTGGAAGTTCTAGCTGTTTGCTCGGTTAGGCCAGAAGATCATCAGACAGCCATAGCCTCGACTGACGCTTCCAGACAGCTCTGCCTAGAGCCCTTTACAATTGTCTAATCTGGAGAAGAAGAGAGTGTATTTGCTAGACGGACTCGCGTCCCAGCCTGGCTTCATTTCTCGTTTCGAAATTGAGCTGCAGTTCATCAGACAACTCCCCCTCCCCAACTCACACACACACACTCCTCCCCCTTCCCGGATCAGTAGCAAAGCAGCCCCAGCCCCCACCAGCAAGATAAACTCCGCTAAAAAAGCATATTAGCTTTCTGCTCACACCGACCAAATTTATTTCTAACAAGGATGAGTTAGATGCGGGAGCAGAGGGGCAGCTGGTATCGATCGCGTTATTTATATGAAACATGGCCCTGCTGTTTACCGCCGTGCTCATTAAATAAATCAGTGATTAGCTAGTAAATCCCTCCACATCGCAACATGGGAGATGCCAGCTGAAGTCAACCTCAGCAACTCCTGAGTGGAGGGGATTGGGGGATGGGGAGCGACTGAAATTGTGTCAACCGAAGGGGGATCGACGTGCCTCTATATTAAATGTTCTTATAAGTGGCAAGCTATGTTACCTGTTTTTAAAAATATAACTGTAATGTATGTACTTGCCATGTACTTGTAAAAGATGATAATTATTTTCTAATGTACCATTAATGTTCATTACAGACTCTTTAGCCGTACTGAAAATTGGAAATTGTAACCAGACAGAATTTGTATGCCATTGAACTGGCATCACTCCGGTGTCTGGACTTTTGTCTGTGGGATTGTATGTATATATAAGTTTAGGATTTCTCCCTGTTTATTCCTTATATATTATTTCTTTAGCAACTTCGTATACTATCATTATTTTTTTTGAAAGGTTTTATTCGGATGAAGTCTATCAACGAAATGAGAGCAGCCTTCCAGAGAACCTCGTCATATTTATATTCTTCATGTTAATTTATAATATATTGTTATAATTACCCTGTATTTTGATTATATGCACTTTATTAGAACTAGTGTAGTACACCGTTTTGCTTGGCTTCTCATGTTTGGCTTGTTTGGGGCTGCAGTTCCCTCTTTGATTCTACTTTGGATCAAGTGGGGATCCCAGGCTCCGGGTAGGGCCTGGGGATCCCCCGGAATTACAGCTCATCTCCAGACTACAGAGATCAGTTCCCCCGGAGAAAATGGATGCTTTGGAGGGTGGACTCTATGGCATTGTACCCCACTGAGGTCCCTATCCACCTAAGGCTCCACCCACAAATCTCCAGGTGGTTCCCAAGCTGGAGTTGGGAGTCCTACCCCCCCACCCCCTGCCAGTGACCGGGGGGACCTGAAAACTCTATCAGACCAGTGGTACATCTAGTCCAGCATCCTGTCTCACACAGGGGCCAACCAGTTCCTCTGGGGGTCCAACAACAGGGTAGAGAGGCCGAGGCCTTCGTAAGAACATGAGAAGAGCCCTGCTGGATCAGACCAGTGGTCCATCTCACCCAGCATTCTGTCTCACACAGTGGCCAGCCAGTTCCTCTGGAGGGCCATCAACAGGGCATGGAGGCTGAGGCCTTCATAAGAACATGAGAAGAGCCCAGCTGGATCAGACCAGTGGTCCATCTCACCCAGCATTCTGTCTAAAGCAGTGGCTAACCAGTTCCTCTGGAGGTCCAACAACAAGGCAGAGAGGCTAATCACAGAAGCGGCACAATTCCCAGATGTTATTATCTGGATGTGCACTTTAAATCCACCTTCCAAAGCAGCCATTTTCTCCAGGGGAACTGATTTCTGTCACTTGGAGACAGATAGCCAGGATTTTGTGGCTTGTGGGGCAATTTTTCTTCACCTGGTGCAGAAAGGAAAGCTATTTAGCCAATGGAAAGCTGTTCTCAGGATAGCTCTCTAAATTGCAAGCTGTCAGCCACTTTAGATGACAGTTCTCAGCTGCTGCAAGTTAATCACTTCTGCCAGCCTAAGCAGCAATTCTGAGAACAAGCCGGCAGGTGGGGGTGACAACTTCTAGAGTCAAGAAAGCTAACACTTAGACAGAAGAAAAAACTCTCTGAAAGGAGACCAGTTTCTTGGCACAGAGTTCAAAGGGTACCTAGAGGTCATCTACTCTAATCCCCTTGCTCAGTGAGGGAATCAGTCAACTACAACACCCCTCTCTGCTTAAAGGAGAGCCCGCTCGCGGGGAGGGCGGGATACAAATCGCAAAAATAAATAAATAAATAAATAAGGAGGGCACACCTTTTAAAAATATTGTAAAATGATTGAAAAAAGCATTTGCAGGAGAAACTCTCGTGGGGCTGCACCTTTAAGGAAGGGGCAGAGCCCCCCGAAGCCCCAGCATAACTACAGGCCTGCCTGGAATTTAGTTGTGATCCCAGGAGATCTCCAGTCACCACCTGGAGGATGGCAACCCTAGACATCTGTGTCTACCATTGGGAAAAATAACTTTCTAGGGTTGAATACTTACATGCCAAGGCTCCACAACGTGGTGCCTATGTGTGCCAGGGTGCCCGCTGACACCCTTCCTGGCACTCGCCATGTGTTTTTAGAAAGGGGGCAGGGCCGCAGCAAGGGTTCTGATTGGTCACTGGAGATTCGATTGGCTGTGCAATTCTTTTTTTTTTAATGTTGCTTTGACAGCAACTGTCCCCACAGCACAATGGTCATCACTGGGCCAGCCATTTTGTGGCTGTCCCCGCCTCCTGCAGCAGCCATTTTGTGTCTGCATCGATCACACTGTGTTGGGATCGGGGACTCCTGCTATATACCGACTTAGACTGGGTCTATCATACATTGGACACCAATTCACATTCTTCTTAGGCGGGTTGGAAAGGAGACGACCAATTATTTCCTTTGAAATCAATGACTCAGGAAATTAGCCAATTCAGTTTGCATACATTTGCATATTGCAAGACTCTGCATTCTCCGTCTGCACGGAGCGATTGTCCTCTGCAATGAAGCCCAGGGAAAGGGCAGAGCTGTAAATGCCGATTGCTTATTTCACTCCTGGAATTCTTCACTCTTTCCTTTTTTTGGTTACAGCTGGTGTATTTATTCCCATTCCTACTGTTGCCCCAGGCCTCCGTGCCAGGCAATGTATGAAGAACAAAATGACCTAAGAAAAGAGACGGGATGGAAAGGGAGGATCATTTGCAGTATGAAAGACTAACCAAGGGGGAAAGATGGGAGGGAACATATTTGGTCTTCACTTTGGCGCTTCTCGGTTCCGTCCTGGCTGTTTTAGAATGTTTCGCACGCTGGAATAAATTCTCCATCGAGGCAGATGGGGACGCTACCATTAAGGTCGATGGGATATGACCATTCGCATCACGCGTCGGTCTTAATTCTTTTCCCCCTGCCGCTCACAAAATATAAAACCCATTGTTCTGGTCCAGGATTTAAATATTGCAGCCCCAATCCAAATTGATCCATGCACATCAGCTGGAATGATACAGAGGTTCGTTCCAGAATGGAAAGTTTTTGTCCACCCCGGTAGACAAAATATTTAATTATTTAGAATATGAGAGACTCAACATGGTGGTTTTCAAATCATAAGATAATTATGTTGGAGTGAGCGACTCAGCTTGCCTGGATATTGGGGGGGGGGGCGCTACATCACTCTAAATGTGTATAGGTGCTATCTCCTTAAATGGGATCCTTCTCTTTGTTTTAACCTGGGAGCTGACCTCTGACCCCTTCCTCTTTCTCTCTCTCTCCCTCTGTCCTCTCACTTCCTTCTCATGGCCTTCCAAGGAGACACATGTCCTTCTCATGCCTTCATACTCCTATACGCGTGATGCCAGACAGGCTGGCCATTTGCGAGAGGGAAAGTACTCTATAGATAAGGCTTTCCTTTCTCTCTCTTCAACTGCAGTCTGAATGTGAACTGGATGTACTTGAATAAATGTAAGGTTGCGATCACACGCACAATTAGCCCCGACACGGGTGCGAATGCCAGGCAGATTAAAGAAGCGCGATCAGACATCAACATCTGGGAAGCGCCCCGCAGCCGTCAGCAACCTGGTTTGCTCCACCGCAGAAGTGAAGTTAAAAGACACCTCGGAAAGTCCAGTAGCGAATGGGTTGCTACAGGCCACAGATGGACTTTCCCGCGTCTGATCGCTCCAGTGCACTCTCATGGCATCAGGATGATCTGATCAGGCCGTCCCGACGCCATGCCATTGTTTTTTTTTCCCCTCCCTTCACAGTATGAGCATCAGCGCACACTCCCGCACACTCCGTTGCGAGACCTCAGAGCAGAGCTGTGATTCATTGATTCCTCATGTAAGCCCATTGACAAATGGCAAAAAAACCCCAAAAACCACCAACTCACCCATGGTTCGGTCTGATCATGCAGTGGTGGGCTGTGCCCACAGTTTCAAAAGTCTGTGTGATCGTATAACTGTGGGTCAAATTCCGCCTGAGGAAATAGCCTCCCCCCCCCCCCGTTTTATCTGGTGTCTGTGACTGCAACCCAGGTTTAACTCCTCCCCACAATATACTTCTTGGGAGTTTTATTTACTGCACTCTGCTCTACTCACTCCACTCATTTACCGCATTCTATAACTGAGCAAGCTCTGCTGTATTAACCAAATCTCCCAATAGATCCTATTAGGGATGGGATAAAGCAGGAAGAGTTTAAGAAGAGAAGAGATTGGTTTCATACCACGCCCTTCACTACCCGAAGGAGTCTCGGAGCGGCTTACAATCTCCTTTCCCTTCCCCTCCCCACAACAGACACCCTGTGAGGTAGGTGGGGCTGAGAGAGCTCCTGAGAGAACAGCTCTGAGAGAACTTGTGACTGACCCACGGTCACACCAGCAGCTGCATGTGGAAGAGTGGGGAATCAAACCTGGTTCTCCCAGATTAGAGTCCGTGCTCCTAACCACCACACCAAACTGGAGGAGGGACGTTTTCCCTTCTTACCAAGACTTAGGTAGGTTGTGTGTCATAGAATCACAGAGTTGGAAGGGACCTCCAGGGTCATCTAGTCCAACCCCCTGCACAATGCAGGAAATTCACAAATACCTGACACCTGACCTTACGCTCTGCATCATATGCACTTCTTTATTTTTATTTTTTTTAGGGTTGTGGAAGAAGGGAGCTAAGAATTGCTGCTTGACATAATATTTCCTTCTGCATGCTTTAAGGAGGACATCAGAGACAAGGTTGCCAACTCCAGGTTGGGAAATTCCTGGAGTTGTGAAGGTGGAACCTAAGGAGAGCAGGGTACGATGCCATAAAGTCTACTCTCCTCCAAAGTAGCAATTTTGTCCAGGGGAAGTGATCTTTGGAGTCTGGTGTTCGATTGTACTACTGGGGGATACCCAGCCACCACCTGGAGATTGGCAACTAGGGTAGCCAATCTCCAGCTGAGGTCTGGAGTTTTCCTGGAATTACACCTGACCTCCAGGTTACAAAGATCAGTTCCCCTGGAGAAAATGACCATGCTTGACAACCAGCGAGAGAACCCACTTAGGAATAAGTCCTGCAGAAGTAACTTCCGAGTAAATATTCATAGAGGTGGGTTGTAAGAGAGTCAAGACAGATAGATTCAGGCATTTATTCAGCGTTCAGTCTTAAAACGGAGCCTATAGTAGAAGGACGGCTGTCCCGCAAAGACGAGTATCTCACAAATCAGGAAGAGATTTAGCCTTGGTGCCTCTCTCAAAATGACGAGTGTAAACAATCACTTTTGTAGAGATCAGATACGAAAGCCAAAAGAGACTGAAAGCCCAGTTTAAGGGATTCATTTACGCCAGTAACGGGGAAGGGTGAAGGAATGATTCTGCAAACTGTTTCAAAGCACTAACGCGAACCCTCAGCAGGTCGCGACAATGGAGTTGCTTGCTTCCCTGTTTGCAGAAGATGAAGATGTCACTTTGTTGACCTCCCCCCCCACACACACACAAATTAGAAAAAGTAGTCTTTAAAGTGGGGGCATTCTACACCTGGTTGAAATGTGGCAACTCACAGCAACAACAAAACATCTGTTTCATGCAACATAACTGGGCAAATGACAACTATTCCAATTTCTCTCTCTTTTTTTTAAGTGTTGTTGTATTGGACCAAAGGCCTGGTTGCTCTAGCATGATGTCACTAACAATGGTTGGCCAGAAGTATTGTTGAGAGCCAGTTTGGTGTAATGGTTAGGAGCACGGACTCTAATCTGGGAGAAGTGAGTTCCCTTCTTCTCCACGTGTAGCTGCTGGTATGACCCTGGGTCAGTTACAAGTCCTTTAAGAGCTGTTCTCAAGAGAAGTTCTCAAAAGAGCTCTCTCAGCCCCACTTACCTCACAGTATGTTTGTTGTGAGGAGGGGAAAGGAAAGGAGATTGAAAGCCACTCTGAGACACCGAGTGAAGGGCAAGGTATAAATCCAATCTCTTCTTCATTTGCAAGTGAGTAGTTATCAGGAATATTGGGAGGGTGAATCCCACCAACAGCCCCACCCAGGTTACTGCTCGCTTTATGCTGTGAGTAAATCCTCAACACAATCATGTAAGCTGCTCGGACGAAGCCCCTGATGTCCCCCTTGTGGCTCTTTTTCCATTTGGTGGCTCACAACTTCTGCAGGCCTGATGTAACAACCTATTTGCAAACTAGGAGCCTCCAAGGATGTCGCCCGGATCCTTCAAAAACAGCAGAAACCCCACAAGATTAATGAGTTTTCAATCAATCGACTCCGACTCGATGGCTAATCGGGGGCCTGGCATCCATTATCTTGACGGGTTCTCGGAATGCGAAGAGCGCTTCTTGAGGAGCAACTCGACTGGACCCGTTTTCAAAGCAGCCCCAGATGCGCTCCTGCGCCTTCTCCATCATGAACAAGTCCTCCTTCACTGGTATTCGGTGTGCTCGTTCTACTAAACCGAACAACAGACACAGCTACACTGAAATCAATGCTGCAACAATCATGAATGCTTATTTAAGTATGGTCATGTGGGAAATGCTTGTGTAGTCTAATGACTCATTAAAGGGAATCAGGTGCTTGGAATTCTAAGGCTGGCCCAGACTGAGAACTTTCTTATGTTTCTTACGTTTGGTGAGCAGTACCTGGGGTGACGGTATCTGGGAGACATGAGCAGCAGTGTTCCCTCTAAGCTGAGTCAGTGTGAGCTGGCTCACAGTTTTTTAGCCACCAGCTCACACGTTTTTGTCTCGGCTCAGGCAGGAGGGCTCCAGAGCAAACTAATTGATGCAGTAGCCAAATTGCCTGCTCACAGCTTTAGAGAGCCAGTCTGGTGTAGTGGTTAAGTGCGCGGACTCTAATCTGGGAGAACCGGGTTTGATTCCCCACTCCTCCACTTGCACCTGGCTGGATGACCTTGGGCAAGCCATAGCTCTGGACCAGCTGTTCCCTCAAGGACAGCTTGGGAAAGAGCTCTCTCAGCCCCACCTACCTCACAGGGCGTCTGTTGTGGGGAGGGGAGGGGAAAGGAGTTTGTAAGCCGCTCTGAGACTCTTAAGTGCGTGAAGGGCGGGATATAAATCCAATCTCTTCTTCTTCTTCTAATGCCATTAGCTCACAAAGTAGGATTTTTGCTCACAAGACTCCACAGCTTAGAGGGAGCACTGGTGAGCAGGTGCCGCCTGAAACTGGTTGACTGCAGCATCCGCCAGCCTTCTGCTGTGATCATTTACCTTATATACCTGCCAGGTGTGCATGTGTGCACACTTTCTTCCAGACATGCCCAATCATTGAGACTACAGGGACTTTGTTAGGGTCTGTTGCATATCACTGGGATCCTTCAGTTGACCTTAGGCAGGGCTTCTTTGAGGAATTTGGCCACTCCAAGCTAGCCCCACTGAGAGCAAAGGGAGTCACTTCCAAGTAAGTTGGTGTAGCCCTGACATGGCTAGCCCAATCTCGGCAGAAGCTAAGCAGGGTCCGCCCTAGTTAATACTTGGATGGGAGACCACCTAGGAAGAAAAACTCCCTCTAAGCTGTGGAGCCTTCTGAGCAAAAATTCTACTTGGTGATCTACTGGCATAAAAGTTGTGAGCGAGCCGTTTGGCTGCTGCATCACTTAGTTTGCTCTGGAGCCATCCTCCCCGAGCGAAGACAAAAATGTGTGAGCCGGAGGCTAAAGAACTGTGAGCTGGCTCACACTCACTCAGCTTAGAGGGAACACTGCTAGGAAGGGCAGGGTTGCTACTCGGGGGCAGGCGATGGCAGACCACAGCCCTGTCCACACTGTTGCTTTTGTCGCTCATTTCTCCCTATTGCTTCAGGTTCCCCCACCCCCCATATGTTTTGTTCTCTCTAGTAGTCCCAGAGGGAGCAAAACACATGTGGAAAAGGGGGAGGAACCCAAAGCAATAGGGAGAAATGAGCGACAAAAGTGACAGTGTGGACGGGGCCCACCTCTGTGTTCATCTCTTGCACTGAAAACCATGAGTGGTCTCCATCAGTGTTCCCTCTGAGGTAGTGTGAGCTAACACCTTGGAGTTTGACTTCTCATGATTTGACCTCATTTTCTACTTTCCAAAACTCGATTTTTTTTAAAAAAAGTGAGATAAGAACTATATCATGGGGGATGGACAAGATAGTCCTCAATATCCCGTGCCTTTTAAAAATATGGATTTGAGAGAATTTTTTTTTTTAAAAAAAAAAGAGTAGATCAACGAATGCCTACCATATCAAGAGCGTGCACATTGGAGCCCTTGAAAAACCCACATATTCCTAATAAAATATTTTTATTAACAAGCAATGCACTTAAAGTAGTTTATGGAGAAGATAAAAAGGGGATATGAAAAACCGGGCAAGCGGCACACATCCCACTAACATAAACAGGTGGTATTTTACATCCAGCTTGCACTCATAAATAATTTTTTCATGCGCTTAAAGGGAAGGTCTGTGCGAACGAGGAAGGAAGGCTGAGAGGCAAGTGGAAATAATTCCGTGGTGAACTGCCGGCTGATTTCTCCCATCAATGCTTTATGTGCCAAGCTTTTTTTTTTTAAAGAATTATGCATAATATTTGTCCATGACAGTTCAGCTGAACTTTGGACTGAACTTTCAGACACTCTGGGGAATAAATCTGACCGTTCCTCATCAACATTTCCACAGATTCATATTCCACTTTTGCTTAGCTGATGATTTTTCAGCTTGCTGTGCATCACTGAAGGACAGCGGATCTTGACCTGGTAACTGTTTCTCATCCCCATAACAGACTTACCTAAATGGAAGCCCCATTTTAGGGCATTTTTATGCGCCAATGCACAGGGGACAGTTGACCGGCTAATTCTGTGGCGGAGGGCAGAGATGCGTGCGTGCTGCAGAAAATGATAGAATCACCGGCTCTGATCTGGAGGTCTACATCAGCTCTGATGCACGGAGAGACCACAGGCTCAGAGGCGGAACACATACTTTAACATATGCATAATGTTGCCAGGCCATGCTTGGAAACTGGTAGGGGAGTTGTGAGCATGGCCGGGGGGGGGGGGAGAGAGAGATTTGTGTAGTTTATTTATTTATTTATTTATTAGTTTCATTTATATCCCACCTTGTCAGTTATACAACCGACATAGTAGTGCTATGTCATTACTGATTAAAAAATGGAAGTGACAAAGGGTAGCTCTAGGAATTGCCGGAGACTATGGTAAAACCATAGAGTTTCCAGCCATTCCCAGAGCTACCCTTTGCCACTTCTGGGAAGTCCTTCCAATAAGAACATGAGGTTGCAAGTTTCCTTTTAAAAAGAAAAAAAAGAAAGAAAGAAAGAAAGAAAGAAAGAAAGAAAGATTTATTTATTATTTATTTTATTTATTTTTTTGGATTTATATCCCGCCCTCCCCGCGAACGGGCTCAGGGCGGATTCCATGGGCCAAAGGCCTAAACATTACAATACATTAAAACACATAAAATCCATTAAAAACATTCCAAGAATTACATAATTAATAATTAATACATATTTAAAGCTTCCAATAATATAACTTCTGGTGACCTAATGGCAGATCTGAGCCCTGAGCCATCTTACTTGGGCTGTGCTAAATCAGGGTTCATCACAGCTGGTTGATACGATGGGTGGAATCACCGGCCCAGCCGGTGTCTCCGGTGGCGGCTCCTATTCGAAGGCCTGGCGGAAGAGCTCCGTCTTACAGGCCCTGCAGAACTGCATAAGGTCCCGCAGGGCCCTGATCTCCTCCGGGAGCTCGTTCCACCAGACGGGAGCCGCCACCAAAAAAGCGGTTCTCGTTCCCTGGTGAGCCTGGCATCCTTTGGACCTGGGACACTAAGTCGATGGTCTGATCCTGACCGCAGTGCTCGCTGGGGTATATATGGAGAGAGGCGGTCCCTAAGGTATGTTGGACCCTGGCCATATCCCACTGTGCCCTGACCTGGATAGCCTAGGCAAGTCCGATCTCGTGAGATCTCGGAAGCTAAGCAGGGTTGATCCTGGCAAGTACTTGGATGGGAGACCTCCTTGGAACACCCGAGGTGGGAGGTGGGGGCAGGCTTTATTCAGCCACCTCTCTGAATATCCTACAGGCCCCCAGTAGGGGTCAGTCACCAGAGGTCACCATGACTTTCAGGGGCAGACACACACTCACACGTACACACACGCAAACCCCACCCCCCAAAATTATCCCACTGCTGCATGGAGCTCACAGGTAAAAGAAACTACTTCTTCACCCAAAGAGTGATTAGCACGTGGAATTCACTGCCACAGGAGGTGGCGGCGGCTACAAACATGGACGGCTTCAAGAGGGAATTAGATAAACGGGCTCTTTTTGTAGCAGGAACTCCGTTGCATATTAGGCCACACACCCCTGATGTAGCCAATCCTTCAAGAGCTTACAGTAGCCCCTGTAAGAAGACCTCTGTAAGCTTTTAGAGGATTGGCTACTTTAAGGGTGTGTGGCCTAATATGCAAAGGAGCTCCTGCTACGAAATGAGCTCTGGATAAACATATGGAGCTGAGGTCCATCAGTGGCTATTAGCCACAAAGTATAGATAGGAACTCTCAGTCTGGGGCTAGTGATGCTCTGTATTCTTGGTGCTTGATGGGGGGAAGCAACAGTGGGAGGGCTTCTAGTGTCCTGGCCCTACCAGTGGACCTCCTGAGGGCACCTGGTGTTTGTGGCCACTGTGTGACAGAGTGTTGGGTTGGATGGGCCACTGACCTGATCCAACATTGGCTTCTCTTATGTCCTTATGTTTCTACAGGCAACAGAACCTGGGGGCAGGAGCTCTTCCTCCATCAACATGGGCTTTGCAGCCCTACATGCAGAAGAATCCAGCTCTAGTCCCTGATTTTTCAAAATCGAACCATATAGGTTGCCCATCAGATTTGGCTAATATTGGGCTTGATAGATCACTTGTTGATGTCCACTGGCTCTGATGGATTGAAAAGGCAGTTCAACACATTTATGGAGGATGGGTCACTTATTGGTCACTAGCTACAATAGCTAAATGGGAACTCTGGGTTCAGAGGTAAAATACCTCTGATGGTCAGATGCTAGGCGTTTAACTTCCATTCACTCATGGAGGCGTACTGCCTCAGAGGTGTGACTTTGCAACTGAGGGAAGGTATTTTTAAATGCCTTCCCTTCACTACCACAGTGGTGCAGCAGTGGTGGAATGCTTCCCCAAGGGAAGGGAGAAGGCATTTAACTTCCCTTCGCTTGTGGAGGCATGCCACGGCAGCAGCACAACTCCATGAGGGAAGGGAAGACATTTTGGGATTCGGTAATATTAGGAAATAATATTTTTCGGATCCAACAGATACAATTTTTTTAAAAAAGCCATTCCCCCCTTCCACAACCCTAGATCCCATAGATTCTGGCCCTGCTGGTGGACCTCCTGATGGCACCTGGGATTTGGCCACGGTGTGACACAGGGTCACTGGCCTGATCCAACATGCCTTCTCTTACGTTTTTATGTTCTTCTTCTTTATTTATTTTATTTTTATTTTATTTTTATTTCTTAAATTTATATCCCGCTCTTCCCACCAAAGGCAGGCTCAGAGCGGCTCACATCATTTAAAATAACAGATCAGCGTTCAAAACATACAACAACATTAAAACTATTCAAACAAGATTGGCGGTATTCCAATTCAATCCACAGTGTTCCAAGGAGCATTCCCATAATCTCTGTGTGCAGGTGACAATGCTACTGAACGGGCAGGCAGGGGGGCAGTTGGCAATGCCAATAGACGGGCTGGTAGATGAAACTGGGCCAGGGCTGAGATGCTTTTGCCTTAGGCGGCCCCTACCCCAAAGGCCTGGTGGAAGAGCTCCGTTTTACAGGCCCTGCGGAACTCCATCAGATCCCGCAGGGCCCTGATGTTCTCCGGGAGCTCATTCCACCAGTGCGGGGCCGCCACCGAAAAAGCCCTGGCCCGTGTTATGGCCAGCCGCGCCTCCTTCACTCCGGGAATGGCCAGACGGTGTTGGGTCCCAGACCGTAGTGCTCGCTGGGGAACATATGGGGAGAGGCGGTCCTTCAGGTAGACAGGTCCCAGGCCATATAGGGCTTTATAGGCCAGCACCAGCACCTTGAACCTTATCCGGTACGCTATTGGCAGCCAGTGCAGCCTCTTTAAGGCGGGCTGTATATGCTCCCCCCTCGGGAGGCCCAACAGCAGCCGCGCCGCAGCATTCTGCACTAGCTGCAGCTTCCGGATTCGGCACAAGGGCAGCCCCATGTAGAGGGCGTTACAGTAGTCCAATCTTGAGGTGACCAGTGCATGGATCACTGTTGCCAGTTCCTTGCGTTCAAGGAAGGGGACCAGCTGCCTGATCAGCCGTAGATGATAAAAGGCTGACCTCGCAGCGGTTGCAACCTGGGACTCCATCGTTATGTTTAGAGTTTAAACTCTAGCCACCCACAATCAAATAAAAAGGGGGATATAAGCTTTGAATAAAGGACAAGAACATAAGAGAAGCCAATGTTGGATTAGGCCAGTGGCCCATCCAGTCCAACACTCTGTCACACAGTGGCCAAAAACACCAGGTGCCTTCAGGAGGTCCAGCAGAGGGGCCAGGACACTAGAAGCCCTCCCACTGTTGACCCCCCACCTAAGCACCAAGAATACAGAGCATCACTTGCCCCAGACTGAGAGTTCCTATCTATACCTTGTGGCTAATAGCCACTGATGGACCTCTGCTCCGTATGTTTATCTAATTCCCTCTTGAAGCCGTCCATGCTTGTAGCCACCACCACCTCCTGTGGCAGTGAATTCCATGTGTTAATCACTCTTTGGGTGAAGAAGGACTTCCTTTTAACTATTCTAACCCGACTGCTCAGCAATTTCATGGAGTGCCCACGAGTTCTTGTACTGTGAGAAATGGAGAAAAGTACTTTTTTCTCTTCCTGCTCTATCCCATGCATAATCTTATAAACCTCGATCATGTCGCCCCTCAGCCATCATTTTTCCAAGCTAAAGAGCCCCAAGCGCTTCAACCTTTCCTCACAGGGGAAGTGTCCCAACCCTTTTATCATTCTAGTTGCCCTCCTCTGCACTTTTTCCAGTGCTATAATATCTTTTTTTAGGTGTGGCAACCGGAACTGTACACAATACTCCAAATGAGGTCGCACCGTCGATTTATACAGGGGCATTATAATACTGGATGATTTGTTTTCTGTTCCCTTCCTAATAACCCCTAGCATAGGGTTGGCCTTTTTCATTGCAGTCGCACGCTGTCTCGACATTTTCATTGAGTTATCTACTACGACTCCAAGATCTCTCTCTTGGTCAGTCTCCGCCAGTTCAGACCCCATCAACATGTATTTATAGTTAGGATTTTTGGCTCCAATGTTCATCATTTTGCACTTGGCAACACTGAACCCCATTTTCCACGTTGATACCCACTCGCCCATCCTCGACAGATCCCTTTGGAGTGCCTCACAATCCTCCCTGGTTCTCACCACCCTGAACAACAACAGCAGCATCTAAGTTATGCACAGATGGTGTAGTGGTTAAGTGCACAGACTCTAATCTGGGAGAACCGGTTTTGATTCCCCACTCTTCCACTTGCAGCTGCAGTGCTGGATGACCTTGGGCAAGCCATAGTTCTGTCAGAGCTGTTCTCTCAGGAGCAGTTCTCAAAAGAGCTCTCTCAGCCCCACCTACCTCACAGGATGTCTGTTGTGGGGCGGGGAAGGGAAAGGAGATTGTAAGCCACTCTGAGACTCTTTTGGGTAGTGAAGGGTGGGGTATAAATGCACTCTTCTTCTTCTTAAGGGTCTTGTATTTGCAAACCTGTTAGACCAAGGTTGTACTTATGTGTGACATAAATAGAGACCACTTTTTCTTAGAAGAAGGCATTGGCATACCCAGGGGTCCTTTTGTAGAAAAAGAGGTGCAGGAGCTCATTAGCATAACTCATTAGCATAACTCACTAGCATATGCCACGTCCCCTGACATCACCAGAAGTGTGTCAGAAAGGGAATGTCAGTTTCAGCCCCATTATATCCTGTGGGCCATTGAAATCAATGGCAAAAACTCATAGGGTATATGAGGGGCTGGAGGAAAGGGGGTTTGAGGGAGAAGCTCCAAACTTGCAGGGTAGCTGCTGGGGCCTCTCCTCGAAATACCCACTAAGTTTCAAGAAGATTGGACCACGGGGTACAATTCTATGGGCCCCCAAACAAATTGTCCCATCCCCTTTATTGTTCTCTATGGAGGGAAAAAATGTTAACTTTTTTCCTACCATAGAGAACAATGAAGGGAATGGGGGGAACCTGTTTGGGGGCCTGTAGAATTGGACCCCCTAGGGCTGCCAAGTCCAACTTGGGAAATATCTGGGGACTTTGGGGGTGGAGCCAGGAGACTTTGGGGGTGGAGCCAGGTGAAAGGAAGTGACATCATTTTGTGAAGTCACATCCTGTGATGTTGCTTCCACATGCTTCCACATGAACTCATGAAGTTTCCTAATACTGAATCAGGCCATTGGTCCATCAAGGTCAGTACTGACTACTCAGACTGGTAGTGGCTCTCCAGGGTCTCAGGATGAGATCTTTAATATCACCTATGACCTGATCCTTTTTTAGCTGAAGAGGCTGATACCTCCTGCATGTCAAGCAGATGCTCTATCACTGAGCAACGGCCCTACTGAATCCTTCCTCATCTCGGCAGAATATGAAGCACTAAGTGCTACACAAGTGCTAAATATGATTTTCATATCATAAGAACAGGAGAGAAGCCACAGTGGATCAGCCCATCCAGTACAGCCCATCCAGTACAACACTCTGTGTCACAACAGTGGCCAAAAATACCAGGTGCCCTCAGGAGGTCCAGCAGCGGGGCCAGAACTCCAGAAGCCCTCCCACTGTTGCCCCCCAAGCACCAAGAATACAGAGCCTCACTGCCCCAGACAAAGGGTTCCATTTAGACCTTGTGGCTATAATAGCCACTGACAGACCTCTGCTGGATGGGGACAGAGAGAGAGAGAGAGACAGACAGACAGACAGAAAAAAGAAAGAAGGAGAGAGAGAGAAGGAAAAGAGCTGGCACAGGCACTTACTTCCATTTAGACCTTGTGGCTAATAATAGCCACTGATAGACCTCTGCTGGATGGGGACAGAGAGAGAGAGAGAGACAGAAAAAAGAAAGAAAGGGGGAGGGGGAGAGAGAGAGAAGGAAAAGAGCTGGCAGATGGACTTACCCCAGGCCCAGCAGCAGCAACCTTTCAATCTTACACCAGCCGCATGCAAAAGCAGGCCCTTCAGTAAGAGCTTAGTCCCTCGTTAATCTCTGGGCGGGGCTCTCTTGCTAACTCTTAAAGGGGACATGTCTGGTGAGGCTTTTCACTGCAGGCTCTTCAGACATTTCCCTTTAAGAGGCCTGGAAGGGAGAGGGCCCGGCAGGCTCTGACGTTCCCCTCCTGTTGGCAGCCATTGCCTCCCCCCGGTGGCCAGTTTTGAAAAAGCGGGGGGGAAGCATGAAAAATCGGTGTTTCCCCCGCCCTACCGGGGGACTTGGCAGCCCTAGGACCCCCTGGTCCAATCTTCTTGAAACTTGGTGGGCATTTCGAGGAGAGGCCCCAGCAACTACCCTGCAAGTTTGGAGCCTCTCCCTCAAACCCCTTCCCCTCCAGTGGCTTTTAAATTTGCTGCCGAATTTCGGCGGCAATTCGGTGGCAAACTGAATCAGATTAGAGAATCTGATTCAGCCCGTGGCTGCCCTACTGGCCAGTCCTGAGCTGGTGGAGCTTTGCTCCGCCTCGCTCAGGCCCCAACGGACCCCTGGGCATATCACCCCTGCTTTTCACTTGCCTTAAAAGCCCCTTGCTAGGGTCACCTGTTATTCAGCTGTGACTTGATAGCGCTTTACACACACAGCTGAATTCCTACACTTTTGTCCCATTTGCAGCTAAGTGTCCGGATGGTTCCAAGATAAGTCTTCTCAAAGAAACAATCCTGTTGCTTAGAGAACCATTTCTAATTGCCTGAGAAGTCTAAAGCCTAGAGGTGCTCTCAGAATCTATCCAGGCACTTGGAGATTCATCTTCAAGTGTCTGGGTTGAGTCTCAGAGTCTGGGAATGTGCACTTATGGGTTGTGAGACTTGATACCGGCACTTGACTGTTGGTACCATAAGGGTTTGGCTTGATGCTCTGAGCCTAGAAGAGCTTACTTCGAGTTATATGAGAAGTGAGCCAGCCTCTTCGAGATGTGAACCCTTCAGGCCTCTGAGGCTTTATCCGAGCACCTAGAGATTGTTAGTTTTCTCCCCTTGCCATTTTGAATTGAAAGGCTCCCAAGTCTTGTGGGTCTTGAATTTCATCGTAACATGTAGGACCTACTTTCTCTTTTAGTTGACAGTGTTACCAGATGGTTTTAAAAAAACCAGTCCCAAATATTAGGAAAGAGCAGAACTCATACCTTCTAATAGCTGCCAAAACGTCAAGAAGAAGAAGAAGAAGAAGAAGAAGAAGAGATTGGATTTATACCATATCCTTCACTCGGAGTTGTGACTTGGGTTCTTTCCGCACTAGGCCTTAAATCCTTGTTCAACCCTATCCCCGAACTTACATTCGTTCACCCCTGTAATTATCTCGGGGTATTTTTTTCCACATTACATTGAGGTCACCCCCATTTTGCCCCACAGTTCTTTCGGGATAAATGGATGCAGTTATAACCAGGGATAAATGCAAGGTACTGTGTTGCAAGTTGAACTCTGATAAAACCAGGGATGAGATCCAAGTACGGAAAGAACCTTGATGGCACTTTCCACCACCATAGTTACCTGCCTGTTGAACTCATTTCCACACTAGACCTTAAATCTTTCCTTTCCACTCTAGACCTTAAATCCTGGTTCAACCCTGTTCCCGAACCTACATTCTACATTACACGTGAGTTCACCCCTGTAATTATCTCAGGTTATTTTTACATTCTACACTACACGTGAGTTCACCCCTGTAATTATCTTGGGGTATTTTTACATTCTACACTACACACTTCACCCCTGTAATTATCTTGGGGTATTTTTACATTCTACACTACACGCGAGTTCACCCCTGTAATTATTTTGGGGTGTTTTTTACATTCTACACTACACATGAGTTCACCCCTGTAATTATCTCAGGGTGTTTTTACATTCTACACTACACACTTCACCCCTGTAATTATCTCAGGGTATTTTTACATTCTACACTACACACGAGTTCACCCCTGTAATTATCTTGGGGTGTTTTTTACATTCTACACTACACGTGAGTTCACCACTGTAATTATCTCGGGGTATTTTTACATTCTACATTACACATGAGTTCACCCCTGTAATTATCTCAGGGTATTTTTACATTCTACACTACATGTGAGTTCACCCCTGTAATTATCTCAGGGTATTTTTACATTCTACACTACACGCGAGTTCACCCCTGTAATTATCTCAGGATATTTTTACATTCTACACTACACACGAGTTCACCCCTGTCATTATCTCGGGGTATTTTTACATTCTACACTACACGCAAGTTCACCCCTGTAATTATTTCAGGGTATTTTTACATTCTACACTACACGCGAGTTCACCCCTGTCATTATCTTGGGGTATTTTTACATTCTACACTACACGCGAGTTCACCACTGTCATTATCTCAGGGTATTTTTTGTTTCCACATTACATTGAGGTCACTTCAGTTTCACTCCACACTTGTCCCAGGATAAACAGATGCTGTTATAACCAGGGTTAAATGCAAGGTACTGTGTCACACGCTGAACTCTGATAAAATCAGGGATGAGATCCAAATGCGGAAAGGACCCTAGTCACCCCATGTGGCTTTCAGCACTGAGAAGCTTTCTCATAATCACTGAAAGCATATGGTTCATTCATTCCATGAGGTTTCCCTGAAGTCCTCCATCCAGACAGCTATGTTGTCTGGGATCAGCTAAGTTGTCTTTGTGGCTAGTCTCCTTTCATAACTCCACCATTGCTCATTCGGTCAGGGTGCTCTAACGACTATTTTCCTCACATTAAGTGGTTGGAAATGCACCCAGTGCAATTTACACTTAAATAAACCTTACTCGGATAAATTACGGTCACTGGCCATTTGTTTTTATTGCCGCCATCTCTCTTGACTTTAATAGGGGTGGTTTGCTTTGAGTCAGCAATTTCTTTCCCCTCTCCTCTGCCATCCTCGCTGGCTGTGGACATCCTGCCTCTTCAGTTTTTTCAGAGGACCCCATCTTATGGCTTTATTGAAATTTTTGTATATGACCCTTCAAGCAAGGGAGAAGGGAAGGTGGGTTGATGTAAATGGGCCGAAGTTGAGCTGTTGGCTGGGGGACGGCTGCTCTCAAGTTCCCTAACTTGATCTCAACAGGCTTAGCTTCGGGTCTTTTGCTGATGCCTCCTTGTCTTTTTTTTTTTTTTCATACTGTCCCTGCCAATTGATCTTCCCTAAGAACAGCTTATCACCTAAGAACATAAGAGAAGCCATGTTGGATCAAGCAATGGCCCATCCAGTCCAACACTCTGTGTCATATAGTGGCCAAAACCCAGGTGCCACTAGGAAGTCCACCAGCGGGGCCAGAACTCCAGAAGCCATCCCACTGTCCCCCCCAAGCTCCAAGAATACAGAGCATCACTGCCTCATGAGGCCTGCTGGGTGACCCTGGACCAGTTACAGTCCTCTGAGGACTCTCTCAGCCCCGCCTGCCTCACAGGATGCCTGTTGTGGGGAGAGGAAGGGAAGGTGATGGTCAGCCACTTTGAGACACACGAGGCCTGCTGGGTGACCTCGGGACAGGCCCAGTCCTCTCAGGACTCTCTCAGCCCCACCTGCCTCACAAGGGGCCTGGTGTGGGGAGAGAAAGGGAAGGTGATGGGCAGCCACTTTGAGACACATGAGGCCTGCTGGGTGACCTCGGGCCAGGCCCAGTCCTCTCAGGACTCTCTCAGCCCCACCTGCCTCATAAGGTGCCTGTTGTGGGGAGAGGAAGGGAAGGTGATTGGAAGCCGCTCTGAGACCCAGGAGGCCTGCTGGGTGACCTTGGGCCAGTCCCAGTCCTCTCAGGACTCATTCAGCCCCACCTGCCTCACAAGGTGCCGGCTGTGGGGAGAGGAAGGGAAGGCGATGGTCAGCCGCTTTGAGGTGCATGAGGCCTGCTGGGTGACCTTGGGCCAGTCCCAGTCCTCTCAGAGCCGTCTCGGCCCCACCTGCCTCACAAGGTGATGAGCCAGTGCTCAGCTTCCATGGCCCATTCTTCCATGCCCAGGGTAATGCTGATCGACACTTTAGAACAGAAGAACAGAAGAGAAGCCATGTTGGATCAGGCCAGTGGCCCATCTAGTCCAACACTTTGTGATACACAGTGGCCAAAACCCTGGCAACATCAGCAGGTGGAACAATGGGGCCAGAACTCCAGAAGACCCCCATTCAACTTGTCAGCCTCTTTTTTTCCCTCCCTTCCTGTGGGTTCCAAAGGGACAAGGCTTCACGGCGCTTTCTCAACAACCCGTTGGTATTTGACTTACAGAATCTTGCCTCCCCCCCTAAGCACCAAGAATACAGAGCATGAATAATAGCCACCAATGGGCTTCTGTTTCAGATGTTTATCCAATCCCCTCTTAGAGCTGTCTAAGCTTGTAGCTGCCACCCCTTCCTGCAGCAGTGAATTCCACGGCAAATTACCTTTTTTGGGTGAAGAAGTACTTTCTTTTATCTGTTCTGAGCCTTCTGCTCATTGGGGTCAGGGAGGAATTTTTCTCCAGGCCAGACTGGCCAGAAATCCCTGAGGTATTTTCCTTTCCTCTGGGCAGAGAGCAGGGGCCACTGGTGGAGTGGGGTGGGGGGAAGGTAGCTGTATATTCCCTGCATTGTGCAGGGGGCTGGACTAGATGACCCCTAAGGTCCCTTCCAGCTCTATAGTTATAAATAAATAAATAAGGACGGTCTCATCTGAGAAGAAACAAAGGCTAGCAAGAGGAACCTAGGGGCAGTGGGATCAAAAGCTGTGTTGCCTGCCAGGTGAACCCCTGTGGATTCTCCCAACCGACCCTTTTCCCCTTGTCAACACATTAGTCCTATGGAGCCCCTTTCTGTTGTTCCACTCCATTTGAAATGCAGCGGGGGCGTCTACAAAGGTGTCGCCCTGGGAGACAATGCCACAGACAGATCGATCTTTCTGTTAGCAGATGTCGGCCTATGAATATCCTTCTTCGATAGGCCCAGCCAGCAAGCTCCCCCGTCTAGCCCAATTAAACATCCCCCTGAAACACTCCTTGGTTTTAATTCAATCATTTCATCCCCATTACCCCCTCGGCGATGGACCCCCTCTGCACCCAGCTCCTTTGTTCCCGCCCGGGTCCCCTGGAAAATCTTACAAACTGCTCGCGTCGTCGAGACCTCTTGCTTGGTTCTCGATCATGTCTAGCGCAAAACATGAAAAAATGTCATTAACTACGAGCAAAAGGATCCCAGCAATATTGTTTGTCAAGGCGGGGCAGCGTAGGCCCTTTGATCCCTCCGTCATAAATCACAAACTCTGGGCCTTTAATAATATTTTCGAGCTCTCCTCTGACCCCCATTCAATTTGTCAGCCTCTTTTTTTCCCTCCCTTCCTGTGGGTTCCGAAGGGACAAGGCTTCACGGCGCTTTCTCAACAACCTGTTGGTATTTGACTTACAGAAACAAAGTGTAAAGTACTGAGTTCTCGGCGGCATTGACGAGGACGAAGTTGGCGTAGTGATTAGCTCAAGGTTATTTAGCGAGAACAAGCATGCTTAACCAGCCACAAGGCCAACATGTATACACATACAGGACACACCCCAGATCCCATCTATGAACCTATTGGGGTGGTTGAATTTCCCGCCTAGATCTTATTGGAGGATTATTGGGATTCCAGGATCCTTGGCTCCTATTGTCCTAGGAGCCAAGCTCTAGGCTCTTTGTGCTGGCGCCCAGTGGTGGTCAGTGGACACAAAACCCCCTCCCCCCATAGTTCTTGCAATGCATATGGGACATAGTCCTTTAAGTATGCTGGTGGCCAGTGCTCCCATTTGGAGCATCTTGGGGCCAGGACCGACCAGCGGAGTCTGATTCTCGGTGGCTGGGCTTGCTCCGGGACCCGGTGTTTCCAACATCTCGATGCTAGCCTCAGGTGCCAGGATGTTGCTTTCTTTGACCCTCTCTTCACGTGGGGCCAAGCACTCCTTGGTTCTCTCCTCTCAGGGGAGGTCTATGGTTGGCAGCCCCCGTGGTGGTCCCCTGGGGGTTTCTGCAGGGCCAAGGTCAGCAGAGATGGGGATTTGCCATCATCAAAGTTGATATGTTTCTGCAGGACCTGGCCGTCCTCTGTGGAAACCTCATATGAGACCGGACCGGTGACGCAGATAACCCTCCCTGCCAACCACTGGGGCCCCTTCCCAAAGTTTTGCAGGAACACTGGGTCCTCCGGGAAGAATCCCCACAGTGCTTCTGCCTGGTCAGTCGGGTGTCGTGACTCTATGGTCTGATCCAGGTGTAGCCAGTCCAGGAGCACGGTCGGTTGGTGGCCCATCAGGAGTTTGGTGGGGCTGTTGCCCCCGACGGGGTTTGGTGTGGTATGTCGTACCAATAAAAAACGGGCCAGCTGGTACTACCAATCACCATCCGTGATGCGGCTAAGGGCCTCCTTTGCAGTCTGTACCATGCACTCCGCTTGGCTGTTGGTAGCGGGGTGGAATGGCGTGGGCCTTATGTGCCGAATGAGGTTAGCCCGGAGGAATGTCTGGAACTCGTCCAATGTGAAGGCTGTCCCACTTTGATGAGTCCTTACCCATGGTTTTGTCCTGCGATGCTTCACCCTACAGGGTAGGGGCAGTACTGGGACACCGACTTCCCAGCGGGCGGGAGGTGCTGGTCCCATATTACTCCCAGTCACTGTTCGTGGCTGAGAGGAACTATACCCAAATGTATCGAGAGGGACTGGCAATAGTAGCAGGGGTAAAGAAGTTCCACAACTTCTTATACGGGAGTCTCTTTACGATCGTCACTGACCACAAACCTAGGGCTCTTCGCCACAGACAGGCAAACCCCACAAGTCCTGTCCCCACGAGTCCTCAGGTGGTCAATTTTTTTTAGTGGGCCACAATTATCAGCTACAACACTGGCCTGGCAAGGCCATGGGCCATGCTGATGCACTCAGCCACCTACCTTTACCCACCATAGAGCCTGACCCAGACCCGGCACACTGTGTTCTATTCCTGGACGACCTTCCAGACCAACCCCTGCAGGCAGCGGACGTGGCCTGCCACTCGGCCTGTGACCCAATCATCTCCCGGGTTCTGGGGTTGGCCCATGGAAGCAGCAGGGCCCAAATTCACCCCCTTCCTGGTCTGCCAAACCGAACTCTTGGCTTACAAGAGGTGTCTGCTCTGGGGGGACCGGGTATAGCCCCCAAGGCACTGCAATGCCATGTCCTCACCACCCTCCACGAGGCCCAGCAGACAGACTTTCCCACATCTACTTTCTCCAGGAGTGCTGATCTCTGTAGTCTGGAGATGAGCGATAATTCCAGGGGATCTCCACCTGGAGGCTGGCATCTCTAGCTCAAAAGCACCTTTTTTTTGCGTCAGTGAAGTGCATTCAAAAGCAGCCCTTGATGCTGTCATACGTATTTTCCCATCAAGTTTTAATTAAAGTATGAATTCACAGCAGGCACGTCAATGTACCGAAGGCGAAGGCAGCTGTGACAAATTGCTCCTACTCTAACCAGAGATTGGGAGGCACAGAACACAGGAAACAAAGAGCTGGGAAAGGATCGGCGCCGCAGAAATGTCTCAACAAAAGCCTGTGTCTCGTCAAGCTACGCACAACTAGCATCGCCTGCATTTCCTAGCAATTTCCTAGCTAATATTTCCTGTTCACAAGGTCCATTTTCACATTAGCAGGCAAATGACGATAGCAGGTGAATGACAGTAGCTGATGCCATTTGGCACCTGAAATCGCTCCACTTTCCACTGTATGTAGGACGGATGGACTCACATTCTAGAGTTGTGGTCACACACACAAGATAAAGCAAGGGGGAGGCTGTTTCCTCTGGCAGAAGTTGACCCGCAGTTGTGTGACCACAGTCTTTTTGAAGCTACAGGTGCAGCCGGCCACTGAATGATCAGACGCAACCGCGGGCGAGTCAGGGTTTTTTTTTTTTTTTTTTTTTTGCCATTTGTCTCCGACGTGCTTAAATGAGGGATTGATGATTTGCACCTCAGCCCTGAAGACTCCCTATGGAGTGTGCGATGATGCACATACTGAAAAGGGCAAAAAAACAATGGCACGGAGTTGGGATGGCCGGATCAGACCATCCTGATGCCATGAGAGCGCGCTGGGGCGATCAGACGCAGGAAAGTCCATCTGCAGCCCATAGCAACCCATTTGCTACCAGACTTTCCGAGGTGTCTTTTCACTCTGTTTGTGCGGCGGCGCAAAACGGGTTGCCGACGGCTGCTGGGCGCTTCCCAGATGTTGTTGTCTGATCGCGCTCCTTTAATCCACCCGGCATTCGCGCCTATGTCGGGGCTAATTGAGCATGTGATCGCAACCTAGCTGTAGCTGAAAGACTGAGCAGAGACTCACAAAAGCTCATACCCTGCCTCAAATTTTGTTCGTCTTTAAGGTGCTACTGGATTCTGGCTCTTTTCTACTGCTATAGAGAGGGTAACACAGCTACCCATCTTGAGCTATCCTGGTGTCCATCACTGTCACATGCTCACAGAGCTTACTGGAATGGTTCGATAATGTAGGCCCTAGAAGGTCGGACCAGAACCAACGGGTTGAAATCAAATCAGAAGAGATTACAGAGATTAGTTCCCCTAGAACAGGGGTGGGCAATTGTTTTGGCTCGGGGGCCGCTTTGTGGGAGTGGGGGTTAGCGGAGGGCCGCACCTTTCAAAATGATTGCCTTCATTAGTTAACTTTGCATTTCAGAAAAGGTTTAAAGTGTATCATAAAAATCAATAAATATAAATTAAATTAAATAGTGGTAGTTTTATTCAATTTATTTATTGTGCTGATTTGATATCATCTATCGCTGCAAGCACATTTAATTTTAGAATCAGTTTAATGAGACAAATGTGCCCTATCACACTTTTCTACAATTTTTTTGAAATCGGGAGTGAGATTGCTTGTTGAGATTCTCATCACAGCCTGCAAGTTAACGTCTGTCAAATGTCTCTTAATGTCTATATTTACGCTTGTTGATCTTCATGCAAGAAAAACTTTGCTCACAAATATATGTAGACCCAAATACAGAGAACATTTTCCCAGCAAATTACTTCATACATGGAAACTTTTCAGCAGACAAAGATTTGTAAAAGTCAACTAATGTCACAGCATTAAACATTTCTTTCACAGTGTGATCTGACTGCATGTCAATAAGTTCAAGCTGCAGCTCCTCAGGTGCTGACAGTGGCCAACTGTCTTGGCGGGCTGCAAAAAACTCTGTGGCGGGCCGCATGTGGCCCCCGGGCCACCATTTGCCCACCCCTGCCCTAGAAGAAAGGGCTACTTTGGAAGGTAGACTCTATGACATCATTATCCTGTCGAGGTCCCCCTCCTCCCCAAACCCCATCTTTCTCTGACGCCATCCTGAAAGCACCTGGAATTTCATGAGAATTTAGAGTGCTCAATAGCGAACATTATCTTTTAAGCATCTGAGTGCGCTTCTTGCAATTTGGCAATGAGTTTGCAATCGGAGCAGATTCATCTTGGTGCCCAATACTCAGTCCACTGGACTACACTTACTAGGGTCACTTATTACACTTACTAGAAACCTGGAGGTCTCCCAAAATTGCAACTGTCCTCCAGACTAGAGAGATCAGTTCCCCTGGAGACAATGGCTGCTTTGGAGAGTGGACTAAATGGCATTATACCCTGCTGAGGTCCATATTTCCTGCAACCTCAACCTCTCCCCACCATATCTCTCTCAGTCCCTCCCTTGACCCCACCAGGTTCCACCCCTCCCCCTCCCTAGATCTCCAGGCATTTTCCAACTCAAAGCTGGAAGCTGTCGTTAGGTTTGTCAGGAGGCTGCCAGCTCTGGATTGGGAAATACCTGGAGATTTTTTTGGGGGGAAGGGTGGAGCCTAGGGAGGGTAAAGAAAGCCATTGTGGTGTACTGGTTAAGAACAGCAGACTCTGATCTGGAAAACCGGGTTTGATTCCCCCACTCCGCCATACGCAGCCAGCTGGGTGACTGTGGGTCAGTCCCAGTTTTCTCAGAGCTGTTCTCTCAGGAGCAGTCCTCAAAAGAGCTCTCTCAGCCCCGCCTACCTCACAGGGTGTCTGTTGTGGGGAGAGGAAGGAAAGGAGATGGTAAGCCACTCTGAGTCTCTGAGTAAAGAACAGGGTATAAATCCAACTCTTCTCCTTGTCCTCCTCTTCCTCCTCTTCCTCTCCTCCTCCTCCTTCCTCTTGTTTAGGGAGAGGAGGGACTTCAGTCAGGTATAATGCCACAGAACCCTCCAAAGGTACCATTTCCTCCAGGAGAACTGATCTCTGATGTCCACAGATCGATTATAATAGCGGGAGATCTCCAGATGCAGCCTGGAGGGTGACGTTATTATTTTCACGTTCGTTGCATCGATGACACTTTCTAACCATCTCGTCCTTTGCCGTCCCCTTCTTCTTTGACCTTCAGTCTTTCCCAGCATCAGGGTCTTCTCGAGGGAGCGCTCCCTTCTTGATTGGGTGGCCAAAGTATTGGAGCTTCAGCTTCAGGATCTGGCCTTCCAGGGAGCAGTCAGGGTTGATTTCTTTTAGGATTGACTGATTTGATCTCAGCACTCAAATTGCCTCTGGGACTGCAGTCTCAGACTGGGAGATCCTTTTGAGGTGGTCCTAAATGGCTTGACCAACAGGGGAAAAAAAACTTCTTTTCTTTTTTTGGCCCGCTCTCTCCCTTTCTCACTCTCTGCCTAACAAAGGGAGCTTTCCTTTTCTTTTCAAATCAGGGCTTTGTGCAGCCTTCATAGCTAATTGCAGCAAACCCACTGAGGGAGCACATTGTAATTAATTATAGTTATTAGCATAATTAGCGCTGCTCCACAAAAGCCTGGGAACGCATGGCCTTTTAAATATATTTTGTGTGTCGCTTGTTTGTGGCTAAATAAAAGAGGGAAGTAAAAGGAGGCTGTTTGTTCATGTTACGCAAGGCGAGAGGGGCGTTTGGGTGGCAAGGCAGCTGTTTCGTGGCAGATGTGTGATCTTTTCCCATGCAGTGCTGCCAAAGTTCCCCTCTGTGTTCTGTATGACTTCCCTTTGTTCCATGGAATCCTAGAATCAGAAGGGACCGCAAGGCCGGCCTGTTGAAGGCAGCGCATCCATGCACCACGAGGTGTGACGTGTGCATTAATCAATGCCGGCAATCCAGATCACAGCATATCCCCAAACACAAAGATAGATTGCACAGTATTTTGCTCCAGATCCAAAAGTTTTTAATTTCATAAAAGAAAAAGAGAGAGAGAGCATAGAATCAGTATGCATGGGGGGGATGAATATTGTATAAGGACCTCCCCCCCCACATACACAAACATGTACATGGCAATTTATTTTTTGCATTTATTTATATATATATATATTCCGCTTGGTGTAGTGGTTAAGTGCGCAGACTCTAGGCTGGGAGAACCGGGTTTTGAGTCCCCATTCCTCCACTTGCAGCTGCTGGATGACCTTGGGCAAGCCATGGTTCTGTCAGAGCTGCTCTTGAAAGAGCAGTTCTCAAAAGAGCTCTCCCAGCCCCACCTACCTCACAGGGTGTCTGCTGTGGGAAGGGGAGGGGAAGAAGAAAAAGAGGAGGAGGAGGAGATTGGATTCAAACCTGGTTCTCCCTGATTAGAGTCCATGCATTTAACCACTACACCAAACTGGAAGGAGATTGTAAGCCACTTTGAAACTCTGAGTGAAGGGTGGGGTATAAATCTTCTTCTTCTTCTTCTTCTTGGTGTAGTGGTTAAGTGTGTGGACTCTAATCTGGGAGAACTGGGTTTGATTTCCCACTCCTCTACTTACAGCTGCTGGATGACCTTGGGCAAGCCATAGTTCTGTCAGAGCTGTTCTCTCAAGAGCAGCTCTCCCAGAGCTCTCTCAGCCCCACCCGTTTCACAGGGTGTCTGTTGTGGGGAGGGGGAAGGAGTTTGTAAGCTTCTGTGAGACTCCAAGTGAAGGGTGGGGTATAAATCCAATCTTCTCCTCCTCCTCCTTCTTTTCTCCCTAGCTGGGACTCAGTGCAGCCTAGAAAATTCCCCTCCCCTCCTCCATTCTCTCACAACAACAACCCTGTGAGGTAGACCCGGCTGAGAGTTTGCAGTGGGACCAAGGTCACCCAGAAAGCTTCCATGGCCCATGGGGAATTGCAGTGGGGTCCCCTGGGTCCTATTCCAACACTCTTAATCACTAAACCACACTGGGTCTCAAAGATGAAGGAGGCACGGGGAAGCGGTAGATCTAGTTGATGGAGGCACAAGTGGATATTTGAAGCCAGATCTCCCAAGATCCCATGGTATCGTTTTATAAAGTCTGCAGTGGAATATATTACAGTGAGCTGGCGCGGTATCGTGGGTGGAGTGTTGGTCTAGGATCTTGGGGAGTGAGTTGGCTTGCCAGGTCCAAGTTATTTCTCCATACGGCATTCCATTTTTGGTCCTATATCAATTGTTTACTGGGGCTCTCTGGGTTAGTGGTCATACTCCTATCAGCCAGGCTTTATATTAGAATAACATACAGATAGGGTTGCCAACTTCCAGTGGTGAAATTCCTAAAGATTTGGGGGTGGAGCCTGGGGAGGGAGGGACCTTAAAGGGGTATAATGTCATACCTTGCAAACCAGCCTTTTTCTTCAGGGTAACTGGTCTCCAGTGGTCTGGAGATCTGTTGTAATTCCAGCAGATCTCTAGGCCACCCACAAAGAGAGAGGAAGAGAAATGAAACCAACCAAGCAAAAACCTCCAAAGGAAGTTTAGAAAACCAATAAAGGGCTGTTATGTCCACTGACCGCCACTAGGCGCCAGCGACCTGCAGTCCGAGCTTGGCTCCAGGAAACAATAGGGGCAAGGGATCCTGAACCTCCAGGAGTACACCAATAGGGACTGTGGCAGGAAATGCAAACCCTCCAATAGGGCTGGGGGTGTGACCCAGGGGGCTGTATATGGTTGGCTGCCTCGGCCGGTTTCTGTTGTTGTTGTGTGCGAATAAACTATGAGCTGATCATTATGCGGCTGTCCTATTTCTCCATGAGTCGAACCCAGTATGCAGCAAGGGCCAATAAGTTAAAAGCATTAATAGGCAGGGGTCCTTTGGGGACGGAGCGAGGAGGAGCGAAACTCCGCCAGCTCAGGAGTGGCCACTAGGGCAGCCACGGGCCGAATCAGATTCTCTAATCTGATTCGGCCCGCTGCCGAATTGCTGCCGAAATTCAGCAGCAACTTTAAAAGTGACTGGAGGGGAGGGGGTTTGAAGAAGAGGCTCCAAACTTGCAGGGTAGCTGCTGGGGCCTCTCCTCGAAATACCCACCAAGTTTCAAGAAGATTGAACCAGGGGGTCGAATTCTACGGGCCCCCAAACAGGTTGCCCCCATTCCCTCCATTGTTCTCTATGGTGGGAAAAAAGTAACACTTAACCTTTCCTCCAGCCCCTCATATACCCTATGAGTTTTTGCCATTGATTTCAATGGCCCATAGGGTATAATGGGGCTGAAACTGACATTCCCTTTCTGACACACTTCTGGTGATGTCAGGGGGTGTGGCATATGCTAATGAGTTATGCTAATGAGTTATGCTAATGAGCTCCTGCACCTCTTTTTCTACGAATGGACCCCTGTTAATAGGTATAGACAAAGGTACATAAAAAAACATATAAAAACCTTGTAGGGGCCCAAATAAAGTTGGATACATATTGATGATACATTGGCCCTGATATGGCGATTTTACTTGTTAGTCTTAGGCCCTAAACTGGAAAGTACATATTGGCAATATTACTTTCTCCAATATATGTAATTGCTTCTGACACAAGGCAAGATGCATTTCTGGCCCCACAAACAATTTTTGTGTGTGTATGTGTGTGTCTGTGTGTGTGTCATTCAATTCCAGATTGGAACATTCCATTTCGGGTCCGATATCAAGTGTTTACTATCTTACAAGGGTAACAGGGGCTTCGTTGCATGTTGTATTCCGTACTATTTGACTTCTGAAGAAGGCTCTTGGGGGCTGAAGCGTGTCAGGTCATATATGGATCTTTCTGCGCATTGGTCCCTTTGATTATTTTATTTTATGAGGTTTTATTTGGGCCCCTGCAAGGTTTTTATGTGTTTCTGAAATGAACACATGCACTTTGGTTGATGCTCAAGTGGTTAAGACACTAGGTTGGCAGAAGCTGGGACCAGAGATGGGACCTCACTCCGTCACGCGGCGCTCAGGTCTCGAACGGCTGAGCTACAGACCTTCCGGGCTGCAGTTCAGTGTTAGTAGAAAGCTGCAATTTTCTAAGGGGAAAAATCTAGACACACTAAGAAAAAGCTATTGTGCAGGGAACACTATTAAGATCAGGGGTGTCAAACATAAGGCCCAGGGGCCAGAACTTACCCGGCTCGCAAGCAACTAGTATGTATGGAAATATAAGGTACTCCCCCTTCGATAGTTTCTCTAGGGAAAAAAAAACCTAGTCTTGCATATAATTAAATACATTTATTGGGGCCTTTGTTGGCTCCCCAGTAAATCAACGGCTTTCACTGCTAGGAATCATTTGTTTTTGTTTGTGAGTAAAAAAATAATGGAGGCCCCAATCACACACAAAATTAGCTGCATGATAGGCACAAATGCCATGTGGATTTTAAGGGCATGAACATCTGGCAAGCGTCCCACACCCGCCAGCAACCCGCTTCTCTCCGCCGAATAATTTATTTATTTTATTTATTTATCAAATTTATAGGCCGCTCTCCCCGCACGCAGAAGCAGAGTTAAAAGATACTAGGGAAAGTCCAGTATCAAACAGGTTTGCTAAGGGCCACAGATGGACTTTCCCCATGTGATCGCTCCAGCGCACACTCATGTTGTTGGGGATAGTCTGATCAGGCTATCCCGATGCCATGCCATTCCCCCCCCCCTCAGTATGTGCATCGTCGCATAGTGCCATAGGAAGCCCTCAGGGTGGAGATGCGATTCATCGATCCCCTGTTTAAGCGCATCAGGAAAAAAACAGCAAAAAAACCCTGACTCACCTGTGATTGCATCTGATCACGCAGTGGCGGGCTGTGCCCACAGCTTCACAGAATTGTGTGATTGCGCAACTGCAGGTCAAATTACTCCGGAGCAAATAGCCTCACTCCCCCCTCCCCCCGGATTATCTTTTTTAAAAGAACTATTTATTTATTGGTATTTATAAATCATAATTCACACACAAAAAAGAAAGCATAAACATTTTACATACTTTCGAGCCAAACAGTTAGCCTTTATCTATCCATAAGTAAATTTTTGACCAGATATCCCTATCAATGTCCGATACTCCTTCCTGGTCTCTTTGCTGTCCCATTCTGTCAAGTTCTGCTACTTCAAGCAATTTCTCTACAATTTCCTCGTGAGTAGGTAAAATGTCTGACTTCCATTGTCTTGCCCATAGAGTTTGCACTGTCGTCAAGACATATATTATAAAAATTACATCTTTTTTAGTCATGTTAGTAGGAAGCATGTTTAACAGGAAAATTTCTGGTTTTAGATCCAGTTCAATCTTAACGATATCATAAATCATTTTTTTCGTCATCAATACTTATGTGCCTTCTGGCATTGCCACCACATATGAAAAAATGTTCCAGTCTTTATATGACATTTCCAACATTTTCCTGCGCTGTCACTATAACATTTCGCCAATCTATGTGGTGTCCAATGCCATCTGAAAAAAAACCTTATACATATTTTCTTTATATGCTACTGCCTTCATTAACTTTATGGCCTTCCAAATCTTCCCCCCAAATTATCATGCTCGTGTGACCGGGACCTGAGTTTTCCTGCATCTTTTATCAAGTTTATATCTCCGGTACCTGACATTACATTTTATAGCACACATGGCCCAGCCCCACAAAGTGACATTTATGTCAGATTCAGCCCTCGTAACAAATGAGTTTGATACTGCTGCTTAAGATCTTGTGTTACTGCTGAAGTATACTAAGAAAAATACCTCTCACTGAGAAGAACTAGAGACCTCTGAAAAGAAGACACAACAGCTCTCTCTTGCATGTTTTAAGATTTCAGTTCTGTTTTGAACAAGGGGCTGCAGTGGCTCAAGTGGTTAAGACGCTGAACTGCAGACTGGAAGATTGGTAGTTCAGCAGTTCAAGACCTGAGTGCTGCATGATGGAGTGAGCTCCTGTCTCTGGTCCCAGCTCCTGCCAACCTAGGAGTTCAAAAGCAAGAAATTGCAAATAGATAAATAGGTGCCGCTTCGGTGGGAAGGGAACAGCAGTCCGTGCACCTCGGTGTCTAGGCATGCCGGCCACATGACCGTGAACATGTCTTTGGACAGTGCTGGCTCTTCAGCTTGGAAATGGAGATTAGCACCGCATCCCTAGAGTCGTATTCAACTGGCTTTTGAGCAAGGGAAACCTTCCCCTTTAATCACATATTTACTCCCCAGGTGGAACTTGGGGATCCCCTGGAATTACGGCTCATCTCTAGACAACATAGATCAGTTCCCCTGAAGAAAATAGATACTTTGGAGGGTGGACTCATGCATATAACCCACCTACTTCCTTTTGCAGTGAATGGCACAAGGTGAAATCTTGCTAATATGACTCGGATTTTCCAGAGGAACGAGGCTGTTCCTTGGCAACACTGTCTGGTGTCGTGGTTAAGTGCACGGACTCTAATCTGGGAGAACTGGGTTTGATTCCCCACTCCTCCACTTGCACCTGCTGGATGACCTTGGGCAAGCCATAGCTCTGGCACAGCTGTTCTTGGAAAAGAGCAGTTTCCGTCAGAGCTCTCTCAGCCCCACCTACCTCACAGGTTGTCTGTTGTGGGGAGGGGAAGGGAAAGGAGTTTGTAAGCCACTCTGAGACTCCCTTGGGTAGTGAAGGGCGGGGTATAAATCCAATCTCCTCCTCCTCCATCTCCTTCTCCTCTTCCTCTTCCTTCTTCTTCTTCTTCTTCTTCTTCTTCTTCTTCTTCTTCTTCACGAAGCTAGGGATGCCAGCCTCCAGGTGGGACCTGGAGATCCCCTGGAATTACAGCTCATCTCCAGACTACAGAGATCAGTTCCCCTGGAGAAAATGGCTACTCTGGAGGGTGGAATCCATGGCATCCTACCCCACTGAGGTCCCTGTCCTCCCCAGGCTCCATCCCCAAGTCTCCAGGAGTTGCCCAGCCCTGGATCTGGCAACCCTACCCTGCCCCATGCCCCACTAGTGGCTAGGGGGAACCTGACAATCCTACTAACTCACTGACAGGGATCCAAAAAGAACTCTAGCAGTTGCAGTTTTAAAAAAAACCCTCCTTTTGTCTATTGGGTCATAAGTGATTAACAGCGAGTATTGAATGTTCGAGATTGACATATCATAGAGCTTTTACTGGATACAAAGAAATGAGCGTTCTGTTTCCCTCGCTGTTTGCAAGTAATTGAGGGCATAGTCAGCCTGTGACCCTGAGCTAGGCAAATGGGTCCATGCCAGGAGCTGGAATTCTATTGTGCCTGTTTTCCTTTGTTTGGCTAAATAGTTTTCTTTAGTTGGGAAGCCACCTGGAGTCCTCGAGGTGGAGGTGGGGGAAAAACACAGAACAGAAATCCTTGACATTCCATTTGCGTATGTGTGTGTGTGCGTGTGGTTTTTACTGCTTTATCTAATACTATTATGATAGAGCTTCATCTAGAAGATGAGAAGACGTGCAATCAAGTCCAAGACAGGCCTAGCATGATTAAGCTGTAGGGATGTGCATGGACTGGCTCACAAATGCAAGTTCGTGATGAATTTTGGCCAGTTTCTAGTTCTGTCACAAGCTTCCATGTGCTTTAAGGTAGTTCGTGGTGGTTTGGGATGAGCAGAAAGAAGGGATTTCAATGGCTCCAAGCCATTTAAACTCCTGCTTTCTGCTCTTCACAAAAAATAGCTGAGCAGTGGGAAGCAGAAAAGAAGAGGTTAAATTGCTTGGAGCCATTGAAACCCCTGCTTTCTGCTCCCCACCATTTTTCACAGGGAAACCTCTGCTTTCTGCAGAGTGATGGAGAGCAGAAAGCAGGGGTTTTAATGGCTCAAAGCAATTTAACCCCTGCTTTTCTGGTCCCCATTACTTTTCACAGGGAGAACCTGTGCTTTCTGCTCCCCGCTGCTTTCCATGTGGAAACCCCTGGTTTTTGCTCCTCACAAAAAGTGGCAGGGAGCAGAAAGCAGGCGTCATGAACCTCTGTGAACCAGTTTGGGTCACAAACCAACCTCCCGGTTTCCATCAGTTCATGGTTCGATTTGTGGTTTGGCCATGAGGCACAGACCAAAATGCACCACAAAAATGTTGTTTGTGCCCATCCATATTAATCAGTGAGCTAGAAAAATACATAAAACTGTCTTGTAGTGAATCAGGCCATCGGTCCCTCAAGGTCTGAATTGCCCCCCCCCCCCCGGATGGGTCACTTTACCAAGTAAATTTGGACTTGTGGGTCACTGTCAGTGTTCCCTCTCAGCTGAGTTAGTGTGAGCTAGCTCACAGTTTTTCAGCCTCCAGCTCACACATTTTTGTCTCAGCTCAGGAAGGATAGCTCCAGAGCAAACTAATGTATGCAGTAGCCAAACCACTCGCTTACAACTTTAATGCCGGTAGCTCACAAAGTAGAATTTTTGCTCCCAAGACTCCTCAGTTTTGAGAGAGCATTGCTCACCATACCAAAAAGGTCAGAAGTACAGCTGCTTTATATAACCTACTGCCTGGTTTTGGTTTTGGTTTTCCAAACTGGAGAGCCTAGGACCTTATGCATACCAAGCAGATGTTCTACCACTGACCGACACCCACTCTGGAAACAAATACAAGCAGTCAAACTTTGCATAAAAAGTGAAAGTTGTGCGCCAAATGAATTACACGGAAAAGAAACCAAACTCTGCTTCAAGCCCAGTCCCCCCCCCTTAAGAGACATTCATCATGGAGGACAAGTCTATCAATAGCTCCTAGCCATGGTGACTGAGGGGAACCGCTACATTCAGAGGCACTGAACCTCTTAATCGCAAAGTTAGGAGGCAGCATAATGAGAAGTCTTCAGCCTCTCTACCCTGTTGTTGGCCCTCCAGAGGAACTGGTTGAACACTGTGTGAGGGACAGGATGCTGGACTAGATGGACCACTGGTCTGATCCAGCAAGGCTCCTCTGATGTTCTTATGAAGGCCTCGGCCTCTCTGCCATGTTGTTGGCCCTCAGAGGAACTGGTTGGCCCCTGTGTGAGACAGGATGCTGGACTAGATGGACCACTGGTCTGACCCAGCAGGGCTCTCCTGATGTTCTTATGAAGGCCTCGGCCTCTCTGCCCTGTTGTTGGCCCTCCAGAGGAACTGGTTGGCCCCTGTGTGAGACAGGATGCTGGACTAGATGGACCACTGGTCTGACCCAGCAGGGCTCTTCTGATGTTCTTATGAAGGCCTCGGCCTCTCTGCCCTGTTGTTGGCCCTCCAGAGGAACTGGTTGGCCCCTGTGTGAGACAGGATGCTGGACTAGATGGACCACTGGTCTGATCCAGCAGGGCTCTCTGAGGTTCTTATGGAGGCCTTGGCCTCTCTGCCCTGTTGTTGGCCCTCCAGAGGAACTGGTTGAGCACTGTGTGAGACAGAGCACTGGACTAGATGGACCACTGGTTTGCTCCAGCAAGGTTTTGATAGATTGATAGACTTTCCCTCAATAAATCTATCTAGTCCCCTTTTAAAGCTGTTTATTCCTGTGGCCATCACGACATCCGCCGGCAGCGAATTCTACATTTTAATCACGCTCTGGGTAAAGTAATATTTCCTCTTGTCCGTCCTGAACCTACTGCCCATCAGCTTCATTGTATGTCTTCAATTTCTAGTATTTTGGGAGTGGGAAAAAAACTTCTCTTTGTCAACTCTCTTCATCTCGTGCATCCTGTATATATATAAAAAACCCAGTGTATTGGCTCTTTCCAGCTCTCCCATTGGCTGTGCTGTGTGCTCCATCAGCCACTGGCCCATCAACCACCACTCAAGAGTACTTGCGTGCCATTGGCTGGGGGCTGGGTCCGCTTCTCTCCTCTGCTCACTGCCACTCCTCTCTGAACAAACTGCCAAAACTTCTGTGTGGCTCACTTTCCGCTCAGTGGCTGTTGCTAGACAACCAAGCTTGGTTCTGCTAGTCACAGGGGTCATTTTGTAGAAAAAGAGGTGCAGGAGCTCATTAGCATAACTCATTTGCATAACTCATTTGCGTATCCTACACCCCCTAACATACCAGAAGTGTGTCAGAAGGCGACACCCACCCCTCAGGCTCCACTCCACAGGTGAGTGAAACTGACCTGCTCTTCCTCCATTCCCTTCCCCATCCAGTACTTTGTGCAATAAAAATAAGCGTAACGAACACACCCTCATTCTCTTCCTGCTCCCTTGAAACCACCAGGTTTCAAGTAGACTTGAGATACCCAGGACATGTGCACCACCCATCCCTTCCCCCTTCCCCTCCCCACAAGACACCCTGTGAGGTAGGTGGGGCTGAGAGAGGTCTTTTGAGAACTGCTCATGAGAGAACAGCTCTGAGAGGACTTGTGACTGGCCCAAGGTCACACCAGCAGCTGCACGTGGAGGAGTGGGGACTCAAACCCGGTTCTCCCAGATTAGAGTCCAACTCCTGACCCCTACACCAAACTGATGGGGTGGAAGCTGCTGAAGGGTTGGTGAAATTTCTCCAGTACTTATGTGCCATGTGCCCAGATAAAAAATGGTATACTTAGAAAATTTATATGCCACCTTCAGC
Organism: Lepidodactylus listeri; assembly: GCA_029233225.1. Classification (NCBI taxonomy): domain Eukaryota; kingdom Metazoa; phylum Chordata; class Lepidosauria; order Squamata; family Gekkonidae; genus Lepidodactylus; species Lepidodactylus listeri. The sequence continues at coordinate 10,336,363 of JARCFY010000004.1, forward strand.
AAGTCTCTGGAAAAGCAGCACACAGTCATAAAAGGAACAATGATAAAATTATCAATATTAAAACAAAACATTAAAAACGATAAAGACCCTCGCAGGGCTTTCCCCGGGGTGCTGCGCCTCTGCACTGCTCAGGAAGCTGAGGAGGGGGTGGGGGTTGGTCATGTGCCCGCCCCCTGGGCTCCTCACTCCCGGAGCTGCGCTCCTGTGCACTCCCGCTCCAACAGACCCCTGGCTAGTCAAAAGGCCAACAAGAAAAAAAATGCGTGTGCCCAAATTTTAACACCAAAGATCAATGATTTAATAATCTAGACAAGACATATAACACACTCAGAACAAAAATTTTTATGCCACAAATGACAGGTAGAAATTCACAGGTGGGGTTTTTCTTTCCAAACCCAATTTGTAATAAATTCAAAAAAAGTCCTTGAACTGTAAGGATGAAGAAATATCTCTGCCAGCTGACTCAATGGACCCCCGGTTATAAATCCGTTTCAATAATTTTTTTCAAGAATCATGCTGGATTCAGCATTTTAAAGATACATGTGGACATCCATAAAATATATTCAGATACACCAATTTTCAGTGATTCTTTCATGAATATTAGCTGCATTGAATGCCATAGAGTCCACCCTCCGAAGCAGTTATTTTCTCCAGGGGGACACCCAGGTTCTTGCTGTGGAAGCTGAGTGGGTGATTTTGGACCAGGCACAGACTTTCAGCCTATCTACCTGACATCACCGGAAGTAGCAAAAATCAGAAAATACCGTGCTGTAGACAATTTACAAAGTATCCCCCCCAAATTTTTTTTTTTAAAAAATTAAATACTGTATATATTTTATTTCATTTTTAAATAAATAATTCACTATCATATTAATTATTATGAACACACAGAAAGAGTTATAAATCCCAAAACACTAAGTATCATCCAATAATATTGTTGGAAAAATGAGTATGTAACACAAGGCCTGAGAATTTTAGTCATTATAGGGTTAACCTATGCAACTTGTTTGTTTGCCTTTGTTAGCCTGGAAGTGATACCTGGCAGCCGGCCAATTAACACTAAGCCCGGGAAAGCTGAAGGTGTACTGTTTGGCTAATTGGTTACTGATATCAGGTGTTTCCTTTCAGGGGTCAAGAAGAAGGAGAGATCCTCCATTGTAATCTCTCTCTCACTCGGTAGTAGGATGTCTTAGTGTGCAGACGCAGCACAATGCTGCTTAGGAAGCATGTTTTGTTTATTTGTAGCTAATCCCGTTTCCCTTTTTCCTTTCGTAATAAAGTTCTTTTAAACTAAAAGAAGCAATCTCTTCTTTCCAGAAAAGCAAGATCCATTACCCTGAATATTCTTGATTATTGGACAAAAGTCCTAACAAATATAACTAAAGATATTGCACAACCCCTATATAAGTATTACCAGAAGTATGTCAGAAGGCAAGAAAGAAAGCAGAGAGAGAGAGAGAGAGAGAGAGAAAGAGCTGACAGAGAGGGGGCAGCTACTAATCCAAGCCTCAGAAATACCACTATTCTGGGAGGATAGCTGCAGTGGTGGCTGAAGCCTTCAGAAGGCTGGTCGGAGGAACAAGGACCTTTCCAGGGGATGGGGTCATTTTGCTGCAGCCATGACACAAGCAGGCATTCCCCCACGGGGGGTGGGGCTGGCACCAACTCCCGGAGCTGCGCTCCCCTAAGCTCCTGCTCAAAATGACCCCTGCTCCTGGGGAACCATTGTTGCCAATCTCCAGGTGAGGGCTGGAGATCACTCAGAATTACAACTGCTTTCCAGATGGCAGAGATCAGTTCCCCTGGAGAAAATGGTGGACTCTGTGTCATTATATCCTGCTGATGTGGACCTCCTATGACAGGCAGTGTGACGTAGCAGTTAGCACTTCAGAGCAGGGTCTGCCAGACCAAGGTTCATGCTGTGGAAGCTGATTGGGTGATTTCAGATCACTCACAGACTTTCACCGTAACCTACCTCATGGGGTCGTTGTGCAGATCAAAAGGGGGAGAGGAGAATGATATGAGCTGCTTTGGTCTCCACTGTGGAGAAAGACTGTACTTTTCCAAAGTAGAGGCTGGGGGGGGGGTGGATAATGGTATGTTGATGGTTAGCTGGGAAGGAGTTAGGGTTGCCACCTCCAGGCTGGGAAATTCCTGGAGATTTGAGGGGTGGAGCCTGAAGAGGGTGGGGTTGGAGGAGGGGTGGGACTTCAGACAGGTACAATGCCATAGACCCCCACCCTCCAAACCAGCCATTTCCTCCTGGGGAACTATTATTGCCAATCTCCAGGGGAGGTCTGGAGATCACTCAGAATTACAACTGAACTTCAGATGGCAGAGATCAGTCCCCTTAGAAGAAGAGGAGGAGATTGGATTTGTACCCCACCCTTCACTACCCAAAGGAGTCTCAGAGCAGCTTACAAACTCCTTTCCCTTCCCCTCCCCACAACAGACACCCTGTGAGGTAGGTGGGGCTGAGAGAGCTCTGACAGAGACTGCTCTTTTTCAAGAACAGCTCTGACAGAACTATGGCTTGCCCAGGGTCACACCAACAGCTGCACATGGAGGTGTGGGGAATCAAACCCAGTTCTCCCAGATTAGAGTCTGCACACTTAACCACTACACCAAACTGGCCATACCTGCTACACAGGGGCATGGGGGGGGGGGGGGAAGACGACAATGCTCCATTAGATATGTGGATCCAAGGCCATCAAAGGGTTAAAAATCATAACCAGTACCTGAGGTTGGAAATAAACTGTCAGCCAATGAAGCTCTTTTAAAATAGGCAAGATGAGTTCCCCACGGCCAGGCTCTGTCAACAATCAGTGTATGATGATAAATATCCACATTATGGAATTACGGACCGCAAAAGTGATTAATGTGTGTACAGCATACATCAAATACGTATCAGTTTTGCTTAAAACTATGTGAAGGCCCAACTGACTCCCCCCAAATGGGCATGACAGGTAATATAATTAATGCAGTTTACGGGTTTTTTTCTCTAAAAATGGAACATTAGGTGAAGAGAAGAAAAGAGATTGGATTTATACCCTACCCTTCATTCACTCGGAGTCTCAGGCTGTGGTCACACGGCCCCTTTAAATCCGGGAGCCCTCCCGGATTTAAAGGGGCCACATTTTTCTACCACGGGTTGGGATGTCTACACATCCCAACCCCTGTGGCGGCATAGAAGAAGAAGAAGAAGAGATTGGATTTATACCCCGCCCTCCACTCCCCAAGGGAGTCTCAGAGCGGCTTACAAACTCCTTTCCCCTTCCCCTCCCCACAACAGACACCCTGTGAGGTAGGTGGGGCTGAGAGAGCTCTTTCCCAAGCTGTCCTTGAGGGAACAGCTGGTACAGAGCTATGGCTTGCCCAAGGTCATCCAGCCAGGTGCAAGTGGAGGAGTGGGGAATCAAACCCGGTTCTCCCAGATTAGAGTCCGCGCACTTAACCACTACACCAAACAGGCTCTCTTAAGAGCAGCCAGCAAAACAAATCAAATCAAATCAGCATTTTTGAAAACCCTCTCCTAACCAAAGTCCAGCCTGACCTGGATAGGCATAAGTGGCGGTGGCAAAAGCGGCGGTGGAGGTGGCTGTGGAAGAGGCAGCCGCAGCAGAAGTGGCAGCGGCAGAAGAGGCGACTGTGGCGGCGGCAGAAGCAGCAGCAGCCGTGGAAGAGGTGGCCGTGGCAGAAGCAGCGGCGGAGGCCACGGAAGAGGCGGCGAAAGCAGCAGCGGTGGCAAAGGACCCGCCAGCCACCTGGTAAGTTTGGGGTTTTTTTCCTCTTTTACACTTCGGCGCTTGACTGCCCAAGCACCCAAGTGTAAAAGGGGGGGGGATGGCCGACAGGACTATCTGGACAGCCCCGCTCTCGCAAGGATACCTCAAATGCGGGTTCCCCTGCGACTCCCGGGAAAACTGTTGATTTTCCCAGGATTGTAAAATGCAGGAGGAACCCGCATTTGAGCCCGCTTCAGCACGGGACTTTCTGCGGCTGTTGTAGACGGCCCCTTTAAATGTGGGAGGAAACAGCCCTTCCTCCCGCATTTAATGGCCGTGTGACCGCAGCCTTAGAGTGGCTTACAAACTCCTTTCCTTTCCCCTCCCCACAACAGACACCCTGTGAGGTAGGTGGGGCTGAGAGAGCTCTTTCCCAAGCTGTCCTTGAGAGAACAGCTGGTACAGAGCTATGGCTTGCCCAAGGTCATCCAGCCAGGTGCAAGTGGAGGAGTGGGGAATCAAACCCGGTTCTCCCAGATTAGAGTCCGCGCACTTAACCACTACCCCAAACTGGCTCTCTTAAGAGCAGCCAGCAAATCAAATCAAATCAAATCAGCATTTATTTTTGAAAACCCTCCCCTAACCAAAGTCCAGCCTGACCTGGATAGCCCAGGACAGCCCAATCTTGTTGGATTTCAGAAGCTAAGCAGGGTCAGCCCTGGTCAGTATTTGGACTGGAGACCATCAAGGAAGTCCAAGGGTTGCTATGCAGTGGCAGGCAATGACGAACCACCTCTGTTTGTCTCTTGCCTTGAAAACGCCTTGGAGTCACCATAAGTCAGCTGCAACTTGCCGGCACTTTCCACCTACCAAAGTCCTGGCTAACTGTGATGTAGGTATGTTGCCTGGAGTATTCTCTTAAACAACACCAACCTTATAACCAGTATGGAAAAATCACAGAGAGTAAATGACTTTCTCAACTAGTCTGGGGAGTGGGGTCTCAGGAGGGTGGGGTTTGGGGAGGGACTAGCAGGTTATAATGCCATGGAGCCCACCTTCCAAAACAGCCATTTTCTCTAGGGAAATGGATCTCTGTCACATGGATATCCATCATAATCTCAGGAGATCTTCAGCTACCAACTGGAGGCTGGTAACCCTTAATGCCCAGTGGTGGTGAAATAAATTGCCGCAGGGGTTGTAACAACCAACAAATTTTGTAGGGCAGAATGCCAGTTCTACTGAGGCTTACACCAGGAGAGACACTCCTTCAAAATTAGCGTGGTGAGAAAACCCACAGAAAGGGTTGGGGAGGTTACCAACACAGCAAAGCAATGGAGCAAGTATAACATTTGAGCAACCTGAAACATCAAACCAGAGAGCCAGTTTGGCATAGTGGTTAAGTGCACGGACTCTAATCTGGGAGAACCGGGTTCGATTCCCCATTCCTCCTCTTGCACCTGCTGGATGACCTTGGGCAAGCCATAGTTCTGTCAGCACAGCTGTCCCTCAGCCCCACCTACCTCACAGGCAATGCTCCCTCTAAGTTGTGGAGCCTTGGGAGCAAAAATTCTACTTTCTGAGCTACCGGCATTGAAGTTGTGAACAAGCGATTTGGCTGCTGCATAAATTAGTTTGCTCTGGAGCCGTCCTTCCTGAGCTAAGACAAAAATCTGTGAGCCAGAGGCTAAAAAACTGTGAGCTAGCTAACACTAACTCAGCTTAGAGGGAAGACTGCTCATAACAGTGTCTGTTGCGGGGAGGGGAAGGAAAAGGAGTTTGTAAGCTGCTCTGAGACTCCCTTGGGCAGTGAAGGGTGGGGTATAAATCCAATCTCCTCCTCCTCCTCCTTCTCCTCCTCCAAACTGGAACCCTAAGCAGCAAACTCCAGATTAGCTTCTAATGTCTAAGGAGAGGAGCCGCGGCTCAGTGGTAGAGCGTCTGCTTGGCATGCAGGAGGTCCCAGGTTCAATCCCCGGTATCTCTAGTTAAAAGGTCTGGTAGTAGGTGATCTGAAAGACCTTTGCTCAAATCTTTGGAGAACCACTGCCAGTCTGGGTAGACAATTCTGACGTGGGTGGACCCAGGGTCTGATTTGGTATGAGGCAGTTTCGCGTGTCTCCCTTGTGCAAAGTTCACTGAGGCAACAGTCTCTCTGAACTTTTGCTAATTGGTGTCTAAAGGCTAAAATATAGACGGAAGGTTCTTGTGTGTTTTGAATGCATTTTAGGTGGTTTTTGAAAAACTTTATCATATTATTGTTTTTACTGCAGTTTGTGTTCTTTTCTGGGCGTCCGAATTGTAACAGACCTTCGCCCAAAACGATCAAGGCTTCTGACCCGTCTACAAATCTTGTGAACTTCATCAGAACTGCAGCTTCTCTTGAAAGGCCGGCATCTGCTTCAGCTCTACGGTAACTCTAGAAGAGACCTCAGACCTTGTGCTGTCCCAAGAAGGTGACTGAGTGATTGATTGATTGTTGCATTTATATCCTGCCCTACCCGCAAAGCAGGCTCAGGGTGGCTCACATACATAAAACATATTACTGTGTACAGTTCTGGTCGCCACACTTAAAAAAAATATTATAGCATTGGAAAAAGTGCAGAAAAGGGCAACTAGAATGATAAAAGGGTTGGAACACTTTCCCTATGAAGACAGTTTGAAGCACTTGGGGCTCTTTAGCTTGGAGAAACGATGGCTGAGGGGTGACATGATCGAGGTTTACAAGATTATGCATGGGATAGAGCAGGTAGAGAAAGAGGGACTTTTCTCCCTTTCTCACCATACAAGAACTTGTGGGCACTCCATGAAATTACTGAGCAGTCAGGTTAGAACGGTTAAAAGGAAGTCCTTCTTCACCCAAAGAGTGATTAACACCTGGAATTCACTGCCACAGGAGGTGGTGACGGCTACAAGCATGGACGGCTTCAAGAGGGAATTAGATAAACATAAAACAGACTCTCTATGCCAGTAAAGGTTGTGTATTGTATTGTGAAATAAAACAGACTCTAGCCCAGAAGATCTGGACCTGGCGCTGAAGGCCGTGGCTGGTTGGCTTAGACAGAGTCGATTGAACTTGGATCCGATGAAGATGGAGGTCCTGTGCCTGAGTCGGAGCGGGCCGAGATTAGGGACCCCTCTCCCGACCTTCGATGGGGCACTACTGGTGCCAGTGCTGGAGGTTAGGAGCTTGGGAGTGCTCCTGGACCCCTCGCTAATGATGGAAACCCAGGTAGCAGCCACTGCGAGGTCAGCCTTTTACCAACTATGGCTGATTGAGCAGTTGGTTCCCATTCTCGAACGCAATGACCTGGCTACGGTGATCCATGCATTGGTCACCTCAAGACTGGATTACTGCAACGCTCTCTACATGGGGCTGCCCTTGTGCCAGATCCGGAGGGTGCAGCTAGTGCAGAATGCAGCGGCTAGGCTAATGTTGGGACTCCCTATGGGGGAACACGTCCAGCCTGCCCTAAAGTCACTGTACTGGCTGCCTTTAGCATACCGGATCCGGTTCAAGGTGCTGGTGCGTGCCTATAAAGCCCTATATGGCCAGGGACCTGTTTACCTGAGGGACCGCCTCTCCCCGTATATACCCCAGCAAGCTCTTCGATCAGGTTCTCAAAACTGCTTGGTCCTACCAGGGCCCAGGGAGGCCCAACTGGCGGCAACAAGGGCCAGGGCTTTTTCGGTGGTGGCCCCACACTGGTGGAAAGAGCTCCCGGAGAACATCATGGCTCTGGGGGACTTAGTACAGTTCCGCAGGGCCTGCAAGATGGAGCTCTTCTGCCAGGCTTATAAGTAGGGGTCACCGCCAGGTCTTTTCGTAGCCCTGGCCCAAGCATTAACTATCGCCATCCAGACCATCTGCACCTGGGAACGCTGTTGGAATGGGGTGAAGTAGAGCTATCTTGGTAAGATGGACACTGTATAATGTCTAGTATGTGATGTTTTAAATTGTATTTTATGGTTTTAACTGTTTATAGCACATGTTGTTAGCCGCCCTGAGCCTGCTGAGAGGCGGGGAGGGCGGGATATAAGTTTAATAAATAAATAAATGAATAAATATGGAGCAGAGGTCCATCAGTGGCTATTAGACACAAGGTACAGATAGGAACTCTCAGTTTGGGGCAAGTGATGCTCTGTATTCTTGGTGCTTGATGGGGGGGGGGCAACAGTGGGAGGGCTCCTGGTGTCCTGGCCCCACTGCTGGACCTCCTGAGGGCACCTGGTGTTTTTGGCCACTGTGTGACAGAGTGTTGGATTGGATGGGCCGTTGGCCTGATCCAACATTGGCTTCTCTTACGTTCTTATATGGAGCAGAGGTCCATCAGTGGCTATTAGCCACAAGGTATAGATGGGAACTCTCAGTCTGGGGTGAGTGATGCTCTGTATTCTTGGTGCTTGGGGGGGCAACAGTGGGAGGGCTTCTAGTGTCCTGGCCCCACTGGTGGACCTCCTGAGGGCCCCTGGGTTTTGGCCACTGTGTGACACAGAGTGTTGGACTGGATGGGCCACTGGTCTGATCCAACATTGGCTTCTCTTATGTTCTTATATTGCAGAGCACATAAATACACTTAAGTAATGATTTAAAACCCAACAAAAGCATCCTAAAATTCAATACATACAAATTTATTTATTTATTTATTCGCATTTATATCCCGCCCTCCCCGCAAGCGGGCTCAAATAGTAATAATAGTTCTGTTGATGTTTCACAAATTTCCGAGATGGCATGTGGTATTATAAATGTCTCGACCTCGCGACGTTCTGCGCTTGGGCTGTGGATCTAAGCTGGGGTCCGATGGTGGTAATACTGGGGTGGCTCCTAGTTGCAGGAAGAGCTCCGTCTTGCAGGCCCTACAATAGATCCCATGGGGCCCTGATCTCCACTGGGAGCTCATTCCACCAGTATGGAGCCGCCACTGAAAAGGCCCTGTCCCTAGGGCCCAGGAGGGTGCCTGGAGATACATCAAGGTGATCCCCCCCCCCAAAAAAGAAACTATGCTGACAGAACTGCAACGTATGGATTGTCCCCTGCCTTAAAACATTGGGAAATGCTTGCCAGATCTACCAAATTTAACCCCATGTTGGTTTTTTCCTGCAAGCAGACAAAGAAGAAGACCCAACACGAGATGGATGGACTCCATCAAGGAAGCCCCGGCCCTCCGTTTGCAAGACCTGAGCAAGGCTGTTCACGAGAGGGCATTTTGAAGGGCATTAATTCATAGGGTCGCCGTACATCAGAAACCACATGGTGACACTACACTACACACAAACACACACTCACACTCACACACACACACACACACAGAGCAAGCAAGGGCATTAAAACAAAAGCCCACCCCCTCGCACAAAAGATGTGCAGCTTAGATTTGGCTGTTTGTTTAGTCCGAGACTTAATACAGTGTGCCCAGCTTAGCGGAGGCAATTATAAGCACGCCGTGCAGACAGGTACATCAGCCTGGCCGGCCAGCACTGACACAGTCTCTGCGTGCTCCGCACAGTGTTCAGAAGATTAGAGGATGCGAAGTGTCAGCGAAGATAAATCAAAAGGTAACCCTCTCGAGCGAAACACGACGCACTGCACAGAAGTCCCTGGCTCAGCAGCTGGATGCCCTGCCATCCTCAAACAATCCTGTCTCTTCCCCTCTCCTTCTCTCTCTGGGGTATTATAATACGCCAAAGATCATCAGCTGCTTTTTGCCCCGGGAGACCAGGAGACCCTCCAACATGCATCCCATAACTCAGTGGGCAGGAGGTGACTGGGTTATAAGGGGAGGTCTAATAGCAGGCGGTAAAAAAAAAAAACGTCAAGGGGGAAAAGTTGAGAAACTTCGCTGCGGGCATCTCACTGGCTTTCTTGGGGCCAGAATGTGAAATGCTGGCCAGGAGGGACCTTTCCTCAGCAAGCCCATCTGGCCGAACAGGAATTCGGCAGCGACACACTTGGGTAAAACTCAGTTTCCCTCCCCTCAATCAGACTTTTTGGGGAACGGTCTTCACGAGGGACGTGCCCCTGAGCAGCTTTGTACAGCGATTCTAAAAGTGCTTGTTTCGAAATTATTCCGACACAGAGAAATTGTCTCATCCAAACCATGATTTCTGAGGGAACAGATTAACCGAGTTGTGAGTCTTGGCATAGATGCATTTTCATCTTAAACATCACCTCCCCGGTATAACCCCCCATCAGTCACATGCTTTCCAATGCAGGCATTCCCCCCCAAAAAAACTTACCACTTTTCCCCACGCCGCCTGATCCCAGCATGACCACTTTATACTCCCTGGAGCCTCCCGGAGAACCAGTGGAGGAGCTGGGGATTTCAGGTTCCAACTCCATCTTCTTCTGGGGGCGGGGGTGGACTGGACGTGCAGGTGTTTGCTTTCTCCACAACTCCAAAAGCTACCGGGGGGAGGTCTCGAGACAAGAGAGGCTTACGATTTAGCAGCTCCGTTCACTTTGCCGTGGAGCTGGTGTTAGCCGCCGAAGGTCTCATAGCAACCACTAGATGAGCTTCCAATAAAAATGCAGCTCCTCACCGCCCCCCCTTTCTCTGTATCTTTCTTTTTTACTGTCCTCTTTCTGGACACGCGGAGCTCCGTATTATTCACAGAACAAACACCTTTTAGGGGTGTTCGACAGCTTGTGTCTACTTTCGGTTATCTCAAAAGAACAAAACACCCTGAAAACACTGGCTCCCTTAGCTGTTTTCACAATCAAGGAGTTAATGTAGAGAGAGGAACGCTAGAAAAAGAGCTCTGGGATGATTAGAGAATCGTGGCTTACCTCTGTTTTAGGAGAACCAGCGACTGAGATGACCCTAAGTCTAAGATATGAAAGAATGGTCTAAGATATGAAAGAATCAAGATAAGTAAACAACCACAACACACAAGCAAATTCAGCAAATGTCTCTTGCTGAGGGAATCAATGCATTAACCCTAACGGATATTCTGGGATTCAGTCACTCAGGCCAGGGCTGCTAGAAGACAGAGGAAATGAGTAGAATGCATTTTCTGGGGGGGCCAATCGTAGGGTTTCCAACAGGCCTGGAGAAAAATAATGCCCGGTCTTTTTAATAGATCTTCATGTTGAACTCCACAGTCGTCAGGGTAGCCTGCCTTGATCGCACCAGCAAATAAGCCACAGGGATGGCAATTCAATCAAAATAAGACCCCCCCCCCCAAAAAAAAAGTCCAGACGTTTCCATAGGAAGGGAGGCTTAGTGTAGAGAAATGGGCAGCTGAAGATATTTTTTGACGGCACAGAGTTAAAGGACTTCAGCTCCATTAAAGGGACCAGAGGGTCTTCTCCAGGAACGCTGGCAACGCTACCAATCCATACCAGGGAATCTGGATCGGTCCCATCGCTCCGTTTTCTCTCTTGGGACAAAACAAAATGCCTTCGGCCGTTCTCAGCCATTGCCTCTGGCTTGTGCCAGCCCAGAAATACAAAAGCTGCAGCAATCCGTAGAGGGAAACGCCAGAGGAAAACTATCCAAACAGTTGTGGGGGAAACTGACCAAAAAACCCACCTCAAGCCTTCTTTGTCAGGGGCACTCTAAAGGTGGGTAGATGAGTATGCCCTTTCCCATTCATTTTTTGTTTTCTCTGGCTGTTCTCGTGAGCTGCTACGCTTTTGCCATTTTCATTGCCGGTGTTCCCAATTGATTTATGTCAGGTTCTTTTACACGATTAGATGCTATTTACTGGATGGAAATAACGTTAAATTACATTACATGCATTTAGCGGTGGGGGGGGGAACTGGCCCAAAGAAGCAGCAACAACGCTAAAAATAAAAGACCTGCCAGTTTGAATGCGCCGATTTTCAAAGTGAAAATGAAATAGTGTTTCCTGAGTCAAACCAGTGGGGCTAGAAAATGCAGCTGTATCCTTAGCGGCAGAATACAAATCCAAGTTCATACACTGCTCCAGTTTTCATTATATATTGTCCTGTATATAACCTCAGGGGCTGCAGTGGCTCAAATGGTTAAGACGCTGAACTGCAGACTGGTAGTTCAGCAGTTCGAGACCCGAGTGCCGCATGACGGAGTGAGCTCCCATCTCTGGTCCCAGCTCCTGCCAAGCTAGCAGTTTGAAAGCAAGAAATTGCAAGTAGATAAATAGGTAACACTTCAGTGGGAAGGTAACAGCATTCCATGTGCCTCGGCATCTAGTCATGCTGGCCACATGACCACAGAAATGTCTTTGGACAGTGCTGGCTCTTTGGCTTGGAAACGGAGATGAGCACTACATCCCTAGAGTCGGATTCGACTGGCTTTCGAGCAAGGGAAACCTTTACCTTTACCTTCCTATATAACCACATTTCAAAAAAAACCTGAGGGCATTGAAGTTTTCCTAAGAAGCGGTAGCAAACTCTGCCAATTTGATGTTGACCCAATAGGCAATCAATAGGAGGGTTGTGGGAGGAGATATGGAGGGTAAGATACCATCTGTGGCATCATGTGACTTCTGGTTAAAAGGGGGGAAGTGATCTAGGTAGCTCTAGGAATCACCAGAACCTCTATGGTAAAACCATAGTGTTTCCGGACTAGTGATTCCTAGAGCTACCCTACATCACTTCTGTCTTTTGTTGTTGTTTTTGCAGGAAGTGATGTGACACCACAGATTTTTTCCCCCTGCTGCACCAAGACTAGAGTCTTGGCATCCCCCAGTCCTTGGCAGCCTTAATTCCCAAGATATATCGTCCCCCCCCCAAACAGAATTTGGGGAGCTAAGTGGGTTGCGGTAGGGGGTGGGATAAGCAGATATCATCATCTTCTTTCATCAAAATTCAAGGACACTTCAGTAACCAAGCTTCAAAGTTCATGTAGCACAGTTCTTCATGTCCAGGTCAGCTGCCTCTAAGAAAGAAGAGAGTGTCTGGGTCACAGAAACCTGAACAAAAAAATACATTTTCATCCACTGTATTCACCTGCTTTTCTAGAAGCTGAGCAGGATGAAGCAAGACCCCAGAACTTACCACAGTCATAACAGCATAAGAACACAAGAGAAGTCATGTTGGATCAGGCAAATGGCCTATCCAGTCCAACATTCAGTGTTACCAGGGGTCCGTTGGAGCGGGAGCGCACAGGAGCACAGCTCTGGGAGTGAGGAGCCCAGGGGGCGGGCACATGACCAAGCCCCGCCCCCTCCTCGGCTTCCCCGAGCAGTGCAGAGGCGCAGCGCCCCGGGGAAAGCCCTGCTAGGGTCTTTATCGTTTTTAATGTTTTGTTTTGATATTGATAATTTTATCATTGTTCCTTTTATGACTGTGTGCTGCTTTTCCAGAGACTTGCTCAAGGTGGCATATACATTTTCTAAGTATACCATTTTTTATCTGGGCACATGGCACATAAGTACTGGAGAAATTTCACCAACCCTTCAGCAGCTTCCACCCCATCAGTTTGGTGTAGTGGTCAGGAGATGGACTCTAATCTGGGAGAACCGGGTTTGAGTCCCCACTCCTCCACACGCAGCTGCTGGTGTGACCTTGGGCCAGTCACAAGTTCTCTCAGAGCTGTTCTCTCATGAGCAGTTCTCAAAAGACCTCTCTCAGCCCCACCTACCTCACAGGGTGTCTTGTTGTGGGGAGGGGAAGGGAAAGGGATGGGTGGTGCACATGTCCTGGGTATCTCAAGTCTACTTGAAACCTGGTGGATTCAAGGGAGCAGGAAGAGAATGAGGGTGTGTTCTTTACGCTTATTTTTATTGCACAAAGTATTGGATGGGGAAGGGAATGGAGGAAGAGCAGGTCAGTTTCACTCACCTGTGGAGTGGAGCCTGAGGGGTGGGGTGTTGCCTCCTGACACACTTCCGCTATGTTAGGGGGTGTGGCATATGCAAATGAGTTATGCAAATGAGTTATGCTAATGAGCTCCTGCACCTCTTTTTCTACGAAAGGACCCGAGTGTTACACAGTGGCCAAAACCCAAGTACCATCAGGAGGTCCACCAGTGGGGCCAGAAATCCAGAAGCCCTCCCACTAGGCTTGCCAGTCCCCAGGTCAGGGCAGGGGATACTCTGGTTTTCAGGGCTTCTCCCTGCTGCCAACCAGCGGGCCAGCAGAGGAAACCCCAACCCCAAACAGCCACGTCCCCACGACTTCCCTGATGTATCAATGTCACTCGGAAGTGATGTCATCATGCAGGGATGTCGGGTGGGGATGCCTTGGTTTAAGGGCAAAACTCCATGCTCCTCTACATGTCCTCCAAGTTCTGCCCTCCCCTATTGCTTTGGTAAACGTTTAGGTTAAGTGGAGACATTCTGTCTGGAAAATTCACAAACCGGTACAAAACTGCCATGAACAGCTTGAAAGTTTGTAGAAAGTTTGTACCGGTTGACCTGCCGTGAACTCCATTTTGCAAACCACGAACTGACCAAAACGCATCACAAACTTTTGTTCATGAGCCGGTCGTGCACATCCCTACTGATGAGGGTTTTTTTGGTACGGATTACCTTCAGTGGTCTATCGCTCTTGCAGGGCTGGAGGTAAGGTTGACAGCCTGCAGGCGGGGCCTGTAGATCTCATGAATTACAACTGACCTCCAGACTATAGAGTTCAGTTGCCCTGGAGAAAATGGCTGCTTTGGAGGCTGGACTCAATGGCGTTTGACCTCACTGATATGACCCTCTTCTTCCTGAGATCCAAACCCCACCCTCTCCAGGCTCCACCCCCAAATCTCCAGGAGTTTCCCAATTGAGAGCCCGCAATTTTAGATGGGGACCATCAACTAATCACAGAATTCGTAAGCATTAATGAATTTTCAGAGGAATCCCATCAAAGCCAAATAGATTTAACAGTAAAGAGGGTGACATGATCGAGGTTTATAAGATTATGCATGGATTAGAGCAGGTAGAGAAAGAAGTCCTTTTCTCACAATACAAGAACTTGTGGGCACCCCATGAAATTGCTGAGCAGTCGGGTTAGAACAGATAAAAGGAAGTCCTTCTTCACCCAAAGAGTGATTAACACATGGGATTCACTGCCACAGGAGGTGGTGGCGTCTACAAGCATGGATGGCTTCAAGAGGGAATTAGATAAACATATGGAGCAGAGATCCATCAGTGGCTATGAGCCACCAGGTATAGATAGGAACTCTCAGTCTGGGGCAAGTGATGCTCTGTATTCTTGGTGCTTGACGGGGGGGCAACAGTGGGAGGGCTTCTAGTGTCCTGGCCCCACTGCTGGACCTCCTGAGGGCACCTGGTGTTTTTGGCCACTGTGTGACAGGGTGTTGGACTGGATGGGCCACTGGCCTGATCCAGCATTGGCTTCTCTTACGTTCTTATGTTCTTACCACCAAAATCCACAGCCACACACAGCTGATTTCTCCCTCGCTTTTAGTAGAGCTTATATGGTATCATTACAACACCGTGTCCAGCGTTTCCCCATCCTGTCCCGCACAAATGGCCATCAATAGAAAATACGATGTTATTCTATATAACAAGTTCTATTAGGAGCGAGGGGATGGGTTCAGTTGTCATTTTCAGCACTGGCGGCACCCCGACCTCATAAACATAGTGTCAATAGGGTTTAAAACATCTGCCTGGTAGGTAGAAGTTCTCAGGTTCAATTCCCAGGGTCTCCAGTTAAAGGGATCAAGTAATAGGGGATGGGAAAGACCTCGGCTTGAAACTCTGGAGTGCTGCTGCCAGTCTGAGTAGACAATGCTGACCTTGATTGCCTAAAAGTCTGATTCTGTATAAGGCAGTTTTGTGTGTTCATCTGTTCACAACCGAGTTTATAGCCTGTCTACCAGTCAGGGCTCGCCAGTCATGATGTTTTCCTTAATTATTAATGCATTCATTTCTTTTGAACTTTATTGAGAATAACATAAGAATGACAGAGTGATATATATCTTGACAACCTTTGACAACATTTGTGTGTTTTAGAATACCGATTAGCATAAAACTTAAAAGGTATGTTATGCGTGAATACGTGAGAGCTTTGATGCCTTGTTGTTTCTACTTCTATGGACTGTTTGTTGGGTTTGGCTCCTAGCTGTGTTAGTTGTTTGGTGTTGTAGTTTGTTTGTGTTTGCATCAGAGGTGTAGCCCATTGCGGTATATTTACTTTGAGGGAAATTTATCCTGTGTTACCATGTATTCCAGCACTGGAGCCCAGATGCATGTCAGTTTGGGAATTGTTGGTGCTGTGTGGAAGTGTGCTCTGTGTATGGAGTCCGTTATCTTGGCCATGAGAAATGGATCCCATATTTTATCTTGCCAAGCTAAAAGTGCTGGTGGTGAGGTGGGTTTCCAGGTCACTGCTATTGTCAGTCCGGCTGTAGAGAAGAGAGAAGAAGAGATTGGATTTATACCCCGCCCTTCACTCACTTGGAGTCTCAGAGCGGCTTACAAACTCCTTTCCCTTCCCCTCCCCACAACAGACACCCTGTGAGGTAGGTGGGGCTGAGAGAGCTCTTTCCAGAGCTGTCCTTGAGAGAACAGCTGGTACAGAGCTATGGCTTGCCCAAGGTCATCCAGCCAGGTGCAAGTGGAGGAGTGGAGAATCTCCCAAATTAGAGTCCGCGCACTTAACCACTACACCAAACTGGCTGTAGCTACTAATACTGCTGTTGCTGTGAGTTCTTTAGTGTCACCTCTTATTGAGTTGTCCCATAGGTTTAGTAAGGCTCAGTGCTCATTTCGTAGCAGGAGCTCCTTTGCATATTAGGCCACCCCCCACCCCCCGATGTAGCCAATCCTCCAAGAGCTTACAGTAGCCCCTGTAAGAAGAGCTCTGTAAGCTCTTGGAGAATTGGCTACATTAGGGGTGTGTGGCCTAATATGCAAAGGAGCTCCTGCTACGAAATGAGCCCTGGTAAGGCTACTTCTGATGTGCAGGGGATTGTTTGTTGTGTGATCAGATTAATTTGTGTTATCACTTTTTTCTGGAATTGGAGGATTTTAAGGCAGGACCACCAACAAGGGAGGTAAGTTCCTGTTTGCCCGTATTTTTTTCCAGCAGGTTGATTGAGTGGAGGCTTTCATTTTATGTAGTTGATCTGGAGTGAGGTTGAAGAACTGAAGGCATATATTGTAGGTTGAGGAATCATTAGCCTTAGTAATTATTAATGCATTTATAAGGCAGGAAAGGTTGACAACCTCCAGGCAGTGGTGGGAGACCTCCCAGGATTACAACTGATCTCCGTGCAACAGAGATCCACTCTCCTGGAGAAAATGGCTGATTTGGAAGATGGACTCTATGGCATTATACCCCACTGAAGGCCCTCCCCTCACCAAACCCCACCCACCTTCGGATCAACCCTCAAAATCTCCAGGAATTCCCCAACCCAAAGCTGGCAACCTTAGAGACATGGTAGATTTCCCAACTAAATCTGCAACCCATGGGAATGACATTATTATAGTATTTCTACCTCTTTGCTTGTTGCCTCATTCTGTATTCAAGAAGCCCCAACATGAATCACAGAATCATAGAGTTGGAAGAGACCTCCAGGGTCATCTAGTCCAACCCCCTGTACAAGGCAGGGAATTTACAAAAACCTCCCCCTCACACCACCAGGGACCCTTTGCTCCATGCCCAAAAGATGGCAAAAAAACCCCTCCAGGACCCCTGGCCAAACTGCCCTGGAGAAAAACAGCTTCCTGACTCCAATGTGGTGATTAGTATTTCCCAGGGCATGTAAGAAAGGACCACAAGATCTAAGCACTGAGGCAACCCTTCCTGCCCTCCCTTCTCACGATCTGCCTGAGTTCACAGAATCTGCATTGCTGTCCGATGGCCATCTAGCCTCTGCTTGAAAACCTGCAAAGAAGGAGCGCCCACCACCTCCTGAGGAAGCCTGTTCCACTGAGGAACCGCTCTGACTGCCAGGAAGTTCTTCCTAATGTTTAGCCGAAAACTCTTCTGATTTAATTTCAACCCATTGATTCTGGTCTGACCTTCTGGGGCAACAGAAAACAACTCCACCCCATCATCTATATGGCACCCCTTCAATACCTGAAGATGGCTATCATATCACCTCTCTGTTGTCTCCTCTCCAGGCTAAACATACCCAGCTCCTTCAGCCTTTCCTCACAGGACTCGGTCTCCAGACCCCTCACCATCTCCGTTGCCCTCCTCTGGACACGTTCCAGCTTGTCTATATCCTTCTTAAAGGCATTTGTAATTGGTGGTAGACAGGGGTCATTTCGTAGCGGTGTAGGAGCTCATTAGCATAACTCACTAGCATAACTTATTTGCATATCCCACACCTCCTAACATCACGGGAAGTGTTTCAGAAGGTAAAACCCACCACTCAGGCTCCCCACCCCAAAAATCTCCAGGTATTTCCCAACTCAGAGCTGGTGAGCCTGCCTGGAGAAAAACTGCTTCAAAAGCACACACACACAAAATAAGCATGGAGGGACGACGCAGATGACAGCAAGAATAAGCAGCAGACCCCCAGGCATCGCCACAAGTGAGGGCTGCTGGGAGTAGGGGGCCCTGAGTGACCCAGATGTGCAAACACTAGGCATAACATTTGGCCGGAGACAATAAAATAACTTCCAAGGTTGTGCCAACTCTGATAACACACATAGGAGAGAGTGAGGGAATGGGACAAGATAGGCACAGTTGTTTATGTGACGCCTAGGAATGTGAGAGGCCATCCTCCCGGGGAAAAGTAACACTAAGCAGGACAGCAATATCTACTTCAAGGCAAGCAATAAAGCATTTGGGTGATAGCAAGGCACAAAGAAACCGAAAGTACCATTAATGCAGCCCCAGAACAAGCAGCTATTGTCAGATTCTGACATCACTGTATTTTGCTATATGGGGAATTTCATTCATATATGTTATAAAAACAATTTAGATTCTTTGCTTTAATTAGGGATAGATTTGTAGTTGTCGGGATAGTTTTTTATCGTTTGTAGAAAAGCAATAAAATGTTATAAAAAAAGAAGGCTGGGGATCTAGTTAGGCTTTCCAAGGAGATGTCTTGCAATGGGAGATCTGTGAGATTAAAATAATGGGTTCTTAATATAGCGAGCAGGAACTGTGCCTTGAATCTTAAGACTGCTTTGAAGATTGCTTTGTCTGGGGGTAACTCACACACTTCCCCATCGATTAGCTGGGATAAATATTCTTGCCACCACCTCATCATCCTGGCCCTTTAAAAACTTCAATCTCAAGCATTATGCAAATCGTAAAGACTTAAAGACACAAGAATCATTTTAAAAAAATACATAAATATGGACAGAGGCATGCGTCGCGAATATTCCGTTAAGGGGCATACCCCGGGGCGCCCTTCCAATCCTGTTTTTCACATCCATTTAAGAGATGGAGGAAGTGATGTAAAGGTTGATTCTCGAAAGAGGTCCCTTCCCCTTCAACGTGGATTCATTATTTTCATTCGTATGATTTGTGCTGTGGGATTACTGTCAGGTTAAGGAAATCGAACATCACAGGGAAATATTTTCTGTGATGCTGAATGTTCTAAACTCCAGCGAATTCTAAAGAAAGGGGACTGAAGATCAGACCAGAAAGATGTCTTTTGGAGGCTGTGCACTGTACCCCGCCAGACAATGGGCGGCCTGGAAGTCATGTGCTGTACCCATATTTCTAATATTACTATTGCTATTATTGTTGCTGCTGCTGTTGTTATTGTTTGTTATTTTGTTGATTGTGATGCCAACGATGAGGAGGAGGATGGAGAAGAAGGGGGGAGGAGGAAGAGGAGTTGGAGTTGGTTTTTATACCGCACTTTCCTCTACGTTAAGAAGTCTCAGAGTGGCTTTACAATTGTCTTCCCTTCCTCTCCCCACAGGTACCTTGTTGGGTAGGTGGGGCTGAGAGAGACCTGAGAGAACTGTGACTGGCCCAAGGTCACCCAGCAGGCTTCATGCGGAGGAGTAGTGGGGAATCAAACCCGGTTCTCCAGATTAGAATTCGCCACTTTTAACCTCTACACCATGCTGGCTCTGATGATGATGATGATGACGGCAATGATGGAGGAGGAGGAGGAGGAAGAAGAGGAGATTGGACTTATACCCCGCCCTTCACTACCCGAAGGAGTCTCAGAGCGGCTTACAATCCCTTTCCCTCTCCACAACAAACACCCTGTGAGGTAGGTGGGGCTGAGAAAGCTCTCTCAAAGAGAGAGACCATTTGGTGTGGTTAAGAGCATGGACTCCACTCTGGAAGAACCGGGTTTGATTCCCCACTCCTCCATATGCAGCTGCTGGCGAGACCTTGGGTAAGTCATAAGTTCTTTTAGAGCTGTTCTCTCATGAGCAGTTCTTGAAAGAGCTCTCTCAGCCCCACCTACCTCACAGGATGTCTGTTGTGGGGAGGCGAAGGGAAAGGAGATTGCGAGCCACTCTGAGACTCCTTTGGGTATTGAAGGGCGGGGTATAAATCCAATATCTTCTTCTTCTAAATAACAGTTAATCTTTTTGTGACTTCAAAAATACTTGAATATTTATATCTATGTCATAGTTTGAAATAAATGGAGAAAAAAATGGATTTTTGGAGTAGGACTGGCTTCCTAAGCAATACCAGCTTTGATGAAAGAGGATACCTGAAATGGAGTTTTCACAAGCTAGTCCTCTGTCAGCGGCATTTGCATGGAATTTCTGCATTATCTCTGAAACTAGGACGCTTGAACTGAACATTGAAATGGCACTGTTTTGCACTTTACCATGACTGATTGCCAGATATTTGTTTGAATGTCTTTACCAATATTTATTGGAACTTTCAGTCCTAGTACTGCATACATATTAATAATTAATACACACAAATATTGTTGCATAGCTTGCATTTATTAATTACTTAAGATATGAGTTTATAATTAGTAAGTTTTCACAGCAGAATATCTATCATCTATCATCTCTCTCTCTCTCTATCATCTCTCTCTCTCTCTCTCTCTTTGGTGTAGTGGTTAAGTGTGCGGACTCTAATCTGGGACAACCGGGTTTGATTCCCCACTCCTCCACTTGCACCTGCTGGATGACCTTGGGCAAGCCATAGCTCTGTACCAGCTGTTCTCTCAAGGACAGTTGTCTCAGCGCTCTCTCAGCCCCACCTACCTCACAGGGTGTCTGTTGTGGGGAGGGGAAGGGAAAGGAGATTGTAAGCCGCTCTGAGACTCCAAGTGAGTGAAGGGCGGGATATAAACCCAATCTCTTCTTCTCCTCTCTCTTTCTCTCTCTCTCATCTATCTATCTCGGCAGCTTATTTCCATAGGTTTCTCTTTATCGCTTAGCCTCTTGTCGGTGGCTGGAGGTCTCCTGAGATTTCAACTGATCTCCACGAAAACAAAGATCAGTTCACCTGGGGAACATGGCTGCTTTGGAGGGAAAGACTCTGTGGCATTATGCCCTGTTAAGTCACTCCCCTCTTCAAACCCCACCCTCCCCAGGCTCCACCCCTAAAATCTCCAGGTATTTCCGAAACCACAACTAGCAACCCTAGTAGAGGGAGGCAGTAGCTGGAGGCAGAGTTTAACTTGCCCTCGACTGGGGCCTGGCAGCCCTAATATATATGGACAAGGTCAGAGTGGCTCTCAGCCACTGGGCCCACCAACCTCCTCTTCCCCCGCAGTGAAGCCTTAGCGGCTCCCAGCCACCAGCCCACCACAGTTCCCAGAGCATTCTCTGAGCATGCGCAGAGAACACTCTTTTACTTTTGGGGAGATCTAAATATCCCCCGTATAGTTTTTTAAAGTTTTCAGATTTTTCTGCACAAAATGCCCCAAATGTGCAGGAAAAACTCTCTGCCCCCCCAAGTGCCCCCGATGTGTGGATTTAGATATCCACATGCATAGGGGACACTTGGCTATTAGTATATAGACAAGGGGGGCCGCTATATTCACGGGGGGGAGAAGCTGACAGCTGCTCCTCCTTCCTCCGCCCCCTTCCCCCCTTCCTCTGCCCCCCCAGAGACTCCTGGCAGGCCTCGGCGGCTCTCGCCGGGCCCGCCGCTTGCCCCCTTCCCCCCCCAGAGACTCCCAGCGGGCCTCGGTGGCTCTCACCGGGCCCACCGCTTGCCCCCTTCTCCCCCCAGAGACTCCCGGCGGGCCTCGGCGCCTCTCACTGGGCCCACCACTCGCCCCCTTCCCCCTCCTCCACTGCCATTCCAAGAGTGTTCCCCGCACATGTGCAGGGGATGCTCTTTTACTTTTTGGGAGATTTAAAGATCCCCCGAAAAGTTTTTGATAGATTTCGGATTTTTCTGCAAGTGGGGGGGTTACCCCCCCACCTGCAGAACCCCCCCTCTGCCCTCCAAGTGCCCCCCCTGCGCAGATTTAAGTATCCGCACGCGGGGGGGGCACTTGGGAATGAGATATATAGATATATTCCCTGCAGGATTAGAAATACCTTTTCCATGCTGTTGACCTGGAAGAAACCAAATGACCAATCTGTGAGCTTTGTTAAATTCAGAGGGCAATACCCGGGAGTGGATGAACCTGGACTGCTGCTTGTGCTGAAAATCTCCAGGCGTGCAAGGAAATAAGCACCGTTTACAAAACGCTGAGCAGCCATATGGAAGGTGGCGAGCTACGAGAGAGACTATAATATCCTAATTAAGATCTAGACGCCACGGTGCCATGAATCTTCAATGGGTGCATTATCGGGATTTGCATATAGATGGAGATACCAAGGGAAACATTTGTATTTTGCAACAGAGCTGGAATAAGGAGATTATTCAGGAAAAAGTAATTTTGGGGGCGTTTTAAAAAACAACAACAACAGCAACAACAACACAATTTCTCCTTCAAAAATGAAATTCCGCCAAACACACACAAACTTTATAATCTGGTTCAGATCTCCTCACTGATTTGCCTTCAGGCATGTTTTTTTAAAAACATAGTCTTCTGTATTTGAGAGCCAGTCTGGTGCAGGGGTTAGAGTGTCATATGAGGGTCTGGGAGCGGTGGAAAATGCCCTCAAGTCACAGCTGACTTGCAACAACCCTGTAGGGCAGGGGTCGGCAAATTGCGGCCCGGGGGCCACATGCGGCCCGCCACAGAGTTTTTTGCGGCCCGCCAAGAAGATTTCAGGACTTCAAGAAAATTGAGCCTAAATTCAATTTGCTCTCTTATCCCATCACTGCTGATATTGATACAACACCTGAGGAGCTGCAGCTTGAACTTATTGACATGCAGTCAGATCACACTGTGAAAGAAATGTTTAATGCTGTGACATTAGTTGACTTTTACATATCTTTGTCTGCTGAAAAAATTCCCATGTATGAAGAAATTTGCTGGGGAAATGTTCTCTATATTTGGGTCTACGTATATTTGTGAGCAAAGTTTTTCTTGCATGAAGATCAACGAGAGTAAATATAGATGCTCTTTGACAGACATTAACTTGCAGGCTGGGATGAGAATCTCAACAAGCAATCTCACTCCTGATTTCAAAAAAAGTGTAGAAAAGTGTGATAGGGTACATTTGTCTCATTAAACTGATTCTAAAATTAAATGTGCTTGCAGCTATAGACGATATGAAATTAGCACAATAAATAAATTGAATAAAACTACCACTATTTTATTTAATTTATATTTATTGATTTTTATGATACAATTTATACCTTTTCTGAAATGTAAAGTTAACTAATGAATGCAATCATTTTAAAAGGTGCAGCCCTCCGCTAACCTCCACTCCCACAAAGTGGCCCCCAAACCAAACCAATTGCCCACCCCTGCTGTAGGGTTTTCCAGGCAAGAGACAAACAGTGTTGGTTGGCCACTGCCTGCCTCTGCGTAGCAACCCTGGACTTTCTTCGTGGTCTCCCATCCAAACACTAACCAGGACCAAACCTGTTTAGTTTCCGAGATCTGACAAGAACAGGTGAACCTGGGACAACCAGGTCAGGGCACGATTTGGGAGACCCAGGTTCAAATCCCCACATCACCAGAAAAGCTTGGTGGAGGACTTTGGCTGAGTCACACCCTTTCAGCCCAGCCTACCTCACAGGGTTGGTGTGAGGACAAAAAGGAGAGGTGTTGGGTCCCACCAGTGAGAAAGGCGAGGTATAAATAAAGTGATTAAATAAATAATGCAATTTGGCAAGGGTATTGATCGTCCTGAGCCGGGGTTCAATTGGCTAGCTTTATTTTGAATACTTTTTTCCCCAAAGTGTCAAAAGTAGGGTTGCCAGCTCTGTGTTGGAGAATCCCTGGGGGACTGGTGAAGATGGGTTTGGGGGAGTCCACCCTCCAAAGCTGCTGTTTTCTCCAGGGGAACTGCTCTCTGTTGCCTGGAGATCAGGGGTAGGTTCCGTAGGTAGGTTCCCTACTGCCTTGCTGCTGATCAGCCCAGTTGATGTCGCAGCAATGTGTCTATGTCACTTCCAACATGACCCAGAAGTGCCACCATCATGTCAGTGGTATGTGGGGTGGTACTCTAGTATTTTGGGCAAATATTCTATGGTAGAAGCCAAATTTGCCATAGAGTTTCCCCCAAAATACTAGAGCACCACTCAGACATCTCTGTGTGGTGATGTCACTTCCAGGTCGTCAGAAGTGACATAGACACATTGCTGCAACATTGATGGGCCTCCCTCCTGCTACAGTAAGTCCCTCACCCAGGAGGGACCTGGCCACCCTGCATTTTTTGAGATCTCCAGGCCCCACCTGGAGGTTGGCAACCACTGATAAAAGTGCCCTCTTTCTTTAACAATTTTTCAGCAAATGTTCCTCTTAATTCTCTTCTATTCTTCTCTCGAAGCATCTTCTTAATATAGTAGCTGTGTAGGTGGATGGAATATTTTATGTTATATTAATGAAGTATAATGCCATGGAGTCCACTTTTCATGGAGTGGACATTTTCTTCCAGAGGCACTGATCAATTGTAATAGCAGATCTCCAGCTACCACCTGGAGGTTGGCAATCCTACTTGGTTCACGGGTGAGAACCAAGTTAGGCTGTTTTTACATCTGACTTTCCCGCTGGAATCATTCTAGTTCCAAAAAAAACCTGCCCACACCTCTGTGCGGTGTGAAACCGTGCTGCTACTGAAATGTCCACATCTACTAATTGCCCTCCTGTGGTCAAGCTAGTATTCAACCGGCTTGATTCTGCTTTAAACAATTGCTGTTGATTAGTGCACTTAGACCCCCTGGAGTGAAATTTCACACCACTGTGAAATCAGCACAGGAAAAGACAGCAGTCAAACTACTTTAGAGGGGAGGTGTAAAATGACCCTTAGTGTTAGAACTCAGGTTCTGATCCTTGGATTTTATGGTAGCCTTTACATTCCATGCCACTTTTGCTTTCCCTTTCTTTGATTATTGGGTTTTATGGTACCTTCTGCACAGATTTATGGCCATTTTATGGCCATTCCGGGATGACTTTGCAGTCAGTACAGAGTTGCCCTGAGGTATTTGAATTTGGTTTTGAGCTGTACTTTCCCCCTCCCAGTTGAGAAAATGTGGAGCAAATGCTAGATGCAGAATTGCCCTCGGAGCAGCTTACATTCTCCTTCCCTTTCTCTCCCCCCCCCCCAGGGTTGCCAAGTCCCACCTGCGCTGCAGCAGGGGGACTCCTGACCACCTCCAGGAATCCCTCAGCACGCGCGCAAAGCATGGAAGTCGCAACAACGTTGCCCAGGAATTATGTCATCACGCTACGCATGTCACCGGGCAATGCTCTAGCAATCACTCTGAAAACTCTATGGTACCATAGAGTTTTCAGAGTGATTGCTAGAGCGTTGTCCAGTGACATGTGCAGCGTGATGACGTCACTTCCAGGCGATGTCATCACGCAGGGCAAGTTGGCCCGATCTGGCCCCTTCGGGGGTGGGTTCCCCCCACTGGCCAAATCCAGACCTGCGGATTGGGGACCTTTTTTAGCAGGGGAACCTCTGTCTTCCTTGGAGACCTGGCAACCCTATCCCCCCCTCAACAGACACCTTGTGAGGCAGGTGGGGATGACTGAGCTCTGAAACATCTGCTCTTGAGAGAACAGCTCTGAGCAAACTTGAGACTGACCCACGGTCACACCAGCAGCTGCAAGTGGAGCAGTGGGGAATCAGACCCAGTTCTCCCAGATTAGAGTCCATGCTCTTAACCACTACACCAAACCACTACACCAATCTGGGCTCTGAGCATTTGGAAGAAACCATATAAGTGATTTTTTTTCCAAGCGCCCATTCCGAGTCATTACTGAGATTTATACGTATTGACCAATCGTAGTCCTGAAAGCCACATGTTAGAATAACAATAGAAATCGCTGGTCTGGTAACCGAAAGCAAAGGCTTTGGGGAGGAATTATCCCTCTAGCAGTGTTTATAGGCTAGGGAACGTTTTCTGAATTGCAGCATTTCCAAGAATATAGATTTGGTAAAGACACCTTGTTACCCAATGCTAAGGGGCTTACAAAGGGGATTTAGAAGCAGCACGGAAAGATGAGCCCTGCCTTAGTGGGCAATCAACTCTGGGCTTCCAATTGAAGAGCTTTTCCCTAACAAAGCGATCGGCGGACATGCAATCTGTCATGTTGTCGCTAATCAATTTGAAGATGCTCTTCTTCCAATGACTGATCAATCTATTAAAGGAGAGGGGGGGGGGGCAACACAGAGAGATACAAGGCCGAGACAGAAGGCGAGACAATCGTTTGGTGAAGCTGCTACGTCAGCAGCTGCTATTCCTGGCTCGCGTCCTCGATTCTTCTGCGAAATAATGAAGTCGGGCTCTTTGCGTGCTGCAAAATTGGTTGCCAAAAACAATATTAGGTGTGGGGTTTTGTCTAGATGAAAGGGGCCCTTCTCCCCCCCTCCCATTTTTTTAATGTTACAGATTTTTTTCAGCGCGTTGCATTCCTCGCCTCCTTTATTCCAGGATTAACTAAGAGCATTCTGAATTGTGGAACTGTAGCATTTTCAAGTTGCTGCCATGTTCAGGTCTATTCTTCGTCTTTCTTCACCACTGCAAAGGGGGGGGGAGGAGAAGAAAGAGGAGGAAGAGGATGAGGAGCAGGAGGAAAAAGAGGAAGAGGAGGAGGAGCAGGAGGAGGAGGAGGAGGAGGAGAAGAGGAGGACGAGGAGAAGCAGAAGGGGAAGAAGGAGGAGCAGAAGGAAAAGGAGGAAGAGGAGGAGGAAGAGGAGGAGAAGAGGAGGAGGAGGAGAAGCAGAAGGGGAAGGAGGAGGAGAAGGAGGAAGAAGGAGAAGAGGAGGAGAAGCAGAAGGGGAAGAAGGAGGAGCAGAAGGAGAAGGAGGAAGAGGAGCAGGAGCAGGAGGAGAAGCAGAAGGGGAAGGAGAAGGAGGATGAGGAGAGGAGGAGAAGGAGAAGGAGGAGGAAGAAAAGGAGGAGGAGGAGGAGGAAGAGAAGGAGGAAGAGAAGGACGAGATTGGATTTATACCCCGGCCTTCACTCGGAGTCTCAGAGCAGCTTACAATCTCCTTCCCTTCCTCAGTTTTTATATCCCACCTTTCTCTATCCTAAGGAATATCAAAGAAGCTTTCAATCACCTTTCCCTTCCCCTCCCCACAACAGACACCCTGTGAGGCAGGTGGGGCTGAGAGAGCTCCGAGAGAACTGTGACTGGCCCAAGGTCACCCAGCTGGCATCATGTGGAGGAGTGGGGAATCAAACCCGGTTCTCCAAATTAGAGTCTGCCACTCTTAACCACTAAGGTAGAAGTGTTGGTCTTCAGTAGAAGAGCAAGATTTGAGTCTGGTCCCCTGGAAATCTTCAGGGAGTGGCTGTGTTGGTCTGTGGTAGAACAGCTAGTTTTAAGCCCGGTGAAGCTGCCTCGTACTGAATGTGACCATCAGTCCATCAAAGTCAGTACTGTCTACTCAGACGGACAGTGGCTCTCCAGAGTCTAAGGTGGAGGCCTTTCGCATCACGTCCTATCTGACCCTTGAACTGGAGATGCCGGGAAATGAACCTGGAACCTTCTGCATACCAAGCAGATGCTCTACCACAGAGCTACAGCCCCCTCCGGAATTCTTCACACTAGAAAGGAATCCATACAATATCTTTGATACCAACAAGATTTCCACGGTGTGAGCTTTCGAGGGTCAAAGCCCCCTTAATCAGATTAAAAGAATTTTGACTCACAAAAGCAGAGGTGTCAGACATATGGCCCATGGGCCAGAACTGGCTTATCCAGGGCCCTTATCCAGGCTGGGAACAACTGGTCATTATCTTTATTTCCAGAAGACAGAGGCTGTGTGTTATGAATTGCACATATAGGGTACAAGTAGCTTGTTAAACTCACACAATATGTTAGTCCCACGCTGATGGGCATACATGTTTCTGGTGCTTTCTTCCACCACGCAAAGAGCATCATCATAGAAAAGAATTCTGTAACACATCTAAATTTGGTCGTCTTGCTGTCTTTTGATCTTTAGAGGATGTACTCTCTCTTCCTGGATATATTCGGTGGTATGATTTTAACTCTACTCAACCTTGGATTTCTATCTCATTGAGAGCCAGTGGTTAAGTGCGCGGACTCTAATCTGGGAGAACCGAGTTTGATTCCCCACTCCTCCACTTGCAGCTGCTGGATGACCTTGGGCAAGCCATAGTTCTGTCATGGCTGTTCTCTCAAGGACAGCTTTGGAAAGAGCTCTCTCAACCCCGCCTACCTCACAGGGTGGGGTATAAATCCAGTTTCTTCTTCTTCTAATCTGGGAGAACCGAGTTTGATTCCCCACTCCTCCACTTGCACCTGCTGGATGACCTTGGGCAAGCCATAGTTCTGGCACAGCTGCTCTCTCAAGGACAGCTTGGGAAAGAGCTCTCTCAGCCCCACCTACCTCACAGGGTGTCTGTTGTTGGAAGGGGAAGGTAAAGGATATTGTAGGCCGCTCTGAGACTCCCTTGGGGAGTGAAGGGAGGGGTATAAATCCAATCTCCTCCTCCTCTTCTTCTTCTTCTTCTTGTTCTTCCTCTTCTTCTTCTTCTTCTTCTTGTATATTCTTCAATCCAATCTCTCCTCTTGTCTCCTCTCCTCTCATTGTCTCAGCTACACACTGACCTGGATGGCCCAGACTAGCCTGATTTTGTCAGATCTCAAAAGATAGGCAGGGTTAACCATGGCTATCATTAGGATGGGAGACCACCAAGGAAGTCCAGGGTTGCTACGTAGAAGCAGGCAATGGCAAAGCACCTGTGAAAGTCTCTTGCCTTGAAAACCCTACAAAGCTGCCATCGGTTGGCCGTGACTTGACAACACTTCCCACCAGTGTTCCTGAGTTAGTGTGAGCTAGCTCACAGTTCTTTTAGCCTCCGGCTCATGCATTGTTGCCTTAGCTCAGGAAGGACGGCTCCAGAGCAAACTAATTTATGCGGTAGCCAAATCGCTCGCTCACAACTTTAATGCCGGTCGCTCACAAAGTGGAATTTTTGCTCACAAGACTCCTGTCAGGAGGCCTGCCATTCAGTGTTACATTTTGTCTGCCATCAAGTGTTACAAGTGTTACTTTTGGTTATCTGGTTTTTCTCCCCTTCGAAGGTTATTGCTGGTCTCGCTTGAAGTGTCATTTCTTTCCCGGGAGGGTGGCTTGCTACATTCCATCGCGTCACATAAACAAGCCCGGCTATCTCTTCCTGTCTCCTCCTTTCTTTTCCCCAGCGCTTAGAATGTTTTATTTTGCTTTTATAACCTTGGGGACTGTGGAGTTATTTTCCTCCAGGTGTCTGGTCTGCAATTCGCAAGTAGAGGTCACAGAAGGGGAAGGGGGGGGGGGTATTTTAGTGCTTTGGCGCCCTTTTGCTGGGAACAAACGGTTCGGGACATTTGCGCGCTTTTTTGTATTCATTCTGATTGGCCCTTGGCCTATTGTCACCTGGGGTGAGGGGTATATCAATGACTGATGTCTGTGGCAATGTATCTCTAACAAACATCGAGTACCTGAACCATCTTTAAGAATAAAGGAACTTTTACTTTGCTAAAAGGTCTGGCTTATTGATTCGATTCAGAAGCCTCACAACTCCACAGTTTAGAGGGAGCATTGCTTCTTAGTTACAAAAATGACCAGGATCTCTTTCTGACGGCTGGCCCTTAGTCTCACATGAACCCATGAAGCTACCTTATCCTGAATCAGACCCTTGGTCCATCAAGGGCAGTATTGTCTCCTCAGACTGTGGCTCTCCAGTAGAAGTCTTTCACATCACCTGCTAACTGGTCCTTCTAACTGGAGATGGTGAGGATTGAACCAGACAACTTCTGCAGGCCAAGCAGATGTTCTGCCACTGAACTGCAGCCCCTCCCCACTTCTCCACCCTGATTACATTCTTTTCTGCTCTCCATTCATTCTCATTTAATCTCTGAGGCAAAAACTCGCATCTGATGATCTGCGTGTTCCAACAGCAGATCGCATTCAGCTAAGACTCTTGGAAGGCTTGAACCGCAAAGGGCCATAGGACGTGTCAGGCCGAACCCAACGTTTCCATTCCACTAATGGTGGAGCCTTCCCTTGATGCAAGCAAACTTCTCTGTGGAAGAGATTTGATTCTCCAGTGAATGGTTCCTTGCCATGGAGGGAAGCTCTACCATTAATGAAATGGAACCTCTTTTGATATGATCAGTTCTTTTAAAAAGGAGGAGGAGGAGATTGGACTTATACCCCACCCTTCACTCAAAGTCTCAGGCTGCGGTCACACGGCCCTTTAATGCGGGAGGAAGAGCTGTTTCCTCCTGCATTTAAAGGGACCGTTCAGAATGGCCAGGACAACTCCCTCGCTGAAGCAGGCTCAAATGAAAGTTCCTCCTGCATTTTCCGACCCCGGGAAAATCAAGTGTTTTCCTGGGAGTCGCGGGAGGAGCCCGCATTTGAGCCATCTGGACAGCCCTCTCTCGCAATCATTGCAAGAACAGGGCTGCCCAGATGGTCCTGTCCGCCATTTTTTCCCCCTTTTACACTTGGGCACTTGGCCACTCAAGCACCCAAGTGTAAAGGGGGGGGACCCAAACTTACCAGGTGGCTGGAGGGGCTCGGGGAAGGGTGCCTCCCTCAGCCACCACCACCAGCCGCCACTGCCAAAGAAAAGCCACCACCAGCTGCCTCCTCCTCTGCCGCCGCAAAACGCCTGAGAACAATGATGACACTCCCAACCGCCACTTCTTCCACCGCCTCCTTTGCCTCCTCCTCCGACCACCACCACCCGCTGCCGCCTCCTCCTCTGCCCGTCACTACCCGCCACCGCAGGGGTTGGGATGTGTGTACATCCCAACCCGAGGTAAAAAAAAAACACGGCCCCTTTAATCCAGGAGGGCTCCCAGATTTAAAGGGGCCGTGTGACCACAGCCTCAGAGCGGCTTACAATCTCCTTCTACTTCTACAACTTCTACACCTGTTCTCCAGCTGACAGAGATCAGCTCCACTGGAGAAAATGGCTGCTTTGAAGGGTGGACTCTCTGGCATGGTACTATGCTGAGGCCCCTCCCCTTCCCAAACACAGCCCTCTCCTGGCTCCACCCCCAAAGTCTCCAGGTATTTTCCAACCAAGACCTGGCAACCCTATGGACTAGGCCTCCCCCCCCTCTTCTGGTAAGTTCCCCCACCAGCCAGCTGATAGGCAGTGGGGTAGGGGTTGGGGGATTTCCTGCCCCCCCAATGGGAACATGGCAATAGTTTTCATGCAAGGTGATTTACTTATACATGATAAAACCCCTGCAAATTAAGTGGAGTAACCAGATTACTAGAATGTCTTCTAGACATTCCTTTTCAGAAAAAAATACTAAAAAGCTTGCCCTTAAGAGAAATCAAAGACGATTTTTAAAAGTATTACATTTCTGGGATTGACTGGGACATGGGTTAATTACTTGGAGGCAAGGTATGTTATCGAGTGCATACTGCTTTCGTCCTTATGTGTTCAATTAATCTTAATTGTCTGTCCTTAATTGGAGGTTTCCAAAGATTTGCAGCTCAAGGAAATCAAATCTCCTTTTGTTCCACTGGGTTGTCAATTAAATTTGACTGATTACGTTTCCCCTTATCCTGTGTGGATGGTACACAATTAATTGCCGTGGCCTGCAATCAGTTCCCAACAAACAGTTGATACCCTTTTAGGGAAGTCACCTCTACTCAGGATTCCAGATTTTCCATTCTTGGATTGAAGAAGAAGAAGAAGAAGAGATTGGATTTATACCCCACCCTTCACTACCCAAAGGAGTCTCAGAGCGGTTTACCATCTGAGAGAGCCATGACTGACCCAAGGTCACTCCAGCAGCTGCATGTGGAACAGTGGGGAATCAAACCCGGCTCTCCCAGATTAGAGTCCGCGCTCTTAACCAGTGCACCAAACTGGCTCCAAGCACTGCATCCAACAAGCAAAGAAACCAAATCTGCATTCAGTAGTGAGGTAGGATAGTTCTTGATAAGGTTAAAGAGCACTTTAGGGTAGTATTCAAGAATCTTAAAAAAAAAAAAAAAAAAACTCCTGTAATTTAGCGGTGAAATCTCATTCCCAGGCTTCGTGCCACCTGTTCCGAAGATTTCATTAGCAAATTCTACCCAACACTAATGAGTGCATATTTGTTGTTACTGCAGGACACAGGAAATATAATGTCATTCCATTGTACCTCGGGAGATGATGGGACCATCTCTTGAATTCTGACTAGCAGAGTCGCCCGATACGATCCGAGTGGCGCTCTGTCACCATGATGCATCTGTTTTCATTTGCCGTACCATCCAAAAACTCATTCACAATTACCCCCTGGCGGTATCCAGGGAGGTCCGACAGTTTAAAATTGTTTTCCTGCTCTGGCCATTTGGCTCTAACGCTGCTCTAACCCGAAGCAACAAAATTTGAATGGGTTGTAAATTGTGGAGGAGAAACCCGTATTGTAGTTTAGCGTCCTCAATTCCATTAACCTTCCACGGGGCTGACAAAATAGAGACCTTCGAGATGGCGATAAAAGATTCCTTGTACAACTCAACCACAGGGATAACTTAGGTGAAGGTTAAGGTAAAGCTTTCCCTTGCTCGAAAGCCAGTCAAATCCGACTCTAGGGATGAGGGGCTCATCTCCGTTTCCAAGCCGAAGAGCCAGCGCTGTCCTCTAGATCCAACGATGCTGCTCCCGCATCTTGGTCGCCAAACATACACCTGAAAAAACAAAGCGATTAATAAACATGTTAATAACAGGAGCAAAGGTAACAATAGCTCAATAGTGGAAATCTACCATTCCCTCAACAACCCAGCAATGGCTGCACAAGATATGGGAATATTTTCTATTAGAGAAATACAATATGATTACTACCACAGACCCAGCTGAAACATGGGTACTAATGGATAAATGGTACCCGATTCTAGAAAAACTAGATGTAGACAAGCTTGAATGGGAATCCATAACAGAGGCAAAATTGAAGCTTCTAGCTTTAGGTTGACATACCGGTTGGTCAAGAATTTAGCTATAAAAAGTCACTAAGATTATAGCCTGTTCCCTGTAGCTGAAAATATTTCTTTTTCATGTAACTCTAAATATTATAATGTTATACTAAGAGTTAGTACTCCCTCATCTGTCACCCACTGATCGGTTGTGCCCTGCCTTCCCTTTGAGGGAAAAACGGGTTCCTAGTTTAAGAGCCAGATTTGAGCCCAATATTCGTTCGTTCGTTCATTTGTTAATTCATTAGTTCATTAGTTTGTTTGTTTGTTGTCTGTCTTTCTCCTAGGGACTCAAGGCAGGTTACACAGCTCTCAGAGCTGTTCTCTCAAGGGCAGTTCTCGAAAGAGCTCTCTCAGCCCCACTTGCCTCACAGGGTGTCTGTTGTGGGGAGGGGAAGGGAAAGGAGATTGTAAGCCGCTCTGAGACTCCCTTGGGTAGTGAATGGTGGGGTACCAATGTCCTCCTCCTCCTTTCCATAATCCCCTGGGCTCATTTTTAACCCACAAAAGTCATGCACAGGGGTAATTTCGAGCAGGAGCTCGGAGGAGCGCAGCTCCAGGAGTTGGTGCCAGCCCCCCGCCCCCCACGGGGGAATGCCTGCTTGTGTCATGGCTGCAGCAAAATGACCCGTCCCCTGGAAAGGCCCTTGTTCCTCCAACCAGCCTTCTGAAGGCTTCAGCCACCACTGAAGCTATCCTCCCAGAATAGTGGTATTTCTGAGGCTTGGATTAGTAGCTGTCCCCTCTCTGCCAGCTCTCTCTCTCTCTCTCTTCTTTCTTGCCTTCCAACATACTTCCAGTGATGTCAGGTGGTGTAGCATATGCAAATAAGTTATGCTAATGAGATATGCTAATGAGCTCCTGTACCTCTTTTTCTACAAAATGACCCCTGACATAAGTGTGTGTGTGTGTGTGTGTGTGTGTATATATATACACACACACACACACACACACACACACATTGGCTAAATGGTCACCCACCATTGTCAGTGTCACCAGTGTGCAAAGTGGCAAATGAAATTCCATGTTGGTAAGTGTAATGTGATGCACACTGGGACAAAAAAAAATCCCAGCTTCAAGTATAGGCTTATGGGATCTGAACTTGCTGAGACTGAGAGAGAGAAAGATCTTGGGGTTGTAGTGGAGAGCTCAGTGAAAGTGTCAGCTTGGTGTACTGCAGCAGTGAAAAAGGCGAACTCTATGTTAGGGATTATTAGGAAAGGGATTGAGAATGAAATGGCCGATATTGTAATGTCTTCACCCAAAGAGTGATTGACACGTGGAATTCACTGCCACAGGAGGTGGTGGCGGCTACAAGCATGGACGGCTTCAAGAGGGAATTAGATAAACATCTGGAGCAGAGGTCCATCAGTGGCTATTACCCACAAGGGATAGATAGGAGCTCTCAGTCTGGGGCAAGTGATGCTCTGTATTCTTGGTGCTTGACAGGGGGGGGGCAACAGTGGGAGGGCTTCTAGTGTCCCGGCCCCACTGGTGGAGCCTCCTGAGGGCACCTGGTGTTTTTGGCCACTGTGTGACGGAGTGTTGGACTGGATGGGCCATTGGCCTGATCCAACACTGGCTTTTCTTATGTTCTTATGTCCCTGTATAGATCTATGATGTGGCCTCATTTGGAATATCATGTACAGTTCTGGTTACCGTATCTCAAAAAGGATATTGCAGAGCTTGAAAAAAATTACAGAAGAGGGCAACCAAGATGATGAGGGGGTCGGAACACCTTCCTTATGAGAAAAGGCTGAGGAGGTTGAGACTTTTCAGTTTAGAAAAGACAAAGACTAAGAGGGGACATGACAGAGGTTTATAAAATTATGCATGAAGTGGAGAGATTTTTTCTCCCTCTCCCTAATTAGTAGACCTCTACCAAATACTGGAACTTGAGGGCATCCAATGAAGCTGACGGGCAGTAGGTTCAGGATGGACAGAAGAAGATAACTACTTTACACAGAGAAGGATCCCAAACGTGGGATTTGCTGCCAGAGGATGTAGTGATGGCCACAGGAATGAACAGCTTTAAAGGGGGATCAGATAGATTCATGGAGGAGAGGTCTGTCAGTGGTACCAGCCATGTTGACCGAGTGGAACCTCTACATTCAGAGACACTAATCTTCTAAATCACAGAGCCAGGAGGCAACATCAGGGGAAGGCCTCAGCCTCTGTGCCCTGTTGCCCTGTTGCTGGCCCTCCAGAGGAACTGGTTGTCCACTGTATGAGACAGGATGCAGGACTAGATGGACCACTGGTCTGATCCAGCAGGGCTCTTCTGATGTTCTTATGGAGGCCTCGGCCTCTATGACCTGTTTGTTGGCCCTCCAGAGGAACTGGTTGGCCACTGTATGAGACAGGATGCAGGACTAGGTGGACCACTGGTCTGATCCAGCATGGGTCTTCTTATGTTCTTACCAGGGGAAGGTCTTGACCTCTATGCCCTGTTGTTGCCCTCCAGAGGAACTGGTTGGCCACTGTGAGAGACAGGATGCTGGACTAGGTGGACCACTGGTCTGATCCAGCATGGGTCTTCTTATGTTCTTACCAGGGGAAGGTCTTGACCTCTATGCCCTGTTGTTGGCCCTCCAGAGGAACTGGTTGGCCACTGTGAGAGACAGGATGCTGGACTAGGTGGACCACTGGTCTGATCCAGCATGGGTCTTCTTATGTTCTTACCAGGGGAAGGTCTTGACCTCTATGCCCTGTTGTTGGCCCTCCAGAGGAACTGGTTGGCCACTGTGTGAGACAGGATGCTGGACTAGATGGACCACTGGTCTTATCCAGCAGGACTCTTCTCCTGTTCTTAATGTGGAATGTGAGAAGCAGTGTGGTTCAGTGGTTAAGAATGTCAGAGTAGTATCTGGGAGACCCAGGGCTGAACCCCCACTTGTGCTATGGAAGCTCGTTGGGTGACCTTGGGCCAGTCACACACTATCAGCCTAACCTACCTCACGGGGTTGCTGTGAGGTCAGAATGAAGGAGAGGTGAAGGATGTAAGTTGCTTTGGCTCCCCACTGGTGAGAAAGTTGGGAAACAATACATAAATGAAAAATGATTCAAAAGGCTGCTCATTTGGAATTGCAGGCAAATATTTTAGTTGATCAGATGAGTAGCTGATCTACTCATCACAACAGAAACATTGTAAACAAGGTAAGTTTAAGGTTGCCAACATTGGATTAGGAAATTCCTGGAGATTTGGGGATAGAAGAAAAAGAGGAGATTGGATTTATACCCTGCCCTTCACTACCCGAATGAGTCTCAGAGCAGCTTACAGTCTCCTTTCCCTTCCCCTCCCCCCAACAGACACCCTGTGAGGTAGGAGGGGCTGAGAGAGCTCTTTTGAGAACTGCTCTTGAGATAACAGCTCTGAAGGAACTTGTGACTGACCCAAGGTCACACCAGCAGCTGCATGTGAGGAGTGGGGAATCAAACCCGGTTCTCCCAGATCAGAGTCTGTGCACTTAACCACAACACCAAACTGGCTCTGAGAAGGGACCACGATACTATACCATCCACCCTCCAAAGCAGCTATTTTCTCCAGGAGAACTGATCTCTACAGTCTAGAAATAAATTGCAATTCCATGAGGTCTCCACGCCCCACCTGGAGGTTGGCAGCCCTAAGTAAGTTTGATTTTTGAACATTTCTTTTCCCAGCAAACTTGACAGATTCACTGTAAACTTTTCAGACTTCCCAGACTCAACTATAGCTCATTAGTTTGGCATAAGACCTAACACCATTTCAATATTTAATCGTTTGTATCTATTACGAAAATGAAAAAGATTTCAACCTTTTCATCTTTACCGAAATCTCTCCTGTATCTCTTTGCAGTGGGTTCGGTAAGTGATATTACCGAGTTCCCCGTCTGAAAGGTATGTTCATCTCAGAGACTGATCAAATGCCTCTTGTTACCAAAGGGACTTTTCTTTCAGCTTCAGCGACCTCTGAAATCAGGCTAAGAAATAAAGGTTCAAAGCGCAGTTTGGGGGCGGAGGATAATCCTATTGACTGATTTCGGATCCGTGTAGTTAAAATCTCATTGGCTGTCTCACGCACAGGACTAGAATGATTGATTTCTGAATTTCGGTAGAGTTTCAGGACCCCGCAACGAATCATAAACTATTGTATTAGCATATCGGTCTCGACTGAGAAATATCAAATAGATTTTCTTAAACGCTACTGACTGTCTTAAGTTCTAACAGTTGTTCCCTCATGGATTTAAGCTACATATGGATTCCTCCCCCCCCCCCCCCCAATTTATAAACATTGACAGTATTCCTGGCCCACCAGAAGCGGACTTAACAAACATAACCTTCTTGATATAGAACTCTACACTTTTTAAAATAAAGTTGTGTACTCTTTAATGAGATTTCTGGTAATTGAGTTTATATTCCTAGAAGGTCAGATAAGCATCAATGATGTTATTAGTGCAACATAACTAGACTCCCAAAAAGTAGAGGCAATATGTTGTTTAGATGTAAATCAGTTTGAGATATATCGGGTTATGTGGTTGGATGTCAGATGCAGTCATGTAGTCTATAAACGGAGGCCATTTCTTAAAGAAGCTGGGAAGCAGTCGACTTGTCGTGAAAAATCTGTTATCTTGTCCATAATGAGAAGGTCCCATAATTTCGAGAACCAATTATCTGTCGTGGGAACCAGATGGGATTTCCACCTTGAAGTTATACATGTTTGTGCCACAACAATAATACTCAAAATTAAGTCACGTTGAACAGCCAGAACTGAGATGTCGTGCCAGGTATTAAAAAAAGGAGAACCCCACAATTTCAAGATTTTGCTTCAGAATGATGAAGACCTGAACCTGTTTAGACATTACAGTGAAAACACATAATCTGTTTGTAAGAAAGGGAAAACTTACATTCACTTGAACGTACACACTGCATGTGGATTGGAGGTGCGTTCAATGTAATATGTGCACAGGCCTACTCAGTTAGACCACTGAAGTTTTTAATCAAGCACTTTGTGTTTCCCAGGTTAGAAGAAGAAGAAGAAGAAGAGAAGAGGAAGAAATTGGATTTATACCCCGCCATTCACTACCAGAAGGCGTCTCAAAGTGGCTTACAATCTCCTTTCCCTTCCCCTCCCCACAACAGACACCCTGTGAGGTAGGTGGGGCTGAGAGAGCTCTCCCGATAACTGCCCTTGAGAGAAAAGCTCTGAAAGAACTTGTGACTGACCCAAGGCCATACCAGCAGCTGCATGTGAAGGAGTGGGGAATCAAACCTGGTTCTCCCAGATTAGAGTCTGTGCTTTTAACCACTACACCAAACTGTCTCAAAGCGTAGGAGATGTGATGTTGAGAAATCTGTGACAGGTTCTTTCCCAGCACCTTCCTAAGCTTAGTTACAACCATGTTATGGAGGCTTGATTCAGATCTGGGCCGTGTCCTGGATGGCCCAGGCTGGCCTGATTTCACCAGATCTTAGAAGCTAAGCAGGGTCTGCCCTGGTTAGTACTGGGGTGGGAGACCACCAAGGAAGTCCAGGGATGGTACACAGACGCAGGCAATGGCAAACCACCTCTGAACATCTCCTGCCTTGAAAATGCTACGGAATCACCATAAGTCAGCTAAAGCTTGGCAGCAGTTTCCATCACCAGGTGGGGAGACGCAAAAGTGGTTCCACCTTTTCACCTCCATAGATTGCTGACTGAAACAGCTCCTTCTGGGAACACCGTTTAATGGGAAGAGGCAGAAGAGGTAACCGAATTCATACCCTGCCCTTCCCTCCAAGTCTCAGAATAGCCTACAATCCCTTTCCCTTCCCCTCCCCACAACAGATGTAGGTGAGGCTGAGAGAGCTCTTCCGAGAACTCCTCTTGAGAGAACAGCTCTGAGAGAACTTGTGGCTTGCCCAAGGTCACACCAGCAGCTGCATGTGGAGGACTGGGGAATCAAACCCTGTTCTCCAAGATTAGAGTCCGCACTTCTAACCACTGCACTAAACTCGGTCTCTATAGCAGAGGCTAGATATGACCCTAGAATGGAAAGGTCTGACCCACAGAGGGGGTGCACAGATGAAAGAGATAAAATCCCTTGGCATGAAGGGAGAAGGGTCCATTTTGGCTGATTCCATGGAAGGGGGGGAAGCTCTCACGCTTGGGTTTTACCTTATGGCCAGCACTGCAACGTGGAGCAGACAGAGGACTGGGTGCCTGGACAAAGACTCCACGCTATTGGAATACTGTAACGTCTAAGCTTGGGAAGGTGGCAAGGTATAGCCGGATTTCATCAGATCTTGTGAGAGAACAACTCTGTAAGAACCTGTAACTGACCCAAGGTCACACCAGCTGGCTTCATGTGGAGAAGTGGGGAACTGAACCCAGTTCTCCCAGATTGGAGTCCACGCTCTTCACCCCAACACCAAACTGTCACTATGACTAGTAGTCATCGATAGACCTCTCCTCCATGAATCTATCCAATCCCCTTTTCCAGCTGTTGATTCCAGTGGGCATCACTGCATCCTCTGGCGGTCAATTCCACATTTTAATCACTCTCTGTGTACCCCAAGATTATTGTTGGTCTTTAAGGGACACAGAAATAGACACAGAAAAAACAACTGTCTTTGTACAACTTTAATACTTTCTTTATACAATTTAAACAGTAAACAAAAATCCAATCATAAGTAGAATAATCATTAAGAATTTACAATCCATCATATTTAAACACGTATCTTTAATCATGTATACATATAAAAACTTGTCACATTCAAAAATCCTTGTTATATTCAGGACGAAGGCTCTGGATTCCGCTCTTCGTTTCGTGTCCTTCTTCAGACAACTACAAAGATATTTTTAAATAAGAACAAACAATAGAATAATTGCC
Organism: Lepidodactylus listeri; assembly: GCA_029233225.1. Lineage (NCBI taxonomy): Eukaryota > Metazoa > Chordata > Lepidosauria > Squamata > Gekkonidae > Lepidodactylus > Lepidodactylus listeri. The sequence goes on from JARCFY010000004.1 coordinate 10,376,216, forward strand.
TGCAACTTACACAAAGACCATAGAAAGAAGGGGAAAAGCCTAAGGAACTACAGGACTAACCTAACCTACCTCACAGCTCAAGAGCATCAAATGTGGAAGAAGAAAAGAAAGAGATTGGATTTATACCCTGCCCTTTACTACCCAAAGGAGTCTGAGAGTGGCTTACCATCTCCTTTCCCTTCTCCTCCCCCCAACAGATACCCTGTGAGGTAGATGGGGCTGAGAGAGCTCTTTTGAGGACTGCTCTTGAGAGAACAGCTGGTACAGAGCTATGGCTTGCCCAAGGTCATCCAGCAGCTGCAAGTGGAGGAGTGGGGAATCAAACCCGGTTCTCCCAGATTAAAGTCCATGCACTGTGAGGTAGATGGGGCTGAGAGAGCTCTTTTGAGAACCGCTCTTGAGAGAACAGCTCTGAGAGAACTTGAGACTGACCCAAGGCCACACCAGCTGCTGCAGGTGGAGGCGTGGGGAATCAAACCTGGTTCTCCCAGATTATAGAGTCCACGCTCTTAACCACTACACCAACCTGGCTCCAAAATGGAGACCGCTTACGCCACCTTGAGCTCTTTGGAGGAAAGGTGGGATTAAAAATGGGCTCGCTGACTCGATAAAAAGCATGCTCGGGTAATAACGAAATGGAAGCTTACAAGCCTGTTTGAAATCAGTTCGACTTGCAATGCCATATTTGAGAGGGTCTTCCTCTTCCTCAGTGCAGATAGACACCAGTAACTCCTGGGTACCAATCTGGGGGGGGGGGGGGGGGAGTGGATACAGTTTCCGACCACATTGGTCCAAATGGCAAATTATGATCTTCCAGAAACAGAATAACCTTGGAAGGTTGTAGAGCTATAAAATGCTTATCACAGAGACAAGCCTTTGAATGAAAAAGGAACCAGTGTGAGGAAGGAGCAACGGACCATCAGTCTTCCTGATAGATGGACAGAGATTAATCTTCTGCTCACTGGTTCATAGCAAATCATGCAATGTCTACCTCTCCTTCACTGGAGGAAGGGGGAAGAGGCTGTTCCCTTTTATGTGTCAGACTTTTCTGCGAAACATAGATTAATCTGTGCCCTCTTTTGGAGGTAGAGCTCAGACTCTCCATCTAACATCCGCTCTAATAACAGTCTTCCATCTTTATTCAATCACACTTCACTCCGCTCCCCGGAACCGAGCTAGGGAGAAGACGGTGTTTTGTTCAGTTCCTCCTCCCGGTGTTCATCACCGGGAAATCACTCATTTTGGATGGTAATCCGATATTCGAGGGGAAAATAAAGACGGAGTTCTGGAGGAGCATAACAAATGAGATGTAGTGAAGCTTGGGGACACCAAAAGTAGATCATTTGGGGTTAATTCGGTTGAACCAAAAGGTGGGGGGGGGGAGGCCTTGACAGGCAGAATGTACGAAACTGCTTTCTCAGACTGTTGGTTCATTGAGCTCAATACTGTCTTCTCAGCGGTAGGTCTCTTGGGTCTCTGATACAAAAAGGGTCTTCTCCACACTACCTGCTACCGAAGATCTTTTGACTAGAGACCACAGCAACTGAACCTCAGCCCTTCGGTACGCAAGCTATATGCTCCATTGCTAAGCTGCTATCAAACCCCAGGTACAGTTTTGGATTGATTCACCAACCATGGCGTTTTCCACAGATTAACCTTGGGAGCATGCTGAAGACCCATTGGCCTATAGCCCGGCTATGCTCCTACAGAGGCGTTGTTTATTATCTACCGATTTAACAAAAGTTAAGTAACCGACTTTTCTGCCCTTTTGGAGGGAAACCAGTAAAAGTTATGGCATGTAGCTCTAGGAATCATGGGAAACTCTATGGTTTTACCATAGAGAATCCCGTGATTCCTAGAGTTACTGCCATTGCTTCCGGGCTTTCCCCGGAAGTGGTGTCATCATGATCGTGACATAGGTGAGTTTTTACCATCCCCCCCCCCCCCAATCAGGTCCCTACTTTCAAATACTGAGCAGAATATGAGCAGAACCACCTGGTGTTCAAGCTTTACCTATTCTTCACACCCCACCCCATGCCCCGTGGTGGACTTGCAAAAGATACTGAAAAAAAACATACATGAAAAATTCAAAATATTTTAAAAACCAAATTCCCGATGAGAGGATGTTACTGGGAGTCTTACTAGACAACATAGACAGAACCTCACAAGGCCAATTTATATATGTCTGTGTGTGTGTGTGTGTGAACAGCTGCCAGAGTAATATTTGCAATGAAAAAGAAGACAGAGCATTCTCTCAAAAAAAATATTATAGCATTGGGAAAAGTGCAGAAAAGGGCAACTAGAATGATAAAAGGGTTGGAACACTTTCCCTATGAAGAAAGGTTGAAGCACTTGGGGCTCTTTAGCTTGGAGAAACGACGGCTGAGGGGTGAAGTGATCGAGGTTTATAAGATTATGCATGGGATAGAGCAGTAGAGAAAGAGGTCCTTTTCTTCCTTTCTCACAAGACAAGCACTCGTGGGCACTCCATGAAATTGCTGAGCAGTCGGGTTAGAACAGATAAAAGGAAGTCCTTCTTCACCCTAAGAGTGATTAACACATGGAAGCCACAGGAGGTGGTGGTGGCTACAAGCATGGACGGCTTCAAGAGGGAGTTAGATAAATATCTGGAGCAGAGGTCCATCAGTGGCTCTTAGCCACAAAGTATAGATAGGAACTCTCAGTCTGGGGCAAGGGATGCTCTGTATTCTTGGTGCTTGGGGGGGGGGGTAACAGTGGGAGGGCTTCTGGTGTCCTGGCCCCATTGCTGGACCTCCTGAGGGCACCTGCTATTTTTAGCCACTGTGTGACAGCGTGTTCAACTGGATGAGCCACTGGCCTGATCCAGCATTGGCTTCTCTTATCGTCTTATGTTCTTATGTCCTATAATAGAGATCTGGAAAGAAAAAACTAGCTGAGTATGCAATACTGGCAAAACTAACAGAAGACCATTGAAAGAATTTCAGCAGAAATGGCAAACGTATTATTCATACTATGGAAACAATTTTTTTTAAAAAAAGTTCTGGAATTAGCTGACTATCATATTAATGGTGATGAAGATATTGATTATAAGGTAGTTGCAATGATTTAACTTTAGTATAGAAGTCTGTTCAATTGTTAAAGATTTAATTTTCTCTATGGTTAATAGCTTCTCTTAACCTTAAGAAAGTTTCTGTCTATTCTTTAAAGAGGGAAACTATCCCAAATTCTGTACTTCTGTAATAGTCAAGTCTTATTCTTTGCTCTTATATTTGAAATATGTAACACATTTGGTAATATGTCTGATTTTACTTGTTGTATGTCACAGTTCATAATACTTTATAAATCTGATGCATCTATATTTCTCCCCTACACCTTTTTTTCCTTCGGTATCCCACCCTTTTAGGAGAAAATAATTAAAATTCATCTATTTTTTTAAAAACACAACACTGGGAGACACAGGGACAATCTGCCAGTTTGGTGTAGTGATTAAGTGCGCGGACTCTAATCTAAGAGAACCGGGTTTGATTCCCCACTCCTCCACTTGCAGCTGCTGGATGATCTTGGGTAAGCCATAGTTCTGGCACAGCTGTTCTTGAAAAAGAGCAGTTTCTCTCAGAGCTCTCTCAGCCCCACCTCCCTCACAGGGTGTCTGTTGTGGGGAGGGGAAGGGAAAAGGAGTTTGTAAGCCACTCTGAGACTCCTTCGGGCAGTGAAGGGCGGGGTATAAATCCAATCTCCTCTTCTCTTCTTCCTCTTCTCTTCACCCTCACAAGATCCCACTTGATATATTTCTGCGTATTCTTGCTGCTTCCCAGAATACACTGCCCATTTTCTCACTGCAAAAATCCCCATCCTTTCAGTTTAAGGCCCATCCACGTTGCCCATTTGTGTTCACTCCTTACACAAACTGGTTATATTACCCGCTCTCGGATGGCTCCGTTCGGCTTCAGGGATGCTAAACTTTTATGCTTAAGGATATGGATTCCACTTTGCTTGATGGACTCCTCATTTTGAGAGCATTTCAGCAAGTAATTCTTCTTCAAAGACCCAGAACAGCAACAAAAGAACTGCTCAAATATTTATAGGGATGTTATTGCCATAGGAGCAAAGGGAAGAAAGGTATTTAAAGAAAACTACTTATATAATCCGGGGCTTCTTCTCTCTCTCTCTCTCTCTCTCTCCCTCCCTCCCTGCAGCTCAGCAACTCAGTTTGAAGTTCTACCCTGCCTCTCATCACACCGAAATGCTTCAGCGGGTACTTGGGGAGGGAGGATGGCTGAGCAGAGACGCACGTACCTGATACAGAGAAAGCCTTGGGTTTAGTCCTTGACATCTGAAGCTAAAGGAGCTAGAGTGATGTAATAATAATAACTGAGTGCTGTCAAGGAAGGAAGGCGGCATGGTATAGCTCCATCTCCTCTGATCTTGGAAGCTAAACAGGGTCAAAACTTGGAAGGGAGACCTCCAAGGAAGGCAACGGCAGACCACCTTGGCTCCTCAGGTACCTTGAAAGTCCCTTGCTGGGGGGTTGGCAGAAACTGGAAGCTAAGCAGGGTCAGTACTTGGATGGGAGACCACCGAGGAAGCCTCTGCCGAGGAAGGCAACAGCAAAACACCTCTGCTTCTGACTTACCTTGAAAGCCCCTTGCAGGGGCCGCCGTAAGTCTAAGCTAAGCAGGCTCAGGAGGTGGCGAGCCCCCCCCCCCCCCTCCCTGGCAGTCTTGAAGCAATTTTATTTTATTTATTTATTTAATTTGGCTTCTAGGCCGCTCTCCCCGCACAGCAGGCTCAGAGCGGCTTACATCATTAGGTGAACCCCGTTCACAATAAAACAGTTAAAAACAGTTAAAAACATTCTAAGTCATTATTGACATTATTACACAATACAAATTTAAAGGGCTCAGTGCTATCTGATGGCGTATCAACTGACGTTACATACAATCTGATGCTGGGAGCACACAGGGTCCTCAGCGACTAGATGGTAGTAATTGTGTTGCGCGTTGGTAGTCACTGGGTGACAAGGGGGGGACAAAAAGGACGGCGGCGGCCCCTATTCAAATGCCTGGTGGAAGAGCCCCGTCTTACAGGCCCTGCGGAACTGCATCAGATCCCGCAGGGCCCTGATCTCCTCCGGGAGCTCGTTCCACCAGCTAGGGGCCGCCACTGAAAAAGCCCTCCCCCTGGCAGCAGTGAGCCTGGCTTCTCTTACTCCAGGTATGGCCAGGCGATGTTGAGCCCCGGACCGAAGTGCTCTCTGGGGTACAAACCCTTGTCAGGGATGCTCTAGGCTCGATCCTGCATTGTGGAACTGGGATAGAACCACAGCCCTCAGAGAATCATAAACGAGAGGCAAAGGAAAGCTGTGTATAACGCTAATTGATCAAGTGCATAACATACAGGGTAAACAGTCATCAATACAATAAAATTAATGAAAATCAATCATCAATGCAATGACGAGGTTCTCGGGAATGCTGATCTTGTTTTGTGGATAACTTCATCTGAACGGTAACTGTAATGTAGTATGCTCTGTGTAGCAACCAGCCTGCCATGTGCTCCCAGGTAATGGCGCCCGCCGCATGGCCAGAGCACATGGTCAGGCAGAGAGGGGAGCTTGAATCTGGAGGAACAATAGACATCCGGATTGAAAGCCTCCACCAATGTGGGACCTAGGTTCTCCCTGAGGAGCCAATGCAATCAAAGGCTCCTCCAGGGAACCTATGACAAACATGCGCATATGTTAAGCCCCCATCAGGTCTTTCGGGTGCGGCCGGAGGTGTGGCTCCGGCCAGCATCTAATGAGGGCCCTGGAGTCCTGGATGCATGCTTGTTCTGACCATCTACTGGGCATGCTGAATCACTCAATAAAGGCTTCATGATTTCACCGTTCCTGGTCTCCTGAGTCCAGTACTCTTCAGTAACCTTGTAAAGAAAAATAACATAGACAATAACTCATACATAAGGTATACAATTCATCACCAGGGAGAAGTCATAAAATTCATAAATACATACAGTCCCGCAGACAGGGGTTCAAGCATAACAGTGGTACAGTCCAATGATGTATAAGTCCCATCAGATAATAACATCCATATCTCAAAGACTAAAAATCTGTAATAAAGATAGATACACTCAGAAAAATGGACACTATAGTTCTAACAATCATATAGCATAGAAATTTCATAAAACTGGCTTACCATACATCAGTGGTTCTCAACCATCCTAATGCTGTGACCCTTTAATACAGTTCCTCATGTTGTGGTGACCCCCAAACATACAATTCTGCCAACACACACAACAATGGAGCTACTTTTTCAGATGTTTTCTTTTGCATGGCAGTTAGCCCCAAACAACTTTAATACAGACTTTAGACACACATGTATTTGCAAGCTATTCCCAGCAAGACACAACAAACACTCAGGCTTCAGACTTATTTTTCTTCAACAGAAGATGCCATGAGAAAACGAAGGTAGGTTGGGGGGAGAGGCTGTTGCAGGTAGGAGGGGAGAGAGAAAAAGGTAGGGGGAGAGAGAGAGAGAGAAAGGGGGAGAGAGAAAGGGGGAGAGAGAGAGAGAGAAAGGTGGGGGGAGAGAGAGGGGGGAAGGTAGGTAGGTGGGGGGGGTGGCTTTTGCTGCCTTTCCTGGGCTCTGCGCTTTGGCACGGAGCCTAGGGAAGGTGGTGGTGGGGTGGCTTTTGCCACTTTTCCTGGACTCTGCGCTAGGGCTGCCAAGTCCCCTGGTAGGGCGGGGGAAACACCGGTTTTTACTGCTTACCCCCGCTTTTTCAAAATTGGCCCCCGGGGGACAAAATGGCTGCCAGCAGGAACGCAGGGGAACGTCGGAGTCTGCCCTGCCCTGCCTTAAAAGGGAAATGTCTGCAGAGAGCCTGCCCTGCAGTAAAAAGCCTCACCAGACATTTCCCCTTTAAGAAGTCAGCAAGAGAGCTTCCACAGCAAGAGAGGTCCGCCCAGAGATTAAGGAGGGACTGAAGGGGCTGCTTTTGCATGTGGCTTGCAAGGTAAGTTTCTCTTCCAGCTCTTTTCCTTCTCTCTCTCTCTCCCTCGTTCTTTCTTTTTTCTGTCCGTCTGTCTGTCTCTCTCTCTGTCCCCATCCAGCAGAGGTCTATCAGTGGCTATTATTAGCCACAAGGTCTGAATGGAACCCTTTGTCTGGGGCAGTGATGCTCTGAATTCTTGGTGCTTGGGGAGCAATAGTGGGAGGGCTTCTGGAGTTCTGGCCCCGCTGCTGGACCTCCTGAGGGCACCTGGTATTTTTGGCCACTGTTGTGACACAGAGTGTTGTACTGGATGGGCTGTACTGGATGGGCCGATCCACTGTGGCTTCTCTCCTGTTCTTATGATATGAAAATCATATTTAGCACTTGTGTAGCACTTAGTGCTTCATATTCTGCCGAGATGAGGAAGGATTCAGTAGGGCCGTTGCTCAGTGATAGAGCATCTGCTTGACATGCAGGAGGTATCAGCTTCTTCAGCTAAAAAAGGATCAGGTAATAGGTGACATAAAAGATCTCAGCCTGAGACCCTGGAGAGCCACTACCAGTCTGAGTAGTCAATACTGACCTTGATGGACCAATGGCCTGATTCAGTATTAGGAAACTTCATGAGTTCATGTGTCAGCATGTGGAAGCAACATCACAGGATGTGACATCACAAAATGATGTCACTTCCTTTCTCCTGGCTCCACCCCCAAAGTCTCTTGGCTCCACCCCCAAAGCCCCCAGATATTTCCCAAGTTGGACTTGGCAGCCCTACTCTGCGCTTCGGTGCGGAGCCTAGGGAAGGCGGCGGCGGAGCACCCTAAAGGCGGCAGCGGAGAGGGGGAAGTGGCCATTGACTTACCTGCTGGCTTCTTCCTCCTCCTGGCCCCTGCTGGAAGGGCTGCTGGAAGCAGGGGGCGGGGCTCCAGCCCCAACCAAACCCTGCTCTTTGCTCTTAAAGGGAAAGCTCCCTTTGAGGGCAATGAGCCGGGAGGCCAGACCTCACACTCGATCGAGCACGGGGGCCTTTCCTGCCGGCGGGGAGGGGCGGGGCGGGCTTGGATGCCAGCCGGCAACCCCTGTGAAATGGTCGTTCGACCCCAAAAGGGGTCGTGACCCACAGGTTGAGAACCACTGCCATACATGATCCTGCACTGAGCAGGGGGTTGGACTAGATGGTGTGCATGGCCCCTTCCAGCTCTGTGCGATTCTATGATTCTAAGTAGAAGAGAAAGATTTGAGTCCAGCAGCATCTTAGAGTCTAACAAGACTTCCAGGGAATACTCTTTTGAATGTCAAAGCTCCCTTTCTCAGAAGCAAGTAGGAATGAAGAGGACTGAGCCCTTAAACAGAAGTCAGAAGGTGTGAGGGATCTTGCAAAGAAGGGAGTCAAGGATGCAAAGGTATAATCCATAAATGTGCAATGTGTATATTTTAGTGGCAGAGCTCTTATGTGCAAGCAGAAGCCAGCCGTTTCACATGTGAAGCTGCTTTTATCGAAAGAGCCTTTCAGTTCACTAAGGCCAACATGGCAGTGGCTCTCCAGGGTTTCACGCTGAGGATACTTTCACATCACCTACGACCTGACCTTTTAACTGGAGACAGCATCTCCTCAGCTTCAAACTCTGGTGACTTCACTTCAAATATCTCAGCTAACAGGTGACTGAAAGGCAAAAGAACATATGAAGAGCCCTGCGGGATCAGACCAGTCGTCCACCTAGTCCAGCATTCTGCCTCACACAGTGGCCAACCAGTTCCTCTGGAGAGAACAACAGGGCAGAGAGGCTGAGGCCTTCATAAGAACATCAGAAGAGCCCTGCTGGATCAGACCAGTGGTCCACCTAGTCCAGCATCCTGTCTCACACAGTGGCCAGCCAGTTCCTCTGGAGAGAACAACAGGGCAGAGAGGCTGAGGCCTTCATAAGAACATCAGAAGAGCCCTGCTGGATCAGACCAGTGGTCCACCTAGTCCAGCATCCTGTCTCACACAGTGGCCAACCAGTTCCTCTGGACAGCCAACAACAGGGCAGAGAGGCTGAGGCCTTCATAAGAACATCAGAAGAGCCCTGCTGGATCAGACTAGTTGTCCATCTAGTCCAGCATTCTGCCTCACACAGTGGCCAGCCAGTTCCTCTGGAGGCAGGGCAGAGAGGCCGAGGCTTTCTCTAGATGTTGCCTCCTGGCTCTGGGATTTAGGGGATTAGTGCCTCTGGATGTGGCCATTCCCCTCAGTCACCACTGATAGATTTGTGGAGGATAAGTCTATCTAATCCCCTTTAAAAGCTTTTTATTCCTGTGGCCATCACCGCATCCTCTGGCAGCGAATCCCACATTTTAATCCTCTCTGTATGAAGTAGGATTTCCTTTTGTCCATCCTAAACCTACTTCCCATCAGCTTCATTGGATGCCCTCGAGTTCTAGTTTGGAGTAGCAGGGGTCATTCGACAGCCGGAACAGATGCGGCCCGATTCGGCCCAATCCGAAGCGGGCCAAATATTTTTTTCCCCACCCCTAGTGGCCATCACTACATCCTCGTGCAGAGAATCCCACATTTTAATCACTTTCTGTGTAAAGTAGTGTTCCCTTTTGTCTGAACCTACTGTCCATCAGCTTCATTGGATGTCCTGGAGTTCTAGTATTTGGGGGAAGACTGACGTCTGTGCTGAAATGTTTCGGTGTAGCTGGATTGCACCCTGAATAGGTGCAGATCTTTCCTCTTTCCCCACCAGTTCCAAGGCCTGTAGCCAGGATTATTTTTTCATTTCGGGGAGCCTTTAAATAAGTCAGGGGGCACCCTGCGCACACACCCTCACACACACCCAAGGGAGCACCTGGGCTGGGTTGGAAGTCGGGGGGGCTGGCGGTAAGTCAGGGGGCTGTGCCCCAAGCTGCCCCACTGTAGCTACGGGCCTGCCAGTTCCTTTTTTTAAAAAACCATTTATTTATAACAAGGTGAATAGTAATATGCATTGGTAACAAAAGTTCTATGTTCCTAAATACATTTAACCCACATAAAACTTTGAACTTCTACATTTTACATATTGAGCACAATGGTGTATCATCAGCATTTATCTCGATTTCAGAAGTATAATTGTCACACGAGCCAGTGGAACTGGCCTCACTGTCGTCTGACTCGCTGGCCGCGCCTTGCGTCGCCACCTCGTCCGTGCCTGCCCCCGGCAGCCAGGGCCTCAGATTTGGCACAGGAGGGGAGAGTTAAGTCACCACTCCCACTCCCTAGTGCCTCCTGATGGGATTCTCTTCTCTCTCTCTCTGGGTCACGTTTCATCCACACTCAGGCCTCTCCTCCCCGGCCCTCTGTGGCTGCCGTTCTTTTATGCTTCCCCCTCCCGTCACCTCCCATCACCTCCCCCTGGCTTCCTCCACCCCCCTGTTCCCCGCCCCCCTTCATAGCTGTAGACGCTGACTTCTGAGGGCTACTTCCGGGTCTGCCCTGCCCTTCCTCCCCTATCGCCCTGCGCCTGGTCTTTCTTCTCCCCCGGCCCTGCTGACGATGCCCGGGTCTGCGGCTGCTGGCGTTGGCTCTCCCCAGGCCCTCGCTGCGTGTCGGTGCGCCAGCGAGGTGCAGCTTGGCGACTCCTCCCCCTCCTTACTTTCCTTGGCTGCTGCAGCCACGGGGCACCTTGCCCCGACCGCCACGGCGTTCCCACGGACTTCCCTGCCAACCCCCTGCACGGGGACCGGAGCTGATGGCGTCGCCCCGTCCGCCCACCCCTCGCTGCCCCTGCCGAGGGCGGAAGGTAAGCCAAGTCCCCCTTCCCCCACCTCTTCTTTGCGGGAGCCGGTAAGTTCGGGGGTTGGGGCAGGGTGTGTTGTGGTGCCAGGCGGCCGGTTGTCAGGGTCTCCTGTGCCCACGATAGTCCCGCCATCGGGACAATAATAGGTTTTGATAGTATTTGTTAGTCAGTAGGAAACCGTCCCTAGATAGGTATTCCACTACGGGGAACCATTCTGCCTGGAATAAACTCATATTTTTTTTATTATTATTATTGTTACGGGCTATATTTTGCGAAGAAATTTTTCCCAATAAAAAGTGTTCCCAGATCTTGCTTTTCCAAGAATTTAAGGATGGAGGGTCCTTGTCCTTCCAGCATTGGGCGATTGCGATTCTCACACTTGCCAAAAGTGTGGCGACTGACAGCTGTCGTTTTGTTTTCCACAGGATCAGACCAGGCATCGATCAGGAGGACTTCTGGCAGGTCAGGTAAGAGGATTCCCGTGATTTTGTCGATGTGTGCAATAATTTGTATCCAAAACGCATGTATGGCTAGGCATAACCGCCAGCAGTGTAAAAAGTCTCCCGCAATGCCACAGCGTTTCCAACAATATTTTTTTTTGTGGACTGTATTTATTCTGTGTAGCCTGGCTGGGGTCATGTAGGCCTTCCAGTTCCTCACTAGCATCCTGCAGCACTGAGTTCCCAATATATAACAGATAGGGAAGCCCATTTGCACTCCCCCACCTCCGCTCACTGGAGTAAGGAAGGGGTTAAGCGCAGCTGATGGCCGTCCCTTCGTCCTCCCCGCATTACTCTTGGCGCATTCCACATCGAGAGGCCGCACATCTGGTTGCCTGAGTCCCATCATCATTTCTCACGCTGCCTGCTCCCGTTGACACAACATGAGATGACACGTCTTAAATAATATGTCAGAATACGAAAATAAGAAAAGTGGAACTCTCTGACCTTGGCCCTGTCAGCTTCTCCCATGGGGTACTCAAGACCTTTTACTTCCCCCCCCCCCCCAGCAGAGCCCTCGCCAGCCTCCCAGCGAAGGATTTTCGGGTTTTGTTTTGTAAGATGTGAAACTTAATCTCAGCATTGTGCACCAGTATTAAATTAAGCAAGGCAGACCTCTTGGGAAACAGTGCCAGCAGCAAGGAAAGAAGTCCACGTCTCCTCGGATTCCAGGATAACGCAGCTATAATTGTAGTGAAATGAAGTCCGGTGGCTGTTTCCATCCCAGTAACTTGGACGGAATTTAACTATGTTGTGGCCAAGCTTCAAGACTGGGTTGGATAAACATCTGGAGCAGAGGTCCATTAGTGTCTATTAAAGATATAGATGGTACACTCTGTCTGGGGCAAGTGAATCGTCTGCGTTCTTGGTGCTTGGGGGCAGCAAGGGGAGGGCTTCTGGAGTTCTGGCCCTGCTGGTGAACCTCCTGATGGCACCTGGGTTTTTGGCCACTGTGTGACATGGAGTGTTGGACTGGATGGGCCACTGGCCTGATCCAGCATGGCTTCTCTTATGTTCTTAAGAGGTTCATGAGTGGCTATTAGCCACAAGGTATAGATGAAACACTCTGTCTGGGGCAAGTGAATCTTCTGTGTTCTTGGTGCTTGGGAGGCAACAGTGGGAGAGCTTCTGGAGTTCTGATCCCACTAGTGGACCTCCTGATGTCAACTGGGTTTTTGGCCACTGTGTGACAGAGTGTTGGACTGGATGGGCCATTGGCCTGATCCAACATGGCTTCTCTTATGTTCTTATGTCTGGGGCAGTGATGTTCTGTGTTCTTTGCGCTTGGGGGCAACAGGGGGAGGGCTTCTGGAGTTCTGGCCCTGCTGGTGGAACTCCTGATGGCGCCTGGGTTTTTGGCCACTGTGTGACACAGAGTGTTTGACTGGATGGGCCATTGGATTGCTCCAACATTGGCTTCTCTTATGTTCTTAAGAACAGACGTCCATGAGTGGCTATTAGCCACAAGGTATAGATGGAACACTCTGTCTGGGGCAGTGATGCTCTGTAGTTTTTGTGCTTGGGGGGGACAACAGTGGGAGGGCTTCTGGAGTCCTGGCCCCACTGCTGGACCTCCTGGAAAGGAGTTTGTAAGCCGCTCTGAGACTCCAAGTGAGTGAAGGGGGGGGGGATATACATCCAATATCTTCTTCTTCTTCTGATGACACCTGGTTTTTAGCCACTGTGTGACACAGAGTGTTGGACTGGATGGGCCACTGGCCTCATGCGACATGGCTTCTCTTATGTGCTTATGTAGTCACCTGCTGTAGTTCTGATCCAGTGAAGCCCATCGGCCTGTCTATTACGCATACATGGTCCTTAAGAAAAAAATGAAATCCTAGACAACTGCAGTCCTGGAAGGAAGATGAAATTATGTTGGTGCACACTGTCAAGTCACAGCTGACATGCCAACCCCAGAAACAGAGAGTGGGAAGGACCCCAAGTTTGGTATAGTGGTTAAGAGCACAGACTCTAATGGGAGAGAATCGGGTTTGATTCCCCAATCTTCCTCCTCCTCCTCTTCCCCAACCCCCTGCAGAATGCAGGAAATTCACAACTACCCTCCCCCACCCCACTCCACCTGGCCTGGAGAAAAAATCATTTCTGACCCCAGAGTGGCAATCAGCATTACCTTGGGCATATAAGAAAGGGCCAGGAGAGCTTAGAACTCATGGGCACTTGAAGAAATTGCTGAGCAGTCGGGTTAGAACAGATAAACGGAAGTACTTCTTCACTCAAGGAGTGATTAGCATGTGGAATTCACTGCCGCAGGAGGTGGTGACGGCTACAAGCACGGATGGCTTCAAGAGGGTATTAGATAAACACAGGGTTCATTTCGTAGAAAAAGAGGTGCAGGAGCTCATTACCATAACTCATTTGCATACCTCATTTGCATATGCCACACCCCCTAACATACTGGAAGTGTGTCAGAAGGCAACACCCACCCCTCAGGCTCCACTCCTCAGGTGAGTGAAACTGACCTGCTCTTCCTCCATTCCCTTCCCCATCCAATACTTTGTGCAATAAAAATAAGCATAAAGAACACACCCTCATTCTCTTCCCGCTCCCTTGAAACCACCAGGTTTCAAGTAGACTTGAGATACCCAGGACACGTGCACCACCCATCCCTTCCCCTTCCCCTCCCCACAACAAGACACCCTGTGAGGTAGGTGGGGCTGAGAGAGGTCTTTTGAGAACTGCTCATGAGAGAACAGCTCTGAGAGAACTTGTGACTGGCCCAAGGTCACACCAGCAGCTGCATGTGGAGAAGTGGGGAATCAAACCCGGTTCTCCCAGATTAGAGTCCAACTCCTGACCACTACACCAAACTGATGGGGTGGAAGCTGCTGAAGGGTTGGTGAAATTTCTCCAGTACTTATGTGCCATGTGCCCAGATAAAAAATGATATACTTAGAAAATGTATATGCCACCTTGAGCTAGTCTCTGGAAAAGCAGCACACAGTCATAAAAGGAACAATGATAAAATTATCAATATTAAAACAAAACATTAAAAACAATAAAGACCCTAGCAGGGCTTTCCCCGGGGTGCTGCGCCTCTGCACTGCTAGGGGAAGCCGAGGAGGGGGTGGGGCTTGGTCATATGCCTGCCCCCTGGGCTTCTCACTCCCGGAGCTGCGCTCCTGTGCGCTCCCGCTCCAACAGACCCCTGGATAAACATATGGAGCAGAGGTCCATCAGTGGCCACAAGTATAGATAGGAACTCTCAGTCTGGGGCAACTAATGCTCTGACCATTTGAGGGCACCTGGTGTTTTTGGCCACTGTGTGACAGAGTGTTGGACTGGATGAGCCACTGGCCTGGTCCAACGTTGGCTTCTCTTATGTTCTTATGTCCTTAGTGCAGACTCATCCCTTCTTGTTACCTTTAGTGTTTTCAAGGCAAGAGACAAGCAGAGGTGGTTTAGCCATTGCCTGCCTCTGCACAGCGACCCTGGACTTCCACTGTAGTCACTCATCCAAGCACAAATCATGGCTGACTCTGCTTAGCTTCTGAGATCTAATGAAACTGGGCTCATCTGGGCCATCTAAGGCATCCTGAGACCAGTCCTAGCTTCCCCAGTCAAATAGCTCAAGACCAGGATTTTAACCCTGGCTCCATGTACCCATTGACTGGCAGGTTGGGAAATCACATATACAGCACATCCTCATTTGGACCCAACCATCAACAAATAATGCTCATAGATAGAGATGTCCTTAGGGTCTTGCCTGGCTGCTGGCAGGGGGAAGGGGCCAGTCTTCCCCCGGAAGTCTTCTGAAGGTGACGTCATCACGCTGAGCACATCGGGCAGGACACTCTAGAATTTGTGCAAAAAAACCCATTCTGTCATCACCAGAGAGTTTTTGCCCAAATCCTAGAGTGTCCCCCATGCAACGTGCCCAGCGCAATGGCATCAGCTCTGGGTGACATCATCATGCTAACCACCTCCCTAGGCAGCTGAGAATCAGGGGGAACCTGCCCCCATTTGGGAAATGGCAGCCCTAGATGTTCTGATCCCTTCAGACAATTGGAAGAGTTATATGGACCTGTGTGGATAAAAAAATCCCATGGGTCAGTAGGATACACATGTAGCAGTGTTATATTGGATCAGTCCATCAAGGTCAGTCTTGTCTACTCGGACAAGGACTTCTAGTGTCCTGGCCCCACTGGTGGATCTCCTGATGGCACCTGGATTTTGGCCTCTGTGTGACACAGAGTGTTGGACTGGATGGACTACTGGCCTGATCCAACATGGCTTCTCTTATGTTCTTACATCTGGGGGAATGATGCTCTGTATTCTTGGTGCTTGGGGGGGCAACAGTGGGAGGGCTTCTAGTGTCCTGACCCCACTGGTGGACGTCCTGATGGCCCCTGGTATTTTTGGCCACTGTGTGACACAGAGTGTTGGGCTGGATGGTCCATTGGCATGATCCAACATTGGCTTCTCTTATTGTTATGTATTGACCATGCGGTCGCCATATGCTCCCATAATTGCGACCGCATGGCCAGAGCACATGGCCAGAGCATGGCCAGAGCACATGCCCAAGAAACTACCTGAGCTTCAGCCAGGTAGAACAAAAGCCAGGTGGATTCAAACCGGCCACCAATCCTGTACCTAGGTTTCTCCCAGGGAACCTATGAAATGTAAATAGACTTCTAATAGCCTATCAGGCCAGTTGGGCGACGTCAGGGGATTATCCCTGACCAGCATAAAAGGAGGGCTTCGAGCCCTGGGTTGTATGCTTCATCCGGACCAGCAATAAAGATCATGCAGTTTCACTGTTCCACGGATTCCCGACTCCAATACTTATCACTTATGTTCTTATGTTCTCTTTGGGGCAGGGTTCCCCAACCTTTTTGAGCCTGCTGGCATCTTTAGAGTTCCGACACAATGTGGTGAGCACAGCCCAGGGTTGCCATCCTCCAGGTGGTGGCTGGAGATCTCCTGGGATGACAGCTGATCCTCGGGCAACAAATATCAGTTCGCCTGGAGAAAAGGGCCACTTTGGAAGCTGGACTGTATGGCGTTATACCCCATTGAATTCCCTTCCCTCTCCAAACCCCACCCTCCACAGGCTCCACCCCCAAGATCTCCAGGTATTTCTAGGGATGCCAGCCTCTAGATGTGACCTGCGGATCCTCCCAGGACTACCGCCTACCTGCAGATGACAGAGATCAGTTCCCCTGGAGAAAATGGTTGTCTTGGAGGGTGGGCTGTATGGCACTGTACCCCACTGAAGTCCCTGTCCCCTTCAGGCTCCATCTCCAAAATTCCAGGGGTTTCTCAACCTGGATCTGGCAATCCTCTCTCTCCATCCCCCACTGGGGGCCATGGGGGGGGGGAGGCAACGGTAGGTATTTCCCCTTCCAGAGCTAGCAACCCTATCATGATCACAAAATGGCTGCCATAAAATGGCTGCTGCAGGAGAGAGAGTAAACCTTTCTGGACAGCACTCCTTTAGATCTGTCAGGAATGAGGCTCACTTTGGTGAGCCAGTTTGGTGTAGCGGTTAAGTGCGCGGACTCTAATCTGGGAGATCCGGGTTTGATTCCCCACTCCTCCACTTGCACCTGGCTGGATGACCTTGGGCAAGCCATAGCTCTGGACCAGCTGTTCCCTCAAGGACAGCTTGGGAAAGAGCTCTCTCAGCCCCACTTACCTCACAGGGTGTCTGTGGTGGGGAGGGGAATGGAAAGGAGTTTGTAAGCCGCTCTGAGACTCCCTTGGGGAGTGAAGGGCGGGGTATAAATCCAGTCTCTTCTTCTACTACTACTACTTTAGGGAGAGACCATTCAAAATATCTCATATTCACTGGTTTCACCAAAACCACCCCCCATTTCAGCGTTGCTTTCCCTTTGTGCAACTCTCGATTCCCAGGCTCTTCACCCTTTTTCTCCACGCACCCAAATTTCCCCATCAAATGCCTGCATTTTAATACTATTTGTGCATCAATAAATCAAGATGGCACATATATCATATGCACGCCATTCCTCGTCTGTATAAATTCTGTATAGACCATGAATACAAACTGTGTGCTGCATGTGCCCAGTGCAAACAAACATGAAGCAAACGGCAAAGAATGGAAACAGTCGATGAAATATGAATGAATGTGAAAAAGAAATGGACGAAAGAAGATTTGCCCGTAGATGCATGGCGAGAGGCTTCTGAGACGGAGGAGAATTCCGAAAGCATTTTGTGATGTGGTTTGAGAGACTCCCCCCCCCCCCCAAAAAAAGGTCAAATATTTCCAGGAGCCAAGTCTGGTTAACTAACTGTTGGAATCTCAGTCATAGGCTGCTAAACCAAGAACTCTTTCCTGGGTATAAGCCCCGTGAGTAAAATGAGAGCCAGTTTGGTGTAGTGGTCAAGAGCACGGACTCTAAACTGGGAGAACCAGGTTGGATTCCCTACTCCTCCACATGCAGCTGCTGGTGTGAACGTGGGTGACAGGGGGCTTGCCAGGAGAAAGGCCATATCACTGACATCACACAGGAAGTGACATCATCAAGCTGCTATGTCGCTGCAACACTCTGGTATTTGAGCAAAACCTCTATTATGGAAGCTTTTTTTTTTTGTTACTATACAGTTTTTGCCCAGATATCAGACTGTCACAGCGACATAGCAGCTTGATGATATCACTTCCCATGTGACTCCAGGGCTGTCCTCTTTCTCCTAGTAAGACCTGACAACCCTGATACTCAGGAAGTAATCTCACTGTTTTGGGAGTCTGCTAGGTTAGACTTGTCATTCTCTGGGTCACACTTGCCAGTTGAAGCAGAGAGGAAGTGAGGCTATTTTCTCTGGAGGAATTTGACACACAGTTGCAAGGTCACGCCTCCCTTTGTAGCTGTGGGGTCAGCCCATCACTGTGTGATCAGATGCAACTGCGAGTGAGTCTCCCTTTTGTGGCCATTTGCTCCCTGTGTGCATAAATGAGGAATCACACCTCCACACTGAGGACCCCTTATTGAGTATGCGATGATGTGCATATTGTGAAGAGAAGGGGGGGATGGCACCGAGCCGGGATGGCATGATCAGACCATCCTGATGACATTGAGAGCATGCTTGCATGATCAGACAGGAGAAAATCCACCCGTGGTCTCTCGGAACCTGTTAGAACTGGTCTTTTCCCAGTGTCTTTTAACTCTGCTCCTGCAGCGGAGCAGCAGGGGTTGCTGGCAACTACAGGATGCTTCCCAGATGTTGCTGTCTGATCACACCCTTTAGATCCGTCAGACATTCACACCTATGTTAGGTCTAATTGTGCATAGATTTGGACGTGGAGCCTGGGGAGTGTGGAGCTTGAGGAAAGGGGGCTCAGTAGGGATGTGGTATCATGGAGTCCACCCTCTGAAGCTGCCACTTTCTACAAGGGAACTGATCTCTGTACTATGAAGATCAGTTGTGATTCCACGAGAACTCCAGTCCTTACCTGTAGGCTGGCAACCCTATCCCAGAGGCAGGACTTTGCTCCCCCAGGATCTCACACTCCAGGAAGTTAGACAGAAGGAGGAGGAGGACATTGGATTTATATCCCTTCCCCTCCCCACAGCAGACACCCTGTAAGGTTGGTGGGGCTGAGAGAGCTCTTTCAAGGACTGCTCATGAGAGAACAGCTCTGAGAGAACTTGCAACTGATCCAAGGTCACACCAGTGGCTGCATGCAAAGGAGTGGGGAATCAAACCCAGTTCTCCCAGATTAGAGTCGGCACTCCCAACCACTACAGCAAACTGGATAAGGGTATTACCATTTCACTAAGGTCTGAAGAGGCTGATTTATGATCTTTGCCTCCACATCATGATGCCCAAACATCTATTCGGCTTCCTTGCTTCGTCAGTCGGATTTGTCCCACGTGCGGCATTGGACTCAAAGGATCTCGGTGCCGTTAGTGCGGGCTGTGTGGTTTAAAGGACGCAAGGAAGTTGTGGGTCAGCTTTCCCCGGCATGCATTTTTCATAAATAATTCACCCCATATTACTTAGCAGAAGGAAACAAAAGAAATCAATCGGTTGTGGGAAGCTCGGTGTGAAGAATTCCCAAAGACCGCCCCCCGTCTAAAAATGACTCTAGTTGCAGCCAGCGGGCCCCACCGTCCTTCCCCAGCACAATATTTATCACTCCTTAATTTCTCCTCCTCGGATAAAACATTGCTATTCAAAACATTTCTGACTGGATAATAAGATTGCATGGTAGAGGCCTTTGTCTTGATTGAAGTATGATTATATTCCAGTTGCCACGGTCAATAGGCAGGCCTGTATCCCCAGCTTTGTCGATACAGCACCATTTAAAACGCCTGTCTGATTTTCAGAGGTTGACATTTTGGAGCCTGTGATCCATGCTGAGCTAATTTAATAGAGATGCAAACCGGGATGCTGCTACCCAGGCTGACGAAGTCCGCTCTCTGTGTTCATTTCTTTCTCTCTTTTTTTTGGCACTCACCGAATAGCAGGGATCCAATCGAATTCCGGCCGAGTCTGCATACTAATTATTCAGGGATTGGATGATGCTCCCCAGCATGGGACCTTGCAGGTTGCTTGATAGGCTTCCTACTGTTCACACGGAGGTGCCCTCCAGGAAAAGAGAAGAAGAGATTGGATTTATACCCCACCCTTCACTACCTGAAGGAGTCTCAGAGTGGCTTACAGACTCCTTTCCCTCCCCCTCCCCACAACAGACACCCTGTGAGGTAGGTGGGACTGAGAGAGCTCTTTCAAGAACTGCCCTTGAGAGAACAGCTCTGACAGAACTGTGGCTTGCCCGAGGTCATCCAGCAGTTGGAGGAGTGGGGAATCAAACCCAGGTCTCCCAGATTAGAGTCCGCATACTTAACCACTACACTAAACTGGCTACCAAACTGGCCAAACAAGCTACCTTCCTTTTCCGGAGACCTTGCATGTGGTTTCAGTCATTTTCACGACTGAATCAGGAATTGTCAGCCTGCGGATGTACCCAGTGGGTCCCAAAAGGCACTAGTGCAGGATGCTCAATCACTAAAGTACTAACAAGTCTTAACAACTTGGTAGTGGTGGAAAGTGCCACCAAGTCATAACTGATTTATGGTGACCCAGTTCGGTTGCCGAGGCAGGGGACAAACAGAGGTGGTTTGCCTTTGCCTGCCTCTGCGTAGCAACCCTGGACTTCCTTGGTGGTCTCCCGTCCAATTGCTAACCAGGGCCAACTTTCCTTAGCTTCCAAGATCTGAGGAGACCAGGATAGCCTAGGCCAGGGGTGGCCAGACTTGATCAATGTAAGAGCCACATAGAATAAATGTCAGATGTAGGAGAGCCGCAAGACAGGAACAAATATTACACACCCATTTTTTATTTAAAAAAATGCAAATTTGCTTTCTATTAACATTAAATGAGACTGCCAGAAATAAAAACAAAAGGGGTAAAAACAGATATTGATAATGACAGTTATTTGTTTGCTAATGATATTGATTTGTCTAAGAGAGAGAAAGAAAAAGAGAGAGAGAGATGGAAAGAAAGAGAGAGAGAAACAAAGAAAGCAAATAGATGGGAGGGGAAGGAAGGAGGAAGGGAGGGAGGGAGGGCGGGCGGGCGGAAGGAAGGAAGGAAGGAAGGAAGGAAGGAAGGAAGGAAGGAAGGAAGGAAGGAAGGAAGAAGGAAAAAGTATGCCTCCCCTTTGCTTTTCCAGCTGCCCTATTGGGAGCCACACAGTATATGTGAAAGAGCTGTATGTGGCTCCCGAGCCACAGTTTGGCCACCCCTGGCCTAGGCCATCCATGTCAAAGCTTCAATAAAAGAAAGCAAGAAAAGCAAGAAAAGCAAGAAGCAAGCCAGAAAGCAAGCAAGCAAGCAAGCAAGAAAGAATTGTGATGGCAGTGAAATTTACATCTATGAAGCCCTTCAGGATATCTAGTTCTACATGCTTCCCACTCTCTATGGTAAACCTGGCTTCTACCATGGAGTTTTTGACCAGAGCATCACCTGGAAATCACTTGTGTGGTGATGTCATTTCCTGTGTGATGAAGGCAACGTGGCCTAGGCCTTTCTCTTTCTCTGGCAAATCCCCCCACCAGCCAGCTGATCCATGGCTGGGGGGGGGGGCAAGGCCTGGTGGTGGGGGATCCCCACATCCACAGGGAGATCTGACAACCCTAAAGTGTCATATCATTACTGAGGAGAAGTCAAGGTTCCAGGTTTTGAAGGGCCCTGCCAGAAGCCCTGGGACTTGGCAGTTGCCCCCACCTCAGGGAATGCTGGGAGGAGTACACTTGTAAAGCCAATTCAGTTCATTTATAGGCCACCTTTCTCCCCAATAGGGATCCAAGGCAGCTTACACCCTTTTCCCCTCCTCCATTTTATCCTCACAACACCATGTGAGGTAGGTTAGGCTGAGACCGACTTCCCACGAAGCGCTGCTTGACCATTGCTCTTCCCTTTCCCCCAACTGTGTGCATCAATTTCCCACTATTTGCCCTGTGCCACATTTTGACCTGCGGCTTTGCTTGATTTCCTCCGTGGCTTCACGATCCTCAAAAAACAGGATTGCAAAGCTGCGGGGGAAATCGGTTGAAGCCGCGGGTCAAAATGTGGTGTGGGGCAAATAGTGGGAAATTGACAAGCGCAATTGGGGGAAAGGGAAGAGTGATGGTCGAGCAGCGCTTTGTGGGAAATCGGACAGAGAGAATGTGACTAGCCCAAGATCACCCAGTGAACTTCCACGGCACAAGTGGGGATATGAACTTGGATCTCCCAGATACTAGTCCCACAATCTTAACCACTACACCATGCTGGCGTACTTGCTCCTTGCTCCTGGTCTCCTCAGAGGTGGATCCTTAAAGTTTGATGCCTTCTTTTGTGGACAAAAACAGCTACAATCTCACAAGGGGGAGAGAGCTGAACCAACCTTCCTTCCTTCCTTCCTTCCTTCCTTCCTTCCTTCCTTCCTTCCTTCCTTCCTTCCTTCCTTCCTTCCTTCCTTCCTTCCTTCCTTCTGTCCTCCCTCCCTTCCTCCCTTCCGTCCTTCCATCCTTCCTTCCTCCCTTCCTCCCTTCCTCCCTTCCATCCTTCCTTCCTTCCTTCCTTCCTTCCTTCCTTCCTTCCGTCCTCCCTCCCTCCCTCCCTTCCTTCCTTCCATCCTTCCTCCCTTCCTCCCTTCCTTCCTTCCTTCTGTCCTCCCTTCCTTCCTTCCTTCCTTCCTTCCTTCCTTCCTACCTCCCTTCCTTCCTCCTTTCCTTCCTCCCTTCCTCCCTTCCGTCCTTCCTTCCTCCCTTCCTTCCTCCCTTCCTCCCTTCCGTCCTTCCTCCCTTCCTCCCTTCCTTCCTTCCTTCTGTCCTCCCTTCCTTCCTTCCTCCCTTCCTTCCTCCCTCCCTCCCTCCCTCCCTCCCTCCCTCCCTCCCTCCCTCCCTTCCTTCCTTCCTTCCTTCCTTCCTTCCTTCCATCCATCTTTCCTTCCCAGACCTTCAGTTGTGAAAGACATCTATTGTTCTTTTTAAAGAATCTGTCATGGCAATTTTAAGGCCAAGCAGTGGCTGTATATCTGAGGGAAACTTTAAGGAAACTGCCGGTTTTAGATAAATGGATGCTATTAAAGTTCCAAGTTATGGCAGACGAAGAGGCCCATACAAACCTCCATTGTTTATGTCCCCTTATTTCTTCCTGCAACACATTTCTTTGCTGCTCTCAGGCTCTTTTTATCAAATTCCTGAGCACGGCAATCAAGGATGCGTAAATGTCTCTTCCTTTATCAGTGGGAGCCGGCGATACACCTTTGTCCATCACTCACCGTTGGAGGAGGAGGCGTTGATGCAGTAGCTCTAGACTTTACAGCATCACCCAAAATAACAGTAAAAGAAATGTTTTCTTTTCCCGGTGATGCAGTTATGGCACGTGATAGGATGGGGTGAGCAAGAATAAGAAGGAGAGAAGAAAAGGTCACTTGAATAAGAGTTATAGCAGTCCAGAGATGTGTTTTTTTTCCCACAAAGACAAAATGATACCAGATGACCCAATAGGTCAAATTAAGGTTTATTAACATTTTGGAGCCAGCTTGGGATAGTGGTTAGGAGCGTGGTCTCTAATCTGGGAGAATCAGGTTTGATTCCCCACTCCTCCACAGGCAGCTGCTGGTGTGACCTTGGGTCAGTCACATGTTCTCTCAGATCTGTTCTCTCAAGGGCAGTTCTCGAGAGAGCTCTCTCAGCCCCACCTGCATCTGTTGTGGGGAGGAGAAGGGGAAGGAGTTTGTAAGCTGCTCTGAGACTCCTTCGGGTAGTGAAGGGCAGGGTATAAATCCAATTTCTTCTTCTTCTATTAACATTTATCTACCTTAGTTGGTCTTCTATGTGTCTACCTTAGTTGTGTCCCTGCTTTAATACTTCCCATTCTGCTGAAAGGGCCCTTTTGATTTCATCTTGTGGCTTTAATAGATTTAGATGAAATTGTCGCTGCCTGTGTGACTTTTACTGCTTATTGTTTTAATGGTTTTAATGTGATTTTATGTAACGAGTCTTGACTCAGTTTTTTTTGTAATCCACCCTGAGCCCACTCTGGGGAGGGCAGAATAAAAATATAATAAATAAATGAATGAATGAATGAATGAATGAATGAATGAATGAATGAGATGGCAGATCTGCAGCTTATTAACTCTTTTCATCTTGGAGAGCCAATTTGGTGTAGTGGTTAAGTGCACAGACTCTAACCTGGGAGAACCGAGTTTGATTCCCCACTCCACCAGCACTTGGGCAGAGCTACTTGGTTGAAAGATTGGGGTGGTCAAATGGAAGGGAACCTACCCTTCCATTTTCTTGGCCTTCACGCCAAGCTATGCTCCATTTAAACACCATTTCCCGATGCTGGTCAGCATGTAGGCTTCCCATGATGAACTTGGTTGGGGGGGAGTCAATTTATTCTGAGAATCACCCATTATACAAATGGCTCTAGCAAGTGCCAAACTATCAAAACTTTGCAAATGCAGATGGCCATCCTGGCTGGAAACAATGAAGTGGTCAACTCACACCTTGGCTGGAATCTCATACCAGAAGGCGATAAAGATTTTGGGATGCAGAAAAAAGGAGGAGATTGGATTTCTATGCCACCCTTCACTACCTGAAGGAGTCTTAGAGTGGCTTACAATCTCTATTCCTTTCTCCCCACAACAGACATCCTGTGAGCAATGCTCCCTCTAAGCTGTTGAGTCTTGGGTGCAAAAATTCTGCTTTGTGAGCTACTGGCATTAAAGTTGTGAGTGAGCAATTCGGCTACTATATAAATTAGTTTGCTCTAGAGCCATCCTTCCTGAGCTAAGACAAAAACATGTGAGCCAGAGGCTAAAAAACTGTGAGCTAGCTCACACTATCTCAGTTTAGAGGGAACACTGCCTATGAGGTAGGTGGGGCTGAGAGAACTCTAAGAGAACTGCTCATGAGAGAACAGCTCTAAAAAAACTTGTAACTGTTCCAAGGTCCCATCAGCAGCTGCATGTGAAGGAGTGGGGAATCAAACCTGGTTCTCCCAGATTAGAGTCCATGCTCCTAACTACTACACCAAGCTGGCTCTTTATAGCAGAGGCTAGATACAACCCGAGAAGGGAGAGATTTGACCCACAGAGAGGGTGCACAGATGAAAGAGATAAAATCCCATGCATGAAGGGAAAAGGGTCCATTTTGTACCTTGATGGCCAGCACTGCCACATGGAGCAGACAGAGGATTGGGTGCTTGGACAAAGACTCTAAGCTTTTGGAATACTGTAACTCCTAAGCTTGGGAAGGTGGCATGGTATAGCCTGATTTCATCAGATCTCCAAACACAATCAGGATTTGGGACTTGGTAGGGACACTGCCAAAGAAGACTCTGCAGAAGAAGGCAATTGCAAACCACTTATTCTTCTCACTTGCCTTGCAATCCCCTTGCCTGGGTCATCATAAGTCAGCTGCAACTTGACAGCACTTTACTCATGCACAGCTTCTGAGTTTAAAGACCCAGCCTTAGAATACGAGCAGCTAAGGCACATATAGATTTGAGGGACAGAGGATCATGTATTTGCACCTTTTCTTTGTATTCTTGCTTGGTCCATTGCTGTGCAGAGTATGTGTGTGGCCATTTTTCTTTTAATAAATCCTTTACTGTTTTAAAGACAGGTAGTTGTTTTCCATACCACTTAGACCTTCACTGTTCAAGTATATTATTCAGAAAGTATGGTAGGGGGAGGGAACTGGTTGGCTGCTTGATTACTAATTCCACAGGAGTGTAGTAAGCTGTCCCAGTGGTAATCAGTCACTGGATACTGGGAGACATGGGGATTAGATGGAGACTTTAATCATCAGTGCAGAAGGCAAGCTGGGAATGCTGGCCTTCTAGGCAGGTAATTCTAAAACTGACCAGGCAGTAGTAGTATACTGAAGAAGATATATGAGGCAATCCCTCCAAAAGTTGGGAAAGCCAGGAAAGTGGCACATTTGACAGGAGGAGAGGAGACTTGGGCCAATCCCTGATGCCAAGATGCCTCAGAGGGCCAAAACAGAGTGAAGCCTGTAGGTCAGTGCTAGGAGTGTGCTCTGAAGAGGGAAAAATCATAATTTTTAATCCAAGATTCAGACAGGGACAGAAGAATAAAACCTGATGTTAAGAACCCTGTTGTCTTCTTGCCTGCATTAAAATACAAATTAAGCCACAAAGATACAAATTAAGCCAGTTTGGTGTAGCAATTAAGTGTGTGGACTCTAATCTGGGATAACTGGGTTTGATTCCCCACACCTCCACTTGCAGCTGCTGGATGACTCTGGCAAACCATAGTTCTGTCAGAGGTGTCCTTGAAAGGATAGTTTCTGTCAGAGCTCTCTCAGCCTCAGCTACCTCACTGGGTGTCTGTTGTGGGGAGGGGGAGGGAAAGGAGTTTGTAAGATGCTCTGAGACTCCAAGTGAAGGGTGGGGTATAAATCCAATCTCCTCCTCCTCCTCCTCCTCCTCCTCCTCTTCCTCTTCTTCTTCTTCCCTGCATTAAGCTACTCAAAGAACTGTACCTAGATTAACCACCAGAAGTCATTTTGTAGAAAAAGAGGTGCAGGAGCTCATTAGCATAACTCATTAGCCCAACTTATCTGCATATGCTACACCATCTGACATCACTTGAAGTATGTCAGAAGGCAAGAAAGAAAGAAAGAAAGAGAGAGAGATAAAGAAAGAAAGAAAGAAAGAAAGAAAGAAAGAAAGAAAGAAAGAAAGAAAGAAAGAAAGAAAGAAAGGGAGAGAGAAACAAAGGAAGAAAGAGAGAGAGAGAGAAAGAAAGAGAGAAAGAGAGAGTGAGAGAAAGAGAAAGAAAGAAAGAGAGAGAGAGAGAGAAAGGAAGGAAGAAAGAAAGGGAGAGAGAAAGAAAGAGAGAGAGAGAGAGAGAAAGAAAGAAAGAAAGAAAGAAAGAAAGAAAGAAAGAAAGAAAGAAAGAAAGAAAGAAAGAAAGAAAGAAAGAAAGCTGGCAGAGAGGGGGCAGCTACTAATCCAAGCCTCAGAAATACCACTATTCTGGGAGGACAGCTTCAGTGGTGGCTGAAGCCTTCAGAAGGCTGGTCGGAGGAACAAGGACCTTTCCAGGGGACGGGGTCATTTTGCTGCAGCCATGACACAAGTAGGCATTCCCCTGCCGGGGGGGGGGGCTGGCACCAACTCTCAGAGCTGAGCTCCCCCGAGCTCCTGTTCGAAATGACCCCTGCTAACTACTTGCTCGGTTGCGGGGGGGGGGGGGCAGTCTACTGTTGTGGCTGAACTTCCCTCTCTTCTTAGTAGCTCATAAGATGTTGCAAACTATGTGAGCACAAATAAGGATGCTCACCAGGCAAACACAGTTTGTTTAAATGCCCTCGTTTGCACATGAGGTGAGCTCCTGATTGGTCTGCTTTGATGTCCTTTGGAGACATTCATCATGATCATGGGACCATGCTGAGCAGATTTATGCCTGCACAGCAGCCGCATGCTTCTTGCAGCTCGTGGCTGCTTTTGCCCAGCACAACTAGAAAATGTTCCCCAACAGAAATGAACGAACCTTTAAGTAAAAAAGCTAAGTTCCTAGCAGTCCGGCTAAAAAGTTCAAGATCAGAGGGAAAGGAAGGGTGAGCAGGAAAGAGCAGGACTTATGAAACTGATAGGTTTCCAATCAGCAGAGTCAAATAGATTTCACAACATGAGTTGTTTGGAAAACAAGCATAACGGGGGGAAATGGCCACTGGTAGGTGGCCAGAGAAACATACTGGCCCGGTATAACAGCTGGTGGTAGCCTCCTGGCTGTGGGGAGTAGTTGCTGCCCTAGTGTTGGTATTTGAAATTGCCGTCAATTGTACTTGTAACTGCTGCCAATTGCATTGTATTTTATTGTATTAACTATATTTGTATGTACTGATTTTAGTGTTGTGAGCCGCCTAGAGCCGCTTGTGTCGGTCAGGCGGGATCTAAATCTAAATAAATAAATAAATAAATAAATAAATAAATAATAAGGAAAGGAGAGAAAGAGTAGCAGATGTGAAACTGATTGCTATGCTTTCCAACCATCAATCAGACAGATTTTGCAACAGAACAAGTTCAAGTGGAGCTCAGAGGGAGGGGGAAGATGACCAGTTTCAGCAGTAGATGCAAAGCTAGTATCTTGAGTTTTCCTAAATGAACCTGAAAGA
Organism: Lepidodactylus listeri; assembly: GCA_029233225.1. Taxonomy (NCBI): domain Eukaryota; kingdom Metazoa; phylum Chordata; class Lepidosauria; order Squamata; family Gekkonidae; genus Lepidodactylus; species Lepidodactylus listeri. The sequence goes on from JARCFY010000004.1 coordinate 10,404,068, forward strand.
AATGGGGAAAAAATGACTAAGAGAGAGAGAGAGAGAGATCAGGATAATAGTGAAGATAATGAAAAAGAGTGAAGCTTTTGAAATGCTCAGTTTTGTCTTTAAAAATTGCACGTCATTACCCAGGTACAGCCGTATTTTTAATGCAGCATTTCTGTACACATTTCGGGTGTGTGGCAGGCAACTTGCTATAAATTCCAGTATCTCCTAGCACTGAGATTCATGCTGTTCATTGTGGTTCTTGGTGGGAAAGAGCCTCATGAAAGGCATCATTTTTCAGATGTCTCAATTGCCGAAGAAACACGTAAATGATGGTATGAACTTCAAAAGGGTAATATAGCACGAAGATTAAAGGTGAATGTGTTTGTTTTCAGCTCTGATAGCAACTACCAATTCAGATAATGTGTATTTCATTTAAATTTATCGTGAGGGATAAAGAGAGAGAGAGAGTGCTGTGGCAGATAATAGAATCCATCATGCTTTAAAACAGTTTGGGCATTTCCCTTTCCTAAGAGGATAGTGAGAGAGGAAAAAATTAAAACAATCTGAGACAAAAGATTTAAAAAAAAGAATAATGGATTCATGTAAATAATTTTGCTTCCATTTCCCTGGATATCTTGTATTCTCTGGATGTCTTTGTATTTCACAGATAGGGATGGGCACAAACCAGAAAAAAAGATCAGTTTAATTCATGGCATGCCCCATTCACGAACCATAGAGGCCACTCTCCAAAGCAGCCATTTTCTCTAAGAGAACTGATCTTGGTCACCTAGAGAGTAAATGTAATAGCGGGGGATCTCCAGGTGCCACCTGCAGATTGGCAACCCAATCTGGGAATGAACTCTTCCCTTCTCTGTGTAGGGCCTTAACTCCTCCTCCTTAACTGCAATTGGTGCCTGTTTTCCCTCCATTTTCTCCCTATCCAATTACGAAGCTTGGAAGGTGCCCAGGAAATGTAGGCTTACTGCAAAATTTACACAAGGCTTCAGGCCATTGCGAAAGAGAGGCCTCCTTGAGGCCTACAGACAGCTTAGGGTTGCCAGGTCCCTCCTGGACACCAGGGAGGGATGGGGAGAGGACTTACCAGGAGCAATAGGGAGGTCCATCCAACCTACAGTGGCTTGTTCACATCACCAGCCACATAACCCAGAAGTGACACTTCACTTCCGGGATGTCGGGGTGGCACTCTGGCATTTGGGCAAAAACTCTATGGTAAATTTGACTTCCACCATAGCATTTTTGCCCAAATACAAGAGTGTCGCCCCGATGTCCCAGAAGTGATAGTGCCAATGCTCCCTCTAAGTTGTGGAGTCTTGTGAGCAAAACTTTTACTTTCTGGAGCTCCTGGCATTAAAGCTGTGAGTGAACAATTTGGCTGCTGCATTAATTAGTTTGCTCTGGAGCCATCCTTCCTGAGCTAAGTCAAAAATGTGTGAGCAGGAAGCTAAAAAAACCTGTGAGCTAGCTCACATGAACTCAGATTAGAGGGAACACTGATGCTGCACTTGGGAGGATTTTCCCTCTTTAGGGGGCGGAGTTCCTTCCAAAGGCCCGTTGACTGGCATTGGGGAGGTGGGGCTTGGTACCGGGGAACCCCCACCTTCACCGGGGGGGGGGGGTGTCTGGCAGCACTAAGGCCACTCATTCCTTAGCCTCAAGCCCAGGATCAGGACCGAGGTTGAGCCGCTGGTATTTAGAAGTCGGTGACCTTTTAACGCACCATTGATGAACCTGTCCTCCATGAATCTGACTTTACCCCCCTTTTAAAGCCATCAGTACTTGGGGCCATCTCACTGACAGTGAATTCCACAGTTCAATTACGTACTGAATTAAGAACGATGTCCTAAATCTATACCTCTGCATGCCTTCCAAATTCTGCCCCCCCCACCCCGTTATTTTGAAGTTTGGCAAACATTTAGATTGAGTGGAGACAGTCAGCCTGGTTCATTCATGAACCTCAACAAAACCTCCCCAAACTGCTTGAAAGTTTGTGGAAAATGCATGCCAGTTGCCCTACCATGAACTTCAGCCCACAAACCCACCAACTGACCAAAATTCATCACGAACTTGAGTTTGTAAGCCAGTCCGTGCCCATCCCTATTTCTAGCTCTATGGCTGCCAAAAGAAAATGTTCCTTTGCATTGTTATAAAGATTATCTCCTTTTTAGGGCATTATCAAACAGTGATCAATAATATTGATCAGGGGGTTTTGTGTGTGTCTGTTTTTTAATTTGCTTCTTCAAAGCCACAAAATTGAATTCGCAGAGCCATGGTAGAATATCACATATTCGCACAAGAATATCACATATTCACCTATCTGGAGGCACATTAGGTTGCTTAAAATAAAAAAAAAACTTACACTCTCAGTACTCCTGACACAGCCTGGTGGTGTGTGTGGGGGGGTGCCCCCCAGCTTATTTATATGCCCCCCAAAGTAAAAAAAAATCCTGGCTATGACTCTGCCCAAAACTAGGGGATTTCCCACCTGGACCTGGGGAACGCCAACCCTACATCCTGTTCTAGGGTCAATAAGCTCCAAGTGGGTCCTGGAGATCTCCCACTATTACAGTAACTCTCCAGAAAACAGAGATCAGTTCCCCTGGAGAAAATGGCTGCTGTGGAGTGTGGAATCTGTGGTACCTTACCCTGCTGAGGTCCCTTCCCTCTCCAAACACGCCCCCTCTCCCCAAGCTGCACCCCCTAGAATCTCCAGGTATTTCCCCACTGAGAGCTGGCAAACCCAGGGGTCCTTTCGTAGAAAAAGAAGTGCAGAAGCTCATTAGCATAACTCATTAGCATAACTCATTAGCATATGCCACGTCCCCTGATATCACCAGAGGTGTGTCAGAAAGGGAATATCAGTTTCAGCCCCATTATACCCTATGGGCCATTGAAATCAATGGCAAAAACTCATAGGGTATATTAGGGGCTGGAGGAAAGGGGGTTTGAGGGAGAAGCTCCAAACTTGCAGGGTAGCTGCTGGGGCCTCTCCTCGAAATACCCACTAAGTTTCAAGAAGATTGGACCATGGGGTCCAATTCTACGGGCCCCCAAACAGATTGTCCCATCTCCTCCATTGTTCTCTAAGGAGAGAAAAAATGTTAACTTTTTTCCTCCCATAGAGAACAATGGAGGGAATGGGGGCAACCTGTTTGGGGGCCTGTAGAATTGGACCCCCTGGTCCAATCTTCTTGAATCGTGGTGGGCATTTCGAGGAGAGGCCCCAGCAGCTACCCTGCAAGTTTGGAGCCTCTCCCTCAAACCCCCTCCCCTCCAGTGGCTTTTAAAGATGCCGCCAAATTTCAGCGGCAATTCGGCTGTGAGCTGAATCAGATTAGAGAATCTGATTCAGCCTGTGGCTGCTCTACTGGCCAGTCCTGAGCTGGCAGAGCTTCGCTCCACCTCGCTCCGGCCGCAACAGACCCCCTGGGCAAACCCATCCTGTTCTCAATGCCTGCACCCCATAACTTCTGATGCTAAAAATTTAGAATGCCTGTACTGGGACAAATCAGTTCCCGATCCATTTGTTTCCTACCCTCTTCTTGATTATGTCATGCCCATGGCTGTTGGGATTGCCTGTAGGAGAGCCAGTTTGGGGTAGTGGTTAAATGCGTGGACTCTAATCTGGGAGAACCAGATTTGAATCCCCACTCCTCCACTTGCACTTGCCGGATGACCTTGGGCAAGCCATAGTTCTGGCACAGCTGTTCTCTCAAGGACAGTTCTGGAAAGAGCTCTCTCAGTCTCACTTACCTCACAGGGTGTCTGTTGTGGGGAGAGGAAAGGAAAGGGGTTTGTAAGCCGCTCTGAGACTCCTTTGGGTAGTGAAGGGTGGGGTATGAATCCAATCACTTCTTCTTTTCTCAGTACTGCATAACCTTTTCAAGTCTGTGGGCACCTTTGGAATTTTGACACAGTGTGTGTGGGGGGTACAGTCACAATAGGTTCACCAGGTCTTACCTGGCTGCCAGTGGGACGGGTCCCTCTCTGTGCCCTGGAGTTCTCGGCACACGTGACATCCCCCGAAAGTGATGTCATCATGCAGGGCCCTTAGCAGGGGGACACACTAGCATTTGAGGGAAAACTCTATGATAACCATAGAGTTTTTCTCAAATGCTAGAGCATGCCCCCCCGCAACGTGCCCCGTGCGATGACATCACCTTTGAGTGATGCACGCCCATAGGCAGGATTTTTTAAAGTCGGGGGCATTTGAATTTCTTAGGGGGCACTGGCTAATCAATTTAATCCAGGGGAGAAGGCAGTGATGCCCTGGGCTAGATGGGAAGTCAGGGGGGCTTGTCAGAAAGTCAGGGGGCCCAGCCCCAAGATGCCCCACTGTAGTGACGGGCCTGGGGTGATGTCATTGTGCTGGGCACATTGGCATGGATGGGGCACATAGAAGGCGGGGTTCCCCCACCGGCCAGCTGGGTGGTGGCAGATCGGGGCCCCGAAAGTGAGTAAACCCCACCCCTGGAGGGGGAATTGCAACCCTAAGTCACAAAATGGCTGCCATGGGAGATGAAGCCAGCCATAAAATGGCTGCTGCAACTTACCTTCACTACCTTAACGCATGCGTGCGCATGTGTTAGAAAGCAGGCACCAGTTTTTCAAAGTTACAAAAAATTGCATTTTGCCAGAAGTTTTTTTTTTTTTTTAAGACCAACGTCCATTGGTAAAACATTGTGTTGGGGTGGAATGAATGGACTTAGCGTTTTATTCTTGTCTCACATACATGGCACAACATACAAAGCCAGCACAAAAGACATACAGATCCTCCATCACCATGCTTCCTCCAAAGAACTTCTATCGAGTGTACGACATCATTCACAAATCGATTACTGAGTCACGACAGGTTGTCAAACATGAATAGCCCTCTCTTCCAGGGCAATGCTGTTGCTGTTCGCTACTTTGACAAACATGATTATTTTACAGGTTTCATACAGTACAGTATAGTCTTAACAGGTTTCAAGATATTCACATCGAGAACCAAATACTTTATAAAACAGCCATCCCCCCCCCCCCCCAATTCATCTCTTAAAAGAATGATCACGTAGATTTCTCTCCCATCCGGTTCCCGGATGGGCTCACAACTGGACTTGGCAAGACAAACTTTTTAAAAGGTTTTCTTAAAAAGGATCCTATTTACAGTTTGCCCAGTGTAAAAAGAACTGTTTGTCCCCCTCCCTCCCCGCTCGCTGTCATTTCACCAACAGGAAAACCCTCCATTGGGCTACTAATAGTAGTTGTGGAGAAATTACCCGCTGGGTGGCAAAATGGCAGATTGTCTCAACCCTACATTTCATTTCTTTAAAAATACACACACACACACAAAGAAAAGCAAGGCATACTTCTGATGCAAGGGTTATGTGTCTCCTAAAGAACGACTGGGTGACACCAGCCATTAAACTAAGTAATAGGATGTTGTATGAGCCAGAGATCATTCCAACTTTCCACCTTCTGGGAATACATACTGCATGGACTTGTCCACCATAAGTTCTCAATGAGTTGCCCAGAGTTGTGGGAAGTGTTTTACATCATCGTTAATCCACACTGGACGCTGGGCTTATGAAACTCTGCCATTGCTGTGTGAGAACTTGGAATGCACTCAACACGTCAACAGAGAAAAGATATTATAGCACTGGAAAAAGTGCAGAAAAGGGCAACTGAGATGATAAAAGGGTTGAAACAGTGGGAGGGCTTCTAGTGTCCTGGCCCCACTGGTGGACCTCCTGATGGCACCTGGTGTTTTTGGCCACTGTGTGACACAGAGTGTTGGACTGGATGGGCCACTGGCCTGATCCAACGTTGGCTTCTCTTATGTTCTTATGAGAACATTGGTGAGGGCAATCAATTTGATGTTCAAGGACGCTTATCCCCACGTGGAACCCTGGAACATAGTTTGAAACTACCGGGCAAGGCAAATGTAACACTGTGATTATTGGAAGCCAGTCCCAAAGAAGACTTCTGCCCATAGACCATTTAGTATTTGACTCTGAAGACAAATTTCAGTTCAGCGTGAGTAAGGCTATTTTGATGTCTTTTTTCCCCAATGAAGGTGGCTTTGGATGCATTTTCCTGTTGTAATTTAGTTTTCCTGCACTCTGGGTATTACTCAGTTACCTCAATGTTCCCACTCAATGGACTTCTCATGAACAAACTAATGGCTTTCTCCCAAAGAGCATCAAAGCCATTGAGAGTCTCACTCTTGATTTCATCGCACTTTGAGGTGCCTTTAGGGCTGTGATTATATTCATTTCCATGGGTTGACCCCTGGAATCAAGCAGTTTGAGGATCTGAAGCCAGGGCAGATATTGGCTACCAAATGTTGAAACGAAACAAAAGAGGTTCATATCCTTTATACACACATGTTGCATTTCTTTTTTTTACACTGTGCATTTTCATTTTTTTTTAAAAGTGTGTCATGAAAATGCCTTCGAGCTTCTATAAACACCATGATATCAAACACATCGTTCAAAAACCTGGATAAATTACCAACACAAAAACCTGAAAGACTCCAACTGGAATTCTTCCAGGGATATTTCTTGCATATTTTCACATCCCAATCTTCACTCATGTTCAGGCCACGTGACGGCTCTGGTGAAGCCCTACGCCAACCTCCAGCGGCCTTTGCAAGATCCATCATTTCATTGCATAGCGCTCAGCAGGTCCTTCCTTTCTCCGCAGTTACTTATGCTTTGGAGTTCCCTGGCTAAGCTCCACAACTCAGTTATGCCAAAAGACTTGGCTTTCAGCCTGGTGGATCCCAGCAATATCAACAGGGGTAGTCCTTTGATCGCGAATCATCACTTTTTGCAGGGCTCAAAATAACCTGCCAGAGACGGTGGTGTCACAAAGACATCTACACAGTCATTGTTAATGCAGCCATTCTTTGGCACAAAGCCCCAAGCACTTGAGCTTTACCGGGCAGTGGAATCAGCATGTCCGCTTCTCAGACACATCACTAGGGCGATTGGAGCAGTAAGACGCTTCAGCTTGCTAGTGGAAGTAGCGGGAAACCTGTAGCACCTTATCCTTCCCAACCCTTTAACAGACATTGTCGTTCTGTCCTCTAAACAGAAATTTCAGACACATTCGCAGAGAAAAGGGGTGAAACCATGACTCTTTCACAGTGTGAAACTCTGATCTTAAGCTTCCCATGTGAGCTTCGACTCCACCAGAGTTCATTTGGGATGACTTCCATAGGGACACGTCTGGGAAGTAGCATGCCAGACATGGCATTTGCACGAAGTCTCCCATGATCTGGCTACTAGATCTCTCTGCTTGCTCATGTCTGCAGGATCATCCAGGAAAACCGACATCTTATCGTTTTGTTTTCCACCTCCCACGGACTTGCTTAAAAAAAAAAAAACACTCACGTAGAGGTGAATGCTGCTAACCTGGGGGTTATCCCAGCCAATACTGGAATGAAGAACTCCATCAAGTATCCACCTACGACGGAGAGGAGAGGAAACTTTCCATCTGTGATTGTGCTAATCTGATAGCTTCGAAAATGCTTTCGAATGTAAACATTTGAATACGTTTCACAGGTTTCCGATGGGGGGGGGGGAGTTATTGTTTTGTGCGTTGATTGGCTTTATGTGGGCTTACTCAACTCGTGACCGGCTAAGTTGCGCACAGCCCACAAACTCTTCTGTGTTTGTTGTCTGCCGTAGATGGCCAAAAAGTTATGACTCAAATCGGCAAGTCGTGGGTTAGATTCGACCGATCTCAAATTATGAAGAACGGGCCTGATATTACACAACTGTTCCCCTAATCTGGCAAAAATGTTCTGATCATATGACACATGCATGTTGGAGTGAAGAATACATGTGAGCATGCCCCGCTCACCTTCCCTCCCACCTTTAACACAATTGGCTGATGACAAAAATGCAGTGAAGCTAAGTGAATTCCTATGGTCAAACAGCTCATCTATCTGTTGCATTAGCATGAGGTATAAAGCTATCCATGGGCCTGATTCTGCTAAAACTCAGCCCAACGATAGTGGTAAGTTTTTGCAGGATCAGTGCTTGGTATTTGTATTGTTTTTATTTTATTAGTTTTTTCCCCCTTAGTGTCACAAAACAAATAGAAACGTACAGTAGACAACTTTCATTTTGGCATTGGAAGTCGTTTCGAAACGTACCAAGGATAATACTCGGTTCAACCTCGGTTAGAAATGTTAGACGTGTGATAGTGTTTGGGCCCTACCCCCGATATATATACATATATATTCAAAAAAAAATCATAGACTATACTAAAAGTACACATCTTAACCTTCTTGTAAAATTTACACTTGCTTACAGCATCATCAAAGCCCTTTGAGAAACAAAATGAGTTCTTGTGGAGATGCCCGTAGAGCTTCTTCCGCCCCCTAACGCTTCTGTTTCTGGTAATGGGATCTCTCTCCTTATCAAACTGAAAATATTTATTCCACGGGTTACAAAACAAATTGGCCCTGGGGGGTGATATGCAAGGCAACGTATTGAAAAAATGGTGTGACTTCAGGTACCCAACTTTCCCCCACTTTCATGGGAGAAGTTTTGTCACAAGCTGAAACGTCCCACCCCCAAACCCGTTCATTCAGCTTTAGTTTCGGCTTTACAAAACACAAATGTTTCTAGGTCTAGCGACATATACTAATGAGGTTGTCATTGTCAGGGGTGACGGCAGTAATCTAAGTTTCCTGGTGACTTTCGTCATAATAATAATAAAAAAAGAATTCTTAATTAGGTTTACAGCATTTTGTGTCTCTATCGCTGTGTCAACTCCAGCAGAATACGAACCTCTGATGAAATGATGTCAAGTTCTTATCGCTCACAAAACAAGAAAAGCCTTAACTGAATGAGAAGAATGCTGTTACCTTCTGTCCATTCAATTCAGTCTCAACAACAACAAAAAAGTGAGGTTTGTGTCACAAGCCTGTGATTACACATTGCAAAGAAAGAAAATTCATCCTTGCCTACGGGATCTTCGTCAGAAAGTTCCGTCCAACCTCTCGTGGGGGCCGTTAGCCGTCACACAGCGCATGCCATTTGGCAATCTGTCTCCTAGGGTACTCACAGATTTCCTTCCAGTGTTCTCCAGCCGTTCCTTCCGCGGAAGCTCCCAAGGTTAAGCGGCCAACGATTTCGTTCCGGGAGCCCCTATCTGAATCCAAAACCAAGAACTCGATGCTGATCTCTTCAAGGCCTTCGCAAGGAATGTCGAAGACGAAAAGTTCGTTGAACACCGCATTGGGTGTACACTTCTTGACGTGGGTTTTCTTTTTGGAGATCCTTTTCTTGGCGTGGTAGAGGTTCACTTTGACGTAGGGGTCTGCAAAGACAAGTAACATCCAACCAATATTTTATACAGTGGGAACTCTGTAGATTCTTGGCTTAAAAAAGCAATCCAAGAAGATGTCTTCTTGGGAGCCGGTAAGCAGAGATGTGAAGCGAAGTATTGCAAGCTGCCATGTCACCAGTACAAGTCTCACCTCTACCATAACTTCAATAGATTTCTTTAGACAAGCCATTTTCCTTCTGTTCCCCATTTGTACTAAGAATATAACAGGCCTACCCTTAAAGTGCTGCTGTAAAGATTGCTCTTTTTTTGCCATCAAGTCACAGCTGACTTATGGCTAGGGATGGGTACGAGCCAAACCACATGGTGATTCGTGGCAGTTCATGCCTAGAGCAGAAATCAGGGGTTTAAAGGGACTCCAGGCCCCTTTAAACCCCTGCTTTCTGTTCCCTGCAAAAGCTGTAAAAACAGCTGAGCAGTAGTTTTTAGGCTGGCTTGTGCAGTCCCTTTAAAGTTTAAAGGGTTAGATTGTCCCTTTAAAGTTTAAAGGGACTGCACAACACAACCTGAAAACAGCTGAGTGGTGGGGAGCAAGCTGCTCCCCCTCACTCCGCTGTCTTTGGGGCTTTCTGCAAATCCCATTTAAGGGGACTGCAGTCCCTTTTAACTGTATTTATGGGGCCATAAACCAGATCAGTTTACAAATGAATTTCCTGGTTCAGTTCATGGTTCGGTCACGAACCATGAACCAACATGAACAGCATTCTTCTAGTTCATGCCTAGCCCTACTTATGACAACCTCCACTAGGTTTTCAAGGCAAGAGATGTTCAGAGATGGTTTGCCATTACCTGCCTCCACGTCACAACCCTGGTATTCCTTGGTGGTCACCCTTTCAAATACTGACCAGGGCTGAAACTGCTTAGCTTCCAAGATCTGATGAGATCAGGGTAGCCTGGGCTATCCAGGTTTGTTTGTTTGTTTGTCTGTTTGTTTGTGGTCAAGTTGCAGCTGACTAGTGGCAACTCCTTGGGGTTTTCAAGGCAAGAGACATTCAGAGGTGGTTTGCCAGTGCCCGCTTAGCTTCTAAGGGCAAGGACTGCTTACTTGTCATATTACTTTGGGGGGAGGAAAGCAATGTGGTATAGCCTCATCTCATTGGATTTCAGTAGCTAAGCAGGGCTGGTACTTGGTTGGGAGACCACCAAGGAAGGCTCTGCAGAGGAAGGCAATGGCGGACCACCTCTGCTTCTCCCTTGCCTTGAAAGCCCCTGGCTGGGGTCACCAGAAGTCTAAGCTAAGCAGGGTTGGTACTTGGATGGGAGACCACCAAGGAAGGCTCTGCAGAGGAAGGCAATGGCAGACCACCTCTGCTTCTCCCTTGCCTTGAAAGCCCCTGGCTGGGGTCACCAGAAGTCTAAGCTAAGCAGGGTCGGTACTTGGAAGGGAGACCACCAAGGAAGGCTCTGCAGAGGAAGGCAATGGCGGATCACCTCTGCTTCTCCCTTGCCTTGAAAGCCCCTGGCTGGGGTCACCAGAAGTCTAAGCTAAGCAGGGACAGCACTTGGAAGGGAATCCGCCAAGGAAGGCTGTGCAGAGGAAAGCAATGATAGACCACCTCTGCTTCTCACTTGCCTTGAATGCCCCTGGCTGGTGTCACCGTATGTCCAGAGGTGACGACCTCCGGAGGCATCTAGATCAGGGTGGTTTAGCGGCACTGTTGTTGCTAGATCTGTTGGCCACATTTGACACGGTCGATCATCAGTTGCTAGCTTGCCACCTCACCAACTTGGGGATACAGGGACCTGCCTTGCAATGGCTTGCTTCCTTTCTCCAGGGTTGGGGACAAAGGGTGGTGCTAGAGGAACAGCAGTCCTGGAGACACCCGCTTGAGTGCGGAGTGCCCCAGGGGGCAGTGCTGTCCCCAATGTTATTTAATATATAAATGTGCCCCTTGCCCAGGTTGCCCAGAAGCATGGGCTGGGGTGCCACCAGTATGCTGATGACACCCAGCTCTATCTGATGTTGGGCAGCCAATCGGACTCTGGACCGGAAGATCTGCACCGGGCATTGCGCGCCATGGCTGGTTGGCTTAGACTGAGTCGGCTGAAGCTAAATCTGGTGAAGACAGAGGTCCTGTGCCTGAGCCGGGGCGGTCTGGGGATGGGGATCCCACTCCCGACCTTTGATGGGGCACTGTTAGTGCCGGCGCCAGAGGTTAGGAGTTTGGGAGTGCTCCTGGACTCCTCCTTAACAATGGAGGCCCAGGTAGCAGCCTTTTACCATCTTTGGCTGATTTGGCAGTTGGCTCCCTTCCTTGACCATGACAACCTGGCGACAGTGATCCATGTGATTTTCACCTCGAGATTAGACTACTGTAACACTCTCTACATGGGGCTTCCCTTGTCACAAATCCGGAAGCTGCAGTTTGTGCCGCCAGGCTCCTGATGGCCCTCCCTAGATGGGAGCACATCCGGCCTGTGCTGAAGGCACTGCACTGGCTGCCAATAGCATACAGAATTCACTTCAAGATGCTGGCACTTACCTTTAAAACCCTATATGGCCAGGGTCCAACATACCTGAGGGACCACCTTTCCCTATATAGACCCCAGAGAGCACGTTGGTTGGGTTCGCAACATCGGTTGGTGATCCCAGGCCCCAAGGATGCCAGGCTCGTGGCCACCAGGACCAGGGCCTTTTCAGTGGTGGCTCCTTACCGGTGGAATGAGCTCCTGGAAGAGCTCAGGACCCTGTGGGACCTATTACAGTTCCACAGGGCCTGCTAAACGGAGCTTTTCCACCAGGCTTTCAACTAGGAGCCGTCACTACCACTATCACCAATTATTACCATCTGTTCATCTGTGGGACAGGGTTGGCCCTGAGGATAGAGGTTGCGCTAGACCTCAAAGGTAGCCAAAAATGTCGCTGAAGTGGGAACTGTGAATGTCATCTTGAGACTGGGTCATCTTAGTTTATTGGAACCAGTACTGCGAGTGCTTTAACGGTATGGTTGTTTTAATTGTTTTAAACTGTTTTAAATTGTTTATATAGATCAGGGACATTGCACCGACTATTTATGTATTTTAGGTTTGTCGTACCGATTATTGTAAGCTGCCCTGAGCCCTTTTGCAGTGACGGCAGGGTATAAGGATGAAACAAATAGATAAATAAGTCAGATTTTATTTATGTTATTAATTAATTGATTTGATTTATAACCTGCCCTCCCTGCTGAAGCAGGCTCAAGGTGGCTTGATCTCATTTATGTATATATGTAGGATGTGATGAAGTGAAAGGGATGAGGGATCACACCAGTTCTTGCCATACCCACCTCAACATAGACCCAATGTAAAAACAAAACACAGATTCCTGTCATAGAAAATGATACAAACGTAGTAACAGAAGGAGACACAGTGCAAAGAATGGGCCTTTGAGATTTGCATTCAGGACAGAGCATTACTGGGTAGTTTCAAGCAGACTGCTATTTGTCACCTCTGTAAAATTTGTTAAATGGAATAATGGCTTAACACTTTGAGGTCATCCACTGGGACTGGAGCTTTGGGTTTATTGTTAAAAGTGGGGGGGGGGATTTTAGTAGAGATTTACTACTTGTGTATCTCTGTGTGCTTCCAGTGCCTGCCCAGCTAATCTGGCACTGACTTCTTGCAGTCATTTCTTGAATATGTTCTGCTGACTGCACAATGCAACAAGTAGGTAACACCATGCATCCAACATCAGACATTTAGAAATGGACCGCATTGCATAAGCGCAAAGAGGAGACAAACTTCAGGTAATTCAAAGTAAATCCACAAGATGTTTGTGTTTGTGTTGATGTTTATTGCATACCTACTCTTAATCTCTGTTGAAGAAGATTTGGATTTTTACCCCTCCCTTCGCTCAGAGTTTCAGAGTGGCTTACAGTCATCTTCCCCTTCCCCTCCCCACAACAGACAACCTGTGAGGAAGGTGGGGCTGAGAGAGCCCTTTTGAGAACTGCTCTTGAGAGAGCAGCTCTGAGAGAACTGTGACTGACCCAAGGTCACTCAGCTGGCTGCATGTGGAGGATTGGGGATACAAACCCAGTTCTCCCAGATTAGAGTCCACCGCTCTTATCCGCTCCACCAAATTGAAGAGGGCTCTAATGCTTGGGCATAGACTGTCCCAGGAAATTTACTGGGCTCAATCTCCCAACCTGAGGACAGCAGGCTAGTACATGAAGTCACAAGTTTTTGACAGAGTAAACTGTACATCTCAGTAACAATATGGCATTTTAAAATTACCTGATAATCCTGAAACATCAGCTTTGGGTAGGTGCCTGGCTTTTAAAACAACCACAGTGAGAGTATTCGTTGTAGACTGGTAACAGAGAGAAATCAGCAACTCTCCACGCCCAGAAGACTTCTGGAGAATGAGAAGGATAATTATTTATGCAACATTTTAGACTGGTAATAACATTTAGAGAAGAAGAAGAAGAGATTGGATTTATACCCCGCCCTTCACAACCCGAAGGAGTCTCAGAGCGGCTTACAATCTCCTTTCCCTTCCCCTCCCCACAACAGACACCCTGTGAGGTAGGTGGGGCTGAGAGAGCTCTGACAGAAACTGCTCTTTTTCAAGAACAGCTGTGCCAGAACTATGGCTTGCCCAAGGTCGTCCAGCAGGTGCAAGTGGAGGAGTGGGGAATCAAACCCCTGTTCTCCCAGATTAGAGTCCGCGCTCTTAACCACTACACCAAACTGGCTTTAGTGCAGTTCTGAAGCATTTTGGTTAACCTTGACTCTGGTGATATCTTTGGCTTCAGATATCCTTATTGGTGTGTCCAATTCTACGGTCACTTAAAAGCCACTGGACTTTTCAATTGTGATAAGACTATTTTAGATCCTGGCATTTGAACAGTCCTTTCCTCCTTGTTCGACACACAAGGTCCTGATCTCCAAAAAGTTACCCATACTTGTAGCAGTACTTATTTGCAATACTAGGAGGAGGAGGAGGAGGAGGATTTATACCTTGCCCTTCATGTGGAGTCTCAGAGCGGCTTACAATCTCTTTCCCTTCCCCTCCCCACAACAGACACCCTGTGAGGTAGGCGGGGCTGAAAGAGCTCTTTCGAGAACTGCTCTTGAGAGAATAGCTCTGAGAGAATGGCGACTGACCCAAGGTGACCCAGCTGGCTGCACGTGGAGAAGAGGGGAGTCAAACCTGGTTCTCCAGATTAGGGTCTGCTGCTCTTAACCACTCCACCAAACTGGCTCCTTAAGAATTTTTGAACTATAGAAAATTGTCTGAGAAGCAGAGGAGCAAGAAAGCGGAGCATTTCCTGAACTGACATTACCACCCTTTTTATAGAGGCCTATCTCGTCTCATCTCTGTCTGCTGATCTTTAGAACGCAAATTATAAGATCACCAGGTCTGCCAGGCATTTGAGGAAATCTGGGGGATGATGATCTGGGGGTGGTTTTTACTGAGCAGGTTGCTTTGTTCGTCTTTGGCTGGCCGCTGGGACTGTGGTTTCCTTGCCTTTGAGAAACGATTAATGTGTGCAATGAACCAATAATTAAGCTGAGGGATGGGATCTCGAGATTTCTGAATGAATACACACACACACACACACTCACACTTAAAATTTCTCATTGGATCTTGCTCTGGCGAGTCCCCTGAGATTTAGAAGTATATTGGGGGCAGCTAGGACTCCAATGAGATACAGGATATAAGCTCCAGGCAGGGCGGGCATCAGCATACACTGAGGTGGGGCAGCTGCTGACCCTATGGGAGGGTCCACATCTGCCTACCTCCCCCTGCCCACTCACTTACTAGCACTCTGCCACCCATGTTCCTTGCCACATGGACTGCCTGGTGCTGCTGGGGAAAGGGCTCCAGGCAGCTGGGTGCATGGCCAGCGGGAGTGGCTGTGAGCTGACAAAGGAAGGGCACACAAGCAAGTGGGTGCAGACGCAGAAAGGCAAGTGCTAGTGTTGCGAGTCCCCAGTTGGGGGGAGGGGATCCCCTGGTTTGGAGCCCCGCTCCCCGCTTCAGGGCTGTCAAAAGCACAGGAGAGGGAATTGCCCTCTAGGTTCTCCATTATAGCCGATGGAGACTGGTCCCCATGGGGTATAATGGAGAATTGATCTGTGAGTATCTGGGGCTCGGGGGCGGTGGGTCTTTTTTTTTAGGTAGAGGCTAGTGTTTCCTCTAAGCTGAGTTAGTGTGAGCTAGCTCACCGTTTTTTAGCCTCCAGCTCACCCATTTTTGTCTTCGCTCAGGAAAGATGGCTCCAGAGTACACTAATTAATGCAGCAGCCAAATCACTGTCTCGCAGCTTTAATGCAAGGAGCCCACAAAGTAGACTTTTTGCTCACAAGACTCCACAGCTTAGAGGGAGCATTGGCTGGCGACAAATTTCTAGCATACCTGGTGGTGCCTCTCCTGAAAAACAGCAACACCAAGTTTCAAAAAAGATTAGACCAGGGGGTCCAATTCTATGACCCCACAAAGAAGCTTCCCCCATCCTCCAGTATTTCCAGTGGAGGGAAAGCATTTGAAAGGAATGTGGTCCCTTTAAGTGTGATGACCAGAAATCCCTTCTGGCTTGTCGGCCTCACCTGGCAACCCTCGTGACATCACAAAAGTGATGTCACATCCCAGCTCCTGGCCCCATCCCCAAAGTCTCCTGGCCCCACCCCAAAGTCCCCAGATACTTCCTGAGTTGGATCTAGCAACCTGACCAAGTGCAGGTGGTCTGGTGGTGGGCAGAGGGGAGAGGGAGGCCTTGGGAATGCCCTGCCCATGGCCCTCCAATACCTGGAAATGGACCAGGCTTCAGGGCATGTAAAAACTTCCTAATCAGAAATCCCCGACCTTTTGGAGCCTGTGGGCCCATTTTGAATTCTGACACAGCATGACGGGCAGGGCCGCGAAACGGCTGCTACAAAATGGCTGCCAAAGGGGGTGGAGCCAGCAGAAAATGGCCTCCACTCGCTTACCTCCACTTGCACAGTGAAGATCCTTGTGTGTTGGTGACAGCTGCGACAGATCTGCACAGCGATGGCCAATGAGAAGCCCTGCTGGGCAAAAGTCCCGCCTGGCCCCTCCCACTTTCTAAAAACACAATCACCCCATTGTGGGGGGTCTCCTGACACAGATATTTTTTGCATTTTTCACCGTAAGCCAGGATGAGGAGGAGGAGGAGGAGGAGGAGAAGGAGATTGGATTTATATCCCACTCTTCACTACCCAAAGGAGTCTCAGAGAGGCTTACAATCTCCTTTCCCTTCCCCTCCCCACAACAGACACCCTGTGAGGTAGGTGGGGCTGAGAGAGCTCTTTTGAGGACTGCTCCTGAGAGAACAGTTCTGAAAGAATTTGTGACTGACCCAAGGTCACACCAGCAGCTGCATGTGGTGGACTGGGGAATCAAACCCAGTTCGCCCAGATCTGAGTCTGTGCTCTTAACCGCTACACCAAACTGGCTGTTGAAAGTACAGGTAGAAGGTTATCTTTCATATTTTAACCAGCACTTTTCAGACTTCTACCCACTGGCCTATTGCAAGCTCTAGATGGGGACTGCCATTTGATTTTTTTTTTAAACAAACAAACCATCTCTGCACATATTTCTTATGCATGAGAGGAACACAGCTAGTAGAATAGATCCTAAGACAAAAATATGAAGCCATGTATATGCTGCATTTCAGACTGTGATTGGTATAAATTTGTGGGGGGGGGGCCCACACAAACATGTGGAATGAAACCTGTCTCCCCCCTCTCTATTGGAACACTGTCACCAATAAACTCTGGAGAATTAGCATTTCAATAGACTGAAGGAAAATATCGGGCACAAATCAGATTTTGCAACAACCAATAATGTCACCTCGCTGGCCAGAAAGGAAATGGAAACCAAACAAGCATAGTCCCTTTCAGGTCATGAATGGAGCTTGTTGAGTTAAAAAAAATCATAAATCTCTGCAAACGGCCATATTGCCTTGGTACATGGTGAAACAATTTGATTTGACGCTTGATCTTGTGAAAGCAATTACCACAAAGTCAATACGCAGGCAGCTCCCCGGGAAGGGCCATTGGCTGAGGGGTCTTTGAAACATCTATTAGATTTGGGATTTTAATAAGAAATGCCCCCCCAGTTCAGCTGAAGTTACTTCGGTGGCTGATTTGCAACCTGGTCTTAAAGGCCTGTTGATACTGGCAGGGCTTGCTGCCAGCGTTCCCTCTAAGCTAAGTTAGTTCCCTCTAAGCTAAGCTAAGTTCCCTCTAAGCTTACAGTTTTTGAGCCTCCGGCTCACACGTTTTTGTCTTCGCTCAGGAAGGATGGTGCCAGAGCAGACTAATTTATGCAGTAGCCAAATTGCTCGCTCACAACTTGAATGCCCGTAGTTCACAAAGTAGCATTTTTGCTCACAAGACTCCACAGCTTAGAGGGAGCATTGCTTGCTGCCAGGTGGAGTGCTTCAGGTTAGTGCCAGAACCATGGATGTTAATGGGACTGAAGCGTCTTCCTCCAGAAGTCCTGTTGAGGTATAATGGACCACTGGAAATGAAATCGGTTTGAGGACTGCAAACAGGGTCAGTTACTGGTGGGTTAATTACTGGTGGATCATGTATGGTGATGCGCGTAGCCATGAAAATCAATGGAGGTTTGCTACTCACTTCTGTGGTGTATAGATTGTATGTTTACAACAGGGTACTTGGTTAATTACGGAGTCCTTGGAGTCCAGCTAGGTTAGCCTACTATACTGGTCAACTTAAACAAAATCCGAGTCCAGTTGCAGGGTTTTTTGTTATCTTGTTTTGCTTTTTTTGGCTGTCAAGTCACAACTGACTTATGGCAACCCTAGCAAGGGGCTTTCGGAGGGGTAGTGGTTAGGAGTGCGGACTCTAATCAGGGAGAACCAGATTTGATTCCCCACTTCTCCACATGCAGCTGCTGATGTGACCTTGCGTCAGTCACAAGTTTTTTCAGAGCAGTTCTCGGAAGAGCTTTCTCAGCCCCACCTACCACACAGGGTGTCTGGTTTGGGGTGGGGAAGGGAAAGGAGGTAAGACTTCATAAGAACATAAGAGAAGCCAGTGTCCTGATGGCACCTGGTATTTTTGACCACTGTGTGACAGTGTTGGACTGGGTGGCCCATTGGCCTGATCCAACATTGGCTTCTCTTATGTTGAGATTATAAACCACTCTGAACATAAGAACATAAGAGAAGCCAATGTTGGATCAGGCCAATAGCCCATCCAGTCCAACACCCTGTCACACAGTGGCCAAAAACACCAGGTGCCCTCAGGAGGTCCAGCAGTGGGGCCAGGACACTAGAAGCCCTCCCACTGTTGCCTCTCCCCTCAATCACTAAGAATACAGAGCATCACTTGCCCCAGACCGAGAGTTCCTATCTATACCTTGTGGCTAATAGCCACCGATGGACCTCTGCTCCATATGTTTATCTAATTCTCTCTTGAAGCCGTCCATGCTTGTAGCTGCCACAACATCCTGTGGCAGTGAATTCCATGAGTGGCAATGAATTCCACTCTGAGACTCCTTCAGGTAGTGAAGGGCGGGGTATACATTCAATCTCTTCTTCTTTGCTATTGCCTCATGTCATGGCTCTGGTATTCTTTGGTGGTCTCCCTTCCAAATACAGACCAGGGCTGACCCTGCTTAGCTTCCAAGATCTGATGAGATTGGGCTATCTAGGTCAGGGAAGCAGCAACCGAGAGACAAACACATTTGTTCAGAGTATACCCTGGAAAGGGAAGTCAGCATGTCATAGCCCAGTCTTATCAGGTCTCAGGAGCTAAGCAAGGTTAATATTTGGATGGGAGACCACCAAGGAATATTCTGCAGACAAAGCAATGGCAAACCATCTCTGTTTTTTTTTTCCCCTTGAAAGCCCCTTGCTAGGGTCACCATAAATTGGTTGCAACTTGATAGCCCATATGTATGTAATGAGCTTTCATGTTGGTTCCTAAGGTGCTACTGGACTCGAAAGTTGTTCTGCCGCTGCATACTGGCTACCCACCTGAAGCAAATTAGTTTGAGCTGTGGTCTAAACCGTTGGCTTCCCTGAAGGTGAAATCTAGCCTCCTTTTTTGGCCTTCGGATTGGCTGTGTCTGATGACATCAAAGATCCAAAATGGCAGAGTTCAGAACATTTTTGCTTAAAAACGGTTACTAACAATCTGTGTAGCTATACCTTCATGGCTACACGAGCCTCCGTTAATTGAAAGAGCTTTGCTTGCGTAGGCTGTTTCAGGGCTAATTCAGGTATCCGTGTTCAGACACTGCAGTGATCACCGGCAGGTGCTAATGAGCTAACACACATAAACCACCTTAGATAGCACGTTCTTCTCACCCCACATCCATGCAAACAACACTGCTTGGCAGCTTGAAAGTTAACTCATGGATCTCGAAGACAAATATCGAGCACTCCAATGATGAAAAGCTGGCAAGCATTCACATCTACAAGTGGACCAAACCTGTGCCCAGCCCCATAGCCAGGATTTTGTGACTTGTGGGGCAAAATTATTTCTGGTGGGGGCTGCCATTATTTTCCATAATGAAGGGGGTGGTACATGCCCCTCTCCCTTCCCTCCTGCAAAACTTAAAGGGCCCTTCAGCTGATCGACGGGGAGCATGTGGACCGCCGATCAGCTGAAGGGCCCTTTAAATCTTGCAGCAGGGAGGGAAAGGGGTGAATTCACAGCTTGGAGTGCATGCCCCCTTCCGCTTCTTTCCAAAACCATTTAAAGGGATCCCTTAAAATGCATTGGGGGAGAAGCAGGGTGGTGTGTGGGCCCCTCTCTGTCCCTCCTGCAAGATTTAAAGGGCATTCCAGCTGATCAGTGGGCCACATGCTCCCCGCCAATCAGCTGAAGGGCCTTTTAAGTTTTGCAGGAGGGGAGGGAGAGGGGTGCGTACCATCCCCCTTCTTCTCAAAAGCATTTAAAGGATCCCCTTTGAGAAGAATCAGAGGCCCTTTAAGGACAGAGGAAGGGGCGGAGTCCCCAATAGCCCCACCGTACCTACGGGCCAGCCTGTGCCCCATTTATGCTGTGATCCTCATTAGATAAGCCCCAGTACTGTGATCTGTACTTATCAACAACTTCAGATTTCTATACCTTAAATGCTACTTTCATGGTTTTGCGCATGAGTGTTGGAGGGGAGCATTAAGGACAGGTTTTTGAGAATGGAATGTACACTTGAAGCTTCAAAGAGGAGAAAGTAACCAGGTGGGTTGGACTAGGGAACTGAGTAGCAATATGGGATGTTGGGAACCCCTTATCCTTGCCACCCCTCCGGTCCTAATTACCCTCTCCCAAAGCTGTTCTCAGACTTATAAAAATGGAACTCAGTTAATGCCACACAGGTCACACCTAGTTTGGATTCTAGATCCACCGATAAAGCATGCCCATTTTAGCCCACGGGCAATGCCTGCCACGGAGTGATATGTAATAGCTTTTTTGAATGTATAATCATCTTGCTTGTCTCTTTGCTTCCCCCTGCTGCCACCAAGTAAAATGTGTTTGGGTACAGATATGAAATCTGCTCTTCCAAAGTAATTTTGATGATTTGAAGAAGAAATTAGTCATAGTGATCTGGGGTTTTGTGGGCTGGGCAGAAAGGAGAAACCGTGTTCCTCAAAGCTATGGCTGTTCAGTATCTACAGAAGTTTCTGTTCTCAGTATGGACAGGGATTCCATTCCTACTTGTGTCTGACAAAGGGAGATTTGACTCTCAAAATCTTATTCCCTCCCAATCTTGTTGGTCTACATGGAGCAACTGGACTTGAAACTAACTCAGTATGGTCAGTAGAATGGTGGGACAGTCCTCTGTGATTGACCACCGACTGATATTTCCAACCTCCAAGCATGGATAGACTGGCTTTTATCCATGCTAGTATGCTAGATCTGACCAAGGAGGACAAATCTGTTCTGTTTAACACCTTAGAAAATGCATACCTAAAAAGGTTACTGATACACCTACATCTATGATGCCTCTGAAGTGCACCATAAGTAAGTTCTTTGCTGGTCCACCTTGTCCAGCCAATTCCACTTCTTTAGTTCTTCCACAATTTGCAATGTATGCTCGCCATTATTGGCATAAAAATGCCTACTCAGTCATGGGCCCTAGTACATAATGTGCCATACTTAGTTGGTTCAAGATGCCAGAACTAGGTGTGGCCTGCTATGCCATTGCATATGGGCAGCTGTTGAAGCACCCCGCATGAGACCTGTATTGTTCAGTGAGAATCTAAGAAGAGCCCTGCTGGATCAGAACAGTAGTCCATCAGACCAGTGGTCCAGCTAGTCCAGCATCCTGTCTCACACAGTGGCTGACCAGTTCCCCTGGAGGGCCAACAGCAGGGCATAGAGGCCGAGGTCTCCATAAGAACATAAGAAGAGCCCTGATGGATCAGACCAGTGGTACATCAGCATCCTGTCTCACACAGTGGCCAAACAGTTCCTCTGGAGGTCCAACAACAAGACATAGAGGCTGAGGCCTTCAAGGAAACATAAGAAGAGCCCTGATGGGTCAGAGCAGGTGTCCATCTAGTCCAGCATCCTGCCTCACACAGTGGCCAACCAGTTCCTCTGGAGGGCCAACAACAGGACAGAGGCCGCGGCCTTCATAAGGACATCAGACGAGCTCTGCAGGATCAGACCAGTGGTCTATCCAGTCCAACATCCTCTGGAGGGCCAACAACAGAACATAGAGGCCAAGGCCTTCTTAAGAGCATAAGAAGAGCACTGCTGGTTCAGACCAGTGGTCCATCTAGTCCAGCATCCTGCCTCACACAGTGGCCAACCAGTTCCTCTGGAGGGCCAACAACAGGACATAGAGGCCAAGGCCTTCATAAGGACATTAGAAAAGTTCTGCTGGATCAGAGCAGTGGTCCATCTACATCCTGTCTCATGCAGTGGCCAACCAGTTCCTCTGGAGGGCCAACAACAGGGCATAGAGGCCAAGGTCTCCATAAGAATGTAGGAAGAGCCCTGCTGGACCAGACCAGTGGTCCATCAGACCAGTGGTCCATCCAAATCCTGTCTCACACACTGGCCAACCAGTTCCTCTGGAGGGCCAACAACAGGGCACAGAGGCCGAGGCCTTCCCCTGATGTTGCCTCCCGGCACAGCTATTCAGAGATTTACTGCCTCTGAACATAGAAGTTTCCTTTAGTCACCAGGGCTTGTAGTCACTGATAGACCTATCCTCCATGAATCTATCTAATCTTGTGGAATATCAGAGGACAAGGCAGCCAAGGGGTCACTACAAAAAAAACACACCCTGTTTCCACCTCCTGGTTATAAATAATAATGAGTAGTTCAATGGCATGGGTTGGACCACTCAGATCTGGAGTCCAATTTTCATTCAGCCATGTAGCTCTCTGGGTGACCATGAATGAACCACCTTCTCATTGCCTAACCTACCTCGTAGGGCACTTACAAGGATGAAACAGGATAACTCCACTGAGGAAGAAGGAGGAGATAGGATTTATACCCCGCCCTTCACTGGGAGTCTCAGAGCGGCTTACAATCCCCTTTCTTTCCTCTCCCAGAGAATTAGGTGAGGCTGAGAGACCCATGAGAGAAATGCTCTTGAGACAACAGCCTTGAGACAACAGCCCATGGTCACCTAGCTAGCTGCATGTGGAGGAGTGGGGAATCAAACCCGGATCTCCCGGATTAGAGTCCATGCTCCTAACCACTACACCAAACTGGCTCATAACCACTACAGCAAATGAAATGGCAGGATACCTATCCAATGAATCAAGTTCTTTGGGGAGGTGAATTTAATGTCGGAATCTGTTTAGGATCTAACATGGTTCAGGCTTGTACCTGCCAGCAGGGATCTGAGACATGCCTTAGAGTCTGAACACATGCTTTCCATGTGGGACATCCCAGGTTTAATCCCTGGCATCCCCAGTGAAAAGGATCTTCAGAAGTAGGAAAGACCATTTCGAGCAGGAGCTCGGGGGAGCTCAGCTCCGGGAGTTGGTGCCAGCCCCCCCCCCCCCCACGCAGGAATGCCTGCTTGTGTCATGGTTTCAGCAAAATGAACCCGTCCCCTGGAAAGGTCCTGGTTTCTCCACTCCTCCACTTGCACCTGGCTGGATGACCTTGGGCAAGCCAAGTGAGGTAGGTGGGGCTGAGAGAGCGCTTTCCCAAGCTGTCCTTGAGGGAACAGCTGGTACAGAGCTATGGCTTGCCCAAGGTCATCCAGCCAGGTGCAAGTGGAGGAGTGGGGAATCAAACCCGGTTCTCCCAGATTAGAGTCCGCGCACTTAACCACTACACCAAACTGGCTCTCAAGGTATATAGTCAGTATCTTGCTGAAGTTCTATAGCTTACATCTTCAAGATTTATGCATTGGGAGGCTGGATACTGTGCTTTTAAAAGTTTGAACCATCTCTTAGATGTTAGGCTGGTGACACATACACACAGATCAGTAAATAAGATTTGAGGTCAATTACCCTAACATTCTTTTTGATGATTTCCTTGTTCATCAGCATTCTTCCTTCAGATAGTTCAATCCCTGAGAGAGGAAAGAGGACTTCTCCAATGACATCATCTCGGGAAAACCTGTCAAAACTCAGGATCATGAAGTGAAGGCTTAGATCTTGAACTTGGGGGTACGGGATCCCATAGAACGTAAAGGTTTCGTCAAAAGCCGGATCCAAGGTTTTCCTCAGCACACGCGTTTTCACCTTGTGTTTCTTCTCAGGGAGTATCGTCATTTTGATGTACGGATCAGAAGTCATTGACTGCTCGTCCATGGCGGGCAAGCCACGCGCTTCTTTGATGTTCACCATGAATGCTTTCTTCTCAAAGTTGTACTCAATGGAGAAGAACAGAGTCCCTAGTTTATCTTGTTTCTCCTCAGAAGATACCGAAGTTGTGGACTTCAGGCTGTCGGGGGATATTGAATCTTTCTCCCTTTCTGGGAAGTGCTTTGGAGTAAAATTCTCAAGATCAGAGGAGCTTGGGATTTTCGGGATCGTTTTGGGGAAGTTGCCGTTCAAGTCCCGTTTCTCCAGGTCGAGGTGAAGAGAGCTCTTAGGCGTTGCCGGCTTGCCTTGGGCTTCATTTTTGTCGTCGGCACCAAACTTTTTCTTGCTGTTGAGGTTCTCGGGATAAATATCAACCCCCTTCAGCACGTGGACAAATTTGTACGGAGGGGTCTTATTGGACTTGGAAGATTTGCGTTGGCAGCAGATCCAAGCAAAAAGAGAGACGGTGAAGACCAAGCCGAAGGCACTGAAGATTCCAACCACGGTTGGAATTTCATCTGGAAGTCAAAGCAAATGGCAACAAATGCATGAACGCTAGATCGAAGTCAAAAGAACCTGACAAGCGATGTGCGAGACTGAAGTAGAAAGAATTGCCCCAAACGCTATCCAACCATATGCATGTACATTCTGTGCCCCCTGCAGGTATGAACATGAATTTAAAAAAAAAACGTGCTTATTGTTGCTTACTCGCTGAGGCAAGCACAGTTGCACTATCGTAATTGCAATAAAAGAAACTGTTCTTGTCACATTCTCTACCACCGAAGATAAAAACGCACACATTCGCTCGGCACAAACCCTTCAAGCTCACTCCCGCCTTTGCACTAGTCTTTTTAGTCTTTAGATAAAAGGGAATTTGAAATATGAACTGTTCCCATGCACGCCATCCACTTTTACATCTGTCAACAGATTTCTCTTTATCTTCAGCGAACTAAATATTGTTACGATCCTGGGAGGGGTGTGTGCCATGACACAAAGGTGCTAACTTTAATGGGAAACAACAGCTCCTTAGGAAATGCTGATTTCCTTGGAACCATCAGTCCAAGGAAAATTAAGTACAGCTTCCTTCCTTCCTTCCTTCTTCCTGCCTTCCCTTCCCTTCCCTCCCTCCCCCACCCTCCCTCCCTCCCCTTTCCTTTCCTTTCCTTTCCTTTCCCTTCCCTCCCTCCCTCCCTTCCTCCCTCCTCCTTCCCTTTCCTTTCCCTGCATTCTCCCTCCCTCCCTCTCCCTTTCCTTTCCTTTCCCTTCCCTCCCTCCCTCCCTTCCTTCCCTCCTCCCTCCCTCCCTTCCCCCTCTCCCTCCCCCACCCTCCCTCCCTCCCCCTTTCCTTTCCTTTCCTTTCCCTTCCCTTCCCTGCCTTCCCCCTCCCTCCCCCTTTCCTTTCCTTTCCCTTCCCTTCTCTCTCCTCCCTCCCTCCCCCACCCTCCCTTCCTCCCTCCCTCCCCCTTTCCTTTCCTTTCCTTTCCTTTCCTTTCCTTTCCTTCCCTTCCTTTCCCTCCCCCCTCCCTCCCTCCCTCCCTCCCTTCCCTTCCCTTCCCTTCCCTTCCCTTCCCTTCCCTTCCCTTCCCTTCCCTTCCCTTCCTTCCTTGCAGTTTTTGTTTATTATTCTTGGACTTTTAAAGATGACATCCATCGGGGACCCTTGATATTCTTTAAATACCAACTCTGCCTCACTATGGGGGCCAAGACAATTTTGTTTCATGCTCTCTAAAGTGGCAGCTATCTCAGACTGCCGTCCCCGGCACAATCCCCTGTGCTTCAGTCTTGCAGAAGTTGATGGGACTTGCTCCGAAGTGAACAGACGTACACTGCATTGGGCCAAAGCACCTAATCTTTCAGTACAGCCACAGAGAATCCCGATATCTCTTTCCCGGCAGCCCTCTTCCCCATGCTGGGGGAGCCAGCCCCCATGTCAGCCCCCCAAAAGGGCAAGCAGTGCAGTGCAGTGCAAGGAGACTGCGAGGGCGACATCTGGCATTTGGCTACAAGAAGGGGAAGGGAGGATGTCATTAGCATTTCATGAGTAAGCAAGGCGGGGGGGGGGCGCCAAACGAGCGCCACTAATTGGAAATCCGATTCTGCCCATAAGTAACATTGCTAAGTGAGTCTAAGCACAGAGCTACTTGGTCCGAGCAATCAAGCCCGAGTCTCCATTCTCCCAGCAAAACATGGGGCAGTGGGGGGGGGGGGAGGAGACGACTCATGAAATATTAATGGGATGGCACCGGCTCGCACAGAGAGGCAATCGTGTCTTTTATATAATGGCAGCCAGTCTGCTAACAAATGATCACCGTCTTCTGTCTGGGTGAGAAGGGCGGTGGGGGGGGGAGCTCTCTGGAAAGGAAGAGAAGAACTCCCTGGCTCTTCCCCCCCCCAGTGGAGATACGGGTTGATTTTCTTGGACTCATCAGCCACTCTGTTCTTTCCGGGCCAGATAAGGAAAGAGGAATCCATCTACCTACGCATTACACCCCCGGAAAACTTACCAAGACATTATTTGGAGTTTAATCTATGGGGAAACGTGAGGAAGCAGTCGAAGGGTTAAACCCAGTGTCGTTTCCCCCTCTCCCTAGCGATGTTGCTACTTTTGTAGCCATCTCTCTCTGGCGCGGGTGGGCTTCTTTGCTCCACCTCTGTGCTTTTGAATTGGAAGGATATGTCTGTCTGTCTGTCTGTCTGTCTGTCTGTCTGTCTGTCTGTTTACATGCAGGAGGGGCTGTGGCTCTGCTTGGCATACGGAAGGTCTCAAGATTAATCTCTGGCATCTCCAGTTAAAAGAACCAGGTAGGAGGTGATGTGAAAGGCCTCAGTGGCTCAGTGGCAGGGCATCTGCTCGGCACACAGAAGGCCCCAGGTTCAGTCCCCGGCAGCTCCAGCTGAAAGGACCAGGCAGTAGGTGATGGGAAAGACCTCCATGGCAGAGCATCTGCTTGGCATGCAGAAGGTACCAGGATCAATTCCCAGCACCTACAGTTAAAAGGACCAGGCAGTAGGGGATGTGAAAGACCCCAGTGGCTCAGTGGTAGAGCATCTGCTTGGCATACAGGAGGTCCCAGGTTCTATCCCTGACATCTCCAGTCAAAAGGACCAGGCAGGAGGTGATGTGAAAGACCTCAGGGGCTCAGCGGTAGAGCATCTGCTTGGCACACAGGAGGTCCCAGGTTCTATCCCTGGCATCTCCAGTCAAAAGGACCAGGCAGTAGGGGATGTGAAAGACCTCAGGGGCTCAGTGGTAGAGCATCTGCTTGGCATGCAGAAGGTCCTAGATTCAGTCTCCAGCATCTCCAGTTAAAAAGGACCAGATAGGAGGGGATGTGAAAGACCTCTTCCCTAAGACTCTGGAGAGCCGCTGCCAGTCTGAGCAGACAATGGACCAATGGTCTGATTCAGCATAGGCAGTTCCCTGTCTGTCTGTCTGTCTGTCTGTCTGTCTGTCTGTCTACCAACCATCCTTCCACCCACACCCACCATGACCACACACCGTGGGCCTGTAGCGGTGTCCAGACTAACCTCGATGGGATCGGAATGCTGGAATCTCTGTGCCTGTGGTCCCTCTCTGCCTATGCGTGTGTTTTTCTCGAGCGTAACATGTGGCTCGGAGTTGAGACACAGCCCCGTCGGCAGCGAGGTAATGGCAGTTGCATAAGATGCCGCGGGAAAGTGGCCAGGTCGGATCATTAGCTCGGCTGGAACAGATTTTAATGGTCCATTGACACGTTGTTGTTTTTTTTCTTCCCAAGCGCTTTTTCAGAAGCGCGTGTGTGCGTGTCTGGCAGCGGGGGACGATGCTACAAGATACAGTTACAGCTGCCGCTAGATATTAATTACCCTGCTATCAGGTGAGCAAGCTGCCGCACATGAAACTGGAGACACCCCGGAGGGGTGGCAGGGGAAGAACTTGGAACAAAATGTGCTGCACGGTATCTGCCGGGGAAGGGGGGCCTTTGTTGCCGAAATGGATCGGCTAGGTGTTGTAGAAGAGACGTAAAAAGATCGTCGGCTGAGTGGAGGACACCTTCTTTCTGGGAAAACTGCAGGGCTGTAGTGTCAGTGGAGAAAGGTGCAGTCTG
This sequence comes from Lepidodactylus listeri, assembly GCA_029233225.1. NCBI lineage: Eukaryota > Metazoa > Chordata > Lepidosauria > Squamata > Gekkonidae > Lepidodactylus > Lepidodactylus listeri. Next base: position 10,432,197 of record JARCFY010000004.1, read on the forward strand.
GCATCAGTCCAAGCAGACGGATGGTCCAGCATCGTTCGAACTGTTGTCAGCCTCATCCCATGATCGGTGCTCCCTCTAAGCTGAGTCAGTGTGAGCTAGCTCTCCGTGTTTGTAGCCTCCGGCTCACACCGTTTTGTCTTAGCTCAGGAAGGATGGCTGCAGAGCAAACTAATTGATGCAGTCACCAAAGCACCTGCTCAGAAAGTAGTGTGTGTGTTTTGTTTTTTTTTGGCTCACAGGACTCCACGGCTTAGAGGGAGCCTGGCCCGTGACAGGAATTAAAGTCAATTTGGCCTCTCTGTCTCGGATGGGGACCCAGAGCGGCTGAAATCAAACTGCTCTGACTGCAAAGAAGAAGCGAGACTCTTCTAGTACCATCACATTGTAATTATCCCAATAGAAAGTAGGCACCGACCCGCCCTGTGCAGCACTGAAAAAAAATGAGGTTACACGCATGCATTGATATACGACTCTCCAACTCTAACAAGAAGGCAGACCCTTCTGGAGTCTAAACAGATGGGAAATATTAACCCTGAAAACTTTTGTTTTTTTAAAAAAAATTGCCTGCCTTGGAGGTCGAGACCTACCCGAGGCATTTGAGAGCCAGATAAACCCTCTTAGATTCCCTGCAGGGATATGGTACGATGCGGGAGGGGAAATCATTGGGGGAAATGCTTTACAGGCGCATCACTGGGAGCATCATTGACGACAGGAGAGAGACCGGCACACGGATGGATGGGTAGCGAGACAACCCTTGGCTAGATATGTGGGTAGGGGGATGACTAATCCGGTTTCGTAAATAGCGATCCCCCCCCCTCTCCCCCTTGGAGGAATCAGCCGCGGTGGATATTCAGAGAGTCTTCCGAGCACCAGTTTGGGATGACTCATCCAACCCCTGGAGCGCAGCTCCCAGAAACTGAAATCGCAGCAAACAGCGTCTCCCTTCAGACTCCCGGAGACACCCTTTTATATTTCCCCCTGACTATCTGGAGGGAGAGAGATGAGCACACGTCTCTAAATCCTCAAACTTAACTTCTGGAAGGCAGGGTAGGAAGAAAGCTTGGACGGAGATGCTAGTCGCATCAGGGTATCTGCATGCTCCCATGCTCCCAATGCCGGATATCCCCCAGAGATACGGAAGGGCACAGCCACAGCGGATGTCACTCCAAGGCACCTGAGTGACATGAGCTAAGCCCTGGGCGTTAGGGTTTTAAGGAGAGGCTTACCAAATTCGTCTCTGCTGGCTGTGATCGGAGCCATGTTGCTTCCCGGAGCTCTCCGAGGTGCTGAAAAAGGCTCTTCCTTATCTCTCAGCCTCTGGCGGAGACAGACAGAGAGCGAGCGGGCGAGCGAGCGAGAAAACCCAGCCAAGGGAACCTTGTTTTCCAACGTGATAAAAAAAAAACACCAGCTTGAAAAGATCGGGAGGGCTTTGGAAAGAGGAGGAGATTGAGCAGGAAAGGGGTGGGGGGGGGGGGGAGAGAAAGGGAGGGTTAGGGTGTCTCTTGGTCCTTCCCTTCTCCACGGCGATTCGTGAGCTCCTGTCCTGTGGCTGGGATCTTCTGACTGACGGAGCTCCGAGACCCAAGACGTGGTCGAAACCGAAATTGACGCAATCCTGACGCTACAGGACTGGGATCAGCACCTCCCCCCCTCTGTTCCCCTCCCCGCTCCTGGGGATTCGGCACACATCCATCCATTATTTTAACAACTCTGCTGCAAGAGATTAGCTCACGTTCTCAGTCGGACACAGATAACAATGCTAATTTCGGGGGCGAGGGGGACACACACACACACAAATTTCCCCATTGTTTTATCAAACACCGTCTGGCGTGCTTTTTATACTTACGGGCTGTAGGGATGCTCTGAGGAGAGATGATGGGGAAGAGAGCTCTAGACCCAGTTTTCTTCTTTTTTTCAGTTGCCCCCCCCCCCCAACTCAGTTGCCAAATCGGTTGGAGACATGTGGAAGAGAAAGAGCTGCATTTCTTGGAATTGCTGGGAAACCTGTAATTCCCCCCCTCCCTTTTCAAACAGAGCATGTCTGGATTCTATTAGACCTAACTCGCTCTCTGTCTCTTCCCTTCCACTCTTTAATTTCACGATAGAATTGGTGCAGTAAAAAAAAAACAAACAGAAAATATTCAAAGTAATCTCCTCCAGTATGGACGCAGAATAGAATCATAGAGTTGGAAGGGACCTCCAGGGTCATCTAGTCCAACCCCCCTGCACAATGCAGGACATTCACAAATACCTCCCCCTCCACACCCGCAGTGACCACTGCTCCACTTCCAGAAGATGACAAAAACCCTCCAGGAACTCCAGCCAAACTGGCCTGGAGAAAAATGGCTTCCGGACCCCAAAGTGGCGATCAGCATTTTCCTGGTTGTGTAAGAAAGGGCCACGGGAACTGAGCACTGATGCAACCGTCAGTGTGTGCTTACACACAAATATGCACGCACACACAGCTAAACACTCAAATCACCCCAAACCACCAAGAAGTATTTCAACCCAATAGGAATGGTCAAACATTCAGAGGACATCGGACATTCTATTTCTTGTTAGATCCATCCCAGTGAGAATCAGTACAGTGTTGTTGTTAAGGTGTCAGACTAGTATTGGGGAGACTCAGGTTCGAATCTCGATTCTGCCGTGAAGTATGCTGGGAAACCATGGGCCAGACACTCTAAGACTAACCCTATCTCAATAGGGCTGATGTCACACTAAAGTGGAAGAGGGCAGAATTATATATCTTCAGCCCCCTGGAGGAATTTGGGTCTACCACATACAAAACAGATGAATGAAAATATTCTGCCTGTTGTATTATCCATCTTGATGGCTCCTTCCCCAAATTTAAAGAGCTGCTCTGAGCATGACACGGAGGACAGGAGAACAACATAAGCTACTTTGTTCCCCATTGGGCATAAAGTCAGGGTATTTTTTTAAGTGGCATCACACAGTCCTGCCTTTGATCTGGAAGTTAGTCCCTGTGGTTTTGAGACTGGATCATGAGTGGTATGTGAATGATGCTCTGCACATGCTCAGAATCACATTTGACAGTCCCAACTGATGTCCTGATCAGAATAAGAACATAAGAAGAGCCTTGTTGGATCAGACCAATGGTCCAACTTGGTGTAGTGCCAAGAGACAGTTTGGTGTAGTGGTTAAAAGTGGCATATTCTAATCTGTAGAAGAGTAAAAATATATTGGTTAATGGTCAAAAACATGATGAATGAGATTATGGAAATAGAGGTTCCTTTAGATCCTGAAATATTTCTTTTGAATTTAATACCGGACGGACTAACCAGAGAAAATCAGAGACTGTTATCATACATAGCTACTGCAGCACGCATACTACGGGCGAAAGCATGGAAATCAACGAGTATGCCAAGACAAGAAGAAATAATTAATACATTATTGAACTGGGCGGAGATGGACAAGTTAGGATATCTCCTGAACCCACAAGCGAAACTGGACACAGCGGAGGTCTGGATTAAATTGAATGATTAGTTAGACTAATTGTATGGCTCAATGTATATAATAAGTATTTCAATGTGTTGTTAAGAATATGTAAAACCTAATAAAATATTATATATATATATAAAAAAGTGGCATATTCTAATCTGGAGAACCGGTTTGAGTCCCCAACTCCTCCACGTGCAGCTGCTGGGTGACCCTGGGTCAGTCAAAGTTCTCTGAGAGCTGTTCTCTCAAGGGCAGTTCTCTCAGAGCTCGCTCAGCCCCTCCTACCTCACAAAGTTTCCATTGCAGGGACAGGAAGGGAAGGGGATTCTGAACCACTCTGAGACTTCTTTGGGTAGAGCAGGACAGGGTATATATCCAATCTACTATTCCCCCTCCTCCCTTCTTCTTCTTCCAGTGCTGAATACATGGTAAGCATCCCATTGGGTCTGGCCCTCAGATCCCGCAACCAGTCTCGCACAGCGGCCAACCACTCCCTCTGTAGGGCCAACAATAGGGCATGGAGGCTAGAGCCTTTCCTTGATGTTGCCTCCTGGCTCTGGGACTCAGAGGCTTAGTGCCTCTGAAAGTGGAGGTTCCCCTCAGTCACCAGGGCTAGCAGCCATTGACTTATCCTCCATGAATCTAATTCTCCTTTCCAAGCTGTTGATTCCTGAGGCCATCACTCCATCCTCTGGCAGCGAATCCCACACTTTAAGCACACTCTGCGTAAAGCAGTATCTCCATTTGTCCGTCCTGAACCTACTGCCCATCAGCTTCATTGGAAGCCTTCCAGTTCTAGTATTTCTTGAGGGGGAGAAAAAGCTCTCTTTGTCAACTCTCTCCACCCCATGCATCATTTTATAAAACCTCTATCAGGTCCTCCCTTCATCATCTCTTTTCTAAACTGAGACGTCCCGGGTTCTTCAGCCTTTTCTCATAGGGAAGGTGCTCCAACCCCCTCATCATCTTGGTTGCCCTCCTCCATGCTTTTCCCAGCTCTTCGATGTCCTTTTTTTGAGATATGGAGACCAGAACTGTACACAGTATCCCAAATGATGCCCCACCATCAATCTATACAGGGGCATCAAAGGAAAAGCTCAGTTAACCAATTCCCCCAGTAACCCAGGTGCAATGTCTTCTCCGTGATGTAGATAGAGCAGATCAAGAGAAGCTTCTCTCCCTTTCCCATAAGAGGAGGAGGAGGAGGAGAGGAGATTGGATTTATACCCCACCCTTCACTACCCAAGGGAGTCTCAGAGCGGCTTACAAACTCCTTTCCTTTCCCCACCCCACAACAGACAGCCTGTGAGCTAGGTGGGGCTGAGAGAGCTCTGACAGAAACTGCTCTTTTTCAAGAACAGCTGTGCCAGAACTATGGCTTGCCCCAGGTCATCCAGCAGCTGCAAGTGGAGGAGTGGGGAATCAAACCCAGTTTCCAATCCAATCTCTTCTCTTTTCTCTTCTTCCTCTTCCTCCTCCTCCTTCCCCTCCTCCTCCTCCTTGTGCATTACTTGCCACAGACCAAGAGTTTCTATCTATACCCCATGACCAATAGCCACTGATGGACCTCTGCTCCATATGTTTATCCAATTCTCTCATGAAGCCATCCATGCTTGTAGCCACCGCCACCTCCTGTGGCAGTGAATTCCATGTGTTAATCATTCTTTGGGTGAAGAAGTACTTCCTTTTATCTGTTGTAACCCGACTACCCAGCAGTTTCATGGAGTGCCCACAAGTTCTTGTATTGTGAGAAAGTGAGAAAAGTACTTCTTTCTCTACCTGCTCTATCTACTGCTCTGTTCCTCCACATGCAGCCAGCTGGGTGACCTTGGGTCAGTCACTGTTCTCTCAGACCTGTTCTCTCAGAGCTCTTTTGGCCCTACCTACCTCACAGGGTATCTGTTGTGGGGAGAGGAAGGGAAGGGGATTGTAAACTGCTCTGAGACTCTGAGTGAAGGATGGGGTATAAACAATACTCCCTCTAAGATATGGCATCTTATGAGCAAAAATTCTGGTTTGTGAGCTACTGGCATTACACTTGGGAGCGAGCAATTTGGCTACAGCATAAATTAGTTTGCCCTGGAGAGATCCTTCCTGAGCTAAAACAAAAATGTGTGCGCCAGAGGCTAAAAAACTGTGAGCTAGCTCACACTAACTCAGCTTAGAGGAAACACTGGGTATAAATCCAATCTCCTCCTCCTCCTCCTCCTCCTCCTCCTCCTCCTCTTTTTCCTCTGCTTCTCACTTGCCTTGAAAGCCCCTTGCTGGGGTCAGCATAAGTGGACTGTGACACAACACCAGCTTTCAAAGGCGGGCCCAAAGATTCCACACTTATTGTATATGGATGACTTGAAAAGGTATGAAAACCCATTGCCAGAGATAGATTCCTTACTGAATACAGTTGAAATATTCAGCAAAGATATAGCAATGGCATTTGGCCTTGACAAGTGTTCAGCATTAGCAATGAGAGGAAAGATTGTTGAACAAGAAAAAACCAAGATGCTAAACCACAACATCAGAATGCTCCACTATGAAGAAAACTAGAAATACTTTGGAATTTTGGAAGCTTGCAACATAAAAACATATCCTTGGTGAGCCAGTTTGGTGTAGTGGTTAAGTGTGCGGACTCTAATTTGGGAGAACCGGGTTTGATTCCCCACTCCTCCACTTGCACCTGGCTGGATGACCTTGGGCAAGCCATAGCTCTGTACCAGCTGTTCTCTCAAGGACAGCTTGGGAAAGAGCTCTCTCAGCCCCACCTACCTCACAGGGTGTCTGTTGTGGGGAGGGGAAGGGAAAAGGAGTTTGTAAGCTGCTCTGAGACTCCCTTGGGGAGTGAAGGGCGGGGTATAAATCCAATCTCTTCTTCTTCTTCTTCTTCTTAAGAAAAATGAAGGCAACACGATAAAGGCAATTAACACGTGGGCAGTCCCAGTCGTAAGCTGCACGGCTGGCATTATCGATCAGAAAAAAGCAGAAGTAGAAGCAATAGATCACAAATCTCACAAGATAATGATGATGCATCACTCACTACACCCTAGAAAGGATATTGATCAACTTTACTTAGAAAACCGGGTGGCAGAGGTCTCCTGCAAGTTAAGCAAGCAGCTGAAGAAGAAAAATGAGCACTGAATGACTACACCAAGAAAAGCAAAGAGAAGCTTCTAGTTGAAGGGTTCAAGGCAGACTTTCACACTACAGAAACTAAAGAAGATTACAAAAAGATTGAAATAAAGTCTCACTTTGACAACTGGAAAGAAAAGCACTTGCTTGGTCAACAACTGAAAGACATAGAGAACAAAGTTGATAGTGAAAATATCTGGAAGTGGATCCAAAATGGGCACTTGAAGAAAGAAAATGAAGGACTCATTCTAGCTGCACAAGAGCAGGCACTCAAAATAAATAGTAAGAAAGCCAAGAGTCAGAAGACCAGTGATAACAGCAAATGTCGATTTTGCAAGACAAAGGATGAAACCGTCGATCACATGGCCAGTGCCTGCAGTTAAATTGTTCAAACTAACTATAAAGAATCTTTGCAAGAAGTGTGGCTTACCATCAGCCAGAAATCCATGGGAGCACAAACCAGACAAGATGATAGAAAATGATGAAACAAAGATTCTTTGGGACTTCTGATCATAGATAAACATCTGGAGCAAATGAGAAATAAATTAAATTAAATTAATTAAAATAGAGTTTGGATTATTGACACTGCAATCCCAAGAGACAGCAGAACAGAACAGAAAGAACAGGAGAAGATCACAAATACCAAGACCTACAAATAGAGTTCAAGTGTCTCTGAGAGAAGAAAGTGAACATCAAGCCAGTTGTCATTGGAGCCCTTGGAAGAGTCTCTAGAAGTCTCAAGAAACATCTGAACATTCTGGCACTGAACAAACACCACCAGCTCAGCTCCAGAAGGCAGTGATGCTTGGAACAGCAAGACTCCTGCAAGAACTTGGCAAGATCTCAAATTTAAGAACACCACCTATATCAAATAACTGACTGTGACAGTTCTCAGCTGGACTAGGTTGGGGGTTGGACTAGATGACCCTGGAGATCCCTTCCAACTCTTATGATTCCGTCATCATGATCACCACCACCGCCGCCACCACAATTATTATCACCATCATCAATACAGTTGAGGATAGTTCTGTTAAGGGTTGCATTTTGATTGATTTGGCTTTTCGATTGTCAGTCCCAACTGGAGTTTTTCATCTTCAGTTTCTATCGGTTTTACTGTTGTCATATTTATGATGTTTTATGTATATTGTAAGCCACCTCGAGCTCCACAAGGGAGAAAGGTGGCTTACAAATGTTTTAAATAAATCATGTATTTATAATAACAACAGCAATCATGAGGAGGAGGCAAAGACAAGGTATTTTCAGGGGCAAGGTGATTCATGTCTTGTTTTAATCAATTGCCTATAGGGTAGTCTAACATTATCTGCACCTCCACACTATGGCTTCAGCTTCAAAACGGAGATGAGCACCGCACCCTAGAGTCAGATTCGACTGGCTTTCGAGCATGGGAAACTTTCACCTTTACTTTTTTACTATGGATGGGAAGAGGATAGATGCTGAGAAAGAATGGCTTCCCTAAAGTAAAACTAATTGGTTTGTGGTAGAGGCAAGATCTGAACCAAGGATGTCCTGAATCACAGTTTATTCAGTTTTCCCGCTCCACTAAACCACTAAATATACAAGAAAAGAGACAAAAAGCCGGGACCTGAACTGATCCCATTTTCTCTCTTTCCCTTTCCCTTTTTTCATTTTGCTTTGCTAATGCCATCCTTTTTCTTCATTCCATCTGCCTGGTTCCCCCCCCTCCCCACTGACATCTGAAAGTCAGACTTCTCCATATTGGTGAGCTCATGGGACGTAATTACATTTAGTTTTGGGCTCCGAGCCAGACAAAACACAGTTAGCTCTCCATGATCAAAACGATGGTTCAGAAGGGGAAAAAAAAAACATAAAGCAAAACAAAAAAGGTTAAACAAATGCGGGCTAGTGAATGATTATTAAGCTACAACTGTAGCCAAATGTTAACACAACAAAAAAACCGGCGCATCAATGCGCAATATGTTCTGCTATTGCATTGAGCCTTATTGATCTGCCCATCCAAAGAACATCAGCTTTATGTTACTGGGACACAGCAAGAGGAATAATATAGATGCTCTCCCTGACCCGTTGATGCATTTTCAGTAGTTTGCAGCTGAGGAGATCAGGGAGTGGATCGGCTGGTGCCCATTAGAGATATGGAGCAGGAGGGAGCTGTCAATTAGTGACTGTCGAAGGTGTTCTCCCCGTGTGGTTTCTCGGGAAAGAGGCGAGACAACGGCTGGCATTTCACAGCCAAGCACACTTCTGCATTGCTTTCAAAGGATCGCTCGCATGAGAATTGGAAAGGATGAATTAAAATGTGTATGGGGAGGAACTGTTGCTGTTTGCTCAGACAAGAGGGAGGCGAAGCATGTTGTGATTAAGACGAATGCGCTGGATGGAGCAGGCCAAAGTGAAGAGCTCGGTCTCTACTTTGAGCCATCAGAGGGGCAGGAGAGTGGACACGGAGGCTGATTTCTCTTGTTATCCTTCCTTCAGTGAATTCACAGAATCATAGAATCACAGAGCTGGAAGGGGCCATACAGGCAATCTAATCCAACCCCCTGCTCAATTCAGGATCAGCCTAGAACATCCCTGACAAGGGTTTGTCCAGCTGCTTCTTAAGGACTGCCAGAGAGGGGGAGCTCACCACCTCTGGAGGCAGCTGATTCTACTGTTGCACAACTCTTACTGACAACAAGTTTTTCCTAAGATCCAGCTGGGACCTTCTCGCCCTTAATTTAAACCCATGATTGTGGGCCCTCTCCTCTGCTGCCAACAGGAACAGCTCCCTGCCCTCCTCTAAGTGACAGCCCCTCAAAGACTTCAAGAGAGCAATCTTGCCCCCCCTCAACCTCCTCCTCTACAGATGGAACATTCCCAGGTCCCTCAGCCTTTCCTCATAGGGCTTCATCTCCAGGCCCCCAATCATCCCCATTGCTCTCCTCTGCACCCGCTCCATTCTGTCCACATCCTTTCTGATGGCCTATGTGGTTCTCCTTTCTTCATGTTATCCTCATAACAACCCTATAAGGTAGGTTAGGTTGTATGATTGTGACTGGTCTAAGGCCAACCCACAAACTTCATAGGGCCTAAGTACACTTGACTCCACTGATGGGTTTGCCCAGCATTTACAGCAGTCTAGAGGGGAAGGGCCACTTAATGTGTGGAAGTGAGCACAGTGGTCAAACAACATTCATGGGGGGAGCATCGTCAAGTCACAGCTGACTTATGGTGGCCCCATAGGGTTTTCAAGGCAAGAGATGAACAGAGGTGGTTTGCCATTGTCTGCCTCTGCATAGCATAAGAACATCAGAAGAGCCCTGCTGGATCAGACCAGTGGTCCATCTAACCCAGCATCCTGCCTCACACAGTGGCCAACCAGTTCCTCTGGAGGTCCAGCAACAGGGCATAGAGGCCGAGGCCTCCATAAGACCATAAGAAGAGCCCTGCTGTTTCACTCAGTGCCAACCAGTTCCTCTGGAGAGCCAACGACAGGAGGCTGAGGCCTCCATAAGACCATAAGAAGAGCCCTGCTGGATCACACCAGTGGTCCATCTAGTCCAGCATCCTATTTCACTCAATGGCCAACCAGTTCCTCTGGAGGACCAACAACAAGGCATAGAGGATGAGGCCTTCCACTGATATTGCCTCCTGGCTCTGGGATTCAGAGGCTTAGTGCCTCTGCATGTGGAGGTTCCCCTTAGTCACCATGGCTAGTAGTCATTGATAGACTCCTCCTCCATGGATCTATCTCATCCCCATATAAAGCTGTTGCTTCCTGTGACTATCACTCCATCCTCCAGCTGTGAATTCCACATTTTAATCACCCTCTGTGCAAAGAAGAGTTTCCTTTTGTCTGTACTAGCTACCTAGACTTCCTTGGTGGTCTCCCATCCAAGGATGTACCAGGACAGACAGTGCTTAGCTTCCCAGTTCTGATGAGATTGGGCTAGCCTGGGCCAACCAGGTCAGGGCAAAATAACATCACCTGTTCAATAACCTCCCCTGAAACCTCTCTTATAGGGACAGGACTTCATTTTTCCCTCCAGCCTGCTGGGAACCATAGTCTACCTGGATGCTATCCTGGATCTTGTCAAGCTATCATGTACTGAGAATTCCCTGCTCAAGTCTGGGGCAGTGATGTTCTGTATTCTTGGTACTTGGGGGGCAACAGTGGGAGGTCTTCTGGAGTTCTGGTCCCACAGGTGGACCTCCTGGTGGCCCCTGGGTTCTGGCCACTGAGTGACACAGAGGGCGCTTTCACATGTGCTAAATAATGCAGTTTTGGAAAGTATTGGAGTCGGAAGGTGAGTGGTAGTGATTTCATGGTAAAACTCTTTATTGAGGGTCAGATGGGACATGGGGAACCCCGGGCTCAGAGCCCTCTTTTATGCCGGCCGGAGACAATGCCCCAACCTCGCCTCCAGGTCCTGATAGGACCTTAAGTCCATGGTTGTAGTTCATAGGTCCCCCAGTGGGAGACCTAGGCTCACAATTGGTGGTCACTTAGGATCCAACTGGCTATTGTTCTACCTAGCTGAAGCTCAGGTAGATTCTGACCATGTGCGCTGACTGCGTGGCGGTCGCCATTACAGGAGACCATGCGGTCATGGTCTTAGTACACAACAAGTTTCAATCCACTTCTATGACCGTTTGCAAGTGGATATTGCCATTCCAAACCATAAAATCCAGTTGCAGTGCATTGAAAGTGTGTTATTTAGTGTATATTAAAGTACCCAGAGTGTTGGACTGGATGGGCCACTGCCTTGATCCAACATGTCTTCGCTTATGTTCTTATGTGAAGTAGTGAGCTCTGTCTTCTTGGTGCTTTGGGGGGGGGGGCAACAGTGGGAGGGCTTCTGGAGTTCTGGCCCTGCTGCTGGATCTCCTGAGGGCACTTGGGTTTTGGCCCCTGTGTGACACAGAGTGTTGGACTGGATGAGCCACTGGCCTGATCCAACATTGGCTTCTCTTGTGGTCTTATAAGTTGACTTCTGCATCTGAAGGCTTCCATTTGCGCAGCCTGAACTGTTGCTGCAATTCAGTTTTGCTGAATATTTTTGAAATCACTTGGCATCTTTCCCCACCTTTTGGAAATATGAATCCATTCTCTTTATTCACTCTCTCCGTGAAGTCTATAATCATAATCACCATATTAATCATTTATATAGCACTATTAATATGCAACACACAGTGCAGGATTCATCTCATGTTTGGGAACAGGTCTGACCTGCATCCTAATTTTTCCATATATGGGGAGTGGAGGTGCATAGAGCCCGAGGCCTTCTTCTGCCATTGCCTCCTGGCTCTGGGATTCAGAGGTTTAGTGCCTCTGAATGTGGAGGTTCCCCTCAGTCACCATGGCCAACAGGCACTGATAGACCTCTCCTCCATGAATCTATCTAATCCCCCTTTCAAGCTGTTTATTCCTGTGGCCATCACTACTTCCTCTGGCAGTGACTCCCACATTTTAGTCACTCTTTGTGTAAAGGAGTATTTCCTTTTGTGCATCCTGAACCTTCTGCCCATCAGCTTCATCGGCTGTCTTCCAGTATTTTGGGCAAGAGACGAAAAGTTTTTTTGTCAGCTCTCTCCACCCCATGCATTCTTCTTCTTCTTCTTCTTTGTATTATTGTTGTTGTTGTTGTTGTTGTTTTTGTTGTTGTTTCAATTTATACTCCGCCCTCTCCACGAACCGGCTCAGGACGGCTTACATTATTGGTATAAATACCATTAAAATAGTAAAACACATAAAATGGATACAATTCAGTACATTAAAATCATAAAACCATAAGGCGCTGCTGCTGTTGATATCCCTTGAGATGGGGTGAGGTTCCGTAAGATGTTATTCTGTAACCATGGCAGACAAGAAGTTACCAGCTCATTGGTCTTCCGGAATCCTAACTGGATAAAGCCACTGTCGAGGTTAAGGGCCAGGGCTTGTTGTTGATAATAGTAGGGCGGCTCCTAGTTGAAAGCCTGGTGGAAGAGCTCTGTCTTGCAGGCCCTGCGGAACTCAGGGCAGCAGACATGGTCCTCCGTCAGGCTAACAGACAATGACTGGCCAAAGGTCATGCGGTAGGTGTCTTGGTGGGGGGGGATTCGAATCCGGGTCTCGTAGATCCTAGTCCCACACTTCAGTCTCTACACAGGCTCACAGAGCAGCTGAAAGATTGAAATATGAACCAGGAATTCCACACTTTAAAGCTCACCTCGTCTCACTGGGTGTGCCCACGAGGTGGCCTTAGCAAACCATCTATATATCTAATAGCCAACTGGCCCCCTGAGTGCAAATATCTAAATCTGCGGGGTGGGGGGCACTTGGGGGGCAGGGAGATTTTCTGCACATGTGGGGGACTCCCCACATGTGCAGAAAAATCCTAAAAGTTAAAAAAAAAACTTTGGGGGGAATATTTAACTCCCCCCCCCCAAAAAGTAAAAGTGTTCCCTGCGCATGCACAGAGAACGCTTTGGCTGCTGTTGGGGAGGGGGTGGGAGGCGGCTCAGTGGACCTTGGGCCTCGCCGCCACTGCCAGTTGAATGGGGGAGGGGTGGGAGACAGCTCGGCAGGCCTTGGGCCTCACTGCTGCCACCAGTTGAATGGGGGAGGGGGTGGGAGACAGCTCGGCAGGCCTTGGGCCTCACTGCTGCCACCAGTTGAATGGGGGAGGGGTGGGAGACGGCTCAGCAGGCCTTGGGCCTCGCTGCTGCCACCAGTTGAATGGGGGAGGGGGTGGGAGACGGCTCGGCAGGCCTTGGGCCTCGCCGCCACTGCCAGTTGAATGGGGGAGGGGGTGGGAGATGGCTTGGCGGGCTGGCGGCTCGCCGTTGCTGGGGGGGGGAAGAGGAGGGAGAAGGCTTATCTGGTGCCACTTCCTCCTCCTGTGGAGGTCCTCCTGCTTCTGCAGGCAGGGAGCTGTGGGGAATACTCCTCCCACCCCCCGTGAGTATCACGGGTCCCACGTCTAGTTCTCTCTCAACATTAGTTGCCCTGACCTGCAATACAGGCATTAGAACACTACCTGCCTTCTACTGAATCAGAGCATCATTCCATCAGGGTCAGTACTGTCTACTCAGACTGCAGGGTCTCAGGCGGAGATCTTCCTCAGGCGGAGATCTTCCTCAGGCGGAGATCTTCCTAGGGTTGCCAGGTTGCCCTAGGGTTGCCCTTTAGCCAGCAGGGGACTCCCGGGTCCTTCCTGGGATCTTCTGCCACATGCGCTTTTTTTTTGCCTTCAAAACCATAGAGTTTCCCCAAAAAACTAGAGCATTTCCCTCCAATGTCAACAACGTGGTGACATCATTGTGACAGGGGATGCCACAGGGTGAGGTGCCCATTTGGGGGTGGGGCTTCCCCTGCCAGCCAGCTGGCCAGCGGTGGGCTGGAGCCCCAGAATTCAGAGGAAACCCTGCCCAGGCAGGGGATCTGGCAAACCTAGATCTTTCACATCACTCACCGCCTCATCGTTTTTACTGGAGACACCAGGGATTGAACCTTGGAGCGCCTGCATGCCCAGCAGATGCTTTGCCGCTGAACCACGGCCACCTCTGTCCGACCAGCATCCTGTTGGATTCAGGGAACTGAGTTTTAATCCATTAACTAATTCACTGATGATCAATCACATTTTTCAAAGGATCATTTAGTTCTTCCAAGGATGCTCAGGACAGTTTACAGGGTTCTCCCTTCTTGTCCTTTATCCTAGTAGCAGCCTGGTCAGGAAGGCTAAGGGAATGACTGGCCGAGGGTCACTGATAGTAGTAGTAGCTGTTGTAGTAGTAGAAGAAGAAAAACAAAAAGGAGAAGAGGAGGAGGAGGAGGAGGAGGTTGGATTTATACCCTGCCCTTCCCTACTCAAGGGAGTCTCAGAGCAGCTTACAAACTCCTTTCCCTCCCCCTCCCCACAACAGACATCCTGTGAGGTAGGTGGGGCTGAGAGAGCTCTTTCGAGGATTGCTCGTGAGAGAACAGCTCTGAGAGAACTTGTGACTGACCCAAGGTCACCCCAGCAGCTGCCTGTGGAGGAGTGGGGAATCCAACCCGGTTCTCCCAGATTAGAGTCTGCGCTTCTAACCCTTACACCAAACTGGCTTTCAATTAAGAACAGTTACCCCCTTTCCAAGACAATTGACTTTGATGGGTTTAGAAGGGCCCTATGTTTAGGACTGCACTGGCCGTTAACTTTATGGCTTTGGAGGATTTGATCCCGGATTATTCAGATCCAACGCTCTGGCTGCTCCGTCCCATTGGCTTTAAAGTAAATATGCCTACATTGATTTTTGTTTTTGTTTTTTAAAAAAAAAATTCTATATGAGGAATGGGTTAATCGGATTGACTGAATATGAAGAGGGACAACTCTAATGCAAATCAAAAACCGGTGCTTTCCGTTTCCTCGTAGGAACCTCCCTCTATGCCTTGGAGTCCGGCCTTTCTCGCACCTCCCCCAGTCTGTCCTGCTGTGTGTGTACAAAGCCAGACGGCTTCTGATGCAGTGGAAAGCCCTGGACAGATGCATCATACAAGCTCCATCTAGTGTACATTTTAGATGCGCCAGTGGTTCGTGAACGATACACAGAAGCAGTGAAGACTTGCCAGGATGTAACCGAAGAGCATCTGTCTTAATGCCTAGGGCTCAGCCACGGAAAATATGACGGGGAAATTGCATTTGTTGATGTATCCTCTCTCTCTTTAAGGACTCCTTCCCACAACTGGCAATACTGTTGTGAAAAGAAACAGGCTGGAATATGGAAAATAAGCATAGATCGTTCAATTGAGCTTCCAAAGGTTTCAGCGTATTTTGGGGCCTTGCAAACTCCTGTTTCTGCCTGTACAGGAGTGAAGGAGTTATGCCACAGACTAGGGACGCCCAAGTTCAAATCTCCTGTTTGAGAACCAGTTTGGTGTAGTGGTTAAGAGCGTGGACTCTAATCTGGGAGAAGTGGGTTTGAGTCCCCACTCCTCCACATGCAGCCAGCCGGGTGACCTTGGGTCAGTCACAAGTTCTCTCAGAGCTGTTCTCTCAAAGGCACTCCCCAGGAGAGCTCTCTCAGGCCCACCTACCTCACAAACTATCTGCTGAGTAGAAGGGAAGGGGAAGGAGATTGTATGCCACGCCGAGACTCCTTCAGGTAGTGAAGGGCGGGGTATAAACCCAATCTCTTCTCTTCTTCATCATCATCATTCAGCTTCTGGATTTTCTTATATGGACTAGCAAATCCAGGAGCTGACTGATGCCAATGATGAATCCATGGGTGAATCCAGACCAATGCTCTCTCTAAGCCGTGGAGTCTTGTGAGCAAAAATCCTACTCTGTGAGCTACTGGCATTGCAGTTGTGAGCGAGTGGTTTGGCTTCTGCATAAACTCGTCTGCTCTGGAGCCATCCTTCCTGAGCCAAGACAAACATGTGTGAGCTGGAGCCTAAAAAAAACGGTGAGCTAGCTCACACTAACTCAGCTTAGAGGGAACACTGACCCAGACGTAGGGTCATTTTACACCTCCCCTCTAAAGTAGTTTGACTGCTGTCTTTTCCTGTGCTGATTTCACAGTGGTGTGAAATTTCACTCCAGGGGGTCTAAGTGCAGTAATCGACAGCAATTGTTTAAAGCAGAGTAAAGCCGGTTGAATACTAGCTTGACCACAGGAGGGCAATTAGTAGATGTGGACATTTCAGTGGCAACACGGTTTCACACCGCACAGAGGTGTGGGCAGGTTTTTTTGGAACTAGAATGATTCCAGCGGGAAAGTCAGATGTAAAAACAGCCTTAGTCCGACACAGTCGCTCTCTGCTCCTTCCATCTTCCTTGAGACAAACCTTACTAAAAACACCAGTCCTTTCTTGGAGCAGTGAGTAACCCTGACCAAAAAAAAAAAGCCAGCCAGCCAAACAATTTAAGGGTGATCATCCAGACCGGGGACTCCTTCCTTATCAGTAAGTCCCTTATTCGGGGAGCTCAGCCCCCACTTCTGTGCAAGGTGAGGGGGGGGGAAATAATGGGGAAGGTTGATATCAGGATGAGATTCTTAGCTTTGTACTAAGGGCTCCTGGGTTTCTAAGCAGCAGATTATCCAGAGTCCAGGCAGGAAAGCAGCAGCACCCTCCCGCCACCGAAAAAGCAGTGAGTTTGGTTGCTAGGAGACCATCCATACACTTCAACTAAGCCTCAAATGAGCTTACAGCTTTGGGAAAGCATTTTTTTTTTTAGGGGGGTGGGCTAAATCCTCCTCCCCTTCCCAGTTGTAAATAATGATCCCGATAGCTTTTATCACCTCGGAAATCCTTCAACAAAAGAGATGGCCCCCTCTCCATCGTCCTGGACCGGTCGAGGCATCCATTTCCCTCATCCGTTTTCAAAAATTTACAGCAGGCCAAAGCCCTTCTCGTAGACCTGGAAATACTTTAACGACTGTCAGTCTGACAAGTGAAAGAAGCATATGATTAATGAATCGGTGCTTGGGGGGCAAGCGCGGGAGGGCTTCTGGAGTTCTGACTCCGCTGGTGGACCGCCTGATGGCACCTGGGTTTTGGCAACTGGGTGACACAAGAGTGTTGGACTACAGGGGCCGTTGGGCTGATTCAACATTGCTTCCCTTTTGTTCTTCAGAACATAAGCAGAGCCCAACTGGATCAGACCAGAGGTCCATCTAGTCCAGCATCCTGTCTCACACAGTTGCCAACCAGTTCATCTGGAGGGCCAGCAATAGGACGTAGAGGCTGAGGCCTTCATAAGAACATAAGAAGAGCCTGGCTGGATCAGATCAGTGGTCCATCGAGTCCAAAATCCAGGTGCTGTCACAAGGTCCACCAGCAGGGCCAGAAATCCAGAAGCCCTCCCACTGTGGCCCCACAAGGACCAAGAATACAGAGCATCACTGCCCCAGACATGAGGACATAAGAGAAGCCATGATGGATCAGGCCAGTGGCCCATCCAACCCAACTTTCTGTATCACACAGTGGCCAAAACCCAGGTGTCATCAAGAAGTCCACCAGTGGGGCCAGAAGTCCAGAAGCCCTCCCACTCTTGTTCCCCCCCCCCCAAGCACATTGGTTCCCCAATGTAGAGAGAAGGAGGAGGCGATTGGATTTATACCCTGCCCTTCACTCGGAGTTTCAGAGTGGCTTACAAACTCCTTTCCCTTCCCCTCCCCACAACAGACACTCTTTGAGGATGGTGGGGCTGAGAGACCTCTTTCTAGGACTGCTCTTTCAAGAACAGCTCTGACAGAACTATGGCTTGCCCAAGGTCATCCAGCAGGTACAACTGGAGGAGTGGGGAATCAAACCTGGTTCTCTCAGATTCGAGTCCGTGCATTTAACCACTATATCAAACAGGTTTCTGATTGGCCACTGGAGTTTTTTTTTTTTTTTGTAAAGAAATTTTTATTTTTCAAAAAAAAACCCATCAAAAATAATACATTTACCTTATACAAATCCCTTTTTCCATATTATATAACATTTTGTTCTATTTGTACATTCTATTTTTATCTTGTTTTGGTGGTTTCCCACCACCTCTGAAGCATAACACATTTTCCATTTTATTCAAAATAGTAATACTATATCTATGTTTCATTTCTGGTAACGGTTATATATCTTTAAAATACTTATACACCAATTCTTATTTTCTATATTCTTATATATTTCTAAATAAAAACAGCTTCATTGTCTAATTTTAACTAAAACCTTCATATAATATATTTCTATTCCTTTATGCTATTATAACCATGTATAAATGTAGTTTTTCATATCCCAGTATTTTTCAACATATTCTTTCAAATCTTTCCAGTCTTCTAGAAAGGTCTCTGAGTAGAGATTATTCAATTTTCTAGTCCATTTATCCATTTCAGCCATATATAACAGTTTTTTCAACCATTCCCACACCTCTGGTATTTTTTCATTTTTCCAATTTTGTGCATACACCATTCTTGCTGTTGTAATCATATACCATATTATTGTCCTTTTCTTTACATTTATCTCTTCTAGTTTAAGTCCTAGCAATAACATTTCAGGCAACTTCTTAAATGTACATTTCAAGATTTTTTCCATTTCTGCATGTATTTTGGACCAATAAATCTTTGCTTTATCACAAGTCCACCACATATGATAAAAAGAACCTTCTTTCTTTTTACACTTCCAAAATTTGTTAGACATATTCTGACCAATATTTGCAATTTTTTTGGTGTCATATACCATCTATACATCATTTTAAAACAATTTTCTTTTAAGTTATAACACGTAGATATACTCATAGCATTTTTCCATAAAAATTCCCAAGATTCCATTTCAATGTCTTTGTTAAAGTTTATCGCCCATTTTACCATTTGTTCTTTTACCATTTCATCTGCATTAAACCATTTTAGCAAGACTTTATACATTTTAGAAATCATTTTTTTTCCGCCTTCCTCCCAAACTTGTTCTATTTCATTATTTTTTCCCCTGAAACCGTGTTTTTTATCTCTTCTATACAAATCATATATTTGTCTATATCTTAACCAACCATAATCAAAGTCAATCTGATGCTGCTCCTTCAGTTTGAAATCTTTACCATGTCTTATTAATAAGTCTCTATACTTCAGCCAATCTTGTCCTTTATATCTTGATGTTGGATGTAAGACTTCTGCGGGTACAATCCACATGGGTATCTCTTCTGAAAAAAAGTTTTTATATCTTGTCCACGTATCCATTAGTGTTCTTCTCAAATAGTGATGTTTAAACATATTGTCCATTTTTGTTTTGCCATAATACAAATATGCATGCCACCCAAATCTACAATCATGACCTTCCAGGGACAATAACATTCTATCTTGTAACATAGTCCATGTCCCTACCCAGGTCAAACATATTGCATCATGGTATAACCTTAGATTTGGTAGTTGAAACCCTCCTCTTTCTTTGGCACCACTGGAGTTTTAATTGCCTGTGCAATTAAAAAAAATGCATTGCTTCACTGGCAGTTGCTGCCACAGCACAAGAATCAAGAATATTCACAGTGTGACTGACCACAAGCTGTCTGGCAGCCATTTTGAGGTTAGCTCTACTTCCTCTGGCAGCCATTGTGCGGCAGCCATTTTATATGCTGAGCCCACCATGCTGTTTCAGAATTCCTAAAGTTCCTGCAGGCTCAAAAAGGTGTAGGACTCCTGCTGTAGGTGGTATACCCCAGCAGTTTGACAGCAGAAACCTGGTTGGGTACCCTATCCCCAGGTTGCCAACCTCCAGGTGGTGGTTGGAGATCCCTTGCTATTACAATTGATCTCCAGGTGACAGAGATCAGATCCCCAGAGAAAGGGGCCACTTTGGAAGTTGGACTCTATGATCTTATGCTCCAAACCCTGCCCTCCTCAGCCATGTTCCCTCTCAGCTGAGTTAGTGTGAGCTAGCTCAGTTTTTCAGCCTCTGGCTCACACATTTTTTCCTCAGCTCAGGAAGGATGGCTCCGACGCCGACTAATTTAGGAAGTAGCCAAATCGCTCCCTCACAGCTTTAATGCCAGTGGCTCACAAAGTAGAATTTTTGCTCACAAGACTCCACTGCTTAGAGGGAGCATCGCTCCTCAGGCTTCACCTCCCAAATCTCCAGGTGTCTCCCAACCTGGAGCTGGCAACCCTACCCACGCCCGTAGCTACATTGGAGCCTTTGGGGGCCTGCCCCCCTGACTTACCACCAACCCCCCCAATTTCCCACCCAGCCCAGGCCCCCAACTTCCAATTTTTAATTTTATTTATTGCACTCATCGCCACCACCGGCAAGCCCTCCGATCCCACGGCACTGCTCTATCTTGTTTTTGTGTGTGTGTGGCCAGCAAGGCGAGCCCTGCCCTGTTATGTCCACTGACAGCCGCAAGGCGGCAGCGGCATATAGGCCACCAATAAGATCTCTGGCAGGAAATCCAGGCCTGCGGATAGGGCAGGGCGAAGTCGAGGCTACTGTATATAGTTGGCCCCTCGCAGCCAGGGCGCCATTATTCTTTGTGTACCAATAAACTAGTGATAGCTACGTCGTTGTCTGTCTCCTCTATGCCGTGAACCCAGTACACAAAAGTGGCGACGAGGATGGGATCCCGCTGAGCGAGCCTGTGGCGGCTGTGGAGGAAGCGGATGTCCGCTCTCTTGCCTCTCTTCAGCTGGCCAGTCAAGCCCCTTGGGTTGGATTATCCCACACTTCTGCTCTGCTCTCTCTCTCTCATCGCTCACTGGTCAGCAAGGCAAGCCTCGACTGCCTTCATCCCTCCTATTCCCAGGCGGGCAAAGCAAGTGCTGCACTGCCCAATCCCTCCCTCGGCTTCGGAGCCCATGATTTTGCTTCCATTCCTCTTTTCCCCCCCTCCCCTTTTTATTTTCAGAGCTCAGGGCTGCCTCCCACCTTTGAATGGCGAGGATTCCTTCCCCCCCCTTTCCTTTTTATCTGCAGGGTTCAGCTCTGCCTCCCACCTTTGAATAATTAAATTACTTACATTCAGGGGTCATTTCATAGAAAAAGAGGTGCAGGAGCTCATTAGCATAACTCATTTACATGACTCATTTGCATATGCCACACCCCCTAACATACTGGAAGTGTGTCAGAATGCAACACCCACCCCTCAGGCTCCACTCCACAGGGGAGTGAAACTGACCTGCTCTTCCTCCGTTCCCTTCCCCATCCAATACTTTGTGCAATAAAAATAAGCGTAAAGAACACACCCTCATTCTCTTCCTGCTCCCTTGAAACCACCAGGTTTCAAGTAGACTTGAGATAGCCAGGACATGTGCACCACCCATCCCTTTCCCTTCCCCTCCCCACAACAAGACACCCTGTGAGGTAGGTGGGGCTGAGAGAGGTCTTTTGAGAACTGCTCATGAGAGAACAGCTCTGAGAGAACTTGTGACTGGCCCAAAGTCACACCAGCAGCTGCATGTGGAGGAGTGGGGGATCAAACCCAGTTCTCCCAGATTAGAGTCCAATTCCTGACCACTACACCAAACTGATGGGATGGAAGCCGCTGAAGGGTTGGGGAAATTTCTCCAGTACTTATGTGCCATGTGCCCAGATAAAAAATGGTATACTTAGAAAATTTATATGCCACCTTGAGCAAGTCTCTGGAAAAGCAGCACATAGTCATAAAAGGAACAATGATAAAATTATCAATATTAAAACAAAACATTAAAAACAATAAAGACCCTAGCAGGGCTTTCCCCGGGGCACTGCGCTTCTGCACTGCTCGGGGAAGCTGAGGAGGGGGCGGGGCTTGGTCATGCTCCTGGGCTCCTCACTCCCTGGGCTCCTCACTCCCGGAGCTGTGCTCCTGTGCGCTCCTGCTCCAATGGACCCCTGCTTACATTAGCCAGTGTCAAGTGCTCCTCACCGAGAAATTTAAATGCCCCCCAATTTGGGAATTCCTGGCTATGGGCCTGACCCTACCTATCCCTAACTTTCAACCAAAAAGGAAACGTCACAAATTTCACCTCAGTGAATCATAGAATCGTAGAATTGGAAGGGACGCACAACGCACAGAATTCAGAAATACCTCTCCACACACACAACCCCAATGACCCGTGTTCTGTGCCCAGAAGATGACAAAAAAACCTTCCAGGATCTCTGGCCAAACTGGCCTGGTGAAAAATGGTTTCCTGACCCCAAAGTGGCGATTTCCCTGGGCGTGTAAGAAAGGGCCATGAGGACTAAGCCCTGATGCAGCCAATGCTCCCTCTAAGCTGTAGAGTCTTGTGAGCAACAGTTCTACCTTGTGAGCTCCTGGCATTAAAGTTGTGAGCAAGCGATTTGGCTGCTGCATAAATGAGTCTGCTCTGGAGCGCTCCTTCCCGACCTAAGACAAAAATATGTGCGCTGGAGGCTAAAAAACTGTGAACTAGCTCTCACTAACTCAGCTTAGAGGGAACACTGGATGCAGCCTTTCCTGCCCTCCCTCTCCTGAGCTGCTTAAGTTCAGAGAATCGGCATGGCTGTCAGATGGCCACCTAGCCTCTGTTTGAAAACCTCCAAAGAAGGAGAGCCCACCACCTCCCCGAGGAAACCTCAAATGTGAACTGACAGCCAACCGTCTCCTCCAGCTTGTCCATGGCCACCAGTGGCCTATTTCATGAACCCCTGCCAGGGGGAGTTAAGATAGCCAGCTGGCTAGGTTTTTTTAAAAAACCATCTTGTCACTTTAACTGAGGTTTAATCCGCGGAAATGCAAGCCGAAGCATTTCGTGACACGGAGCTAAACGACGCTGACTGGTAATTGGAGCGGATCAAAGGGAAACAGCTGAAGTTGGGTTGTTAAGTGACCGCTGGAAGAGGCGGGGCTGGGAACTTCTGGCTTCCCATTGGTGCAGACAGCATCCCCAGGGCAACGATATCACATCTGACCAGGGGTCATTTTGTAGAAAAAGAGGTGCAGGAGCTCATTAGCATAACTCATTAGCATAACTCATTTGCATATGCTACACTACCTGACATCACCAGAAGTATGTCAGAAGGGGGGGGAGGGAGGGAGGGAGGGAGGGAGGGAGGGAGGGAGAGAAAGAGAGAAGAGAGAGAGAGAGAGAGAGAGAGAGAGAGAGAGAGAGAAAGAAAGAAAGAAAGAAAGAAAGAAAGAAAGAAAGAAAGAAAGAAAGAAAGAAAGAAAGAAAG
Source organism: Lepidodactylus listeri (assembly GCA_029233225.1). Classification (NCBI taxonomy): domain Eukaryota; kingdom Metazoa; phylum Chordata; class Lepidosauria; order Squamata; family Gekkonidae; genus Lepidodactylus; species Lepidodactylus listeri. Next base: position 10,455,370 of record JARCFY010000004.1, read on the forward strand.
AAAGAAAGAAAGAAAGAAAGAAAGAAAGAAAGAGCTGGCAGAGAGGGGACAGCTACTAATCCAAGCCTCAGAAATACCACTATTCTGGGAGGATAACTTCAGTGGTGGCTGAAGCCTTCAGAAGGCTGGTCGGAGGAACAAGGACCTTTCCAGGGGAGGACTTCCGGAAGACACGTGCATAATGGCGGATGCATTTCTCTGCTTCTGAGGGAGATGCGATCCACTCTCGGCGGGGTAGAAGGGGTTTCGGACTGGCTCCGAACCCCCAGAGACCCTAGCAAAGGGGCTCTGCCTGGGGTGGCTTGAAGGGAGCCTCTCTTTGCGGTGGCGATCGCGGGATTGAGGTGCCCTTTCTCACCCCCGTAGGTTCCCCCCATCGCAGAAGCCTCCGGGCTTATAAGCGCAACCGTGAAGCAGCAGAGAATGCTAATCGGAAAAGCAATGGATCTTCCTGATACGCACTGGGGAAATCGTGAGTCTCAAGCAAAGACTGTGAATTAAAGCGGTTGGGATAGGGCGGGTAGATCGTCTCCCCCCCCCCCATAAACGGAGCTTACACTGCGAGACTTTCCCACGGCGTTGCTGCAGTCTGGGAAGCTCTTTTGAAGTGCTGGAGGGCTGGATCGCATGCACGAAGAAATGATCTTTTAAACGACATTAGTGCGGCTAAGCAAATCTCTTCCTCGAATCTTCTTATCTAACTATAAACAAAAGCGAAACAGCAACAATGATGGGGAGACCAAAACCCTCCCCTAAGCCAGGAAGCGAAGTTCCGAGTTCAAAGGGTGATACCACAGAGATGAGCTCAATGCTTTCAGCCATGCTGCGACCCCTGGTGGATCAGATGACTGCTCTCAATGCTAAGATGGATTCAATGCAGAAAGAAATGAAAGAGTCAGGTAAACGAACTGAGAAGCTGCAACAGGATCTCTTGGAAGTAAAAGCAACAACAAGTAAGCATGACTCTAGACTTCAAAAAACTGAGAAAGACAAGGCCTTCCAGAGTGACAATGTTTTAAAACTTCAGATGGAAAGATCAAACTTCTTCCTGAGACTACAGAATGTTCCTGAGAAAAAAGGGGAGGATCTTAAAAAACTGCTAAGTGAGGCATTAGCACCACTGGCAGGTATGGAAGCGGAACAAATATTAAGCAATACGGATTTGGTCTACAGGACCTATCCAGAATTTGTAAAGAAGAAAAACCTGCCAGGTGAGATCATGATAAGATTCTCCAAAAGATCAACAAGGGATGTGGTGTTAAAAGCCACGAATAGAACAACGCTGAAGATCCAGGAAGAGGAAATTAAGGTTTTAAAAGACATTCCACTCGAAATACGGAAAAGAAGGAAAGCCTACAGAAGTCTGACTACATGGTTACAGTCTGAGTCAATTATTTATTGTTGGAATATCCCAGAGGGACTGTCTTTCAGCTATAAAAGCAAGAACTACAAGATTGACTCTATTGAACAAGCAAAGACTTTTCTGGAAAAATGCAAGAAAAAGAACACGGAATGAGGATCAGACGACTCACTGGAGGCGCAGGAGAGTATGTACGGCTTTGACAGCTCAGAAAGTGAAGAAGATGTGTCGGACTCTGAAAAGGGAGCGGCTGCTCCCAAGTCCAGCAAAGAGACTAAAAAGACAAGAAGAGGAACGGAGAAGAAATAATGTTACAACTGTTTGTTTAAATGGTGCACTATGTCAAATTGTAAATGGAGAAATAAGTGTTTTCTTCGTTGTTGTATGTGACAGTCAGTCAGCTTTGTAATTTACAGAAGCAGCAACATAATATTAATTAGTTAAACCAAGAAAGTATATTGTTTTTCAGTTTAACAAAGTAGTTAATTTGATCATTACAAACAGTATTCTCTGTATAGGGTAATGTAGCTTAGCTATTAGCGTTGTAGATTTAGAAATAGTTGAAAAATCAATAAAATTTTATTTTTTTAAAAAAGGACCTTTCCAGGGGACGGGGTCATTTTGCTGCAGCCATGACACAAGCAGGCATTCCCCCACCGGGGGGGGGGGGGCTGGCACCAACTCCCGGAGCTGAGCTCCCCCGCGCTCCTGCTCGAAAGGACCCCTGCATCTGACCCAGAAGAGATGTCATCATGGTGGGCGTGACACTGTACCATTCACCCAAACCTCTGTAGTTTAACCATAGAGTTTGGAGAAAATGCTAGCTCATTTCCTGGCCCCTCAGGTGGATGGCACCTGGGTTTTGGCCACTGTGTGGCACAGAGCGTTGGACTGGATGGGCCACTGGCCTGATCCATCATGGCTTCTCATATGTTCTTAAGAGCAGAGGTGCATGAGTAGCTGTTAGGTGTAAGGTATAGATGGAACACTCTGTCTGGGGGAGTAATGCTCTGTGAGGGCTTCTGGCCCTGCTGGCGGACTTCCTGATGGCACCTGGTTTTTGGCTACTGTGTGATACAGAGTGTTGGACTGGATGGGCCACTGGTCTTCAGGAACAAACCCGTAGCATGTTTGCTACTCTGAAGGATTATTTTCTTTCTCAGAATTATTCAAAAATACAACACAGAGAGGCCTTGGGTTGCCGGGCCCCCCTGGGGAGCTTGGGTGGGGGGAAGACTCCAGTGGGGCACAGTGCCATTGAAAACATCCATTTTCTCCAGAAGAACCAACCTCTGTAGTCCAGAGATGAGCTGTAATTCCAGGGGATCCCAAGATCCCACCTGGAGGCTGGCAACCCAAGTCAGCTGGGCCTCTCATTCTGAGTAAATGCGTAGAAGGACTCTAACCTGATTGCCAGCCTGTAGCAGGAAATCCTCCCTTCCCTTGTTCCGAAAGGGACTTGCAAGTTGGGGCGAATTAGCTGGGAAGAGACAGAGAGCGCGCTCAGCCAAATGTGATTTGAAACATGACTCAGCGTTTCCACATCTGTTTATGCCTCTCTGCATTAGCCGCAGCCTCTTGGGCCAAGATAAGAGCTCTTACTAGAAATGTGACGACCCGGGTCAGCCTGTGTCGAACGCGTCACTCGATTGCTCGCGCCATGTGGTCACCCTTTCCCCCAAACTGTACGGTAAAAAGAACACTGCAGGATTGGGTCTTAACATCAGCAATGCCAATCACACACAAGGGTGTCTCCTCAACAGGGATAGCCCAGAATGCATCTGGACAAAAAATATATCCTTCTGGTGGGACAAGCCACACCTTTGGTTCAGAGAGGAAATGCTGCATCATGAATTTACCAAAAATGTTAAGAATCTCTTTTGATCAAAGGGAACTTTCTCTCCCAGAGAGCCAGTTTGGTATAGTGGTTAAGTGCGCGGACTCTAATCTGGGAGAACCTGGTTTGATTCCCCACTCCTCCACTTGCACCTGGCTGGATGACCTTGGGCAAGCCATAGCTCTATACCAGCTGTTCTCTCAAGGACAGCTTGGGAAAGAGTTCTCTCAGCCCCACCTACCTCACAGGGTGTCTGTTGTGGGGAGGGGAAGGGAAAAGGAGTTTGTAAGCCGCTCTGAGACTCCCTTGGGGAGTGGAGGGCGGGGTATAAATCCAATCTCTTCTTCTTCTTCTTCTTCTTCTTCTTCTTCTTCTTCTTCCCTCTCCCAAAATACTAGAACTTGGGGCACCCAATGAAGCTGAGGAGCATTAGATTCAGAACGGACAAAAGGAGGAAGAAGAAGAAGAGGAGGAGGAGGAGGAGGAAGAGACTGGATTTATACCCCGCCCTTCACTCGGAGTCTCAGAACGGTTTACAATCTCCTTTCCTTCCCCCTCCCCACAACAGAAACCCTGTGAGGTCAGTGGGGCTGAGAGAGCTCTGACAGAAACTGCTCTTTTTCGAGAACAGCTCTGACGGAAATATGGCTTGCCCAAGGGCATCCAGCAGGTGCAAGTGGAGGAGTGGGGAATCAAACCTGGTTGTCCCAGATTAGAGTCTGCGCACTTAACCACTACACCAAACTTCTTCTCAGCCCTTTCCTAAAAAATAATGCCACTCGTACCATGGTCCGGTTTTGTGTAGGGGTTTGGAGCACAGACTCTAATGTGGGAGAACCGGGTTTGAGTCCCCACTCCTCCACCACATGCAGCTGCCGGTGTGAACTTGGGTCAGTCATGGGTCACTCAGAGCTGTTCTCTCAAGAGCAGTCCTCGGAAGAGCTCTCTCAGCCCCGCCTACTTACCAGGGTGGTTGTTGGGGGGTGGTGAAGGGGAAGGAAATTGTGAGCCGCTCTGAGACTCCTTCGGGTAGTGAAGGGCAGGATATAAATCCAGTCTTCTCCTCCTCCCCCTCCCTTCCCTCCTCCTCTTCTTCTCCTCCTCCTCCTTAAGAACATAAGAAAACATAAGAGAAGCCAATGTTGGATCAGACCAGTGGCCCATCCAGTCCAACACGCTCTGTCACACAGTGGCCAAAAACACCAGGTGCCCTCAGAAGGTCCACCAGTGGGGCCAGAACTCCAGAAGCCCTCCCACTCTTGCCCCCCCCGAAGCACCAAGAATACAGAGCATCACTTGCCCCAGACTGAGAGTTCACTCTATACCTCATGGCTAACAGCCACGCATGCACCTCTGCTCCACAGGTTTATCTGATCTGCTCATAAGCAAAGTTGCTAGGATGTGCTCTGTGTTGAGCCTCTGGGACAGAGGAGGATGCAAACCCATCTGCCCTGAAGTCCCAACCAGACCTTCTCCTTTTCCTCCTCCTCCTCCTCTTCTCCTCCTCCTCCTCTTCTCCTTCTCCTCCTCTTCTCCTTTTCCTCCTCCTCCTCTTCTCCTTCTCCTTCTCCTTTTCCTCCTCCTCCTCCTTCTCCTTTTCCTCCTCCTTCTCTTCTCCTTTTCCTCCTCCTTCTCCTTTTCCTCCTCCTCCTCCTTCTCCTTTTCCTCCTCCTTCTCTTCTCCTTCTCCTCCTCCTTCTCCTCCTCCTCCTCCTCCTTTTCCTCCTCCTCCTCCTCCTCTTCTCCTTCTCCTTCTCCTTTCCCTCCTCCTCCTCCTCTCCTTCTCCTCCTCCTCCTTCTCTTCTCCTCCTCCTTCTCCTCTTCTCCTTCTCCTCCTCCTTCTCCTCCTCCTCCTCCTCTTCTCCTCCTCCTCCTTTTCCTTCTCCTCCTCCTCTTCCTCTTCTCCTCCTCCTTCTCCTCCTTTTCCTCCTCCTCCTCCTCCTCCTCTTCTCCTTCTCCTCCTCCTCCTCCTCCTTTTCCTCCTCCTCCACCTTTTCCTCCTCCTCCTCCTCCTTATCCTTCTCCTCCACTCCTCCTCCTCTTCTCCTTCTCCTCCTCCTCCTTCTTTTGAAAAAGTGTGCATGCGCATGAAAGCTCATACCTTGAATAAAACTTTGCTGGTCTTAAAGGTGCCACTGGACTCTAAATTCATTCTACTTCTTTACACAGAAAGTGATTTCATCGTGGAATTCACTGCCGGAGGATGTTGTGATGGCCACAGGTATAGACAGCTTTAAAAGGGGGTTAGCCCAATTCATGGAGGATAAGTCAATCAGTGGTGACCAGAACAAATTTAGAGTCCAGTGGCACTTTTAAGACCGACAAAGGTTTATTCAAGGGATGAGTTTTTGTGTGCACGGACACCTTTTTCAAATACATTGGAATGGAAGGTAGAGTTCAAACTTATAGACAGGGGGTAAACAGCAGATTAACATGTAACTCGATGAAGGTGTTTTAAGATATGCGAAGACAAAATTAAATAACAAGCTAAGATTATAAGGTCAACAGTTGTAAAGGAATAAATATGTCAAAGTAAGACTAGCCATGGTAAACTGAAGAGAACCTCCACATTCAGAGGTAGTAAACCTCTGAAAACCTCAGTCTCTATCAGTGTTCCCTCTAAGCTGAGTTAGTGTGAGCTAGCTCACAGTTTTTTAGCCTCCAACTCACACATTTTTGTCTTAGCTCAGGAAGGATGGCTCCAACTGGGAAATGATAGGCAAATGGATTTTTGAAATCTTTGAGTTTGAAATAAACTTTAAACCTGAGACTTTCTTATTGAATATGTTTCCGGAGAAAACGAACAAATTGGATCAGAAACTGTTGGCCTACATTCTGACAGCAGCGCGAATATTAAGAGCTAAAAACTGGAAAAACTCTGCACTACCGGGCAAAACGGACTTAATATATAAACTTTTAGATTGGGCTGAAATGGATAAGCTGAGCTATTCATGTAATATGGATAACAAAACGGATCCAACGCTTGTATGGTCCAAACTATATCTTAAGTTGTAACGATTTTGAGCTCAGTATACTGAAATTGATGTTACTAATTGGTTAATTTGAAAAGTTAAATAAAATATTCAAAAAAAAAAAAAAAAAGGAAGGATGGTTCCAGAGCAAACTAATTTATGCAGTAGCCAAATCACTTGCTCACAACTTTAATGCCAGTAGCTCACAAAGTTGAATTTTTGCTCACAAGACTCCACAACTTAGAGGGAGCATTAGTCTCTATACCATGTTGTTGGAGAAGAAGAGGAGGAGGAGGAGGAGGAGGAGGAGGAGGAGGAGGAGGAGGCGATTGGATTTATATCCTGCCCTTCCTTTGGAGTCTCAAAGCGGCTTACAAACTCCCAACCCCGACCTGGCAACCCTAATATACCTCCTAATTCAGTTGCAGGATATTCAAAAGCAGGCCGAAATCTCATTCGCAAAAACAAGATGCAGGGGGAAGCAAACTCCCGTAGCCCATACACAGTGCAAGACTCAACGATGCGCATGCCGCCATAGGAATGACATGTTCAGAAGTCACTCTGACTGTCACTAGCCCTACATTCAAACATGCCCTTTGCCTCCTCTTTCCACATTTAAGCCATTCGAATCTCGGGTAAGAGGCAAAGAGGAGGAAAAGACGATTCAGCCCTGCAGTGAGTAAGGTGTTTCTGACAACAGATTGTGCGTTGGCAGCATAATGCATTCTTGGCCCTGCGCGGCTTACAGACACATTAAGATAATGCAGTATCGGGGAACTGCACTCAGAAGCCAGTTAATGCCAGAACTCCTGTGGATTTCTTCCCCCTTTTTCCCTGACCGCTTTCTGCTCAGAAAAGGTTATCTTTTTTTCCCTGAACAATGCATCTCTTCTCTGACAGCTTTATTTTGTTAATGCTTACACTTCACTGCTCCTGGTGAGAATGGATATGTGTATACTCGACTTAACAGCACGTACAGAGGTCCTTCCTAGACTTGAGGCCGGATACCCGAGGAAATTGTACAGGGTGTACAATGGAATGGCTACAGTTCAGTGGCTGCGCATCTGCTTGGCATGCAGACGAGCCCAGAATCAATCCACAGTAACTCCAGGTTTTGTTTTGGGGTTTTTTCGGTTATAAATCTCAGATACTGAGGCTGAGAAAAATTCTAAGACTGAGAGCTAGGCTTGCCAACTCAAGGGTGGGGAATTCCTGGAGATCTGGAGGTAAAGCCTGGAGAAAGTGGGGTTTGGGGAAGGGAAGGGACCTTGTTAGCCGAATTGCTTTAATTTTAAACTTAGCAATTGGCAGAATACCGGGTTCTTGCCAGCTATACCAAGAAGAAGAAGAAGAAGAAGAGATTGGATTTATACCCCGCCCTTCACTCACTTAAGAGTCTCAGAGCGGCTTACAAACTCCTTTTCCCTTCCCCTCCCCACAACAGGCACCCTGTGAGGTAGGTGGGGCTGAGAGAGCTCTTTCCCAAGCTGTCCTTGAGGGAACAGCTGGTCCAGAGCTATGGCTTGCCCAAGGTCATCCAGCCAGGTGCAAGTGGAGGAGTGGGGAATCAAACCCGGTTCTCCCAGATCAGAGTCCGCGCACTTAACCACTACACCAAACTGGCTCCAAGTCCCGCTCCCTCCGGGAGTTCCCAGAAAATAGGCAGTGAGGCTGAGTGGTTTCTTTGAATGGTGTTTACTATAAAATGTTGTTCAAGCATATAAAAACGAAATCACACACACATACACGCAAGATCTAAGAAAATCAGATAGAAAATAGCACTGTTGCATTAGCAGGAGTTTCATTGAGGGGTAATACGTTACCTGTCCTGGAGATGGGTGGTTCCCTTCCACAAGAAGATTGAGGGGAGGTGAAAAGGAAAAATGGGGGACGCGATCTGAACCAGCAGATACACGCCTCGTCCTGGCTGCGCAAACCAGGGATTCAAGATGGAGGTAAGGTGTTGGGTATAGAAAGCTGGACTTGAGAGGTTGGTAAGAAGATAGGGGTCGAGGGTGGCTAGCAATGGGTTTCTGTTGTGCAAGATGTTTTATCAGGTAGCATTGGGGCGGGCTGCACTGACCACATCCCCTTGTCACACCTACTAGTTGGTCCGTCCCTACTAGCCTTACTATTGGTCAGTGTCATGAGGAGGAGGAGGCAGGAAGGAGTGGGCAATATTGCAAATCTAGGTGCTAAGCAGGAACTAACACCTGGGCCATCTGGTAGGTTTCTTGGCGCCAATCCTTGGTCTTGTGATGGCTTCGGCCAGGTCATTCGATGGTTGACGATTAGTTGCTAGGCAACCTAATCTCTTGCAGGAACTTTGGGGGAAGGTGTGAATTGACCAGCGTAAAGGAGACAGAAGGACTCTTTGAAATGGAGTCCTGGTCTCCATGTAGGTGTGAACTCTGAAGGAAGTCTCCCGCTGTGGGCTGGAGCCTCTCACTGCAATAGAGAGTGCATTTGCCCTTTGCAAGATGACAACCCCAAGGTTCAAACTTATGATCTGAACAGTTCATAAGAGCATATAATATGCCTTGCTGGCTTACAACCTCAGCAGGGTACGTTGCCACATACGGGACCACATCCAGCCTGTGCTGAAGGCCTGGCACTGGCTGCCAATAGCATACTGGATTCGTTTCAAGGTGCTGTTTTTGACCTTTAAAGCCTTATATGGTCAGGAGGCTGCCTACTTGAGGGACTGCCTTTCCCCATATGTGCCGGGGAGAGCACTGAGGTCAGGGACAAAACATTGCCTGACTCTCCCTGGTCCAAAGGACACCAGGTTGGTTATCACCAGAGCCAGGGCCTTTTCAGTGGTGGCTCCATACTGGTGGAATGAGCTCCCGGAGGACATCAGGGCCCTGCGGGACCTTTTGCAGTTCCGCAGGGTCTGTGAAATGGAGCTCTTCCACCAGGCTTTTGATTAGGAGCCACCACTGATGAATTGTCCATCAGAACATTGCTTGGCTCCTATAATACACCACTGAATAGTGCCTTCCACTGTTACAGTGGAAGGAGAGCCAGTTTGGTGTAGTGGTTAAGTGCGCAGACTCTAATCTGGGAGAACCGGGTTTGATTCCCCACTCCTCCACTTGCACCTGGCTGGATGACCTTGGGCAAGCCATAGCTGTGTACTAGCTGTTCTCTCAAGGACAGCTTGGGAAAGAGCTCTCTCAGCCCCACCTACCTCACAGGGTATCTGTTGTGGGGAGGGAAGGGAAAAGGAGTTTGTAAGCCGCTCTGAGACTCCAAGTGAGTGAAGGGCGGGATATAAATCCAATCTCTTCTTCTTCTTCTTCTTCTTCTACATTGCATATTGAATGCTGCCATCATTTGTATTGTTTTTATTAGTACTGTATGATCTACATGTTAATTTTATTGTATTTATTGTTTTACCTCTCTTATACTTGTAAGCCACCTTGAGCCAGCTTGTCCAGCAAGGTGGGATAGAAATTGAAATATTAAATAAATAAATAAATAAATAAATAAATAAAAATTAGGGCTGCTAGGCCGAGCCCAGCAACAGGAGGGAGGGCTGAGGGTGGGAACATGGTGGGAGGCGGCATTGCCTGTGTGATGGACATCTGGGGAAAATCTGGAAGTGACATAGGGTAGCTCTAGGAATCACTGGCAACTCTGTGGTAAAATAAGCAGAACCATAGAGTCTCTGCTGAATCCTAGAGCTGCCCTCAGTTCGGGGATTTCCCTGGAAGTTACATTAGGCCATTAATGCTACTGTTTTTGTAGCTGTTGCTGTTGATTTCCAAGCTGCCACTTGAAGCAGCAGCAGAAAACGTGAACTCAGGGTGGGGGATCCCCTACCCCCATCAGGGGCTTGGCAGACAGGCCTACCTTCTAAAGCAGTCATTTTTCCAGGGGAGCTAATATCTGCAGAGCGGTTGTCATTACATCACATTCCCAGGCCCCACCCTCAAGCTTGGCAACCCTAAACACAGTTTCAACAATCCCCTCCTTTTACTAGTGTTCTGCCTTAAGCCTCCTGGCTTGTAAATTTCCACAAAATTTATTCATTCACTTAGTAGCTTCTCCACTTCTTTAGCAGGTTCTGCCACTTCTCCAGGGTTCTCCTTGGGTTGATTTAGAACTACAAGAATACATTAACAAGCAGAGATGTAAGCTCAGAGACATAAAAACAGAGCTCTGAGACTAGGGTTGCCAGACCCTCCTGGTGGAGGCGGGGATCCCCCACCGAAAGGCCCTCCCCCCAAGTTGTGGACCATCAGGCCAGCGGGGGGGGGGGGGTTACTTGGAAAAAGGCTCAGGCCTTGTTGCCAGCATCGCACAGGAAGTGATGTCATCACACAAGCAACACCCAGGTGACCCTCTGGTATTTGGGCAAAACACTCTATGGTAGAAGCCAGTTTTGCCATATAGTTTTTGCCCAAATACCAAAACATCACCTGGACATCGCTGGTGTGATGATGTCATTTCCTGTGTGATGTCGCTGATAAGGCCTGGACATATCTCTTTCTTCACATAAGCCCTCCCCCTTCCCCACTGGTTGTCAGGAGGGACCTGGAAACCCTATCTGAGACATAAAAACAGAATAAAATTGTCCACTGAAACAGGCTCGGACCAGAAGGAGACCATAAAAAAGCTGGACAGATAAAGCCTCTAATTAATTTCTCTGCCCTCTAGAACATATGTGTAGTTAATAAAGCTTTTAAAAATCTTAATCTCTGAGTTTGGTTGAGCGGGATTCTTGGAACAGAGGAGCTCAACCATGAACCTTAACCTGACTGGCCAGGTTGTTTTGTGGAGTTGCCAAGTCCAGGTTGAGAAATTCCTGGAAATTTGGAGGTGAAGCCTGGGGAGGGTGGGGTTTGTGGCGAGGAAAGGCTTCAGTGGAGTATAATATGAACAAGAGAAGAAGAGGAGGAAGAGGAGGAGGAGATTGGATTTATATCCTGCCCTTCACTCAGGGTGTGATCATATGCACAATTAGACCCAGCATAGGTGCGAATGCCGGGCGGATTTAAAGGGAGCAATCAGCAGCAGCAGAGTTAAAAGACACTCGGGAAAATCCGATAGTAAATGGGTTGCGATGGGCCATGGACAGACTTTCCCCTGTCTAATTGCTCCAACGCGCTCTCATGCAGTCAGGATGGTCTGATCTGGCTATCCCGACTCCGTGCCATTGTTTCCCCCACTTCTCAAGTATGCACATCATCCCATCATCACAAACTCCATAGGGAGTGCTCAGTGTGGAGGTGTAATTCATTAATTCCTTGTTTAAGTGCATGGGAAACAAATGGCTAAAAACCCACCCTGACTCACCCACAGTTGTGTCTGATCACGCACTGACGGGCTGTGCCCACAGCTTCAAAGGGAAGTGTGATCTCGCAACTGCAGGTCAAATTCCTCCAAAGGAAATAGCCTTGGTTCCCCCCCCCGCTTTATCTGGTGTGTGTGACCGCAACCTCAGAGTCTCAGAGTGGCTTACAATCCCTTTCCCTTCCCCTCCCCACAACGGACACCCTGTGAGGTAGGTGGGGCTGAGAGAGTTCTCTCAAGGAGAGAGACAGTTTGGTGTAGTGGTTAAGAGTGTAGACTCCAATCTGAGAGAACTGGGTTTGATTCCCCACTTCTCCACATGAAGCTGCTGGTGTGACACTGGGTCAGTCGCAAGTTCTCGCAGAGCTGTTCTCTCAGGAGCAGTTCTCTCAAGAGGTCTCTCATGTAGTGAAGGGCAGGGTATAAATACAGTTTCTTCTTCTTCTTCTTCTTCTTAATAGATGGCTCTTGCTCAGTGCACAAAGGGTGGTTGCATGCAAGCATTTCATAGGTAGTTGCAGTGCCTGGCATCAGGCAGTGCCCCAGGAGAGAAATCAAGAAGAAAAATAAGGCCATCTCTACTCACAGGAATTTCTTACCATAGAGTTCCTAGTGATTCCTAGAGCTACATGGAAGTGACTAAAGGGTAGCTCTAGGAACCTCCAGGAACTCTGTGGTAAGAACTTCCTGTAAGTAGATGAGGCTTTAATTTTCTTTTTAATACCACCATCACATCCAGGGGTAGCAGGCAACGGGATCAGCAGTCCTAGCATGTCATCCAGGGGTAGCAGTTCTAGGAGAGCCAGTCTGGTGTAGTGGTTAAGTGCGCGGATTCTAATCTGGGAGAACCGGGTTTGATTCCCCACTCCTCCACTTGCACCTGGCTGGATGGCCTTGGGCAAGCCATAGCTCTGTACCAGCTGTTCTCTCAAGGACAGTTGTCTCAGAGCTCTTTCAGAGCCAGCACTGTCCGGAGTTCTCACCTACCTCACAGGGTGTCTGTTGTGGGGAGAGGAAGGGAAAGGAGTTTGTAAGCCGCTCTGAGACTCAAAGTGAGTGAAGGGCGGGATATAAATCCAATCTCCTCTTCTTCTTCTTCATGTCATCAAGCTGCATTTATACATGGAGTTTAACTGCTTGCCGGGATGGAGGCTTTCCATATCCTTTAGATCCCTTGCTGCCCTCTTTTCCTTTTCTAGAAGAAGAAGAGAAGAAGAAGAGATTTATATCCTGCCCTTCACTCACTTGGAGTCTCAGAGCGGCTTACAAACTCCTTTCCCTTCCCCTCCCCACAACAGGCACCCTGTGAGGTAGGTGGGGCTGAGAGAGCTCTGAGACAACTGTCCTTGAGGGAACAGCTGGTACAGAGCTATGGCTTGCCCAAGGCCATCCAGCAGGTGCAAGTGGAGGAGTGGGGGAATCAAACTCGGTTCTCCCAGATTAGAGTCCGCGCACTTAACCAACCACACCAAACTGGCTCTCTACTTCAGTAGTAGCTTCTACTGCTGATGCCAGTTCCTACCATGTGTTACTGAGCCTCTGGAATGCTACAGCACTCCTGTTGATAGGCGGGGGCAGCATCAGTGCCGGGCAAAGAGAGCTCTGGAACTCAAGATTTGTCTTTCTGGGAAGCTGCCGAATGGCAGGGCTCTAAGTGTCACACCAATACATCAAGGGACAAGAAGCAAAGCCGTTCATCTTATGCACGAAAGCAAGACAATCTTGCACAGAAGAAAGATGGAGTGTTCGAGTTTGGCTGAGACGGGGGCGGGGGGGGGGGGGGAGGCAGACCTGCAGGCAATTTGGTCCTGCAAAGATCGTGCCGGACTGGAACAGAGGGCCTCCTCGTCTAGGCACACTTTGCCGGGAGCTATGTCCGGCGGCAGAGAGGAGGAGGAGGAAAGGGGTAGCACTGCCCTTCCGTATGCTAGAATGGGTCAATCCCGCAGGAGGATCTGCTACCAGAAGGTTTGGTGGTGGCCACAGGTATAGATGGCTTTAAAAGGGGGGGTGGGCAGATGGATGGAGGAGAGGGCTGTCGGAGGCTAAATGGAACCTCCATGTTCAGAGGCAGACAGTGCCAGGAAGGGAAAGGAGATTGTGAGCCACTCTGAGACTCCCCCGGATAGTGAAGGGTGGGGTATAAATCCAATCTCTGCTTCTTCTTCTTCTTCAGACTTCAGCAAGAACTAGACCGTGGAAGGAAGAGAAACCTGTTCCTTGCCCTCTTCGTCTGCTCAGGTGTCAATCTGCGGACCCCATTCCTATAAGCAATGGGGTGTTTGAGTTTTGTGCCCCTTCTCTCCCTCTGCCCCTTCCCCTCTCTCTCTGTTGTGTACTAGGACCACGATTGCATGGTCTCCCGTAATGGCGACCGCCACGTGGTCAGCGCACATGGTCAGAATCTACCTGAGCTTCAGCCAGGTAGAACAATAGCCAGTTGGATCCTGAGTGACCACCAGTTACGAGCCTAGGTCTCCCGCTGGGGGACCTATGAACTACAACCACGGACTTAAGGTCCTATCAGGACCTGGGGGCGAGGTCAGGGCATTGTCTCCGGCGGGCATAAAAGAGGGCTCTGAGCCCGGGGTTTAGGGTTGCCAAGTCTTATGAACTCACCAGCAGGGGGGGAGTCCTCCTGTGGCCGGGAGTCTTCTGGCACACGCGCTTTGCGCGCGCGCCCAGCAGCATCACCGGAAGTGACGTCGGCACGGTGGAGGCGTTGCCAGGGCGACGCTCCCAACGTGCCAACGTCACTTCCGGTGACGTCATTACGTCGTCCTCGCCGGACGACTTCAGGGGTGGGGTTTCCCCCGCCGGCCGAATGCTGGCCGGTGGATCAGGAACCCCTTTAGCGGGGGATCCCCCACCCCCGGGCTGACTTGGCAGCCCTACCGGGGTTCCCCATGTTCCATCTGACCCTCAATAAAGAGCTTTACCATGAAATCACTACCACTCGCCTCCCGACTCCAATACATTCCACTCTCTCTCTCTCTCTGTCTTTTCCTTTCCCCCTTCTGCCCTTTTAAGAGCTGCAGACGACATTTCCCAAAGCAGTGATGCTGATGCATGCTCCACCCATGCTGTGGAAATTTCCACCTTGCAATTGGGATGCAGTCGAGTGTCTGGAGGTGGGCAGGGTTCCAGGGAACCTCGCGTACCAACACCGCTTCGGGGAAAGCGTGGGGGCCGAGAGCTGAGGATATCGCTCAACGTCTCCGAGAAAGCAGCAGAGTAACGAATAGTGCAGGGGAGAGAGGATTGCTGACAGGCAGATGCCGGCGCCGCCCGCTCCAATCTCAGCCTGCTGGATTCTCTCCTTCTTGCCTTTCTGCATAATGCCAGAGTTGTGGCTTCTACAACAAACTTCCTCCCTCCCTTCCTCCCCTGCATGCAGCAGGTTCCAGATGGGGCACCACTGGATCGTCACAATAAAGGGGCAGCTGTTTTCACCACCAGAGAGGCAGAATCGACTCACCCGGCTAGGGCTGGGGCTGCATTGGGCATTCGCTCCACATTTTCTCAACGCTGAGGAAAAGGTGCAGCTCAGAACCACATTCAGATACCCCGGGGCAATGCCGTGCTGACTGCAAACTTACCCCTGAATGGCCATAAAACGGCCATAAATCTATGCAGATGGTACTGTAAAACCGAGGGATCAAAGGAAGTGAAACCGGCATACAGGGTGGAGGCTACCATAGGATCTGACAGTCAAAGGAAGCAGGGCCGGCCCCAGGTTTTTTAGCGCACTAGGCAAGTTTAAGTTCTGGTGCCCCCCCAGGTGAGGGTGCCTTGTGTGGCACCCCCCCTCACTGCTGAGCCTTCGAGGGGCCAGTCTCTAAGGTGGCTGGAGGGCAGGGCACAGAGCCTGTGGGACTTGGAGTGGGAACAGCCTCCTGGCGCTGGAAGCAGCCCCACCCCCAGGCCCGCCGGTGCCTGCCCGGCTCTCCCCTCGCAGGAGCCCAACAGTTGGCTGCTCTTGGCAGAGCTCACAACGAAGTGCCTGGCTTGACCCAGCTGCTGTCGCCTCCACACTTGACCTACTGGGGCACCGCTTTCAGGTGCGGGCAAGGGGGGGGGCTGTGAACCAAGCAATGTCAGAGGGGGACAGAGGCTGGCTGGGACACAGGGGGGAGGAGGTGGCACGCTTTCCAAGGCCGGCGGATCGTAGTCTGGTGCCCTTATCGGCACCCTCATCGGGCCGGCACCCGAGGCGACGGTCTAAAGTTTGTCAATGACCTGCTGGCTTTGAAAGGAAGTGAAAGCGGCATGCAATGCAGAGGGTACCATCAACTCCGATGATCAAAGGAAGTGAAAGCAGAGAGTAAATTCTGTTCCAACGCGGGTTTGTGAAAACAACGGAGGGGAAAAAACAGTGCAGAATTGCCCTAGGTCTCTCCTTATAATGCGCCATGGAGGAATTCCTCTTTTCCAGATGGAGTCCCCGTCCTGGTGGTGGAAAGTGCTGACAAGTGGCAGCTGACTTTTACGGTGACCCCATAGGGGGTTTTCCAGGCAAGAGACGTTCAGAGGTGGCTTGCTATGGCCTGCCTGTGCATAGCAAACCTGGACTTCCTTGGTGGTCTCCCATCCAAGTACTGACCAGGGCTGAGCCAGCTTAGCTTCTGAGATCTGATCAGATTGGACTAGCCTGGACCATCCATGTCAGGGCAACTCCTCCTTAGGCCTCTCATTTACCCACCTGGGGTGAAGAATTATTGGCAGCGTTTTGGGCAACCTCGTCCTGGCTCCAAACCCACCTGGCTTGGTTTCCAGCTTTGTCTGTCTCCACCTGTATAGAAACCATGTGCTGAGAGGTGCCAGGTCTTGTTTCTCTCTCCCCGCCCCCCCCACCCAGACCATGCACGCTGATACCGTTCAGCACCAAGAGAACCCTCTCACCAACCTCCAAGTTGTCAGATATTCTGACTCTGCATGCAAGAGGATCTGGGAGGGAAAGGGTTAAGAGCAGGGCTCATTTCATAGCAGGAGCTCCTTTGCATATTAGGCCACACACCCCTAATGTAGCCAATCCTCCAAGAGCTTACAGAGCTCTTCTTACAGGGGCTGCTGTCAGCTCTTGGAGGATTGGCTACATCAGGGGAGGGCAGCCTCAGAGCTCCGTTGGGGCCGGGGCATGGCGGGGCGCTGCTCCAGGAGAGAGGAGGCCGGGGGGGGTGGGCACATAACCAAGCCCCGCCCTCAGCTTGCTTTCCCGGGCCCGTGCTTTGACGTGGAGCCAGAGGAAAGCCTCCCCCCCCTCGCAGCTCGCTTTCCCTGGCCCGCGCTTTGGCACGGAGCCAGAGGAAAGCCTCCCCCCAGCTTGCTCTCCTTGGCCCACACTTTGGCGCAGAGCCAGAGGAAAGCCCTCCCCCCGCTCACCCTTCCCAGGCTGTGGCAGGCTGCCGGCCCGGGGAGAAGCCCCCATCCCTCCCCCCCTCACTCTTCCCAAGCCGTGGCAGGCCGCCGGCCTGGGGAGAAGCCCCCATCCCTCCCCGCTCACCAGTCGCTCACTGGGAGAAGCCCCAGTGCCCAAGCAAGAGGGGGGGAAGGGAGGAAAACACCAGGCCAAGTGGCTGACAGCCACTCGGCCCGAGGGGGGGGGGAGAGAAGCGCCTTGTCTCTCTGTCTCTTTCTTTCTTTCTTTCTTTCTTTCTTTCTTTCTTTCTTTCTTTCTTTCTTTCTTTCTTTCTTTCTTTCTTTCTTCTCTCTCTCCCCCCACCTACCTACCTACCTTCCTTCCTGTTCCTTTCCTTCCTTCCCCCCTCCCTCCCTCCCTTCCTTCCTTTTTTTCCCTTCCTTCTCTCTCTCCCCCACCTACCTACCTACCTTCCTGTTCCTTCCTTCCTTTCTTTTCTTCTCTCTCTCTCTCCCCCACCTACCTACCTACCTTCCTGTTCCTTCCTTCCTTTCCTTCTTCTCTCTCCCCCACCTACCTACCTACCTACCTACCTTCCTTCCTGTTCCTTTCCTCCCTCCCCCTCCCTCCTTCCTTCCTTTCTTCTGATGCACTTCCGGTGACAACAGGGATGTGTGGCCTTCTGACACTTCAGGTGACGTCAGGGGGTGTGGCATATGCAAATAAGTTATGCTAATGGGCTCCTGCACCTCTTTTTTTACAAAAGGACCCCTGGGCAGCCTAATATGCAAAGGAGCCCTGGTTAAGAGAATTTTTCTCACTTTGGCCACATTTTGCCCCGCAACTTTGCCCGATTTCCCCCGCATCTACTCAATCCTCAAAAAAACAGGATTGTGTAGACATAGAGGAAATCAGGCGAAGCTCCGGTGCAAAACGTGGCCGTGTGGCAAATATTGGGAAATTGACACTTATGATCGGGGCAAAGGGAGGAGCGGGGGCGGAGCAGCGGTGGAGCGGGGGCTGTGGGAAATTGGTCCCAGTGTTCATTTTGATGCTTGCTTGCTGATTTGTGCAGAGGAAACTGCTTTCAAAGGTACATGAGCCACCAGGCTAATCTCCCCCCCCCCAATACCATTTAACAACCTGAGACCACATCCCCTAGAAAGATTTGCACATTTAGGACTCCCATAAGGCGATTATCGATCTGACCTTTCCAGCTATATTTGAGGACCGGTGAATCTCCAAAAGTGCCTCATTATCATAAGATCAGCCTGGGCTTTCCAGTAAATGGCTAAGAATAACACAGGGTGCCACTTAAATCCTTGAGAAAGGCCAGCTGTCGCAGCTGTTGGCATTTCCCAAGGAACCTCCTGAGAGGTTCTATGGTGAGATCATCTGATGATCATCTGACCTGCTGCCTTTGGTGCTAACTGTTTCATTGGCCTCGTGCCTCAGCTTGCCCTCGACTGGACATTGGCATCTCCTCAAAATCAGTTTGGAAATTCCGGCTGGTGCAGAACGCCATGGCTCAGCTATTACTGGAACAAGTGATGCACTGTATTCTTGGTGCTTGGGGGGGGCAACAGTGGGAGGGTTTCTGGAGTTCTGGCCCCGCTGGTGGACCTCCTGATGACACCTGGTGTTTTTGGCCACTGTGTTGGACAGAGTGTTGGACTGGATGGGCCATTGGCTTAATCCAACATTGGCTTCTCTTATGTTGTTATGTACCTGGGTTTTAGCCACTGTGTGACACAGAGTGTTGGACTGGATGGGCCATTGGCCTGATCCAACATTGGCTTCTCTTATGTTGTTATGCACCTGGGTTGGATCTCTTATGTTGTTATGCACCTGGGTTGGCTTCTCTTATGTTGTTATGTACCTGGGTTTTGGCCACTGTGTGACACAGAGTGTTGGACTGGATGGGCCATTGGCCTGATCCAACATTGGCTTCTCTTATGTAGTTATGTACCTGGGTTTTGGCCACTGTGTGACACAGAGTGTTGGACTGGATGGGCCATTGGCCTAATCCAACATTGGCTTCTCTTATGCTGTTATGCACCTGGGTTTTGGCCACTGTGTGACACAGAGTGTTGGACTGGATGGGCCATTGGCCTAATCCATCATTGGCTTCTCTTATGCTGTTATGTACCTGTGTTTTGGCCACTGTGTTGGACAGAGTGTTGGACTGGACGGGCCATTGGCCTAATCCAGCATTGGCTTCTCTTATGCTCTTATGTACCTGGGTTTTGGCCACTGTGTTGGACAGAGTGTTGTACTGGATGGGCCATTGGCCTGATCCAGCATTGGCTTCTCTTATGCTCTTATGTACCTGGGTTTTGGCCACTGTATGACATAGAGTGTTGTACTGGATGAGCCATTGGCCTGATCCAACATTGGCTTCTCTTATGTACCTGGGTTTTGGCAGCTGTGTGACACAGAGTGTTGGACTGGATAGGCCATTGGCCTGATCCAACATTGGCTTCCCATATGTTCTTATGTACCTGAGTTTTGGCCACTGTATGACATAGAGTGTTGTACTGGATGGGCCATTGGCCTAATCCAACATTGGCTTCTCTTATGCTGTTATGTACCTGTGTTTTGGCCACTGTGTTGGACAGAGTGTTGGACTGGATGGGCCATTGGCCTGATCCAACATTGGCTTCCGATATGTTCTTATGTACCTGGGTTTTGGCCACTGTATGACATAGAGTGTTGTACTGGATGAGCCATCGGCCTGATCCAACATTGGCTTATGTACCTGGGTTTTAGCAGCTGTGTGACACAGAGTGTTGGACTGGATAGGCCATTGGCCTGATCCAACACTGGCTTCCCATATGTTCTTATGTACCTGAGTTTTGGCCACTGTGTGACAAAGAGTGTTGGACTGTATGGGCCATTGGCCTGATCCAGCACTGGCTTCTCTTATGTTCTTATGTACCTGGGTTTTGGCCACTGTGTGACACAGAGTGTTGGACTGGATGGGCCATTGGTCTGAGCCAACGTTGGCTTCTCTTATGTTCTTATTACTGAGAGCTAGATGAAGCACACACGTTACCCCCATTTTACTGCTGCTCCACTGGCTGCCCATAAGTTACCATCAAAGACCCAAGCCTATTAATCAAAAAAAGGACCCAAGCCGGGGTCCCTCTGAGCCACTACCCCTTGGGGAAGTGAGCAGTGCTCAGATCCGTGGGCCCTCAAGGCCTGTGGGCACACAAGAAACCAGACCTTCGTGATTTTATTTATTTATTTATTTATTCATTCATTCATTCTTCAAATTTATTTATACCCTGCCCTCCCCACTAGCAGGCTCATTTTGGAAGTGAAGGGCTTTGTGCTGTCTCTTAGCCTCCGGCTACAAAGAAGGACTACAAGAGAGTCAAAGAGATAGAAAGAGCAGGACACTGACTATCCTTTCTTTCACTCTCGGATGCTATCCCTTTGATGTTCAGCTTGCTATTCTTAGGGGAAACTTCCTTCTGGCCTCACACTCTTTCTCCACATTTAGACAGGTTTCTCTGTCTTGGCTCCCTGAGAGCAGGACATGATTCCGTTATCTCCATCCATCTTAGCTAGTTAGAATACTATCTCTCCTCTAGAATAGGAGTTCCTTAAATCAAAGCACTCATATCCGTTTACAAAGATAAAAGGTTCCATGATTCCACACTTCTCCTCCACCTGCTAGGTCACCTCGGACCGGTCACAGTTTCTCTCAGAACTCCCACCAGGTCCCTGATGCGGGGAAAGGAAGGGAATGCGATTGCAAGCCACTTTGAGACTTCTTCAGGTAGAGAAAAGTCAGATATATAAAAAAAAAATGCCACCCAACTCTTCTTCTTCTTCTGTTGCAGTTCCCAGGATTCTTTGCTGGATCAATCCTGCTGACAAAGAGATCTCAAAGCACGTGTGGTGGGCTCCCCAGGCTGACTCTTGACAGTGTCTGTGGCATCTCCCGCAGGTACCGACAGGTCCCTGAGCCCATCTAGGTACTCATCGCTGCATGTTCAAAAGCCCAGCCAGAGATTCAGGCAGCTGCCATCTGGACCGAGTCTAAAAAGAGACATTTTAAACACTCACAAACCGCCGTCTTGATGTCTGACATAATCCAGATGGCTTGGAAGAGTCTCCTGTCTTGTTCATCAACCCGGAGATGCTTGCACTCTGTAAAATATGACAGCAGACGGACAGGACGGGGAGAGGGGAAGGGAGAAGCCAAGAGGAGAAAATCCTTCCCCAGACTGAAACTTTCCCTCCCAGCAAGCTGGAAACTTTCCATTCCTCCTGCGCATCCACGGATATTTATGGAATCAATATGTAATTTTGCCGTTAGTGCGTTTCATCATCGTCAGCCCGAGCGCGGTGCTCAGCCGAACGTATAAAAGCGGCTGCCATGATTCAAAAATGTGTAACTGAAGAATCGCTGCCTCCTTTGAATCACAGACCTGTATTTCATCATTGAGAGCAATTAGGGCAAAGATGCAGACAGACAGCATCTGCTGGCAGGAGTAATTGCTGCGACCGGATCGTGCCCAGAGTTTCCCTTGGAACAACTGGCTGATTCAATGCAAGCCCTTCTCCGTCTTGTTCTCGGAAATGCGCCCCTTAGTACCTTTGTGTCCTGTACGATGGCCCCCACAGGACTCCACCAGAGCTGAACAGACATACTGTCAGCTGGTTGCGCTCTCTAAAAACAAAGCGTCTTCCTGTAAATAGGTCGACGTGTTCCACGCACGCTGATTTGTGAATAAAATTAAAGCATGCTTTGGTATTCACGTCTCAAGGTCAGGGGATTTTCAAGAAGCCAAGCAAACATCTGCGGAAGCATCAATGTTTTGTTTGTTGTTTTTAAAAAGCACAGTATTGGGTAGGGTTGCCAGTTACTCACTCGGGGCGGGAAATCTTCCTTCGAATGGTGTGCCAGCTATGGCACTACCTTGAATTTGGATTAGAAGAGAGACAGCTGAGGGGGACATGGTAGAGGTTTATAAAATTATGCACGCAGTAGAGAGAGTTGACAAAGAGAATTTTATTCTCCCCATCCCAAAAGACTACAGTTTGAAGGCACCCAATGAAGTTGATGGGTAGTAGGTTCAGGACGGGCAAAAGGAAATACTACTTTACACAGAGAGGGATTCAAATGTGGGATTCGCTGCCAGAGGATATAGTGATAGCCACAGGAATAAACAGCTTTAAAAAGGGATTCAATCGATTCATGAAGGATAAGTCCATAAGTAGCTATTAACCATGGTAACTGAGAAGAACCTCTGCATTCAGTTACCCACTCGGGGCAGGCAATCTTCTGTTGACTGGCGTGCCAGCTACAGCACGAGCTTAAGTTTAAATTAGAAAAGAGATGACTAAGGGGGGATATGACAGAGGTTTATAAAATTATGCACGGGGTGGAAAGAGTTGACCGAGAGAACTTTTTCTCCCTTTCCCAAAATACTTGAAATTAAGGGCGTCCTATGAAGCTGATGGGCAGTAGGTTCGGGATGGACAAAAGGAAATACTACTTTACACAGAGAGTGATTGAAATGTGGAAATCGCAGCCAGAGGATGTCGTGCTGGCCCCAGGAATCAACAGCTTTAAAAAGGGTTTTAAAAGGTTCATGCAGGATCGGTCTATCAATGGGTACTAGCCATGGTGACTGAGAAGAACCTCCACATTCAGAGGCACTAAACCTCTGAATCCCAGGGCCAGGAGAGAACATCAGGGGGAGGCCTTGGCCTCTGTACCCTGTTGTTGGCCATCCAAAGGTTGGACTGTGCGAGTGGATGGACCACTGGTCTGATCCAGCAGGGCTCTTCTTGTATTATTATGGAGGCCTCGGCCTCTATGCCCTGTTGTTGGCCCTCCAAAAGAACTGTTTGAGACAGGATGCTGGACTGGATGGTCTATCGATCTAATTCAGCAGGCCTCTTCTTATGTTCTTAGAGAACTCACAGAAATCCATGTGCTAATCCTCTCCACATATGGATGCCATCCTCCAGGGGGGACCTGGGGATCCTCAGCTTATCTCCAGATGAAAGATATCAGTTCCCCATGGAGAAAACGGATGCTTTGGAGGCTAGACTCTGGCATTGTACCCCAATGAGACCCCTGTCCTCCCCAGGCTCCACCCCCAAATCTCCAGGAGTTTCTTAACCTGGATCTGCCAACTGTATGCTTCTCCCCATCCCCTGCTAGTGGCTAGGGAAACCTGGCAACCCAATCTCCAGATTAAATTCTTGAAATGTTCTGTCATGGGTCTACCATTGAGAAGAGCACCAGGAAGCATCAGCTGGTTTTACAAGATCTGCTTTGGTTTCCAGGTTTTGCCTTTAAAGCCGTACGTGGTTTGGGACCAGTTGGTATGAAGGACTTTCATGCGGTCTTGCCCAGACACTGAGATACAACTTCTCTTCTGAATCCCTCCTCCAGGAGAGGATAGATGCAGAGCCTTTCGGTTGCGGCCCACCATTTCTGGCAATCCCCTCATCCCACTCCCTACCCTTCTTTTGGTAATAGCTAAAGACGCATCTCTTTGCTCAGGTAATTGGTTGAACATTCGGTATTTGATGTGGGCTTTTGACCAGGGCTATTTTGGGGGGCAGAATGCACCAGAACGGCATTCTGGCTGGCGTCTGACCTCACCCCTCTCCTCCCCTCTCTGCCAGCAAGAAAGGGCCCCGCGCCTGATCTCTGTATGAAGATCAGGCCTCCCAGGGCTTCCTGGGAGCTGGCGGTAAAGGGCCTCCTAGAAGGTGGTAGGAAAGGGCCTCGTTGGGGTTCATGGGACCTCTTTCTCCACTCTACCTGGTTCCGGTAAGTGCTGGTGGTGGGGGACTTGATTGGGGGGTGGCAGGGGCTTGATTGGGGGGGTGAGAGAGCTCCCTCCCTCCCTCCCTTCCTTCCTTCCTTCCTTCCTTCCTCTCTCTTTCTTTCCCTCTTTCCTTCTCTTTCCCTGCATCTTTCCTCTCTTTCTTTCTTTCTCTCTTTCCTTCCTTCCTTCTTTCCTTTTCTTTCTTTTCCTCTTTCATCCTCCTTTCCTTCTCTTTCCTCCTTTCCCTCTTTTCCTCCTTCTTTCCTTCTCTCTCATTCTTTCTTTCCATCTTTCCTTCCTTTCCTTCTCTCTTTCTTTCCCCCCTTCTTTCCTTCTCTCCCTCTCTCTTTCTTTCTGCACTGTCAGAGTTGTGGCCTAATATGCTAATAAGTTTCTGCTGTTGGGTGTGGCCTATTATGCTAATGAGTTACTGCTGGGCTTTTTCTACAAAAAAAAAAAGCCGTTTTTGACTCAGTCAAGGAAGCCACGGTCTTCAGTTTGCAAGCTCAGAGCAAGGCTGTTAACGAGAGGAGGTTTTGGGGGTCCTTAATTCATAGGGTTGTCATAAATCGGAAGCAGCTTGATGGTACTTAACACACACACAAGACTGATTTCACATAACGGAACCATACACATGTTCTTCTCGTCTTGTCTCCCAATTTTGTCATCCTCCCCCAAGGGCAACTTTATATTGTAAGCTCCTCAGGGCAGGAATTTATCTTTGTTTGCACATTTATACTCTGGCTTTCTTCCATGTAGTGCTGTGTAGTGGTTGAGTTTTAGAATAGTCCTGGGGAGCCTGAGTGCAAATCCATGCTCATCTATGAAGCTCCCTGGGTGAGTATGAGCCAGTCACCTGCTCCCTCCCTCCCTAACATACCTCCTGGATTGTTGTAAGGATATGACAGAGGAGAAGAGAAACATGTATACCCCACCTCCCAAACTTTTTGAAGGAAAGATGAGATGAGAACACTGGAGACAGACAGACTAGAGCTTCTTTCTTCCAGGTGAGGCCTGAGGTTTTCTGGGAAGTTCTCCAGATTACAGAGATCAGTTCCCCTGGAGGAATTGGTAGCAGACTCCATGGTGTACCACAGAGTGTAGGAGATATGGAAGCCCTAGAGTGACATTGCATCCCCATCGACTTCTCTTCCTTCCCCAAACGCCACCCTCTCCAGCACAGCCACAAATGCCCAGGAATTCCCCAAACCAAAGCTGGCAAAGCTAGGACAGACAGACATCACAGAACACAAGACCGTTTACATGGGATCCTCAGGAGGTCCCCAACCAGACCCAAACCTGGTTACGTTCAGGTCAGCTCCATAACATTCTCTCCAACCACTCCCTGGGACATGAGTCATGGTACTATACTATGAAGGAAGACTACGATGATGTTGCAGAACATCGTGGAATGATACACAGAGAGATGACTCAGCAATGCTCGGCATTACGAATTCTGACTCAGACAAGTATTTGGATCTTCAAAGCTGAGTACTTGGAGTTTAGGGATGAAGATTCTATCATGATAGGATTATGTCATGAGACTCTTCTCTGTCTCATGCATAACTGTGTATACCACTATCATGTCTCCCCTCAATCATTGCTTCTCCAAGCTAAGGAGTCCTAACCTCCCTCCCTGGCCAGGCTGCCAGAACTTTCCTAGTTTCTCTTGAGTAAACCCTTGCTTCCATTGCAAATAACAGAGGGGTTGTTGCCTAGCAAGGCACATCATGTGCTCTTATGGACTGTAATGTTCATAAGTTTTGAACTTTGGGATGTTATGCGTTGAAGCACTACATGCACTCTTCGTTGCTGGGAGAGGCTCCAGTCCATTCCGGGAAGCAGGCACCTGACATAGTTCACACAAAGAGACAAGGACCTCATTGCAAAAGGGTTTTCCTGTCACCTCGCATTAGGCAATCCCCAGCCCCCTCCAACATTCCTACACGGATTATGCTAAGTGAAGTTACCTGGCAACTAATCTTCGTCCATCAACTGGCCAGGCTAGGGCAATCAAGGAACAATGGAATGGCTCGGTGTCAGAATTGCCCAGGTGTCAGTTCCGGTTTAGCCTCTAATGTTGCAATATTGGCCACCCCTCTACATCCCCTCCTCTTTTAACTTTAACCAATAGTAGGGTTTGTAGGGACGGACTACCTGGTAGGTGTGTTAGTGGGATGTGGTTAGTGCTGCCCGCCCCAAAACTCACCTAATAAAAGATCTTGCACTACATGCAATCGCTCTCTTGAGCCTCTACAACCCCTATCTGCTTTTGCTCCCCTTACGTCCAGCTTGCTATCCCAATACTCTGCCTCCATCTTTGATCTCTGGATTTGCGACCAGAGTCAAGCGTGCTTCTGCGGGTTCAGAATACGTCCCACATTTTTCCTTTCTACCCCTCAATTCTTCTTTTGGAACGGATAGCCCATCTCCAGGACAGGTAATGTATCTCCCAACCAACGTTTCTCCTGCTCATGCAAAAGTGCTATTTCTCTGTCTAATTTTCTAAGACCTTGTGTGTTAGTGTGTGTGATTCTATTTTTGTATGTTTGAGAACATTTTGTAGTAAAACATCATTTAAACGGACCACTCTGTCTCAGTGCCTATTTTCTGGGAACTCCTGGAAGGGGTGGGACCTTGGTATAGTTGGCTAAGAACCCGGTTATTTGCCAATTGCTAATCTTAAATTAAAGCAATTTGGCTAACAGGGTGTTCAGAGCCAATCTGTGCCAGGACGTTCCAATTCCCTTCACTCTTGGCACTGTAAGTCCCATGGCCCCTCATCACATGAAGCGACCATCAGTCCATCAAGGTCAGTATCATCTAGAGCCAGTTTGGTGTAGTGGTTAGGAGCGCAGACTTTAATCTGGGAGGACCGGGTTTGATTCCCCACTCCTCCACAGGCAGCTGCTGGTCAGTCACAAGTTCTCTCAGAGCTGTTCTCTCAAGGGCAGTTCTCAAAAGAGCTCTCTCAGCCCCTGTTAGCCTGATTGCCTTGATGTATTATCAGTATTGGGGAATTGAGATATTATAAAATGGCAACAGGTAAATATGGGGGTCCTGCTTCTTCTGGAGAACCAGAAATAGACGCAGAGACCAATTTCAGGTTGAAATGGTATCTTTACTGATTGAGTCTTCATGGACAAACAGTACTCGAGCACACACACAATTACACAGAGCTAGGAAACTCAGATAGAAAGGGACGTTTGCTTGAGCAGGAAGTTCATTGAGGAGTAATATTAGTTACCGTATTTTTCGCTCCATAAGACGCACCTGATCATAAGACGCACCTTGTTTTTAGAGGAGAAAAACAGGAAAAAATGAAACAGAAAGAAAGAAAGAGAGAGAGAGAGAGATAAAGGAAGGAAGGAGGAGGAGAGAGAGAAAGAGAAAGGAAGAAAGAAAGGTGGGGACAGAGAGAGAGACAGAAAGACAGACAGACAGACAGACAGAAAAAAGGATAGGAAGGAAGGAAGGAAGGAAGGAAGGAAGGAAGGAAGGAAGGAAGGAAGGAAGATAGAGAAAGGAAAGAAGAGAGACATCAGCATGCCATGCAAAGCCAGGCCTTTCTGTGCAAAGTAGCCACGGAGCTTAATCTGTGGGCGGGGCTTTCTGCTGCTGGCTGTCTTAAAGAGGAAAAGCACTTAAAGGGAAAGAGTACTTAGCCTGGTGGGGGTTTTCCTGCCATTTCCCTTTTAAGTCTTAACAGCTCAGGCCCAGCAGGGAGGGGCGGGGAAGGCTGGGATGCCAGCCTGAATGGCGTTCCCCTGTGTTCCTGCGGAAGAAAGAGCCCTGTTACAGGTAAGAAAAGCTCCATATTCGCTCCATAAGATGCACACACTTCCCCCCCCCACTTTTTTGGGGAGGAAAAGTGCATCTTATGGAGCGAAAAATATGGTACCTTTCCTGGCGAGATGATAGGCTCCAACTAGGGAAGACTAAGAGACGGGATCAGGGACTGTGGACTGAACCAGTAGACCACGTTAAAACTCCAGTAGCGCTAACCAGGAGTCATAAAGATAGGGCAGGGTTAGAGAGGGGGTAGAATAGAGTAGAGAGTAACATACAGTGGGGTGGCCCCCTTTATAAGGGGGCTTGGGGGAGGGCTTGGCTGGTTGCCTCCTCCTGGTACGCCCTCCTTGTGGTCTGTCCCAAAAAGCATGTGACCCAAAACAGAGTATGGGGGGTAGGAGGCTAAAGGGTTGGTCAATATTAATCTCTAGTTTCTGTGGCAGAGACACCTGAAGGGATTGGTGGGTCATCTGGCTGGAATCTATTGTTTGGCAGTTTCATCCTTAGTCTCAGAGCAAGTGACTCCAGTTTCTCGGGGCAAAGTTCTCTATTCACTGGAGGTGGACAAAGGTGCCTTTTGGGCCTTCGTTGCAGAAATGCTTTTGGTGTGTGTATGGGGGGGGGGTTGCCTGTGTGATGAAAAAGGTCTTCCGTAATGGCATCTCAAATCCCCTGCTTGGAACAGCAATGGTGGGTGGCTGTTTCGGATGTTTCAGGTGTCTAGGGATATCTCTTAGAACTGGTGACTTCAGGAACCACTGGCACAACATCCCAGGAAAAGCAGCATCTCCTGCTGGCGTGTGTTTACAGCTGGCTTCACTTTGGGTCACCACATGGTTCAGTCCCTTTTTGCACATGTATTAACACAGTCTCTTTTTTATCACTTATGAACTCCGAAGTCCATAACAGCGCAATAAGCACCTTGCAGGGCAACACCCCTCCTACCTCACAGGGTGACTGTTGCGGGGAGGGGAAGGGAAAGGAGTAGGAAAGCCACTCTGAGATTCCTTCAGGTAGCAAAGGGTGGGGTATAAATCCAATCTCTTCTTCTTCATCATCATCTTCTTCTTCTTCTCAGACTGGCTGCAGCTCTCCAGGGTCTCGAGCTGAGGTCTTTCACATCACCTACAACCTGATCACTTATAACAGGAGATGCTGGGGATTTGAACCTGGGACCTTCTGTATGCGCCAGAATGTATGGTCTGGGACCTAGCTACCTGAGGGACCGCCTCTCTCCAAGTGCTCGCTGAGGATTCCAAAATCACCTGGTTCTCCCAGGGCCGAAGGAGGCCTGGTTGGCGGCTACATGGACCAGGGCTTTTTCAGTGGCAGCTCCACAATGGTGGAATGAGCTCCTGGACAACATCAGGGCCCTGGGGAAATTATTACAGTTCCGTAGGGCCTGCAAGATGGAGCTCTTCCACCAGGCTTTCAACTAGGGGCCGCCCAATAACTACATCCAGCCCTGGCCTGATTTAGAGTCCGCTAACCTGAATAATCTCCCACCAGCCACACTGGTTAACACCTAAGATGCTACCCCGTTAATGAAGATACACCATCTTGTAGTGGGGTATACTATATGTGCTGTTTTTGTGTTTTAAAATTTTTAATGATATTGTAATATATATGTTGGTAGCTGCCCTGAGCCTGCCGTAAGGCAGGGAGGGTGGGTTATAAATCACATTAAATAAATAAATAAATAAATAAATAAATAAAATGCTGAGCTGATATTCTACCATTGAGCCATAGCCCCTCCCACCATTGTCTGAAGTTGGTGTTCAGCTGTGGAACTCCTAACTTTCTTTGCTGCTGAGTTATACCTGCCACAAAGAATGAACATTAGCTTCCGTTGCAAATAGTGTGGAGGTTGGGAGGTTCTCAAGATAAGATGGACCAGGACAGAGGTGGAAGAGGAGACTGGATTTATACCCTGCCCTTCACTTGGAGTCTCAGAGTGGTTTACAATCCCCTTTCTCTTCCCCTCCCCCCAACAGACACCTTGAGTGTGATCAGACGGGCATCTAATCCCGCCATTGGCCCGGCTGTAATTTGAGCTAGATCTTTTTGATCCAGCATTGCACGACCAGACAGCCCGCCTGTGAAGCGCTTTACTGTGCGTGATTCCCATGGTGGATTGTCTAGATGGCATCCACCGTGAGGAGCCATGCGGTCGGCTTTTATTTTTTAAAAAATCCTGTCTGGTCATGTGCATAGGTGCCTCACCATATACTTGTTTCTCCGTGCATGCATGTACTAAAATGGTAAAAACACAGCCAGCGGTACCTTCTTCTAGGTATCATTTCACTTAATAAAGTTGACAAAGTTCAGGGGACTGTCAGAAACATAACATTGATTGGATCGCTTGAGCAGAGCTCTGGGGACGTCGTTTGTTTAAGTGGTTATGCGCTCCTCGCGAAGAGTTTTTTAAAATGGCAGCCGTTCGGGATGGTCTGGAGACCATCTTTACAGGCTGATTGTGCGCTGGAGGTATGACCTGACAGTGGAAAGTCCAGCATTGGCCCATCAGACAGCTTTAGTCGGACTTTTACCAC
The DNA here is from genome assembly GCA_029233225.1 of Lepidodactylus listeri. NCBI lineage: Eukaryota > Metazoa > Chordata > Lepidosauria > Squamata > Gekkonidae > Lepidodactylus > Lepidodactylus listeri. The sequence goes on from JARCFY010000004.1 coordinate 10,485,345, forward strand.
TGTCTTTTAAGTACAGATCCTCAACGGGGATCAATGGGCTACTAACAAAAGCGGCACAATTTCCAGATGTTGTGATCTGGACGTGCACTTTAAATCCATCAGGCACTTGTGCCTGGCGCAGCTCAAAAGAGCCATCTGAATGCACCCCTTGTGATGTAGGTGGGGCTGAGAAAGCTCTTTCGAGGACTGCTCCTGAGAGAACAGCTCCGAAAGAACTTGTGACTGACCCATGGTCACACCAGCAGCTGCATGTGAACATTCCCGTTACCTTCATTTGGGGTGTGCAGATCCCACCATCCCTTTTGAGACTAGTGGCCGACTTTGAGACTCCGAGCTACATTTTCAGACACACCAATTAATATAGAACATGGCCCGAAATCTCCCACCTGTACGCATCGTTGCTGAAGTTTTCCCTTTGTAGTCCCTGCAGAGGATAAACATTTGTGGAATAACTGACTTAACTGAAAGCCATGATGAAAAGAATCTGAGCTGGCCCTTATTTTCAATCCAAGAGTTAAACACACGGTTGAGAGTCTTCCCTTGAGAGCAGTAACTTAAAACCGCTTAACTCGCCCAGGGTCCCTCGGCAAAGATTTTTCCTGACTTCTTCCTAACGCCACAAAGACTCAACCCAAACACCATGTGAAAGCTCTTCCCTGCCTTCATGGGTATCCAGAAGAAACAGCCCCCCCCCCAAAGATTTTGTCCTCTATGTACCCCTGGGTGGCTGTAAAATACGTTTGCAAATTCCTGATGGGTAAAATGTGGGAAATCACTGTGTGACCACACAAACAAAGCACACAATTCTGATATGCTACCATAACTTCATGCATTCATTAAATCATCTATATATCTAATTCCCAAGGCGCCCCCTGCGTGCGGATATTTAAATCCACACGGGGGGCACCTGGGGGGGCAGGGAGATCTTTCTACACACTTGGGAGGCTTCCCAGATGTGTAGAAAAATCTAAAAAGTTTTTAAAAAATATTTGGGGGATATTTAAATCCCCCCAAAAGTAAAAGCGTTCCCTGCGCATGCGCAGATAATGATTTGGCCGCTGCCGGGGAGGAGGGAGGAGGGCTCAGCTTCCCCCTCCCTTCCCCGATTGCCGGGAAACAGCTCACCTTCCAAAGCGCTTCAGCCCCACATGGGCGTGCTGTCGGTGCCACCATTCCTGGTCGCCAGCCCGTTCATCTCGTGGGTTTCTTTGCCCGAGTCCATGGCGCTGCAGCGGCTCTCTCTTGGCGGCCCAGCAGCGAGAGAGTGGCACTGACACAGATGCATTAGAAGTTCGGCGCCGGCTGCCCGGGAGTCTGTTTGGGAAGTGCGAGTGGGAGGGAAAGAGGGAGGGAAGGGCGAGAGAAAGGCGCGCGCGTCCCCCCTGTGAGTATCACGGGTCCCCCCTCTTGTGTACTTATAATATGCAATAAAGGCCCTAGTGTAAAGACCCTAGTTTTACTCAACCTTGCCGTGTTTCCCAAGTGTTGGTTGCCGAACCTCCTGATGGGGCCTGGAGAGCTCCTGGAATTCCAACTCATCTCCAGACATAGATCAGTTCCCCTGGAGAAAATGGCTGCTTTGGAGAGTGGCCTCTATGGCACCATACCCTGTTCAGGCCCCTCCCCAAAACTCACCCTCCCCATGCTCCACCCCCAAATCTTCAGGAATTTCCCATCTTAGAGCTGGCAATCCTACCTGATGAGACATGTTTCAGGTTGGAGTAGTCGTTGAGTGCGCGGACTCTAATCTGGGATAAGTGGGCTTAATCTCCACTCTTCCACTTGCAGCTGCTGGATGACCTTGGGCAAGCCAGAGTTCTGTCAGAGCTGTTCTTAAAAGAGCAGTTCTGAAAAGAGCTCTCTGAGCCCCACCTACCTCAAAGGGTGTCTGTTGTGGGAAGGGGAAGGGGTATAAATCACTCTGAGACTCCGAGTGAAGGGTGGGATATAAATTGACTTCTTCTCCTCCTTCTTCTCCTTCTCCTCATTTTTCATTTATTTTATTTGTTAACTGCATATGTTGCCCCCATTACCAGCATCATACAGAGAGCCAGAATGGTGCACTCATTAGAAAGCTGGACTAAGATTTTGAAATGTACTTTTAAAAAGCTGCCTGAAATGTTATTGCTTGGTCTTAAGCTAGAGGAAGTTAATGTAACTAAAAGGACATTAATATGGTATATGGTGACTACAGCGAGAATGGTCTATGCTCAGAACTGGAAATGTGAAAAAAACCCAGACATATGGGAATGGTTGAGAAAACTGCTATTTATGGCAGAAATGGACAAATGGACAAGAAAACTGAATAATCAAGACTCAGAAAGATTTCTAGAAGAATGGAAAGACCTGAAAGAATATCTAGAACAACATTGGGATATGAAAAATAATATTTTTACATTGTCTAATTATTGATCTTTGATGTTTAAAAGAAGAAACAATTATTTTTAAGAGAAATATATTGAATGATTGAAATGACAAAAATAGAAACTAGAGTACATACTACAGATATCTAGATATTACGTTTAAATGTTTAAAAATTACCTTTCTTTTTTTTTATTGTTGTAACCAAATTTGTTACCTGTAAGAGCTAATAATTTTAAATTTTTATAATTGCTATTATATATATAATGGTATAGGTGAGGCGGGAAGTCCCAAAGTTTTTGAATTATAAGCGGAATACATAGCTATATAGAAAAACGGATAGTGATGATAATATTTCAAAAGTAACTATGTAAAGTTTTGTAACTGGAAAAAATAATAAAAATTTGTTTAAAAAAAAACCCCAAGAAAGCTGGACTAAGATTTGGGAGACCCACGTTCGAATTCCCACCCTGTCTTGGAAGCTTTCCTGGATGACTTTGGGCCAGTCATTCTCTCTCAGACTAACATACCTCAGGGCCAAACTAAAGGAGAGCCAGTTTGGTGTAGCAGTTAGGAGCGTGGACTCTAATCTGGGACAGCTGAGTTTGATTCCCCACTCCTCCGCATACAGCTGCTGGCGTGACCTTGGGTCAGTCACAAGTTCTCTCAGAGCTGTTCTCTCAAGGGCAGTCCTCGAAAGAGCCCTCTCAGCCCCACCTACCTCACAGGGTGCCTGTTGTGGGGAGGGGAAGGGAAAGGAGATTGTAAACTGCTCTGAGACTCCTTCGGGTAGTGAAGGGCAGGGTATAAATCCAATCTCTTCTTCTTCTTCTTCTTCTTCTTCTTCATCGTCTTCTTCTTCATCTCATGGCTACCTTGAGGTTGCCACCATTTTAAAAACCATTTAAAAATGCCATAAGAGCTTGATCCTGGTTGGCCAGCAGCATGGTGGACTGAGGAACTCTTGCACCCCCGTCGTCTTCTCAAGTGCCTAAACTGCCACCATCCTGCCTGCTGTTTTCAGGGCCGGTGCCAGGCTTTTTTGCACCCTAGGCAAGGCTAACTACTTGCGCCACCCCCGCCCCTGCTAACCGATGATCAAAAACAGATTAATTCTAGGGAAAATTTAAAGCACAAAACTTGACCCTGATAATTTTTTTAAAAAGTGTGCGGGCTTGGGCAGGCAGGGTGTGAGGCAAAGCTGAAGGGAGCTGCTGCTGCTGCAGTTGTTGTGACTTTCTGGAGGAGGAAAAGCATGGGGAAGCCGGGGCTGGTGAGTGAGTGAGTGAGTGTGAGAGCCTGTGGCCGGTTGGAGGGGTGCTGATTGTCCGTTTCTGCACTCCTCTGAGGTCTGCGCCCTAGGCGGTCGCCTAACTTGGCCTAATGGTAGCACCGACCCTGGCTGTTGCAGCCCTTAAAAAGGCATGGGGAAGGGAAACAAGAATGCCATGCTGTGGGCCTGATAAGGACTAGGCCCTTGCAGCATTCTTAAATGACTTCAAAATGGTGGTGGGGCCCTCATGGCAGCCACAAGGAGACCATCACATCTAGCTTGGCCCTCACAGGGTCGTTGGGAGGATAAAATGGAGGGGAGGAGAATGATGTAAGCTACTTTGGCTCCCCACTGGAGTGAAAGCTGGGGTACAAATGACTTAAATCAATTAATGGATTTTGTCGGCCACTTTAGGGCTTCACTGGGGGAAAGGAAAGAACATACAGACATCAGAAGACCCTTACTGGATCAGACCAATAGTCCATCTAGTCCAGCATCCTGTCTCACACAGTGGCCAACCAGTTCCTCCGGAGGGCCACCAACAGGGCACAGAGTCCGAGGCCTTCCCCTGATAAGAGCATCAGAAGAGCCCTATTGGATCAGACCAGTGGTCCATCTAGTCCTGCATCCTGTCTCATACAGTGGCCAACCAGTTCCTCTGGAGGGCCACCAACAGGGCACAGAGTCCGAGGCCTTCCCCTGATAAGAACATCAGAAGAGCCCTGCTGGATTAGACCAGTGGTCCATCTAGTCCAGCGTCCTGTCTCACACAGTGGCCAACCAGTTCCTCCGGAAGGCCACCAACAGGGCACAGAGTCCGAGGCCTTCCCCTGATAAGAGCATCAGAAGAGCCCTATTGGATCAGACCAGTGGTCCATCTAGTCCTGCATCCTGTCTCATACAGTGGCCAGCCAGTTCCTCTGGAGGGCCGGCAAAAGGGCATAGAGGCCGAGACCTTCCCCTGATGTTGCTCCTGGTTCTGGGATTCAGAGGATTAGTGCCTCTGAATGTGGAGCTTCCCCTCCATCACCATGGCTAGTAGCCACTGATAGATTCATCTTCCATGAATCTATCTAATCCCCTTTTAAAGCTGTTTATTCCTGTGGCCATCCCTACAGCCTCTGGCAGCGAATTCCACATTCCACAAATCTATTTTTGCTTCTGCCCTACTATTTATGCACTGCTTTACGCCCTTTGCACGTTATATACAATTTAGATTCTAAGACTGAAATCACTTTGGGGGGGGGGGGAGGGCATGTAGTAATTTTAATGGGGGAGGGGGGATTGGCCCAAGACAAGAGAGTTGGGTGCAAAAACTAATATCACGGTTCCTAAGAAGTATTGGAGTCGGGAGTCCATGGAACAGTGAAACAGCTAGATCTTTATTGCTGGTCCGGATGAAGCATACAACCCAGGGCTCCGAGCCTTCCTTTTATGCTGGTCAGGGATAATCCCCTGACCTCGCCCAACTGGCCTGATAGGCAATCATCAGTCTATTTACATCTCATAGGTTCCCTGGGAGAAACCTAGGTACATGATTGGTGGCCGGTTCGAATCCACCTGGCCTTTGTTCTACCTGGCTGAAGCTCAGGTAGTTTCTTGGCCATGTGCTCTGGCCACATGGCGGTCGCTGTTACTAGAGCACATGGCGACCGCATGGTCAATACATAACAATTCCCTTTTCCACAAGAGAGAAAGGTTAACTGACATGGAAGCACCCAAACTGAACCAAAGTGCTTTCAGAATCTGGTCTCATCCCTAAGCGATGCTGGCAAAGAACTGGCCCACCATGCCCTGACTCCAAGCTCTCCAGTCTACCACTCTTTCTTAGGCTGATTTTACACCTCCCCTCTAAAGTAGTTGGACTGCTGTCTTTTCCTGTGCTGATTTCACAGTGGTGTGAAATTTCACTCCAGGGGGTCTAAGTGCACTAAGAAACCACAATTGTTTAAAGCAGAATAAAGCGGTATTATACTAGCTTGACCACAGGAGGGCAATTAGTAGATGTGGACATTTCAGTAGCAGCACGGTTTCACACCGCACAGAGGTGTGGGCAGGTTTTTTTGGAACTAGAATGATTCCAGCGGGAAAGTCAGATGTAAAATTAACCTTATTTTAGTTTATTAGAATTGTAGTCGCTGCTCACCCACAGGGTCTTGCGGCGACTCGCGACACTTAAAACAACATCTTAATAAACAACATCTACTCCTTTTCTCTCATTCAACCAAATGTATAATCTTGCTTTCTCTCTCCCACCCCCCTTCCCTGAAGTGGTATGGTTCCTTTGGCACAACCCTTCCAAATGAATGAAAGGAACGGCGCGTTAACTCAGGCAAACAGCCAGTTCAAAGCAAGTGGAAACCAACCACTGACGGGGGGGATACAGCAGGTCACCTTTTTGTAACGCTCCTTCCCCGCGTATTACCATTTAAATGGCCCTTGACAAAGATCTTGATTTTGTTCCATTCCCCGTTTTATGCTTAGCAAACAAACAGTGAATATTCATTAAGGAGCATCGTGTGAACCGCTCGCCAAAGTGTGGCGGCTTCGGGAATATTATCGCACTCTGGGTTCGGGGAGAGATAAATAATTAAAAAGCAGCTGGCACTTACGTGGGTGTTTCTATGTTTTATGGTTGCGGGTTGTTCTGTGTCGGCAGCCGAGTGATATCACCTCCGTACCTCAAGCTATGACACTTGGTTACTCTACGAGACAACCCCAAGGCTGTTTAGTCAGCCGAGGTGGGGAAGCCATTTTATACCACCGGTGGACTTTGGCCAACTTGATTAGCTGCACTGGATGGTTTCCTGACATGCAAAAAGGCCATTTCTGGAGGAGTGACTTGAGGAAATGGCAGCAGTGTGCTGTCAAAAATCATCTACTTTTCTTCTTTTGTCGGCAAGCTGCAGCTGACTTATGGCAGTCCTGTAATGATTTCAAGGCTAAGGATTTTCAGGGATGGTCTGCCGTTGCCTGCCCCTGCGTTGCAACCCTGGACTTCCTTGGCGTCCCTCCATTCAGGTACTAACCAAGACCAACCCTGCTTAGCTTCTGAGAGCTGACGAGATCACGCTATCCTCAGCCATCCAGTTCACGTTAATACCATTAAGGAGCAGCGAATGTATAGTGACCCCACAGAGTTTTCGAGGCAAGAAATGGAGGGGTGGTTTTTTTGCTATTTCCTGGGTCTGCTCAGCATCCCTGGACTTCCTCAGTTGGGTTCCCAGGTCTGGGTTGGGAAATACCTGGAGACTTTGGGGGTGGATCCAGAAGAGGGTGGAGTTTGGGGAGGGGAGGGGTGTCAGCATGGTACAATGTCAGAGTATCCATCCTTCAAAGCAGTATGCCCCAAAAGCACTGTACAAACACACAGAAAACCACCAATACTAAATGTGACAATTTCTGCTAAAAGCAAAGTACACAACTTTTAATATGATATTATTAATACATTCTAGGTTCAGCAACAGGCAAATTGCTACACAATGCATAATACACAATGCATAATACACAATGCATAATACAATATAATACAAATTGCCACACAATGCATAATACAGTGACGAATGAAGGTCCAAAGACAGAGGAATTGTCAGATCCTCTGCCATTAATTGTCCAGTGTCCTAGGTCTCTATCAGTAATTTACTGCCAGCCTTGAGGTTTATTGCCTGTCTCGCTTAAAGTGTCTTTTTTGTTCCCCGGGAGGATGGCTTGCCGCATTCCACCACGTCACATAAACAGTCTGGCTATCTTCCTGAACCTCCTCCCTTTTCTCTCTCAAGCGTCTCGAATGTCTTATCTTGCTTTTGTAACCTTGAAGAACTGCTGAACTGATTTTAGCCAGGTGCCTGGCCTGGGAATTGCAAGTAGAGTTCACTAAGGGGCATGGCGGGGGGGGGGGGGGGGGGGGTAGTGCTTTTGTGCCTTTTCTGTGGGAATTAACGGTTGGGGGGGTTTCACACTTTTTTATGTTAGCCCTGATTGGTTCTTCACCTGCCCTTACCTTACGATGAATGGTATATTAATCCCTTTTGCCTGTAACCAGTTATCTCTAACAAACATTGAGTACCTGAACCATCATTAAGAAATAAAAAGGACTTTTGCTTCAACAAAGGCCTGGCTTATTTGATTCGACTCAGAAGCCTCACAGGAATAAGTCACAAAAGGGTAATTAATACAGAAGTTTCAAAAGTGGTCAGAAGTCCTGAGCTGAGTAGGAATGTCAAAGCGGTGAAACCGAAGACGAAGCTGCCAGCTGGAATTCTTCGTTTCACCGAAACTTCCTCAGTGAACTGACTATTATTTCTCACAAAGCGAAACTGCAGAGAGATTGGAACAGGAAATATTCCTAATACCTGTTTATCATTACAAGGAGGGCTACTGATCAGCGGGGACTATTTCTCAATGTGTCAGCATGCTGTTCCTTTCATAAGTATTGGTGACACCCTTCAAAGCAGCCATTTTCTTCGGGGGAGCTGATCTCCATATGGACCAATTTGAATATGCTAAGCCATTAAAAAGATCTTGGACTGTACAGGAAGAGAGTTTACCTGTATTCTAATGTTAAGCTGTTTAAGGAGTCCTATGTGGACCATATTGAATATGTATGAATGTATTTAAGGTTAGTTGTCTGTAAAATTTGAACTAAATTATCTTTACATGTCGAGTGTAACAGCCTTAGTGCTGTGATTTTGTATCAAACCTGCTTTCACTGTGTTACCATTATATATTTACACACATTTTCTCCAGTGGAGCGGATCTTTGTCAGCTGAAGATCAGTTGTAAAAGCAGGGGATCTCCAGACCCCACCTGGAGGCTGGCAACCCTATTCCTCACTGGTCTCCCATCCAAATACTTACCAGGGCTGGCCCGGCTTAGCTTCCGAGAGGTGAGACAGAATGCCACTGTGTGAGCCAGACTGCTGGAATAGATGGACTATTGATCTGATCCAGCAGGGCTCTTCTGATGTTCTTATGAAGGCCTCGGCCTCTATGCCCTGTTGTTGGCCCTCCAGAGGAACTGGTTGGCCACTGAGACAGGATGCTGGAATAGATGGACTATTGATCTGATCCAGCAGGGCTCTTCTGATGTTCTTATGAAGGCCTCGGCCTCTATGCCCTGTTGCTGGACCTCTAGAGGAACTGGTTGGCCATTGTGTGTGAGACAGGATGCAGGACTAGACAGACCAGTGGTCTGATCCCGCAGGGCTCTTCTTATGTTCTTATGAAGGCTTCAGCTTCTCTGCCCTGTTGTTAGGTCTCCAGAGGAACTGGTTGGCCTCCGTGTTAGGCGGGATGCTGGACTAGATGGACCCTCACTGGTCTGATCCAGCAATGCTCATCTTATATTCTTATGAAGGCCTCAGCCTCTATGCCCTGTTGTTAGGCCTCCAGAAGAACTAGTTGGCCACTGTGTGAATCAGGATGCTGGACCATATGGACCACTGGTCTGATCCAGCAGGGCTTGTCTCATGTCCTTAATGGGGGAAATTAAAAAAGAAAAAGAAGCAGTGTATTGTGATGTCACTTCTGAGGAGAACCTGGAAGTGATGTTGAGTAGCTCTAGGAATCCCTGGAAACTCTATGGTCTTCTGGGTTTTGGCCAGAAGTTACATCATCATCATTCCCATGCCACTGTCCTCCACCATGTCCCTATCCTCAGCACTCTGCTGGTTCCTAGGCTCAGCCTGACAACCCTACTACACTTACCACAGCTGGAACAGCGACCATTGTAGAACCGAACCTCCAGAAACTATGTCAGTCCCAAGGCAGAACTACATTCAGTTTTATTGCAGCCATCATGAGGACTAGAACCTTCCTTATAACGTTTCAATACAGCCCACATTTTTTTTCTAGATGCAGTTCATACAAGGCCACAAAACCTGCTGCCCATCAGCTTCATCAGATGCCACTGAGTTCTAGTGTTGCTGCTTGGAGTGGTGGCGGCCAACAAAAGGTCGGGGTTGGGGGTCCACTGCTTTGACCAGTGAAATAGAATCATGCAATCATAAAATCAGCTGGGAGGGGCCATACAGGCCATCTAGTCCAACCCCCTGTTCAACGCAGGACCAGCCAAGAGCATCCCGGACAAGAGTTTGTCCAGCCGCTGCTTGAAGATGGCCAGGGAGGGGGGAGCTCACCACCTCCCTAGGCAGCTGGTTCCACTATGGCACAACTCTGACTATAGGAGCCTATAAGAGACAGGAACTTCTCAGTAGCAGCACCATGACTCTGGAATGTGTTCAAAAGGGGTGTGCCCTTGACCATATTTTGTTGAGTCTTTCACCATGCTGCCGTCCTTTATGTTCCCCATCTTCAGGGCTTTGTGTGTGAGTGTGGTGGTACTCACCAGCAGGGGTCCATTGGAGCGGGAGCGCACAGGAGCGCAGCTCCGGGAGTGAAAAGCCCAGGGGGCGGGCACATGACCAAGCCCCGCCCCCTCCTCGGCTTCCCCGAGCAGTGCAGAGGCGCAATGCCCCGGGGAAAGCCCTGATAGGGTCTTTATTGTTTTTAATGTTTTGTTTTAATATTGATAATTTTATAATTGTTCCTTTTATGACTGTGTGCTGCTTTTCCAGAGACTTGCTCAAGGTGGCCTATAAATTTTCTAAGTATACCATTTGTTATCTGGGCACATGGCACATAAGTACTGGAGAAATTTCACCAACCCTTCAGCAGCTTCCACCCCATCAGTTTGGTGTAGTGGTCAGAAGTTGGACTCTGATCTGGGAGAACCGGGTTTGATTCCCCACTCCTCCACATGCAGCTGCTGGTGTGACCTTGGGCCAGTCGCAAGTTCTCTCAGAGCTGTTCTCTCATGAGCAGTTCTCAAAAGACCCCTCTCAGCCCCACCTACCTCCCAGGGTGTCTTGTTGTGGGGAGGGGAAGGGGAAGGGATGGGTGGTGCATATGTCCTGGGTATCTCAAGTCTACTCGAAACCTGGTGGTTTCAAGGGAGCAGGAAGAGAATGAGGGGGTGTTCTTGACGCTTATTTTTATTGCACAAAGTATTGGATGGGGAAGGGAATGGAGGAAGAGCACGTCAGTTTCACTCACCTGTGGAGTGGAGCCTGAGGGGTGGGTGTTGCCTTCTGACACACTTCCGGTATGTTAGGGGGTGTGGCATATGCAAATGAGTTATGCCAATGAGTTATGCTAATGAGCTCCTGCACCTCTTTTTCTACGAAATGACCCCTGCTCACCAGTAATGAGTACCAGCATCTTGGGGGCCAGGGCTCTCCCATGTTCTGATGGGGGAATTGGTGGAAATCAACACAACCTTATATATGTGTTCGGCCTATTGTCTTTTGTGCTACATATCGAGAATCATCTCTAAGGACATCTTGCTCTTGTGTTCTACGTTGCTTCTGTGTATGCCACTTCAAATGTCCATTCTGTCCCGGAAAAATAAAAGGCAGAGATGATTTTAATCTACAGATCTGTAAATTTTTTTTTAAAAAAAGTATCTCAAGAATGCAATAGTCAACATTGGCCTGGATGTACAAGGCAGGAAATGCTCGGTCGAATCAATGGTTATGAAATCAAACGGCCACTAATTGCCCTCCCAATGTATTCTACAGGGGCAGGATTTCTCAATGCATTAGCCTTCAGTGATGTCACCTGGCCTGCTTTCTGAAACCTAATGAAATTGAAAATCCACTAACCGACTTGTAGAATTGCATTTTATACGATGGCATAAAAGTCTAGTGGAATTGTTTCACCAGAGTCAGAAATGTCTTAAGGATGGGCATGCCGGAGGAGGAGCTGTGGCTTAGAGACAGAGCGTGTGGTTTGCATACAGAATGGTCTTGGATCAATGCCTGCCATCTTCAGCTAAAAATGTCGGGCGGTCTTGGAAAAGACCTTTCTCTCCCTGAACCCTTCTGAAGGAGCTGCCAGTTGGAGCACTGCCCCCCATGGACCAATGATCTGATAAAGTGTAAGGCAGTTTCATCTTTAACAGACCTTTGAACACACTGGCTAGCATTTCACGTGTTTCATACAGACATGCTCAAACAATGGCCAGTTTGTTTGACATACTCCTTGCTGGGAGGGGAAGGGAAAGGAGTTTGCAAGCCATTCTGAGACTCCTTTGGGTAGTGAAGGGCGGGGTATAATTCCAATCTCCTCCTCCTCCTCCTCTTCTTCGTCTTCTTCTTCTTCCTTTGGGGTCTATAGATAGTCCTCAGGATACATGTTCTGCCATGTGTTGGAAACCACAGTTCTGGTTTTCAACCTCTTAATTGCTTAAACTGAGAGCCAGTTTGGTGTAGTGGTTAAGTGCGCGGACTCTAATCTGGGAGAACCGGGTTTGATTCCCCACTCCTCCACTTGCACCTGATGGATGACCTTGGGCAAGCCATAGCTCTGGCACAGCTGTTCTCTCAAGGACAGTTGTCTCAGAGCTCTCTCAGCCCCACCTACCTCACAGGGTGTCTGTTGTGGGGAGGGGAAGGGAAAGGAGTTTGTAAGCTGCTCTGAGACTCCAAGTGAGTGAAGGCTGGGATATAAATCCGATTTCTTCTTCTTCTCTTCTTCTTCTTAGTTGAGATTATCATTTTTTAAAAAAAAAATGGAATGGTCACTATTACACCGTGATCCTGTTATGTTATTTCTACTGTTGTGTGATATGCCTGGTAACATGACATGATAGTTCTAATCAGCACAAAAATATGGAGAAATACTTCCCTGGGAAGAGAAGAGAAGAGAAGCCATGCTGGATTAGGCCAATGGCCCATCCAGTCCATCTAGTCAACTCTCTGCTCGAGACAGGAACAGGATCAGCCTAAAATGTCCCTGACTGATGTTCACACAACCACTGCTTGTAGACTGCCAGGGAGGGGGAACGTACCACCTCCCTAGGCAGCCGAATCCACTGCTTGAACTACTGCTATTGTAAAAAAAACAAAAAAATTCCCTAGTATCTAGCTGGTACCTTTCTGCCTGTAATTCAGACCCCTTATTGTGAGTCCTCTCCTCTGCTTCCAAACCCCACCTGCCCTCATAGGCGTAGCCTTTCCAATTTCCCAGGGGGGCTGGGGCTAGGAACAAAGAACAAAGCAGCACGAGGCACCCAGCCACCCCGAAGCCGGCGATCCGCCACAGATGCCGGCTCCCCCCCCCCCCCCCGATCAAGGCAAGCCACAGACCGCCTGTGGCCTTCATAGCCCACAGGGGAAAGTGTTCCAGCTGGCTACAAAGGCCACAGCCACCCCCCAAAACACCGTCCCCCATCCTCACTGGAGCCCAGGCCAGCTCCTTACCTTGCTGCGTGGGAAATCTGAATACACGGAAACCCTGTGCAGCCTGCAGCTCCACCACGCCCAACTGAGGGCTTCTGGGAGCTGCAGGTGGGGCTTAGCTTTCAGGAAGCAAGCCCTGACTTTCCTCCCACCCTGCCCTCCACTTTCAAAATCAGTTGGGGGTGGCGTGTTTTTTTTTTTTGGCAAGGCTTTTGATCCTGGTTGCTCGGGGGGGGGGAGGTCAGTCACCCCTGGAAATTTTCGGGGGTAGCCTCAGCCCCCCAGCCCCCCCGAAGTTGACACCTATGCCTGCCCTCCTCTAAGGGACAGCCCTTCGAAGACTTCAAGAGAGCCATCATGTCCCCCCTCAGCCTCCTCTTCTCCAGACTAAACATTCCCAAGTCCCTCAGCCTTTCCTCCTAGGCCTTGGTCTCCAGGGTACCCATTTCTCTTATCCTTCCCCTCTCCCCACATGTACCCCAGTGAGCACTAAGATCGGGTTCCCAAAACCGCCTGGTTCTTCCAGGGCCTAAAGAGCCCAGGTTGGCTACAAGGGCCAGGGCCTTTTCAGTGGTGGCCACTCACTGGTGGAATGAGCTCCCAGAGGACATCAGGGCCCTGCGGGACCTTCTACAGTTCCGCAGGGCCTGCAAAATGGAGCTCTTCCATCAGGCTTTCATGGTCTCCAGGCCCCCTGATCACCCACGTCGCCCTCTGCTGCACCTGCTCCATTCTGTTCCCATCCTTTCTGAAGCGAGGCCTCCAGAACTGCATACAGTACTCCAGGTGTGGCCCGACAGCACGGTCTGCAGTGGAACTATGACATCTTGGGAACAAAGGGGAAGAACAAAGACCAGTAAAGGCATAGAGAGTGAGAAAATCATCGGAACAAACCCAAATTAGGAGGGGGAATCCACCTCTCCTCATGGAACTGTGGGAACCCTGGAATTTCTATTGTCCTATATCCAGCTCCTACTGACCTATACCTATATTCAAAGAGCCAGTTTGGAATAGTGGTTATGAAGGGTACTGGACTCAGGAGACCAGGAACGGTGGAATCAGGAAGCCTTTATTGAGTGGTTCAGCATGCCCAGTAGAGGGTCAGAACAAGCATGCTTCCAGGGCTCCAGGGCCCTCATTATATGCTGGCCAGAGCCACACCTCCGGCCGCACCCAAAAGACCTGATAGGGGCTTAACATATGCGCATGTTTGTCATAGGTTCCCTGGAGGAGCCTTTGATTGCATTGGCTCCCCAGGGAGAACCTAGGTCCCACATTGGTGGAGGCTTTCAATCCGGATGTCTATTGTTCCTCCAGATTCAAGCTCCCCTCTCTGCCTGACCATGTGCTCTGGCCATGCGGCGGGCGCCATTACCTGGGAGCACATGGCAGGCTGGTTGCTACACAGAGCATACTACATTACAGGTTAGGAGTGGCAGACTATAATCTGGAGAACCGGGTTTAATTCCCCACTCCTCCAGATGCAGCCAGCTGAGTGACCTTGGTTCAGTCACAGTTCTCTGAGAGCTATTCTCTCAAGAGCAGTTCTCGAAAGAGCTCTCCCAGCCCCACCTACCTCACAGGGTGTCTGTTGTGAGGAGGAGAAGGGAAGGAGATTTTAATCCACTCTGAAACTCCAAGTTCTTCTTCTACTTCTTCTTCTACTTCCTCTTCTTCTTCTGCTTCTTGTTTTGCTTCTACTTCTACTTCTCCTCCTTCTCCTCCTCCTCCTCCTTCTCCTTCCTTGAACCAGCAGCTGATGATAAGATGAACCTCCACCATGCCATTCTGGAGCAACAGAGGTAAAAGGTTCAAGGCACCTTTGGATTACCGCCAAACCTAGACTGCACTTTCCAAGTTTGACGACGGAGGTCTTGAACTCCTAACTGCCCGCAGAGAGTACATCTTTGGGTCTGAAACCCTTCTTCTCCCCCCTCCCTTTTCTGTCTCAGACCAAAAAAAAGAGCTCTTTGGTCATTTATGCCCCTTCCAACGCAATCGTTCAAGGAATCGCTGCAACTGCAGATACAGAGCCATTAAAAATAACAAGGCCTGACCTAGCCAAATTGCTCTGTTTACACAACGCGATAAAAACCTTAACTGGGCATGCAAACTCCCTCTGCATTTGAGATTTCTTCCCTTCCCTCTGCACTGCATTGGGGACGACCCCAGAGAGGGACTTTAATAGCAAATAATTATCAAGCCATGCAGTTACGACAACAGCCCGGTATGTCCCCCCCCCCCCCTTTCCTCTCTGCGCAGCAGAAGTCTCTCGTGTCAATGCAATCACAAAATCTAATCTCCGAAAAGCCACTGGATAGACCTTTATGGTGGCTTCTGTCAAATAATGCATACATTTCCCAGCAAATTGATGATCTCTGGCAGCCGCTAAGCCATTGAAATGTAAAATAGAGTGAACTTCTCCGCTGCCCCCCCAAATCCTGTTTGTGCGAAGTTAATAAGGAGAATGTTTGACTAACAATGAAGCGGCCCCGCGCCCTGTTGGAGAATCATAGCACTGAAAACCATCTAATATAATCTCCTAAGGCGGGGTCCCATAGGTGTTAACCTCCATACGCCACGGGCACTACCTTTCACCCCCCCCCCCCCCATACATGCCCCATTAACTGCAGAAACAAAGAACCAGGAAGTGGGGACTGTTCGGTTTGACTCCAGTATCGCCCTGTGGGTTTGCAAAGTGCCATCAGGTTGCAGCCGACTTATGGTGATCCCAGCAAGGGGCCTTCTGGGCAAGTGAGAAGCAGAATAGCCATGGAATTTCTATGGAACAGTGCAGCACCTTCAAGTAATTGGGAGGGACCTTTAGCGAGACTTCAAATTGGAACCCACACCCGGATATTATTAAATCCTCCACCATAAAAATAATAGGATCAGTCCTGAGGCTCTACTATACTAAGGGTGGATTTCTTATAGATCCAGCAGTAAAAATATCCAGCAGTGAAAAAAAAAAAGCAGATAAAAGGAAGTCCTTCTTCACCCAAAGAGTGATTAACACGTGGAATTCACTGCCGCAGGAGGTGGCGGCGGCTATAAGCATGGACAGCTTCAAGGGGGAATTAGATAAACATATGGAGCAGAGGTCCATCAGTGGCTATTAGCCACAAGGTATAGATAGGAACTCTTGTTCTGGGGGAAGTGATGCTCTGTATTCTTCGTGCTTGGGGGGGGGCAACAGTGGGAGGGTTTCTCGTGTCCTGCCCCCACTGGTGGACCTCCTGGGGGCATCTGGTGTTTTTGGCCACTGTGTGATAGAGTGTTGGACTGGATGGGCCACTGGCCTGATCCAACATTGGCTTCTCTTATGTGGGAGAGCCAGTTTGGTATAGTGGTTAAGTGCGCGGTCTCTAATCTGGGAGAACCGGGTTTGATTCCCCACTCCTCCACGTGCACCTGGCTGGATGACCTTGGGCAAGCCATAGCTCTGTACCAGCTGTTCCCTCAAGGACAGTTTGGGAAAGAGCTCTCTCAGCCCCACCTACCTCACAGGGTGTCTGTTGTGGGGCGGGGAAGGGAAAGGAGTTTGTAAGCCGCTCTGAGACTCCCTTGGGAAGTGAAGGGCAGGGTATAAATCCAATCTCTTCTTCTTCTTCTTCTTCTTCTTCTTCTTCTTCTTCTTCTTCTTCTTCTTCTTCTTCTTCTTATATTTATACACAAGGCAATCCCCCATCTTCTTTATGATGTTGAGGTATGGGGCTGGAAGGAACATATCATTTCCAGTCTGGAATCAATCCAAAATCCATTCATACGGCGACTTCTCCCTTTGTCCAAGGGGATCCCAGCAGCCCTGATGAGGGCAGAACTTGGTCTGCCGTCAGTTAGGGCCCGAGTCCACATCTTACTCAAATATCGGAGCAAAAGTAATACCAGTATAATCGACTCACCCAGTAATCAGTGTTTTCAGTCAGTGTCCCGAAACGGTTCAATTTGGTCACTGTGCTATAACAAAATGCTTACTCATTACTCTATCCCAGATGACTCTTTGGGGGCTCTGAACAACGGTTCCAACCTACGAAACTGGGCGTACAAATGTGATGCCCTATTGGACAGCTTCACCATCTCTCAGTCTAAGGTTTCACCTTGGTTTAAGCTGATCAAAGGAGATCAGCTTAAACCCGGTTCTCCCAGTTCAGAGTCCGCGCACTTAGCCACTGGCCAGAGCATCTGATTTGGTAAACATTTCATCTCCAAGCCTTAGAAAGGCAGTCAGTTCCCTACGTTTCCAGACATTGCTGACGACATTGCTCATGGGAAGATATTCTCAAACACCGATGGCTCTACGTCTCTGTATATGTGGTGCTTCAGTTCCAGAGGATTTATTCCATTATCTGCTATTTTGTCCTATGTATACAGAAGTCAGAATTAAATTTCTTGACAATTTGTTCAAGGGACAAAAAATCCCCTCTGCTTTGGATAAATTGGTCTTTTTATTATCTGAATCCGATCCGTTTGTCACCTATAGAGTTTCACTTTTCGCCCTGGCTGCAAGGAAAATTAGGGCCAAGATAACTGCTTCAGTAAACGAACCTGACTAACTGGATATATCTTCAAGATTTATAATTTTACTCAGGGGTCATTTCGTAGAAAAAGAGGTGCAGGAGCTCATTACCATAACTCATTTGCATAACTCATTTGCACATGCCACACCCTCTGACATACCGGAAGTGTGTCAGAAGGCAACACCCACCCCTCAGGCTCCCCTCCACAGGTGAGTGAAACTGACCTGCTCTTCCTCCATTCCCTTCCCCATCCAATACTTTGTGCAATAAAAATAAGCGTCAAGAACATGTCCTCATTCTCTTCCTGCTCCCTTGAAACCACCAGGTTTCAAGTAGACTTGAGATACCCAGGACATCTGCACCACCCATCCCTTCCCCTTCCCCTCCCCACAACAAGACACCCTGTGAGGTAGGTGGGGCTGAGGGAGGTCTTTTGAGAACTGCTCATGAGAGAACAGCTCTGAGAGAACTTGTGACTGGCCCAAGGTCACACCAGCAGCTGCATGTGGAGGAGGGGGGAATCAAACCCAGTTCTCCCAGATTAGAGTCCCAACTCCTGACCACTACACCAAACTGATGGGGTGGAAGCCGCTGAAGGGTTGGTGAAATTTCTCCAGTACTTATGTGCCATGTGCCCAGATAAAAAATGGTATACTTAGAAAATTTATATGCTACCTTGAGCAAGTCTCTGGAAAAGCAGCCCACAGTCATAAAAGGAACAATGATAAAATTATCAAGATTAAAAGAAAACATTAAAAACAATAAAGACCCTAGCAGGGCTTTCCCCGGGGCGCTGTGCCTCTGCACTGCTCAGGGAAGCTGAGGAGGGGGCGGGGCTTGGTCATGTGCCCGCCCCCTGGGCTCCTCACTCCCGGAGCTGCGCTCCTGTGCGCTCCCACTCCAACGGACCCCTGCTTGAGATCCAGTGTGGCATATAGCTTTTAGAGCTCCAGGGAAGAACTGAGGAGATCCAGATTTCCAGATCACTATATCTGGGGGTGGCAGCCTCACCCCTGCACTCGCTTGCTCCAGAGGAGACCCCGGCAGGGGTAACCTCACCCAGGAACACCTGAGGCAGGCAGCTAGGGTCACCACCACCCAGATCCCAGTGGGATTTCCCCTACTTTTGAGGGCTCCAATCCGCCTGGAAGTGACATCATCATCTGCGCTCCTGTGCGCTCCTGCTCCAACGGACCCCTGATTTTACTATATGTGATTAATTGCATTTTATTTCTGACGATTTTTGGAACTGTTGCCTGTATATTCTTGGTTTTTGTGATGCCCTTTGGCTACATGCAATAAATATGTCTATGAGAAGCAGAGCTGGTCTGCCATTGCCTTCCTTGGTGGTCTCCCATCCATGTACCGACCCTGCTTAGCTTAGACTTATGGTGACCCAGCTAGGGGCTTTCAAGGCAAGGGAGAAGCAGAGGTGGTCTACCATGGCCTTCTTCTGCAGAGTCTTCCTTGGTGGTTCCTCATCCAAGTATCAACCTGCTTAGCTTAGATTTATGGCAACCCCAGCCAGGGGCTTTCAAGGCAAGTGAGAAGCAGAGGTGGTCTGCCATTGCCTTCCTCTGCAGAGCCTTACTTGGTGGTCTCCCATCCAAGTACCAACCCTGTTTAGCTTCCGAGATCTGATGGGATTAAGGTATACCATGATGTTTCCCTCCCAGTAGCTCCTTAGAGACCAACAGGGATTTCAGGGTATAAGCTTTTGAGAGGGAAAGCTTCCAGTGACAATAAATATGAGAAGAGTAGACATGGAAAGTTGCAGAAGGTGCAGTCTCCTAGGGGCTTCGAGCAGTGAGACCTGGAAACTTTCATAGGAACAAAGGGGCATCATCCAGTCTTGCCTACTGTTAATAAGAGGTTCCCTGACTTGGTGGAGGTGATAATCCCGAAGTTCTCAACTTTGGTCAGAACGTCTTGGTGACACACTGGCTGAATCCATTGTTTCAGGACCTGGTGAGAGCAGACAGCCTGACAGAGATGGGTGGGAAAGAGGAGCTCATCTGGTGGCTAGAAGGTGGGTGACTTAGAGGCCAAGGAACATGGGTTTTCTGAGGTCCTGAATTGGGAGCCCCAGTGTGAAGAAGTGCCAGTGAAATAGTACATGGAATTCAATGCCACAAGAAGTGGTGGTGGCTACAGGCGTAGACAGCTTCAAGTTGGGATTGGACAAACATATGGAGCAGAGGTCCATCAGTGGCTATTAGCCACAAAATATAGATAGGAACTCTCAGTCTGGGGCAAGTGATGCTCTGTATTCTTGGTGCATGGGGGGGGGGGACAGTGGGAGGGCTTCTAGTGTCCTGGCCCCACTGCTGGACCTCCTCCTGATGGCACCTGGGTTTTGACCACTGTGTGACGCAGAGTGCCGGACTGGACGGGCCATTGGCCTGCTCCAACGTGGCTTCTCTCATGCTGCTATGTTCTTATGAGACCGATCACCTCTTTCACCCCTATGTAACCGCTATTATCGACTGGCCTTATCCCAACAATGACATTTCTTCCTCCATCTTTTTTGTACCACTGAACCTCCACTCTCCTTTAAACACAATTAATTTATCATTTATTTTTTCCATAACCTTCATTATCCATCTTTCTGTCCTCTTTAGCAGGGCACTAAGCTCACCCTTGGAGGCCTCACGCTGTCTACCTGCACCATCTCTCTAGCAAATTTTTTATCCTTTGCTCCCTCCAAGAATCTGATGGCTGTCTACATGGTTCTCCTCTCCTCCATCTTATTCTCACAACAACACTGTAAGGTCGGCCAGGCTGTGAAACAGTGACTGGCTTAGGGGTGCCATTCCCCCAATGGGGGCAAGGGTCCCAAGATTCCGGGCCCCTCAATCTTCTGGCTGGTGGGGGGAGCCCCACACCTAAAGAGCTCTGGGCCACCGATGTGCCCAGTGCAATGACGTCACCCAGAGGCGGTGTCATCAAGCCGGGCATATCATGGGGGAGATGCTCTAGCATTTGGCCAAAAACTCTATGACCCAGGCCCTTCCCAGGGTCTTCTGCCATGCACACAAAGCCTGTAAGGAGCCAGTCTGGTGTAGTGGTTAAGTGCGCGGACTCTAATCTGGGAGAACCAGGTTTGATCCCCCACTCCTCCACTTGCACCTGGCTGGATGGCCTTGGGCAAGCCATAGCTCTGTACCAGCTGTTCTCTCAGGGACAGTTTGGGAAAGAGCTCTCTCAGCCCCACCCACCTCACAGGGTGTCTGTTGTAGGGAGGGGAAGGGAAAGGAGTTTGTAAGCCGCTCTGAGACTCCAAGTGAGTGAAGGGCGGGATATAAATCCAATCTCTTCTTCTTCTTCTGTATGGTGTGATGACTTCACCCGGAAGTGACATCATCACATTGCCACAATTGGAGGGTGATGCTCAGGTTTTTGGACAAAACTCTATGGGATTTTTTTCCCCTTCAAAACCATACAGTTTGCCCAGAAACTAGGACATTACCCCCCCCCCCCATGTTGGAAACATGATGATGTCACTTCCAGGCGGATTGGAGCCCTCAAAAGTAGGGGGAATCCCACTGGGATCTGGGTGGTGGTGACCCTAGCTGCCTGCCTCAGGTGTTCCTGCGTGAGGTTACCCCTGCCGGGGTCTCCTCTGGAGCAAGCGAGTGCAGGGGTGAGGCTGCCACCCCCAGATATAGTGATCTGGAAATCTGGATCTCCTCAGTTCTTCCCTGGAGCTCTAAAAGCTATATGCCACACTGGATCTCAAGTATAACAGTGCAGAATGCTGCAGCCAGGCTGTTGATGGGCCTCTCTGCGAGGAACCATGTCCAGCCTGTGCCGTGGGCACTGCATTGGCTGCCTATAGCATACCGGATCCGGTTCAAGGTGCTGGTTCTAACCTTTAAAGCCCTTTGTGGCCAGGGGCCTGCTTACCTAAGGGACCGCCTTTCCCCATATATACCCCAGAGAGCACTACGGTCAGGCACATAACATCGCCTGACCCTTCCTGGCCCAAGAGAGGCCAGGCTGGCTACCACTCGGAACAGAGCCTTCTCAGTGGCGGCCCCCTACTTGTGGAATGAGCTCCCGGAAGACATCAGGGCCCTGCGGGACCTTCTGCAGTTCCGCAGGGCCTGCAAGACGGAGCTCTTCCGCCAGGCTTTTGGGGCCGCCACTGGGGGAAATGGCCATTGACGGATGGCCAGGGAAGTACACAGGCCCGGGACAACAGTATGTGGTAGCCTCCTGGCCGGGAAAGCTGTCGTTGCCCTGGTGTTAGTATTTCAGATCGGCAATGATTAAATTTGCAATTTGCCGCCAATTGAAACTGTAACTGTAACTGTATTGTATTTTAATGTATTAATTTATATTATTTATATTGATTTTAATGTTGTGAGCCGCCTAGAGCTGCTATGTTGGTCAGGCGGGGTGTAAATCTAAATAAATAAATAAATAAATAAAACAGGGTATGGCGGTCGGTTGTGAGAGGAAGGAAAGCAATATCGAAGGTGAGCTACCACCAGACTTTGAAATCATATAAACCCTTAATAAATAATATCTCTCTCTCTAAACAGCCGGTCATTTGAAGAAGACCAATTTAAAACCAACAGACTCTGGCAGATTAAAACAGAAAGTCAGCATCGTAAAACTCAGGATCGTAAAAGAGAAGCTCCATAATTCAGTAGCCAGCAGACCATAAAGTTATGAAGTGAAGGCCCTCTCCGAAACGTCTGATCTCAGCCACTGGAGGACTAACAGTAAGGAAGGTGCTGAATGGACTTCCCTGGGCAGGATGTTCCAAAAAGGGTGGTTTCAACACCGGAGAGGTCCCCGTCGTTTGCACCTACCCAACAACCATACTTCAGACAGCAGAGGGGAACAGACGAGGGCCTCTAGTGATGAGCTCAAGGCCTGGGCAGATCAGATTCTACTGGCTTTCAAGCAAGGGGAGCCTTTACCTTTACCTTATGAGCAGATATAGTTTAGGGAAACAGGAAGCAAAGGGAAGAGTTTTCGCTTGGCCATTACTGAATGATGCAGCAATTCTTATGCCTGCTGCAATGAACTCTGCTTGGAACTGAAAATGTACTCATTTGCTCGATGCAACAACTAGATACTAGAGGAAGAGAAGAGAACCTCCACATTCAAAGGAAGTAAACCTCTGAATATCAGAGACCGAAGGCCACATCAGGGGGAGGCCTCAGCCTCTGTGCCCTGTTGTTGGCCCTCCAGAGGGACAGGGTGGCCACTGTGTGAGACAGGATGCTGGATGAGATGGATCCTCACTGGTCTGATCCAGCAGGGCTCTTCTGACATTCTTATGAAGGCGTCGGCCTCTGCTGGCCCTCCAGAGAAGAAGAAGAAGAAGAGATTGGATTTATATCCCATCCTTCACTCACCTGGAGTCTCAGAACAGCTTACAAACTCCTTTCCCTTCCCCACAACAGGCACCCTGTGAGGTAGGTGGGGCTGAGAGAGCTCTGAGACAACTGTCCTTGAGAGAACAGCTGGTACAGAGCAATGGCTTGCCCAAGGTCATCCAGCAGGTGCAAGTGGAGGAGCAGGAAATCAAACCCGGTTCTCCCAGTTTAGAGTCCGCGCACTTAACCACTACACCAAACTGTCTACATGGTTCTCCTCACCTCCATCTTATTCTCACAACCAGAGGAACTGGTTGGCCACTGTGTGAGACAGGATGCTGGACTATACAGTCCACTGGTTTGATCCAGCTGGGCTCTTCTGATGTTCTTATGAAGGCCTCGGCCTTTATGCCCTGTTGTTGGCCCTTCGGAGGAACTGGTTGGCCACTGTGTGAGACAAGATGCTGGACTAGGTGGACCACTGCTCTGATCCAGCAGGGTTCTTCTTATGTTCTTAGGATGCTGGACTAGATGGGCCATTGATCTTTTTCAATCAGGTCTCTTCTTCCAGAATTTTAAAAAAAACCCCACACAAATATACATTTGGTTGAGGAATGGAATCCAACATAGATCTTTAGTTTGGGTGTGAATCAAATCATTTGTCACAGAATGTACAAAGGAGATGATAGGCTTTTGGTAGCCCTCTTTTACTTGTGGGAGAGCTTTTCTTTCTTGTTCAGAGCCATTCAATCTACACCTTCTAAGGAGGAAAACATGATGTCCAAATATCTTATTCCACAGGCACAAGCTGTTCCTGGACCAAGGCCAAAATCATTTCCCCCACTCTTTCGCTGAAACTCAAGTTCTTCATCACGCTAGCATTTGCTCGTTCACGCACAGAATTGGGCAAAGGACTAGACAATCCACTTCTGACGCTTTGGATCTTGACCAAGAATGCTTTCTTTGCTCTGATAATAAAAACCAAGCTCTCCTTGGTCCTTTTCTTCTAGTGAAGACTGCTCACTAGCACGGAAATGCAGCATTCAGAGAGTGAACTGTGACAGCCCCACCCCACCCCATTCAGCGATATCGGAGGAAGACAGTTGCCTAATTGAATATGAAGCATAATATTCCCTCAGCCGTTTAATTGTCCACTTTGGCCAGCTCATATAAACTGCAACAATAAAAGTCGCAGCGATTGGTTCATCTGTCAGGGAAATCGACACTGAATTATAACCTTCCTTTATAGACCTTTAAGAGGGCAAAGATGGAGACTGTGAGGAGGTATCTTAATGTGTCACAGTACTATAAAGAGCCTTGATTACCTAAGTGTGGTTTGAAGGCACTAATTACGCGGCTTTCAGACATCGACCACTAACATCACCCCTGCTGTGGGCATTGGCTAGGAACTCGATCTGAAGTCACTCTGTACCAAATAGCAACCATTTGTCAATGGCTAGATTTCAGTCCAGAGGCACCTTAGAGACCAACAAGACACAGGACATGTAAGCTTTCAGGAGTCGAAGGTTCAAGTACTTGAAGGGCTGTCATAGAGAGGATGGGGTGGAGTTGTTTTCTGTTGCCCCAGAAGGTCGCACCAGAACCAACGGGTTGAAATGAAATCAGATGAGTTTTTGGCTAAACCTTCGGAAGAACTTCCTCACAGTTAGAGCGGTTCCTCAGCGGAACAGGCTTCCTCGGGAGGTGGTGGGCTCTCCTTCTTGGGAGGTTTTCAAACTGAGGCTAGATGGCCATCTGACAGCAATGCAGATTCTGTGAACTTAGGCAGATCAGGAGAAGAGAGGGCAGGGAGGGTTGCCTCAGGGCTTCGTTCCCGCGGCCCTTTCTTACATGCCCAGGGAAATGCTGATCCGCACTTTGGGGTCAGGAAGCAATTTTTCTGCAGGCCAATTTGACCGGGGATCCTGGAGGTTTCTTGTCATCTTCTGGGTGTGGAACAGGGGTCACTGGGGGTGGAGGAGAGGTAGATGTGAATTTCCTGCATTGTGCAGGGGGTTGGACTAGATGACCCTACATGGACCTCCCATATCTGGACCTCCCACCCTTCCCCAAATCTCCAGGACTTTCCCAGAATGGAATCACAAGATGTCATAGTCCCACTAGACACTGCATTGGTCAGGCCGCGCCTGGAGTCTTGTGTGCTGTTCTGGAGGCCTCACTTCAAAAAGGATGGGGACAGAATGGAGCGGGTGCCGAGGAGAGCGACGAGGATGACCGGGGGCCTGGAGACCAAGAAGCCCTGCGAGGAAAGGCTGAGGGACTTGGAAAGGTTCAGTCTGAAGAAGAGGAAATCGAGGGGGGACATGATTGCTCTCTTGAAGGATTTGAAGGGCTGTCCCTTAGCGGAGGGCAGGGAGCTGTTCCTGTTGGCAGCAGAGGAGAGGACTCACAAGAATGGGTTTAAATTAAAGGTGCGAAGATACTGGCTGGATATTAGGGATATTTTTGTGCAGTAAGAGATATGCCACAGTGGACTCAGTTGCCTGGGGAGGTGGCGAGCTCCCCCTCCCTGACCGTCTTGAAGCAGCGGCTGGACGAACCCTTGTCGGGGATGCTCTAGGCTGATCCTGCCTTGAGCAGGGGGTTGGACTAGATGGCCTGTGTGGCCCCTTCCAACTCGCTGTGATTCTATGCTTCTATGAATTGGCAACCCTAGCAACAAGGCAGTAACCCCTGACCCAGGAGCACCCTTCACCCAAACTGCAGCTGATACTTACGTTGTTAGCTCCTAAACAACATTCTGCTTGGCAGATTGCAGGCTGTGCAAGCCAACTTTAAAACACATTCAGGAAGTCCCAGGTCTTGCCAATCACATAAAACCACATCACATCCTTTTACATCGTGGGTTTCTAGCCCCTGCTTGCACTGCTTACCGTTTTGCTCCCTGGGACTCTAGATCACCCTTAATGGGATGTCCCAGGCTAGCCCAATCTTGACAGATCCTGGAAGAAGAAGAAGAAGAAGAGGAGAAGGAGAGGAGGAGAAGGAGAGGAGAAGAGAGGAGAGGAGAGGAGAGATTGGATTTATATCCCACCCTTCACTCACTTGAAGTCTCAGAGCGGCTTACAAACTCCTTTCCCTTCCCCTCCCCACAACAGACACCCTGTGAGGTAGGTGGGGCTGAGAGAGCTCTAAGACAGCTGTCCTTGAGAGAACAGCTGGGACAGAGCTATGGCTTGCCCAAGGTCATCCAGCCAGGTGCAAGTGGAGGAGTGGGGAATCAAACCCGGTTCTCCCAGATTAGAGTCTGTGCACTAGAAACCCTGGTTAGTCCTTGGATGGGAGACCACCAAGGAAGTCCAGAATTGTGTATCAGAGGCAAGCAGTGACAAACCCCCTCTGAACATCTCTTGCTTTGAAAACCCTATTGGATCGCCATACATCATAGCCAGGGGTCCGTTGGAGTGGGAGCACACAGGAGCGCAACTCCGGGAGTGAGAAGCCCAGGGGGTGGGCACATGACCAAGCCCCGCCCCCTCCTCAGCTTCCCCGAGCAGTGCAGAGGCGCAGTGCCCCAGGGAAAGCCCTGCTAGGGTCTTTATTGTTTTTAACGTTTTGTTTTAATATCGATAATTTTATCATTGTTCCTTTTATGACTGTGTGCTGCTTTTCCAGAGACTTGCTCAAGGTGGCATATAAATTTTCTAAGTATACCATTTTTTATCTGGGCACATGGCACATAAGTACTGGAGACATTTCACCAACCCTTCAGCAGCTTCCACCCCATCAGTTTGGTGTAGTGGTCAGGAGCTGGACTCTAATCTGGGACAACCGGGTTTGATTCCCCACGCCTCCACATGCAGCTGCTGGTGTGATCTTGGGCCATTCACAAGTTCTCTCAGAGCTCTTCTCTCATGAGCAGTTCTCAAAAGACCTCTCTCAGCCCCACCTACCTCACAGGGTGTCTTGTTGTGGGGAGGGGAAGGGAAAGGGATGGGTGGTGCACCTGTCCTGGGTATCTCAAGTCTACTTGAAACCTGGTGGTTTCAAGGGAGCAGGATGAGAATGAGGGTGTGTTCTTTACGCTTATTTTTATTGCACAAAGTATTGGATGGGGAAGGGAACGGAGGAAGAGCAGGTCAGTTTCACTCACCTGTGGAGTGGAGCCTGAGGGGTGGGTGTTGCCTTCTGACACACTTCCGATATGTTAGGGGGTGTGGCATATGCAAATGAGTTATGCTAATGAGTTATGCTAATGAGCTCCTGCACTTCTTTTTCTACGAAATGACCCCTGATCATAGCCCAGGCTAGCCTGATCTCATCAGATCTCAGAAGCAAAGCAGGTTTGGCCCAGGTTAGCATTCAGAGGGAAGACCACCAAGGAAGTCCACGGTGCTGTGTAGAGACAGACAATGGAAAACCTTGAAGGAAGATATTTTTTAAAAAATGCGTTAGAAGAACGTGCATGTCCCTGGGGTGATGGGAAAATAGAAATGTTAGGACATGTTATCTTCCATTGTAAGATGTATAATAAGATATGTGAAGTTTATATATTGCTCAGACTTTCAGCCTATCTGGGGAGACATAGAGCTCTACTTCTCTTGAGAGCCAGTTTGGTTCAGTGGTTAGGAGTCCAGACCAATGTTCCCTCTAAACTGTGGAGTCTTCTGAGCAAAAATTCTACCTTCTGAGCTACTGGCATTAATCTCGTGAGCAAACAATTCGGCTGCTGCCTAAATTAGTTTGCTCTGGAGCCATCCTTCCTGAGCTACGACAAAAATGTGTGAGCCAGAGGCTAAAAAATTGTGAGCTAGCTCACACTAACTCAGCTTAGAGGGAACACTGGTCCAGACTGTAATCTGAGAGGACCAGGTTTGATTCCCCACTTCTTCACATGTAGCTGCTGAGTGACCTTGGGTCAGTCACAAGTTCTCTCAGAGTTGTTCAAGTTCTGGAGAGAGTTCTCTCAGCCCCACCTTCCTCTGTTGTGTCTGTTGTGGGGATGGGAAGGCAAAGGAGACTGTAAGCTGCTTTGAGACTCCCTTGGGTAGTGAAAGGCGGGGTACAACTCCAATCTCCTCCTCCTCCTCCTCTTCTGTCTAAAATGCTCTCTGATGAGAGCCAGGATGTAAGATACAAAGTTGCTAAATATGGTTGGTTGGCATTGAAGTGTAGTAGATCTTTAACTAACATATAAGGGAACCACCCCAATTCTGTTATTTGTGGGAACGATGCCTTTGCATTTTCAACACTGAAATTTATTATATGATTGTGATTTTTTTTAGTGCAACATATTGTTTTATATACTTATACATTTTATCCGCCATTTTGGTATTATTCTTCCTGGTGTCGGACTATGGTAATAAAAACACGGCAATGACAAGCCAGCGCTGTATTTTTTACCCTGCCTGGATGGGCCAGGTTAGCCTGATTTCATCAGATCTTAGGCTGATTTTACACCTCCCCTCTAAAGTAGTTGGACTGCTGTCTTTTCCTGTGCTGATTTCACAGTGGTGTGAAATTTCACTCCAGGGGGTCTAAGTGCACTAATCAACAGCAATTGTTTAAAGCAGAATAAAGCGGTATAATACTAGCTTGACCACAGGAGGGCAATTAGTAGATATGGACATTTCAGTAGCAGCACGGTTTCGCACCGCACAGAGGTGTGGGCAGGTTTTTTTGGAACTAGAATGATTCCAGCGGGAAAGTCAGATGTAAAATCAGCCTTAGAAGCTAAGCAGGGTCAGCCCAGGTTAGTACTTAGATGGGAGACCAGCAAGGAAGCCCAGGGTCATGATGCAGAGGCAGGCAATGGCCAACCACTCCTGAATGTATCTTGCCTTGAAAACCCTACTGGGTTGCCATAAGTCAGCTGTGACTTGAAGGCATTTTCCACCCCCAGCTACAGATCTTCTAAAAATTAGAACAGCATCTATAACATTTTATCATTTGCTAATTTTACCAAAAAAAAATAAATGCTGCCACAACTTTTAAGTGATCGTGTTACTTGGTAGGGTATAATGAACAATAAAGTAAAACACCATAAAACCTCCGAGCATTAATACCATTTACATCTCATTTCCATGATATCTTTCTTTAAAGGGGGTAGCAACTCGGTACTGATTTAAAAAGCAGTCTTTATTTCAAGTACTCCGTGCCCCATGGGAACAAGCACTGGGGCCTGTATTTCACTTTTACAAGAGGGCCCATCCTGCCTTCCCATCCCCGACATATTAAGACATTCCTCAATTATGTCATTTAAAAGCCTGTATACATTTTCTGGGCCTTTGCAAGTTGGCAAAATACATACCATAAATACAGATATGATTGGTTTATTCTAGAAGGAATTTTTTTTTTATTGCGGGAAATGTTGAGTCCATAAAGCCAAAGCTCGGCGTCTCTCTCTTAACTCCGCTCGTTGTGTAATGGAGCCATTCTGCCTCTCTATTTTAATCTGACCTAAATATACCGTCACTGGGGAATGAGGCTTCTGTGCCATCGCCGGCGGCGGAGAGCGTTGTGAGTCTGCAATTAGGATTAGTGTTGTGCGATCACCCCTCTTCTCAAATGGCAGTTCGATTGCAAGAGGCAAGTGGTGTCCGCCAATGCTAAACAAAAAGGAAGCTTAATTTTCATCAGGCGCTCAAATGAGTTCAGAGTGGCGCGAGAAATATGATGCGCTACTTCCCACGGTGAAGTCCCCTGTGGATCATGTGTTTTTTGCGGCCACTCGGTTCCGTCATCCGGATATTCTAAAATGGCTTGCCAACTGTTTCCCCAGGCCGCTCCACTTCTTCAACTCCATCTCCAACTGGTTCTCGTAAAGCTTATCTTAACATTGTGTAGAACTTCACCTGCCTTCTGGGTAAAGCTTTACCTGCCTGGAGAGGAGACGACTGAGAGGTGATACGATAACCATCTTCAAGTACTTGAAGGGCTGTCATAGAGAGGATGGTATGGAGTTGCTTTCTGTTGCCCCAGAAGGTCGGGCCAGAACCAACCGGTTGAAATTAAATCCGTTCCTGACAGTTAGAGCGGTTCCTCAGTGGGACAGGCTTCCTCGGGAGGTGGTGGGCTCTTCTTCTTTGGAAGCGTTCAAGCAGAGGCTAGATGGCCATCTGACAGCGATGCTGATTCTATGAACTTTGGCAGTTCAGGAGAAGGAGGGCAGGAAGGGTTGCCTCGGGGCTCAGTTCTTGTGACTGTTTCTTACACACGCCCAGGGCACTGCTGATTGTCACTTTGGGGTCGGGAAGCATTTTTTTTTCTCCAGGTCAGTATGGCCAGGGAGGACGTGTCTGGGGGAAGTAGCTGTGGATTTCCTGCATTGTGCAAGGGGTTGGACTAGATGACCCTGGAGGTCCCTTCCAATTCTATGATTCTATGCTTCTATGAATTAGGTAGGGATGCCAGCTTCCAGGTGGGACCTGGGGACCCCCCAGGCTTCAAGCTCATCTCCGGACTACAGAGATCATCTCCCTTGGAGAAAATGGATGCTCTAGAGGGTGGATTCTATGACTTTGTACCCCACTAAGGTCCCTGTTATTCCCAGCCCTCACCCCAAAATCTTCAGGAGTTTCCCAACCTGGATCTTGTAACCCAACACCTGACACCCTTCCCCACAGCAGCCAGAGAGGCCCTTGTGACCCACGAATCGAGTTTGGTGTAGTGGTTAAGTGTGCGGACTCTAATCGGGGAGAACCGGGTCTGATTCCCCACTCCTCCACTTGCATTTGCTGGATGACCTTGGGTAAGCTGTAGTTCTGGCACAGCTGTTCTTGAAAAAGCTCTCTCAGCCCCACCTACCTCACAGGGTGTCTGTTGTGCGGAGGGGAAGGGAAAAGAGCTTGTAAGCTGCTCTGAGACTCCCTTGGGTAGTAAAGGGTTAAGGTATAAATCCAGTCTCCGTCTCCTCCTCCTCCTCTTCCAGTTAGGCTGTATTCAGGACAAAGGATCTGCTCAGGCTGGTAAATTGGGGCAGAGATTTCACTTCCACTTTGGGATATTCCTAGAGATTTCTGGGTGATGTCTGTGGAGGGCAGAGTTTACAGCAGGGGTCTCCAACGTGGTACCCTCCAGATGTTTTTAGAAAGTGAGTGGGGCTGGGTGGGGCTTTCCCCAGCAAGGCCTCCGATTGGCTATTGGAGATTGATTGGCTTTGCAGATTTTTTTTTTTAAATGCAATGCCAGAATTCCCAGTGTCCCTGTAGGCTCAAAAAGTTAAAGACCCCTGGTTGAGAGTCTGGGGAGGGGAGGGGGCTTAGCACAAATGTGAAGCCACACAGCCCACCCTGTAAAGTTGCCATTTCCTTCCAAGGAATTGCTCTCTGTAGTGTGAAGATCAGTTGTAATTCCAGGTGAAGTTAGGGCTCTTTAAAGAGGTAAGGGCCAATGCTCCCTCTAAGCCATGAAGTCTTGCGAGCAAAAAATCTACCTTGTGAACTGGCTACTGTGCTACTGGCATTACAGTTGTGAGTGAGCGATTTTGACTGCCGCATAAATTAGTTTGTTCTGGAGCCATCCTTCCTGAGCTGAGACAAAAATGTGTGAGCCGGAGGCTTAAAAACTGTGAGCCAGCTCACACTAACTCTGCTTAGGGGGAACGCTGGCTCGGGCTCTTTAGCTTGGAGAAGCAATGATTGAGGGGTGAAATGATGGAGGTTTACAAAGTTATGCATGGGATAGAGAAAGGAGAGAAAGAAGTACTTTTCTCCTTTTCTCACAATACAAGAACTGATGGACTCTCAATGAAATTAAGGCGCAGTAGGTTTGGAAGAGAGAAAAGGAAGTACTTCTTTAGCCAAAGATTAATTAACACATGGAATTTACTACCACAGGAAGCGATGGCGGCTACGGTCTGTAGTTCGGCAGTTTGAGACCCGAGTGCCGTGTGACGGAGTGAGCTCCCGTCTCTGGCCCCAGCTCCTGCCAGCCTAGCAGTTTGAAAGCAAGAAACTGCAAGCAGATAAATAGGTACCGCTTCAGTGGGAAGGTGACAGTGTTTAGTCATGCCAGCCACATGACCATGGAAACGTCTCCGGACAATGCTGGCTCTTCGGCTTGGAAAAGGAGAATAGCACTGACCTTTAGAGTCGGATTTGACTGGTTTTCAAGCAAGGGAAGCCTTTACCTATAGATGGAACACTTTATCTGGGACAGTGATGCTCTGTATTCTTGGTGCTTAGGGGGTGTGAGAGGGCTTCTGGAATTCTGGTCCTGCTAGTGGACCTCCTGATAGCAGCTAGGTTTTTGGTCCTCTGTGTGAGCCACTGGATGGGCCATTGGCCTGTTCCAACATGGCTTCTCTTATGTTCTTATGAGAAATCCTGGAGGTTGGTCTAACCCTAACTGGCAATAATATCAAACTTCGGTTCCACGACTAACCAGACCATTCAAGTTCCCAACAATTATCAGTGATAATCTTTTTTTTTTTTTTAAAGGATTCATTATTCAAGACACTTCAAACACAAGTTCAAGACATGTTAATGCATTTAATTTTTTCTGTTTATGGCCATTGTATTTTCCAGTTTATCTCTCCAATGTCACCAAATCCATCTTTTCATTAAGATGAGCAATGCACGCATCTATTGACTTGGGCACACTATATATAAATATAGATATAAATATATAGATATAGATATATAGATATATAGATATACAGATAATCCCCATGCAATTTAGAACAATTATTAAGGGCTTGTTTTAAAAAGCAACCTTCCCCCCCCCCCCAAGTATTTGTGGGTGTCTCTTGCGATCTGCAGTCATTAAGATGGGCATTGTACAGACCTATGCAATCATAGGCAGAATAATAAGTGCTGGTATGATTGGAAGTGACTCAAGAGCTTGACTCTCTTGCAGTCAATAGGCATTTTAAAAAGCAATGCAGAATTTTAGGAGATCCATAGTTTTATATGAATGCCAATTTCTATTTTGCTGCTGCAGACTGAAGTCATTTCAATAGGAGCAAAGGAGGTTCCGGAGGCTGGTGCTGCGTAGGTAAGAGACACAAAGAGGCAGAGGGGCTCGTCAAGAGGGAAAGACAAGGGAAAAACAAAAACAGAGAAAAACAAAGGGAAACCGGGGGGGGGGGGGGTTGAGCATTGCAGGAGATAGAAACAGTAGAATCGAGTCAGTACTTGAGGAATTCTGCAGTGCAACAGTCAAGAATGTGGTTCATGTGTGGGAGTATGACCTTGTGCGGAATATATGGCACAGGTTAATTGTCTGGCCATATGGTGACTCCACTGAATCAAAGAGGTGGGAGGAATACATGAGGAATGAAGAGAGGGAGGGAAGGGAAAGAAGGGAGAGAAGGAGAAAGAAAGAAAAATAAATGAAGGGGGGAAGGGGGAGGGAGGGAGAAGGAAGGGAAGGGAGAGAGGGAGAAAGAAAAATAAATGAAAGGGGAAAGGGAGGGAGGGAGAAGGGAGGGAGGGAGAAAAAGAAAGGGAGGGAGGGAAGGGAAGGGAGAGAAGGAGAAAGAAGGAAGGAAGGAAGGAAGGAAGGAAGGAAGGAAGGAAGGAAGGAAGGAAGGAAGGAAGGAAGGAAGGAAGGAAGGAAGGAAAGAAAGAAAGGAAGGAAGGAAGAAAGGAAGGAAGGAGGGAAGGAAGGAAGGAAGGAAGGAAGGAAGGAGGGAGGGAGGGAGGGAAGGGAAAGAAGGAAGAGAAGGAGGAAGAAAGAAAAATAAATGAAGGGGGAAAGGGAGGGAGAAGGAAGGAAGGAGGGAGGGAGGAAAGGGAAGGGAGAGAAGGAGAAAGAAAGAAAAATAAATCCAATCTTCTCCTCCTACATTTTATTTATTTACTGGAAACACTGATTATTGATGAAATTTTACATACTTATTTTTAGTGTTTTAAGCTGGATTAGCCATGCAGAAGGAACATAATGTAGAACGGGGCATACTGTATGAAATGGCAAAATCCACTTGCAAACAGTTGCTGAAGTGGATTGAAAGTGGATTATTTAGCATGTGTGAGGCACTTTCACAGATCTCTCCTTGTATATAATTGAATAGTGGGATGGCACTTTTTGAACATTCCACATGCTCCTAAATCAGTTGGCTCCATGAAGTGTCAGTAAGAAGCTGTCCCTATCTACTGGCTGTGTTGCCCGAGTCCCGCCCACAGAAGCGGCCCACAAAAACTTTTCTCAGAAGATGGTTGATTCACTCCGGTGAATACATCTACTGTTTTTGCTTTCCTCGCCAGATGGGGATTGATTCCCTCAGGGGACAAAACCCACCGTCTTTAGCCTCCAAACTAAGTTTGCTAAGGCAACACTTTCCAGAATGGGGGGAAAAAACCCACCAAGTAAACAGCTGTCAGCAGGGGTGGGGGAACTAGCCCAAGTTATCAAAAAAAAAGCCAGTGGATACATACACAAGCAGAGATAGAGGATGGGACCAGACACAACTCACCCATGGTGGCGTCTGATCACACAGTGACGGGCTGAGCCCACAGCACAAAGGGATGTGTGATCTTGCAATTGCATATCAAATTCCTCTGAAGAAAATAGCCTCGCTTCCCCTCCCCTCCAACTGGTACATGTGACCGCAGCCCAAAAGACCCTGCTTTTAATATCAAAATAAAAGCTTTCAACTACACATAAAGCTCCCTTATACTGCATCAGTCCATCAAGGTCAGTATTGTCTACTCAGACTGGCAGCAGCTCTCCAGGGTCTCAGGCAGAGGTCTTTCACCTCACCTACTGCCTGGTCATTTAACTGGAGATGCCAGAGATTGAACCTGGGACCTTCTGCATGCCAAGCAGATGCTCTACCACTGAGCCACAACCCTTCCCGTTTCCTTGCACCTGTCCCATCTGAAGACCAAAGGATCTTGGTGTAACTGATATGGGTCTCGGGGGGGGGGGATCCCACACAACACCGGGGAATTGTATGCCCTTGAGCACTGTGGGGAGTTATTGTTATTGGGAATGAGAACCAAGGGGTTAAGCAATACACTTTACAGAGGAACTATTTTTCCTTCCCTAGCATGTTGGTGGTAGTAGGAGAATCCCTGGAGCCAGACTTCATTGGTTGATAACCCGGAGGCCAATTCTGCGGGAAAGAAACGTTACAGCATCCCAAATAAAGAAATAAGGGCATACTTCACTGTATGGAGGAGGAAGACAGCAGGGTGAGTGATTATCCTCAGATTGGTTTGGATTACGCTCCCTGGGGTATTCCAAAAGACAAAAGGCACTTCATTTATGAACCCCGCTCCAGCGTCCAAAGTGACACCAACATCCTTTACTGCAAAACCGAGCACTTCATTAGGGGAAAAAATGAGCAATGGAAGCCATGTACGGTGCCATCTTTTTAAGGGAGAGGCCAAGGCTCCGTGGAAGAGCCTCTGCTTTGAATGCAGAAGGCCCCAGGTTTGATCCCTGGGCTCGCCAGTTAAAAGGGCCCAGCAACAGGTGATGTGAAAGATCTCAGACTGAGACCCTGGAGAGCCGCTGCCAGTCTGGGTAGACAATCCTGACCGAGACGGACCGATAGTTTGATTCAGTATAAGGCAGCTCCATGTATCTCCATGCATGACTTTTGGTATTCTTCCCTGTATCTGTGCACAGAAGATCCTCTGCACGCATGGAGCTCCCCTCTCAAACTTTTCCATTGACTTCACTGTTCAACAGAATAATTGTATCCTGATCTTTGAGGAGGGGCCGTGGCTCACTGGCGGAGTGTGAGAGTCCTACAGAGTCAGTCATCAACCAGTGTCCTTAAACAGGAATGCTTTATTGAGAAAGGTCTGCTATGGTCATCTGCACTTCTTGTGTTAGTAATGGCCGACACAGCCCCAAACAGGACAATTATACAGAATTTAAAATGGGGTCTGGTAATGCATTGCAACCAATCACCATGTGAGAGAAAAGGCGCTTAAAATACTGGTTTACAGTTCTCAGGGAAAATGCGGGAAGAATTAGAGTCAGACAGGAGAAGAGATACATGGACAGGCACTAATAGTCTCCCAAGGTCAGAGCAGCTCAAAGAGCGATAAGCATGCCATGAGAAGTATAACTTAACATTCCACAGACCCGACGTCAAGGGTTCACTCATCCCACCTACTGGGC
Source organism: Lepidodactylus listeri (assembly GCA_029233225.1). NCBI lineage: Eukaryota > Metazoa > Chordata > Lepidosauria > Squamata > Gekkonidae > Lepidodactylus > Lepidodactylus listeri. Next base: position 10,521,105 of record JARCFY010000004.1, read on the forward strand.
AGGAGATGGCAGCATCCATTTGGCATGCGGAAGGCGCCAGGTTCAAACCCCAGCATCTCCAGTTAAAAGGACCAGGTGGTAGGTGATGTGAAAGACCTCAGCCTGAAAACCTGGAGAGCCACGGCCAGTCCGAGTAGGCAACACTGACTTTGGTGGACCAAGATTCTAAGTCAATATAAGGCAGCTTCATGTGTTCATGTGTTTATCAGTCATTTGGATGGATGGATGGATGGATGGATGGATGGATGGAAGGAAGGAAGGAAGGAAGGAAGGAAGGAAGGAAGGAAGGAAGGAAGGAAGGAACAAAGACATCATCTAAATAACCCTATGCAGCTTGGGGACAGGATAACTGAAGAGACCATCTTCTCCCGTAAATTCCTGCCTAGGAATTAAGATCAGACTGTCCCACCAATCAAAGGAACTCATCTGGTGGGCACAGAAGACAGGGTTTTTTCTGTGGCAGCCCTATGACTATGGAGCAACCTCCCCAGGGAAGTGCACCTGGCCCACTCACTGCTGATCCTCAGGAGGCCGTTGAGAACAGTTTTATTTAGGAGGGCATTTGAATAACTAAGTTTTTGATCTCTTGACAGTCCTAATTGGAGATTTTAAATGGGGGCCTTTTATTTGTTTGTTACCATTGCTGTTTTGTTCATATCGTAAGCCGCCTTGACTTCTGCGAGGAAGAAAAGCTGCTAATCAGGGTTTCCAGTAAATAAATAAATTTTAGGAGGAGGAGATAGGATTTATACCCCGCCCTTCACCCAGAGTCTTAGAGCAATTTACAATCTCCTTTCCCTTTCCCTTCCCCTCCCCACAACAGACACCCTGTGAGGTAGGTGGGGCTGAGAGTTCGGAGAGAACTGCTCATGAGGGAACAGCTCTGAAAGAACCTGTAACTGACCCAAGGTCACCCCAGCAGCTGCATGTGGAGGAGAAGGGAATCAAACCTTGTTCTCCCAGATTAGAGTCTGTGCTCCTAGCCACTGCACCAAACTGGCTTGCTGAAGGAACTCAAAGGCTCGTCCCCTTTGAAGAACAGTTGTGTGGAAGTTACTAAAGCTCATCACAAAATGGACATCTGTCAATCTGAAGTGGTGCCTATTCTAACTGTACGTCCCCCAGACGTACCTTCCCACACCTTTCTTTGAACGAAAGCAAAGTTAATGAAGGCAAACATTTCCCTTGAATGGTTCTACCCTTCTCTCATATTTATTTGTCTTGTTTCCATAGCTCCGGTGCGATTGCTGGGGATTTAAAGACTTAGCAGATTCTCGTTAATTTTACAAACCTTGTTTTGATTTACGGAACCAATACAAATATTATTGTAGTTGCTCTAACTTTTCCCTTTAAGCTCCTCTTAAAAAATGCATGAAAACAGGTTCGCACGCCACCGTCGTGAGACGCGACAAACTCTGGCTACATAAAAATGATACACTGAAGTACTTTGTAAAGGAAATAGTTATGGGGGGGGGGGGGGGAGAAGTCCAAGAGACTTTAAGGGGAATGTGAAGTTTCCAATTCACATAAAAGTTGCAATTAAATTTTAAATTATGAATCGGGTTGCGATGTTTGAACAAACGGGACTCTCCAAGCTGTTTCTCCCCCCCGCTTCCTCCTTTTCCCTTTACGGGAAAACGTTACATCGATGTAGGTAGCTTAGCTTTATTAAACCTTGTTTTACAAGGGAGCTTTGATTGTGTTTGTGAAAGTAAGCAGTAAAAACAAGAAACCTCTCAACAGCTTGTCTTAGAAGTTTTCTGAACTTACTGTCATTTCCCCCCCCCGAAGACACAGCTCACAATTCAATTGAAAAAACAAGCAACGTTGAACTTTATGAAGAAACAGATTCCCAAACCAGAACAATACGGGCCATTTTGCTGGTTCTCCAGAGTCTATATGTTATTACGCCTCAATTTTAATTTTTAATCCCTCATTATCTTTGTTTAACAAGCGTTTGAGTTCATGGGATGCGTGGCAGTGGCGGAGAATGGGGAATAGTTACATCTCCCTTAGGGAGCCAGCAGTAATTGCTTCGAATTTTAGATTTCTGTGCCATGCAAAAATATTCTTTGTTGACATGTTTTAAAGGAAATGGTCTTCAGAAACAGGACACACGGTTACTTTTAAGCAGGTTTGGGGTCTTCTGTCAAGATTCCCTTCAGGCCAAAGCAGGTCTGAAGTAAAAATGAGATGGAAAAGGATATTTGGGAGATTCTACCCGTCCAGTTTGGTGTAGTGGTTAAGAGTGGCGGACTCTGATCTGGAGAGCCGGGTTTGATTCCCCACGCTTCCACATGCAGTTGCTGGGTGACCCTGGGTCAGTCACAGTTCTCTCAGAGCTGTTCTCTCAGAAGCAGTTCTCTCAGAGCTCTCTTAGCTCTTTCTACCTCACAGGGTGTCTGTTGTGACGAGAGGAAGGGAAGGAGTTTGTAAGCTGCTCTCAGACTCCAAGCGAAGGGTGGGGCATCAATCCAATCTCTTCTCTCTTCTCCCTCATTCTGTCCCTGAATTTCAAGAAGGGAAGAGGGGGCATGGAGGAAATATAGATTCATCAGGCTTGTCAAATATCGTTTGTTATGTACAACAAAATCAGAGGTATGTATTGCATACTTCAAATATAGAAGCACTTCAAATATAGAAAAAACAATGAAACATCAGTATTACAGAATTTAGGGCTGCAGTGGCTCAAGTGGTTAAGACACTGAACTGCAGTCCGGAAGGTCAGTAGTTTGGCAGTTCAAGACCCGAGTGCTGCATGATGGAGTGAGCTCCCGTCTCTGGTCCCAACTCCTGCCAACCTAGCAGTTCGAAAGCAAGAAATTGCAAGTCGATAAATAGATGCCACTTTGGTGGGAGGATAACAGTGTTCCATGCGCCTTGGTATCTAGTCCTGCCGGCCACATGACCACAGAAAAAGTTTTCGGACAGCGCTGGCTCTTCGGCTTGGAAACGGAGATGAGCCCCGCATTCCTAGAGTCAGATTTGACTGGCTTTCGAGCAAGGGAAACCTTTACCTTTACTGTTACAGAATCTGGGGATAGATTGTCTCTTTAAAGCATAAACAAGAACTTTCCTAAAGTTTGTGATAGTCTAGTAATGATGAAAGAGACTGGAGGGTCTTTCCGTTTTTTTTTTTTTAAGAAGTATTTATTGGGTTTTTATATAAACACGACTAGTTTTGTTGATGGAGTGGCATCCTTCTATTATTAATCCACTGATCTGTTTTGGATCTTTTTAAAGAAGAAAAATTCCTAACACTGTTTGGGATTCATTTATTTAGGATATGAGCTACGCTGCCTCTACAGAGTCCTGTTCAAGTGCAATTCAAAACATCACATGCAAACAAAAGCCAAACCATTAACAACAAGCTGCGGAACATATGCAGCACAAAAAGTGCCATTTAACAAAAGGAGACTATAAAAAGCTGGTAAGTTAAAGCCCCTTCATACTTATCAAGGCTGATGGTGCATGCAGTAAACTTGGTAGCGCAAGAGCACTATCATGTTCGATCGATGTTACACCTTTGAATACGTTAATGACACCACCAGGCATATTAGTAACAAAACCTCTGCATGCATTAGGGCAGGGGTCATTTCGCAGAAGAAGAGGTGCAGGAGCTCATTACTATAACTCATTAGCATAACTCATTTGCATATGCCACCCCCCCTAACATACCGGAAGTGTGTCAGAAGGCAACACCCACCCCTCAGGCTCCACTCCACAGGTGAGTGAAACTGACCTGCTCTTCCTCCGTTCCCTTCCCCATCCAATACTTTGTGCCGTATAAATAAGTGTCAAGAACACCCCCTCATTCTCTTCCTGCTCCCTTGAAACCACCGGACTTCAAGTAGACTTGAGATACCCAGGACATGTGCACCACCCATCCCTTTCCCTTCCCCTCCCCACAACAAGACACCCTGTGAGGTAGGTGGGGCTGAGAGAGGTCTTTTGAGAACTGCTCATGAGAGAACAGCTCTGAGAGAACTTGTGACTGGCCCAAGGTCACACCAGCAGCTGCATGTGGAGGAGTGGGGAATCAAACCCGGTTCTCCCAGATTAGAGTCCAACTCCTGACCACTACACCAAACTGATGGGGTGGAAGCTGCTGAAGGGTTGGTGAAATTTCTCCAGTCCTTATGTGCCATGTGCCCAGATAAAAAATGGTATACTTAGAAAATGTATATGCCACCTTGAGCAAGTCTCTGGAAAAGCAGCACACAGCCATAAAAGGAACAATGATAAAATGATCAATATTAAAACAAAACATTAAAAACAATAAAGACCCGAGCAGGGCTTTTCCCGGGGCACTGCGCCTCTGCACTGCTCGGGGAAGCCGAGGAGGGGGCGGGGCTTGGTCATGTGCCCGCCCCCTGGGCTCCTCACTCTCGGAGCTGCGCTCCTATGCGCTCCCGCTCCAACAGACCCCTGCATTTGGTACTGAGTTAATAATAACAAAATACGTATGTGAGCCTGCCGAGAGGCGGGGAGGGTGGGATATAAGCTCAATAAATAAATAAATAAATAAATGTAAAAACGTTGATTGCTATGATTGTATTTTAAATTGTTTTAACGGTTTATATGGATTTGGCACTGCATGCCATAATGTAAGCCGCCCGGATCCCGCTTGCGGGGAGGGCGGGGTAAAAATGTGGAAATAATAAATAAATAATAAATAAATAAAATATCTGGACTGGTAAGCATGTTACCCCCCTGAGCTGGATGGTCCAGGCTAGTCCAATCTCATCAGCTCTTGGAAGCTAACTAGGATCGGACCTGGTTAGTATTTGGATGGGAGACCACCAAGGCAGTCCAGGGTTGCTACACAGAGGCAGGTGATGGCAAGCCGCCTCTGAATGCCTCTTGCCTTAAAAATCCTACAGGATTGTCGTGTCAGCTGTGATCTCACTGTCCACCACCCCCAAGCACATGATCCTGGATCCTCTTCTGGAATCAGCAGCTAGGAAGAAGCAGGTGGCAAGCTCACTAAATCCTCTCGCATTTCGACCTGGCCTTAGAAGTATGTTACATGAAGACATGAAAGCACGACTCTGCCTTATACTGAATCAGACTGTTGGTCCACCAGTGTCAATATTAAGAATCTAAGAAGTACCCTGCTATATCAGAACAATTGTCCATCTAGTCCAGCATCTTGTCTTGCACTTTGGCTAACCAGTTCCTCTGGAGGGCCAGCAACAGGGCATGGAGGCCAACGACTCCATAAGAACTTAAGAAGAGCCCTGCTGGATCTGCCCAGTGGTCCATCTAGTCCAGCATCTTGTCTTGCACTTAAGACCAACCAGTTCCTCTGGATTGCCAACAACAGGGCAATAGAGGTCGAGGCCTTCATAAGAACATAAGAAGAGCCCTGCGGGATCAGACCGGTGGTCCATCTAGTCCAGCATCCCACCTCACACACAGAAGTCAACCAGTTCCTCTGGAGGTCCAACAAGAGGGCACAGAGACCAAGACTTACAAAAGAATAGTCACGCTGGATCAATGCTTGATAAGACCAGTGGTCCATCTAGTGCAGCATCCTGTCTCACTCAGTGGTCAACAACAGGGGATAGAGGCCGAGGCCTTCCCCTGATGTTGCCTCCTGGCTCTGGGATTCAGAGGATTAGTGCCTCTGAACGTGGAGGTTCCCTTCAGTCACCATGGCTAGTAGCCACTGATAAACTTATCCTCCATGAATCTCTCAAATCCCCTTATAAAACTGTTCATTTTTGTGGCCATCACTACATCCTCAAGCAGCAACTTCCACGTTTTAATCACTCTCTCTGTAAAGAAATATTTCCTTTCGTCCTTACCAAACCTCCTGCCCATCAGCTTCATTGGATGCTCTCGAGTCCTAGTATTTTGGGAGAGGGAGAAACATTTTCCTTGTCAGCTCTCTCCACCCCGTGCGTAACTTTATTACTCTTTGTTCCAGGTGGTCAGCGGTTTTGGTCTGGAGCAGCAGAACAAACAGAGTCCAGAGGCACCTTTAAGACCAACAAAGGTTTATTCAAGTTATGAGCTTTTATGTGCATGCACACTTTGTCAAACAGGTATTTGGAAAAGTGTGCGTGCTCACGAAAGCTCATACCTTGAATAAACCTTGGGTGGTCTTAAAGAGAGAGTTAAGTGTGCGGACTCTAATCTGGGAGAACCGGGTTTGATTCCCCACTCCTCCAATTGCACCTGGCTGGATGACCTTGGGCAAGCCACAGCTCTGTGCCAGCTGTTATCTCAAGGACAGCTTGGGAAAGAGCTCTCTCAGCCCCACCCACCTCACAGGGTGTCTGTTGTGGGGAGGGGAAGGGAAAGGAGTTTGTAAACCGCTCTGAGACTCCCTTAAGGAGTGAAGGGCGGGGTATAAATCCAATCTCTTCTTCTTCTTCTTCTTCTTCTTCTTCTTCAAGGTGCTGCTGGACTCTAAATTTGTTTTATTAATCTTGGTTGCCTTCTAAGGCCCATTCTGCATCCAGCATTCGCTCCTCTATTTTTCCAAACCCACGCTGGAACAGAAATTCGCCTCCACATTCCTTGCCACTTTCACTTCCTTTGACTGTCGTATTTTATGGTAGCCTCCACACTGCATGCTGGTTTCACTTCCTTTGATCTCTTGGTTTTATGGTACTATCTGCGTAGATTTACAGTCGTTTTATGGTGATTCAGGGGTGACTGTGCAATCAGTACAGCATAGAGTTGCCAAGTCTTACCTTCATAACAGTGGGGGGGGGGGGTTCTGGTCCCTCTCATACCACAGAGTTTTCAGGGTGATTGCTAGAGCATCGCCCGGCGATGTGCCCAGCTTGATGATGTCACTTCTGGGTGATGTCATCATGCCGGGCTAGGGTTGCCAAGTCTGGGTTGGAAAATATCTGGGGACTTTGGGGGTGGAGCCAGGAGAGGGCGGGGTTTGGGGAGGGGAGGGGAGGGGCCTCAGCATGGTGCAAGGCCATAGAGTCCACCCTCCAAAGCAGCCATTTTCTCCAGGGGAGCTGATCTCTGTCAGCTGGAGATCAGTTGTAAAAGCGGGAGATCCCCAGGCCCCACCTGGACGCTGGCAACTCTATGCCGGGCATGTTGGCTGATCGGGCCACTTCGGGGATGGGGTTCCCCACTGGCTGGATCCCAACCAGTGGATTGGGGACCCATTTAGCGGGGGGACTTGGCAGCCCTAGTACAGCATTGGCCTGGGATATTTGAATGTGGTTTTGAGCCATATCTTTTTCTGTCCCAGTGTAGGTTTGCTAAAACAATGGAGCAAATGCTAGATGCAGAACGGGCCTTAAGCTGGTTTTGGCTCTCTAGGGTATCAGGCAGGGGTCCTTCACATCGCCTTCTACCTCTACTTGCAGCTGCTGGATGACCTTGGGCAAGCCATCGTTCTGTCAGAGCTGTTCCTGGAAAAGAGCAGTTTCTGTCAGAGCTCTCTCAGCCCCACCTACCTCACAGGGTGTCTGTTGTGGGGAGGGGGAGGGAAAGGAGTTTGTAAATTGCTCTGAGACTCCCTTTGGGTAGTGAAGGGCGGGGTATAAATCCAATGTCTCTCCCCTACTGCATTCGGATCCTGTGGAAGAGAGACAAATAGTTCTTCCAGGTGCTGAGGTTTGGGGGCAGGGATGTGAGGAGCATGCGATGGCACATGTCTGGAAGTGACACACACGACCATTCATAAAGCTACCTTATACTCAACCAGACCATCGCTCCATCAAAGTCAGTCTTGTCCGGCAGCTCTGCAGCTCTCCAGGGTCTCAGGCAGCGAAAAGTCTTTCACATCACCTTCTACCTCATCCTGTTAACTGGAGATGCCGAGGATTGAACCTAGGACCTTCTGCAGGCCAAGCCCGTGCTCTGCCCCTGAGCCACAGCCCCTCCCCAGCCAGTCGGACCCATTAAACTTGAAACAACCAAAGACATCCTCTAAAGCCACAGCCCTTCTCTTCTGTTCTGAATCCATCTTCAAGATGCTGCCGCCACCTAAAGCAAACCGCCAGTATTGCAAACAGAGATGGCCATTGCCTAATGCAGCAATACCAAGGAGGAAAACACGGTCTCCTCGTGTGCTTCCTTCTCTCTTTCCCACTCCTATCCAGATGGTCCAGCGCATATTGCACCATCTATAATAAACCCCCAAAATTGCACCAGGCGGGGGGAATGTTGCCTTCCATCTCACACATTGGCGAGAAAATACAAAATTTGACAGAATTAAAATTATCATCTCCAAAAGCCTTGGTTTTAATCCCAAACTGTAAAAGCCAGGCTGTGTTAAATAAAAAGAAGAAGAAGTATACAATCGATACAGCCCAAGCTTTGGCAACTCTGCAAGGGGTCATAGGGATCTACAGACCGAGTGTACAGATGGTAGAAACGAGAAAAATACGCTTGGCTGATCTTCAAGAAGATGGAAGGATAGAACGGGCAGCTGCATCCTTCCCTGGAATGGAGAGACCTGACCGCGGGCATCATGCCTTAGTGACCTTGTGTTTGGAAGATGGAAAGGCGCTCTACATGGCTTTTCCCTTGAAGAATATCTGGAAGTTGCAACCGGTTCGAAATGCAACAGCACAACCGTTTTCTGTGAGTAGTCGGTGGGGATGTTTGTATCTAGTTGAACTTGGGAGGTCCTGTGTGCCAAGTAGATGCTCTTCCCCTGAGCCACAGCTCCTCCATAGCCAGTAAGATGCATTAAACTCGGAACAACAGAAGACACCATGCCTACATGTGTAAGGGATGATTTAGGCTGATCCTGCATTGAGTAAGGGGTTGGACTAGATGACCTGTGTAATGTAGTATGCTCTGTGTAGCAACCAGCCTGCCATGTGCTCCCAGGTAAGGGCGCCCGCCACTTGGCCAGAGCACATGGTCAGGCAGAGAGGGGACCTTGAATCTGGAGGAACAATAGATGTCCAGATTCAAAGCCTTCACCAATGTGGGACCTAGGTTTTCCCTGGGGAGCCAATGCAATCAAAGGCTCCTCCAGGGAACCTATGACAAACATGCACATATGTTAAGCCCCTATCAGGTCTTTTGGGTGCGGCCGGAGGTGTGGCTCTGGCCAGCATATAATGAGGGCCCTGGAGCCCTGGAAGCATGCTTGTTCTGACCATCTACTGAAGCTATCTTGTCAGAGGAGGCGGAGGAGGAAATTGTATTCATATCCCGCCCTCCACTTGGAGTCTCAGAGAGGCTTATAAACTCCTTTCTTTTCCCCTCCCCACAACAAACACCCTGTGAGGTAAGTGGGGCTGAGAGAGCTCTTTCCAGAGCTGTCCTTGAGAAAACAGCTCTGACAGAACTATGGCTTGCACAAGGTCATCCAGCAGCTGCAAGTGGAGGAGTGGGGAATCAAACCTGGTTCTCCCAGATTAGAGTCCACACACTTAACCACTACACCAAACTACTGACAAGATAGCTTCATATATTCATGTGCAGACATAAGAATCAGTCTCTCAATTTGTTGCCAGTAGCTCATTGATAATTTGGGGAGCGGCTGTTGCTCAGGGTAGAGAATCTGCTTTCCGTGCAGAAGGTCCCAGGTCCCACGCAAAGAGAGGTTTCCCCCTCCCATGGCAGCCCTGCCCTTATCCTTTCATCACTGAAGGAAGTTTGAAGCCCCTCATCTCAGGAGGACCACAACTATCACATGAATTGCAGAGGCCCTTTACAGTGTTTTGGCCCCCTGTGGGGATCTATAGATTTTTCATGGGCTCCTAAAAGAAAGATTCAGGCCAATCCCAACACTGAACAACAGAAGTAGAAGAGGAAGAGGAGGATTTATACCCCAGCCTTCAATTGGAGTCTTGTCAGTGACCGTTAATATGCAGAAAATCAATTAAAATTATCAACTACAATAAATACAGTAAAATTTCAAAATATAGTACATCAGTCAAAGCAACAGTGCTACTCCTATGTTTGTGTAAGGTGGCGTGCTGGGATTTCCCTACTGCCAGGGGTCCGTTGGAGCGGGAGCGCACAGGAGCGCAGCTCCGGGAGTGAGGAGCCCAGGGGGCGGGCACATGACCCAGCCCCGCCCCCTCCTCGGCTTCCCCGAGCAGTGCAGAGGCGCAGCGCCCCGGGGAAAGCCCTGCTAGGGTCTTTATTGTTTTTAATGTTTTGTTTTAATATTGAGAATTTTATCATTGTTCCTTTTATGACTGTGTGCTGCTTTTCCAGAGACTTGCTCAAGGTGGCATATAAGTTTTCTAAGTATACCATTTTTTATCTGGGCACACGGCACATAAGTACTGGAGAAATTTCACCTACCCTTCAGCAGCTTCCACCCCATCAGTTTGGTGTAGTGGTCAGGAGTTGGACTCTAATCTGGGGGAACCGGGTTTGATTCCCCACTCCTCCAAATGCAGCTGCTAGTGTGACCTTGGGCCAGTCACAAGTTCTCTCAGAGCTGTTCTCTCATGAGCAGTTCTCGGAAGACCTCTCTCAGCCCCACCTACCTCACAGGGTGTCTTGTTGTGGGGAGGGGAAGGGGAAGGGATGGGCGGTGCACATGTCCTGGGTATCTCAAGTCTTCCTGAAGTCCGGTGGTTTCAAGGGAGCAGGAAGAGAAAGAGGGTGTGTTCTTTACGCTTCTTTTTATTGCACAAACTATTGGATGGGGAAGGGAACGGAGGAAGAGCAGGTCAGTTTCACTCACCTGTGGAGTGGAGCCTGAGGGGTGGGTGTTGCCTTCTGACACACTTCCGGTATGTTAGGGAGTGTGGCATATGCAAATGAGTTATGCAAATGAGTTATGGTAACGAGCTCCTGCACCTCTTTTTCTACGAAATGACCCCTGTCTACTGCTAAACCATTTGCCATACAGTGATGGCTGGGCTCATTGGTAGTCGTGGGGGCGGCTCCTAGTGGAAGGCCTGGTGGAAGAGCTCCGTCTCACAGGCCCTGCGGAACTGTGAGAGGTCCCACAGGGCTCTGATCTCCTCCGGGAGCTCATTCCACCAGTGTGCAGCCACCACCGAGAAAGCCCTGGTTCTAGTGGTGGCGAGTCTGGCATCCTTGGGGCCTAGAAGGGTCAGTCAGTTCTGGGACCCCGACCTCAGTGCTCTCTGGGGTATATATGGGGTATATATGGGGAAAGGCAGTTCCTCAGGTATGTCGGACCCTAGTCATATAGGGATGCAGGGAATTCACAAAGACCACCCTCTCCACACCCTCAGTGACCCCTACTGTATGCCTGGAGGAAGAAAAAACATCCAGGATCCCAGGGTCAGTGTGGCCTAGAGGAAAATCGCTTCCTCAGTGGAGTAAAATGCCATCGATCCGATCCTCCAAAGCAGCCATTTGTTCCAGGAAAACTGATTACTGTCATCTGGATCTCTGTCATCTGGATACGTGTACAGCACAATTCTTAACCTCGTGCTGTATCCCATTCGGGTTGCCACTCTCCAGGTGTACAATCAGGGGTCCGTTGGAGCGGGAGCGCACAGGAGCGCAGCTCTGGGAGTGAGGAGCCCAGGGGGCGGGCACATGACCAAGCCCCGCCCCCTCCTCGGCTTCCCCGAGCAGTGCAGAGGCGCAGCGCCCCGGGGAAAGCCCTGCTAGGGTCTTTATTGTTTTTAATGTTTTGTTTTAATATTGAGAATTTTATCATTGTTCCTTTTATGACTGTGTGCTGCTTTTCCAGAGACTTGCTCAAGGTGGCATATAAGTTTTCTAAGTATACCATTTTTTATCTGGGCACATGGCACATAAGTACTGGAGAAATTTCACCAACCCTTCAGCAGCTTCCACCCCATCAGTTTGGTGTAGTGGTCAGGAGTTGGACTCTAATCTGGGAGAACCGGGTTTGATTCCCCACTCCTCCACATGCAGCTGCTGTTGTGACCCTGGGCCATTCACAAGTTCTCTCAGAGCTGTTCTCTCATGAGCAGTTCTCAAAAGACCTCTCTCAGCCCCACCTACCTCACAGGGTGTCTTGTTGTGAGGAGGGGAAGGGAAAGGGATGGGTGGTGCACCTGTCCTGGGTATCTCAAGTCTACTTGAAACCTGGTGGTTTCAAGGGAGCAGGAAGAGAAGGAGGGTGTGTTCTTTATGCTTCTTTTTATTGCCCAAAGTATTGGATGGGGAAGGGAATGGAGGAAGAGCAGGTCAGTTTCACTCACCTGTGGAGTGGAGCCTGAGGGGTGGGTGTTGCCTTCTGACACACTTCCGGTATGTTAGGGGGTGTGGCGTATGCAAATGACTTATGGTAATGAGCTCCTGCACCTCTTTTTCTATGAAATGACCCCTGTGTACAATATACTGGGTCCAGACATGTTGAGTAATATCAGCTCATAGAGTTTCTTAGCAGGAAACAACGGACTGACTAGCAGGACTCGAGGGATCCTGTGGAGCCGACTGGCCCAAATTATGAGCAGCATGGGCTATTGTCTCCCAACGCAAAGCTCCGGCTGTTTACCCAACCACGTGTGTGATCTCCGACCATGTGCATGGTCGTCATTAGTACATAACAAGGTGTGGCCTGAAAATCTCCCAGAACTACAATTGAATGGTCTGTCAGGTAAAGGTTGGTGCTTTACACTTACCCAATCATTGACGCGTATGTTCCAGATCATCCTGAAATGTCTGGGAGAGTTTTGCTGTTTTCTGAAGTCATGTCATAGGGAACTAGAAAGCAGAGATGCTAGTCTCCAGGGGTGACCTGGGGATCCCCCGGAATTCCAGGTCATCTCCAGACTACAGAGATCAGTTCCCCAGGAGGAAATGGATGCTTTGGAGGGTGGACTCCATGGCATTGGACCCCACTGAGGTCCCTGTCCTCCCCAGGCTCCATCTCCAAATTTCCAGGCATTTCCCAACCTGGATCTGGCAATCCTTTACTCCCATCCCCTGCCGGTTATCAGGAAGGACCTGTGAACCCTATGAGAGAGAGTGTGGGAGAAGAAGAGGAGGAGGAGATTGTATTTATACCCTGCCCTTCACTAAGCAAAGGAATCTCAGAGTGGCTTACAATCCCTTCCGCTGCCCTTCCCCACAACAGCCACCCTGTGAGGTAGGTGGGGCTGAGAGAGCTCTTTCCAGAACTGCTTGTGAGAGGATAAACATATGTGTTATGTATTGGGATTGAATCATCCCTGATTGAATCACCCTAGAAACTGGCTGAGCTTGGAGCACAAGAACACTAGCCAACCAGGACTCTGGAGTAAACCAACCAAGTAGTAATATTTTGTAAATAGCCTGTCCTGGGGAATGGGGTGTGGGGTGTGGAGTGTTTTGCATGCATATAAGCAGGGCTTTGGCCCTGCTAGGGTTGTCTTGTTCTGGCTGAACTCACTTAATAAACTATGAGCTGATCTCTCTACGCGTCTGAACCCAGTATATTTCAGTCGGGTTAGAACGGATAAAAGGAAGTCCTTCTTCACCCAAAGAGTGATTAACACATGGAATTCACAGCCACAGGAGGTGGCATCCCTGATTGAATCACCCTAGAAACTGGCTGAGCTTGGAGCACAAGAACACTAGCCAACCAGGACTCTGGAGTAAACCAATCAAGTAGTAATATTTTGTAAATAGCCTGTCCTGGGGAATGGGGTGTGGGGTGTGGAGTGTTTTGCATGCATATAAGCAGGGCTTTGGCCCTGCTAGGGTTGTCTTGTTCTGGCTGAACTCACTTAATAAACTATGAGCTGATCTCTCTACGCGTCTGAACCCAGTATATTTCAGTGGGGTTAGAACGGATAAAAGGAAGTCCTTCTTCACCCAAAGAGTGATTAACACATGGAATTCACAGCCACAGGAGGTGGCGGCGGCTACAAGCATGGATGGCTTCAAGAGGGAATTAGATAAACCTATGGAGCAGAGGTCCATCAGTGGCTATTAGCCACAAGGTATAGAGAGGAAGTCTCAGTCTGGGGCAAGTGATGCTCTGTCTTCCTGGTGCTTGAGGAGGGGACAACAGTGGGAGGGCTTCTAGTGTCCTGGCCCCACTGCTGGACCTCCTGAGGGCACCTGGTATTTTAGGCCACAGTGTGACAGAGTGTTGGACTGGATGGGCCACTGGCCTGATCCAACATTGGCTTCTCTGATGTTCTTACATTAATAGCTCTGAAAGAACTTGTGACTGACTCAAGGTCACACCAGCAGCTGCATGCGGAGGAGTGGGGAATCAAACCCGGTTCTCCCAGATTAGAGTCTGTGCTCCTACCCACTACACCAAACAAGAGAGGGAGAGAGAGAGAGAGAGATTAGAGTTGGCCTTTGATTATTTTTTTTGAGGGAATGTTTTCAGGTGCCTTAATGTAAAGATGCAGCGTGAATCACAGGCTAAGTCCAGAAGTAGGAGTCTGAAAGCTCTCTTATCTCTGGTTGCCATGCCAATGACATCTCCGTGCCGAATGACGTCACTCACTTTGTTTTATAAGCGCCAGCCGGTTCTCTCGACCTCAGTCCCTTCAGAGAAGGCTCAGTCGGCAAAAGCAGTGGGCCATTTCTTTCTTTTCTTTTTCAAAGTGTCAGCGCTGCCCGACAATGTTGTCTGCAGCATCCCGGCTTTCCCTGAAAGGTGCCCTCGAGGCAGTGCTCACTTGGGCGGGCTCCAAAAGCAGCACCCCGCCTCCCAAGGAGAAAGCCTGGCAGAGAAGCAGAGACGTTTTCAGCGTCGTCGTGACTCCCGATCGCATCCCCACGTTCTGTATCCCTTCCTTGGAGGTGGACCATCTTGTGGTCCATGCCGAGCCTGCAGAAGAGGCCCAGGAGCCACCTCTGGGGAGCCCCACCCCTGGAGAAGTGATCCGAAGACCTAGGTCAAGAAGGAGCCAATCTGAGTGGTGTATAAGGAAGAGGGTCCTCCGTCAGGAAATGTGGCGCAGGAGAGAAAGTCTGGGATCCGCAGAGGTCCTCTCTTCTTCTGAACATCTGGAAAGGGCCGGAGACCATTCCGATCCAGTGACCCGGGCTGCTTTGTCCCTGCCCCACCTCCCCAAAATCACCACCCCATATGGATTCCTGGCCCTGGGGGAAATCCCCAACATCCGAAGGAAAGAGTCTCTCTTCTTCGGGTACAAATCTGCAGAGCTGAGGATCCGCTTGGCTCAAGAGAAGGAGAATGCCTGCCTTCCTCGGCATCTGGACAGCCCTCTGACGGTTTGCCAGCAATCTCGGAAATGGGGGAACCGCTCGAACAAGAACCTCCGGCCTGCCTCTCAGGACAAGCTTTTCAGCAAACCAACCCCCGCCTCTCTGCATTGCCCCCCGAGTTCGGAAAGAGGCACGAACATGCGGGAAAAGAAGCGGTTCCGGCTGCTGATGAGGAGGCACCTGCCCATCATCAAGAAGTTCCGGTCCAACAGTGCACCGGTGGACAGATTAGTGACGTCGACGGCGAGGTCGATGGACAGCCCAGTCTCCTAACTCCAGGGTGGGCCAGTGGAGTTCCATTGGGCGCCAAAATCTTGTTCAGACATCTGGAGGTGGGCCACTGAAACACCAAACAAGAACGTCCAAGATAAATATGATGTTTCGCCTGGCGTGGTGCTTCAGGAACCTGCCCACGGGTGGACTTCCTTATGCATTCAAGTGTACGGAGTAGATCCACATGCAATAGTCCTGTGGAAGAACAGACTCGTGCCTTCTGATGATGTGAATGGGGAACCCACCCGTAAAGAGACTGAGCATGAATGGAGTGTCCTATATGTGAGTCTGGGGAGACCTCAGAGAGACTGGAGGCCAAGTGTGAGACTGTTCCAGAATATCTAGAGGCCTCAGTATTGTTAAGGCTGGGTCAAGCTTCGGGGCAACTGGGTCCTTCTTTCTCCCGAACCTTGCCACGTTCTCACAGTGCCATCGAAATGACACTCTTAAGCATGTTATGTGCTAAACTGTGGCAATCCCAGACTCTCCCACTATTATGGGAGTAGAGAAGAGCGAGAGTCCAGTAGCACCTTAAAGACCTTATGGCAGGGTAGGAGCTTCTGTGGGTCACTGCTCACTTCTCCTACCACCGTCATGGGATTTCTTTCTCCAAGGGACTTGTTAGAACTCAGATCCGAGACTCTTTTATCCAACCTGCTTTTTTGCAGGAGCTTTATCTGGAGGAAGTCTTCTTCCTCTGGTTTCCTTTGGCTGTTTCGTGCAAAGGACCAAGGCGACTAGCTCCCCTGTCATGTGTGTGAAGAGCTGCGCAAGACTGTGACCCGTGCGTTGTGGACTGTCACCTGCTTGAAGTGGAGTGGAAATCATTGCCCTGATGACACTTGCTCCTGCCCTTCACTTTAGGAAGGTGCTATCAGTAGGTGTTTGCTTGTTAAAGTTAACCTGCAAATTGTAAATATTCCTCGGGGAAGTTGGGGGGGGGGGGGGTTGGGCGACGTGTTCCCTCTAAGCTGAGTTAGTGTGAGCTAGCTCACAGTTCTCTAGCCTCCGGCTCTCACATTTTTCTCAGAGCTTAGGAAGGATGGCTCCAGAGCACACTAATTGATGCAGTAGCCAAATCGCTCGCTCACAAACTTTAATGCCAGTAGCTCACAAAGTAGAGTTTTCACTCACAAGACTCCACAGCTTAGAGGGAGCAATTGGATTCAGGTGGAGGGTAGGCAGGATATGAAGAAAAGGAATAAATGTAGATTTGTTTATTTATTTTTTTAAAAATGGCGTTTTAGGAAGTCCTGTATAGCAGCCAATCATTGTTCAGGAGTACAGAATCAAACTGAAATAATTTTTTAAAAAAAGAATCTTGAGTTCATTCTTCCCAATCTAACTTGGTGCTTGAAAAAGAACATTTCTGAGCAGGTTAGTGTGGCCAAAACTACAGGAGAGGCGCTTGCAAGTGCTTGGGCAAGTTTGGTTAGAGCGCCGCAACAGTTTCGCTGTGCCCAGCATTTAACCTTCCCCTCATCTCCCGCTTTTGGGGACCAGCCGAGGTTAGGTGGGTGGGGGCGGTTAGTCCTCAACACACATTCTCAGAAAAGTTTTATATGTATGAGTGTTAAAAGTAAAACTTAAATAGTTGGAATAAGGTTTAAAGCAGTTATGCGACTAAGGCTAGAAGACCAAGTGAATGTAAATGAATAGTCTTGTTAACCCAATCTTCCTTCCCAATATTGATTAGTAAGGACTGACAGTTAATAGAAAAGAGTTCTTGAAGAGATGTACATTGTTAAAGGCATTTATTACTGTGTAAAACATAAAACCTAATAAACAATGTTTAAAAAAAAGAAGAAAAAGTACATTTCTGAGCAGGTTAGTGTGGCAATCTCCTAGCCGCACATTCGCCTCTTTAAAATGCAAGGCTTGCCATTCTAAAACTGGGAGGGGAAAGCAAACCTCATGTAGAGTACTGTGATTGTTAGCGCTCTCTCTCTCTCTCTCTCTCTCTCTCTCTCTCTCTCTCTCTCTCCATTTGTGTGTTTTAACCCTGAGCTGTCCAAGTCAGGCTGGATAAGAGAAGAAGAACAGTGGGAGAGGAGAGGTTGCGGGAGAAGTGGTGGCAGAGCATCTCCATGGCATGCAGAAGGTCCCTAGTTCAATCCCCAACACCTCCAGTTACAAAGAATGAGGTAGAAGGTGACTTGAAAGACCTAAACAGTGACCCTGGAAGGTATGACATCTTAGTCTGGCCCATCTGCAGCCTCTCCCTCAGCCCTGACATCTGCATACCCCAGACAATTACCCTGCCTCGAACCATCAATCCCATCAATCTCCTCTCCTCTCCTCCTCCTCCTCAGATTTCCTTTACAATAGCAACACCCGCTGTCTATCCCCTTCCCCACCTACTACAAAAGGAGGACCACCAAGCAGTATTGTTTCCATTTGGGGTCGCTGACATTAGCAATCCGTTAGTTCTCCAGCCACCCACAGGAGAAGTAACCAGGAGCCCAACCCAAATCGAACTTTGCATCCAAAAGAGGACCTCCGGTCCAATGCTCCCTCTAAGCCGCGGAGTCTTGCGAGCAAAAAAATTCTACTTTGTGAGCGACTGGCATTAAGGTTTTGAGCAAGTGGTTTGGCTTCTAAATAAAACAGGTTGCTCTGGAGCCATCCTCCCTGGGCTAAGGCAAAAAATGTATGAGCCAGAGGCTCAAAAACGGTGAGCTCACTCGGACGGACACAGCTTAGAGGGAACACTGCTCCAGTCTCCTTTGTCAGCTCCCGGGAACTCTGGGCAGCGTCTCCAAACGACATTGTTTCATCCCTGATTAAGCTCATCCATGCTTTGTTCTAAGGGGCCCAGCTGTGAGACTTCTGATGAGAACCAACAAGTCAGGGCTTGTGTGAAAACAGAGTCCTTTATTGTCTTAATGGTCTTTCAGGAGCACGTACTTTGTTAGGGATACCAGAGGACTTATTATACAGTATTCAAACAGAATAGAAATGACAGGCACCAATCAGTGTAATATCAAAAAGCACGAAAAACCCCAAACCGTTGCATTCCCATGGAAAAAGGCGCGCAAGCCAATTATAATCCCCCCCCCCCCCGGTGCCCCTGTGTACGATTCTACTTGCATTCCCACGCAAAGACACCTGGAAGAGGAGAGGGTGAGACAGCTAAGGTTAACTGGCAACAACAGCGATAAGCAGGGCCTGCAAAGGAAAACGGCAAAATGGGACGGGAGGGGGAGGGAGCGAGGGGAAGGAACCCGGCTGCCAGTCTCCGGACTGGAGGACCTGTGAATGCAAGCAGTAGCAAAACCAAAACATGACAGGGAACCTGACACCAGTGCATTAGCAAACCCTGCGGAGACATTTTGGGGTATAACTAGGCAGCTCCATTGCCGTGTGCCTGTCCTGAGCGCCTCCTGACCGGTCACCCCCAAACTCTGGGTTACTTTCCATCTTCACAGTCTCTGCCCCATGATTTCCTGGATAGGTAAAGTATAATTCCCCAACACCCTCTTATTATTCCCACTCGTCTCTGGACTTCCATTGCTTGTGTGTATGTTTTAGTGTGTGTTTTATTTCTGTATCTGTACATTTTATTAGCATTTCTTCTTTTCATTAAAAAAGCAACCCTTTTGATTAAACAACGGACTGGTTATTGAGAGCTCTCTTAAAGGGAAAGATTCCTGTATACGTAGGTTAGGCGATCATCGCTAATACCGCAACTCTCGCTGAGGCCTGCCATTCAGCTAAATCCCCCCCAGAAACTGAAGGCAGCGATTCAGCTTCTTAAATCTACACTGGCAGGGGTAATAGGAGGACAGGGACCTCAGTACGATACAATGCCATAGAGTCCACCCTCCGAAGCATCCATGTTCTCTAGAGGAACCAGGGGTCATTTCGAGCAGGAGCTCGGGGGAGCGCAGCTCCGGGAGTTGGTGCCAGCCCCTCCCCCCACCACGGGGGAATGCCTGCTTGTGTCATGGCTGCTGCAAAATGACCCCATCCCCTGGAAAGGTCCTTGTTCCTCTGACCAGCCTTTTGAAGGCTTCAGCCACCACTGAAGCTGTCCTCCCAGAAGAGCGGTATTTCTGAGGCTTGGATTGGTAGCTGTCCCCTCTCTGCCAGCGCTCTCTCTCTCTCTTCTTTCTTTCCTGCCTTCTGACATACTTCTGGTGATGCCAGGGGGTGTGGCATATGCAAATAAGTTATGCTAATGAGTTATGCTAATGAGCTCCTGCACCTCTTTTTCTATGAAATGAACCCTGAGAGGAACTGTTCAATCCCCGGCATCTCCAAAGAAGCAGGTAGCAGGTAATGTGAAAGACCTCCACCTGGGCCATGGACAGCCATTGCCAGTCTCAGTAAATGATACTGACACTGTTAAAAGATCTATTAACAAGCTGCATGTTAATAGTAGACGTATGTATAGGTCTTTCAAGAGATTTTTTCCCACTAAGAGGAATGAGGTCTACCAAGGCAACTGACAATACAGTTCTACGTTTTCTGTTGCCCCACCAATGGGTTGAAATGAAATCAAAAGAGTTTTCAACTAAACCTTAGGAAGAACTTCCTGACAATTAAAGCAGTTCCTTGGGCTTCCTTGGGAGGTGGTGGGCTCTCCTTGGGAGGTTTTTAAGCAGAGGCTAGATGGCCATCTGACAGCAATGCGGATTCTGTGAACTTGGGCAGATCATCAGAGGGAGGGCAGGAAGGGTTGCCTCTATGCTTTGTTCTTGTGGCCCTTTCTTATACGCCCAGGGAAATGCTGACCACCAGTTTGGGGTCAGGAAGCAATTTTCTCCAGGCCAGTTTGGCTGGAGATCCTGGAGGGGTTTTTTTTTGTCATCTTCTGGGCCTGGGACAGGAGTCACTGGGGGTGGGGGGGAGTTATTTGTGAATTCCCTGCATTGTGCAGGGGGTTGAACTAGATGACCCAGGAGGTCCCTTCCAACTCTATGATTCTAAGCAGAATTCTGTTCAAAGTAGTCAAGGATCAGATCTTGGTTGGTTAACCACAGTTCTTTATTCCCTATTTCTACATTAGTACAGCATCTCGGATTATTGTCAGAGATGAGACAGATTATACAAGCGGGTCTATTATACCATTCCAAGGAGTTTGAATTACCCATAGATAGCCAATCCCCTTAAGGGAAAATTGGCGGGCTAAAAGGTGTCTTGACCGTTTGGTTCTCACAGGAAAAAAGTGAGGTGTTAAGCAGTAAATTTCCTCTCCCAAACCAGACCCCTCAGATGTTTCGAGTTCACATAACAATCAATGGCTCCAAGGTTCTTTTGCATTTGATAAGAGATGAGAGGCATCCTCCCTCGAAGTTACTGCCGGAGCAGCTGGAATGCGGAGGCAGGGATGTGAGGCCTCCTTGTTCTCACAAATCATTGTTGTCACCCTCCCGGCCAGGACAGAAACAATGCATCATGGTTACATAGGTCCCAATATACTTTAGATACATAGGATAGTGGAAGACATGCATGCAAGAAGAAGAAGACTAATACATTGGCTGAATTGGCAGATTCTGACACCCTGCCCTCCCCATAATTCACTTCACCTAGCTTTATCAGGAAACATTTTATGAAACAATTTTGTCAGTTTAGGAGCATGAACATGTTCTGAGCGAATCCACTCGTTGTGTTCCGGGCCGAAATCTAACCATCTAACTAATATAATCGGCCTCTTCGCATCTTGGAATCGAGGATTTCAGTTATCTCGAAGTGAGGGGCCCCCTCCTTCATCAGTGGAGGAGGAACTGGAGGAGCTGGATGCCAAGCATTCGGCCCAGGATCTTTCTTCAGTAGGCTGAAATGAAACACAGGGTGCACAGAACTCAGTGATTTAGGCAGTTCCAGTTCAAAAGACACATCCGATATTTTACGTAATACTTTGTAAGGTCCAACATATTTCCATCCTAGTTTTCTGCTGGGCTGCAACCCATGAATGTTTTTGGTGGAGAGATAAACAGAGTCCCCGGGTTGGAGATCCCAGCCTGCTGCTCGCCCTCGATCAGCATATTTTTTGTAATCCTCTTTTGCTTGGTCCAATGCTTTGCCTATTAATGGCCAGGAGTCTTGGAGACTGGACCACCAACTTTTAAAATCCGATGGGGAAGCATTGGGGACATTTTCAATGGTAGGCAATGGTTTCCCCTCAAACCCCCCTACCGCCATGAAGGGAGAGACCCCCGTGGAAGAGTGCACTGCATTGTTGTAGCTATATTCTGCAAACGGCAGCAGTTCCACCCAATTGTCTTGGTGATAATTTGTGTAACATCTCAAAAACTGCTCCAATATTTGATTAGTTCGTTCGGATTGGCCGTCGGTTTCTGGGTGGTAACCCGAACTCAGGGCTGGTTCTATGTCCATCATTTTCAGGAGCTCCCGCCAGAAGCTGGCAACGAACTGACTGCCTCTGTCGGATACCACTCTCTTCGGAAAAGCGTGTAATTTAATCACGTGATTGAAAAAAGCTTTGGCCATCCCTTTAGCGGTGGGCAATTGCTTGAAGGGGGTGAAATGCGCTTGCTTCGAAAAGGTGTCTACCACCACCCAAATAACCGTTTTTCCCTTGGAGGAGGGCAAATTGGTGATAAAGTCCATGGCTATGGCCTCCCAGGGTCGCGAGGGGGTGGGTAGTGGGTGCAACAATCCAGGAACTTCCCCCCCCCGCTTTTTGCACATTAAACAGGTTTGGCACGCCGAGACGAAGTCGGAGACGTCTCGGCGCATGCGCGGCCACCAGAATTGACGCTGGATCAAATTAAGCGTTTTAAGGAAGCCAAAGTGCCCAGCAAGCTTAGACGAGTGGCAGGTCAACAATATCTCCTTACGTTTGACCTTCGGCACCACTAGTTTGTCTCCATGCAGCCAACATTGATCTTCTCTTTTGGAGCATTCCTCCAGCGCTTCCAACTCCTCTACCTCCTCCGGAGCATAATCCCCCCCCCAATCACATTTCCCAATGTCCAACTGTGTTTTCTTAGCTTGGCTCCTGGTGACTACTGCCCCCCCTAATTGCTGGGGGGAGAACATGGAGTCAAACACCTCTTCCTTGACACTCTCATGTTGGGGCAATCGGGACAGTGCATCTGCCAAGGAGTTAGCCTTCCCAGGAAAATGCTTAAGCACAAAGTTAAACTTGGAGAAGAAGTCGGCCCACCGCAGCTGTTTGGCGTTGAGGGATCTCTGAGTGCGCAGCGCCTCTAGATTCTTATGATCAGTCCATATTTCAAACGGAGTCTGCGCACCCTCCAACCAATGTCGCCACGTAGTGAGCGCCAACCTAATGGCTGCAGCTTCTTTGTCCCAGACCGACCAATTCCTCTCCGTTTCGTTAAATTTTTTTCGAAATGTAAGCCAGTGGGTGCAATTTCCCTTCCGGACCACTTTGCAATATGGCCCCCCCATGGCTACATCAGACGCATCTACATGAATTACGAATTCTTTGGTTTCGTCAGGGTGTGCTAGAATGGGCTCAGAAGTGAAAAGAGTCTTTAAAGTCTCAAAGGCCCTCTGACACTCCCCGTTCCAAGCAATCTTTTCTCCTGGCTTCCCTGCCTCGGGCCCTCTCCCCTTAGTCTTTAATAAGTCCGTTAAGGGGAGAGTAACCTTAGCAAAGTCCTTGATGAAGGTTCGGTAAAAGTTACAAAATCCTAAGAGGCTCTGCAATTGTTTTCTCGTTCGCGGAGCCTCCCATTGCACCACCGCTTCCACCTTCCCCGGGTCCATTTCCAAACCCTTCTGAGAGATGCGATAGCCCAGGAAGTCCACAGACTCACGGTGGAATTCACACTTGGATAACTTAACATATAGCTGGTTTTTTAGTAAGGTGGCGAGGACTTCCCTGACTAATTTCACATGTGCTTTCTTATCAGTAGAATAGATCAAGATATCATCTATGTAACATAACACACCTTTAAATAGGTGCTTGTGCAACACTTCATTGATTAAACTCATAAAGACCCCGGGCGCGCCACTTAAGCCGAACGGCATTACTAGATATTCGAATTGTCCCAGGGGGGTATTAAAGGCAGTCTTGGATTCATCCCCCTCCCTGATGCGCACCCTGAAATAGGCATCTCGTAAATCCAGCTTGGTAAAAATCTTCCCCTTAGCAGCTTCCGCCAACAAGTCTTTTATTAAGGGGAGGGGGTAAGCGTTGGTAGTGGAGACCGCATTCAGTCCCCTATAGTCGGTGCATAATCGCAAACCCCCGTCCTTTTTTTTTCTGAACAGCACCGGCGCGGCAAAGGGGGACTTGGCTGGGCGGATGAAACCGCGCGCTAAATTTTTGTCCAAGAACTTTCGTAACTCTTCCCGCTCCAGAGGGCTCATGGAGTACAATTTCCCCTTTGGGAGTTTCTCTCCTGGGAGTAGCTCTATAGCACAGTCCGACAGTCGGTGGGGGGGCAGCTCATCCGCCTCAGTCTCGCTGAACACTTCCAGTAAATCTCTATACTCCTTGGGCACCATGGTGGGGGTGAGAGCGAGCGCGGGGACCGGGTGAGGAGTGGCCGGCGGTCCGGGTCCCCATTCCGGGTCCCATCTATGGGTAAGGCAGCGTTCGTCCACCCAAGAGATCTTCCCTTCGCTCCATTTAATATAAGGGTCGTGCGCACTGAGCCAGGGGCTTCCCAACACCATAGGGAACTGGGCGTTTGGGGTGATGACAAAAGCCCGCTTCTCCCAGTGTTCCCCCGTCCCTAAAATCAGGCTCTCAGTCTCTGCTATGCACTCCTCCTTCATCTCAGACCCATCCATTTGGGTAAACTTTAGGGGTTCCACCAATGGGGTGACTTTTGGTCCTAACCCCTCCACTACCAATGGGCTAATCAGGTCCCGCGCACACCCAGAGTCAATTAACGCGCGGACCTTCATGTGGGTACCTGATCCAGGGGTCACCACAGTCACTACCATATACAATAGGGGGCCAGGGATGCTCACCGGAGATGGCGCTTCTTGGCGGGGGACCTGCAGCTCTGCGCCGCTCACTGCAGGTCGTTGGAGTTTCCCGACATCTGCGTCTCCATCAGCTCTAGTTCCCCCTGGTCACTGGTAGCTCCCTCCAGCTGCAATGCCCGGGGTTTCATTGGTGTTTTTCCCCGGCTAGGGGTGCTCCCCACCACCGGCGTCGAGGTCTTCGGGCCTCTCCCTCCCCCTCTCGGGCAGGCGGAGGCGAAGTGGCCACTCTCCCCACATTTCATGCACAGCCCTTGCCGAAACCTGGCATCTCGGACGTCTTGCACACTTGATCGGGGCTTGGCTCTGGGGGCTGCTTTGCTGGCCGCCGTTGCCGAAGCTCTCATCTTGATCAAGGCGAACCTCTCCTCCATGTCGGTGGCGGCTCTCATCCAAGTGGCCAACGTGCCCGGGCGGCCCCCTAACAGCACGGTTTCGTAGATTTCCGGGTTGAGGCCCTCCCAATACTTCTCCATGAATAACTCCTCCGGCCATCCGTGGATCTTTGCCGCGATGCGCCTGAACTTGTCAGTGTAATCCCTCACCGTCGATCTCCCCTGGAACAGCTTCCTTAGTTGATTACGGGCCTTTTCCTCGCCCAGGGGGTCTTCGAACTGATGGCGGAGGGCCCACATGAAGTTGTTCAAGGAACGCAACTCAGGTCCTGGGGTGTCGTGCAGGCTCACATACCAGTCGCTGGCGGTGTCTTTCAGCTTGGAACCGATGTAACCAATCCGTTCTCTCTCGGTGGGATAGAGGTGGCCCCAGCTGTCCAGGAATCTCTCTATCTCCAGCATGAAAAAACGCAGCTTCTCCGGGTCCCCATCGAAAGTGGTCGTCAACGGGTCGGAGGGGGCTGGGCGGACGGCTGGAGCGACCGGGGCCGGGGCGGGTGCTGGAACGGGCCCTGGCACCGGGGCCGGAACGACCGGCTGGACTGGCTGCGCCGGCAGAGCGGGCACCTGCGGCTGAACCGGGACTCCTCCGGGCGCCGCCGGCTGTTGTGGGGCTCCTACCCCCTGACCGGGGAGAGCTCCTTGCACTACCCTCATAGCGTCTCGAAATTGGTGCTGGAGATCGAGGGCCAACTCGCGGAGTTCGGCGGTGAGTTGAAGTCGCAACTCTCCCATCATCTGCTCCAAAGGGGCTATCTGCTCCTCTCCATACGGATCGGGCCCATACGGACCTGTCCCCTCTCCTTCGAAAGGCGGGCGACGCGTCTCTCCACGGTAGATCGGCTCGCGGTTGTCTCCGAGGTAGCTCGGTCTCCCTCGATCGAGCTGGTCTCCGGTAAGCGAAACCCGGACCCCTTTCCGGTCGTGTACCCACGAATCCACGGTCCGGCGACCGAACTTGCTCCAAGCGTACTTGGGGGTCACGCTCTGATGAGGAATTAGGCGCGGGATGTAGTGAGCCCCCTGGCTCGTAGTCACCGGCACTTCGGTGCCTCCTCCGCCGCCACCACCCCCGTTCCCCGGATCCTTCGGGGTAACGGGAGCATCTTCCGGGGTAGGGTTGAGGGGGACCGCGTCGTCGTCTGACATAGTCAGGAACGGCTGAGTCCCAGTCACAGATCTCTGACAATCTGTGAGAATTCTGTTCAAAGTAGTCAAGGATCAGATCTTGGTTGGTTAACCACAGTTCTTTATTCCCTATTTCTACATTAGTACAGCATCTCGGATTATTGTCAGAGATGAGACAGATTATACAAGCGGGTCTATTATACCATTACAAGGAGTTTGAATTACCCATAGATAGCCAATCCCCTTAAGGGAAAATTGGCGGGCTAAAAGGTGTCTTGACCGTTTGGTTCTCACAGGAAAAAAGTGAGGTGTTAAGCAGTAAATTTCCTCTCCCAAACCAGACCTCTCAGATGTTTCGAGTTCACATAACAATCAATGGCTCCAAGGTTCTTTTGCATTTGATAAGAGATGAGAGGCATCCTCCCTCGAAGTTACTGCCGGAGCAGCTGGAATGCGGAGGCAGGGATGTGAGGCCTCCTTGTTCTCACAAATCATTGTTGTCACCCTCCCGGCCAGGACAGAAACAATGCATCATGGTTACATAGGTCCCAATATACTTTAGATACATAGGATAGTGGAAGACATGCATGCAAGAAGAAGAAGACTAATACATTGGCTGAATTGGCAGATTCTGACACTTAGACCCTTTGAAGCCCATTGGCTTAGAACTCTCTTTAGGATGGTAATTGGAGCAGTGTAGTCCTATGCAGTAGGGATGCCAGCCTCCAGGTGGGACCCGGGGATCTCCCGAAACTGCAGCTCATCTCCAGACTACAGAGCTCAGTTCCTCTGTTGAATATGGATGCTTTGGAAGGTGGTATCTGTAACATTGTGCCCCATTGAAGTCCCTGTCCGCCCTAGGCTCCACTCCAAAATCCCCAGGAGTTTCCCAACCTGGAGCTGCCAATCCTACCTCTCCACCAGTTTGGTGTAGTGGTTAAGTGCACGGACTCTAATCTGGGAGAACCGGGTTTGATTCCCCACTCCTCCACTTGCACCTACTGGATGACCTTGGGCAAGCCATTGCTCTGTACCAGCTGTTCCCTCAAGGACAGCTTGGGAAAGAGCTCTCTCAGCCCCACCTACCTCACAGGGTGTCTGTTGTGGGGAGGGGAAGGGAAAGGAGTTTGTAAGCCACTCTGAGACTACAAGTGAAGGGTGGGGTATAAATCCAATCTCTTCTCTTGTTCTTCCGCCCCCCACCAGTGGCCAGGGGGACCTAGGTACCCCCACTCCAGTCTAAGCCTATTGAAGTCTATGAACATAGACTAGGATTACTCTGTCCACAATCGCTCTGCAACAGTTGACTTACTCTCCTTCTAGCTGGCAAAATGGTCCATGGCTGTACCACCCCGGTGGGCTGTTTGCTCATCTACAAACCGATAGAGGACTTTTTAGGCACAGCGGCCGTCTCCAGATGACAAGCTGTTAGCAAACGAATCCATGCACATCTCTCACCCGTGCGCTAGGACACCCCTGGTAGCGTAAACGCCCTCCATTTGTTTTTAATAAGTTATACAATGTTTTGAAGCCCATGAAATATTTAACACCAATAAACAGGATGATCATTACTTTGGAGTGTAATGAGAAAAGTAAATTAAGGGTCTGCCGCTTAATCCGGACATAAATACTTTATGCAGTTTCTATTTACCACATGGAAGAAGCAATACATTTAAGAAAGTCTGCGGGCAACATAATTGAAATACTTGCACGGGGACGAGAGGCAGGGGGAGTCTTCTTTTCTTCTTTCGAAAGAGTTTTCTCTAGAAATGAAGATTTGCCTTGAAAAAAAAAATGCCTGCAATTTTAGGAGTTCCTTTCTGGGTGGAGGCTGTGGCTCTGTGGAAGAGCTTCTGGTTGGCATGCAGAAGGTCCCAGGTTCAATCCCTGGCATCTCTGGCTGAAAGGACCAGGTTGCAGCTCATGAGAAAGACCTCCACTTGAGATTCCGGAGAAGAACTGCCAGTCTGAGAAGATAATACAGACCTTGAGGGACCAAGGGTCTGATTCAGTGAAAGGTAGCTTCATGAGTTGTTGGACGTTTGGCTGGAAGATGAAGATTTGAGAGATTAATGGTTGCAAAGTATTCTTCAAGAGATAACATTCCTAACAAGCAAATGTGGACAATAAGTACCACACCTACTGTGATGAACTTTGAATGGGGAACTTTGAATGAGGAACCTCCTTTCCCTTCCCCCCCTGTGAGGTAGGTTCAATCCCTGGCATTGCCAGTTAAAAGGACCAGGCAGGAGAGTCAGTTTGGTGTAGTGGTTAAGTGCGTGGACTCTGACTGCACATGTGTGCATTTTGTGTGCATCTCCTTCTAATATTCACAGATGTCAGCTGGGCAGTTTTGAGTAAGTCAGTGGATACGTTTTCAAAATGACAAATGACTTCAGGTTGAGAACAGCGGGTTTCCGTTCACCGGTGACTAATCGCAACGCTTTGGTGGCAGTCAGGGCGTCTTCTGCCTTACACACAGCTTCCGTGCGGCCAAAGACAGAGTGAACACACCTCCATCTCTCTCTGTTGCATGGTGTTAAAAAATCAGGGTCACCTAGTGTAATTGATTGACAGGAGGGTTGCTGACAACCTGAAAGGGGGGGGGATGTAATTACTGCCCTTTAATAGAGGTTTAATGTGTGTCCACTGAGGATGTGAAGGTTTTCAAGGCCCAGAAGTACCACCCAGCAAATAACATTCCATTAAGCCAACTATTGGGAGGCATGATAAAGTCCAATCTCATCCGACCTCAGAAGCAAATATTGTTTAGGGGGCAGAGAGGGTCCATGTGGAGTTTCAGCTGGAGAGTTTTTAGGGTTTCATCAGGTGGGCGAACTTCGAGTCTTGTCATCCATTGCATATCACATTACCATCAGCCTCTGGGAATATCCTACTTGGAGCAAGGAACATGTAAGCACAGTTGTAGAAGTCCGAGTGACGGGAAGCGGTCCTTCTTCTTCTGAGAGCCGGTTTGGTGTAGAGGTTAAGAGCAGCGGACTCTAATCTGGGAGAACCGGGTTTGATTCCCCACTCCTCCACATGCAGCCAGCTGAGTAACCTTGGGTCAGTCACAAGTTCTCTCAGAGCGGTTCTCTCAAGACCAGTCCTTGAAAGAGCTCTCTTAGCCCCACGTACCTCACAGGGTACCCGTTGTGGGGCGGGGAAGGGAAAGGAGATTGTAAGCCAGTTTGGCGTAGTGGTTAAGTGCGCAGACTCTAATCTGGGAGAACCGGGTTTGATTCCCCACTCCTCCACTTGCAGCTGCTGGATGACCTTGGACAAGTCATAGTTCTGATAAGAGCTGTCCTTGAAAAAGAGCAGTTTCTGTCAGAGCTCTCTCAGCCCCACGTACTTCACAGGGTGTCTGTTGTGGGGAAGGGAAGGGAGAGGAGTTTGTAAGCCGCTCTGAGACTCTAGGTAGTGAAGGGCGGGGTATAAATCCTAACTCTTCTTCTCTTCTTCTTCTTCTCTTCTAAGCTGCTCTGAGACTCCTTTGGGTAGTGAAGGGTGAAGTATAAATTCAATCTCCTCCACCTCCTCCTCTTCTTCTTCTCCTTCTTCTTACTGCCACACTGCCTCTCTGAGAAGACACTACTTGGCTCAGGGAACTAGTCATCTCTCTCAGTATAAGGCAGATCCATAGACTTATCATTCCACATGCTGCAAGATATATATATATATATATTCTAATGACATTCTGGAAGCCTGCCACAATATTAGCACAGCGCCAATACAGCCTGGCCAGGATCGGCTTTATTAGCATAGACAAATCCCACTGATGAAGACCGTCGCTTTAATTAAGGCTAACTGGCCCACTTAGAAATGTCACACGGAAGAGCATCTACCCGCCAGAGAATCCCTGATTCCATATGGTATTCTATCAAAGTGATGCTGAAGACAAGCTCTAATGAGGAACGTGGCAGGAGGTGAAAACCCCAGGGGGGATATTTGGAATCTTTAAAAAAACAACATCCAGTGTGTAGAGAAGCGGAATCATCTGGGAGGTTCCTCAGAGCTCAGTTTGGAGTGTTTCTTTTGTGGCTCTAGGGTATTTTGCAAGTTGACGAACAGGGAGGAAGGGAGAGAGAGAGGGAGAGATGGGAAGAGAAGAGACACAGGAGAGATTGTTTCTATGAGCGTGACATACAAATGAGAAGGATGTTCTGGGGGGGGGGGGGATAAGAGGAATGAAATGGAGAGTTCCATGGGCTGAATCTGGACTTTGCTTTGGAAGGGGCTGCCCGCACGGGAGTGGAGAAGCAAGTAAATAAGATCATGTTCCTGTCCAGTGGTGAACAGAGCTTGCCATGGCATAGTGGTAGAGCATCTGTTCTACTTGGTAGAACAGAGGTAGAGCATCTGTTCTACTTTGAGCAGAAGGTCCCAGGTTCAATCCCCAGCATCTCCAGTGAAGGTCCTAGGTCCAATCCCCAGCATCTCCAGTGAAGGTTCTAGGTCCAATCCCCAGCATCTCCAGTGAAGGTTCTAGGTCCTATCCCCAGCATCTCCAGTGAAAGTCCTGGGTCTGATCCCCAGCATCTCCAGTGAAGGTCCTAGGTCCTATCCCCAGCATCTCCAGTGAAGGTCCAAGGTCCGATCCCCAGCATCTCCAGTGACGGTCCCAGGTTCAATCCCCAGCATCTCCAGTGAAGGTCCTAGGTCTGATCCCCAGCATCTCCAGTGAGGGTCCCAGGTTCAATCCCCAGCATCTCCAGTGAAGGTCCTAGGTCTGATCCCCAGCATCTCCAGTGAAGGTCCTAGGTCCTATCCCCAGCATCTCCAGTGAAGGTCCCAGGTTCAATCCCCAGCATCTCCAGTGAAGGTCCTAGGTCCGATCCCCAGCATCTCCAGTGAAGGCCACAGGTCCGATCCCCAGCATCTCCAGTGAAGGTCCCAGGTTCAATCCCCAGCATCTCCAGTGAAGGTCCTAGGTCCGATCCCCAGCATCTCCAGTGAAGGTCCCAGGTTCAATCCCCAGCATCTCCAGTGAAGGTCCTAGGTCTGATCCCCAGCATCTCCAGTGAAGGTCCCAGGTTCAATCCCCAGCATCTCCAGTGAAGGTCCTAGGTCTGATCCCCAGTATCTTCAGTAAAGGTCCCAGGTCTGATCCCCAGCATCTCCAGTGAAGGTCCTAGGTCCGATCCCCAGCATCTCCAGTGAAGGTCCCAGGTTCAATCCCCAGCATCTCCAGTGAAGGTCCTAGGTCCTATCCCCAGCATCTCCAGTGAAGGTCCTAGGTCCTATCCCCAGCCTCTCCAGTGAAGGTCCTAGGTCCTATCCCCAGCATCTCCAGTGAAGGTCCTAGGTCCTATCCCCAGCCTCTCCAGTGAAGGCCCCAGGTCCAATCCCCAGCATCTCCAGTGAAGGTCCTAGGTCCGATCCCCAGCATCTCCAGTGAAGGTCCCAGGTTCAATCCCCAGCATCTCCAGTGAAGGTCCTAGGTCCGATCCCCAGCATCTCCAGTGAAGGTCCCAGGTTCAATCCCCAGCATCTCCAGTGAAGGTCCTAGGACCGATCCCCAGCATCTCCAGAGAAGGTCCCAGGTTCAGTCCCCAGCATCTCCAGTGAAGGTCCTAGGTCTGATCCCCAGCATCTCCAGTGAAGGTCCCAGGTTCAATCCCCAGCATCTCCAGTGAAGGTCCTAGGTCTGATCCCCAGCATCTCCAGTGAAGGTCCCAGGTTCAATCCCCACCATCTCCAGTGAAGGTCCTAGGTCCAATCCCCAGCATCTCCAGTGATGGTGTAGGTCCTATCCCCAGCATCTCCAGTGAAGGTCCTAGGTCCTATCCCCAGCCTCTCCAGTGAAGGCCCCAGGTCTGATCCCCAGCATCTCCAGTGAAGATCCTAGGTCCGATCCCCAGCATCTCCAGTGAAGGCCCCAGGTTCAATCCCCAGCATCTCCAATGAAAAAGGATCAAGTGGTAGGTGATGTGAAAGATCTCTTCTGGAGATCCTGGAAGGACACTACCCATCTGAGTAGACTGGACTGAACTTATGGACCAAGGGTCTGATTTAGTGTGAGGCAACTTCCTGACATCAAAAACTACAAGGGCCAATATTAAAAACCTAGTTAAAACTTATACAAAAATACATGTATTTATTAGAAAGGTATTTAAAAACAAAGAAGGTCCCAATGAAAGCCTTGTGGAAAAGTTCAAGCGGCCTGAACATAAGGGCCAATACCAGTGACCCAACATGTTTCAGCCCTATTGGGGGCCTTCTTCAGAGGCCAAACAGTTTGAGGCACCCATGTTACAATATAACGTGTTGCAGTAAGATAACCAATAAATTAATGCAGGACCAAGAAAAGGAAAGTTGAGCAGCAAGAGCAATAGACACAAGACAAAGATGTTTCTGAGGCCTCTAAAGATGAGAGTCATGTGCCTGCTGCCAAACGCACAGCTGCTGAATTAGAACGTCTAAAAATAAAATATATATTTTTAAAAAACTTTCCGTTTTGATCCGAAAAACACCTGTGTGGCTATCTTAGTCGAAGCTGCAGTGTCCTCGAGCAAGTAGCAGTCGTTGTTCTCCAGAAGACTCGATGGGTGAAATCCCCACCTGGCCCCACCCATCTTCTAGAAACACTTGGCGGGGACCAGGAAAGGTGTTGGGGGAACCGTGTCAGGGACTCCTGTATGGAGGTCTGCAGAAAGATTCCTTTCCTATCCTGAAAAGGTTAAGAAACTCATAGAACTGCTAAGTTCTGACAGGTTTCGTGCCCTACACAAGGACATAAGAGAAGCCAATGTTGGATCAGGCCAATGGCCCATCCAGTCCAACACTCTGTCACACAATGGCCTAAAACACCAGGTGCCTTCAGGAGGTCCACCAGTGGGGCCAGGACACTAGAAGCCCTCCCACTGTTGCCCCCCTAAAGCACCAAGAATACAGTGCATCACTTGCCCCAGACTGAGAGTTCTTATCTATACCTTGTGGCTCATAGCCGCTGATGGACCTCTGCTCCAGATGTTTATCCAGTTTCCTCTTGAAGCCATCCATGCTTGAAGCCGCCGCCGCCTCCTGTGGCAGAACCTCAACAACAGACCAATTGTGTAGCTTCGAAGAAGTCGTTGCCCATGATCAAGAGAGCCCATCTATAGCTCAAGCACTCGTTCATATGCATGAGGACTTCCAGCAGTGGATGCTGTGAATAGTCACAATCGTCTGCTCTTTAAATGCAAATCATAATTGCTATTGTGGGTAAAGCAACAGGTATGTGAGCAGCAAAATTAGAACTACGAGGAGCGGGGCTGACTGAATTCACAGTCCCACCAGTTGTGCAACAAAAGAGTCAAACTGACGTTATCCTGCTTTGGTCTGTGCATTTGAATGTGTAACAAACAACAGAAGTCCTCAGTGTTCGAATGGGGAATTATGCGCAGTTACGCCCGCCGTCTAAGCTTCCAGAGAACAAAACATGAACAATTAAACCATGACTGTGTGCTTGAATGGAAAACAATGCTCAGTTAAGCCAAAAGTGAATATGCAATAAGGACAAAAAGGCAACAGTTCCAGAATTGCAGAACGAACAGCATAGCCTGTTTTGGCTCATAGTATCCAAATCCTACAATGCTAATGTGCAGGAATGCAGAAATATCTGCAACAATGAATGGGACATTTAGAACCTGCAGTGCACCATTAAGGTAAATGTAAAGGTTTCTCTCTCCCAAAATACTCGAAGTTGAGGGCATTCAGTGAAGCTGATGGGCAGTAGGTTCAAGATGGACAGAAGGGAATACTACCTTACACGGAGAGTGACTAAAATGTGGGATTCGCTGCCAGAGAATGCAGTGATGGCCACAGCAATCAACAGCTTTCGAAGGGGATTAGATAAATTCATGGAGAATCAGTCTATCAGTGGCTACTAGCCAGGGTGACTGAGGGGAACCTCCATGTTCAGAGGCAGTCAACCTCTGTATCCCAGAGCCAGGAGGCAACATCAGGGGAAGGCCTTGGCCTCTGTGCCTTGTTGCTGGCCCTCCAGAGGAACTGTGTGAGACAAGATGCTGGACTAGATGGACCACAGATCCAGCAGTGCCCTTCTTATGTTCTTCTATGTTCTTGTTAAAATAACTTCAGTCCTGTCCAGAAGTAGCCCAGTGTCTCTGACACAGGCAGAACTTGGTCTGCCTTCTACCTGGACCTGTGTATGTGTTGTCAGGCCTAGATTTTGGAGAAAGCAAAGTCTACCTTGCAGGCAATGTCTTGAGATGATGAAGACAGATGCAGCCTGGTAGCTGGCCACAACAATATTCTCCACAGCTGCTCCCTGTCTGATGACACTAAGGGTGTCCCCATGGCCAGTACCAATATTCAGGACCAGATGTTTGAGTGTGATGCTGCTACGGGTAGATGATCAGTTTCCAGCTCCAAACTTTCTCTTTGGTTGAAACTGATTAAAAGGGTCAGAGCCACCCAGCCAGGTCAAGGTGGCTACGAGTTGCAGCCGACTTATGGTGACTCCATAGGGCTTGGTGTAGTGGTTAAGTATGTGGACTCTCATCAGGGAGAACCGGGTTTGGTTCCCCACTCCTCCACTTGCAGCTGCTGGATGACCTTGGGCAAGCCATAGTTTGGTCAGAGCTGTTCTCTCAAGGACAGTTCTGGAAAGAGCTCTCTCAGTCCCACCTACCTCACGGGTTGTCTGTTGTGGAGAGGGGAAGGGAAAGGTGTTTGTAAGCTGCTTTGAGGCTCTGAGTGAAGAGCAGGGTATAAATCCAAACTCCTTTTCCTCCTCCTCTTCCTCCCTCTTCTTCTTCTTTTTCTTCTTCTTCTTCTTCTTGTTCTTCTTCCTCTTCTAAGAGGCATTAAGAGGTGGTTTGCCACCAACTGCCTCTGCGTAGCAACCCTAGACTTCCTTGGTGGGCTCTCATCCAACTACTAACCAGGGCTGACCCTGGTTAGCTTCCAAAATCCAATGAGATTGGCCTAGCCTGGGTCATCCCCCCCCCCCCCCAAATGGGCTAAAGTTGTATCTGAAGGGTTGGATTTTTAAATATCTGATAAGCAACTTCAGGTCTGGTTCTCTGAGTGAGGTTGCTTCTGATTTATATTTTATGCTCTGTGTGATCGATGGCCACTGCCTTTGGACATACATAATAAAAGCTACCTACAAGACTTCTCTATTAAAAGAAAATGTCTTATTACCATCAAAATAAGAGTACACATTTCTAGCGGGGAGGGGCAGAAGGCATCCACCCCCTTTCCTTCAGTATTCTTGCCAACATGTTTAAACATAATAGATTCTCAATGTAGACAGGCCTGCCACCAGATGGCTTCCCACAGATAACGCTGGATTCATTTCAAAAGCCGCTTTAGTGCAGATGCTCAGTTCCTCTTTATTGCCGATAAAATCATAAAAATAGCTAATAATGCTGTTTGGAGCTCTCATATTGTTGAGTCCATAATATATGTCCTTTCAGACAATAGACTGCTGTGGAGGAAGGGCAGACCCAATGGACATCTCACCAGCTTATCCACCCGCTGGAGATCTGGGACAGTCCACCAAAAGGGGTGGATCAGAACATAAGAACATAAGGGAAGCCGATGTTGGATCAGGCCAACGGCCCATCCAGTCCAACACTCTGTGTCACACAGTGGCCAAAAACATCAGGAAGGGCTGTGGCTCAGTGGTAGAGCATTTATTTATATTTATTTATTTATTCATTCGATTTATTGATCGCTGCTTCCCACATGCAGGCGGGCTCGCAGTGATTTACAATTTGTTTGAAGACAAGGAACTAACAATTCAGTGGGGGAAGGGAAGACAACACATATAACTGAGTCTTTCTGTTGGCTTTTTGACGAGTCATGTTCCGGGCCCAGTGTTCGTTCCGTTCCTTCTCAGCTCCACACCGCCACCGCCTGGCAGGCTGCTTCATTGCAGGAGATCGGGATGAATTCCTGTGCAAGATCTTCCAACTTTAATTAGCCAGCGCTGACAGATGAAACTTGGAGACTAACACCTAATTATCCGAGGATTAGGTGTGCCCACTTTCTTAACAGTGGTTCCCAATTTTTGCTCGGCCTTCAAAAGGCCCCAGGTTTTCCAAGGCATGCCTGATCTCGTCAGACCACAGAAGTTAAGCAGAGCTGGCCCTGGCTAGTATTTAGAAGGGAGACCACCAGGGAAGTCCAGGGTTGCTAAGCAGAGGGCAGGCAACGGCAAACCACCTCTGAATGTCCCTTGGCCTTCGCGCCTCACTAGGGGTCACCAGAAGTCAGCTTGACTTGATGTTGGGAGGGGGAAGGTCCCATGTTTAATCCCTGGCACCTCCAGTTAAAAGGATCAGGTGGTAGGAGTCGTGAAAGACATCTGCCAAAGACCTTGGAGAGCCGCTACCAGTCTGAATAGACAATACTGACCTTGATGGACCAAGAGTCGGATTCAGTAGAGGGCAGCTTCGTACGTTCATACGACCCATGCAGTTCTAGTGACTCGTTTATGAGTAACCATTGATGAGTGACCAAAGAGCCTGTACAATTATTTTACTCAGGTAATCAGGCCTAGGTAGTCAGACAGAACTCTTTGGTGGCCACACCATATCAGTTAGTCTCAAGAGCAGTTCAAGTGGACGTAAGAAGCCATATTGGGTCAGGCCTAAGACCCATCCAGTCCGACACTCTGTGTCACTCAGTAGCCAGAACCCAGGTGCCATCAGGAGGCCCACCAGTGGGGCTAGAACTCTAGAAGCCTACACGCTGTTGCCCCCCCCAAGCACCAAGAACACAGAGCATCACTGATCCAGACAAAGTGTCCCACGTATACCTAGTCCCACGTATACCTAGTCCCGCTCCCGACCTTCGACGGGGCGCCGTTGGTGCCAGCGCCGAGGGCGAGGAGTCTGGGAGTGCTCCTGGAGCCTTTCTTGTCAATGGAGGCCCAGGTAGCAGCCACTGCCAAGTCAGTCTTTTATCACCTACGGCTGGCGAGGCAGCTGGTTCCCTACCTGGACCACGGTGGCCTCGCCACAGTGATCCATGCGACGGTCACCTCGAGGTTAGACTACTGTAACGCTCTCTACATGGGGCTGCCTTTGGTGCAAACCCGGAAGCTGCAGCTGGTGCAGAATGCCGCGGCCAGGCTACTGATGGGTCTCGCAAGGCGGGACCACATCGGGCCTGTGCTGGCGGCGCTGCACTGGCTGCCTATAGCATACCGAGTTCACTTCAAAGTGCTGGTTCTTACCTACAAAGCCCTATATGGCCAGGGTCCAACATACCTTAGGGACCACCTTTCTCCATACCAACCCCAGAGAGCACTACGGTCGGGGTCTGAACACAGGCTACGTGTTCCTGGCCCCAGAGACGCCAGGCTGGCCAGAACGAGGACCAGGGCTTTCTCGGTGGCGGCTCCTATCTGGTGGAACGAGCTCCCAGAGGAGATCAGGGCCCTGTGGGACCTGATGCAGTTCTGCAGGGCCTGCAAGACGGAGCTCTTCCGCCAGGCTTTTGAATAGGAGCCGCCACCGACGATCCTAGGATACCAGCTGACATCGCAACCATCTTGATGTGCCCTGGTCCAACACGGTCTCAGCGGTGGCCGAGGGGGGGAGGTAGATCTGCCACTTGGTCGCCATCGAACGCTGTTTTATGGAAGCTTTTAGGAGTATTTATTTGTTGTATGTTATTTATTGTTATTTATTGTAATGTTTTTAGTCAATTTTACAGGTCAATGTACCGAACAGGCCTTTGGCCCATGTAAGCCGCCTTGAGCCCGCTTGCGGGGAGGGCGGGATATAAATACGAAAAATAAATAAATAAATAAATAAAATAGTGGCTAACAGCCCCTGATGGACCTCTACTCTTAAGAACATAAGAGAAGCTTTGTTGGATCAGGCCAATGGCCTATCCAGTCCAACACTCTGTGTCACACAGTGCCCAAAACCCAGGCGCCATCGGGAGGCCCACCAGTGGAGCCAGAACTCCAGAAGCCCTCCCACTGTTGCCCCTCAAGCACCAAGAACACAGAGCATCACTGCTCCAGACATAGTGCTCCCTCTATATCACGTGGCTAATTGCCACATCCGGACCAGCAATAAAGATCTAGCTGTTTCACTGTTCCATGGACTCCCGACTCCAATACTTATCAGAAAGGTTAATTTATCAGAAAAGTTAAAAGGCCATGATGACCAAGAGCTGGGAGCATTATGGATGCCATTTTATATATGGACCCAAACGAGAGACTAGAGAGACAGGCTCTGAATGTATAAATTATAATGATTATTAGAAAACATGTGTTAAACGAAGGAAAGATGTATGTTTGCTTGTAGAACCTGATTTAAGTGGCTTTAATTGTTAGATGATTCTCTGGGCTCTACTGTTTCCCAGATGTCATAACCCATACCATGTACCATCCCTATCTTTCCTTTTCTTATGGAACTTTAATAAATTTCCCCCTTTTCTCCATATGTTTATCTAATTCTCTCTTGAAGCTGCCCACATTTGTAGCTGCCACCACCTCCTGTGGCAGTGAATTCCACGTGTTAATCACTCTTTGGGTGAAGAAGGACTTGGAAAATTTATTCGCCACCTTTCTACCTTACAGGAACTGAAGGTGGCTTACAGTATATATATATAAAAAATAACAAAACACAATAAAATATATTGAAACTAGTTTAGAATCAATATATCCAGCCGATACCTCCCCATCCTTAATTTCAACCCATTCTTGCGAATCCTCTCCTCTGCTGCCAACAGGAACAGCTCCCTGCCCTTC
Source organism: Lepidodactylus listeri (assembly GCA_029233225.1). Taxonomy (NCBI): domain Eukaryota; kingdom Metazoa; phylum Chordata; class Lepidosauria; order Squamata; family Gekkonidae; genus Lepidodactylus; species Lepidodactylus listeri. Next base: position 10,559,640 of record JARCFY010000004.1, read on the forward strand.
TCTAACTGACAGTTCTTCACATATCCAAAGAAAGCAATCCTGTCCCCCCTCAACCTCTTCTTCTCCAGACTGAATAGTCCCAAGTCCCTCAGCCTTTCCTCATAGGGCTTGGTCTCCAGGTCCTCGATCATCCTTGACACTCTTCTCTACACCCACTCCATTCTGTCCACACCCCTTTTGAAGCAAGGCCTCCAGCCCCAGCTAGAGGTTGGCAACCTGAGAAGAGGAATGGAGTTGGAGGTGGGATGGAGGGTGACAAGAGGCCGCACTGTCAATGGGCGGCAGCTTCAAAAGAGACCCTTGTTGATCTATCTCCATACCTTCACTCACCCTGTGGGTGGCATCTGATGTGGGTGTTGTGTAACAGGCCAGCTGCTTCAGAGACAACCATCTGGGTTTCAGAGATTACATTTGGAGGACCATTTCTAAATCCAATTAACCTGCCAAGATTTTGACTCCGCGACACGGATCATGTTTTGTTTTTGATCGAAGCACCTGAGCAAGCTGATGAAAAGGGGTCCATCTTGGTTGATTTCACCTTTGCAGCCATCCCCCAAGCAGCATTGCAATCCAACACATCACTCATCAACCAGCCAACAGGGCAGGGTACGTCGTGAGGGAGTCTGTAAAAGCAGGACGATCTTAATTTATCTAACCAACCATGAGATCGTCAATAAACGGGGGTGACTAACAGGGAGTGTTAAAAATGTACATATAAATCTTGGCGATCTTTCTGCCATTGAAAATATTCAATTAGTTTGCCGGAGTCATTTACTTCATCGTTGCCGCAGTATTAACAGCTGTGATTTATCACTAATCTGTCATCTTGGCCTAATCGGAAGGGCAGCAGTCCGAGCACAACTCTTAAATAGAGACAATAATTGGGTGATTGGGGATTTGTCTGGGCAGTCACGTCGTGAACATGGAAATGGTACACACTGACACTCATGAGAATGGTGCGCTGAATATCACCGTCCCTTAAAGATCAATGAGATCTGCCATAGGAAGGAAAGTATCCAACTAGGGTTGCCAGGTCTGGTTTGGAAAATACCTGGAGATTTTGGGGGTGGATCCAGGAGAGGGCGGGGTTTGGGGAAGGAAGAGGCCTCAGCGTGGTACAATGCCATAAAGTCCACCCTTCAAAGCAGCCATTTTCTCCAGGGGAGCTGCTTTCTGTCAGCTGGAGATCCCTTGTAAAAGCGGGAGATCCCCAAGCCCCACCTGGAGGCTGGCAACCCTATATCCAACTGAGGGGAGGGGACCCCTCATAATTAAGGCTCAACATTTTTTTAAATTAATATTTTATTGAATTTCAACATTCATTGTTACCAATATACTACAGTAATACCCATCACTATCATATAAATCACAAATCGTAACTGACATATAACTGACAAAACGTAACAAACATATAAATCACAAATTGTAAATTAAGGTGATACGATACATTGCACACTTAGCTGGAAGAAAAAGACTGACACAAGTCTATGGTATAAACTAAGGGCAGCTTCCTTTGTCTGGCATAGTGGTTGAGTGTGTGGACTCTAATCTGGGAGAACTGGGTTTGATTCCCTACTCCTCCACTTGCACCTGCCAGATGACCTTGGGCAAGCCATAGTTCTGGCACAGCTGTTCTTGGAAAAGAGCAGCTTCTGTCAGAGCTCTCTCAGCCCCACCTACTTTGCAGGGTGTCGGTTGTGGGGAGGGGGAGGGAAAGGAGTTTGCAAGCTGCTCTGAGACGCCTTCAGGTAGTGAAGGGCAGGGTATAAATCCAATCTCCTCTTCTCTTCTTCTTCTTCTCTTTTATTTAACTGCAAACTCAAAGATAACTGTAACTGGCAAGGGCTGCAACAGACATCCAGCAGCGGTTCCCTTGATCCCTCTCCAGACCTTAACAAAGGGGTGAACCACCATAGCCCCTGGCGCAAGCCAACCAGAACACGGCCTTTGCCAGGCGGCAGACATGTCAACACCCCGCCTCGAGCCCACCCTTCTAGCCGCAGAGCACAAAGGGAGGCTAAAGCCATGAAGCGTATAACAGGCCACTCGCAGTACCCATCCGAAATCCATCCCAAGGAAGTGTTGGGCGAGGTTCACCAACCCCCCACAAAGGGGGGGGGGGTGTCTGTCACTTGGTGTTCCCCACATCAGAAAAAAAAACCAGGCCAGATTTCCACCAACCTAATTAATGGCACCAGCCAAAGCCAATTTCCCAACCTCAAAGACAGTGTGAGGTAGGCAAAAACATCCCCCTTCATGGCCGATCAGAAATGGAGGCAAACAATCCCTCATTGTCTAGGGAGGGCGGGTGGGCCGATTTCCAAAGAACTATCCAGAATGGAGGGAGCGCACTAGCTAAAAGGAGGAAGCCCCCCCCCATCCCCAGATACCCGTATGGGTGGGGAACTCCACCAACAGCCTCCCAAGACTGCAAAGTAGTCCCTCCATCCTTATGCAACCCTTCGGGTCGCCGTCGGGTACAGCCTTAATGGATTCAGTGTATAGGAATGAGCGTAAGCATCCAAGAATAAGAAGACACACAACACAGCAGCTAGCTTCTAGGTTTCAAGAAGAAGAAGAAGAAGAGAAGAAGAGATTGGATTTATACCCTGCCCTCCACTCCCCAAGGGAGTCTCAGAGCGGCTTACAAACTCCTTTTCCCTTCCCCTCCCCACAACAGACACCCTCTGAGGTAGGTGGGGCTGAGAGAGCTCTTTCCCAAGCTGTCCTTGAGGGAACAGCTGGTACAGAGCTATGGCTTGCCCAAGGTCATCCAGCCAGGTGCAAGTGGAGGGGTGGGGAATCAAACCCGGTTCTCCCAGATTAGAGTCCGCGCACTTAACCACTACACCAAACTGGCTCTCACAACCATAAACCTAAATCATAGGATAGATAGCCAGATAGAGAAGGTAGAGTGTGAAGGTGGTTTATTAAAGTGTGCCAGATTGTCCATGAGTTTGGCCGTAATAGATATGCTCCATATCTTTCGATGCCATTGGTGAGAGGGTCGGTAACTTTCTTGATTTCCAGTTCATAGCAACGCCGTTTCTAGCCTCATCGAGCAACAAAGATACTCCTTCCATGTTCGAACAGGAGCCACTCTTGGAGGCCCAACCGTTCGATAAGAGGTTTTTCTGGTGTCATCTTGAGGTCTGTACTAGTGATGGATTTGATTTGGGTTGCTAAGGATTCCCAAAAAAGAGTAACTATGGGACAATATATCCAGCACAGCAAATAATTTTCTTCGTTGCCACATTTTAATTCAGTGATAGAGTGAGCCATTCTCACTAGCCTATGAGATCCCTTCCCCTTCAGGTTTTCTGGGTAGGTTCCACAGAGGTTTTCTACAGAAACCTTGGGTATTGGAATACTCCAGCAGTTCAGATGGAACATAAGATCGATCTTCCATTTATTTAAAATGTCCTTATGCTGCCTTTAGACCCAGTCAGCATTAAAGCTTTTGGACTGTTCAAATGAAACATTTTGTTTTCTGACCAGGTAACGGGACCGCACTGTATCTGAAGAAGTGTGCATGCACACCAAAGCTCATACTTTGAATTAAACTTTGGCGGTCTTAAAGGTGCCATGGGGCTCAGACTTTGGCTGCAACCGCACATACTAAATAATCCACTTTCAATCCACTTTCAAAATGGGTTTTGCCAGGGCTATTTTTGGGCAGGAACGCACAGGAACGGAGTTCCGGTTGGCTCCTGAGTTGGCCACACCCAGCAGGAACTCATTAGCATAATAGGCCACACCCAACAGCGGAAAGTCATTAGGATTGGCTACATTTTATTTATTTATTATTTATTGATTTGATTTCTAAGCCGCTCTCCCTGCGATTGCAGGCGTACAAGACCTGGTGCTCCAGGATTCAAACCATAGTAAAACATGAAACAATATAAAACATTATATTTAAAACCACATAAGAACACAAATTAACAATCTAAGGTGCTCAACCCTCAGTCCTAAAAATTCAGATGGCGGCATCCTAATCACTCCGGAGCCCCTGTTTCCTCGGGGCACATGGTACAAGTAGCGGTCAGGCTTTAATAGGGGTATGTGACCTAACATGCAAATTAATTCCTGCTACAAAAAAAGCCCTGGGTTTTGACAAACAAACAAGGTAAACAGAAAAGAAGCAAAAGGTGGGTGTGGCTGGATGACAGCTCTTCTGGTAACATGGGGTATGTGGCCTAATATGCTAATAAGCTGGGCTGTCAGTGGTGTGGCCTAATATGCTAATGAGTTTCTGCTGTTGGGTGTGGCCTATTATGCTAATCAGTTCCTGCTGGGCTTTTTGTACAAAAAAAGCCCTGGGCTTTGCCAGTTCACACAGGTCCATTCTGCACCTGGCATTCGCTCCTCTGTTTCACCAAACCCACACTGGAACAGAAACTCCCCTCTAAATTGCATGCCACTTTCACTTCCTTGTTTGGTGTAGGGGTTAAGCCAGTTTGGGGTAGCGGTGAAGGGCGTGGACTCTGATCTGGGAGAACCGGGTTTGATTCCCCACTCCTCCGCTTGTACCCGCTGAATGACCTTGGGCAAGTCATAGTTCTGTCAGAGCTGTCCTTGAAAGAGCAGTTTCTGTCAGAGCTCTCTCAGCCCCACCTACTTCTCAGGGTGTCTGTTCTGGGGAGGGGAAGAGAAAGGAGCTTGTAAGCCGCTCTGAGACTCCGAGTGAATCTTTTCTCTTCTGCTTTGATTGTCGGGTTTTATGGTAGCTTCCACACTGCATACCGGTTTCACTTCCGTTGATCTGGCACCGTCTGCATAGATCTATGGCCATTTTATGGCCATTCAGGGGTGACTCTGCAGTCAGTAAGGTGTCGTCCCAAGGTATTTGAATGTGGTTTTGCATCTTTTTCTGTTCCAGTGTGGGTTTGGTGAAACAATGGAGCGAACGCTAGATGCAAAATTGGCCATAGTAAAAAAACAAAAAAAAATACAGTTGGAAAGTGAACTGAAAGTGGATTGAAAGTAGATTATTTAGTGTGTGTGATCGCAGTTTTATTGCTTCAGGCCCACACGGCTACCCACCTGATACTGCACAAAATGGTTTACAACGTTACTTGGGAACTCACTTTTTTAAAAAATCCGAAAGCAACATGGTGAAAAATTGCATTCTGCCTCTATTTGATAGGCATCTATGCACTGAGAGTATATTTTAATTAAGAACTTAACATTTCTTTAAAAAAAAAAATCAGCTAATATCCTAATTAAAGCTGATGTGCAATTGTTAATTGGGCTGCCAGTAAATTCCTTGCTGTTGTCATCCTGCCAGTTAGGGGTAATGGGTAATTTTTAATAGCCACTTAGCCTGTTCTTTAGAAGAGAAGAAGAAGAAGAGATTGGATTTATACCCCAGCCTTCACTCACTTGGAGTCTCAGAGCGGCTTACAAACTCCATTTCCCTTCCCCTCCCCACAACAGACACCCTGTGAGGTAGGTGGGGCTGAGAGAGCTCTTTCCCAAGCTGTCCTTGAGGGAACAGCTGGTACAGAGCTATGGCTTGCCCAAGGTCATCCAGCCAGGTGCAAGTGGAGGAGTGGGGAATCAAACCCGGTTCTCCCAGATTAGAGTGCGCGCACTTAACCACTACACCAGACTGGCTCTCTAGGATCTAAAGCATTAGTGTTCCCTTGAATGGTTAATTCAATAAATCTGCCAACCTGACACATGTCACATTTTGGGTTTTAAGACCGGCTAAACACGATTTGATTAGAGCTTGGGTTGGAGAATGGGTTTCTGGCATGGTGGTTTGCACCAAAGCAAAAAGGAAAGGCTGGAGAGGAAGAATTGAATCTTTGCATGTAAGCTACATTTTTAGGGGCATCTGGGAAATTCAACCAGTCCATACTGACACTTGTATGTGTGTTTTTGTGTGTGCACGCACACACATGTGCTAAGTGCCATCAAGTCCCTTACAACTTATGGCAACCTCTAACCCAACTGAATGCAGATTTCCAGAGAACAGTAAGGAGAGATAAGGAGGCTTTCCTGATTGAACAATGTGAAGTAATACAGGAAAACAATAGAATGGGAAAGACTAGAGATCTCTTCAAGAAAATTGGAGAAATCAAGGGAACGTCCCATGCAAAGCTGGCCATGAAAAAGGACAAAAACGGTAGGGACCTAACCGAAGCAGAAGAGATTAGGAAAAGATGGCAAGAATATACAGAAGAACTGTGCAAGGAGGACCTCAATGTCCTTGACAACCATGACGGTGTAATCACTGACCTTGAGCCAGACATCCTGGAATGCGAAGTCAAATGGGCCTTAGAAAGCATTACAAACAACAAAGCTAGCAGAGCTGATGGTATCCCAGCTGAGCTACTCAAAGTCTTAAAAGATGAGGCTGTTAAAGTGCTGCACTCAATTTGCCAGCAAATTTGGAAAACACCACAGTGGCCACAGGACTGGAAAAGGTCAGCTTGCATTCTAATCCCAAAGAAGGGCAATGCCAAGGAATGTTCAAACTGTCGTACAATTGCACTCATTTCACACGCTAGCAAGGTCATGCTCAAGATCCTACAAGCTAGGCTTCAGTAATACATGGATAGAGAACTGCCAGAAGTACAAGCTGGGTTTTGAAGAGGTGGAGGAACTAGAGATCAAACTGCCAACATTCACTGGATTATAGAGAAAGCAAGACAGTATCAGAAAAAAACATCTACTTCTGCTTCATTGACATGCTAAAGCCTTCAATTGTGTGGATCACAACAAACTATGGCAAGTTCTTAAAGAGAGGGGAGTAAGAGACCACCGCACATGTCTCTTGAGAAATCTGTATAAGGGTCAAAAAGTGACAGGACTGGATATGGAACGACTGATTGGTTTAGCATAAGAAAAGGAGCACGACAAGGATGTGTATTGTCACCTTGCTTATTTAATTTATATGCAGAGTACATCATGCAAAATGCCAGCCTGGATCACAAGCCAGAATTAAGATTGCTGGGAACAACATCAACAACCTCAGATACGCAGACGATACTGCTCTAATGGCAGAAAGTGAAGAGGACCTCAAGAGTCTCCTGCCAAGGGTAAAAGAGGAGAGCGCAAAAGTTGGCTTGAAACTCAACATCCAAAAAAACTACGATCATGGCATCCGGCCCCATCACTCCTTGGCAAATAGAAGGGGAAGTCGTGGAAGCAGTGACAGACTTCACCTTCCTGGGATCCAAGATCACTGCAGACGGTGACTGCAGCCATGAAATTAAAAGACGCCTGCTCTGTGGGAGGAAAGTGATGACAAACCTATACAGCATAACAAAAAGTAGAGACATCACCCTGCCAACAAAAGTCCGTATGGTCAAAGCAATGGTATTTCCAGTAGTAATGTATTGATACAAGAGTTTGCCTATAAGGAAGGCTGAGCACCGAAGAATAGATTCTTTTGAATTAGGACACTAGAGAAGACTCTTGAGAGTCCCGTGGACTGCAAGGAGATCAAATCAGTCAGTCCTAAAAGAAATCAACCCTGACTGCTCCCTGGAAGGCCAGATCCTGAAGCTGGAGCTCCAATACTTTTGTTAGCAATGCCCTAAGGGCGCTGAGGTTCTTTGACTTGTGTGGCTAGCCGATAAACCACACAGTGAAAATGATAATCCAGGCAGTAGAGGGTAACAAAAAGTATTTTATTCAAATAAGGAGCACCTCACCGCTATAGTTCAGCGTGGGTGTTCAATGAGCAACTTATCGTTTCACTGAAGAATCTTCTCTCACTCCTTCATGGCTGTCCTTCCCAGCCTCGATCTCCTTCTGATTTCTTGGTTGCCATCTCCATTTTGTTTGATGAATAGTGACACTCATACTTATAATAGGTCCTTTCCGCACTTGGATCTCATCCCTGGTCATATCAGAGTTCAACTCATGACACAGAACCTGGCATTTATCCCTGGTTATAACAGCATCCGTTTATCCCGGGACAAGCGTGGAGCAAAACCGGGGTGACTTCAATGTAATGTGGAAACAAAAAAAAAAATATCCCAAGATAATTACAGGGGTGAACTTGAGTGTAGTGTAGAATGTAAGTTCAGCGACAGGGTAGCAGCTGCTACTGAGGTAGCAGCTTCATAGGTCAGTAGCATCATAAGAACATAAGAATATAAGAACATAAGAGAAGCCAATGCTGGATCAGGCCAGTGGCCCATCCAGTCCAACACTCTGTGTCACACAGTGGCCAAAAACACCAGGTGCCATCAGGAGGTCCAGCGGTGGGGCCAGGACACTAGAAGCCCTCCCACTGTTGCCCCCCCCCCCAGCACCAAGAATACAGAGCATCACTTGCCCCAGACTGAGAGTTCCTATCTATACTTTGTGGCTAATAGCCACTGATGGACCTCTGCTCCAGATGTTTATCTAATTCTCTCTTGAAGCTGTCCATGCTTGTAGCTGCCACCACCTCCTGTGGCAGTGAATTCCACGTGTTAATCACTCTTTGGGCGAAGAAAGACTTCCTTTTATCTGTTCTAACTTGACTGCTAAGCAATTTCATGGAGTGCCCACGAGTTCTTGTCTTGTGAGAAAGGGAGAAAAGTACTTCTTTCTCTACCTGCTCTATCCCATGCATCATCTTATAAACCTCGATCATACATTCATACCATCTCGATCATACATTCATACCTCGATCATACATTCATACCATCTGCTACAATAGACTTGCTGAGTGTCCAGTTCTTATCTAACAGGGGTTTAAAGAAGGTGTGGAACCCTGAACTGTAGTCCATCAGTGGTAGCCTCCAAATATGGTATCTTCTAGAAGTTTGCAGAGAAGTGAACGACGGTGTGTGGTAGTGGTGGTAGTGAAGGCCTGTTTTCTGGAACTCCATCTGAGAATCCCTGGATGGCTTATAAAATGATATTCTGGTTTGGGGCCTATGGAAGTATCCCATTCATTCCATAGGCAGTTCTGTCAGAAAGGAACAATCAAGTGACGAGCGGTCTCTCTCTCTCTCTCTCTGTCTCTCTCTCTCACTCCCTCCCTCTCTCTCTCTCTGGTGTTCTTCACATGGCAAGAGCTCTCGAAACAAACTTGATTTATCGATTGACGAGCAGTAAAAAGAATGGCTCTGAGCACCAGCAGATTCTTCCCAACTTTGAGCGATTTGCATTTACATTAAACCAGAAATGATTTACAAACAAGGGAAGTGCCACATTTTAATTTAATGACACGCATCTGTCACGGCGTTTCCTATAAATACATTATCGCCGTCCCTCCTTATGTGGTATTTCATGTAGAACAAGAAACAGTTGACAAATTAAATCGGAGTTATGAAAGAATCGACGCCCGAAGCCACGGAAATACGATCGGGTTGCTAATCATGGGAGATGTCCAGAACCTCTTTGATATTCCGAAAGGCTCCAGTTTCCATTAGGAAAGGGTTGAAGGCATTTAACACAGCAGTTAGTTGTTTTCCCGGACTTGTCACCCCGGATAAGAAAAATACTTTCTGCAACCTTTTCAAAAAGTGAAAATAGATTGGAAAAGTGCACAGCTCAAGGATTCGGTAGCTGTTCCTCAGACGTGCATAAAATAAGCTCCTTTCCCCCACTGACCGCTCTGCAAAAAATCTCGCCAGTGATACAGGCTAAAAAGGGTGCACTTAAAATGATATATTGCAAAAGTTTCCTGCAAAGACAACCGAGAGGTATAAGCCATTGGAGACGTTACAGCTCCAAACTATGCAACTTTCCCAACGCTTATTTACTTCATTTGTACCCTGCCTTTATCCCCATTGGAGACCCAGGTCAGCTTACATCATTCTTTCCTCGATTTTATCCCCACAACAACCACCCTGCAAGGTAGGTTACTCTAAGAGTGTGTGACTGGCCCGGGGTCATCCAGCAAGCTTCTCCGCCATCTGTTCATCTGAAGTGCTGCGCCACCCAGCCTCCCAGCTGCCTGGTGTCCTTGGCCAATGCTGCTGGTCCACATCATCACAGACAGAAAGTGAATTCCTGTGTTCACAAGGGGGAGCCTCCTTTTAAGGTACTTCTTTTACCCCTCAACCTGGACAGAATCCATCCACCACTGCCATAAGTTGACTATGACTTGGGAGGGAGGAAGGGGAGGAGAGAGAGATGATGATGATGGTGAAGACAATGATGATAAAGACAGACAGACAGACAGACAGATAGATAGATAGATAGATGTGAGAGTCCTACAGAGTCATTCACAACAAGCATCCTTAAAGGAGGTTGATCTTTATCGAGAAGGGTCTGCTGTGGTCATCTACATGTTCTGTGTCAGTAATGGCTATAAGTGCCCCCAGCCAGAACAATTATACAGCATTCAAAAAGGCTCTCGCAATGGAATGCAACCAATCACATAAATCAGAAAAAAGGCGCCCAATATACTGGCTACAGGTTCTCATAAGAAAAAGCGGGTAGACACTAACAAGCTACCACGGTCAGAGCTAGGCAGCAAGCGATAAGCAGTCAGGGAGGGAAATGAAACTGGACATTCCAAGAATCCTACATTGCAAGGTAGTCCACATCACCTCCCGGGCAGGGGATGGCAGCATTAGCTGACAATAGATAGATGAAAGAAAGAAAGAAAGAAAGAAAGAAAGAAAGAAAGAAAGAAAGAAAGAAAGAAAGAAAGAAAGAAAGAAAGAAAGAAAGAAAGATGGATGATAGACACTTTGATAATGTTATGAGCAAGCCAGAGTCCCAGGAAAAGACAATCATGCTTGGAAAAGTTGAAAGCAGCAGGAATCATAGAATCATAGAATGTTAGAGTTGGAAGGGACCTTGCAGGTCATCCAGTCCAACCCCCTGCACTCTGCGGGAGCATAGCCGAAAGATAGCCCTACAAGATAACCAGCCTCCGCTTGAAAACATTCAGCAAAGGAGCATCCACCACCTCACAAGGCAGTCTGTTCCCCTGCCCAACCACTCTTACTGTTAGGAATTTTCTCCTGATATTTAGCCAGTATTGACTTCCTTGTAATTTCCACCCGTTAGATCTAGTCTTGCAATCCAGAACAAGAGAGACTAGATCTGCTCCATCTTCTACATGACAGCCCTTCAGATATTTGAAGACCACAATCATGTCCCTTCTAAACCTTCTCTTTCCCAGGCTGAACATACCCAACTCTTCCAGCCTTTCCTCATAAGATTGGATCCCAACCCCCTCACCATCCTGGTTGCCCTCTTCTGGACACACTCAAGCTTGTCAACATCCTTCCTAAAATACAGAGGAAAAGAGGAAGACCCAATGTGAGATGGATGGACTCAGTCAAGGAAGCCACAAAGACCCTCCGTTTGCAAGACCTGAGCAAGGCTATTAATGAGAGGATGTTTTTGGAAGTCATTAACTCATAGGGTCACTGTCAGCTAATGCTGCCATCCCCTGCCTGGGATTTGGGATGACTGTACCTATGATGTCAGTACTGTGGAGTGTTATGTTATAGAAGAAGAAGAGAAGAAGAGATTGGATTTATACCCCACCCTCCACTCCCCAAGGGAGTCTCAGAGCGGAGAGCGGCTTACAAACTCCTTTTCCCTTCCCCTCCCCACAACAGATACCCTGTGAGGTAGGTGGGGCTGAGAGAGCTCTTTCCCAAGCTGTCCTTGAGGGAACAGCTGGTACAGAACTATGGTTTGCCCAAGGTCATCCAGCAGGTGGAAGTGGAGGAGTGGGGAATCAAACCCTGTTCTCCCAGATTAGAGTCTGCACACTTAACCACTACACCAAGCTGGCGTAGTTCTCATGGCATGCTTATCTCTCTACTGCCTCTCCCCAACCTTGGGAGGCTGTTGGTGCCGGCTCATCTGTTTTTTGCACTGTCTGCTTTTGCATCTTCCTGTTTATTCCCTAGGAACGATTGACCAGTATTTTAAGTGCCCTTTTTCTGCCTTATTGATTGGTTGTGTTACACTACCAGTCCTTTCTTTGAATTCTGTATAATTATCCTGGGTTTGATAGTACCCACCATTACTAACAGAAGAAGTGCAGATGACCATAACCTTTCTCAATAAAGCTTTCCTGTTTAAGGACACTTGTTGTGGACTGACTCTGTGGGACTCTCACAGTCGCCATAAGTCAGAAACGACGTCAATCTGTGCTCAGAGCACCCTGCTAGTAAATCTTTTTACCTTGTTCAGCTTCAGATCTTCTCTCTCTCGGACATGCCTTGGTCCAGTTGGAGCCCTAAGACTCCTGCAGTATGAAACACCATCAGGCCTCTGATCAGTATCATTTGCATCTGTTTGCCCGTCTATCTCCCCTTCAAAAATCTCCCGCTCTCCCTCCGTTCTTCCGATTCTTACCCAGACAGCCAAAAAATTATGCCAACAAACCCGACCGGAGGTCTTGCATGTAATTTTCTCCTGCAAACTTGCATTAAACACCATGGAAAGACAATTATTTAGATTTCTCATTATTTCTATTCTAATTTAAAAAAAGAAGGGGAATAAGAATAAGCCAACGAACATTTATTTTTTTTTAGGTCATAAATACGTTTGGAAACGATTTGAGCAGAGCGATAAAATGAAAGGATGAAAAGGCCTGGTAATGAACTTATTACGTTTTATGGGCATATATTTGTTTCACATAATTCAAACAGTTTCGAGCGGCTGGATTTAAGGGAGTAAATGCATTAGCTGTGACATCGTTTTTAAGGTACGGAAAGGTACACGCTGAGGGACGAGCGGCTGGGCAAAGAGATACAGACGTCCTTGATTTATAATCGACACAAAGCTAAAGTCGATGAATTATCTGTCCCCAAAGTTTATGTCTTCCAAGGAGGCATTTGTGAACTCTACGGAAGGTATTCCACTTTTTAAGTTAAGCAGCAGCAGATTTCTTCAGGAAAAGAGCTGCCATTTCACATTTGCGGGGATTTTATTCATACTGGGGAGCAACTGTGGTTGAACAACCCCTTTCCAAGACAAAAATGTCCCAGGTTTAGTCCCATGGTGTTTCCAAAGGATCTCAAGTAGCAGGTGAATCATAGAATCATGGAATCATAGAGTCAGAGAATACCTCCAGGATCACCTAGTCCAACCCGCTACACAATGCAGGAAATTCACAAATACCACTCCCCAAACCCCTAGTGACTTCTGTTCCATGCCCAGAAGATGACAGAAACCCTCTGGGATCTCCAGCCAAAGTGGCCTGGAAAAATTGCTTCCTGACCCCAAAGTGGTGACCGGCATTTATCTGGGTGTGTAAGAAACGGCCACAAGAACTAAGCACTGAGGCAACCCTTCCTGCCCTCCCTCTCACGATCTGCCTAAGTTCACTGAACCAGCATTGCTGTCAGATGACCATCTAGCCTCTGCTTGTAAACCTCCAAAGAAGGAGAGCCCACCACCTCCCGAGGAAGCCTGTGATGGCAAAGATCCTGGAAACCTACTTTACAACAAGTTCTGTCTAGTCCCTCACAGCTGACTTATGGTGACCCTGCAGGTTTTTTGAGACAAGAGACGTTCAGAGATGGTTTGTCATTGCCTGCCTCTGTGTAGCAACCCTGGACTTCCCATCCGAGTACCAAACAGGACCGACTCTACTTAGCTTCTGATATCGGACAAGATCGGGCTAACCAGGGCCATCACAAACAGAAGTGTGTTACCATTGAACACCTCTGTGTAGCAAACTTGGACTTCCTTGATGGTCTCCCATCCAAGTACCAACCAGGAACAACTCTACTTAGCTTCTGAGATCTGACAAGATCAGGCTAACTGGGGCCGTCCAGGTCATGGCAATAGACAAACACAGGTGTGTTACCATTGCTTGCCTCTGTGTAGCAATCCTGGACTTCCTTGGTGGTCTCCCATCCGAGGACCAACCAGGACTGACACTTCTTAGCTTCTGAGATCTGACAAGACTGGGCTGATCCGGTCCATCCAGGTCATAGCAAAAGACAATCAGGGGTGTGTCACCATTGCCTGCCTCTGTGTAGTGACCCTGGACTTCCTTGATAGTCTCATATCCCAAGTACTAACCTGCCCTCACCCCGCTTAGCTTCCAAGATCTGCTGAGGTCAGGCTAGTCTGGGCCATCTAGGACAAGTCAAGTGATGGACAGAGGTGGTTAGCTGTTGCCTGGCTCTGCATTACAACTCTGGATTTCTTTGGTGGGCTCCCATCCAAGTACTAACTACAGTCAACCCTGCTTAACTTCTGAGATCTGATGAGATTGGGCTAGCCAGAGCCATCCGGGTCAAGGGAAGAGATGAATAGAGTTGGTTTGCCATTGACTGCTTCTGTGTAGCAATCCTGGACTTCCTGGGTGGTCTCCCACCCAAGTACATGACAGGGCATGAAGATATGAGTCCAGATTCCAGATGGTGCTGATCTATGTGACAGCTAAGTGACAGCTGAGAGCTCCATAGCCAGCAGCTCTAGCTGGAGCAAACAGGTTCTGACTGGCACTCTTACACAGCAGTCAGAGTGACTCAGCAGTCAGTGCTGATTGGCTGGTCAATGTATATAAGTGAATGTTGCACAGTGTATCTTTCTCTTCTGTATTTTCCGATGTGGGCGAAGCGCTGTGTCAGTCTATGTAGTGATTTGTGCTGAACAGTGTATACCTGCATTTAACAACAGGCTTTGTAAATAAACCCTGTATATATTCCTTCCCTACTGGGCTGTGTGGACATTGGACTTTGTGGGACTTAAGCTCTGCGCTTTACTGTGCACGTTGCTGTGAATCTCTGCTCTGGTGCTAACATGCCAGCTCAACACTCGCACCCCTGACAGTACAAACCAGTGTTAGCCAGCAAGGCACTTTTCTGTGCTCTTATGGATTTTTATCCATAAGTTTGAACTCTGTGTCGCCAGCAGTGGAAGGGACTTGCGCTTTCTTCTTCACACAGGAGCCAGCTCCAGCCCAAGCCAGGAGGCTGACACCCCAAGCAGTTCACCCAAGGCAAAGACAAAGGATTCCTCTTGCCATGAGGCCTCCTTCTGTCAGACATCCGCTGGCTGACCCCCACTCCCCCACTGAATAGTTATGCTAACGAGACTGCCTAGCAACTAATGTGCCAGCCATCAGATACCTGGCTAAAACCATCAACTGACAATAGGTATGGCCAGGTGAGTCATCGGACCCCAGACTCAGTGTCTGTTTCCTGGTGAAGTCATACTTTTGCAACACTGACCAAACCCCTAGACCTCCTCCCTTTGTTCACCTTTAACCTATAGCAAGGTCCAACAGGGACGGACCACCTAGTAGGAGTGTTAGTGGGTTGTGGTCTGCAAAGCCCGCCCCAAGACCCCCAATAAAAGTCCAAACCCAGAGTCACTCGGTCTCTTGAGCCATCCTCCCCTGCTTTACCCCCCCCCCCTTATGTCTAGCTTGCCTTTCCAATCCCTCTAATCTTCTGTTGGAACAAGGATTCATCTCCATCCAATTCTTCCTTCGGTCAGACAACTCCTCTTTAGGAAGGTAACGTATTGCTTCCCCACCAATGAACTCCTGCAAATTGCAACAGTGCTATTTTCTATCTTTATTTCCCTAGACCTGTGTGTATGTGTGTGAGAATCTGTTTTTGTGTGCTTGAACAACATCATTTAGTAAACAGCATTGAATTTGCCATCTGCCTCACGTGCCTCTTTCCTTGTGAACTCCCGGGAGGGGTGGGACCCTGGTATAGTTGGCAAGAACCCGTGTATTTTGCCAATTGCTAAGTGTAAATTAAAGCAATTTGGCTAACACCAGGGCCAACTCTGCATAGCTTCCAAGATCAAGCTAGCCTTGGGCTATCCAGGTCAGGGATGAGGCTACCTGTTTCCAGTCAAAAAAATAAGGTACTAATCTGACTGGGCCAATGGACTGTAAGGCTTCTTCATGTGTAAAGGACTTTCACTGCCATTCCTTTCATTCAAAACTCCAGATGTTTCAGGGTATGCTTTTTTCACTGCCTCATGCTTCCTGTTGCATACCCAGATGCTCTTGGCTGTGTGCTATTGCCCTCGCGACCGCACCACATGATGGATTTTGTAGTCTTAAGGCTGAATGAACAACCAAGTTCCAGTCTAGTTGAGAATAACAACAGCCATGGGTGAACTCAGCCCACCTAGATTTGGAATTTGCTCTGCATTTAGGAACTTTCACATGGAATTGTAAGGAAAAGCTTCTCCTACAGCTCTCAGGTGGCTACCATGAAGCATTAGTGCAGTATCCTGGTGACAGTTTGGGAGCTTAGTTGGAACGGTATTTAATCTCCTGTTAACCCACACTAGAAGAAGGAGGAGATTGGATTTCTGGCTTTTGAGCAAGGGGAACCTTTACCTTTACCCTTTACTTTACTACCCAAAGGAGTCTCAGAGCATCTTACAATCCCTTTCCCTTCCCCTCCCCACAACAGACACCCTGTGTGGTAGGTGGGGCTGAGAGAGCTCTTTCGAGGACTGCCCTTGAGAGAACAGCTCTGAAAGAACTTATGACTGACCCAGGGTCACACCAGCAGCTGAATGTGGAGGAGTGGGGAATCGAACCCGGTTCTCCCAGGTTAGAGTCTGCGCTCCTAACTGGCTCAAACTGGCCCTTGCCTCTAAAAAGAGCTGAATGCAGGGTGTCAGTTTCTTTAAACGGGTGGGGTGGGAGTTCCATGCACGTGGCCTTCATTGTTCTGTGCTTCGGATGCCAGCCTCCAGGTGGAGCCTGTTGATCACCTGAAATTTCAACTCATCTCCAGGAAACAGAGAGCCATCCCCCTGGAGAAAATGGATGTTTTGGAGGGAGGACTCTGTGGCATTGTACCCCACTGAGGTCCCTGTCCTCCCCAAGCTCCACCCCCAAATCTCCAGGAGTTTCCCAACCTGGATCTTGGCCACCAGTGGCCAAGTAAGGATGTAAATACTTCAGGATGTAAATACTTCAGGACAACAGAATCACAACACTGGAGTCCCAATGCTCCCTCTAAGCTGTGGAGTCTCGTGAGCAAAAATTCTACTTTGTGAGCTACCGGCCTTAAAGTTGTGAGTGAGCCATTTGGCTACTGCATACATTAGTTTGCTCCGGAGCCATCTTTCCTGGGCTAAGACGAAAATGGGTGAGCCAGAGGCTAAAAAATGGTGAGCTAGCTCACACTCATTCAGCTGAGCAGGAACATGGAACTGGACTAGTGAGGATCCTGCGTGGGTCCATTTCCATAGCATGGGAAACTTAATAGCACTTCTGGGATGGAATAGATTTCACCCAAGCAAAGTATATTTTCAGAAGGTATTCCTGTAATTTCAGAACACGATTCTACTCTTGTGGCCCCACAGAACACGATGGCAATTTGTCATCTGAGAGGTGATGCTCAGATCCGGTCAGCGCTTTTAGGACTGTGGTTTGAGAGAGGACCCAGACCTATTTAGGGCTGATAGTAGCAAGTGGGGAAAGCTGAAACCCTCTCTTTTCTGCCCGCACAATCCAAACATCCTTGCAGTTTCCCTTTTACAGATGAAATGCGATCCCCACCATAAGTCTTTTGATTCTCAGTTTACTCATGAACAGAAATAAGTGCTTTGAGGATGGGTAGGGATTTCTGACCCACAAATGACAATTGCGGCTCTTAGGGTAGGACTGCCAGTTCTGGATTGGGAAATACCTGGAGATTTTTTGGGGGGTGGAACCTGGGGAGGCTGGGGTTTGGGGTGGAGAGGGGTCTCAGCAGGGTAAAATGCCACCAAGTCCACTCATTAAGGCAGCCCTTTTCTCCAGGGCAACTGATCTTGATTGTCTGTGAGAGTCCTACAGAGTCAGTCACCAACAAGTGTCCTTAAACAGGAATGCTTTATTGAGAAAGGTCTGCTATGGTCATCAGCACTTCTTGTGTTAGTAAAGGCTGACACAGCCTAAGGCAGGACAATTATACAAAATTTAAGCAGTGTCTAGTAAGGAAATGCAACCAATCACAAAGCTAAGGAAAAGGCACTCAAAATACTGGATTACTGTTCCCAGGAAAAAAAGCGGGAAGAATAATAGCCAGACAGGAGAATAGATACATAGGCCAGCACCAGCAGTCTCCCATGGTCAAAGCAGCTTGGAGAGGGATAAGCATGCCATGAGAAATATAACTTAACATTCCACAGGCCTGTGATGTCATGGGGGCACTCATCCCACCTCCCGGGCAGGAGATGGCAGCATTAGCTGACAGTCTGGCAATCATCTGTAATAGTGGGACATCTTCAGGTACCATCTGGAGGCTGGTTACCCAGCTTGACCAAACTGTGCATCCAGATGCTGACGCTTTCTTTATTTCTGTTGCATTCCATGGCATGGTGCATTTGGATAGCTGTGACCTGGATGGCTTCAGCTAGCCTGGGCTCATCTGATCTCAGAAGCTAAGCAGGGTCAGCCCTGGTTAGTCCTTGGGTGGGAGATTACTCAGGAAGTCCAGGGTTGCTACACAGAGGCAGACATTGGCTAACCACTTCTGTTTGTCCCTTGCCTTAAAAACCCTATGGAGTCACCATAAGTTGGCTGTAGCCTGGCCATTCCCCCGCTGGGGACAGGGTTTTGCCCGCTTTAGGAGTGCCTGATCCACCAGCCCAGATCCAGCCGGTGAGGGGAGCCCCACCCTCAAAGTGCCGGGATCTCACCAATGTGCCTGGTGTGATGACATCACCTCTGATGATGTCACTGAGCACATTGCCAAGGAGCTGCTCTAGCCCTCGGCCAAAAAACCCCTTCTATGATACCATAGAGTTTCTGGCCGAATGCTAGAGCATCCCCCTGGCGACGTGTCTAGCATGATGACCTCACTTCTGGGTGATGTCATCATGGTGCACGCACTACATGTGAAGGCCAGGAGATCCAGGAAGGGAAACTCTATCACCCCGCTGGCAGAGAGCCAGTTTGGTGTAGTGGTTAAGTGCGCGGACTCTAATCTGGGAGAACCGGGTTTGATTCCCCACTCCTCCACTTGCAGCTGGCTGGATGACCTTGGGCAAGCCATAGCTCTGTACCAGCTGTTCCCTCAAGGACAGCTTGGGAAAGAGCTCTCTCAGCCCCACCTACCTCACAGGGTGTCTGTTGTGGGGAGGGGAAGCTCTGAGACTCCCTTGGGGAGTGGAGGGCGGGGTATAAATCCAATCTCTTCTCTTCTTCTTCTTCTTCTTCAGAAGGTATCTGGCAACCCTAGTTGGCTGTGTCTTACCACCACCACATATTCAGATAACCCTCACTTGGAATGCCCAGTCTAGCCTGATCTCATCAGAAGCTAAACAAGGTAGGCCCTGGTTAGTACTTGGATGGGAGACCACCAAGGAGGTCCAGGGTTGCAATGCAGAGGCAGGCAATGGCAAACCACCTCTGTTTGTCTCATGCCTTGACTTGGATGACCCAGTCTAGCCTGATTTCATCAGATCTCAGAAGCTAAGCAGGGTCGGCCCTGTTATTACTTGGATGAGAGACCACCAAGGAGGTCCAGGGTTGCTACGCAGAGGCAGGCAATAACAAACCGCCTCGGTTCATCTCTTGTCTTGAAAGCCCTACGGGGTTGCCGTAACCCAGCAGTGACTTTTTTATATAGTTAAATGTTTTTATTAAGTTCGTAAAAGTTAATATACTATAATCATAAGGCCTTCAGCAAAAACAGAATAATTGAAATAGCTGTAGCAAACGAACATACAGTTGGTGTAACTGTACAAGATTTCAGTTCAAACAAGCAGTCCTAGGACAAACATGTAATATAAGGGGATCAAAATATAACATCAAGCGACCTGTTTTGTGCTCTAGTGGAAAAATGGGACTGGTGAATGTATACCATGACTGCACACTCAGCTATTGCATGTGAGACAAAGATTGACCTAGTGAAGGCCCATAACAAAGCAATATGTAAGGTGGCAAGGAAGGTGTGTGTTTTAGAGGTTTAATATTTGTAGATATGAATGACTGAGGGGTTGACTATCGGCTTGTGCTATATATTCCAGGAAGAGGAACCATTTTTCTAAAAAAAATGATTCTTTGGGATATATTTCCGACTGTCGAATTCTATGTGTGATTTTTTTTCCCATGACAAAATGGTCCCAAGCTTTGTTGAGCCAACAGGATCGAAAGGGAGCCTCAGACGATTTCCAGTTGGAAGCAACTGCGCTTTCTGCCGCTACCAGGAGACTTGTGATTAGCTCTTTTCCAATATGAGAGATAGCAAGACCATGGCAGATGCCAAGAAATATCAACTCTGGAGAGAATGGAATCTGATAACCTGTAATCTGCTGTAGGATATCTTACCCAGCAATGACCTGACAGCACTTTCCATCACTACCAAGTCCCTCAATCATCCTGAAGTGGGAGGCCAATTTTGAGGCTCCTCACTTTAGTTTCAGAGGAGTTACACCACCCCCAGACAACTATAGCTTCCAATGCAAAAAGGCAGGATACTGAACAGGATACTGGACTAGATGGACCACTGGTCTGACCCAGCAGGGCTCTTCTGATGTTCTTATGAAGGCCTCAGCCTCAATGCCCTGTTGTTGGCTCTCCAGAGGAACTGGTTGGCCACTGTGTGAGACAGGATGCTGGACTAGGTGGACCACTGGTCTGATCCAGTGGGGCTCTTCTGATGTTATCACATTGCTATAGCTCACTGAAAGTTCCCATGGCTTTCTAAATGGCAATTGCTAATGGACAGGAATTGGTAGAGCATTGTTGCCTCTACACCCTACTTGTGGGCTTCTTGACCACAAATGGTAAGAGGATATTTGATTAGATGGGTCAATAATCTCATCCAGCGGAGGTGAGCTTATGCTGCTGTGTTCCAACAGTATGCCTACGGGGAAACCACAAGTAAGTTATGAAGATGAGAGCCAACCTCTTTGTTTGTCCCTGTATCTAGTATTCAGAGATACTCTGCCTCTGATAATGGAGGTTCCAGTTTGCAATTTAGGTTCACCACCATTGGTTGACCCGGTGGCAGAAAATGCCAACAATTTACAGCCGACTTCTGATGGCCTCTTGGGACTTTCAAGGGAAGAGATGTTCAGAGGTGGTTTGCCATTGCCTGCCTCTGCGTAGCGACCTTCAACTTCCTTGCTGGTGTCCTAGCCAAGTATTAACCACTGTCAACCCTGATTAGCTTCCAAGATCTGATGAGATCTAGGTAGTCTGGGCTATCCAGGTCAGGACAAATGTAGTATGGATACCTTGTCTCTTGAGCATTGAGCAGGGGGTTGGACTCGATGGCCTGTGTGGCCCCTTCCACCTCTGTGACTCTACGATCTGTCTCACAGGCTTGTTGCAGGGATGGAATGGAGGTCAAGAGAACAATGCAGATCACTTTGTGCCCCCTAGGGAGATAGGCAGCACAGACAGTGATGGTGGAATATATCCCATCCTTTACAAAATAAAGGAGTTTAAGAACTACCCTGAGCTATCAGAACCAGTGTTCCCTCTAAGCTGAGTTAGTGTGAGCTAGCTCACAGTTTTTTAGCCTCTGGCTCGCACATGTTTGTCTTAGCTCAAGAAGGATGGCTCCAGAGCAGACTAATTTATGCAGCAGCCAAATCGCCCGCTCACAACTTTAATGCCAGTAGCTCACAAAGCAGAATTTTTGCTCACAAGACTCCACAATTTAGAGGGAGCATTGAATTCAGAACCAGTGTGGATTAGTGGGTAGAATGTTTGCCTAAGATCTAGGAGGTCCAGACTTGGAGCAGCTCTCAGGCCCTACCACTGTTGTTTTTGGACTCAAGTTGGGTGGTGGGACCTGGAGCCACGCTAGTCTAGGTGATGGGGGGCTGATGGGATTCTACCCCACTGAGTCTCGTGCCCCCCCCACTTGTATATTTACATTTATGCAGGGGTCATTTCGAGCAGGAACACCGTTCCAGGAGTAACAAGCCCAGGAGCGGGCACAAATGGTGGTTCGCTGCAGGGAAAAAGCAAAAGCATATGAACTTGATCTGTCTTTTCATGCTTGTTGCAGGGTAGCTTCCCTGCAAGAACAAAGGAAACCTAAAGTGTCTTTAGTCCAAGTGTGAAGCTGACTTGCCACCTCTGAGCTGGGGGAATACCTGGGGGGTTGGGGGGTTGCCTTCGGACACACTTTCGGTGATGTCAGGGGGTGTGGCATATGCAAATGAGTTATGCTAATGAGCTCCTGCACCTCTTTTTCTATGAAATAACCCCTGCCCGGATTTATGAACTATACCCCCCGGAACAGCTAAATGCCTAAATACACACTTTGATTCTAGATGGAACCATCCTCTAACATTGCTCCTTCCGTGAAGGATTTTCTTTCCGTCTCTGCCGCTGTATCCGCAGAAAGGCCAGCTGCAGATCCATATAATTATTTTTAATTGTTTGCATGCCATAAAGCTGATAAAAGCAATTTTAATTTTAACAGTAAATAGGTTTTATTGCCAAGTTATAGCTTTCCTTATAGCTGTAAGATGGTAATGGGCGGTTAGGACGACATTTGATTCTTGGCTGATGTCTCTCCTTCATACACTATATAATCAGCGAAGTGGTACTGTTTTGCCCACCAGACAGAAAGAAGAAAGGAAAAGCGATATGGGAGTGAAAGCAATTAAAAGTTATGAATAATATTGACGCCTCTTTATTACATTCCAGGTGTCTTCCGCACAGTTGAGCACTTCACAGGTAATTGTGCGACTGCTGTTTTGATTTCTTCCAATTGGCATGAATTAAATAGCGGGTTAGTTATTCCGAGTTTTTTGAAGTCCTTCAGATTGTGTGATTGGATTTGGGGAGGGGAAGGGGAAAAAAACACACACACACAAATATATATATATCTTTTAGGGAGAACACCTTTCATTTAAAGCTTTGGTGATTCACAACTCTCCAACACGAAGGATAACGCCACTAAATTGGACTTCAATCTAAAAATAGAACTTAATCAGATCTTGAAATAGAAAAGAAGCCAATAGGAAGGACACGCTGTCCCATCGCTTTCACACAAAAGGCCTTGGATGTGTCTAAAATATTTGGATTATCAGAAGGCAAGTCACAGAGCGCTTTAGTTGCGGAGTGGGGGCTTAAAACCAGGAACGGTTTGAAGGCCTTGACTGGGGGATGCCAGCCGCCAGGTGGGATCTTGGGATTTCAAGGAATTATAGCCCATCTCCAAATTACAGAGATCAGTTCCCCTGGAGAAAATGGATGCTTTGGAGGGTGGACTCTATGGCATTGTACCCTGCAAAGATCCCTCCCCTCCCCTCCCCAAACCCTCCCTTCCCCATAACCTCCAGGTATTTCCCAACCCATAGCTGGGCAACCTCATGCATGAATTGTAAATTTGAAAGAGCCTTCCCTGACTACCACACAGCGGGACCACGGAGGCACCAAACACAATGACAAAACAAAAATATCCCGTGGAAATAACAAACAGCTCAAGGTCTAATACAAAGTTTTACTTAAAGGCATATGTCTCAATATAACTTATTAAAGCACTAATGCTTAAAACAAATATACATGTCCAAAAACCTTCCCAAGCAAGACCTAAATAGGCAGTACACAGTCCTTGTATACACTGTGGTCTTCTTGGCTGTTTCTAAGTTGCCAACTTCCAGGTCTGCAGGGAGGCCAAACACCAGGCTGACGTCTCCTGTCGGCCAAGAGAGTTTCTTTTTTTTTGCAATAGAATTTTTATTTTTCCATTTTTCTCAAATGCAATTAGCTTTTATACATATTCCATTCTCTATAAAGTTGCATATTTAGCTAAAAAGATATAATCATTAAATGACTTCCCACTCCACCCGCACCTTCATATATATCAACCGGTAAACATGTATTTTAAAAGTATTTGCCTCCTAAGGTAACATTTTGAGCTATTATAACTTTTATACATTTAAAAATTATATTGGTTAAAAAAGAAAAAAGGTTTAATTTTGCAGCCAACTAAAAATTCATTTTTTGTGTTATAATTCTTCGGCCGAGGGAGTTTCGATTCACTTCTTCAGAGCCAATATTCGATGGAACTGGTATAAATAATAAAGCAAGCAAAACATCTAGTATATAGATATTCACAACACTTCAAAACCTTGTCATCTAACCAGGGGTCCATTGGAGCAGGAGCGCACAGGAGCGCAGCTCCGGGAGTGAGGAGCCCAGGGGGCGGGCACATGACCAAGCCCCACCCCCACCCCCACCCCTGCTAGGGTCTTTATTGTTTTTAATGTTTTGTTTTAATATTGATAATTTTATCATTGTTCCTTTGATGACTGTGTGCTGCTTTTCCAGAGACTTGCTCAAGGTGGCATATAAATTTTCTAAGTATACCATTTTTTATCTGGGCACATGGCACATTACTGGAGAAATTTCACCAACCCTTTAGCAGCTTCCACCTTATCAATTTGGTGTAGTGGTCAGGAATTGGACTCTAATCTGGGAGAACCGGGTTTGATTCCCCACTCCTCCACATGCAGCTGCTGGTGTGACCTTGGGCCAGTCACAAGTTCTCTCAGAGGTGTTCTCTCATGAGCAGTTCTCAAAAGACCTCTCTCAGCCCCACCTTCCTCACAGGGTGTCTTGTTGTGGGGAGGGGAAGGGGAAGGGATGGGAGGTGCACATGTCCTGGGTATCTCAAGTCTACTTGAAACCTGGTGGTTTCAAGGGAGCAGGAAGAGAACGAGGGTGTGTTCTTTACGCTTATTTTTATTGCACAAAGTATTGGATGGGGAAGGGAATGGAGGAAGAGCAGGTCAGTTTCACTCACCTGTGGAGTGGAGCCTGAGGGGTGGGTGTTGCCTTCTGACACATGTTCGGTATGTTAGGGGGTGTGGCATATGCAAATGAGTTATGCCAATGAGTTATGCTAATGAGCTCCTGCACCTCTTTTTCTACAAAATGACCCCTGCATCTAACCATTTGAAACCCGACTTACCCACATAGTTTACGTATTTTGTATGCCTTATCTTGCTCCCACGTGGGCTCGTGACGGCAAAGTGGTTCTTGCATACACAAGCTCAGCTTCCATACTTAAAGCTAACCGTGCCTGAATCATTTAGGATCACAAAATGCATTTAAAGTCACAGAGTATATTTACCACAAAATACAAAACTACGAACCAGAGGATAAGTCAAGTTCATTGTTCAAACCCTAGGTTGAAAAAGTTCTATATTCAAAGATATACTTTGCTTCTTTTTGCAATAAAAAAATTCTGTATGTCATGACACTTGTATTTCTGTGGTGTATTTTTGTAAATAACAAAAAAAAAAAATCCAACTTCTCTGGGTCATGGTGGGTCATAACAAAATGCTCAATGAGGGGAGCTGCCACTTCCGGCTGGGTTCCTGCGAGGAGGAGGAGGAGGCACCCCTCTCTTTCTCCCCCCACCCCGGACACCAGTCGGGGGACTCCTCTCTTCACTGCCTCGGGGACAGGTCTCACGGGGTGGGCTTAGTGCTGACCTTTCTCTCTCTTCCCCCTCTCCGCCCTTTCGAGACCAGCGACACTGGTGGGGTCAGCAGTGGGTAATGGGGGGCGTGGAGGCAGCAGCTTCTGTAAAGGCTGCCAAGCATACCGGCGCAGTCTCTCGCCATGCTGCGGAGGGGACCTTCCAGGACTTCTGGGCTACAGCCAAGTGGAATCCTCACCCCCCCTGATTTCTCCGCAGCACCACCCCTCCAGAAAAACATTCACCCCCTGAGCAAAAATGTGTTAGCTATGGGGCTGTTCGGAGGGCACTGTTCCCCACGGTATCCCCATGGCACTGTACCCCACTGAGGTCTAGGGTTGCCAAGTGTTACCTTCATAACAGCGGGGGAGTCCCGGTCCCTCTCCGCAGAAGTGACGTCATCACGCTGGGTACGTTGGCGGGGCGACGCTCTGGTAATTGCCCTAAAACTCTACAGTACCATAGAGTTTTCAGGGTGATTGCTAGAGCGTCGCCTGGCAACGTGTCCAGCGTGATGACGTCGCTTCTGGGTGACATCATCAGGCCGGGCATGTTGGCCTCATTGGGCCACTTCGGGGGTGGGGTTTCCCTCACCAGCCGAATCCAGACCGGTGGACTGGGGACCCATTTAGCAGGGGAATCCCTGCCCCCCCCCCGGGGGAACTTGGCAGCCCTGCTGAGGTCCCTGTCCTCCCCAGGTTCCTCCTCCAAATTTCCAGGACTTTCCCAACCTGGAACTGGGAACTCTACCCCCCACCACCACCGGTGACCAGGGATGACCTCGCAACCCTACCTTGATTGTGACAAAGAAAACCCAGGTTGAGAGGGGGTCACAGCTATGGGCAACCTACCCCTGGGGGGGAAGGGGTAGAGCAGGGACACCGCACTAAGGAAGGTAGCAGCTTAGTTGCAGGTCTGAGGAAGAGAAGGAGAAGGGGGAAGAGGAGGAGGTTTTGAGACAGAAGTCTTCCCCATCCCCTACTACCAGAGCCTTTCAACTGGAGATGCCAGGGATCGAACCTGGGGCCATCTGAGAGCCAGTTGGGTGTACTGGTTAAGAGGGCGGACTCTAATTGGAGAGAACCAGGTTTGATTCCCCCCTTCTCCACATGCGGCTGCTGGTGGGACCTTGGGTCAGTCACAAGTTCTCTCAGAGCTGTTCTCTCCATTTTGAAAAAAAATGTTTTTAACTGTTGTCTTAATTGTTGTTTTAGTGGTATTATATTGAGATTCTTGTGAACCGCCCTGATCCTGTCCACGGGGAGGGTGGCAGATAGACAGACAGACAGACAGACAGACAGACAGACAGACAGACAGACAGACAGATAGATAGATAGATAGATAGATAGATAGATAGATAGATAGATAGATAGCAATTCTCTCAGAGCCCTCTCAGGCCCACCTACCTCACAGGGTGCCTGTTGTGGGGAGGGGGAAAGATAGGAGATTGTAAGCTGCTCTGAGACTCCGAGTGAAGGGCAGGGTGTAAATCTAATCTCCTCCTCCTTCTCTTCCTCCTCTTCTTCAACTGAAAGCCAGTTTGGTGTAGTGGTTAGGAGTGCAGACTCTAATCTGGGAGAACTGAGTTTGATTCCTCACTCCTTCTCTTGCACCTGCTGGATGATCTTGGGCAAGCCATAGTTCTGTCAAAGGTGTTCTTGAAAAAGAGCAGTTTCTGTCAGAGGTCTCTCAGCCCCACCTACCTCACAGGGTGTCTGTTGTGGGGAGGGGAAGGGAAAGGAGTCTGTAAGCTGCTCTGAGACTCCAAGTGAAGGGCAGGGTATAAATCTAAACTCCTCCTCCTCCTCTTCTTCTTCCCAAGCACATGCTCTACCACTGAGACACCCCCTCCCGCTATTCGTTTCTTGCCTAGAACACCCTATGGCAGGGATCACCGTGAGTCAGTTGAGACTCAGCTACACTGCATTCTTCTAACAGCGAGGACTCACTTTTGTACTTGTGGAAGAACGACCACAATCCACTTCCACTTCTATGCTGTCCAAAATCCTTTGATAACCTAAGAATATGTGAAGTCCTGTAGAAATGTTGCTGGTTTTATGCAAACTGGAGGTGTGTAAGGAGATGCTCAGTGGTAAAAGGCACCCAGTGGACATACGGAAGGTTTCCTTAAGTCCACTGGATCTCTAGTTTTAAGAAATTTCTGGTAGCAGCTGTTGAGAAAATGTCTCTAAGGATCTTCAGGGTCATCTAGTCCAAGCCATGCACAGTGCAAGAAATCCACAACTACCTCCCCCAACACACCCCTAGTGAGCTCTGTTCCATGCCCAGAAGGTGACAAAAAACCTCCAGAAACTGGCCTGGAGGGAAAAGCTTCCCTGACCCCAAAGTGGCAACCAGGATTCCCCTGGGCATGTAAGAAAGAGACATAAGAAATGAGCTCTAATGCAACCCTTCCTGCCCTCCCTCTCATGGTCTCCCTAAACTTACATAATCCGCATTGCCAGGGGTCATTTCGTAGAAAAAGAGGTGCAGGAGCTCATTAGCATAACTCATTAGCATAACTCATTTGCATATGCCACACCCCCTAACATACCGGAAGTGTGTCAGAAGGCAACACCCACCCCTCAGGCTCCACTCCACAGGTGAGTGAAACTGACCTGCTCTTCCTCCATTCCCTTCCCCATCCAATACTTTGTGCAATCAAAATAAGCGTAAAGAACACACCCTCATTCTCTTCCTGCTCCCTTGAAACCACCAGGTTTCAAGTAGACTTGAGATACCCAGGACATGTGCACCACCCATCCCTTCCCCTTCCCCTCCCCACAACAAGACACCCTGTGAGGTTGGTGGGGCTGAGAGAGGTCTTTTGAGAACTGCCCTTGAGAGAACAGCTCTGAGAGAACTTGTGACTGGCCCAAGGTCACACCAGCAGCTGCATGTGGAGGAGTGTGGAATCAAACCCGGTTCTCCCAGATTAGAGTCCAACTCCTGACCACTACACCAAACTGATAAGGTGGAAGCTGCTAAAGGGTTGGTGAAATTTCTCCAGTACTTATGTGCCATGTGCCCAGATAAAAAATGGTATACTTAGAAAATGTCTATGCCACCTTGAGCAAGTCTCTGGAAAAGCAGCACACAGTCATAAAAGGAACAATGATAAAATTATCAATATTAAAACAAAACATTAAAATCAATAAAGACCCTAGCAGGGCTTTCCCTGGGGCGCTGCGCCTCTGCACTGCTCGGGGAAGCCGAGGAGGGGGCGGGGCTTGGTCATGTGCCCACCCCCTGGGCTCCTCACTCCCGGAGCTGCGCTCCTGTGCGCTCCCGCTCCAACAGACCCCTGCGCATTGCTCTCAGATGGCCACCTAGCTTCTGTTTGAAAACCTCCAAAGAAGGAGAGCCCACCACCTCTTGATGGCCACTGACAGCTCTGAGAAAGATGAACCAGTGTCCGGACGGGAGAAGGCAGCTTTAGATTTCCGTATCCTACAGACACTGTAAATTAGAAACTGAAAAGAGACTCTAAGTTGAATGTGCTTAGTGGCTCCAGATGCTGTGCGATCGGAGATAACCTCCGTGTTATTTCCAAGCATCAGCGACCCCTGGCTCTGTTCATTTTCCTCCCCTGATTATTTTATTTATGGCAGCTGTATAAAAGGTTCTTTCATGGCGATCAAATATTTAGTTAGCCCGGGCAGCAGGCGCGTGGTCTTTAGCTGTTTGTTCTTTGCTCCGGTGGAACACTGGTCTCTCTGTTAGGCCTTTCACGTGAACCATTAGGCAGTCAATAGGCCAGTCGATAATATTTTTTTCCCTGCTGCAGTTTTTACAAATGCCCTTGCATAGCCACTTTTCGGAGCAAAGGTTGGCAGAAAAATAACAGAGCAGTTTCGGATTGAGTTAGCTTGAAGACAGTGTTTCCCAACCTGTGGGACCTCGAAGTGGGTCACGAAGCCTCTGAAAGTGGGTCATGGGCCACTCCTCCCTTAATGGCTGCCCCGTCCCACCTCGGCCTCACCTGGATAGCCCAGGTTAGTGCAAACTCCTCGGATCTCGGAAGCTAAGCAGGGTTGACCCTGGTCAGTTTTAGGATGAGAGACCACCCAGGGATAACTGTGCCCCTATGCCGAGTCAGGCAAGGGCAAACCACCTCTAAACGTCTCTTGCCTTGAAAACCCCATCAAGGGCTGCTATAAATCAGCTGTAACTTGATGGCCGGGGTGTAGCACGGATGGAAATACATGATGATTTTTTTCCAGATTATTCATATACTTATATTTTTTCTGGGTTTATGGATTTTTATATTACGATTCTATTAGGGTTTAATAAAAGGCCATTAAGTGGTAAGGCCTCGCCTTTGTAGGTTAGAGTGTCTTTCTAGCTGATGCTACAGTGCGGACTCTAATCTGGGAGAACTGGGTTTGATTCCCCACTCCTCCACTTGCAGCTGTTGGATGACGGTGGGCAAGCCATAGTTCTGTCAGAGCTGTCCTTGAAAAAGAGCAGTTTCTGTCAGAGCTCTCTCAGCCTCAGCTACCTCACAAGGGTGTCTGTTGTGGGAAGGGGAAGGGAAAGGAGTCTGTAAACCACTCTGAGTGAAGGGCGAAGTATAAATCCAATCTCCTCCTCCTCCTCCTCTTCTTCTTCTTCATCTTGCGGTGTGCCTGAAACTGAGAAGAACAAAGCCGGCATCTTTTCCTAGCTGCTGAAGTCAATGCCGATACAGTAATGACCCATGTCTGTACTCATGGCAAGCTTCCAATTCTACATCCCCGCTCACAAGACTTGGCACCATTCAAATCTTTTATATGATTTTTTTTTCTGGGAGATTATGCTTAATATCTAAAATGACTGAAATGATAAAACGGGTTCCCAGAGCTCAGCTAAACTCCTTCTGCTGCCTTCGAGTTGAGTCACCAGCTTTGCTTGTTTAAATCGGCAGCTCTACGTCAGTGGGTCACAGCCGCCAAGTCCAGTGCGACTTTCTCACTTGATCTAAAAAGGCTGTGGTGCAAAGTCCCAAGATGGGAGGGGAGACTCTCTTTCTATCTCCTCCAAGCAGCAGGAAACAGAAGGCAATGCAAAGATTCCACGCGAAAGCTGCCAATGAAGTCTCCCACTGTGGCAGGATGGCTCCCACCGGCTGGCAGCCCTCTTTGCCCAACACCGCTCTGCGTGGCAGTAATTTCAACCAGTGTTCCCGCTAAGCTGAGTTAGTGTGAGCTAGCCCACAGTTTTTAGCTGGCAGCTCACAGGTATTTTTTGTCTTAGCCATCAGGAAGGATGGCTCCAGAGCAAACTAATCTACGCAGCATCAAATCGCTCGTTCACAACTTTAAGGCCAGGAGCTCACACAGTAGAATTTTTGCTCACGAAACTCCACAGCTTAGAAGGAACATTGATTTCAACAACATGGCTACGTCACTTCCAGCAAAAATCCTGGAAGCAACATGGGGTAGCTCTAGGAATGGCCAGAGAAGAAGAAAAGAAGAAGAAAAGAAGAAGAAAAAGAGGAGGAGGAGGAGGGAACAGCTCTGAGAGAACTTGTGACTGACCCAAGGTCTCACCAGCAGCTGCATGTGGAGGAGTGGGGGATCAGACTTGGTTCTCCCAGATTACAGTCTGCACTCTTAACCACTACACCAGACTTTGCTTCAAATACAGCTGCATCAGTCTGGGGACACATGCTGCCTTTCCTTTTAAGGAGAAAAGCATGTTGAAATGTCTGACTTATTTCCTTGCAATTGTGGAAGATGCATCGGCTGGGAAACCGCTCGGGGAAACCAAATTTAAATGGAAGAATACTTCTTGGTGCTCAGCATCAGCATTCCTTGGCCAAGGGAGGAAGAAGAAGAAGAAGAAGAAGAAGAAGAAGAAGAAGAGATTGGATTTATACCCCGCCCTTCACTCACTTGGAGTCTCAAGAGCGGCTTACAAACTCCTTTCCCTTCCCCTCCCCACAACAGACACCCTGTGAGGTAGGTGGGGCTGAGAGAGCTCTGAGACAACTGCCCTTGAGAGAACAGCTGGTACAGAGCTATGGCTTGCCCAAGGTCATCCAGCAGGTGCAAGTGAAGGAGTGGGGAATCAAACCCAGGTTCTCCCAGGTTAGAGTCCGTGCACTTAACCACTACACCAGACTGGCTCTCAAAAAGCCAGCAAAATTAAAGCAAAATCCTTTGCTTTGAGTGAGCGACTATATCCCCAAGGCTCCAGGGCTGAGAAGCCAGCATTCCTAAACTGGCGGCCACGTTCAGCCATCAGAGGGAAATCCTACATTTTCCTTTTGCTGCACACTTAGCTTTAAAGTGTCTGTCTCGTGTCATTTTTTCCTACTTCTGTCAGTTGAGATGCCATAAAGGGATGCAATTATAGCACAAGGCGCAGACATCCTGGTCTTTTTGAGTTCTGTTCAAGCACACTGTGATGTTCCATGCATGAAAGGATACCAAGGATTGGTAGGAAATTTGATAGAGGTGAACTGGTTCCCTGACTATAAACCTGCTCCAGATCTAGGGTTGCGTTAAAATCCTCAAGACTGAATGTCTTAATACCGAATCTGTTCAGTTGTCAATCTAGGTTGGTGTTGTCTACTGAGAGTGGCAGCTGCTGTCTGTGATCTCAGACTAGGGTTGCCAGCCTCCCAGTGTGGCCTGGAGATCACCCAGAATTAGAACTGATCTCCAGGTGACTCATACGGCTCTTTTGAGCTGCGCCAGCAGGGCTCATTTTGTAGCAGGAGCTCCTTTGCATATTAGGCCACACACCCCTGATGTAGCCAATCCTTCAAGAGTTTACAGTAGCCCCTGTAAGAAGAGCTCTGTAAGCTCTTGGAGGATTGGCTACATTAGGGGGTGTGTGGCCTAATATGCAAAGGAGCTCCTGCTACGAAATGAGCCCTGTGCACCAGGCACGAGTGGATTTAAAGTGCATGTCCAGATAACTAGATCCGGGAATCGTGCCGCTTCTGTGATTAGCCCGTCAATCCCCATCGGGGATCCGTACTTAAAAAGATAGTGGTGAAAGTCCAGTCCTAAGCTGGCCGATGGGCCAATAACAGACTTTTCCTGTCTGGTCATTCCACCAGTGCACAATCAGCCCAAACAGCTGCCATTTTTTAAAAAAAAAACTTTGCGATACGCACATCACCACTTAAACATGCGATGTCCCCAGAGCTCTGCTCAAATGATCCAAACAATTTTATGTTTCTGACGGTCCCGTGAACATTATCAACTTTATTAACTGAAATGGTACCTAGAGGAAGGTACCGCCGGTGGAACTCTTACCATTTTAGACTGGGCATGTGTAGAAAAACAGCTATATGGTGAGGCACATATGTGCATGTGCAAACAGGATTTTTTTTTAAAAAAAGCCGACTGCACTGCTTTTTACGGTGGATGCCATCTAGAAAATCCACTGCGGAATCATGCACAATAAAGCAATTCACAGGGAAGCTGTCTGGTCGTGCAACGCTGGATCAAAAACATCTAGATCAAATTACAGCTGGGCCAATGGCGGGATTAGCTGCCTGTCTGAACACACCCAGAGATCACTTCCCCTGGAGGAAAGTTGCTGCTTTGGAGGATGGACTCTTTAGCCAAAAACTCATTTGATTTCATTTCAACCCCTTGGTTCTGGTCCGACCTTCTGGGGCAACAGAAAACAACTCCATACCATCTTCCATATGACAGCCCTTCAAGTATTTGAAGATCATATCACCTCTCCGTCGTCTCCTCTCCCGGCTTAACATAGTCGGCTCCTTCAACCTTTCCTCACAGGACTTGGGCTCCAGACCCCTCACCATCCTTGTTGCCCCCTTCTGGACATGTTGCAGCTTGTCTATGTCCTTCTTAAACTGTGATGCCGAAAACTGAACACAGAACTCTAGGTGAGGTCTAACCTTACAATATTCTAGGGGCGTTTTCGCACTGGCTTTTTTCCGGGGCGAGTACCAGAGTGAGCACCGGAGGTTCTGGTCAGTTTCACATCAGTTGCTCCGTGCTCACAAACTCCTCCGGAGTTTCACCGCACTGCTCAGGAGTATCCCTGGAGCAAGAAAATCCTGTTCCTGGCGGTGTTTCCTGTTTACTCCGTTGGAGAAACCTAGATGAGAACACACCCCAAAGATGAGCCACTCCCTAAAGGACCCCCAAAGTTTGGAAAAGATTGGACCAGAGGGTCCAGATCCAGGGGCATCCAAAGAGGGTGCCCCCATTCCCCATGGTTTCCGATGGGAAAAACTAAAGGCAGGCAGGCAGGCAGCAGACAGCGTCTCCCCAAGAATCTGTCCAAGAAAGTAATTGAGGGGCTGAGGGGCATGTTTGCCAGGCCAGCAGCAGAACCTGTGCAATCTGCCCCCCAGAAACAGTGCCACCGTGCCAGTCAGTGCCCAAACCCCACAGGACTCACTCAGGTCAAACCAGAGAATCCCTGCAGCATAACCAGACTGAGGGAGCATGTTTGCCAGCCTGGCCAGCAGCAGAATCTGTGTGCAAGCTGCCCCCCCAAAAAAACAGTGCCACTGTGTCAGTTAGTACACAAACCCAACAGGACTCACTCAGGTCAAACCAGAGAATCCCTGCAGCATAACCGGACTTTGGGGGTCCTTTGGGGAGTGGCTTCAGCAGCTACAGTCCAAATTTGAAGCCTCTACCTCAAACCCCCTCCCCCCAGCCCCCTGGAAACTTTTCAGAAGTTTTTTTGCCATTGATTACAATGGCCCCATAGGATATACTGGACCCGAAAAATTCGGGAATCCCGCAAAATTCATATTTTGGCACTATACTGATATAGATATTCAGTTTTTTGGGGGGAATAGATATAGATATTCAGGTTTTTTGGGGAATATATAGATATTCAGGTTTTTTCGGGAAGCCTCTGCCTCAAACCCCCTCCCGCCAGCCCCCTGGAAACTTTTCAGAAGTATTTTGCCATTGATTACAATGACCCCATAGGGTATAATGGACCCAAAAAATTCGGGAATCCCGAAAAAAATTCGGGGTTTTTTTCTGGAAAGCCAAAAATGCTTTGTGACACCTTCCCGGCATCCCGAAATCCGGAAAAAAAAAACCCAAAAAGATTTTTTCCTGGGTTTTTTTTTTTCAGATTGGCAAACCCAAATGCACATTCCTTGTCCCAACCCACACTTGACAACTCTGTCTCAGCAGACAGATTTCACACCCTGTACTAGCTGATTCTTTTAACTGGAGAGGCTTAAGGTGGAATCTAGGATAGGTTTTCCATCTCTGGGTTGGGAAATACCTGGAGATTTTGGAGGCAGAACCAGGGAAGGTGGGTTTTGGGGAAGGGAAACTTTAGCAGAGTATAATGCCATAGAACCCACTTTCCAAAGCATCCATTTCCTCCAGGGGAACTGATGTTGGTTGGCTGTAGATCAATTGTTATAGACTAGTGGGAGAGCTCCAGCTACCGCCTGGGGTTTGGTAACCCTAACCTGGGGCATTCTATATGCCAAGAAGATGCTCTATCACTGATCCATGATACCTCTTCATAGTTCCTCCCCAGAGCCAAGGTTTGACGTGATCCTTGTAGTGCTTGACTTTTCCAAGAATTAGAATTGGATTTGGATTTAATATTCCCCAGTGTTTGGCATTCAGGGCTCCAACTACTTCAAAAGCAGTTAGATCAAGGGATTGCCCTCTGCACCCAGAAATGATGGTGCAAAACTCAGAAGCTGGGTTCCTTGGGTTTATTAAAAGCAGGGGTCATTTCATAGAAAAAGAGGTGCAGGAGCTCATTAGCATAACTCATTTGCATATGCCACACCCCCTAACATACCGGAAGCGTGTCAGAAGGCAACACCCACCCCTCAGGCTCCACTCCACAGGTGAGTGAAACTGACCTGCTCTTCCTCCATTCCCTTCCCCATCCAATACTTTGTGCAATAAAAATAAGCGTAAAAGAACACACCCTCATTCTCTTCCTGCTCCCTTGAAACCACCAGGTTTCAAGTAGACTTGAGATACCCAGGACATGTGCACCACCCATCCCTTCCCCTTCCCCTCCCCACAACAAGACACCCTGTGAGGTAGGTGGGGCTGAGAGAGGTCTTTTGAGAACTGCTCATGAGAGAACAGCTCTGAGAGAACTTGTGACTGGCCCAAGGTCACACCAGCAGCTGCATGTGGAGGAGTGGGGAATCAAACCCGGTTCTCCCAGATTAGAGTCCAACTCCTGACCACTACACCAAACTGATGGGGTGGAAGCTGCTGAAGGGTTGGTGAAATTTCTCCAGTACTTATGTGCCATGTGCCCAGATAAAAAATGGTATACTTAGAAAATTTATATGCCACCTTGAGCAAGTCTCTGGAAAAGCAGCACACAGTCATAAAAGGAACAATGATAAAATTATCAATATTAAAACAAAACATTAAAAACAATAAAGACCCTAGCAGGGCTTTCCGTGGGGCGCTGCGCCTCTGCACTGCTCAGGGAAGCCGAGGAGGGGGTGGGGCTTGGTCATGTGCCCGCCCCCTGGGCTCCTCACTCCCGGAGCTGCACTACTGTGCGTTCCCGCTCCAACAGACCCCTGATTAAGAGTAGGCATTGGGATGCCAAGGCTGCCTAAGGGGTGTCTCCAAGAAATTATGGGCCACTTATGGGTCATAATGGGCTCCTCCAAGACCTCTCTTCTTAATAACATAAGATGAGCCCAACTGAATCAGAGCAGTGGTCCATCTGGTCTAGCATTCTGTCTCACACTGTTGACAACCAGATGCTCTGGAGGGTCCACAACAAGGCTTAGAGTCTGAAGCCTTCAGAGAATATAAGAAGAGCCCTGCTGGATCAGACCAGTGGTCCATCTAGTCCGGCATCCTGTCTCACACAGTGGCCAACCACTTCTTCCGGGGGTCCGACAACAGGGCATAGAGGGCCAAGACCTTCTCCTGATGTTGCCTCCTGGCACGGAGATTCAGAGGCTGATTGCCTCTGTAGGTGGACAACAAAACCTCAGTTGACTGAGTTACTCATGTGTAATTTTGTACTGAGCAGAAGCATGAGAACTGTGTAGGTGGCATTCTCCACTCGCCTGATTAAACTCACATTATCTAACGTTCAACAAAGGTTATGCAGTCTGTGGCTGTTTGACTACTTGCTTTATTTTGTTTCGTGCTGTGTGTAAATAAAGCAGGGTGTGATTTGGATAAAGGGGTGTTACGTGGAGAGATAAGCCACCGAATGAACGGAACGTGCCAAAATCAACACGACGAAAGGTGCTGTGAATTTTCATAGGTAAAGCTGGCCAAACTCTACCCAGTTCCATTTTTTTTGGTCTAGGAAAAGTAATATCTGGGGGAGGGGGCATGGCTCAATGGTAGACCACCTGCTTGATATGTAGAGGGTCCCAGGTTCAATCCCTGGCATCTCCAGTTAAAAAGAACCAGGCAGTAGGTGATGGGAAAGACCTCAGTTGTTCAGTGGTAGAGCCTCCGCTTGGCATGCAGAAGGTCCCAAATCCACGGCATCTCCAGTTAAAGGACCAGGGAGTAGCTGATGTGAAAGACCCCAGTGGCTCATCAGTAGAGCCTCCGCTTGGCATGCAGAGGGTCCCAGGTCCAATCCCCGGCATCTCCAGTTCAAAAGTACCAGGCAGGAGGTGATGTGAAAGACCTCAGTTGTTCAGTGGTAGAGCCTCCGCTTGGCATGCAGAAGGTCCCAGGTTCAATCCCTGGCAGCTCCAGTTCAAAAGGACCAGGCAGGAGGTGATGGGAAAGACCTCAGTTGTTCAGTGGTAGAGCCTCTGCTTGGCACGCAGAAGGTCCCAGGTTCAATCCCTGGCAGCTCCAGTTAAAAAGGACCAGGCAGTAGGTGAAGTGAAAGACCTCAGTGGCTCAGTGGTAGAGCATCTGCTCAGAATGAGGGAGGTCCCAGGTTCAATCCCCAGCATATCCACTTCAAAAGGACCAGGCAGTAGGTGATGTGAAATGCCTCTGCCTGAGATCACTGAAAGTAGCTGCTAGTATGAGTAGACAATACCAACCAGACAATAGGTGATGTGAAAGACCTTCCTTACTTGATACCCCGAAGAGCAGCTGCTAGCCTGAGTAGACAAGACTGGCCTTGATGGACCAGTCTCCTGGATTCCAATCTAACTGCTCTACTGCAGAACTGCATGGCCACCCTCTGGAACTCTCTGCCAACCACACAACTGTGATTTGTTTTTTTTCAAGAGCGAAAGGATGGCTGTATGCCACAGAACTGCAAGCGTTCTAACAAATGTGGATAACCCCGGGCCAAATGGCGCATTATGTTTGCCGCACTGTTGCCATGGAGACTTGGAGTAGGACTTACCTCACTGCAGGGGATGGATTTTGTTTGGGACCAAGTTGTGGGCAGAGGAGGGGTTTCTGCCTTCACCACTGTGCTGTTTTCTGCACCCGAAACAGCAGGGGGAGCACCATTTGTTCCACTCTCTCCATATTGTAAGCATGTAGTCCTAGGGTTGTCAAGTCTCACGTGGCCACTGGCAGGGGATGGGAGAGAAGGGTTGCCAGATTTGGATTGGCAAACTCTTGGAGATGGAGCCTGGGGAGGACGGGGACCTCAGGACGGGGACAGTGCCACAGAGTCCCTTGTCCAAAGTATCCATTTTATCCAGGGGAAATGTCTGTAGTCTGCAGATATGCTGTCATTCTAGGGGATCCCCTGGTCCCACCTGGAGGCTAGCAACCCTGTGCAGCCCACAATGGGCAAACAACACCCCCAATGCTCCCTCTAAGCTGTGGAGTCTTGTGAGCAAAAAAAAAAATCTGCTTTGTGAGCCACTGGCATTAAAGTTGTGAGTGCGCGATTTGGCTGCTGCAAAAGTTAGTCTGCTCTCGAGCCGTCCTTCCTGAGCTAAGACAAAAATGGGTGAGCCGGAGTCTAAAAAAAACCTGTGAGCTAGCTCACACTAACTCAGTTTAGAAAGAACACTGGGGTGCTGTTTCAGGTTGGGGAAATGATGTGTGGGGACGGCAGGAGCTCCTGCTCCCCTCACGCCATCGTCCTGACCAGAGTCTTGTGTTCAGTTTTGGGCACCACAGTTTAAGAAGGATATAGACAAGGTGGAACGTGTCGAGAGGAGGGCAACGGAGATGGTGCGGGGTCTGGAGACCAAGTCCTGTGAGGAAAGGCTGAAGGAGCCAGGTATGTTTAGCCTGGAAAGGAGACGACGGAGAGGTGATATGATAACCATCTTCAAGGACTTGAAGGGCTGTCATACAGAGGATGGGGCGGAGTTATTTTCTGTTGCCCCAGAAGGTCGGACAAGAACCAGTGGGTTGAAATGATATCAAAGGAGTTTTCGGCTAAACATTAGGAAGAAGTTCTTGACAGTTAGAGCGGTTCCTCAGTGGAACAGGCTTCCTCGGGAGGTGGCGGGCTCAGTAAATGTCACCTGCCTTGCAGGATAAGGGCCATTGCCTCTTTTAATGAAAGAAAGACCCCAAAGAGTTTGAGATCCTTGAGATTCGTACGAGAGTGAGAGACACATTTTAACCCAAGTCATATTCCTGTCCGCAGCCAATAGAACCCTGACAGTATTATGCCAAAGCTAAGCACCTCCCAGCTCCCATGACAGACACCCACCAAGCTAACAGCACATGCCTGGCTATGGACACATCCATGCCATATAACCTGGAGCTTGTAATTAATGTAAAGTGTAATCATTATCACTTGCCTTGACCTTTCCCTCTGAGCAAGTTGGGAGCCAGCAGAAATAAAGCTGGGAGGATCCGTCTGCCAAGTTCACAGCTGGTTCGCAGATGCAGATTCCCCAGGGACGCATGAAAATGTGGGCAACGTGGAGAAAAAAAAAATCTTGGCAAGTTTTCCATCGCTCATCGCGTGGCTCAGAGATGAATCGATTAACCTTTTGTTGCCTCCCCAGCAAACTCTACATGGCAAAATACTGCAGCATGGCAGATTGTGGTGCAAAATTAATATTATTTCAAAGAGAAGCCCGGGAATTGTAAGGGATAACCGCAGCCTGATATTTGTTGATATTTTTGTACCCTTATTGCCATTCAGAAGAGAAGAAGAAGAAGAGAAGAGATTGGATTTATACCCCGCCCTCCACTCACTTGGAGTCTCAGAGCGGCTTACAAACTCCTTTCCCTTCCCGTCCCCCACAACAGGCATCCTGTGAGGTAGGTGGGGCTGAGAGAGCTCCTTCCCAAGCTGTCCTTGAGGGAACAGCTGGTACAGAGCTATGGCTTGCCCAAGGTCATCCAGCCAGGTGCAAGTGGAGGAGTGCGGAATCAAACCCGGTTCTCCCAGATTAGAGTCCACGCACTTAACCACTACACCAAACTGGCTCTAGGATTCATGCAAAATCCTACTTGTAAATTATTCTTGAGGAGTACAGATCTCCAGAACTGGTAGATGCATTGATCCAGGAGGTCAGCCATGATGTTCTGAAGCAGTAGAACAAATTTGGAGTCCAGTGGCACCTTTAAGACCAACAGTTATTTATCTGTTTATTGGATTTCTACACCGCCCTCCCAGCCAAGCAGGCTCAGGGCAGCTTACATAAAATCAACGCATCATTTACAATTAAACATAAAATATAAATTATGTTAAAACAATTCTTAAACCGTTTAAACCACATGGTGGCATGAGTTTTTGCGTGCATGCACACTTTTTCAAATACGTTGGAATGGAAGGTAAGGTTCGAACTTATAGACAGGGGCTGAACAGCATAGGTACATAGTTGGTTACTATAACCCGGGACTTTCGGTATGCAACCCAGGGGCTTAACTCCTGGGGCAGAATCCCTCCTGAAATCTTCTTGGTTGACCCTCCCATGTGTATTAAAGGCAGGGGTCCATTGGAGCGGGAGCGCACAGGAGAGCAGCTCCGGGAGTGAGGAGCCCAGGGGGTGGGCACATGACCAAGCCCCGCCCCCTCCTCGGCTTCCCTGAGCAGTGCAGAGGCGCAGCGCCCCGGGGAAAGCCCTGCTAGGGTCTTTATTGTTTTTAATGTTTTGTTTTAATATTGAAAATTTTATCATTACTCCTTTTATGACTGTGTGCTGCTTTTCCAGAGACTTGCTCAAGGTGGCATATAAATTTTCTAAGTATACCATTTTTTATCTGGGCACGTGGCACATAAGTACTGGAGAAATTTCACCAACCCTTCAGCAGCTTCCACCCCATCAGTTTGGTGTAGTGGTCAGGAGTTGGACTCTAATCTGGGAGAATCGGGTTTGATTCCCCACTCCTCCACATGCAGCTGCTGGTGTGACCTTGAGCCAGTCACAAGTTCTCTCAGAGCTGTTCTCTCATGAGCCGTTCTCAAAAGACCTCTCTCAGCCCCACCTACCTCACAGGGTGTCTTGTTGTGGGGAGGAGAGGGGAAGGGGAAGGGATGGGTGGTGCACATGTCCTGGGTATCTCAACTTTACTTGAAACCTGGTGGTTTCAAGGGAGCAGGAAGAGAATGAGGGTGTGTTCTTTACGCTTATTTTTATTGCACAAAGTATTGGATGGGGAAGGGAATGGAGGAAGAGCAGGTCAGTTTCACTCACCTGTGGAGTGGAGCCTGAGGGGTGGGTGTTGCCTTCTGACACACGTCCGGTATGTTAGGGGGTGTGGTATATGCAAATGAGCTATGCTAATGAGTTATGCTAATGAGCTCCTGCACCTCTTTTTCTACAAAATGACCCCTGATTAAAGGCATTAGGAATACACACGTGCCATTTTGCAATTGCTAAGACTGTTGTGGCATGCATATTTGGGGATGGATCCAGCCAGCATTTTTGTTCGGTCCACACCAATTGTCTTTCTTTCTATAGTTCCATCCCACGTGGCTTTTTGTTCGGGCGGGTCTCCTGCTCTCCAACACAGTTTCTTCTTTTTAATCAGTGGCCAAGAACATGGTTGGATCCAGATTGTGGTCTAACTGCTTACCTTTACTCCAGCGCAAGCTCTTTGATGAGAAGTGACTCTTAAGCGTATGTCTTGCTCTGCCATGCAGAGGTAAAAGGAGAGAGACAGAAGAAGGAGCTAGAAGAAGAAGAAGAAGAGATTAGATTTATACCCCACCCTTCACTCACTTGGAGTCTCAGAGTGGCTTACAAACTCCTTTCCCTTCCCTTCCCCACAACAGACACTCTGTGAGGTAGGTGGGGCTGAGAGAACTCTTTCCCAAGCTGTCCTTGAGAGAACAGCTGTGCCAGAGCTATGGCTTGCCCAAGGTCATCCAGCCAGGTGCAAGTGGAGGAGTGGGGAATCAAACCCGGTTCTCCCAGATTAGAATCCGTGTACTTAACCACTACACCAAGCTGGGCAAAGATGCCATCTGTTATGGTATTTGAGGACTGCTGTGTTATCCTTTTTATCTGTTTTGATATTTTCTCCTGACCTGGATGGCCCAAGCTAGCTTGATCTCGTCAGAACTCAAAAGCCAAGCAGGGTCAGCCCTGGCCAGTATTTAGATGGGAGACCACCAAGGAAGTTGAGGGTCACTATGCAGAGGCAGGCGATGGCAAACCGCCTCTGACTCTTGCCTTGAAAACCATATGAGATCACCATGAATCAGTTGTGATGACGGCCGTATATAGATATCTTTGGTTTTCGCTGAGGACGTTTTAACTATTATTGCAAGCTGTCTCGAACCAATAGGGGGCTGTTCCCATTGGCAGCAGAGGATCGGACTCTCAATAATGGGTTTAAACTATGGGCAGAAAGGCACTGTCTGGATATTAGGGTCTCCCCCCCCCCCTAGCAAGAGTAGTTCGGTAGCGGAATGGGCAGCCCAGCAAGGTGGTGAGCTCCCCCCTCTCTGGCTGTCTTGAAGCAGTGGCTGGACAAACCCTAGTCCGGGTTGCTCTAGGCTGATCCTGCCTTGAGCAGGGGGTTGGACTAGATGGCCTGTAGGGCCCCTCCCAACTCTGTGATTCTAAATCTTTGCTCAGTGGAGCTTGCAGCTGAACAGTTTTTTGAGTGTACCATGCGTCACCACCATAAGCATAAGGGATGAGATTGCGGTGTGTTTTGATAAGCTCTCGCTCTCACACACAAACACTGTATTTTTTTTTTCTTATGCCCCCTTCCATGAGCCTTGGTTGAATCTGTTGACTATGACATTACAGTCCTAAGACCTTTTGACTGGGGAAAAGGTCCGATGGGATTTACCTCTAGCTGAACCTGTCCAGCATCTGGGTGTGGACTGTTTTCAGAGAGATTAAGGAAATGCAGCTTGTGGGCCTACGTGCCAGTGGACTGATCATGCCATGCCACCCATCACCCTACTGCTTGATAAATTCCGCTTTTTGTTTTTCTAGAGTGCACCCAGCTGAACAAATAGGGGCAGCTGCTGACCTGGATTTGATTCGACCTCAAGAGAACAGCGGTTTTTTTTTTTAAATTATCCTTCAGCAAGCTGAATTTGCAGTAGAGATTGGAGAACTCCTGTTTTGGTTTGAGAAGCCAAATAACAAATCAATTTCAGCGCAAACCTGCTGATCCTTGGCAGGTAAAGCGTCCTCACTGAGTATCCAGAAATTCCCACAGGAAACTGGAGTTGTAGGGAATCAGAAAGGGTTAAAGAAACTGAAAATCCTATTCATAATAACAATAACAAGAAGGCTTGCCCCAGTAGTATGAAAGTAAGGCTTTTGTGCTTGTGTATGGCCATAATAATTCATTCATTCATTCATGGTAAGGGGTATGATCTTATTGGTGTATTTGGTTAATATATCAGAGTTTGCCCAGTCATAGAACCATGATATTGTGTGCAGTATACAGGGCTATTTGAGGGGGGGGTGGAATGCACCGGAACAGAGTTCCGGCTGGCATCCAAGCCCACCCCACCCTGCCGGGTCCCCATGTGGAGATCAGGTTTAAGGCCTGGCCTCCCGGCTCCCTGCACTTAAAGGGAGAACTCCCTTTAAGTGCAGGGAGCCAGTGGGAACGGGCCCCACATGCTGGCTCCCCGCATGGAGATCGAGTGCAAGGCCTGGCCTCCCGGTTCCCTGCACTTAAAGGGAGAGCTCCCTTTAAGTGCAGGGAGCCAGCAGGAAAGAGTTGCTAGAGCTCCTCTCTCGCTGTAACCAAGGCGTGAAGGTCTGTTAAACAGACATGCCACCAGGCTGCTTTCCTGACCTCTTCTCTTCATGCACCAGGCACTCCCCCATCCCAAGCACTCCCATTTTGACCTCCATAGAGAGGAACCTGTTGGCAGCTTCCCACCTCGCAATGCGGGCTCTGTTCTAATGCAAAGGCTGCCTGCCTGGTCCCCGAGTTAGTGCCGCTCTTCAAACCACCGGATCCCACTTCCTTGCTCTCTCCCTCAGTCTCCACCCTGCCTGCCCCCCTTCCCCCATTCCCTGTAAAGGGGGCTGTGGTGTGGGAGGAGCCAAGGAAGCATGGCAATGACACCTG
Source organism: Lepidodactylus listeri (assembly GCA_029233225.1). Lineage (NCBI taxonomy): Eukaryota > Metazoa > Chordata > Lepidosauria > Squamata > Gekkonidae > Lepidodactylus > Lepidodactylus listeri. The sequence continues at coordinate 10,603,294 of JARCFY010000004.1, forward strand.
CCCCTCACCTTGGCAGAACATTTGATGACATTTTCTACCCCACGCTTCACTCAGAGTCTCAGAGCAGCTTACAATCACCTTCCCTTCCTCTCCCCACAACAGACACCATATGTGGTAGGTGGCACTGAGACAGCTCTTAGAGAACAGCTCTGAGAGAACTGTGACTGGCCCAAGGTCACCCAGCAGGCTTCATGTTTAAGAGTGGAGAATCAAACCCAGTTCTCCAGATTAGAGTCCACCGCTCTTGACCACTACAGCAAACTAGCCATGGGCTTCAGTTTGCAAGACCTGTTGATGTTAGGACCTTTTGGAGGTCACTAATTCATAAGGTTGCCATAAATTGGGGGTGACGTGATGCCATTTGACACACAGAGAAGTGATCCCTGTCCAGTACTACAACTTGATCTTCAAGATCAGTAGGGGTCAGATCAGAACAATATCCCTCACATGCACACACTCTGCCCCTCCTCTCCTGGAAAGCAGCAATCATGGCAGACAATACAGCTATTCTTCGCTACGTAGTGGGGGGATTATCTTTTCCTTGTCTTCTCTGCTCCGCTGGAGAAGGACAGACAAATCTCATTGCTCTTGCAAAAATGGGTCCAGCGGTAAGGTAACGTCTCCTGCAAGGGATTATCTGCCCCATGCCTGAGTGAATCACCAATCCGTGGCGTTGCAATTTGAAAGGGGAAGGATAAAAAGAATGGAACGGCATAACAGAGAATAGAAATGGGCCTTGCATCCCATTTAAATACTAATTGACATTCCAAATGGCGTTTCATAATGAGAAATTGGGTGGCAAGAGAATGTATTACTTTTTTTTCCCAATCTAGGTCTTTGGCACTTAAATCCTTGGAAAGTTTCAGGGACCGGCGGCAGAGACAGCGGTCTTTAAATGACTTGCTCAGAAACCATCCAATTAGGAATGTGCATTCAGTTTTGTTCAAACCGAATGCACCCCCAGAAATGGCCCATTCAGACCCTTTTCGGGCAGTCACGAGCCGAATAAGATTCTCTGATCTGATTTGGCCCGCCGCAGAATAACTGCTGAGATTTGGTGGCAAGTCAGTGGCGGTTTAAAAAGTGGCTGGAGGGGAAGGGTTTTGAGGGAGAGGCTCCAAACTCACAGGGTTGCTGCTGGGGCCTCTCCCCCAAATACCCACCAAGTTTCAAGAAGATTGGACCAGGGGGTCCAATTCTACGGGTCCCCAAACAGGTTGCCCCCATTCCCATCATTGTTGTCCGTGGTGGGAAAAAAAGTAACTTTTCCTCCTTTTCCTCCTGCTGTGTTTAGTGGAGCTTTCTCCCAGGCAAGCGTGCATGGTGTTGGCCAGCAAGGCACTTTTAGTGCTCTTATGAATTGTGATATTCATAAGTCTGAACTTTGGGCTGCCTTTAATGGAAGGGCCATGTGCTTTCTTCATGATAGGAGCCAGCTCCAGCCCACGCCAGGAGGCTGACACCCTAGACAGTTCACCTGAGACAGAGACAAAGCCATGAGGTTTCTTTCTGTTTCAGCACATGCTGGTCAACCCCTGCCCCCTCCAACATACCTGCATAGTTATGCTAACGCTGTTGCTTAGCAACTAATGTTCGGGCCATCACCCAGTCGGCCAAGTCATTGAATAACAATAGATGTGGCCAGGTGAGTCATCGGACCCCAGGCCAGGTGTCCACTTCCTGGTGAGATCATAGTTTTGCCACTTGGTCCATCCCCTGGTCCTCCTCCCTTTGTCCACCTTTAACCTATGGAAAGGTCCAAGAGGGACGGACCGCCTAGTAGGTGTGTTAGTGGGATGTGGTCTCCACAGCCCGCTCCAAGACCCCCTAATAAAAGACCAAACCCAGAGGCACTCGCTCTCTTGAGCCGTCGTCCCCTGCTTTACCCCCCCCCCCCCCCCCAATGTCCAGCTTGCCTTCCCAGTCCCTCTAATCTTCTGTTGGAACAAGGATCCATCTCCAGGATAGGTAACGTATTGCTTCCCCACCAATGAACTCCTGCAAATTGCAACAGTGCTATTTTCTATCTTTATTTCCCTAGACCTGTGTGTATGTGTGTGAGAATCTGTTTTTGTGTGCTTGAACAACATCATTCAGTAAACTGCATTGAATTTGCCATCTGCCCCACGTGCCTCTTTCCTTGAGAACTCCCGGGAGGGATGGGACCCTGGTATAGTTGGCAAGAACCCATGTATTTTGCTGATTGCTAAACGTAAATTAAAGCAATTCGGCTAACAATGGGATTGGAGGCTTAGCAGTGCTGTCCTTTTCCAAAATGGTTCCATTTCCTTCCACAGCTCTTCTTTCAGCAAAAAAAACAGCAACGTAAGGATGTGTCACTGGCAACCAAGTTCAAGATAATTTGTGACACAGTGTTCCCCATTACTACGCATGAGTGTGAAAGTTGGACAATGAAAAAAGCAAACATGAAGAAAGTTGCTTCCTCTGAAATGTGGTTTTGGAGGAGAGTTCTACCAATACCTGGACCTCCAGAAAGACAAAGAAGTGGGCTCTACATCAAATCAAGCCTGAACTCTCCCTAGAAGCTAAAATGACTAAACTGAGGCCATCGTACTTTGGTCACCTCATGAGAAGTCAAGAGTCACTGGAAAAGACAATTGTGCTGGGAAAAGTCGAAGGCAGCAGGAAAAGAGGAAGGCCCAACCTGAGATGGATTGACTCAGTCAAGGAATCCACGGCCCTCGGTTTGCAAGACCCAAGCACGGCTGTTAAGGACAGGAAATTTTGGAGGTCATTAATTCATAGGATTGCCGTAAGTCAGAAGTAGGGTTGCCAGCCTCCATGTGGCACCTGGAGAGCTCCTGCTATTACAACTGATTTCCAGACAACCAGGATCAGTTCCCCTGGAGGAACTGGCTGATTTGGAGGGTGGACTCTGTGGTATCGTACCCTGCTGAGGTCCCTCCCCTCCCCATAATCTGCCCTCCCCAGGCTCCCCACCCCAAATCTCCAGGTATTTTCCCGCCCAGAGCTGGCAACCCTAGTCAGAAGCGACTTGATGGCTCATAACACTCGTAACATGCTTATTCCTCCTCTGAATATCACACCTAATCCAATCACACCTGTGATTGTCATTCTCCTGCTATTGTCTTTGGCCTGCTATTGACATTTGGCATCAGAAATCACTTCACTCTCCAAGATATAAGGACAGATGGACACACATTCTAGCCGTATCTGAAGAAGAGAGCAGTGACTTGTGAAAGCTCCTCCCCTGCCACAAATTTTTGTTAGTCTTGAAGGTGCTCCTGGACTCTTGCTCTTTTCTACTGAAGAAGTGAGCAGTGACTCATGAAAGCTCCTCCCCTGCCGCAAATTATGTTAGTCTTGAAGGTGCTCCTGGACTCTTGCTCTTTTCTACTGAAGAAGTGAGCAGTGACTCATGAAAGCTCCTCCCCTGCCGCAAATTATGTTAGTCTTGAAGGTGCTCCTGGACTCTTGCTCTTTTCTAGGTATCTGAAGAAGTGATAAATGACTCATGAAAGCTCATCCTCTGACACAAATTTTATTACTCTTTAAGGTGCTCTTAGGTCCTTTCCGCATTTGGATCTCATCCCTAGTTTTATCAGAGTTCAGCTCATGACAAAATACCTTGCATTTATCCATGGTTTATCCCAGGACAAGAAGAAGAAGAAGAAGAAGAAGGAGAAGAAGAAGAGATTAGATTTATATCCCACCCTTCACTCACTCGGAGTCTCAGAGCGGCTTACAAACTCCTTTCCCTTCCCCTCCCCACAACAGACACCCTGTGAGGTAGGTGGGGCTGAGGGAGCTCTTTCCCAAGCTGTCCTTGAGGGAACAGCTGGTACAGAGCTATGGCTTGCCCAAGGTCATCCAGCCAGGTGCAAGTGGAGGAGTGGGAAATCAAACCCGGTTCTCCCAGATTAGAGTCCGTGCACTTAACCACTACACCAAACTGGCTCCCAAGTGTGGGGCAAAACTGGGATGACCTCAATGTAATGTGGAAACAAAAAATGCCCTGAGATAATTACGGGGGTGAACTCAAGTGTAGAAGAAGAAGAGAAGAGATTGGATTTATCCCCCGCCCTTCAGTACCCAAAGGAGTCTCCGAGCGGCTTACAAACTCCTTTCCCTTCCCCTCCCCACAACAGACACCCTGTGAGTTAGGTGGGGCTTAGAGAGCTCTGACGGAAACTGCTCTTTTTCAAGAACAGCTGTGCCAGAACGATGGCTTGCCCAAGGTCATCCAACAGGTGCAAGTGGTCGAGTGGGGAATCAAACCTGGTTCTCCCAGATTAGAGTCCACGTTCGGGGAAAGGGTTGTACCAGGATTTAAGGTGCAACCCTTTCCCCGAACGTGGACTCTAATCTGGGAGATACAAGAAACAGACGCAGCCCAAGAAGGTTTATTAAAAGCAATGTTGCAGAAACACCCTTACGCTCTTCTACTGCTACGTACAGTCTAACATGGCTACCCATCTTGATCACAACACGCATGTGAGAGTAGCCATTTCTCAGCCAGAGGAACAATTTAGACTCTGAAAAGCAATCCGATTCCTACTCAGTAAAATTGGAGAAGGGAAAAGAAAAGGAAAAGAAAAGAAAAGAACAGCTTTAATTCTCTCAGCTGCAATATACAGTGGGCCAAGATATTAAAAATGTACAACCCGCAACATTGCTTTTAATAACCCTTCTTGGGCTGCATCTGTTTCTTGTATCTGCTTCCCTGATTTCTAAATGAAAAACAAAACCCATTTTATTCTAAGGTCCCAAAGCCCCTGTTTCAAAAAAAAAAAGCAATTAGAGTATTTCTTGCTACGTTGCAAAACACCATGCCATTTTTTATGACATTTGACTGTTAGGACTGCAGAGTCAGGCAGCTTTAAAGAACACAAGGTGTCATGAGAGTGCATAAACATTTTGTCGCTGTTGACGAGAGGCCACCTTCTCCTTGGGAGTGAGGGACTATTTTGAAGTGTCTCCTAGGAAATGTATTCAACCTCCTTGCAGTTCAGGCTCAGATGAGATCATGGTCAAACTCGTCAATGGGTCTTCCACCTGTGCTAAGGGGCATGACTGTTGGCACTATTTGCCAGTTGGTACTATTTGCCAGAGAGCCAGTTTGGTGTAGTGGTTAAGTGCGCGGACTCTAATCTGGGAGAACCGGGTTTGATTCCCCACTCCTCCACTTGCACCTGGCTGGATGACCTTGGGCAAGCCATCGCTCTGGACCAGCTGTTCCCTCAAGGACAGCTTGGGAAAAAGCTCTCTCAGCCCCACCTACCTCACAGGGTGTCTGTTGTGGGGAGGAAAAGGGAAAAGGAGTTTGCAAGCCGCTCTGAGACTCCAAGTGAGTGAAGGGCGGGGTATAAATCCAATCTCTTCTTCTTCTTTTATTTATGGCCAGGTACCTGCATACCTGAGGGACCGCCTTTCCCCATATGGCCCCCAGAGAGCACTGTGATCGGGGTCCCAGAATCGGCTGGCCCTCCCAAACATCAAGGAGGCCAGGCTGGTAACAATGAGGGCCAGGGCATTCTCGGTGGTGGCTCCGCTCTGATAGAACAAGCTCCCGGAGTAGATCAGGGCCCTGCAGGACCTGTTACAGTTCCGCAGGGTCTGTAAAACGGAGCTCTTCCGCCAGGCCTTTGGAGCTGCCGCCGCCGCTACCACCGCTGCCATCACTGTCACCATTGACATCTGACAGTTATGATGAGTGAGCCCGACCTCTCTGGGTCCCCCCCCCTTACCCTCACCCTCTCCCATCTAAGCCCGACCTGAGTACCGCGTCCATCTGATGAGAACTAAGTAGCTGACTGTACTGAGGAACTAATGCCAGCACCTTATATGTGATATTTATGGGTTTAAAGTTTCTATTGCCAGTTTTTATATTGTACACAGTATTATCTATTGTATTTTATATTTTTGTAAGCCGCCCTGAGCCTGCTTTGCTGGAATAAATACGTAAATAAATTACATTACTAACGAATAAATACACAAATAATGAATAAATACGCAAATAACGAATAAATATGTAAATAAACAAATAAATACGTAAATAACGAATAAATACGTAAATAAATTACAATACGTAACGAATAAATACGTAAATAAATTGCATTACTACTGACTTCAGAATGCCTCTATTTATTTACTTTTTACTCGGCGAGAAAGGTATACAACTGAACCATTATTAGAGGGAAGTGTACCCGGCCATGGTAGCAAGTTATCTAAAATGAGGTCTCTGGTTTATATCTCTGCATTAAGTCACAGATATTAATTACAAAACAATCTCACCTTGGTCAAACTTTAAGAATTGGAATGTCTGGAGCCATTCTATGACAACATTGTTTGACCACTGAAGAAGGCCGGTTGGCAGAAACACATTTGATCTTTGGGATCAATATATAGTTTTATTCTGAACTGAAGCTATTACTTGAGTCACTTTGGTATAGTCATGGTTAGGAGCGCAGACTGTAATCTGGGAGAACCGGGTTTGATTCCCCACTTCTCCACATGCAGCTGCTGGTGTGACCTTGGGTCAGTCATGACTCTCTCAGAGCTGTTCTCTCAAGGGCAGTTCTGGAAAGAGCTCTCTCATCTCCACCTACCACACAGGGTGTCTGTCATGGGGAGGGGAAGGGAAAGGAGTTTGTAAGCCGCTCTGAGACTACCTTAGGTAGTGAAGGATGGGGTAGAAATCCAATCTCTTCTTTTTCTTCTCTCTATATTTGTCTTTCTTGAATTTGTAATAAATACACATATATTTTCATATATTTGATCATATTTATGCTTCAAGTTTAGGCACAAAACTATCACAAGTGGTCAATGCCCTATTCCAGAGTTGTAGGGGTTTCCTCAGTCTTCATCAATGGAAACAAAGCCTTAAACAATTCAGCCTAACAGTACACAGTCACTTATTCCTGAGTGTGACCACTGTCTAGTCAGTTTCAGAAATTTCAGGAATAAGTGACTGTGTACTGTAAGGCTGAATTGTTCAAAGCTTTGGTTCTGTTGATGGTTTATGAGGTCCTGAGGAAGACTGAGAAGACCCCTGCCACTCCACAATATGGCACTGACCACTTGGAACAAAGGAGCTGCTGAGTCACGTGACCGAGAGAGGAGGGGCAGAGGGCTCAGAATTCTCAGTGAGTGACAGATAACTGTGAACAGCTGACAGTTGAGGAAAAAAACAGTTGGAGAGAACTCTGAGGAGGACAGAAGACTCTGGGCTCAGTGGACTCAGCCATATAGCAGTTTAAGTGGGAAACTGTGGCTGAATAACTCTCTGAACTGGTACCTTCTAATATAAAGAGGAGAATGACCAGAGAGGGGAAAGTATAAGACTTCAGTAGTCACAAACACCAGATACCCTGCTCCAAAGGAACTTATAAGGTGGCTAAGGAAGGGCTAAGAGTCTAGAGGAGTCTGGAAAGCTGGGGTTGTTGCACCAGGAGACTCAAGAGACCAGGCAAATAAAGTCCAAAGGTTAACCACCAAAAAGTTATTGGATAGCGGAGTCAGAGGAGGGTTTTGTGAACTAAGGAACATCAAGGTTATACGGAGAGTACTAAGCCTACAGCATATGTGAAGGCAAAGTAACGGGTTTATTCAACAAAGAAACAAAATATCCTGTATAAATACATCCCAACCCCCTGTTGAGTTTTCTGGGTAATAAAGAACTGTGCTGTTTGATTTTTATATGCAAGTGTGCCTGGCTTTCTGGTGAAGCCTTATACAGGGCAGTTATAATAAATGTTACCTCAGACCCCAAAGACACTACTTTTATCGAGAACTGGTCAGCCTTCAGGAAGCAGAATTGATCAGTCACTTCATCAAAAAATAAACTGAATCCAGTACAAGTAGAAAAAATAGGCAGGAACTCCATAGTTTGATAAACACAATGGCCGGGGAGAAGTCTTTGTGTGATAGCATCCCATAATAACTCGGAAAAAGGAGCTCTTGCACCAATGTGATTGGGAAAGGCAGAAGAAGCTGGTGATTATGAAGTGTTAAAAATGCCAGGAGTACATCATTTGAGAATGTATGCACAGATCAGAGATTTAATGGAAACCCAATTAAACAACAAAAGGACGCATAAAGATGATTTGCCATCTGAAAGTGTTTTAACGAGGGATTATTAATATGGATAAATGATCTGTCTTCTGACAGTTTTCTGATCTTCGCCCCCCCCCCTTTAAACTCCACCGTTACAACTCCTTCCCCTCCTCTTCTGATCTGCGTTAAATGACCATGTAAGCACTTTCCATCAGACCCACCTAGAGAATACCAAAGTACTTGGTTAATTATCACATTTTATACCCTTGTTCCAGCTTAATCTTTTCCTCGGGCTCATGATTCCCTTTTCCAATTATCTGCTATCGATTCTGGCACGGCTCCAGTTGGGAAGATCCATTTTAATATGAGAAATGGAGTGACAAATCTCTCAGGTCTGCTCTCTAGAACGTCATGCTATAACAGATCGGTGTTTGCCCTTATATATATACATCTGCTGCTGCTGCTTCTCCTTCTCCATAGTTGTTACAGGCTTCACAGTATTGGAGAAATCTATGCGTTCTTGCATTGTATTTTAGTCCCCTGTAGAAACCCATATCTTCCATGGAAGATTAGTGTCATTCAGTCATGAATGGTCTACATATGAACATAGAGTCCTGCTGGCTCAGACCAGTGGCCCATCTAGTCCAGCATCCTATCTCACACAGTGGCCAACCAGTTCCTCTGGAAGGCCAACAAATAGGCATAGAGGCAGAGGTCTCCATAAGAACATCAGAAGAGCCCTGCTTGATCAGACCAGTGGCCCATCTAGTCCAGCATCCTGTATCACACAGTGGCCAACCAGTTCCTCTGGAGGGCCAACAACAGGGCGTAGAGGTTGAGGCCTCCATAAGAACATCAGAAGAGCCCCACTGGATCAGATCAGAGGCCCATCTAGTCCAGCATCCTGTCTCACACAGTGGCCAACCAGTTCCTCTGGAAGGCCAACAACAGGGCATAGAGGCAGAGGTCTCCATAAAAACATCAGAAGAGCCCTGCTGGATCAGACCAGTGGTCCATCAAATCCAGCATCCTGTCTCACACAGTGGATATCCAGCAACAGGGCATAGAGGTGGAGGCCTCCATAACATCAGAAAAGCCCCACTGGATCAGGTCAGTGGTCCATCAAGTCCAGCATCATGTCTTACACAGTGACCAACCAGTTTCTCCGGAGGCCCAACAAACAGTACATGGAGGCCGAGGCCTTCCTAATGTTGCCTCCCGTAATATTCTTGGTTGCCTTCTTCTGTACTGTTTCCAGCTCTGTAAGATCATGATGGAACATAAGAACATAATGGAATACAAAGGGGTACTGGTCATATACTGATGTGTGTGTGTGTGTGTGTGTGTGTGTGTGTGTGTGTGTGTGTGAATTGCTACTGGAGACCTGGCCAGTTGGTGATGGTGACCCTAACCTAGGCTTGGCTCCACTCTGTCTCATCTCTTCCATTTTGACTGGCTACATGTGTAGAACAGAAGACTCTACCGAGATTTCTGAAACTTGTTGGAACAAGACTGCAGCCTTTCCTTCAGATACGTATGACTTTCTCCTCCCCCCACCCCCCTTGCTGTATGCGGCATTTATAGAGTGAACGGATGTGGCTGTCGTTCTCATTTGTCAAAACAATTGCCTTTCAAAAGGAAAAGAGTAGGCGATAAAACCTACCCCTCTTTCCCTACGCATCTACTTTTGTTGTTGTTGTTTTTTCTGTGTGTGTGGTGCCACCATTTAGTTGCCTTTCTCTGCTTTTGATTTTCTGTTCAAAGTCCTTCCGAGGCAGGGGCGTCAGGTTTTAAAAATCGGGGGGGGGGGCTCTTGTGTGCGTGCGCACAGTGCGTCCCCACTGCCGCCACCACCTCCCCGCCCCCAGCCTGACCACTCCTGCTTCCATCCATCCCTCCCTCCCTCCAGGGGCCAGCTGGGCATTTGCTTAGCTGGCCCCTGGACGGACGGACGGAGGGACGGAGTGGCCAGGCTGGGGGGGAGAGAAACGGCAGCAGCAGCCCTAAGAAGGGCTCGGGGAGGCACGGCGGAGGGCGCTTTGTTTTCCTGGGAGGGCTCAGTCCCCCCTGGGAAATTTCGGGGGTCCTTGAGCCCTCGAGCCCCCCCATAGTTGACACCTATGTTCTGAGGCTATGTACCTCTGTTTTGTACTTTAAACCCCTTCTCTCTCAAGTTGTGCTGTAACACGATCTCTCCATTATATCATATGGCCCCTGTAGGGTACAATGGAGAGACTGTGCCACAGCTACAGCGTGATTCCTGGGCCTGGCTGGAGAATGAAGGGGATAGCGTTTTTTTAAAAAAGTACAGGAAAAACTACTTTAGGAAAGAATGGGGGGGACGAGGAAAGACTGGGACAGCACGGGGATGTTAACGAAGTTGTCTGGACACAAAGAACCCCCCCCCCCCCCCGAAACATCAGGAAATGAAAACGGAACCTTAAGGCAATCTGGAAAATGCCTATATTTTCATGAGTGACATGGCAGACATTCTAACATTTTGTAAAAAAAAATATATGGTTATACCACAGTACTCCCATTTTCCTCAGCAACAAGATGAGATACCATGAAGAGCCAGTTTGGTGCAGTAGTTAAGAGCGTTTATTCTATGTGGCTCTTACGTGAAGCAAATGTGGCCACCCCTGCTATAAACTGTTCTTTTTGTTTTACATTGTCATTTAGAGCATTAGGGGGCAGTATATTGACCTTTCAGAGCCAGTTTGGTGTAGTGGTTAAGTGCGCGGACTCTAATCTGGGAGAACCGGGTTTGATTCCCCACTCCTCCACTTGCACCTGCTGGATGACCTTGGGCCAGTCACAAGTTCTCTCAGAGCTGTTCTCTCAGGGGCAGTTCTCGAAAAGAGCTCTCTCAGCCCCGCCTCCCTCACAGGGTGTCTGTTGTGGGGAGGGGAGGGGAAAGGAGTTTGTAAGCCGCTCTGAGACTCCTTTGGATAGTGAAGGGCGGGGTGTAAATCCAATCTCCTCCTCCTCCTCTCTTTTAGACATTTTTCTAAAAGACTGGTGGAGACTGGAATTATTATTTCACTGTAGATTGCCTTGCGTAAAAGTGCAACTGCTGCTTTAAAGGAGGTGATCCAGGGTGTAATCCATCTCTCTCTCTCTCTCTCTCTCTCTCTCTCTCTCTCTCTCTCTCTCTCTCTCTCTCTCGGCAAGTTGTTTGCCAAGAGAGGGTAGACTGATACTGATCATGCTGTGGATCATCTCCTTTAAAGAGGCAGCTGTAGCTATAAAAGAGGCAAAAGATTTCCACTCCTCTGTTTCTGCACAATCTAAATGACTGCCAGAACAAAAGGGGAGTTATTCATGGCCAATGAGATGTTTCATTATAGTGATGGGAAAGCTCCTTACAACTCAGCTCCTAATGGGGTCACCCATTTGGAGTGGCATGTGACAGTGCCTGGGGAGTCCTACTGTTTAATATTTTGTACCTCTGTGCTCCTGCAGTGCTTCTTTGGAATTGCCTAGTGCAGATACAGGGGAGAGGCAAGGCGTTTTCTAGTCACCCCTGCGATGCGTTCTTTCTTTCAAGGATATGTCATGATGGACCCATGCTCATCTTTTACCAGCATGGATGCTTTCAAAGAACAGGAGGCTCAGGCCTTTTCTGCCCTTACAGCTTGCGTCGGAGGATCTGAGGAGTCAAGCCTTAAACGGTGACTTTGCAACCGGACACATTCCCTCTGCACTGTCCCCCCCCCCCCTCCAGTTTATTTATTTGTGTGTTCTGTACGCATTCTGCATCTACAAGCAAAACCCACATTTTTTGAGCTAACTGGCTGCTTTGTCTAAGAGGAAGAGGAAGGCAAACATCTTTCAAAACTTTTAACTGCAGACCCAACTCCTCCCTCCCTCGCTCTGTGATTCCACAAAAAGAAAGGGAAGGGAGGGGGACATCCAGACCCACGCATGCAAGACTGACACATTTGGGAGCAGGGAATCTCCTAGACCTTTATATTTACTGATTCGTTCTTATGCTCAGTCAGGCTTTTAAAAAAAGTTTGTCTGAATGGGAGGACACGTCTTCTTTTGCCTTCGGAGAAGGAGGGAAAGAAAACAGAACAGGGAGGGAGTGTCAACCTAAAGAAAGAGAGGCAGAAATGGGAGAGGGCAGTGGGCGGTACTTAAATACCTGCAGAAGCAATTCTGTTTTAGAAAGGATTAGTGATTCGAAAGTGGATGAGAACAAAGAATCACAGCAAAAGGAGTTGTGGTAACTGCAGGGCAACAGTGTGCCGGAAGTGGTCTGAATGCAGATTTCTGTAAAACAAATGCAGAAACAAGAGAAAGCCCCGACACAAAGTAGAAGTAAAAGCGAGAGGCAATGCATAACAGCAGGGGTCTGTCGGAGCAGGAGCGCACAGGAGCGCAGCTCCGGGAGTGAGGAGCCCAGGGGGCGGGCACATGACCAAGCCCCGCCCCCTCCTTGGCTTCCCCGAGCAGTGCAGAGGCGCAGCGCCCCAGGGAAAGCCCTGCTCGGGTCTTTATTGTTTTTAACGTTTTGTTTTAATATTGATAATTTTATCATTGTTCCTTTTATGACTATGTGCTGCTTTTCCAGAGACTTGCTCAAGGTGGCATATAAATTTTCTAAGTATACCATTTTTTATCTGGGCACATGGCACATAAGTACTGGAGAAATTTCACCAACCCTTCAGCAGCTTCCACCCCATCAGTCTGGTGTAGTGGTTAGGAGCATGGACTCTAATCTGGGAGAACCGGGTTTGATTCCCCACTCCTCCACATGCGGCAGCTGGTGTGACCTTGGGCCAGTCACAAGTTCTCTCAGAGCTGTTCTCTCATGAGCAGTTCTCAAAAGACCTCTCTCAGCCCCACCTACCTCACAGGGTGTCTTGTTGTGGGGAGGGGAAGGGGAAGGGATGGGTGGTGCACATGTCCTGGGTATCTCAAGTCTACTTGAAACCTGGCGGTTTCAAGGGAGCAGGAAGAGAAGGAGGGTGTGTTCTTTACGCTTATTTTTATGGCACAAAGTATTGGATGGGGAAGGGAATGGAGGAAGAGCAGGTCAGTTTCACTCCCCTGTGGAGTGGAGCCTGAGGGGTGGGTGTGGCCTCCTGACACACTTCCGGTAGGTTAGGGGGTGTGGCATATGCAAATGAGTTATGCAAATGACTTATGCTAATGAGCTCCTGCACCTCTTTTTCTACGGAATGACCCCTGCATAACAGAACAACAGGATGCACTCGGAAACCAAAAGAAAATACGGGTGCGGAAAGGGCCTCCGCGGCGTGGTGGCACCAGCACTGTTGAAATTTTCAGTCATATTTACAAGTTCAGAGCAATCCCATTAACAAGGACATTGTTGTCGACTGCACATAGCGGGTTCCATAATACCAAAGCAATTGCCAGTAGCTGCTACTAACCTGGACTGCCCAGTTTGATGGCTGGTTCCTTACTTACTATATGAAGCGTGCTGTCAGAGGTCAAAGCACTTCACATGTTAACTCTCACAACTCTGTAAAGGAGCCAGTGTCATTATCCCCATGTTGGAGAGTGTAGGGATACCACGCCTCCCACTATAAGAAGGATGAAGGAAGAACGACTGGTTTTATACCCTGCCCTTCACTACTCGAAGGAGTCTCAGAGCGGCTTACAGACTCCTTTCCCTTCCCCTCCCCACAACTGACACCCTGTGAGGCAGGTGGGGCTGAGAGAGCTCTGACAGAGACTGCTCTTTATCAAGAACACCTCTGACAGAACTATGGCTTGCCCAAGGTCATCCAGCAGCTGCAAGTGGAGAAATGGGGAATCAAACCTGGTTCTCCCAGATTAGAGTCTGTGCATTTAACCACTACACCAAACTGGTTCACGTAACTGGAAGATATCTTTTCTAGTTAGCATGAGAATTTGCCACATTAAAAGGAAGACAATCCTGGGTGTAAGACCACCTCTACAACAACACAGTAACAGCAACCAGGGGTCCGTTGGAGGTAGGTGGGGCTGAGAGGGCTCTGAGAGAACTGCCCTTGAGAGAACAGCTCTGAGAGAACTTATGACTGACCCAAGGTCTCACCACCAGCTGCAAGTGGAGGAGTGGGGAATCAAACCCAGTTCTCCCAGATTAGAGTCTGTGCTCTTAACCACTACACCAAACTGGCTCGCAGTTTGTCATTAGAAGTAATTTGTCATTAGGGTTGGCATCTCTCTGATGGGCATGGGAATTTTTGCCCAAAAAAGTGACACACACCCTCTGGAAATTTGGCCAAAAACCCCAAACATACATTCAAAACAAGCATCTCTCTCTCTCTCTCTCTCTCTCTCTCTCTTTCTCTTTCATAATATACATACATATATTTCTGTAAAAGAGTTAGAGCTGAGTCCAGTAGTACCAACTCTACCAACAGGATTCTGTGAACTTAGGCAGATCATGAGAGGAAGGGCAGGGAGGGTTGCCTCAGTGCTTAGTCCTCGGGGCCCTTTGTTAGACGCCCAGGGAAATGCTGATTGCCACTTTGGGGTCAGGAAGCAACTGTTCCCCAGGCCGGTTTGGCTGGAGATCCTGGAGGGTTTTTGTCATCTTTTGGGCCTGGAAGAGCAGTCACTGGGGGTGGGGGAGAAGTAGTTGTGAATTTCCTGCATCGTATAGGGAGTTGGACTAGATGACCCTGGAAGTCCTATGGTTCAAGTTTCCTACTCGTGTCTGATGAAGGGAGTGTTGACTCTTGAAAGCCGATGCCCTGAAACTCTTCTTGGTCTCTAAGGTGCTGCTGGACTAACCGTTCTAGTGCAGACCAATTGGCTATCCTCTGAAATTCACTGGGGAAAAGGAGTACGAGAGCAAGTAAAATCAACACTGTGGTGTCAGCTGCTGTCCAAACAAGATGTGATAGTGCCGCTGTACACTGCATTGGTCAGGCCGCACCTGGAATACAGCATGCAGTTCTGGAGGCCTCACTTCAAAAAGGATGTGGGCAGAATGGAGCGGGTGCAGAGGAGAGCGACGAAGATGATCAGGGGCCTGGAGACCAAGCCCTAGGAGGAAAGGTTGAGGGACTTCTTGGGAATGTTCTGTCTGGAGAAGAGGAGGTTGAGGGGATTGCTCTCTTGGAGTATCCGATGGTCTGTCACTTGGAGGAGGGCAGAGAGCTGTTCCTGTTGGCAGCAGAGGAGAGGACTCGCAAGAATGGGTTTAAATTAAGGGTGGGAAGATACCAGCTGGATCCCAGGGAAAACTTTTCGACAGTCAGAGTTGTGCCACAGTGGAACCAGCTGCCTGGGGAGGTGGTGAGCTCCCCCTCAGTACTGGCAGTCTTCAAGCAGCGGCTGGACAAACCCTTGTCAGGGGTGCTCTAGGCTGATCCTGCACTGAGCAGGGGGTTGGACTAGATGGCCTGTAGGGCCCCTTCCAGCTCTGCGATTTTATGATATCCAACAGCCAATCAGAAGCTCTGCTGGGGAAGAAGCCCACCTGACCCCACCCATTTTTTAAGAACACTTGGCGGGGACCAGGACAATTATCTGTGCCCGGGGCACTGCCTCGGGGACCCCCGTGATCGACAGAAGCTTCCCGTTTTCACTCTACAAAGCACACAGAAGCCATCTTCTCAGCATTGTTCTGTGTGTGAGAGAGATCCACAAGTGTTAATGGTAAACTCGAGGTAATTTGAAGGCTTAGCGTCTGATTTCCTTCCCCCCAATGGCTTTCAGACATGCTAGGTGCTTCCTACACTAACAAACCCGCAGCGCTTTCAAGGAGACAAAATTACCTCAATGCCGCGCCATGCTCGATGAAGTTTCATAGCCCCCCTCGCATCGCGCAATCTACATCTATATTTGATATTGTTACTTAAGTCATCGGAGCGAGACTATATCCATTACAATCGCATTTTCTTTTCATTAAAAAAAGAGACGAAGGCAAGAATACACTCTTGGAGAGAGAGGCAAATGCCTTTATGCTTAATTTTCACGGCTCACTTTACCGGACCCAATGGCTGGAAAACAAGCAATAATCTTCCACTTTGGGTAGTTCAATCTTCTCGTCGTAGAACAACAGTGCTTAAAAGGAAGATGATCCCATCAGAATGAACACTAATATCTTAATCCAAAGCGCAGGGAAGGAAGTTTATGTCTTCATGGGCTCATCAAATCAGTGCACAGACAAATTCCAGGACAATTTAGTTGTCTTAGAAAAAAATTTTCTGAATCCCACTGAAAGTCAATTTGAGGGCAAATTTTGAATCATCTCGACAGATGGCGAAGGAAAAAGATCAAGGGATATCCTACTGTAGTGCTGTTTGGAGACCCACCACGCCCAAGAAAATGCATTTTTAAAAAAGAATCACACAAAGGATAGCATGAAGTTGCCGACATTCATGTGAGTACTGGAGATTTCCCGGAATTAAAACTCACCTATGGACTACAGCGATCAGTTACCCTGAAGAAAATGGCTGCTTTGGAAGGGGAACTCTATGGCATTATACCCTACTGAGGTCCTTCCACTCCTCAACGTTCACTCTCTTCAGGATCCACCCCAAATCTCCAGGAATTTCCCAAACCCAGAGATGGTGTGCCTAGGATGGCACCATTTTAGATGTGGGAGCACTCAAGATGTCCCCTCTTTGTGACAAAATCTGTCCGAAACTGAGCAGGCTGAGTCTGTGGGAACTTCCAAGTTATTTTCCACAGTGACTCTTATGTGTGGGCATGTTGTCTTCATACATTTGCATTTATTTATTTACTAGGAATAAAGCCGGTTGTGGAAATAAATACAATGGGCACTAGAAAGAGGCTCTGGGAGAGTGCCCCGGCCTTGGGCACTCAGTGTCAATTTGCTGTGGCGATCTCAGCAGGGTATAATGACACAGAGTCCGCCATTTTCTCCAGGGGAACTGATCTCTGTTACCTGAAGAGCAGTTGTAATTTTGAGTGATCTCCAGCCCTCACCTGGAGATTGGCAGCAATTGTTACCTGGGAGGAAATGGCTGGTTTGGAGGGTGGAGTCTATGGCATTGTACCTGTCTGAAGCCCAACCCCGCTTCAAACCCCACCCTCTCCAGGCTCCACCTCTCAAATCTCCAGGAATTTTCCAACCTGGAGTTGGCAACCCCATCTCCTTTCTAGCTAATTATCAACCTACCGTTATCTGCCCATCTTACTGCAGCTGACTTCTGCCCTCCCTCCTGGAGATCAGTCATAATTTTGAGTAGTTAAGAGTGGCAGACTAATCTGGAGAACCGGGTTCGATTCCCCACTCCTCCTACTGAAGCCAGCTGGGTGACCTTGGGCCAGCCACCATTCCCTCAGAACTCTCTCAGCCCCACTGGAGAGCCAGTTAGGTGTAGTGGTTAGGATTGTAGACTCTGATCTGTGAGGACCAGGTTTGATTCCCCACTCTTCCACATACAGCTGCTGGTGTGACTTTGGATCAGTCACAAGTTCTTTCAGAGCTGTTCTCTCAAGGGCAGTTCTCAAGAGAGCTCTCAGCCCCACCTACCTCACAGGGTGTCTGTTGTGGGGTGGGGAGGGGAAGGGAAAGGAAAGGAGAATGTAAGCCGCTCTGAGACTCCTTCGGGTAGTGAAGGGCAGGGTATAAATCAGCATGACTAGACACAGAGGCACACGGTACGCTGTTACCTTCCCACCGAAGCGGTCCCTATTTATCTACTTGCATTTTCTAGCTTTCGAACTGCTAGGTTGGCAGGAACTGGGACCAGAGAAGCGAGCTCACTCCCTCTCAAAGCCATCCATGCTTGCAACCGCCACCACCTCCAGCGGCAGCGAATTCCACGTGTTAATCGCTCTTTGGGCGAAGAAGTACTTCCTTTTATCTGTTCCAACCCGACTGCTCAGCAATTTCATGGAGTGCCCACGAGTTCTTGTCTTGTGAGAAAGGGAGAAAAGGACCTCTTTCTCTACCTGCTCTATCCCATGCATAAACTTGTAAACCTCAATCTTGTCACCCTTCAGCTATCGTTTTTCCAAGCTAAAGAGCCCCAAGCGCTTCAACCTTTCTTCACAGGGAAGTGTTCTGCCCCACTGTTTGCAGTTTGAACTATAATCCTTCTTTGTGACGCTACAAGATTACCACTATGTTTTTTTTCCCCCCGTACATCTCCTCCTCCAGGACCTACTTACCACTTAATCGCCGATTTCATTAAGTAAGCCTCTAATAACTTAATACACCCATTACGTTTAATGTATGCAAAATGCCCAGACAGGCCTCGTGTTCTCCTCACACCGAGCGCCCATGGAGGTCCCCCCGAAACAGCCATCTCCTCTCCCCGTCGTCACGTCTGCACTTGACTTGTCAAGCGGCTAAAGCAGCGGCAGGGTGCCAGGAGAAGTTGGCGCAGGAACGCTGGCGTAATTGTCGCTAAGCACAAGAAGATGGATGAGATCCTTGCCGGTTGTCATCCGAAGGGGGGGAACAGACACCCTCATTTCATACTCATCAGTAACCTAAGTGACAATTTGCCAGAGTTAATGGGCTGCGTGTTTTCTTTACTTAAGGAGATAATGGCCAGATTCAAAGCCATACCTAACGTGGAAAAAAAATGTTATTTTAAAATGTCTGGAGAGCTCACCGATAGGGCGGGCTATGAGCATTGCTTCTTGCGCATCTGCCCTCTTCCTCTTGTCTTTAAGAAAACAGGATCTAGGTTAATTTGCCCTACGAGGCAAGAGTGATTAATATGTGGAATTCACTGCCACAGGAGGTGGCGGCGGCTACAAGCATGGACGGCTTCGAGAGGGAATTAGGTAAACATATGGAGCAGATGATAGCCAAATCGCTCCCTCACAACTTTAATGCCAGCAGCTCACAAAGTAGACTTTTTGATCACAAGACTTCACGGTTAGAGGGAGAATTGATAATGTCCCCCTTCCAAAGCCGCCATTTTCTCCAGGCGAACTGACCTTTGTCACTTGGAGTTGATATAATCCCAGGAGATCTCCAGCCATTGCCTGGAAGCTGGCACCCCAATCACAAACAAATCCACAGTAGGAAATGGAGAACTGAAGCGGTTCGCAAAGAAAATCATTCTCAAGTGTAAAAAAAACTACATGGGAACGGGCACTTTTGCCCCTAAGTTTAAAATGAGCGCGAAAGGACATGGAATGCAATAACCTGTTTAGCAATTTCCTTTTTCCTTGGCTGCAGGAAATCCAGCCCTCGGAGAACTAGAAATGGACTGCTCTAAGCCAAATCGGTGTGGGCAGGCGTGGAAACCAGATCCCAAGGAAGAAGGGCATTCACGGCTCCCGGAGAACCGTTGATATTTGAATCTGGTGACTGACCTTGTAGCAGGCTGGTGTGAACAACACGAGGGGACAGTGGGTTTTCCGGAGAGGAGGGAGCGCGGAGAGGTAATTAGAAATGACATTCTACAGTCACCTGGTACTTTAAGAATTCCATGCCTGGAATGCAAACCAACCAATTTTCTTTTCATTATAAAGTTTAGAATATAGAAGGGAAATTAAATTGATGAGTACATTTTTAAAATCGCCCAGTTAGCCATAGCAACCCGCCCACCTCAACCCTGAGAGACTAAAAAAAATGTTATTATCCTTTGGAGCACTGGGGGAAAGTGCAGAAAAGGGCACTAAAAGGGCAGGAACACTTTCCCTATGAAGGAAGGTTGAAGTGCTTGGGGCTCTTCAGCTTGGAGAAATGACAGCTGAGGGGTGACATGATGGAGGTTTAGAAGATTATGCCTGGGATAGAGCAAGTCGAGAAAGAGGTACTTTTCTCCCTTTCTCACAAGACAAGAACTCGTGGGCACTCCATCAAATTGCTGAGCAGTCAGGTTAGAACAGATAAAAGGAAGTCCTTCTTCACCCAAAGAGTGATTAACATTTGGAATTCACTGCCACAGGAGGTGGCGGCGGCAGCTACAAGCATGGATGGCTTCAAGAGGGAACTGGATAAACATATGGAGCAGAGGTCCATCAGTGGCTACTAGCCACAAGGTATAGATAGGAACTCTCAGTCTGGGGCAAGTGATGCTCTGTATTCTTGGTGCTTGGGGTGAAGGCAACAGTGGGAGGGCTTCTAGTGTCCTGGCCCCACGGCTGGACCTCCTGAGGGCACCTTGTATTTTTGGCCACTGTGTGACAGAGTGTTGGACTGGATGGGCCATTGGCCTGATCCAACATTGGCTTCTCTGATGTTCTTAAGGTGTGTACGGGTGGGTCGTTGAATTCCTTGGTGGAAGAACAGCGGGACAGAAATGGAACACGGTGACCTTGTTCTAATTCTCAAAACAACCACCCTGCAAGGTAGGTTAATAAGGAGGGAGCAGCTCAGTGGTAGAGCATCTGTGTGGCATGCAGAAGGCCTCAGGTTCAATCTTTGGCATCTCCAGTTAAAATGACCTAGGAATAGGTGTTGTGAAAGACCCCTACCGGAGCCGCCAGAGACCCCACTGCCAGTCTGAACAGACAATACTGACCTTGAGTGGTCAGTGGTGTCAGACACATTTAGGCGATGATATTCACAGGAAAGTCCTGTGGCTCAGTGGAAGAGCCTCTGCTTGGCATGCAGAAGGTCCCAGGTTCAATCCCTGGCATCTCCAGGTAAAGGAACTGGCAATGGGTGATGTGAAAGATCTCCGCCTGAGACCCCGGAGAGCCCGCTGCCAGTCTGAGTCCAAACTGCTGACCTTGATGGACCAGTGGTTTGATTCAGTAGATGGCAGGTGTGAGGCTTCTGAGTTGAATCAATAAGCCAGACCTTTCATGAAGCAAAAGTTCTTTTATTCTTAATGATGGTTCAGGTACTCAATGTTTGTTAGAGATGCTTGGTTACAGACAACAGGGATTAATATACCCCCCACCTTCAGGTAATAGCAGGCAGATGGCCAATCAGGATGAATACAAAAAAGCGTGAAAACCTCCAGGCTGTTGGTTCTCACAGAAAAGGCGCAAAAGCACTAAAAATTCCCCCCCATGCCCCTTAGTGACCTCCAGGGGTCCTTTCGTAGAAAAAGAGGTGCAGGAGCTCATTAGCATAACTCATTAGCGTTACTTATTTGCATATGCTACACCACCTGACATCACCAGAAGTATGTCAGAAGGCAAGAAAGAAAGGAGAGAGAGAGAGAGAGAGAGAGAGAGAGAGAGAGAGAGAGAGAAGAAAGAAAGAAAGAAAGAAAGAAAGAAAGAAAGAAAGAAAGAAAGAAAGAAAGAAAGAAAGAAAGAAAGAAAGAACTGGCAGAGAGGGGATAGCTACTAATCCAAGCCTCAGAAATACCACTATTCTGGGAGGCTAGCTTCAGTGGTGGCTGAAGCCTTCAGAAGGCTGGTTGGAGGAACAAGGGCCTTTCCAGGGGACGGGTCATTTTGCTGCAGCCATGACACAAGCAGGGGGGGGGGAGTTGGGAACAACTCCCGGAGCTGCGCTCCCCCGAGCTCCTGCTCGAAAGGACCCCTGGTGACCTCTAATTGCAATTCGCAGACCAGACACCTGGGTAGAAACAGTTCAACAGTTCCCCGAGGTTATGAAAGCAAGATAAAGCATTCTAGGCTCCAGAGACGGGGAGGGAGGAGACGGGAAGAGATGGCCAGGCTTGTTTATGTGATGCGATGGAATGCAGCAAGCCACCCTCCCGGGAAAGAAAAGACACATTAAGCAGGACCAGCAATAAACGTCAAGGCTAACCATAAATAGAGACCCTAGATGCCACAATTAATGGCAGAGAATCTGACAGCAGATAGTGTTCTAATGCCCGTATTGCAGGTCAGGGCAACTGACCTTAAGAGAGAATAGTTTGCTGAGGCCACCTCGTGGACACGCCTAGTGAGTCGAGATGAGCATTACAGTGTGGAATCCCTGGCTCCTATTTCAGTCTTTCAGCTGCTACATGAACCTGTTTAGTGACTGAAGTGTTGGACTAGGATCTATGAGACCTGGATTCAAATCCCCCCCCGCCAAGACACCTATTGCATGAGCTTTGGGCAGTCATTCTCTGTCAGCCTTAAGGAGAACCATGTTTGATGCCCTGAGCTCGCATGAAGATGCTTGGCCTATCAAGCCCGCTTTGACTGGCAGTGGCTCTCCATGGTTGCAGGCCTTTCACATCCCTTTCTACCAGATCCTTTTGACTGTGGAGGTGCTGGGGACTGAACCTGGGACCTTCCGCATGCCGACCAGATGCTCTACTACTGAGCCACGCTCCCTCCTCTACATGAAGCTACCTTGTCCTGCCTTATACTGAGTCAGACCCTGGGTCTGTCAAGATCAGTATTGTCCACTCTGTCTGGCAGGGGCTCTCCAGGGTCTCAGGCAGAGGTCTTTCACGTCACCTCCTACCTGGGCCTTTCATAGGGTTGCCAAGTCTGGGTTGGAAAATACCTGGAGACTTTGGGGGTGGAGCCAGGAGAGGGCAGGGTTTGGGGAGGGGAGGGGCCTCAGCATGGTATAGTGCCGTAGAGTTGACCCTTTAAAGCAGCCATTTTCTCCAGGGGAGCTGATCTCTGTCAGCTGGAGATCAGTTGTAAAAGCGGGAGATCCCCAGGCCCCACCTGGAGGCTGGCAATCCTAGCCTTTCATCTGGAGACACTGGTGACACTGTGACCTTCTGCATGCTGAGCAGATGTTCTTCCTCTGAGCTACAGCCCCACCACAGTTCTGGGTAGGAAGGACTTGACTAAAGTAAACCATACTAGAGAAATAGACTGCTGTTTGAGCTGTCATTTCTCAGTAGGGAAGGAATGGCTCCACAATGATTGCTAGAAAAGCTAGATGCCAGTTCTGGGGTCCAGTTTTGCATATGTCGTTCTGTAAGGTCCATCAAGGTGAGTACTGTCTACTCTCACTGGCAGGTGCTCTCCAGGGTCTGGTGGAGGTTTTTCACATCACCATGTGCTTGGGCTTTTGAGATGGAGATACGGGGGATTGAACCTGTGACCTTCTGTATGCCAAGCAGAAGCTCTGTCACTGAGCCACAGTCCCTGCCTCTGTCCTCCAGGATCTCAGGCAGAGGTCTTTCACATCACCACCTGCTTGGTCCTTTGAGCTAGGGGCACCAGGGATTGAACCTGTGACCTGCAAGCCAAACAGATATTCTTCCGCTGAGCTGCAGCTCCACCACAGTTCCACGTAAGAAGGACTTGATTTTTAAAAAAAAACATACTAGATTGATGGTCTGCTGTTTGAGCTGTCATTTCTTGGTAGGGAGGGAATGGCTCCTAGATGATCACTGGAAGAGTGAAATGTCAGTTCTGATGTCCGGTTTTGCACACGCCATTCCTTCACAGGAATTAAAGTCCAACTGAATTGGTCTTCTGTGTCATGATCCCCCATCTGTTTGCAGGACGCACGCTTCATAATGTCTGCAAGTGCAGCGGAGGGACTGGGAAATGAGGCTATTATGTTGCAGGTGGGAGCCGTCTGTCTCACCTGCAATAAGAATAATAAGCAATTAATATTTTATAAAACCTCGTGGAGCATGTTAAGCAGCAATTACCAGAACTGTAAGACAAGGACGATGAATACAAATGGGTTAGGATTTTCAGGTTACCACACTTGGTTGAGATCCAGACTGGGACTGCGGCCCTAGCTCAAAAACCTATCTCGTCCTGTATTCAAGACTTGCCTTCTTTGAAGCCGTGCACTGTGTGTGTGCGCGCGTGTGTGAAGAACTGTTAACTCCAATTTGGAGTTGGGAGAAAGCAGTGAAGTGGCTAAATATGTGGATGACACGAAATTGTTCAGGATGGTGAAAACCAGGGAGGATTGTGAGGCTCTCCAAAGGGATCCGTCGAGGATGGGCAAGTGGGCATCAGCGTGGCAAATGGGGTTCCATGTGGCCAAGTGCAAAGTGATGCACATTGGAGCCAAAAATCCTAACTATAAATACACATCGATGGGGTCCAAACTGGCGGAGACTGACCAAGAGAGAGATCTTGGAGTCGTAGTAGATAACTCAATGAAAATGTCGAGACAGTGTGCGACTGCAATGAAAAAGGCCAATGCTATGCTGGGATTATTAGGAAGGGAATTGAAAACAAATCAGCCAGTATCATAAGGCCCCTGTATAAATTGATGGCGTGACCTCATTTGGAGTATTTTGTACAGTTCTGGTCACCACATCTCAGGAAAGATATGATAGCATTGGAAAAAGTGCAGAAAAGGGCAACTAGAATGATAAAAGGGTTGGAACACTTTCCCTGTGAAGAAAAGTTGAAGCGCATGGGGCTCTTTAGCTTGGAGAAAGGATGGCTGAAGGATGACATGATTGAGGTTTACAAGATTATGCATGGGATAGAGCAGGTAGAGAAAGAAGTATTTTTCTGAGTCTGCTTGCGAGGAGGGCGGGGTATAAATTAAATTAATAAAATAAATAAATATTTTCCTCCCTTTCTCCCAATATAAGAACTTGTGGGCACTCAATGAAATTGCTGAGCAGTTGGGTTAGAACGGATAAAAGGATGTCCTTCTTCACCCAAAGAGTGATTAACAGGTGGAATTCACTGCCACAGGAGGTGGTGGCGGCTACAATCATGGGCAGCTTCAAGAGGGAATTGGATAAACATATGGAACAGAGGTCCATCAGTGGCTATTAGCCACAAGGTACAGATAGGAACTCTCAGTCTGGGGCAAGTGATGCTCTGTATTCTTGGTGTTTGGGGGAGCAACAGTGGGAGGGCTTCTAGTGTCCTGGCCCCACTGATGGACCTCCTGATGGCACCTGGTATTTTTGGCCACTGTGTGATAGAGTGTTGGACTGGATGGGCCATTGGCCTGATCCAACACTGGCTTCTCATATGTTCTTATGTTAACTTATGACAACCCCTCAAAGAGTTTTCAAGGCAAGAGATGAACAAAGGTGTTTTGCCATTGCCTGCCTCTGTGTCATAACTCTGGATTCCCTTGGTGGTCTCCCATTCACGTACTAACCAAGATCAACCATGTTTAGCTTCCAAGTTTCTGGTGAGATCAGGCCAACCTGGGTTGTCCTAGTCAGAACCCTTTGAATTATACAGTTTAAAAAAATCAAAAATGTCAAGGAGTGAGACGATGGTAGTGGTGGAAAGTTCCGTCAAGTCACAGCCAACCTATGGTGACCCCAAAGAGTTTTGAAGGTAAGAGATGAACAGAAGTGGTTTGCCATTGTCTGACTCCATGTAGAGACCCTTGCCTTCTTTGGTGGTCTGCCATGAACCAGGGCTCCCCCAGTGGTCTGGCCTCCCTAGCCAGCATGGTGTAGTGGTTAAGAGGGGCAGACTCTAATCTGGAGAGAACCATGTCTGATTCCCCCCTCCTCCACATGAAGCCAGTTGAGTGACCTTGGATCAGTCACGGCTCTCTTAGAGCTCTCTCAGTGCCACCTACCTCACAGGGTGTCTTTTGTGGGGAGAGGAAGGGAAAGTGATTGTAAGCCACTCCAAGACTCCATCGGGTAGTGAAAAGCGGGGTTATAAAACCAACTCTTCTTCTTCTCCTTCTCCTTCTGCTGCTGCTGCTGCTGCTTCTTGCCTCACTGGAAGGCTGGCAACCCTAGTTACCAGGGGTCCGTTGGAGCGGGAGCGCACAGGAGCGCAGCTCCGGGAGTGAGGAGCCCAGGGGGCGGGCACATGACCAAGCCCCGCCCCCTCCTCGGCTTCCCCGAGCAGTGCAGAGGCACAGTGCCCCGGGGAAAGCCCTGCTAGGGTCTTTACTGTTTTTAATGTTTTGTTTTAATATTGATAATTTTATCATTGTTCCTTTTATGACGGTGTGCTGCTTTTCCAGAGACTTGCTCAAGGTGGCATATAAATTTTCTAAGTATACCATTTTTTATCTGGGCACATGGCACATAAGTACTGGAGAAATTTCACCAACCCTTCAGCAGCTTCCACCTTATCAGTTTGGTGTATTGGTCAGGAGTTGGACTCTAATCTGGGAGAACCAGGTTTGATTCCCCACTCCTCCACATGCAGCTGCTGGTGTGACCTTGGGCCATTCACAAGTTCTCTAAGAGCTGTTCTCTCATGAGCAGTTCTCAAAAGACCTCTCTCAGCCCCACCTACCTCACAGGGTGTCTTGTTGTGGGGAGGGGAAGGGAAGGGAAAGGGATGGGCGGTGCACATGTCCTGGGTATCTCAAGTCTACTTGAAACCTGGTGGTTTCAAGGGAGCAGGAAGAGAATGAGGGTGTGTTCTTTTACGCTTAGTTTTATTGCACAAAGTATTGGATGGGGAAGGGAATGGAGGAAGAGCTGGTCAGTTTCACTCACCTGTGGAGTGGAGCCTGAGGGGTGGGTGTTGCCTTCTGATACACTTCCGGTATGTTAGGGGGTGTGGCATATGCAAATGAGTTGTGCAAATGAGTTAAGCTAATGAGCTCCTGCACCTCTTTTTCTACGAAATGACCCCTGCTAGTTACTCTTTGGATCTTGTTATAGCAGAACCACACCATGTGGGTCTGAAGAAGTTGAGCTCAACTCACCAGCCAAGTACGATGGCCCACTGGGGGCTCAATAAATCAGGATTTTTGTTTACTGTCTTCCTGAAACATCTGAAAAGAAGAATAGTTCACTACGCAGTACGGCACAGTACCGATCGAGTGGGACTGCATGGCGTTTGGTGAGTCATCAGAAGTTGCAGAGCCCCGCCATAAATGAAACAGCAGAGGATAAAAGAATGACAGCCGTCCAGAAGAAACATCCTACGGAGGCAAGCTCCAAGAAGCCCTCCGTGATTTCTTCACTCACGCTAATCCTCCTGTTCCGTGGAGACCGTGTCTTTGAGCAATCTATCGCAAAGCCAAATTAAATTTGGATCCTCGGCCCTGCTAAGAAACATACTGCTGGGGTTGTTTATGGCTTGGGAAAGTGGCGGTCATTAAATCCATAAGGCTGGCGCATTAGGCCATTTGCTGGGAGGATAAAATGAAAACGTTATTTAGCTTAAGCCTATTTGGGCCCGGGGATTTGTCAGCTCACGCTTGTTGTTCTTTTGTGGGGGGGGGGGGGGAGGCTGATGAGGACAGGTCCTGAACATCTAGAATCCTGCTCCAAATCCCCATTGAATGAAGGTAAAAGGGGCATTTAGGTGGTATTATGGCTGCGGACAGACTGGCAGCTTGCCACGATATGGTGCCACCTCTAATTGACCCAGTTTAAAATGTTGTGGGACATATCAGCCACACAGCATGCCCTACTGCAGGTTACCCACAGAGACATCCCATGGGCAAGCATCCACATTATTGTAGCTCATCAGCCACAGAGCGCACTGCAAAAATGGCTGAAAGTCATGTGCGTGCATATGCGCATGTACATACATGGGCAATTAAAAAAAAAAGCCGCTACCCTAGCGGCAGAATGGATCTGCAGGTTCAGACTGTCAAATCCATTCTGTGTGTGCTCCCTCATGTTCACACATCCGGCCATGCGCGATGAATGTGCGAGAAAACAAAAACTCCACTGTGGAGGTGGTGGCTTTTAAACCCGGCTCCAAGTCGTCCTCTGACGGGGTGAGTGCACCCTGGGAATCCCTGACAGCTGTGGCTGTGTGAACGGGCCCACTTAATCCATTTGTGAAAGGTGTCTCTATCAGGCCAAACTGCCAGTCTGAATGCAGTCTATAACCATCAGACAATAGTTTACGATATCGCAAGTGAGACTGGATGGGATTGGCACGCGGGAGTTTCATTTGGGGGATTTAAATTTAATTCAGCCCAAGGGAAGCATTTTCATAGATAACATTGTGAAACAGAACAAGGACCGAGTAGAGAGTATTTACCATTTGGAACACACATACACACCAAAGTTGGAACTCACTCCCCCCCTTTTTAAAAAAAAAAAAAAAAATTTATTAATTTTTCCAAAGCATAACAGAGCATAGTATTCTTGAAGATGCATTTTCCCCCCATAAATTCAGACCAGTTCAGGACAAAAGACAAAACACAACATACACAAACCTTGTTTTAACAATCTTGAAGTGTTCCAAGTAGGAAAGGATACTAATACTGCGAGCAACGTCACCTTACGGGTTATGTACGAGGTATAATCAGCTATAAGAGTAATCTTAGCTTCCAAAAATCACACACATGTTCATGACTGGTCAATGAGGAATAGAGAGTAGATTAGAGAAGAATCTGAGATAAGCAGGATTACGGGGTTGGAGGTCATCGTTTGTTATAAATTCTAAGAACAGAAGCCATTTCTCCTCACGGTTGGAGATTTTGGGGAAGAGATGTGATTGGTGTAGGCAATCTGTGATCTTGTCCATAATGAAATGGTTCCAGACTTTATTTAGCCAGCTGAGTCATGTGGGAGCTAGGTTTGACTTCCATGCAGATGCAATAGACATTTTTTGCAGCTACAAGAAGATTGGAAATCAATTCACGTTTGATTTTTTGGGATCTTGGTTGGGCCCCAAATATCAAGAAAGATCAATGCTAGATCTAGAGGTATTTTATATCCCGTGATTAGATGTATTTGGGTTATTACATCGGGCCAAAATTTCTCTATGTGAGTGCATTGCCACCAGCAGTGAGCAAATGTTCCCATTTTGCCACACTGTTTCCAGCACAAGGGGGAATGGGAAGAGTTCATCTCGGATTGTATCTCTGGGGTAAGGTGTTACAATATTGTATGATTGTAGTTTGGTTGAAATGGTAGGTGGGGTCAGCAAACTGGATGAGCAGATGTTGGACGATTGAGTTTCAGAGAGTTCAGTTGCACAGTCCTGTTCCCATCAAGTTTGATATCTTAGTGGTCTGAGATTATTTTGGTGGATCAGATTCCTATAAACTTTTTTGATGATGTTTAGCACTGTTTGGGAAACAAAGTTCACTTATTTAACCAGGTCAGATTGGCTCAGGGGTCCCGTAGGATTTTTGCCTTCCTCTGGGCATGGAACAGGGGCCACTGAGGGAGTGTTGGGGGGGATATGTGAATTTCTTGCATTGTGCAAGGGGTTGGACTAGATGACCAGGCCCATTCTGCATCTAACATTCACCCCATTGTTTTACCAAACCCACCCTGGAACAGAAAAAAAATGCGGCTGAAAACCACATTCAAATAGGAGCCAATGCCATACTGACTGCGGAGTCATCCCTGAACAGCCATGAAGCAGCCATAAATCTTTGCCGATGGTCCCATAAAACCGAGAGATCAAGGGAAGTGAAACCGGCATGGAGTGTGGAGGCTATCATAAAATCTGATGATCAAAGAAAGTGAAAGTGGCACGCAGTGTCCAAAAGACACCAGACTGGCCATCACCAGAGCTAGGGCCTTTTCGGTGGTGGCTCCATACTGGTGGAATGAGCTCCCGGAAGACATCAGGGCCCTGCGGGACCTTTTACAGTTCTTCCCCCAGGCTTTCGATTAGGAGCCGCCACTGATGAATGAGCTATTCAAATCTGAATCATTATGGCCCTTGCTACTGGCACTAAGACCTATGGATCTTGCTACACTGGACCATCATACAGCAATCGCCATCTGTATTTCTTTACGGAAATTTTGCTGTAAATTTTGTATTGCATTTTGCACCTGTGTTTTATTGTATTTTCACCTGCTATACACCACCTTGATATACGCCACGGGATATAAATCAAAACATCATCATCATAGACAATGCAGAGGGAGATTTCTGTTCCAGCATGGGTTTGGTAAAACAGTGGAGCGAATGCTAGATGCAGAACAGGCCAAGATGACTTCCTTTTAACGGGAGGTGCTGGGGATCGAACCTGGGACTTTTCGTGCTCCGCCACGGCCCAGTGAAATGATAATTTTTGGGGTTCTCATTTTATCCACATCATAGGCCTTCTGGTTGAAAGGCAGCCTATAAAAATAAAGAAATTGTGGTTGGCAACTACCTCAGTAAATCAGGACTATCTCCATCCACAGCTGGCCTCCTCAGAAATGCCCTCCAACGCCTACAGAATCGTCCAGAGAATCCTCCCTATTTAAGCAGCTTCATCTGAATTCTACAGGGGAGCCGTCTGCGAAGGTAATGGCAGACTGGGGGCTGCTCTCCATTTAAAGTTTCTCTAAGTAGGTGGTAATCACAATGAGTTATCAGCATACCAATGCGGCACAAACGTAGCAGTTTGGACTATTAGACACCATTACTATAACTGCTAATAATAAAGAGCAACATCAGTCGGCAAATGTAGTCTTAAACCCAAATGTCTTTGGGGGGGGGGGGCGGGGAGCAAGTCACATAGATAGAAAAGCCTGCCGGTTTAACGCATATGTCCCCATAAAACCAGAAGCGAGGCCATTTTCCTTTGCAGTCGTTGTGTTTGCATTTACACAGGAGATACAATTTAGATTCTTCTCTGGGACGCGTAGCTGCCTTTTCTGCTAAGAAGTAAGATCCGCACAATCACAAGCGGGCATTGGCAAAGAGGCGCTGAAAAGCTCCTTGCGTTGTGGTTTTTAAATCAAGTTACAACATAGTAAGGGCTTATCCAGATCGGGATGTTGAATGTCTAGATCAGAGGTACTGAACTCATTTGTTACAAGAGTGGATCTTACGTAAATGCCACTTTGTCGGGCTGGGCCACATGTGCCATAAAGGGTAATGCTAGGTCCCGGAGATCGATCGAGGTGGTCAGCTGTGTTGGTCTGAAGCAGTAGAACAAATTTAGAGTCCAGTGGCACCTTGAAGAGCAACAAAGGTTTATTACCGTATTTTTCGCTCCATAAGACGCACTTTTCCTCCCCAAAAAAGTGGGGGGGAAAGTGTGTGCATTTTATGGAACGAATATGGAGCTTTTCTTACTTGTAACAGGGCTCTTTCTTCAGCAGGAATGCAGGGGAATGCCATCCCAGCCTTCCCCGCCCCTCCCTGCTGGGCTTGAGCTGTTAAGACTTAAAAGGGAAACAGCAGGAAAAACCCCACCAGGCTAAGTACTCTTTCCCTTTAAGTGCTTTCCCCCTTTAAGACAGCCAGCAGCAGAAAGCCCCGCCCACAGATTAAGCTCCGTGGCTACTTTGCACAGAAAAGCCTGGCTTTGCATGGCATGCCGACGTCTCTCTTCTTTCCTTTCTCTATCTTTCTTTCTTCCTTCCTTCCTTCCTTCCTTTCCTTTTTTCTGTCTGTCTGTCTGTCTGTCTGTCTGTCTCTCTGTCCCCACCTTTCTTTCTTCCTTTCTCTTTCTCTCTCTCTCTCCTCCTCCTTCCTTCCTTTATCTCTCTCTCTCTCTTTCTTTCTTTCTGTTTCATTTTTTCCTGTTTTCCTCCTCTAAAAACAAGGTGCGTCTTATGATCAGGTGCGTCTTATGGAGCGAAAAATACGGTACTTTTGTTGGTCTCAAAGGTGCCACTGGACTCTAAATTTGAGGTACCAGAGATATAAACTTTATAAAAGATACAGGCAAACCCACCTTTGCTTCTCACTTGCCTCGAAAGCCCCTCGCTGGGGTCACCTTAAATCAGTTGCGACAAAACAAAAAATAAGATTTGCCATGCTAATATCTGCAGCTAAAACAACAATAGCAGCTACATGGAAGTCTAAAAACAAATGAACGATAAATCTCTGGTATAAGAAAATCTGGAACATTTACATAATGGAAAAAAATCTCAGACATTATGAAACAAAAAAACCCCTGAAAGGTAAACGTAACGACATTACAAATATATGGTCACCCGTTATTGAATATCTAACCTCTAAAGAAACAATACCTGTTATATTAAACACTTTGCACTTATGGTAAAACCAAAAAAAAAAAAATGCTACGTGTATATCAACATGTTATAGTCTTAAAGAAAATTGCTATAAAATGATGTATAGATGGTATATGACACCTAAAAAAATTGCAATTATTAGTCAACATGTATCTAATAAGTGTTGGAAATGTAAACAAAAAGAAGGTTCCTTTTATCATATGTGGTGGACTTGTGAAAAAGCGAGGAACTATTGGTCAATGATATATGAGGAAATGCAAAAAATTGTGAAATGTACTTTTAAAAAAACACCAGAATTGTTTTTGCTAGGTCTTAAGTTGGAAGATATAGATGTCAGTAAACGGACAATGATATGGTATATGGTGACAACCGCAAGAATGGTTTATGCTCAAAACTGGAAGAATGAAAGAACTCCAGAGCTTTGGGAATGGCTCAGAAAACTAGTATTTTTGGCTGAAATGGACAAATGGACTAAGAAACTGAACAATCAAGATTCTATGATATTTTTAGAAGAATGGAAAGATCTGCAAGAATATACAGAAAAGTGTATTGAATTAAAGGGAAACATATTTACATTTTCTAACTATTGAAAAATCTGTAGTAACTGTATATGTATCTAACATTTTTAGGAATGGAATAATATATAAAAACATTAGAGGTACATATGTTATAGAAAAAGAGCTAAATACTCAATCTTTTTTAATTAGTAATTTACCTGTTAATCTAAGTTTAAGTACGGGTGTGGGGTCTGCTGGAAGCATAGAAGGGGGGGAGGAGGAGGAAAAATAAAAAGAGGTCGATAAAAAATAAGATGAATGTACTGTTTAATAAAAATGGTGACTTCAATTAAAAAAAACAATTTTTTTTGGTAAAACCAACAAGGCAAAGCCACAAAATGTATGGAATTTATAAGAGTAGATAAGAAGCCTTCAGATAAGAATCTAGGAATAAGCCTATTTTGTATATGTAGACTTTATGTTGTAAATGAAAAATGAATAAAAACTTGAAAAGGTTAAAAAAAAATCAGTTGTGACTTGATAGCATTCAGGCACCTACTTCATTGGGGTAATAAATATCCAGGTCAGGGCTGTAATGGAGCAGTTCTGACTGGACCCCAGTCTCACTGGACTAATTATTAGGGACTGTGCTCTATACTACATTGTAAAGCTTGCTGGAAACTGGTGTCCTGCTATGGGATTTTGCATCATTTAGTGTGTCATGTTAATACTTACGCTTAGCTTCAGTTCTGTTTTCAGACTTCCAGTTGGTTCTACAACCCTAATCCTATTGCATTGTTTACTGAAAGTCCCATCTGTCGATTGAATTGGCTCGCTCTGTGAATTCTCCTTAAGTCCAATGAGAAAGGCAGACTATTAAAAAATACCATAAATAAATGAGTCAGTATGTGCTTACAGTGTAGATATTCTGATGAGAAGGAAGTCAAGCTCCACCCTATAGCTGTTCTATTAGAAAGGAACTTCAGGAAGAGAATGGAAAGGGAAATTGCTGAATTACAAGTTATTACAACAGTTGGAACAAAAACCTCCCCAGGACTCAACAGGGATATTGGTTTCTTATCTCACCACAGATGCTAACTCATTCAGACTATACATCCTCTGTATTTTAGTGCATTTCTTTTTCAGAATAGTATATTAGAATACCAAATGTAATACAAAGAATATGGGAATGTTTGGCTGACTTAACACTGCATCCACCTCAAAAAAGAAAAAAAAATGCTGTTAAGTGACCTCCACACTTGAGAGGAGTGAATGGAGAGTCTTAGTCTTATTTTGACATATTTATTGCTTTACAACTGTTGACCTCATAACCTTAGCTTTTTATTTAGTTCTGCCTTTGCCTATCTTAAAGCATCTTCATCATGTTACATGTTAATTTGCTGTTCAGCCCCATCTATAAGTTTGAACCTTACCTTCCATTCTAATGTATTTGAAAAAGTGTACATGCACACGAAAGGTCATACCTTGAATAAACCTTGGTTGGTCTTAACGATGCTACTGGACTCTAAATTTGTTCTATCCTATACATTTATAGCAAGAATATCTTTGAAAGTTTTCACCCTGCTCCATCCAACCTGATCGTCTTCCTGTTAATAGAGTTCTTGTAACCTAAAGCTACTGTTTCCATTGGAAACAATGTTGTCACGTGGGCTTATCAACAAAGCCAGCTGGATAAGGATGGAAAGTAAGAGATCTAACATGTGGTTGCTAATTCAGTGCTTAACAGTTTGAGGCTCCGTAAAGGCAGATTGTCATGAGGGTGATACCAAGCATATTCCATGGGCTCCTGTGAAAAACATTCATAATCTCAACAAGCATTTCCTAATTAATCAAAGCTTAAAGGCCAGATCTTACCGGGTGACCAAAAATCCAGGGGGGGGAAGGCATCCATTGCCAGTGACAGAAATGCTAACTTCCCTTTCCGCTTTTTACCCATTTGCACTGTATACTTTTAAAAACAACTTTAAAAGGGATTGCAAGAGGGGGAGAAAGAGGGGGAAAAAGTTAATTAAATTCAGATGGAGTGTGTCAACGGCTGTCAAGATCTCAGCGAGTGCTTTAATCAAAAACGCAAAACCCTTGTTGGCTAGAATGGGGAGCAATTAAAAGCTTTTTGCAAGAGCGGGAGGGGGGAAAGGAGGTTTGAGAATGAAAAGCGTACCGTCTTACCATCCATCATCAGTTTGTCAAACGGAAGCTGTCAGAGCCATTGAAGGCGCCGAAATTGACGTTTACTGCTGTGTTGACTCAGAACACCAAAGGGAACCATCTAGAACACAGCTTTTGGGCCCTGGCAGGTTCCAAAAAGATTATGGATATACGGAATCTCCGGAGAGGTTCCACCAGCCTGGCTCTTGCACGTGGCTTCAAGGGTCCTTTACCCATTTGCCTATCACTTCAGATTTTCTCAGTGTTCGAGTAAAGGCAATTTAAGTCCATGGCAAGGTAAAGAAGAAGAAGAGATTGGATTTATATCCCGCCCTTCACTCGCTTAAGAGTCTCAGAGCGGCTTACAAACTCCTTTCCCCTCCCCTCCCCACAACAGACACCCTGTGAGGTAGGTGGGGCTGAGAGAAGTCTTTCCCAAGCTGTCCTTGAGGGAACAGCTGGTACAGAGCTATGGCTTGCCCAAGGTCATCCAGCCAGGTGCAAGTGGAGGAGTGGGGAATCAAACCCGGTTCTCCCAGATTAGAGTCCACGCACTTAACCACTACACCAGACTGGCTCTCCTTAAAGGTTTCCCCTGCTCGAAAGCCCTATATGGCCAGGGTCCTATATGGCCAGGGTCCAACATACCTAAGGGACCGTCTTTCTCCGTATATACCCCAGCGGGCACTTTGGTTGGGGTCATGCCATCGACTCTGTGTCCTGGGCCCCAGGGACGTCAGGCTCGCCAGAACTAGGGCTAGGGCTTTTTTGGTGGTGGCTCCTGTCTGGTGGAATGAGCTCCTGGAGGAGATCAGGGCCCTGCGGGACTTAATGCAGTTCCGCAGGGCCTGCAAGACGGAGCTCTTCCGCCAGGCCTTTGAATAGGAGCCGCCACCAGTCATACCACCCATCACGAATGATATCTGCGATGCAGCTGGCCCAAGTGTAACCCAGGCCTGGTGGCAAGGGGGCTCGGACCTACCATTGGGGA
Source organism: Lepidodactylus listeri (assembly GCA_029233225.1). Lineage (NCBI taxonomy): Eukaryota > Metazoa > Chordata > Lepidosauria > Squamata > Gekkonidae > Lepidodactylus > Lepidodactylus listeri. The sequence continues at coordinate 10,638,585 of JARCFY010000004.1, forward strand.
GCCCATCTGAATATATGACATCTGGAAGCATTTTTATCGTAAATAATGTTGTTTATTGGAATTGTTTTTAGTCTGATTTTATCTGTTTTAATGTACTGAATTGGCCTTGTACCCTTGTAAGCCGCCCTGAGCCCGTTCGCGGGGAGGGCGGGATATAAATTTGAAAAAATGAATATAAATAAATAAATAAGCCCGTCAAATCCAGCTCTAGGGTTGCGGTGCTCATCTCCGTTTCCAAGTCAAAGAGCCAGCACTGTCCAAAGACTTTTCCCATGGTCATGTGGCCGGCATGACTAGACACCGAGGGGCATGGAACGCTGTTACCTTCCCATTGAAGCAGTATTTATTTATCTACTTGTAATTTCTTGCTTTCAAACTGCTAGGTTGGCAGGAGCTCGGGCCAGAGACGGGAGCTCACTCAATCACACGGCACTTGGGTCTCGAACTGCTGAACTACCAACAGCATCCAAATAACCCGGGGCAATAGCAGGCTGAAATCAGGCCGGCCACTGAAGGGAGAGAGTGTAAGGTCCTTTCCGCATTTGCCTGCCACTCCGGATTTTCCAAGTGTTTGAGTCAAGGCAATTTAAGTCTAGGGAAAAACAGCATCCTAATAACCGGGGCAACAGCAGGCTGAAACCGGGCTGACCACCAAAGAGATGTAATGTAATGCAGAAGGGGGGGAACCGGAATAAAGAGAAGGTCAAATTCGGTTTTAGTGCAGAATTGGGGGGGGGGGGACCTGGATTAAAAGGAAGGTTACATTTGATTTTAGTGCTGAGTCACTTGGAGGACACCGCGGTGAACATGGATTAAAAGCAGAGTGCAGAAAGGGCCTAATTCAGAATGGGGGGGGGGATCCGAAATAAAAAGAAGTTTGAACTCAATTTTAGTGCAGAATGGGGGGGGGGGGAACCCTGGATTAAAAAGAAGGTTGAATTTGATTCTAGTGCAGAATTGGGGGGGCGGGGGCTGGATTAAAAAGAAGGTTGAACTCGATTTGAGTGCAGAACTGCTTGGAGGACACCATGGTGGACATGGATTAAGAAGAGAGTGCAGAGAGGGCCCTAGTCAAGCTTCGATCCCCCATGTGAGACGTCACGCCAGCCTCAACTTGATCTCCCCCATATAATTATCTCCCCACAACAGCCGCAGTGGTGGCTTTAAAAAAGAGAGTTGGGCTTGATCCGTTAGATTTAGTCAAACTCATTTGTTACAAAGGCCGGATCTGATATAGATGTCGCTTTGTCAGGCTGGGCCATGTGTGCTGTAAAATGTAATGCCAGGTACCATAGATATAAACTTTATAAAGGACACTGGCAAACCCAGTTAAGGATTATTTCTATTTTACTCAAAATACAAACATGTTTAAAACATTAGCACTCTTACATGATTTCCTTACAGTGTCTCCCTGATTCCCGCCCTTCTGCTTCTGCCGCCCATTGCTCATGGGACAGTATACAGGCAGATAATGCACAGCCTCAGTCATCTGCCAATAAAGGTAATGACTGGTTGCTCACAGGCTGGGTAAGAGCCCTGGGCAACGCTCCTTCTAAGCTGTGAAGTCTTGTGAGCAACAATTCAACTTCGTGAGTCACTGGCATTAAAGTTGTGAGCGAGTGATCTGACTACTGCATAAATTCGTTTGCTCTGGAGCCATCCTTCCTGAGCCAAGACAAAAATGTGCGAGCTGGAGGCTAAAAAACTGTGAGCTAGCTCACACTAACTCAGCTTAGAGGGAACACTGGCCCTGGGTGGGCCGTATGTTTGACACCTGTTATGTTCTAATGGCGACCGCCATGCGGTCAGGCCATGCGGTCAGGCCATGCGGTCTGGGGCAAGCAGTCAGAGCTTCGCTCCAGAACACCATAAACTGGCTGGATTGTAATTTAGACCTATCGGTCAGCCAGGATGCAAATAGGGGCCAATGACCTGGGGGAGACTTAACTGTATTAAGTGTAATCCTATCAGAGTGTGTGGGTGAGGCTGGAGAGCAAAGAGGAACTCCAAGACAAGTTCTCGGAGAAAGCCTTTCAGCCGAAGTTTAGAACAGCCCTGTTCCCAATGCAACCCTTGTTGAACCTGGGACCTCCTGCACGCTAAGCAGATGCCCGGCCACTGAGCCATAGTCCTTCCCCATGACAAGAGAGGAGATTGAGGTTCTTAGGAGAACAAAGCTATTTATAGCTTCCCCCCAAGCATCTGAGAGGAGCTCTGAGACCGGTTCCTGGAGGAAGCCTTTCTGCTGTTCAGAACAGCTTCATCCCCAATGCAACCCTTCTTGACTCATAATCCTCGCCTGGAATCCAAGGCCAGCAGTGGGCTTAGTGAGTTCTTCTCCGGCTCTGATTGTAATCTGAGTCTGTAGAGCATTACTCGCTCTCTCGGCACACCTGATCACTTCCTTGGCAGCTATATCAGCTGCCCTGGAGACGTAGGAGGAGGGGGTGGCAGGGATAAAGTTCTCCCTTCTTTCCTGGCACCTGCTGGAAATTTTATATCTCATCATCCCAGGTGGTAAACTATGGTTTCCCCCCTCCCCAAGCATCTCTAGTTCATGCAAAGGACATTAGGGGTGCCTTCAGACGTGCAGTTTTATCTGCTCCCCTTGCTGTTCCCTTACAGATTTCAAGTGCACAATCAGACAGCAACATCTGTCTGTCGTGCCCCAGTCGTCTGCCTCCCATTTGTCCCCCCCCCACCTATTCTCCGTGTTTTTTTGATACCTGAGAAAGTCCGGTGGCAGATGCTCCGTGCAGTTTTGGAGCGGATTCCCTGAAGGTCTGATCGTGATCTTGTGCGCCAAGACTGCAACCACCACCTTAAAAAAAAACAATATTTATCACCAATGTGCATATGTGCCCAAGTGGGGGGATGCTCCTTTGCTCGTCTGCTTATGCGCATGTGGTGATTTTTTTTTAAAAAAAAAATGGCAATCGTGCGGTCTCTGCAGTTAGAGCGGGGAAAGGTCTGGACACTCAGTCACGGAACAACTGCATGCTGAAGCAAGTGAGTGGAGCGATGTCTGCATGACATTCTCTGTTACAATTTCATTCGGCTTAAATATAACCGGGCTCGTTGCTCTTTAACACTGTCATCTGAATGCACCCCAGGTGATCTGCAAAGACTGGTATCTGGGCTTGTAGCGCCTTAGAAGATACCATCCAGGAAGTACCAAGGAGACACCCTCCAGAAAAGCCTCTCTGCCATTTCTAGGACTAGTGGCACTGATGCCCCTGCCAAGCCTCTTGTGTGGGAAGAGGACGACAGAGGTTGGGCTTGGGGTGGCCATTGGTATTCATGATATTGGGTGATATGCAAAAGAAAGAAAGAAAAATTCATTTGCCTTGGAAGCACAGAAGCTTTTTGCAGTATCCCTGATTCTCCATGCTTTCTAGTTAAAGGAAAATGCTGTTCCAACAAATTGCAAAGATGACATGACTACAATGGTAAGAAGAGAAAGAAATTTTACATAGAAAAATAGAGCATCTTACCCGACATATTCAATTTATTGTGAACAGAGCTTACGGTGACTTCGAAAAGATTCACTTGCTATAGCTCCAAGCAGGGGTCATTTCGTAATAAAAGAGGTGCAGGAGCTCATTAACATAACTTATTCGCACAACTTATTTGCATATACCACATCCCCTGACATCACCTGAAGTGTGACAGAAGGCAACACCCACCGCTTAGGCTCCATCCCCCCAAAAATCTCCAGGTATTTCCCAACTCAGAGCTGGTGAGCCAGCTTTACACTTTGACTAAAGACACTTTAGGTTTCCTTTGCTCTTGCAGGGAAGCTCCCCTACAACAAGCATGAAAATACAGATCAAGTCAGTATGCTTTTGCTTTTTTCCAAAGCACATCCCCATATGTGCCCGCTCTTGGGCTTGTTACTCCCGGAATGGTGCTCCTGCGTGCTCCTGCTCAAAATGACCCCTGGCTCCAAGCCCAGTTAAGAGAAAGAAGAAGAGGTCCTACATAAGATGAAAGAGAAGAAAAGCAAGGTCCAAAAAGACTCGACATCTAGCTGATGAGAGGGTGCGGCCAACTGCCAAGTGTACCCAGGAGAGAGAATTCTCTTAGCCCTTGCAATGGCTGTTACTGCTGACTCATCAAGGGCTGAGAATTAAGCTCAGAATTTGGTTTGGAATGCAGTGGGAGGTTTTTTCTGCAGGGGGTGGGGAACAGTTCAATTTGCAAAGCCGATTTCCAAATGGAACTGGGGGCAATTTACCCATTGCTACTTCCTACCTAACAGCAGAAAAGAGTTTGCTTGTTTCAGTATCTGTCAAATTGCCTTATAGCAGTCAATCTACAAAAGCAATGGCGTTTCACAAAGTTGCTTGGATAAATTATCGGGGGCCGTGGTCTGCACTAATCTGCATAGGCTGCTCAAACTAGTCTCCTCCTATGTAATTTTTGCATTATTTAATGTGTCATTTTAATATTTACGCTTTGCTCCGGTTCTGTTTTGAGACTTTTGGTTGGTTCTACAACACTAATTCCTATTGCATTGTTCATTGACTGTCCCATCCTGTTGATTGTATTGATTCACTCTGGCCGATTTCACACTAGCGTTTGCCCCAGGTTTGCCCTCATGCTTGCACCAGAGCTTCTGGTTGATTTCACACCAGTTGCTCCGGGCTCACGTTTTGCTCTGGAGTATCGCACTGCTGCACCGGAGTTTCCCTGGAGCAAACAAATCCTGTTTTTAGAGGATTTTCCTGTTTGCACCGGGGGAGAACCCAAAATGAAAACATGCCCACTCACCCGCCTTTCATCAGGGCCGCCCCATTGTGGGAGTTTCTAATTTTTTTTTGAGAAAACCCTTCGTCACGCTATATCGAAAGGGCTGAGGTTCCAAGTGGGGAAATGAAGAAAATACTCCGGAGGAAACTGGGAGGGGAAATTCCGGCGAGAACGAGAGGCAACTGGCCAGTGCAAAATCGGCCTCTGTGTAACCTGTCTTGAGACCAACTGAGAAAGGGGAACTATGAGAGAGAGAGAGAGACAGAGAGAGAGAGAGAGAGAGGAGGAGGAGGAGGAGGAGGAGGAGAATTGTTTTTTATACTCCGTGTTTCTCTACCCAAAGGAGTCTCAAAGTGGCTTACAATAACCTTCCCTTCCTCTCCCCACAACAGACACCTTGTGAGGTAGGTGAATCTGAGAGAACGTGTGACTGACCCAAGGTCACCCAGCTGGAGAGGAGAGGGGAAAACAAACCCAGTTCTCAAGATAAGAGTCTGCCGCTCTTAACCACTTACACACAAGAAATAAAGAAGTGTCTAGCACTTGGGGGGGATAATGGCAAAGTGCAGATATTCAGCCTTTCCCCATCTCCATCCTCACTCCTTATTTTGAACAAAGTCTCTTCCCTCTGCTCTAGCACTCCAGTCTTTATCCAGGTTTCCTTCAGAATTTTCTAAAGTAAAAATCAAGTTATTTGGTGGTAAGGGGAATGGTGCCTTCAGGGACATGGGCAGCTTCTCTGGTTTGATCTGAGAAAATATGAGGTTATACTGCAAGGGTCCCCAACCTTTTCTTTCATGAGAGTTACTTCTGAGAAACGGAATATCTTGAGCTACTCCTCCACCACCGCCATCCCCCCCCCCCCCAACCTGTGACCAGTTGTTGCTCTGTTTTGAAAACAGGACTGTAAAGAGAACCAAAAGTTAAGCTTTTCAGAGACCAGGCCCGTGGCTATGGTGGGGCATTTTGGGGCTCCGCCCCCTCAAATGTGAGGCATGCCCCACAATGGAGCGGGGGCTGCCAGCACCTGAACTCCAAGCAATGAAATTGCTGCTTGGAGTTCAGGGGAGCTATGTGGGTGCCCTCCCCCTCCCTTGCTGCCCCACAAATTTTCCCCATGCCCCATCAACCCAAAATGTCTGGCTATGGGGCTATCAGAGATACTGTATGGAGGAAAATCCTATGAAATAAAACCTGCTGCTGCTGCTGTTTCTCCTCCTCCTTCTTCTCTTTCTCCTTCTTCTCCTCTTTCTCCTTCGTCTTCCACTTCTTCTTCTCCTCCTCCTGACAAACCTGGAGAAGCTTTGAGAACTGGCTTATATTTAGTAAGGATTTGGAGAGGGATCTAACACTAAGATGCCGTGTAAACATACCGCTTAATCTTTAAAAAAAAACCAAATACGGTTTCTGAGACGTATTGGGAAAACCTTTTGTTCTTGAAGATAACAAAAGACTTAACATCTCATTCAAACACAGCAGTAGCCCCTTCACAGGGAAAGCTACACATCTCTGATCAAAATGTATTCTACACATATGACAAGCGAAACAGATCTGCAGCACCATCTAGTGAGGGAGCAAGATGATTGCAACTCTGAACCAGTTTGCTCAGATTTAGAGTTGGAGCCTTCAAGGAGCTAAAGGAAAGCTTTTTTTTTTTCAGAAGAATTCCAAAATCTCTGCTGATTATTTCAGTTCATTTCTTGGAATTTGCTAGACCCATTTAGAACTGTTCTAAATATGAATATAAGCTGACTGGAACTGATCTATTTTGGTCCGTAGAGGATGCCTTTCTGCCAACAAGAATGGGACTGTAGGAACTACATGCTGGGTTCCATCTCCAGCATCACCTGTTTTAGGTACTATGATGAGAAATTCCTACCTACGGCTTTGCAAAATCATTGCCAGTTAGGCTATGTCACACACCCCAGTAGAAGATGAGGGAAAGAGAGGCTATTTCCTCCAGAGGAATTTGACATGCAGTTGTGAGATCACACAGCCCTTTGAAGATGTGGCCGCAGCCCATCACTGTGTGATCAGACACAACTATGGGTGTCATTCCCCCTCCCCCTTGTTTCCCTTGCACATAAATCAAGAATCGAGAAATAGCACCTCTGCACTGAGGGCCCCTTATGGAGTATGCGATTATGCACATACTGCTAAGAAGGAAAAAAAAAACATAGCACAGAATCAGGATGGCATGATCATACCATCCTGACGGCATGAGAGCGTGCTTGAGCGATCAGACAGGGGAAAGTCCATCTGTGGCCCATCAGCAAGCTTTAGGACCGGACTTTCCTCGGGGTCTTTAAAATCCGCTTCCGTGGCAGAGCAGCACGGGTTCCTGACGACTGCGGGACGCTTCCCAGATGTTGCTGTCTGATCACCCCCTTTAGATCCATCAGGCATTTGCAGCTGAGTCGGATCTAAAGGAGCGTGCGGTCGCAGCCTTAGAGAAGACACTACAGGTGGGACCATGGCTGTTAGCCCAGAGGCGCTGCCTCACTCTAGGGTAGTCCCAACAGTAGGGACACTCCACTCCTGACCTGAACCAGAGTGCCCCAAAACCATAGAGCTAGCAAAAGCTCTGGAAAAGGGTCTCCATTTTCAGGTTCCACAAGGCAGCCCTCAAAGTAATCTCCAGTCTTCCCCCCTCCGCCCAGCAAGGTATGCATATGAAACAATAGCGAGCTCCACCAGGTATCTACATTTCCAAAGTTATTCAGCGGCCACCAGGCCTCTGCACACAGTCCCTTTTGTGACTCCTATACCTATGTGAAAACTCTTTTTGTCCAGATCAACTGCCCTCCCTGCACGATCCCTCATGATACCAAGGTAAACCAATAAAACATTCAAATTATTATCGATCCTTCCTGATGTCTATCAGGGACCCATTTCCCACCTTTGTCAAAATCTGGGGACCCACTCAATCTGCCTTGGCAGGACCATCCGTCATCAAACCCATTCAGCCAGCTCCAGTTGAGCCATCTGGCACTTGGCTAATCCCATGGAAGCTATTGTGAATCCAGAATCTGTCCCTCTGAAACCTCCTGGTGTCACACCCCCTGGGACCCTTGAATGGTCCAGGTAATCTTTTGTCTTCACCTGAGACAAACCACTCAAGGCCTCCCCTTGGTCCACATTGTTTCTCAATGTCTATATCCTCCAAAGCACATGGCCCTCAGACTGTGCAACTGCCCTGATGCCGACTGGCAGGTCACCCCCAAACATGGTTTGGCCTATGATCCCTTCCCCATGGACCCCTGCACATCTGGACAGGGAGCTATACCACCCCTCCATCAATGCTTCTCCCTCTTCCATCTCTGATCTCTTTAAGATTGCTTCACCCTTTTATTTCCTACCTCTTGGGTTTGTGTGTTTGTGTGATATTTTTTACCAATTAGCTGAAGGTCTCAGGGTTATTTTCTTAAACAATTTCATTAAAATATTTCCTGTCTGTCATCTCTGCTGCTCTGAGAGGGTTCTGCCTCTGGTATAGTTGAAGTACGACCCCTAGCTTGCGCACCTATTTCGGAAACAGTTTCTTAGCTAACTTCCCCCATCATAACTCAACAGAGACCCAGGGTCAGCTATGCTGCCATGGAGAGTGTGGGAGGGTGGAGTTTGCCTCTGGTATTCTAAGTTTCATTTCTCCTGCATCCTTTATCGCCTGCTCTGACAAGGCCTGACACTGGAAACTTGTGGGACGTTCACTGCTTTCCCGCTGGGAACTAAAAGCTGTTAGTTTTAGCGCGAATGTAACCTGTTGCTTATTGGCTTGTGTCCATCAGAAGACCCTTGTTTGAACTGGGTATATCTATCCCTTCCCTCCCTTGTAACTGCAGTCTTAACACGAAAAGTGTTTAGAACAATACAGAGTACTGTAGTCAATAAACTGATCCTGTTTAAGGAATGTTGTTGGTTTCTGATATCTGGGGATTCTGACACCCAGGTGTTGTGGCTAACAGAGGCCCAGCGGTAGATTCTCTGCTTGGCACACAGAAGGTCCCAGGTTCAATCCCCGGAATCTCCAGTTAAAAGGACCAAGCAGTAGGTGATGTGAGAGAGCACACCCTGTGATCCTGGAGAGCCGCTGCCAGTCTGAGTAGACAATACTGGCCTTGATGGGTCAAGGGTGTGACTCAGCAGGAGGCAGCCAGACAGATATGTGTACATAGCTAGACAGACCAATGGTTTTTGGTCAATATGGCAGTCCCAAAACTACCAACGTGCTATCCTGATTCTGTCTTGGGCGGTCTACCCATTTCTGGCATCCATTTATGGCGATGGTTTAACCAGCGAAGCTTTGAGCAGCTTGGGAACCACATGCCTGAAGGTCCACCTGCCCCTGCCAGTCTGTACACCAATTACAAACTCTGTCCCTCCCTATAAAGACAATGTGAACTGTGGGGACCCATTCCCAGTCTTCATCAGTGGTAGCCCCAGAATTGTGGGAGTGACTGCTACTGTGGCTCCTGGCTGCAGCCATGTCTTCCTGTTTTTTTCTGCTTATAAGAGAACCACATTTAAAAAAAAAACTTTTAATATAAATTAACTTGTTGATGAGTTTTCTCTTTTTAAAAGGTAAAGATTCCCCTTGCTTGAAAGCCAGTCTAATCTGACTCTAGGGGGTGGTGCTCATCTCCGTTTCCAAGCTGAAGAGCCAGTGCTGTCCGAATACTTTTTCCCATGGTCATGTGGCTGGCATGACTAAACGTCGAGGCGCATGGAACACTGTTACCTTCCCGCCAAAGCAATGCCTATTTATCTACTTGCAGTTTCTTGCTTTCAGACTGCTAGGTTGGCAGGAGCTGGGGCCAGAGATGGGAGCTCATTCCGTCGTGCAGCACTCGGGTCTCGACCTGCCGAGCTACTGACCTTCCGGTCTGCAGCTCAGCATCTTAACCTCTGAGCCACCACAACCTTTTGTATTTATCCTGTTGAGGTTTTGAAACTGGTTGTATTTGCCCATTGCCTTGGGTACACTATGTGTGAAGAAAGTGGTATGTAAATATTTTAATACATAAATACAAGTCCTGATGGAGGAAGAGGAGGAGGAGGAAATTGGATTTATACCCCACCCTTCACTCGGAGCAGCTTTCAATCTCCTTTCCCTTCCCCTCTCCACAACAGACACCCTGTGAGGTAGGTGGGGCTGAGAAACCTCTGTGAGAACTCTTATTTATTTATTTATTTATTTCTTGAATTTATATCCTGCTCTCCCCACCAAAAGGCAGGCTCAGAGCGGCTCTTGAGAGAACAGCCCTCAAATAACTTGTGACTGACCCAAGGTCACACCAGCAGCTGCCTGTGGAGGAGTGGGGGGGGGAATCAAACCCGGTTCTCCCAGATTAGAGTCTGCACTCCTAACCACTACACCAAACTGGCTCTCACACCAAACTAGCTCTCGCACCTAGATGGCTCAGGATAGTTCATAAGATCTCAGAGGCTAAACTGGGCCAGCCCTGGTTTTCAAGAGGATGGGAGACCACCAAGGAAATCCAGGGTTGCTACACAGAGGAAAACAATAGCAAACCACCTCTGTTTGGTGTAGTGGTTAAGTGCACGGACTCTAATATGGGAGAGCCGGGTTTGATTTATTTATTTATATTTTATTTATTTATTTTTCGATTTATATCCCACCCTCCCCGCAAGTGATTCCCCACCCCCTCCACGTGCACCTAGCTGGATGACCTTGGGCAAGCCATAGCTCTGTCAGAGCTGTTCTCTCAAGGACAACTTGGGAAAGAGCTCTCTCAGCCCCACCTACCTCACAGGGTGTCTGTTATGGGGAGGGGAAGGGAAAGGAGTTTGTAAACCACTCTGAGACTCCAAGTGAGTGAAGGTTGGGGTATAAATCTAATCTCTTCTTCTTCTCTTCTTCTTCTTCTTGACTTGAATACCCTACAGGGTCTCCGTAAGTTGGCTGCGACTTGAGAGTACTTTTCATCTCCAAATACATTAGATAGAATCATGTCCATGGCTCTGGTCATCTCTGGATGTTGTTGTCCATATTCAAAGCAAGCGTTCCTGACCACAGGGAAGCCCTGGAGGTGTGCTCCATTGGGGACTCTCCGAAATGTCTTAATGAAATATGAAGTGGCAACGAAAGCCTGCGGAACCTTGGCCTTGAATGGTATTATAGGGGGACCAGGAGGCCTCTACCTTATGCCTCCAGCTGTCCATCACAGCAACAGGAGAAAATAAGTGGCAAAAGTGTCATATTTGCAAAGTCACATCACTTTTGATCACATAACTGGAAGAGACATGATGCATCACCACAGCACTCAAGGAATCCCCCCAAATCTCTATGGTTTTACCATAGAGGTGGGGGGGAGGGTTGCTAGAGTATCACAGTGATGTGACCCGTCAATTCCAGTTTTGCAACCAGAAGTTGTGTCATAGTGTTGTGCAGAGTCATGCCATGCCACATGATGCTCAACCTCCCCCTCCCCCCAAAGCTCTCAGGGGTTGCCAGCTAGTAGGGTCATGTCATTAAGAGAGTTAACTGGTACTTTAACTTCCTGCAGAAGTTTCAGGTGGAGGCCCACTAGTAGCCTGGAGGCCTTGGAGGCCCACTAGGGGCCAGGAAAAAGCAAACCCAATGGGTGTCCCAATAACTTAATGATGCCACATTCATCTGAAGAAGTGAGCAGTGGCTCATGAGCGCTCACACCCTGCCACAAATGTTGTTAGTCTTTAAGGTGCTACTGGATTCTTGCTCTTTTCTACTGCTACAGACAGTCTAACACGGCTACCCATCTTGATCTATCTCCATGAAAGGCACCACATTTAGCTGTACGGAATGGAAATCCACCAACTTTATGGGTATCTGAAGAAGCGAGCAGTGACTCATGAAAACTCCCACCCTGCCTCAAATTTTGTTAGTCCCGAAGGTGCTCCTGGGCTCTTGTTCTTTTCTACTGGTACAGACAGACAAACACGGCTACCCATCTTGATCTATCTTTATGGAAGGCACCACTTTTAGCCATACAGAATGGAAATCCGTCAACCTTGTTGGTATCTGAAGAAGCGAGCAGTGACCCACGAAAGCTCCTACTCTGCCACAAATCTTTACAGTGCTGTTTGACTCTTGTTCTTTTCTGCTGATGACGCATCCAGTTTGTGCCGGTCCCCTCCCCATTTTTTTCCCTTCAAAGTGAGGGTGAGCAAAGGAAGGCAGAGGTAGGAGTCCCCACCACCACCAGGGAATGACAGTTCTACATCAGCGGTAAAGTGGAACATAATTATGTTGGCTTGCGGTCATATGCACGAGATAAAGCGGGGGTGGTGGTGGTGAGAGGCTGTTTCCTCCAGCAGAAGTTGTCCCGCAGTTGCACGATCACACAGTCTTTTGAAGCTGCGGCCGCAACCCGCCACTGCATGATCAGACACAACCATGGGTGAGTTGGGGTTTTTTTTTGCCATTTGTTTCCAATGCGCTTAAACGAGGGATCGATTATTCGCACCTCAGCCCTGAGGGCTCCCTATGGAGTGTGCGATTATGCGCATACTGAGAAGGGGAAAAAACAATGGCATGAAGTCAGGATAGCCCGATCAGACCATCCTGACACCATGAGAGTGTGCTGGAGCCATCAGACGGGAAAGTCCACCTGTGGCCTGTAGCAACCCATTTGCTACCGGACTTTCCCCGGTGCTGGTTTACTCTGCTTCTGTGGCGGAGCAACACGGGTTGCTGTCAACTGCAGGACGCTTCCCAGATCTTCAGGTCTGATAGCACATGTTAAATCCACCCGGCAATTGGGCCTATTTTGGGGTTCATTGTGCACATTATCTCAGCCTTGGTGTGTGTATGTGTGTGTTAAATATCTGAAGAAGTCAGGTTTGCTTTGAGCTGTATTTTATCAATATGTACAAGCACGCTGATAATGCAGGAGGTGGAAGGAAGATCCAAATTCAGTAAAAAGAAACTGACCACAGCAAAAATGCACGTGCTCCAGTTTAAGAACGGATTTTTAGAAAATCTGCTATAGAAACTGGAATTAAGGAACAGAGGAAATTCAGCCAAATGCAATATTCTGCAGCAATAAAAACAACAGGGGTGGTGAGCTGGACACAGCTGTCAGTGGAGTTTCGTTGAGAAGAGAAGGTTAACCGATTCCTTCCATACATGCATCGAAGCAACCAATTAGGGCTGTCCACTTCCAAAGTGCTTGACGTTGCATGCACGGAATCTCATCTGACATTCTGAGCTGAGAAGAGCTACAATGGGACATGCCCCAATTCGCAACATGGACGAGCTTTATGATCTGGACAAAGTTGTGCACATCATCAGGTAGTTATGAACTGTGGCAACATCACTGTTTTTTTAAAAAGAGATCTTTATGGGGGGGAAGCATGCATAGCTTAAGCTATATCAGTCCAGTTGAAAAGCAATACAGCAGATGAAAACAGTGTGGTAATTAATTAACGCAGTGAAGAGGAAGACATAGGAATGAATAAGTCTATCTACTTGAGGATGGTGGTTCAGAATGACATTAAAATTCAGAATGGACCACCAGAAACTCTACATTCTGCTATAAACAAAGAAAACAATGTTTATTTCTTCTTTCAGTGTTCCTATAATGAGTTGTACCCTGACTGAAATGGCCCAGGCTAGCCCAAACTTAAATAAATATAAGTATAAAAAAATAAAACTTTTTCCTCAGCTTAACTCTGTGAGAGAGAAAAAGAACGCAGTTCCACAGCCCACAAAGTTTTAAGTATCAATCCTGTTATGTATTGCCTTTCATGTATACTGTTGAGACGCCGGATCTTCAGTCCATAGCTCCATAGAAGCCTGGTATCCTAAACTGCACCTTCTGATTGGCTGCTTTGTACAGTAGGCCAATCAGGGGCTAGGGTTGGTTTTGGAGGGAAGAACAACGATTGGTCATTATTTACAGTTAATGATTGGTTCTTATCGACTCAGGGGGCGTGGTTTACCAGCCCCCAAAGGGTATAAATTGAGCAGTTCACTGTATGGGTTTTTGCCGTTGATTGTTCTTGTTAATAGAGCTGAACCACTTGTTTAAGAGCTGCCTTAAGACTGATACTTAACAAATCCTAGGGTTGCCAGCCTCCAGGTGGGGCCTGGGGATCTCCCACTTTCACAACTGATCTCCAGCTCACAGGGATCAGGTCCCCTGGAGAAAATGGCTGCTTTGAAGGGTGGACTCCATGGCCTTGTACCATGCTGAGGCCCCTCCCCTCCCCAAACCCCACCTTCTCCTGGCTACACCCCCAAAGTCCCCAGGTTTTTCCCAACCTGGACTTGGCAACCCTAACAAATCCCCTCATGCAATCCCTGGACACCGATTAGTTACAGCTGTCGCCAACCATTGTGGGGGTTGTAGGCTGGGTCTACTTTCCACTCCCACACAGGTCTCCTCAGCCTAGGCCTCACTAGGCCTCGTCTCCCAGTCCTACACAGATCACGACAGTCCTCAGTCTGACCAGGAGTACTGACAGGCCATTAACGTCTGAATACTTTTGCCCGGCAAAGGCAGCGGTGATTTTCCTGGCTTTCTATAGCTGAACAAACCCACTAGAGGGAGGTAAAGGATAAGCTATTGCTGCAAACAGTTTTTTCCCCCTAGGCATCCTCCTCCCAAAGAATTATGTGTAATTATTACTGGTTCTTCTTTTTATTAGTTTGTACAGGTGTTTTTAACTCATGTTGATCCAGTGCAGTCTCAAAGCGGCTATATATATATAAAAAAAAATTACCCCCAGGAAACCATCCATTCTGTGAGTCAACAACTCTTGGGGACAGTGACTGAGAAACAGCTCTGCTCAGAACACCATTTTGTGCCAAAACAAGGAAAAGCTGGCTATGGCAGAAAGGCCATTCTGAGCCAGGGTGAGGTGGCCCACAACAGCAGAATGCCCAGGAGTAGGAAGAAGAAGAAGAAGAGATTGGATTTATATCCCGCCCTCCACTCCCCAAGGGAGTCTCAAAGCGGCTTACAAACTCCTTTTCCCTTCCCCTCCCCACAACAGACACCCTGTGAGGTAGGTGGGGCTAAGAGAGCTCTTTCCCAAGCTGTCCTTGAGGGAACAGCTGGTACAAGCTATGGCTTGCCCAAGGTCATCCAGCCAGCTGCAAGTGGAGGAATGGGGAATCAAACCTGGTTCTCCCAGATTAGAGTCCGCGCACTTAACCACTACACCAAACTGAAGAAGGGGCTTTCTCATTCCTATGATTCCTCTTATCCTAGTCTCCTCCTTATTCTATCCCTGTTTCCTTGGCTCTTCTGCCAGCTCTGTTCCCTGTAGAAAGTGGACAGCATAGCCAATGGCAGCTAGAAAACTTTAGGATGAGAACTTTAGGCTGTGATCATATGCACAATTAGACCTGACATAGGTGTGAACGCCAGGCGGATTTAAAGGGCACAGTCAGACAACAACATCTGGGAAGCGCCTTGCAGCCGTCAGCAACCCAGTTTGCTCCTCCGCAGAAGAGGAGTTAAAAGACACCAGGGGAAAACCGGTAGTAAATGGGTTGCGACGCGCCACGGATGGACTTTCCCATGTCTGATTGCTCCAGCGCAATCTCATGGTGTCGGGATGGTCTGATCAGGCCATCCTAACTCTGTGCCAGTGTTTTTCCCCCCTTTGCAGTATGTGCAACATTGCAAACTCCATAGGGACCCCTCAGTGCAGAGGTGCTATTCATCAATCCCTCGTTTAAGTGCATGGGGAGAAAACGGGACAAAAAACCCCCGACTCACCCACAGTTGCATCTGATCACTCACTAACAGACTGCACCCGCAGCTTCAAAGGGAGGTGTGATCGTGCAACTGCAGGTCAAATTCCACCGAAGGAAATAGCCTCGCTTCCCCCCCTGGTTTTTCTGGTGTATGTGACCACAACCTTACTACCAGTAGCAGCCTTGCCTTTCCATGATGCTCGTCCATCACTGCCTCATTCACAACGTGGTCAGAACGGGAATCAGAAACAACCTGTCAGCTGAGTAAGTTGTCGTCTGCAGTCATCAGGGGGAAGGGGAGTGGAACAAAAATATGAGATGTTAGTGCAAAGGCACTGAGAACCCTCTTCCGATTTCACTGAAATCACGATTTCAAAATGCTGTTTTTAGAAGAGCACAGGGGATCCAGTGCTGGAGACACAAAAGTCTAATGCAAACTGATCAATGAAGGATAGAAGATGGACCTATCTGGGATTCTGTTGCAGATCCAATCAGCTTGTCCACTGATAAAAAGGAAGGGCTACCTACAAAGGTTATCCTGGTGACCTTTAAAGATGCACAGACAAAATTCATCTGAGATACAAGCTGGAGTAGGCACAGGAGGTAGGCGAGATGGAGTGGGAAAGTTGGTTGCTTCCACCCTAGTATCTATGACACCCTGTTCATCTCAGAACTATCACTTTACACAAACTATTTGGGAGGTCCAGGTAGGGTTGCCAACTCCAGATTGAGAAATTCTTAGAGTTTTGGGGATGGAGTCTGGAGAAGGTAGGACCTAGGGACAGAATGGACCTCAGTGGGGTATAATGCATTAGAATCCACCCTCCAAAGCAGGCATTTCATCCAGGGGAACTGATCTAAGTAGTCGGGAGATCAGTTGTAGTTTTGGGAGACCACAAGGCCTACCTGGTGATTGGCAAACTTAGGTCCAGGGCCAGAACTGAACTTATGCAAACAACAGCAGAAAAACTTTTCTTTCAGGTCGTCCTTTGGACTTAGCTCCTCCTTTGCTCTGTGGGTGAAAAGCAGCAACTGGCTATGGCCTGAAAGCAGTAAGTATCTTGCTGAATCCCTGTGCTGTAAACAACTTTGAAGGTATCACAAAGAGCACTGCTGAAATATTCATTCAAAGACAATGTCCAGCAGATTGGCAGAAGAACAGCCATGGAATCTGGCGGTACCTGGAGCAGAGAATCACTACAGCAGGATTTGATGAAACCTGCCAGTATATTGAGGTTTACAAGCACTGAGTAGCGAATGTCCTGTTATAGATTCTAGTACTGGTAGACCCAACAAAATGTCGACTGCTTGATAGTGTTGGGTTCTGCCTTGATTCTCAAATTAAGCCTCAAAGTAACTGAGAAGAACAGAATTCTGTTCTGTCTCTGGGGCAAAATAGTTCCATTTGGCTAATATGATGAGAAACCTGTAGGAGAACATTTCAACCTTCCGGGACATTCAATGGGGGAACCTCAAAGTAGATCTTTTATCACAAAGGAATTTCAGAAACAGACTAGGACAGGAGATTGCTGACTTATAAGTTATTACAACACTAAGGATAATGGAACTCCAGGGCTTAACAGAGATGTCGGTTACTTATCTCACGACACATGCTAACATTATTCTCGCATCATTCTGTATTTATTTATTTATTTATTTTTCAAATTTATATCCTGCTCTCCCTGCGAACGGGCTCAGGGCAGCTTACACGGGCACACGGCCAATTCAGTACATTAAAACAGATAAAATCAACTTAAAACAATTCCAATAAATAACATAATTTATCATAAAATGCTTCCAGATCTTATGTACTCAGATGGCTTCCCAATGGTTAGGTCTGAGCCCCCTTGCCACCAGGTCTGGGCTACACTGGGCCAGCTACATCTCAGATAACATTCGTGATGGGTGGTATCTCTGGTGGCGGCTCCTATTCAAAGGCCTGGTGGAAGAGCTCCGTCTTGCAGGCCCTGCGGAACTGCATTAAGTCCCGCAGGGCCCAGACCTCCTCTGGGAGCTCATTCCACCAGAGAGGAGCCGCCACCGAAAAAGCCCTAGCCCTAGTTCTGGCGAGCCTGACGTCCCTGGGACCCGGGACACAGAGTCGATGGCATGACCCCAATCGAAGAGCCCGCTGGGGTATATATGGAGAAAGGCAGTCCCTTAGGTATGTTGGACCCTGGCCATATAGGGCTTTATAGGTAAGAACCTATGCAGTGTGCTACTTTGCTGCTATTCGGTGTTACCATTTGCCTTCAACCAGTCTTTATTGTTCAGTTACTTATGCATCTTTACTCTAATTAGTCCTTCCTGGCAACACCCTCTTCATCCTCTACCTATATGTAATTATTAGTGACTTCTGTTTCAATGTATCTGAACAAGTATGCGTGCACATGAAAGCTTATACCCAAAATTATTATATTCATTGATTTGATATGTATTTTTTTTGCATTACATATATTTCTCATATCTTATGATGCCATAAGGAAAGTGTAGGTGGATCAGAATACTTACAAGTAGTGGCTAGAGATGATTTTGCTGCTACCAGGAGGTGGAGATTTTTCCTGATTTGTGGGACTGTGGCTTCTGGACAACAATTTAAAAACCACCCCTCTGGGTGAAAAGGCACTACATAACCAGTCATTGTGAATATTTGATTTAATAGTAAAGGTAAAAGTTTCCCTTGCTCAAAAGCCTGTCGAATCCGACTCTAGGGATGCAGTGGTCATCTCCGTTTCCAAGCTGAAGAGCCAACACTGTCCAAAGACGTTTCCGTGGTCATGTGGCTGGCATGACTAAATACCAAGGTACACGGAACACTGTTACCTCCCCACCAAAGTGGTACCTATTTATCTACTTGCAATTTCTTGCTTTCAAACTCCTAGGTTGACAGAAGCTGGGACCAGAGACGGGAACTCACTCTGTCATTCAGAACTCAGGTCGTGAACTGCTGAACTACCAACCTTCTGGTCTGCAGTTCAGCATCTTAACCACTTTAGCCACTGCAGCACCTTTTGATCTAATACTCCCTGCCAAAACTGTTTAATTTTCACACACTGCCACCAGCCATGTGCATAGGTTCCTACCTGCCCACATTTCTTTCAACAGAGAGATGAGTATGTTGCAAAGATACGTGAGAGTTTTGGAGGTGTGAAGTACTAGTAAGTTACGATTTTAAATGTTTGGAGTCACACAATGTATGTGAGGGAAAAAAGTATGTGAACTCCAGATCTGCAACCAGTGTTTGGTCTGACAATCATGGGATTCGGCAGGATATAAATGTAATAATACATGAATAAACACATTTCTAAAGTTGCTTGGCAGCAGCTGCCACCACAGCACAAGGATCCGCACTGTGTTTCTGAAGTGAAGCTGTGGCCATCAGTTTGTGGCTGTCTCCGCCTCCCGTGGCAGCCATTTCGTGGCAGCCATTTTGTTGCTGTGCCCATTATGCTGTGTCCGAATTCTGAATGTGCCCACAGGCTCAAAAAGATTGGGGATCCCTGATCGACTTGAACAGAATCAGGGGGTGGGTGCCATTAAAATAAAAACAGGTCCCCAGGTCTTTAAGGCAGATACGCCAGATGAAGCTAGTAATTCTGAGGATTCCAAGCAGAGGTACAAAGTCCAATCATCCATTATTTGGGGAGCTTCAGTCTCAGATTTTGTTATCAGCTAAGAAGAAATCTCTCTGTCGGATGCTGGGAAGATATCCCTTTTTCAACCTGCCTCCCCGGTGCATGAGATCTTTTCATCCTCTAGGTTAAAGGAAAGGGACTCCTGGCCATTGGCAGAAATGGTAAATCAATCCCCGGCTGCCGCATGCAGCTCTGTGCTTCTGCTACAATGAGCCTTCATTAAAAATAAATCCATTCCATATGCTCTCAAAACCGCCATGTTATCTCATTATGCTGGCAACGGCTGGCCTGCTTGGGATTCTTCTGTCGCATCCCTTCGCACCTCTCCAAAACTCAAAGACTCTAATGGTCTTCAAGGTGCCACTGGACTCAAACTCTGTTCTGCTGCTTCAGACGAACATGGCTGCCCACCTGACTCTAAACTCAAAGCCAGTTAAAGTCGGCCTGAGGCGAGCTAACTGGGACACATAAACCAAGGAAACACCTGCTGAAGTCCAGGATTTCCCTAGGGTTTTATGGAAGCACGGGAAAAGAAATGCAGAAATGAACAGGGAATTCAG
Source organism: Lepidodactylus listeri (assembly GCA_029233225.1). NCBI lineage: Eukaryota > Metazoa > Chordata > Lepidosauria > Squamata > Gekkonidae > Lepidodactylus > Lepidodactylus listeri. The sequence continues at coordinate 10,658,240 of JARCFY010000004.1, forward strand.
TTGGAGGGTTCTAATAAAGTTCCAGGCTCCATTTGAAGACCAACCAGCATTGCTCAGAAGCCAGAAGGCAGGCCTGTAGCTACAGTGGCGCTTTTGGGGGCTTTGCCCCCTTTCTTAAAGGCACAGCCCCACAGGAATTTGCTTTTACAATAATTTTAAAACTTTTTTTAAAAAAAAGATGTGCACTCCTTTAAGCAGAGTGGGGTGCCAAGCGTCTTGTAGACCACCATATGTCATTGTTGGATTTGGATTCATCATCAGAGCGTCAAAGTGTGACTTAGGTCTGTCTCTTACAACTTGAAATTAATGGGACCTAATTACCTAAGGGACCGCCTTTCCCTACCTGTTCCCCAGAGAGCACTAAGATTGGGGTCCCAAAACCGTCTAGTCCTCCCAGGCCCTAAAGAAACCAGACTAGCCGTGATGAGAGTCAGGGCCTTTTCTGTGGCGGCCCCTGACTGCTGGAATGAGCTCCCTGATGACATCAGGGCCCTGCGGGACCTTTTACAGTTCCGCAGGGCCTGTAAAACAGAGCTCTTCCACCAGGCTTTCGATTAGGGTGCCGCCTTCCAATATTGTAGCCCTGGCCCTCACATCAGCACCAACTTAATAACCAACAGCCTGGCAAGAACCCGGATTATGGTGGTAGTGACCATCTGGATATTGAGAGAACGCCACCATCGCCTATTAAGATCTATGTTTATTAGTGTGTATGATTTATATGTGGTGGTTTTATTTTAAATTTTGTGTTTTAACATATCTCATTGTTTTATATATATATATATATTCCCTGTAAGACGCCCTGAGCCTGCCTTGGCGGGGAGGGTGGGATACAAATTGAACAAAGAAAATAAAAATAAAATAATACCCTGATTAACATTTGGGACAATGTTAAGACAGGTTTGCCATGTGTTTTAGATGTGGGGCACAGAGAGGGGTGTTTTGCTCAAGGCATCGAGGCACCCCAAATTCTGCAACAGCATCTAGGTGAAAGCCTATCAGAGGTATGACTATGTCGAGCAACACCTCTCTAGGAATTCTCCCAAACTCATTGGTATTTACCATAAGAGTCTGGGGAAGGCTCATACCTTGAATAAACCTTTGTTGGTCTCAATGGTGCTACTGGACTCTAAATTTGTTCTACTGCTTCAGACCAACACGGCTGACCATCTGGATCCATCGGATTTTATGGTAGCTTCCACACTCCATGCCACTTTTGCTTCCTTTGATTATCAGGTTTTACGGTACCTTCTAGATCAGGGGTGTCAAACATGCGGCCCGCAGGCCAGATCAGGCCCTCGGAGGGCCCCAATCCAGCCCCCAAGGCCCTGGCTGTTTCCTACTTCCTTTTCCAGTTCTCTTCCTGTTGCCACATCGCAGCTTGCTTTACCTCAATCGCACAAGAGAGATAGATAGGCAAGCCTCTCCTGTGCGATTGAAAGTGCCTGCTAAAGAACTGGCTATGTCCTTTGTAAAGTTTATATCTCTGCTACCTGGCATTACATTTTATGGTGCACATGACCCAACCCAACAAGGTCTCATTTATGTCAGATCCCGCCGCCAATAACAAATGAGTTCGACACCCCTGTTCTAGATTATGGCCGTTCAGGGGCGACTTCGCAGTCAGTTCAGTGTTGCCCCGAGGTATTTGACTGTGATTTTGAGCTGCACTTTCCCCTCCCAGCTGAGAAAACAAGGAGCAAATGCTAGATGCAGTATCACCTATACGCTCTTATTAGAGAGATGTAGCACCTCCAAATGTCCAGGCATGCTGAGCTATTCGTGGGAAAAGTTGCCCTATTTTTTTTTTAACAAATGTAAGATTTAGGTAATGAGGAGCAGCCTGAGGAGGAGAAAAGCCCCCCCCCCCCCCACGGACATTCTTTTCACAAGTCACTCGCAGACCGCAGGAGTCTAGGTCAACAGATTGTTAAAGACCCCCACCGATATTCCTACAGAAACCGAATCTCCACAGGTCAGCAAGAAATGCGATCTGTCTTCATTGTGCAATGTTTTAATGGAGACAGCTTGTCTGACAGATTCACAGGGCTTAGCAGGGGGACACTGGGTTGTGTTCCTTACAAAGCTTATAAGGAATAATGATGAAGCTTCAGAGATATTATTTATTTATTTATTTGGATTTCTATCCCACCCTCCCTGCCATTCGGCAGGCTCAGGTCGGCTAACAGCCTAATACATATACAATAAAATCCCAATAAAACTATTAAACAATATAAAACATACTATGTAGACATAGAATGCAATAAAAAGATGGCGATCTTCAACATTCCTATCAGCTGAGTGGTATCAACAGGCTCCCTCATATATTCGAGCCTCCGTTGTTTGTACCGTTGGTCCTGGTTGGTACACTTTGGTGGTTGGGCCAGAGCCATAGGATTGGGGTGGCACCCTACTTAAAAGCCAGTTCTGGGTCCCTGATCTCAGTGCTCTCTGGGGAACGTACGGGGAAAGGCAGTCCCTCAGGTATGCAGGTCCCTGGCTTTAAAGGTAAGAACCAGCACCTTGAACTGAATCCGGTATGCTATAGGCAGCCAGTGCAGTGTTCTTAAGGCGGGCTGGATGTGTTCCCGCACAGGAAGATACAACAACAGCCTTGCCGCTGCATTCTGTACTAGCTGCAGCTTCCAGATCTGGGACAAGGGCAGCCCCAGGTAGAGGGCATTACAGCAATCCAGTCTCAAGGTGACCATTGCATGGATCACTGTTTCCAAGCTGTGGCATTCGAGGAAGGGAACTAACTGCCCAATCAGCCTAAGATGATAAAAGGCCGACTTGGCAGTGTCGTAAGAGCTCCATTTGACAGGCCCTGCGGAACTGTAGAAGGTCCCGCAAGGCCCTGATGTCCTCTGGGAGCTTGTTCCACCAGTGAGGGGCCACCATGGAGAAGGCCCTGGCCCTTGTTGTTACCAACTGGGCCTCCTTAGGCCCTGGAAGAACCAGGCGGTTCTGGGAACCCAATCATAGTGCTTGCTGGGGTACATACAGGGAGAGGCGGTCCCTTAGGTAGATAGGTCCCTGGCCATATAGGGCTTTAAAGGTAAGAACCAGGACCTTGAACCGTATCCAGTATGCTATAGGCAGCCAGTGCAGAGTTTTTAGGGCGGGCTGGAAGTGTTCCCACATGGGAAGACACAACAACAGCCTCACCGCTGCGTTCTGCACCAGCTGCAGCTTCCGGATTGGGGACAAGGGCAGCCTCATGTAGAGAGCATTATAGTAATCCAGTCTTGAGGTGACCAATGCGTGGATCACCATAGCTAGGTCGTTGCGTTCAAGGAAGGGATGCTAGGCCCCTTGGTAGGGGTGGGGGTCTCCCACAGCCAGGCCCCAACTCTCCGGCCCTCAAAGAGAGGAACACGGAAATTAAAGCAACATGCCTCCTTGACCCGGAAGTGAAATAGGCACATGAGGGATGTCATGTAAGCCAGCAAGGCACAATATGTGCTCTTATGAACTGTTATGATCGTAAGTTTGAACTTTGGGTTATTCTGCAAAGGACGAAATGCACTCTTTATTGCGGTAAGAGGCTCCAGTCCACAGCAAGAAACACCCTCCATAGTTCACACTGACATGGAGACCAGGACTCCATTTCAAAGGGTCCTCCTGTCTCCTCACGCTGGTCAATTCACACCTTCCCCCAAGTTCCTGCAGAGATTATGTTAAGTGACGTTACCTGACAACTAATCATCCGGCCATCGAGTGACCTGGCCAGAGCCATCAAGAGACAATGGAATGGCGCCATGAATCCTATCAGCTTGCCCAGGTGTCAGTTCCTGCTTAGCACCTAGATTTGCAATATTGACCACTCCTTCCCATCTCCTCCTCCTTTTACCTTGACCAATGGTAGGGTTAGTGGGGACGGACCAACTAGTAGGTGTGTCAATGGGATGTGGTCAGCGCAGCCCGCCCCAATGCCACCTGATAAAAGATCTTGCACAACAGACAATCATTGCTAGCCGCCTCGACCCCTATCTTCTTTACCATCCTCTCACGTCCAGCTTTCTATCCCATTACCCTGCCTCCATCTTTTATCCCTGGTTTGCGCAGCCAGGAAGAAGCATGTATCTGCAGGTTTAGATCGCGCTCCCCATTTTTCCTTTCTACCTCCCCTCAATCTTCTTTTGGAATCGGACCACCCGTCTCCAGGACAGGTAAAGTATCACCCAACCAACGAATCTCCTGCTCATGCAACAGTGCTATTTTTCTACCTAAGTCTCCTAGATCTTGTGTGTATGCGTGTATGATTCAGTTTTGTATGCTTGAACCACATTTTATAGTAAACATCATTCAAAGGAACCACTCAGCCTCAGTGCCTATTTTCTGGGAACTCCTGGAGGGGGCGGGACATTGGTATAGCTGGCAAAAAGAACCCGGTATTTCGCCAATTGCTAATCTTAAATTAAAGCAATTCGGCTAACAGTCAGGGGTGATGCTCTAGTTTGGGAGCAAAAACTAAGCTAATCTTACCTGTTGAGTCCTGGGGAGGTTTTGGTTCCATGCGTTGTAATAACATGTTATTCAGCAATTCCCCTTCCCATTCTGTTTCTGAAGTTCCTTCGGAATAAAACAGCTACGTTGAGGTCACCCACTGAATGTCCTGGAAGGTTCAAGTCGGAGAATACTTACTTACTATGAATATGTGTATATGAATTTGATATGAGATAAGATACGATCTGTTATCATAGCATCAGCAGACGTTGCATAGTAATTTTTCAGGGTATAAGTTTTTGTATGATTCTCCCTTCTGTGATTCGCTCACTTCTTGTACCCGCCTGGAGACTGTCAACCCTCCGTTATGTGGTGCTGAGGTCCCTGGACTAGGGAAGATTCTCTCTAAATAGAAACGGGAGATGGATTAGGGCTGCCAGCTCTGGGTTGGGAAATACTTGGAGATTTTGGGGGAGGAGCCTGGGGAGGGTGGGGCTTGGGGAGGGGAGGGACCTCAGCAGGGTACAATGCCAGAAAGTCCACCCTCCAAAGCAGTTGTTTTTTTCCCCCCAGAGGAACTGAATCTCTGTAGTCTGAAGAGCTGTTCAAATTCCAGGAGCTCTCCAGGCCCCACCTGGAATTTGGCAACTCTTCATGGTCCCTTTTATTAATGTTTTAGAAGCTCCAGGGGAAATGATTTGCCATGCGCCTCTGATCAAAGGGACTTGTTACCCTTTCCTGTCTGGGTCTGCCAACTCTCAGGATATCTCCTGGGATTACAACCAATGCTTCCTCTAAGCTGTGGAGTCCTGTGAGCAAGAATTCTACTTTGTGAGCTACTGGCATTAAAGTTGTGAGAGAGCCCTTTGGCTCCTGCATAAATCAGTTTGCTCTGGAGCCATCCTTCCTGAGCTAGGACAAAAATGTGCAAGCCGGAGGCTAAAAAAACTGTGAGCTAGCTCACACTAACTCAGTTTAGGGGGAACAATGGTTACAACTGATCTCCAGGTGAGAGAGAAGAAGAAGAGATTGGATTTATACCCCGCCCTTCACTACCCAAGGGAGTCTCAGAGCAGCTGACAAACTCCTTTCCCTTCCCCTCCCCACAACAGACACCCTGTGAAGTAGGTGGGGCTGAGAGAGCCCTGACAGAAACTGCTCTTTTTCAAGAACAGCTGTGCCAGAACTATCACTTGCCCAAGGTCATCCAGCAGCTGCAAGTGGAGGAGTGGGGAATCAAACCCGGTTCTCCCAGATTAAGAGTCTGCACACTTAACCACTACACCAAACTGACTCGGAGAGAGAGTTCCCCTGGAGAAAATGGATGCTTTGGAGGACGGAATCGAATGACATTATACCCCATCGTTCCTCCCCTCCCGAAAGCCCGCCCTTCTCAGGCTTCACCCCCAAAATGTCCAAGTATTTCCCAACCCAGAGCTGGCAAACCTATATCTCCGACAATATAAGGATTCAGGAGTGTGAGGCTGTGTCCCTGTTGGGTCGGCTGCCTGTCTATGCTCTTGCTTATTGTTTTGGAATAACCTCCATTGAATATAATAAAAACTGGATTCCTTGTTCTGAAGAAGTTTAAGATGAAGAAGCTTCTGACGAAATGAAGGGTCAAAGCTGGCATCTTCGTCTGAAGACTTTGTGGTTGGAAGATTTCTTGTATAAGAGAAAACTTATGTATTCATGCATGCAGACCCTGTGGGGTTGTTTAATATATGTATAGACCCTGCTGGGCTGTTGTATGGTATTGGTCCCATTTAAAGCTCCTCCTTCGTGAGGATTGTGAATGCTTATATTGTTTGTGAATTAAACAGTGGTTTTTTCCCTGGTTTATATATTACTGTGGTTATCGGTGTTTTTTGAAACCTGCATCTCCACCATCTCTCTCTCTCTCTTTCTCTCTCTCTCAGAAGTACAGTCTCGTATCCAGCTTTATAATGCTTGGGTGACTCTATTCCAATTTGCCCACATTAAAAGGACCCACTGGGGTGGCTGAGGCTATTTGACCAGCGCTACGGAGTGTGTGTGATTCCCACAGGCCACATGAATCTTGAGCTGAATCGGCACCACTCCTTTCTTCTTCTGCATTGCAGATGGGAAATGGTAGCATTTTTCGTGTTGTGCTTGGAAGACCCAAGCTGCATTGGAGAACATAGTGCTGTGCCACTTCATACCTCTTTCCCAGCTACCGCCCTAATAATAGTAGATATTCCTTCTCGGGTTGCTATTTCCGTTCTGCACAGTAGATGGCAGTAAAACAAAAGAAATCAGAAGGGAGCTCAGTTTAGCCAATCAGGCCGTCCGCCTTAAGTGATTGGCAGATGCTGTCCTAAACAGTTACCCCCTTCCAAATCCATGGAAGTCAATAGGTTGTCAAAGAGCCGCTAAGGGGGCCACTGCAATGGAGCACCAAGTCCATTCGTAAGATCTTCTATGCTATTTCCGTGAGGGCTTCTGCTAGTGGGTTGGGAGGCGTTTGTTCAGATTTTATTTATTGACACCTGGAAGGAGAATGAGGCAGCAACGAGGTGGAAAAAAGGACGGTGCCACCGCACACTTTGGAATTGCATTTTGGAATGTTTTTACTTGTCCGGAATCCCCTGCAAATAGCAAACCCATTGACCATGCGAGGAGCAGGAAGTTCTAGGGGAGAGTTATGCAAATGAGCATTCAAAAGGTGAGTCTCCCACCTGCAGTGTGGACTGGTGCAAATTCTATCACTTTATTTTTCCACCACGTGTAAACCAGGCCATTGTGAAGGAAGCCGAATGTATAAGGGTTATTTGAACAAGAAGAAGAAAAGATTGGATTTCTACACCACCCATCACTACCCGAAGGGGTCTCAGAGCGGCTTACAATCTCCTTTCCCTTCCCTTCCCCACAACAGACACCCTGTGAGGTAGGTGGGGCTGAGAGAGCTCTCTCAAGAAGTGCACATGAGAGAACAGCTCTGAAAGAACTTGTGACTGACCCAAGGTCACACCAGCAGCTGCGTGCGGAGGAGTGGGGAATCAAACCCGGTTCTCCCAGATTAGAGTCTACGCTCTTAACCACTACACCAAACTGGCTCTCGAGCAACAGGGGTGTCTGTGGTTCCCTGGAAGATAGTCTAAAAAGATCTAACTGTATCATGTTTGCTTTGACCTGAATGGTTCTGGCTGAGCTAATCAGATCTCAGAAGCTAAGCCAGGTCGGCTCTGGTTAGTGCTTGGGTGGGAGACCACCAAGGAAGTCCAGGGTTGCTACGCTGAGTCAGACAATGGCCAACCACCTCTGTTCGTCTCTTGCCTTGACCTTGATGGCTGAGGCTAGCCTGTTCGCATCAGATCTCAGAAGCGAAGCAATGTTGATCCTCATTAGTATTTGGATGGGAGACCACCAAGGAAGTCCAGGGTTGCTACAGAGGCAGGCAAGGGCAAACCCACCTCTGCCCATCTCTTGCCTTGAAAAGCCCATGAGGGGGGCACCATAAATGAGCTGCAACTTGCTGACACTTTCCACTACCCATATAGTGTTTTTTAATATTAGATTTATTTTCATTTTTCCCCCATTTATACAAGTAAACAAAAGAGTTACATGCTTGCCATAAAGAACAAAAGTAAAACGAAAACACAAAGAAAGCATTTCCTTTCTTATACAGTCTATCCTTGCCTGTAATACATATTGTGAGTTTATCTTTCTATATTTATCCCTAGCCATCCATACACTCTACACCATCTTTTCCAAAATATGTTTTCATTTTTATTTTGCCAAGTCATGTTTAATTTATCCAATTCCGCCACATCCAACAACTTAAATATTACGTCTTCTTTAGCCAGGAGTTTTTCTAGTTTCCAATTTTTTGCAACTAGAATCCTCACCGCAGTTAATATATACGTTAGAATATAACTTTCGGACTTGAATTTGCTTGGGATCATATTTAATAAGTATACTTCTGGTAGTAATGGTAAATTAATCTTAAATATATCATTAATCATCTCATGTATCATTTTCCAAAACTTCTGTAGTTTTGGGCATCTCCACCACATGTGTATGTACATCCCTATCTTGGTTTTACATTTCCAACAATTGCTGGAGGTATTAGAAAAGCATTTTGCACTACCCATATCATGTTTGACATGCAATACTATTGGTTAGGTGATATTTGAAGTTGATCGGGGGTGGGGGGATTGGCATTAGATCAGTACCATACAACAATTTTTAGTACCGGAAAATACTAAAATGGTGATAGTGATGGAAATCAGCATTTGGCGGTGGTTGGAAGTTACTGTCAAAATGGCCTGGGTCCGACCTACCTAAGGGACCGCCTTTCCCCGTACATACCCCAGAGAGCACTTCAGTCTGGGGCCCAACACCGCCTGGTCGTACCTGGCCTGAGAGAAGCCAGGCTCACTGCCACTAGGGGAAGGGCTTTCTCAGTGGCGGCCCCTCACTGGTGGAATGAGCTCCCAGAGGAGTTCAGGGCCCTGTGGGACCTGATGCAGTTCCGCAGGGCCTGTAAGACGGAGCTCTTCCGCCAGGCATATGAATAGGGGCCGCTGCCTCTGTGTACCCCCCTGCCACCAGCAATTACCAACATGCACCCAGGTATTACCATCTGGTCGCCGACAACCCCGGCGTGCGCTCAACACTAGACAGTACGCCATCGATACTGTGAGCACTCAATAACTGTATTGTACTGTATTGTATTTTAATGATGAAAGTTTTAATGTTCATTGTTTTATTGTGGACTTTGTCCACTAAAATGTGTAAGCCGCTCTGAGCCTGCTGTGCGGGGAGAGCGGCCTAGAAATCGAATCAAATAAATAAATAAATAAATAAATAAATAAATAAAAATACAGCTGACAGGGTGGCTTCAGAAATGTTTTCCAAAAAAAAGTCTACGTTGTATTGTTGCTGTTTAAAAAAAAAAAAAAAAAAAAAGTCCAGACCACATGCTCTGTTGTTGATGCACAGCACCCTTGTTGACGCACAGCACTAATCTGAATGGTCAACCACAAAAGAAGAGTGCAGTGATGACAGATCAGGGTAGGCGTCTGATCAAAAATACCTGTCACAAAATGTGAGCAAGTAATTAGGGGCACCCCCAAACCGGGCCGACCTGCCAGTCTGTCCACAGCCAAAATCAACCAAAGATATCCATAATTTATTCATATGCTTTTGGATCTGAAGCACCTTGAAGCCAGGGCCCTTTTGACAGCAGGAAAATGGCAGGGGCAAGGTTAAATTCCCTTCTCTCCCACCCACCACCCACCCCACACAGAACATGGTCTTGATCCACAAAGGGTCCCTCCATGCTTGGGAACTTTGTTTCCTATGAGTAATGTTGGGCAGTGCCATGATCAGAGTGTGATCTGGGCAACCCAGACCCAGTGTGTGGCCAAAGGTTTCACAGAGTTAGACCATTCAGCAGCTTGCAATGAAGTAAGCGTTCAGGGTTGCTATACAGAGGCAGGCAATGGCAAGCCACCTATGTCTTTTGCTCTGATCTAGATGGCCCAGGCTAAACTGCTCTTGTCAGATCTCAGAAGCCAAGCAGGGTTAGCCCTGGATAGTTTCAGGTTGGGAGACCACCCAGGAAGTCCACGGTTGCTACGCAGAGGCAGGCAATGACAAGCCACCTATGTCTTTTGCTCTGACCTAGATGGCCGAGGTTAACCTGCTCTCGTCAGATCTCACAAGCTCACCAGAGTCAGCCCTGGATAGTATTTGGAAGGGAGACCATCCAGGAAGTCCAGGGTTGCTACGCAGAGGCAGGCAATGGCAAACCACCTATGTCTTTTGCTCTGACCTGGATGGACCAGGCTAACCTGCTCTTGTTAAATCTCAGAAGCTCAGCAGAGTCAGTCCTGGATAGTATTAGGATGGGAGACCACCCAGGAAGTCCAGAGTTGCTACGCAGAGGCAGGCAATGGCAAACTACATCCATTTGTCTCTTGTCCGGAAAACCCAACAGTGTTGTTGTAAGTTGGCTGCGACTCAACAGCACTTTACACACAAACAACAATGGATCTTCAGTGGCTTGGCTGGCCTTTAAAACATATATACTCAGCATGGTTTTTGTTTTTTTCTTAATCCCCCACCCCATAATGGATGGGGGGGGAACCAACAGAAGAGTTTTTAATATGAACTGAAATTGACTTTTGCTGGCACCAAACAAAGCTTTTAAAACCTTTTGACTGTCGGGAAGGTTTACTTCCAAGTGTTCTGTTTTTAAATATACGACCTCCGAGTTATGCATTATTTACAGTACAGTTTGTTTTATCATTATTCACGACTCTCGACATTAGGACACTGGCGCTACTGCTGGGAAACCCCAGCCGTTTACCGGAGTCCCTTCCCCATTTTACCCTGTATTATGAATCACTCCATGAATTATTAAGAATCCGATTTGTATTTTTATGAACGAGTGACTGGCCGGCCTCGTCGGCTAATCTTCCTAATGTCATTCTAAAAGGATGAAAAGCTGACCGAGCCAAACCGAGGAAGGGAAGGCGCTCTTGGGTTTCGCTGCGGCAAGACAATGGAAAGTGATAAACATCGTCCGGCACTTAGAAGTCCTAAACTGTAGTTCCTGCTGGGCCAAGACAAGGGTGCTCCTCCTGGGGGAACAGATTTGAGCCAGCAGCATCTTGACCAACAAAATTTTCAGGGTATAAGCTTTTGAGAGTTGGTACATCCGGTTTGGTGTAGTGGTTAGGAACATGGACTCTCATCTGAGAGAAACGGGTTTGATTTCCCCCCTTCCCCACATGCAGCTGCTGGTGAGACCTTGGGTCAGTTGCAAGTTCTTTCTGTACTCTCACAAGCAGCTCTCGAAAGAGCTCTCTCAGCCCCACCTACCTCACAGGCAGTGTCCCCTCTAAGCTGAATTAGTGTGCGCTTAGACCATTTTTTAGCCTCCGGCTCACTCATTTTTGTCTTAGCTCAGGAAGGATGGCTCCAGAGCAAACTGATTTATGCAGTAGCCAAATCACTTGCTCACAACTTTAATGCCAGTAGCTCAAAGTAGAGTTTTCACACCATACCTTTCACTCCTGAATTATTTTTATTGAATATAAGTCCAAACAATTGTAAAAAAACCCCAGACTTTTACCTTATTATTCATGTCTTGACAGCTGCAAGAATATAGTACGCTAAGTACTTACCGTCAAAAGAAGAAATGATAAGCAAAACTCTTGAAACTGCTGAGATGGATACATTAACTTTATTTTTGAGAGGACAAAAGAAAAGAAATTCCAGACCACATGGTCAAGATTCTGTAAATGGTTGAAAGATAATACTAAACAAACTATATCTCTATATCTATACTTAAATCCACGCGGGGGGGCACTTGGAGGGCAGAGGGGGGGTTCTGCAGGTGGGGGGTAACCCCCCCGCTTGCAGAAAAATCCGAAATCTATCAAAAACTTTTCGGGGGATCTTTAAATCTCTTGAAAAGTAAAAGAGCGTCCCCTGCGCATGCGCGGGGAACGCTCTTGGAACAGCAGCGGCCCGGTGAGAGTTGCCGAGGCCAGCCGACAGCCCGCGGAGGAGGGGGAAGGGGGCGAGCGGCGGGCCTGACGAGAGGCGCCGAGGCCCGCCGGGAGTCTCTGGGGGAGGGAAGGGGGCAAGTGGTGGGCCTGGTGAGAGCTGCCAAGGCCCGCCGGGAGTCTCGGGGGGAGAGGGGGCAAGCGGTGGGCCTGGTGAGAGCCGCCGAGAGTCTCTGGGGGGGAGGGGGCGAGTGGCGGGCCCGGCGAGAGCCGCCGAGGCCCACTGGGAATCTCTGGGGGGGAGGGGGCAGAGGAAGGGGGGAAGGGGGCGGAGGAAGGAGGAGCAGCTGTCAGCTTCTCCCCCCGCGAATATCACGCCCCCCCCCTTGTAAACTTATATTTACATTCAGAGATATTACAGAACTTTGTCAGTACATGGCTGAACATATATACAGTTGAGAGGGAGGATTGCTCGCAGGGTGTCTGTTGTGGGGAGAACAGGGCTATTTTGGGGCAGGAACACATAGGAACGGAGTTCCAGCTGGCTTCTGAGTTGGCCACGCCTACAGCCTCCCCTCTCTCAGGTTCTCCAGGTGTCTCACAAGCCACAGGGCGTCTGGGGAAGCCAAGCTGATCCAGGGAGGGAAGGCAGTTTAAACTGCCTCCCCGCCTTGGGTTTCCCAGGTGCCCCACAGCTGCAGGGCACCTGGGAAAACCGATCCTGGGAGGGAGCTGCACGGCCAGGGGTGTGGCCTAATATGCTAATACATTTCTGCTGTTGGGTGTGGCCTATTATGCTAATGAGTTCCCGCTGGGCTTTTTCCAGAAAAAAAGCCCTGGGGAAGGAGTTTGTAAACCACTCTGAGACTCCAGGTAGTGAAGGGCGAGGTATAAATCCTGTCTCTTCTTCTCCTTCTTCGCCTTCTCCTTCTCCTCCTCCTTCTACTTCTTCTTCTTCTTCTTCCTATCTCCACAGAATGGTGGTTCTTAGTTATCACCTTTGAAGAGTGTGGGCTTCTCAGCATATACAGGCCTGAACTATAACTATCTTTTGGAGCTACACTGTTTCAGTGTAAGTAAGCAACCATCCCTAATCTAGATTAAAACAAAAACCAAAAACCTCTTCTGTGTAAAGTTAGTATCCTACAATTTAACAATATCCTTTACATTTTTATTGTTTTAGGACTCAAACGCCGCCTGCCTCGCCTGAAAGAGTTATATTGTCTATTTACATTTTTATGTGTGTGTTAGTACAATTTATACCACTGAAGAAAGCCCTCTGGGCTGAAACATGTCTGGGTCTGCGGTTATTATATTTGTGTAACTATTATTGATATCCTGCCGTTACTGTAGGCGCAACCCAAATCTGTTGCTGTGTACTATGTTCTGAGCTTTCATATGTATTCCATGTGTGTGGTTTTTAATCCTATGTTTTTGTGCACCGTGCAATAAATATTTGTATTTTACTTCATGTTTTAGCTGCTCAACCATTTAGGTTCCGGCACTGTCTTCCACAGAGTCAGACCGACAGTCCATCAAAGGCAGTATTGTTTACTCAGACTGAAGAAGAAGAAGAGATTGGATTTATATCCCACCCTGCCCTTCACTACCCAAGGGAGTCTCAGAGCGGCTTACAAACTCCTTTCTCTTCCCCTCCCCACAACAGACACCCTGTGAGGTAGGTGGAGCTGAGAGAGCTCTGACAGAAACGGCTCTTTTTCAAGAACAGCTGTGCCAGAACTACGGCTTACCCAAGGTCATCCAGCAGGTGGAAGTGGAGGAGTGGGGAATCAAACCTGGTTCTCCTGGATTAGAGTCCACGCACTTAACCACTGCACCAAAATGGCAGCAGTTCCCTGGGGTCTTGGGGTCTCCCTTCACCTACCACCTAGTCCTTTTAACTGGGGATGCTGGGGACTGAACCTGGGAACTTCTGCATACAAAGTGAGTGTGCTACCACTGAGCCAAACTCCCTCCCCTACATTAAACTGTTTTATACTGAATCAGACTATCCATCCATCAAGGACAGTATTGTCTACAGAAACTGGCAGCTGCTCTCCAGAGATCTTTCACATCATCGACTGTCGGGTCCTTTTAAATGGAGATGCCAGTGATGGGACCTGGGACTTTCTGTATGCCAAGCAGAGGCTCTGTTAGCCATGACACCGGTTCTGAGTTTAAGTGATGATGGGGGAATTGGCTAGGAGACCGTTTGCTTTAAGGGTCATTTTACACCTCCCCTCTAAAGTAGTTTGACTGCTGTCTTTTCCTGTGCTGATTTCACAGTGGTGTGAAATTTCACTCCAGGGGGTCTAAGTGCACTAATCAACAGCAATTGTTTAAAGCAGAATCAAGCCGGTTGAATACTAGCTTGACCACAGGAGGGCAATTAGTAGATGTGGACATTTCAGTAGCAGCACGGTTTCACACCGCACAGAGGTGTGGGCAGGGTTTTTTGGAACTAGAATGATTCCAGCGGGAAAGTCAGATGTAAAAACAGCCTAATAGGTGAGCAAGCCAGGGATTGTCCTCCAACTGTACTAGAGTCAGAACCCTCTCGGAGCAGCACAGACGACAAACAGGAAACATAAGAACATAAGAGAAGTTGGATCAGGCCAGTGGCCCATCCAGTCCAACACTCTGTGTCACACAGTGGCCAAAAACACCAGGTGCCCTCAGGAGGTCCAGCAGTTCTTTTGTGGAATTTATTTGTATTTATTTATCTTTTTTGTGGAATTTATTAAGCCAGTTTGGTGTAGTGGTTAAGTGCACAGACTCTAATCTGGGAGAACCAGGTTTGATTCCCCAGTCTTCCAGCTGCTGGATGATCTTGGGCAAGCCATTGTTCTGGCACAGCTGTCCTTGAAAGAGAGCAGTTTCTATCAGAGCTCTCTCAGCCCCACCTACCTCACAGGGTGTCTGTTGTGGGGAGGGGAAGGGAAAAGGAGTTTGTAAGCCGCTCTGAGACTCCTTCGGGTAGTGAAAAGTGGGGTATAAATCCAATCTCCTCTTCTTCTTGTTCAAATAACCCTTATACATTCGGCTAATTGATAAAAAGAGCACACACCCACACACACAAGAGCTAGGAAATAAAGAGGTGAAGCGATCTTAAAGAGATCAGAGACGAACGAGGGTGAAGCGTTGATGGGGGTAATAGCTACCTTCTAAAGAGAACAGTCCGCGGTGAAGGGCAGAGAGTTTGGCTGGCAAGAACGTCCGTGAAGACCCAAAAGAGATGGAGGATCCAGCTGGTACGCATCCCAGGAGCCTGAACCAAAGATAGCTGGGTTTGGAGGCCAGATATAGGAAAACTGCGGCTTCGGGGCAGTGGGAACAATAAGGAAATGGTCCAGAATGGACCATGATGGCCAGTAATGGCTCAAAAAGGGGTTTTGGACAGAAGGAGGAGGAGGAGAAGAGAGCGAGGGAGAGGTGGGATTTAGGCTGGTGGTGCTGAGAGAGTTCTGAGAGAGCTTGTGACTGACCCGAGGTCACCCAGCTGGCCGCCTGTGGAGGAGTGGGGAATCAAACCTGGTCGTCCAGATTAGAGTCTGCCACTCATAACCGCTTCACAAATACGACCATTCCCTTCTGCATCAGCCAGTGCAGTTTGATTGATGGGGATCTGGGAGTTCGCGGCAGCTGACGAAAAGATTGCCGTCAATCCGGCAGCGTGCGGCTTGGCTTCTGACAGCCTCTGCTGAGAGCTATCTCCCCACCCCGGCCAGATCTCTTCTTCCAAAAGGACTTTTGATGGGCGACATTCCAACCTCTCAAAAAGAACTTTTTAAAAAGCATACAGCAGAGGGCAACCAAGATTATTAGGGAGTCGGAGCACCTTCCGTATGAGGAATTGCTGAAGAACCTGGAACTTTTTTCCAGGTTTCAGGGGGCATGCCCCTGCAGGGGGCATGTTAGAGGTTTATAAAACTATGCATGGGGTGAACAGACAGAGATAGTGTCTCTCCTTCTCCCAAAATATTAGAACTTGAAGGCGTCTATTGATGCTGACAGGCAGTAGATTCATGATTGGAGGGGGGGGAAGGAAATACTTCTTTACACAGCAAGTAATTACAATGGGGAATTTGCTGCCAGAGGATGTGGTGATAGCCACAGGCATGGATGGCTTTTAAGGGGGATAAGATTCATGGAGGAGAGGTGTATCTGTGGCAACCAGCCGTGGTGACTAAAGTGAACCTCCATGTTCAGAGGAAATCAATCCCTGAATTCGGGGAAGACCTCAGCCAGTTTGGTGTAGTGGTTAAGAGCGTAGACTCTAATCTGGGAGGACCGGGTTTGGTTCTCCACGCCTCCACATGCAGCTGCTGGTGTGACCTTGGGTCAGTTACAGGTTCTTTCAGAGCTGCTCTCTCAAGAGCAGTTTTCAGAGCTTTCTCAGCCCCACCTACCTCCCAGGGTGTCTGTTGTGGGGAGGGGAAGGGAAAGAAGATTGTAAGCCGCTCTGAGACTCCCTTGGGTAGTGAAGGGTGGGGTATAAATCCAATATCTTCTTCTTCTTCTTCCCTCTGTTGTTGGTCCTCCAGAGGAACTGGTGAGACAGGATGCTGGACTAGATGGTCCACTGGTCTGATCCAGCAGGGCTTTTCTTACATCCCTATATTCATGGTTACTCCCCGTAGAAGCAACGTGTCGTGTCTCCAGTGGAGGTGGAATGCTAGTGCAAAGAAGCATTAACTTAACACCAAGTGGAGCAACTTAACAATGGGAAGCAAATTGTGCTAGAGAGGGAACAATAAAGTTGCCAGCTCCAGGTTGGGGAGTTCCTGGAAGTTTGGGGGTGGAGCCTGGGGGGCAGGGTTTGGGGAGAAGTGACCTTACCAGGGTATAATGTGTTTATGTTACTTACTTCATTTATGCCCCACATTTTCCCCATTTTATCCTCGCAACAACCCTGTGAGGTAGGTTAGGCTGAGAGTGTGTGACTGTTCCAAGGTCACCCAGTGAGCTTCCATGGCAGAGAGGGGATCTGAACCTGGTTCTTTCAGATTCTAGCCCAATACCCTAGCCGTTACACCACAATTCCAAAGAGCCCCCCATCTCCAAAGCCTCTGTTTTCTTTGGATGAACTAATGTCTGTTGTCTGGAGTTCAGTTGTAATTCTAGGTGACCTCCAGGCTCTACCTGGAGGCCAGGCCCATAGCTAAGGTGGGGCTTTGGGGGGCTCTGCCTCCCACAAGGATTTCTCCTGTAAATACTTTTTTCAATCATTTTAAAACATCATTTTAAAGGCGTGCACTCCTTTAAGCAGAGTGGGGTGCTGTAGTTGACTAATTCCCACACGGGGCAGGGGGGTTGGAGTAGGTGACCTCTAGGATCCCTTCTAACTCTGTGTCAAGAAACTGGTCTCCTTCAAGAGAGTTTTTTCTGCCTAAGTTTTAGCTTTCTTGCCTACAGAAGTCATCACCCCCATCTGCCGGCTTGTTCTCAGAACTGTTGCTTAGGCTGGCAGAAGTGATTAACTTGCAGCAGCTGAGAACTGTCGTCGAAAGTGTATGGCAGCTTGCAGTTTAGAGATCTATCCTGGTAACAGCTTTCCATTGGCTAAATGGCTTTTCTTTCTGCACTGAGAACTTCAGCCCCACCAGAAAAAGATTTTCCCCACAAGCCAAAAATTCCTAGCTGTGGGCCTAGTGGAGGCTGGTACCAACCAAGCCACAAAGAGTCCAGGGTTCAGGAACTTGAACTTGTATGGCACTACAGAGTCCCAGCAGAGGGAGGTGCTGTAGCAATGCTAACAAATAGAAATCCTTGACAGAGAATGAACATAAAACAGAGTCACTAAGACAAGACATTCGGGCAGCTCCGGAGCCGGTGATTTAGGAGGGCTGCCAGCATGTGTAACACTTTCCTCTTGAGACATTAAATGCCCAGAGAGTTGTAACGTCGGCGCATTTTTAAGAGAACCTCCAGATTCCTGGAAAGATTCATTTTTCAAGGCTGCCTAATTAGTATGCTTTAAATTTAAATAGCAGGAATTAATTGCTGAGCGCATTTCCGAGGGGCCCCAGCGCTAAAATAAAAGCACATTAAATCACGGCATGTCGAGGTGTTCCACCCACCCGTCGACCCCAGCTCATCTTCCTGACAGAAGGAATGGAGTGTATTATTTTCTTATTAATTCACTTTTTTTTTTTAAAGGAGGCTTATGAATAATGATAATACGAGGGGAAACAAAGGCTCTTAAATACGGTGAGGGATGAAGTTCACTTCATGCCTTCCATGTACAAAATTGTGCAGACTGACAGGGAGGAGTGAAAGAAATCTCTTCTTGACAACGCAGAGACTAATTGACTGACTGGGATCTTCTGGAAGAGGCCTTGCTGTTACCCTAGTGTCATTGAGGTGGTAAGAACATAAGAGAAGCCAGGGGTCTGTTGGAGCAGGAGCACACAGGAGCGCAGCTCCGGGAGTGAGGAGCCCAGGGGGCGGGCACATGACCAAGCCCCACCCCCTCCTCGGCTTCCCCGAGCAGTGCAGAGGCGCAGCGCCCCGGGGAAAGCCCTGCTAGGGCCTTTATTGTTTTTAATGTTTTGTTTTAATATTGATAATTTTATCATTGTTCCTTTTATGACTGTGTGCTGCTTTTCCAGAGACTTGCTCAAGGTGGCATATAAATTTTCTAAGTATACCATTTTTTATTTGGGCACACGGCACATAAGTACTGGAGAAATTTCACCAACCTTCAGCAGCTTCCACCCCATCAGTTTGGTGTAGTGGTCAGGAGTTGGGACTCTAATCTGGGAGAACCGGGTTTGATTCCCCACTCCTCCACATGCAGCTGCTGGTGTGACCTTGGGCCAGTCACAAGTTCTCTCAGAGCTGTTCTCTCATGAGCAGTTCTCAAAAGACCTCTCTCAGCCCCGCCTACCTCACAGGTGTCTTGTTGTGGGGAGGGGAAGGGGAAGGGATGGGTGGTGCACATGTCCTGGGTATCTCAAGTCTACTTGAAACCTGGTGGTTTCAAGGGAGCAGGAAGAGAAGGAGGGTGTGTTCTTGACGCTTATTTTTATTGCACAAAGTACTGGATGGGGAAGGGAATGGAGGAAGAGCAGGTCAGTTTCACTCACCTGTGGAGGGGAGCCTGAGGGGTGGGTGTTGCCTTCTGACACACTTCCGGTATGTTAGGGGGTGTGGCATATGCAAATGAGTTGTGCGAATGAACTCCTGCACCTCTTTTTCTAGGAAATGACCCCTGAGAGAAGCCATGTTGAATCCGACCAGTGGCCCCTCCAGTCCAACGCTCTGTGTCACACAGTGGCCAATACTACCAGGTGCCCTCAGGAGCACCAGCAGTGGGGCCAGGACACTAGAAGCCCTCCTAATGTTGCTCCCCCAATCACCGAGAAGACAGAGCGTCACTGCCCTACAGGAGGACAGCTGAAAAGCCTGGCAGTTAGCATAGATAGAATAGGGACTGGCCACAATTTCAAATTATGCCTTTGCTGTCTCCTGGTTGTCCGTTCTGGAGAGTTCCTGCTCTTGTAGAGCGTCCTTCTCATCGTTATTCCTCTCACAGCCGTTAGGTTAAACACTTAAGGCTCCCTCTTCCTCTTCTATCCTCTAACAAAAATTGTTCTTCTTTAATAAAACTACTTATTTTTCTTTAAACGGTTGGGGCTCCACTTCCTTGCGTATTTAAACTCTGCCAACAGAACAGAGGGAGGGCTTCTGGAGTTCTGGCCCCGCTGGTGGACCTCCTGAGGGCACCTGGGGTTTGGCCACTGTGTGACACAGAGTGTTGGACTGGATGGGCCATTGGCCTGATCCAACATTGGCTTCTCTTATGTTGTTAAGAGCAGAGGTCCATCAGTGGCTATTAGCCACATGGGACAGATGGAACGCTATGACTGGGACAGTGATGCTCTGTATTCTTGGTGCTTGGGGGGCAACAGTGGGGGAGGGCTTAAGGAGTTCTGGGTGCTTCAAAGCCATCCAACAAGGCTTCTCTTATGTAAGTTTTTTTGCTGAACTATTTTTTTTAACTCGGTATCATAGATAAGTGCGTTTGGGCATTCTAGGGTTTCCAGCTCTGGCTTGGGGCATTTTGGAGATTTGAGGACAGTTTGGTGTGGTGATTAGGAGCGTGGACTCTGATCTGGGAGAACCGGGTTTGATCCCCCACTCCTCCCCAGGCAGCTGCTGGTGTGACCTTGGGTCAGTCTTAAGTTCTGTCAGAGCTATTCTCTCAAGGGCAGTTCTGAAAAGAGCTCTCTCAGCCCCACCTACCTTACCGGGTGTCTGTTGTGGGGAGGGGAAGGGAAAGGAGTTTGTAAGCCGCTCTGAGACTCCTTCAGGTAGTGAAGGGTGGGGTATAAATCCAATATATTCCTCCTCCTCCTTCTTCCTGGGGATGGTGGAATTTGGGGAGGGGGGGTCCCTCAATGGGGTACAATTACTTTGAGTCCACTATTTTCTCCACGAGAACTGATCTCTGCAGTCGGTAGTTCAGTTGTAATTTCAGGAGCTCTAGAAGAAGAAGAAGAGGAGGAGGAGATTGGATTTATATCCCGCCCTTCACTTGGAATCTCAGAGCGGCTTACAAACTCCTTTCCCTTCCCCTCCCCACAACAGACACCCTGTGAGGTGGGTGGGGCTGAGAGAGCTCTGAGAGAAACTGCTCTTTTTCAAGAACAGCTGTGCCAGAACTATGGCTTGTCCAAAGTCATCCAGCAGGTGCAAGTGGAGGAGTGGGGAATCAAACCCGGTTCTCCCAGATTAGAGTCCGCGCACTTAACCACTACGACAAACTAAGCCCCTCCAGGAGGTTGGCAACCCTAGGGCATGCCTTGGCAGCTGTCATGTTTGTGCTTCCTCCAGGTGTTTTTTTTCTTTCCCTTTCCTTGCCTCAGGCTGCAGACAGACTGGCAGCTTCCCGCAATATTGTGCCCCCTCTAATTGACCCAGTTTTTAAATGTTGCAGGACACATCAGCCACACAGCACACCCTACTGTGGGTTACCCACAGATACATCCCGTGGGAAAACATCCACAGTATTGTAGCACATCAGCCAGCCACTCGCGATGAATGTGCGAGGAAACAAAAACTCCACTTTGGAGGCAGTGGCTTTTTAACCCGGCTCCAAGTCGTCCTCTGACAGGGTGGGGAACGCCTGACAGCTGTGGCTGCGTGAACAGGCCCATTTAATCTGTTTGTGAAAGGTGCCTATAGCGGGCCAAACTGCCAGTCTGAACGTAGCCTAAGAGTCTCCCAAAGGGAATTCCCTCCATCGCCTGATTTTGCTTTTGTTGTCATTTGGTGGTCAAATCTTATTGGCTATATCGGCATCATCAGGAACAGGGGTCCGTTGGAGCGGGAGCGCACAGGAGCGCAGCTCCGGGAGTGAGGAGCCCAGGGGGTGGGCCCATGACCAAGCCCCGCCCCCTCCTCAGTGTCCCCGAGCAGTGCAGAAGCGCAGCGCCCCGGGGAAAGCCCTGCTAGGGTCTTTATTGTTTTTGATGTTTTGTTTTAATATTGATAATTTTATCATTGTTCCTTTTATGACTGTGTGCTGCTTTTCCAGAGACTTGCTCAAGGTGGCATATAAATTTTCTAAGTATCCCATTTTTTTATCTGGGCACATGGCACATAAGTACTGGAGAAATTTCACCAACAATTCAGCAGCTTCCACCCCATCAGTTTGGTGTAGTGGTCAGGAGTTGGACTCTAATCTGGGAGAACTGGGTTTGATTCCCCACTCCTCCACATGCAGCTGCTGGTGTGACCTTGGGCCAGTCACAAGTTCTCTCAGAGCTGTTCTTTCATGAGCAGTTCTCAAAAGACCTCTCTCAGCCCCACCTACCTCACAGGGTGTCTTGTTGTGGGGAGGGGAAGGGGCAGGGATGGGTGGTGCACATGTCCTGGGTATCTCAAGTCTACTTGAAACCTGGTGGTTTCAAGGGAGCAGGAAGAGAATGAGGGTGTGTTCTTTACGCTTATTTTCATTGCACAAAGTATTGGATGGGGAAGGGAATGGAGGAAGAGCAGGTCAGTTTCACTCACCTGTGGAGTGGAGCCTGAGGGGTGGGTGTGGCCTTCTGACACACTTCCGGTATGTGAGGGGGTGTGGCATATGCCAATGAGTTATGCTAATGCATTATGCTAATGAGCTCCTGCACCTCTTTTTCTACAAAATGACCCCCAATCAGATGATTTCTCTCATATCTCTTGTGGACTGTGGGTAGGAAAAGAATGCTAATGCTGTCTATTACGGTCTTACCGCCACTGGCAGGTTCAATAATGGCAGCCGCTAAAGGTGGTTCACCCTTCACCCATTTCCATCCCTCTCCCCAAATGTTATTGTTGGAATTTTGTCAATTGTTTAAAACTAACGGTATTATTGGGGCTATTTTTTTGTTGCTGCCTGCCTCAGGCGAGGTGTCGTGGGTTTGTGTTTTTTTTTTAAAGGTTGAAGGTCCGACAAATATCCCAAATTCAATTTTAAAAAATTGCAAAAAGTTTCTTGCTGTGAACAAGAAGAGAAAGTTGGAGGGGACCTTTGAGCCTCTTCTTGCTGACCTTTAGCTGTGCAGCTGCTGCCAGGAAAAAATAAAACTAGTTCTTGGGAGTTCTCCACGTGAAATCTGTTCCACTCGGGCTGGTAGGTGTAAGGTTGTCAGGAAAGGATTTTTGGGTGCAGAGGAGCAAACAACAAACACTCAGTTCTATTTGGCTGAAGGCTTCTTGATTAACAGTAGGGCAAGTAACTTGAGTATTGGAATAAGGAATTACAATACTTAGCTGTTTCTAGAGCTCTAGGGCAGTGTTGTTGAACTCATTTGTTATGAGGGCCGGATCTGACATAAATGAGACCTTGTTGGGCCGGACCATGTGTCTCCTAAAATGTAATGCGAGGGAGTGGAGATATCAACTTTATAAAGGACACAAACACAAATATTTTTTTTTACTTAAAATAAAAACATGCTTAAAACATTAGAACTCTTGCAATATTTTGTTTATTTAACAGTATCTGATAACTGACACCTCTTGCTCTGAATTGTTACATCAAAATGTCTGTGCTGTTGCAATCTTGAGTATGCTGTTCAGGTGTGTCTCTGTAACCTGCAACCCTACTTTTGATTTATTGACCTTCACCACAGAAATCTCAAGCTCAGAGTTCTGAGTCTAGGACCCAGGGGGAAACATGAACTGGCTGAGCGACTGAGAGAGTCTGGCGAAGCAAGCGATGATGCAGCAGCAGCAACAGAACTGGAAGCAGGAGATGGCCAGTTCCAGGGTGGGCTTGATAGAAGCCCTTTGGGAGCCTGATCCGGCCCTCGGGCTGCATGTTTGACACCCCTGCTCTAGGGGTTCTGCAAATTCTTACTAGGCCCTGCACTCCTGCAGGCTGCTAGCAGAGAGACTGAGAAGAGAAGAAAAGCACTGAGTCTCTCCTACACTCCTGCTTGCTTGGATGGCCTCTTAACTGAGAACCAGACTGATGGTTAGGAGTGTGGAGTCTAATCTCGAAGAACTGGGTTTTATTCCCCACTCCTCCACATGCAGCTGCTGGCATGACCTTGGGTCAGTCACAAGTTCTCTCAGAGCTGTTCTCTCAAGGGAGTTTCTGTCAGAGCTCTCTCAGCCCCACCTACCTCACAGGGTGTCTGTTGTGGGGAGGGGAAGGGAAAGGAGATTTTAAGCCGCTCTGAGACTTCTTCAGGTAGTGAAGGGCCAGGTATATATCCAATGTTAGCCTGACTGCTCTTTTATATTATTAATATTGGGGGGGGGGGATATTAGCTCTTAACAATCAGCAGCAGGCGCGGCGGGTCATCTCCTATGTATACAGAGGCTGGGCTTCTCTCGGACTTCCAAGAAACTGACACAGAGACTCAAGTCAAAGTTTAAAAGGTTATTGTTTACTTTGTGAGAATAAAATGTTTCATTCAAATGCTACACAATCATACACACAGTTATACAGATTTAGGAAGTTAGGTAGAGTTAAAGGGACGGTTGCATTAGCAGGTATATCGATGGTATCCGTCGCGGTGATAATTACCTATACAGGAGTCTGGCGAGGTCTTGCTGGAAAATGGGAGGATATTTCAGGACAAAAGGGAGAGAAGAGCATGGATTCTGAGTCTGCAGAAACCATGTGTCGGATCCCAGTGGTGCACCCAAGGACCCGGGAGGAGGGAAAGAAGCAGGAGGGAAGGCAAGAGAGAGAGTAACTCTTTGGAAGCTGTATTTATTAAGGGGTGTTACCGGGGGGTTGGCAAGGTCTGGAACCTCCCCCGGGAATGCCTATGGATGGTCCATTCTGTGTCACTAGCCACTAAGAGGGTCCTATGGGGGTGGTCAATATTCAAATCTACCTGATGGTCAGGACAGGATGTCGATGTCATCTGCTGCAGGCATCGTCTTCTAGATGAAAGCGGACCCCGGGAAGCACAACCAGTTTGTCAGGAAGCATCCCGCTGTCTTCACACCCCTGTGTGCTGTCCTTTGATGTGCCACATGGGGGAAGCTGGAAGGAGGGGGACTAAGCCTGTGTACGTGTACGGAGTTCATACCCTCATGGAGTCAGGGGATACATGCCTTTAGCCATAAATGATGACATGGCTCTTCTTGCTTGTGAGTGTCTTTGTGCTTTGGGACAACCTCCTGGCCTGGAGGTGGTAACCTCAGAAAATGGTACTTTAAACCTCTGCTGGAAGCGTTCACAGTCATTTTTCCTCTGGTTATTTCCCTCTGGATATCACAGTCATTTTCCCCCATCCAACAGTCCATCTCACACATTCAGCAACATAGTCCACGTATTTACTCTTATAGATTATCCCCATAAGAGTGCAGAAAGCATCATGCTGGCTTACACCAATCTCCTCCTCCTCCTCCTCCTCTTCTTCTTCTTGACGCAGTACACAACAGATCTGGAGAGGACAACTGAATAGAGATGGGCATGAACCTAACCATGAAGCAAAATTTGTCACAAATTATGCCGTTCGTGGTTCATGAACAGATGTTCGTGACAGGTCTACCGTCACGAACTTCCACGAACTTTTAGAGCAGTTCATGAAGTTCATGGTGGTTTGTCCTGGTTTGTGCCCATCCCTACAACTGAGATTAGCAGCTGGAAGAAAGATGCAGTGACAAGGAGTGGAAAGCAAACTTCTGACGTGACCCCAGTTCAAGGTTCCCAATCTCTAGGTGGGGCCTGGAGATCTCCAGGAATTACAGGCTACTGATATCTGTTGTCCTGGAGAAAATGGCTGTTTGGGAGGGTGGATACTATAATAAGCCTGTACAGAAGTACTCTATTGTAGATATATAAGTCCGATGATAATCTCTGGAATAATATCTCATTTCGATTCTCAGATTCTACATAGATGTAAAATGTAACCAGCCCAGCAGTGATAAGTAAAGTCTCCTCAATACGCCATTTTGGATTGCTAAATACCTATGTGAAGGCTTGCCCAGTTTGCCTCGTGACTGACATTATCACCAATTCTTAACCACTTTTGGTCTCTCATGTTCCGGTTTTGGATGAAGATCTGAGAATCGAAATGAGATAGAGATTCTCGTCGGACTTATATATCTACAATAGAGTACTTCTGTATAGGCTTATTATAGTACTGTAATAGTGGTGTTAGTTTTCTTAAGATTTCTTTGTATAAAATTTGTAGTAGTATACACACAGTCTTTTTATTCTTTCTTTTCCTTACGTTGTGGCTGTGATTCTGTAATTGTAAGTACTTAGGGTGGATACTATGGCATCACACCCAACTGAGGCCCTTCACCCCAAATGCCACTGTCTCCAGCCTCTACTCCCTAAATCTCCAGGAATTTCCCAACCCAGCGTTGGCAACCCTACCCCAGTTCCACTGCATTTAAGAGCACCTTGAAATTCGGGATATTTGTAGGCGATTTGGGAGACCTAAGTCTAAATCCCCACCCAGCCATGGAAACTTGCTTCGTATGCAGAAGGTCCCAAGTTCAATCCCCGGCATATCCAGTCAAAGGCATATCCAGTCAAAGGATCTGTCAGCAGGTGATGTGAAAGACCTTCTCAGCCTGAGACCTTGGCGAGCAGCTGCCAGTCTGAGTAGACAAGACTGACCTTGATGGACCAAGGGTCTGATTCAGTAGAAGGCAGCTTCATGTGCTCATGATTCTTGTGTGTTCAATGTCACTCAATCTCATCCTAAACTGAAGAAGAAGAAGAAGAAGAAGAAGAGGTTGGATTTATATCCCACCCTTCACTCACTTGGAGTCTCAGAGTGGCTTACAAACTCCTTTCCCTTCCCTTCCCCACAACAGACACCCTGTGAGGTTGGTGGGGCTGAGAGAGCTCTTTCCCAAGCTGGTACAGAGCTATGGCTTGCCCAAGGTCATCCAGCCAGGTGCAAGTGGAGGAGTGGGGAATCAAACCCAGTTCTCCCAGATTAGAAGAAGAAGAGATTGGATTTATACCCCGCCCTTCACTACCAAAGGGAGTCTCAGAGTGGTTTACAGACTACTTTCCCTTCCCCTCCCCACAACAGACACCCTGTGAGGTGGGTGGGGCTGAGAGAGCTCTGAGACAACTGTCCTTGAGAGAACAGCTGGTACAGAGCTATGGCTTGCCCAAAGTCATCCAGCCAGGTGCAAGTGGAGGAGTGGGGAATCAAACCCGGTTCTCCCAGATTAGACTCCGCGCACTTAACCACTGATTCACAGGGTTGGTGGGAGGACAGCGTCAAGAGCAATGGAAGACTTTTTGGGGTCCCCGATGGGGGGAAAGTCAAGGTATCAATGAGGTATCGATATCTGTGCTGCAAAAAAAATCTTTCTGTGCTGGTTTCTAGACATCAAACCGTTGTTCTCTAACTAAA